>CM057450.1:1299065526-1300545526 GCA_016271365.2 Neoceratodus forsteri
GCCTCTCTCTCTCTCTCTCTGAAGGTCTCTAAAGCATCTTCTGGTGGCGGTTCTGAGGGTTGCCCTTCTGGACTCATGCAATTCCAGGCATGCCACAGGAGAGATTCCCCTTCAGGGCTCTTTCCGGAGTTGTCTCTTTCCCACTCTACTATGCAACCCGGCACAATCCCAGGTTCCCCACTTTTGGCGGTATCGCTATCTGGATCCCAGAGCCCTGACGGTGGTTGGGCACATGCTGTTAGGTGCCCTTCGCCCATCCCTCTGCAACCACCTCCCTCTCTTCCGGCCCATGTGGGGCCCACTGGGCCATTATCTTGGGAGATGTTCAGAGCTACTGCGGCGGCCTTCCCATCCTATGTTAGGACCATGGACGAACAGGTCTTTTGCCTGTCCCCCCCACCACCGCAGGAGTTTTCTGGGCATTCAAGCTCCACTTCCTCCTCGTCTTCCTCAACTGAGGAAGAGGAACCTTCTGTCCACCTCTCCTCTGACGCTGACTTCACCTACTATCAGCGTTTCTCTCGAGGATGGTTTCGGAGCTTTGTATTTCCTACGTTCTTAGGGACAATACCAAGCGGCAGATGTGTGTTTTCCTTAGTGAATTCAGCGCCTGCCATTTGGTGGTGCTTTCTTGGCCGATCCCCTTCCAGGAAGCATCTATCCGCACCTGGCAGTCTCCAGCCACTCCTTCTCCAGCCCCAGGAGACTGCAGGAGGCAATATTGTGCCCCCCACGAGTCTCTAGGTTCTCTACCTCACCCACCTTCGGGTTTGACGTCCCTGGATACTCCTTCCGGGCTTCGCCGCCCGGTGCACGACAGGCCTCCGAATTCAGATTCTGCTGAGTTCGACCGGTGGGGATGAAGAGTCTTCTCTTCTAGTCGTGCATTGTTGTGCATTTCTTCCCATCAAGCTCACCACGCTGCTTACAACAGGCATCTGTGGTCGATGCTGGCTCAGGTCTTAGCTTTGCTTTCTGACCGGGAGCAGTCCAGACAAGCCATTGCCCTTTCTGCGCAGGGTCTGGAGCTTGCAAGGCACCAAGCGAGGGCATCCTATGATGCCAACGAGGTGGCATCCAGACTAGTGGGGACAGCGATCTGCATTAGGCGCACAGCATGGCTTCGTCTCTCCTGACTGTCACCCATAGCCCGGCGTAGGGTGACTGGCTCTGCCTTCCGGGGGACCCGCCTTTTTTCCCGTAGGGTGAGGAGGCATCTTCAGCGGCAACCCCTCTCCCACAGCCCCTCGGGCGCCGCCTCCTCCTCCTCACCCACCTTAGACTCCTAGTCTATTGGTTAGGGTCTTCCCCTCTCTACTTGTCACCAGTAGGAGGCTGAGCGATCTGTTTACTCTTACCCCCCTTCGGGGGTTTGGAACTCACCCAACAGTAATGAATGGTGAAGATTGACAAGGGAAGATATGAAAATTACGTACCTACCGCAATTCGTGATCTTCTCTTGTATCTTCACCATTCATTACTGAATCCCTCCCACCATCCCCTCAAGGGCCTCCTTCTTCGGCGTCTCCCCCTCCCTGCTCGATCCTCCCCCTTCTCCTTTGACCATTAAGCCAAAAAAAAAAAAGGATCCCTCTCTCTGAGGATAGGAGGAACGAGCTAAGATTTATCTGTCCTGAGGGAACTCTTTCTGACTACCCTTATTAGGCAGTTCTTGGCTTTTCCCCAGCCATGTTTTCAATTCATGATTAAAGAGACGGTTCCTTAAGTGGCTCGACTTCTCTTTCCCAGGCCCCTTCTGGAAAACCCTAGTCTTTTATGTCAGCCTCTACTGGTTGGTGCTGTCTGGCACTTCAATTTCCATAAGGGGTGTTTTTCTGCCTTGCCTCTAGGGAGTCCAATTGAGTTCCCACTCTGTCTGTGTCATATAGGGGTGCCCCCTGTAGAGCCCCCCCCCTTGCAGATGGTACTGTGTTATCACTTAACAAGGTGCTAGAGGGCTTCTTTCCCTTCCTAGTTGACAGCTGTCTTTTGGAACAGATTTTCCCCCTTAGTAGTTGGAGAGCTCCCAGCTGGAGTCTAGAAAACTGCAGCAAACAATCCTGGAGACACCAGTATTAGAACTATTTGGGAAACTCTTAAGGCCTCAATAAGAGGTGAAGCTTCCTGCAAGAAGAAATCAATCCTGAAAAGTGAGCGGGAGTTAGAGTGACAAATTCAAACTCTAAAGCGGGATTTAATGCTAAAGTATGACAACTTAAAGACAGTAACCAAATCTCCACTCAAAAAATTGAGAGGGCCCTCATTTTGACTAAATCCTACTCTTATTTTGAAGGAGATAAAGCCGGGAAGTGGTTGACAGGGTTGGTTAAAAGGCAGAGGGCGGATAGAACTATATTAGGAGTAGAAGTGGGGGGGGGAGAAGTTATTTATAATCAGCAGAAAATTAACAAGGCTTTTCAAAAATATTACTCTCACTTGTATACTTCGGAAAATTCTAAGGGGGTAAACCCGGACGCTTTCTTGGGGAAGATTACACTTCCCATACTGAATGACCTGGAGGCAGGACAACTGGACTCCCCGGTTACCATGGATGAAGTAAAAGGGGTGGTGTGGAAATCTAAAAGGGGTAAGGCACCGGGACCTAGTGGATCCCAGCAGAGGTTTATAAAATTCTTTGGGAAGATTTGGGCCAGATGATGTTGGGGATGATAGAGGAGTCGTCGGAAGAGGGAGAGCTACCGCCCTCACAAAATGTGGCCACGGTCATGGTCTTGCCCAAGGCAGGGAAGAACCCTCTCTTGTTCTCCTCCTACTGCCCAATGTCATTGCTAAATGCAGATTATAAGATTTTGGCCAAGTTACTGGCTAACAGGTTGGAGATCTTCCTTCCCAAGTTAGTCCATCCCAACCAGGGAGGTTTTGTAAAGGGCAGACAAATTAAATACAACATCAGACGAGTTATCAACATCATGTGTCAGTGGCCTAAGGGGGGGAGGGGTAGGGAGGTCTCCTGGCACTTGACGCGGAGAAGGCCTTTGACTGCGTAGAATGGCCCTTTATGATGGCAGTATTGCGGAAATTTGGTGTGGGTCCTCTCCTGATGAAGTGGCTGGGAAGCTTGTATAAGAAACCAAAAGCCCTAATTCTTATTAATAATATTATTTCACCCCCCTTCGCCCTTACCAGAGGAACAAGGCAGGGCTGCCCCCTCTCCCCTCTATTATACGTCCTCTCAATTGAAGCCCTGGCTCAAAATATTAGAGGTAACTCCCGAATAAGGGGACTTCAGTGGAGGGGTGAGGAACATGTGATCTCACTCTTCACTGATGTTGTACTCTTATTGATCAGCTCCCCTGAAGAAGCTATGAGGGAATTGTCGCATATATTTGAAGAATATGGCCCCTCTCAGGCCATAAAATCAGCTTGAACAAGTGCGACTGGATACCCTTGGGGGGAGTGAGAGATTCTATTTGAATAGGTCCAACGGTAGTGCAACCAACTAAAACAATCAAATATTTGGGTACAGGGTTTTAATTAATTGATTAGCAGTTTTTTTCCTGGGACAATACTAACTGTACAGAAAGTATTTATATAGGTTTTCTAGAAGCGTTATGTTTGTTAAACACAATGAGGCAAGTGCTATGCATTTTTACAATGTTTTAGCACTTTTATGAGCAAAACGCTAATCAATTTTTAGAGTTAAATAAAACCCTGGGGTATACAAATCTCTTCCAAGCTGTTGAACCTGGTTACCATCAACATGAAAACCCTGATTAACAAAATGAAGGCTGACTGTCTGGCATGGAGGGCGATGCCACTAACTCTTTTGGGCAGAGTGAACCTGGTAAAAATTTCAGAATGGGATCCTTGCTCCCTTGCTTATGGTTCTGAGCTTATAACCCTAAGCCAGTTTACCAATGACAGAATTCTCCCCCTCCTAGCATCCCCTCCTCTTTTTCTCCTTCTTCTTCTTTCTCCTTCCTATCTGTTCCTCCCTTAGAGCCGCCCCAGAAGTGAGGCCCTTCAGTCCCTTAGGGTAGGCAGTTTTCTTTCTCTCCTTTCTGTCCTCTATCGGCTTATTCCTTTTTCAGTTTATATCCTTTCCTTTTTTCTATCCCTCAGTTCTCTTGCCTCACTCTCTCTTCTAATCCTTATTTCGCTTCTCCTGCTAACAGAACTGGGATGGAGGAGGAGTCTGCGATGCCTAACGGCCGCCCCTCACGCTCCACGCAGAGCGTCACTCCAGGGGGCAGCGCTGTTGACACCGACTCCTCTAAAAAAAAAAAAAAAAATCTCCCGTGGCGGGTGTGCGCCTCCGGCTGTCACCCCAACAGTAATGAATGGTGAAGATACAAGAGACGATCAAGAATTACGGTAGGTACGTAATTTTCATTTCTAGTGGCCAAATTGAACCATACCATGTGATGGTCACTGGTCCCTAGGTGACCTTCTATCTGGAGATTTCGGATCCTTTCCCTGTTAGTCAGTACTAGATCTAGGATAGCCCTGTCTCTTGTGAGTTGTTGTACCAGTTGTTTGAGGCCCTCCCCCTGCAGGGAATCCACTATGTGTCTAGTTCTAGCAGATGTTCCTGCTGGTATTGACCAATCTGTATCTGGCATGTTGAAGTCTCCCATTATCAGAACCTCCCCTTTAGCAGTCATGTTTTGTATATCTTCTAACAGTAATATATCGATATCCTCCCCCTGGTCTGGAGGCCTGTAGACAACCCCAGCTCTTGTTTGTAGTTAACCGTTAGCTTTATTTTAGTTTATTTGCTTATTTTTCTTGGTTTCTTTCGGTTCGGGATAACTGGAAGGGAACCAAGGACTTTTTAGTTCTTAGCGGGGTTTCCTTTCTGAAACTATTTTATTCTGAGTAAATTGTCTTATTTAAAATTGTTTTTTGTAACCACTAATATCGGTTACTGAACCACTAATCTCGGTTCCTTTTCCTTTGGTTCCTTGTTCCGATCAGTTCCCTAACTGACCGCAACTGAAAGTTTTATTTTAAAAAGTTTAAATTTATTCACGGTTGCAATTTATGGGTCTATTTGCAAGAATGTCTGAAAAACCTAAGAAAAAGACCGGTGAACCCGATTGCAAAAATTGTACAGAGTGGGCAGAGGTTTTTGCCAAGGCAGATAAACACACTTCTTGTGTTGTCTGCCTTGTCTATGAGATCATTTGAAAACTGATTGTGAAATCTGTAAGACCTTTCCAGAAAAAATGCATTAAAAACGTTTGGAAAGGCTTAAAAAGAAAGTGCCTCCACCTAAGAGTCCCTCAGGCTCTGACCAGCCGACACCCTCAGTGGTCATGGGTGAAACCACAATTTCTACCCCTGATACAGGTGCAAAGGCCATCACAAAAAGGCCTGCAGAACTGGCTAGCTCTCGGGTTCCTGTGAAAAAGACAAAGAAAATAAAGCAGACAGAACCCCCTGCTGATCAGCCTCTGGGGACTTCTGTTGTGGCTGTAAACATGCGTACTCCACTGGAGATTGCACAGGCATTTAAGGTATTGCAGGGTCTGCTGCCTGCTGGACAGCAGTCTACAGTTCAGGCCCCTGCTGTGTCAACCCAGTCCGCCCTGCATGAGGCCAGGGAAGCTTATGGGGAATATGAAGAAGAGGCGGAGCCTACAGAGCCTGAAGTCTCTCCTGAGTAAGAGCTTGGTTTTCCTCCCAGGTCAGCAGAGGATTATTATTCCCATTTTTCCTTTGTTAGAAAAATGGTGAATGCTCTGGATATCTCTACCACTGAGGTGATAGAAGATGAGGAGGAGGCAGAGTACTTGAAAATGATGGGGTTAACACCCACCAAAAAGTTACTGCTTCCCATAAATACATTTTTTAAAAGGGATGCGATAAGCTCCTCCAGACACCTGGGTCTGTCCCTCCTTTGGATAAAAGGTTGGACAAGAAGTACCAGCTAGACAGGGAAGGGGCTGAATTTTTATTCTCCCACCCTGACCAGCACGGGGTGGTACAAGCTGCAGCCTATGACAAGGCAAAAGTACCTCTTCAAACAACATGAAGTCTTGCTGTATTCTGACATATTGCAGTGATGTCCAACCTTTGAACTGCCCCAGAGATGAAAGAGTTAACTTTCCATGTCAGGCATGGAACGCTGAGCTCGAGCTCGGTTGAGACTTTGTCTGCTGCTATTTGAAATTAAACCGTCAGATTCTTTACTCTGCCTCACTGAACAGTCGCTCCGGAGATTTCTCCTTTGCTCGGTTCAAGTTGTCGGTTAAAGTACCGTTTTTCTCAGTTTTCGACCGAATTTAATAGTTTACCTGTCGGTTCAGACTCTGTTTGTGGTATCATGAGTACTAGATAGGTTTATTTTCCTTGTTCTTCTGTGTGGAACTTGTAAATGTGGGATCGGTTCGGTTTGAGCCGATCAGGTTGTTCAGAAAAAGTTTATTCTACTTTTAGAGTGTGGTAACCAGTCCCTTATCGGTTCTAAAAAAAAAACAGATTTCATTACGGTTTTTTCCACCACCCATAACACGGTCAGGAACCGATAAGGGTGTCTTGCCTGGTGGATTGCCGATAAAAGGGTAAGTTTTTGTTAGGACTGGTCATGTCTGAGAAACCCAAAAGAAAAACCAGGCCCACTGGGTTTCAACACTGTAGTGTGTGTGTGGAAATCTTTGCTAAGGCTGATCCCCACACCTCCTGTATTTATTGTCTGGGGTTTGACCACCTCGATTCAGACTGCCAGATTTGCAGGAATTTTCCTGCAGCTAGCCTGGAAAAGAGAGTTGGTAGGCTCAGGGAAAGAGAGGCCAAGAAGTCCGCTGACCCAGATGGCCAGCCCGGTTCGGTTCCAACCGTACCAGAAGGAGTGCCCTCTGACCAGGGCGAAACTTCTTCGGGCAAAAGGAAAACCGACTCCAAGGAGTCGGTTCTGGTTAAAAGAAAAAGAAGGGATAAATCAGCTGGTGCAGATCCACAGATTCTTTCTCTGACCGCTGATGAAATAGCCAAAGCGATAAGAATTGATCAATCGCTAACCCCGGTTCCAACCGAACCGGCACCATCGGGAAGGGGCTCGGTTCGGTCGGTTCCCCCGGTTCCAGATTATAATTTAGAAGATTTCTATGAACTGGAGGAGGAGGAGGAAGGAGAGTATGAGGATAGCGATGGTGATTACGAAAGTCTGGATGTGCTTATTGACCCGGACATCTCCCCAGACAGACCTTCAGGGGTTTCTCCTCCTAGGCTTTCTGAGTCCCCTTCCCATTTTATGTTCTACAAAAAAGTAACTGAAACTCTGCAGCTTCCTATGGAAGAAGCTGTGGATGACCAGGAGGAGCCTAACTATGTTGACATGATGGATATCCCAGAGTCTAGGAGGCTGTCTGTTCCCCTTCATAAGTCCTTTGGGAAACAGACAATAAAAATTTTAAAGACTCCTAACTCTATACCTCCTGTGGACAAGAGAATGGACAAGAGGTATACGCTCTCAGGCTCAGATACGGAGTTCCTTACCCAGCAATGCAGCCATGTTGGTGTAGTGCAGGCTGCTGCCTGTGATAAGGCAAATATACCCTTGGCTTCACACCCCCCAGATAAGGACTCCAAGAGGATTGATGCGATGGCAAAAAAGCAGTACATGGCAGCATCCTTGGGACTCAGGCAGGCTAATTATATGGCCTATACAGCTAGATATCAGAAATCTAGATGGGACACTGTAATGGCTTTAGCTAAACAGGTCCCTGGGCAGCTTGCCAAGGAGCTGGAGCAGGTGGCTGCGGATGGTATTGAGGCATCCAAGGTGCAATTCTATGCTGCAGTGGACTCCAATGATGTTTCATTTAGAGTCATGGCTACATCTGTGGCCCTTCGTAGGATGGCTTGGCTCAGATGTACTAGCCTGTCTCAGGATACCCAGACTAATGCCATGGATTTTCCTGTTATGGGTAATTCTCTGTTTGGGGAGCAAACAGAGAATTACATGAAGAAAATGGATGAATACAGGACCACCTATAGGAGTATTCAGGCCAAGGAAAGGCAAGCCACTCCCCAGAGGCAGCATTCCAGGGGCAGGGGCAGGCCTTTTCATAGGCCTTTCTACCAAGCCCAGGCCTCCTCTTCTGCTTATGCTCATAGGGGGTTCTTCAGAGGGAGAGGCAGACGGGGTACAAGCAGGCCTGCTTCCACCCCCCAGCCTAAAGCCCCTGCCAAGCAGGCACCCTGATGGGATTGCCAGGGCCGATTCTCCACCACCTGTAGGGGGCAGGCTGTCTTACTTTGTCCAGGACTGGATGTCTTTAACATCAGACAAATGGGTCCTGGAAGTAGTAAGCCAGGGACTGGTTCTCAGCTTCAAAAAATTTCCAAAGATGAGAACCAGATCCTTTCCACCTGCAAATTCCTCAGAGGCACTGGCCCTAGAGGCAGAGGTCTCTTCCCTCTTGGCTCTGAGAGCCATAGAGAGGGTTCCACACCTACACAAAGGGAAAGGATTGTACTCCAGGTACTTCCTAACCCCCAAAAGACAGGAGAATGGCGGCCCATCCTGGACCTCAGATATTTAAACAAGCACCTTTAAAGCCAAAGTTCAAAATGGTGACTCTGGGAATAATTCTACCTCTCTAAGGCCAGGGACTGGCTAGTCTCCCTGGACCTCAAGGACGTCTATTTCCATATTCTCATCAGAAGCTCCCACCGAAAATACCTCAGGTTCGAACTGCCCTCAGGCCATTACCAGTTCAGAGCAATGCCCTTCGGCCTAACCTCTGCTCCAAGGGTGTTCACAAAATGCCTGGCAGTAGTAGTTGCCTTCCTAAGAAGGAAAAAGGATCTCCATCTTTCCATACCTGGACGACTGGCTCATAGTAGGCCAGTCTCCAGACCAAGTCAAGTTATACCTACAGATAACTCAGCAACTGCTCACTTCTCTAGGTTTCCTTCTGAATCTTTCAAAGTCAGTTCTAGAGCCTGTACAGCTCCTCACCTTCATAGGTGCAGAGCTAGATACAGTAAGAGCAAGAGCCTTCCTTCCCCTAGACAGGACAAGGACCCTTATTTCACTGGCCTCTTCATTCACCCTCCAGGTGTCTCGACCAGCAAGGCATTTTCTGTAGCTCCTGGAGCACATGGCTGCTTCTACAGCAGTGGTGCAGGGAGCAATATTTCAGATGAGGGACATTCAGTTCCACTTGAGAGCCTTTTGGTCTCAGAAAAAGGACCCTCTGACCAGACTGATTCCAGTGACTCGAACCCTGATCCAGGCATTACAGTGGTGGCAGGATCAGGACACTCTAAGACAGGGAGTTCCTTTTGTCACTCAGTCTCATTCTCTAATCCTTACTACAGATGCCTCCCTCTTGGGCTGGGGAGCCCACTTGGGGGACCTGACCACCCAAGGGTTATGGTCTCCTCAGGAATCTCTGCTTCACATCAGTCTATTAGAACTCAGAGCAGTGTTTCTAGCACTTCAAGCTTTTTCCAAGTCTGTTCAGAGCAAAGTAGTTCAGATCAGGACAGAAAATACCACCACAATGTGGTATATCAACAACAAGGGGGCACTCGGTCTACGGCCTTGTGCACAGAGGCAATGAAGTTATGGTCCCTGGCCTATTCCCTAAACACTTCTCTTACAGCAGTACACCTCCCAGGCAAAGACAATATCCTGGCAGATGCTCTCAGCAGGATATCGCAAGGCCATCACGAATGGTCCCTGGATCCCCTAGTTTTGAAGGTGATTTTCTCCAGATGGGGCACTCCACAGATAGATCTTTTTGCAGCCCCAGACAATCACCAACTCCCTCTCTATTGCTGCAGGCCCCCAGTGTTGGGCTCAGTCCCCCTGGATGCCCTAGTTCTCAATTGGGAGGGGAAGTTCCTGTATGCTTTTCCCCACTTCCCTCTCCTGTTCAAGGTGTTAGTCAAAATCAGGTCTCAACCCTGCAAGGTGATTCTGATTGCTCCAGACTGGGCCAGACAGCTCTGGTATCCTCTCTTTTGTCCTTAGCAGTCCACCTTCCCCTGTCTCTTCCCAGGAACTACAACCTGTTAACATGTGCTCAGGGGAGGGTTTGGTATCCGAATCTCAAATCTCTCAACCTCAAGGCCTGGTTCTTGAAGAATTAGAGTTTGCTGACTTACACCTCTCCCAAGGTGTTCTGGATATCTTGAAGGCTTCTCGTAAACCTTCCACCAGAAGCACTAACAACTCTAAGTGGAAAAGATTTTCTATATGGTGCTCTGGCAAACACATTTCTCCAGAGTCTGCTGGCCTTCCCACAGTCCTTGACTACATGGTTCATCTTAATAGCTTGGGACTCAGACCAGCTACACTAAAAGTGCATCTGGCAGCTGTCTCTGCCTTCCTTTCAGCAGGCAAACACTCTTCCCTTTCAGCTCATCCTGTATTTTCTAAATTTTTCAAGGGATTGCTTCATACCAATCCTCCCTTCAGGGACCCTGCCCCTGCTTGGGACCTTAATGTTTGCATTGCTGAGCTTATGCAACCCCCTTTTGAGCCTTTGTCCTCAGCAGAGCTTAAGTACTTGACTTGGAAACTTTTTTTTTGGTGGCCATCATTTCTGCCAGACACATAAGTGAGTTACAGGCCCTGTCAGTGGAGCCTGATTTTATCTCTTTCCATAGAGATAAGGTGGTCCTCAGGACTAATAGGAAGTTTTTGCCTAAGGTGGTTTCAGATTTCCACCTTAACCAGTCTATGTCCCTTCCTGTTTTCTTCACTGACCATTTCTCCTCTGGGGAGAGGAGGCTGCACAGTTTGGATGTGAAAAGGGCCCTTAGCTACTACATAGAGCGCACCAAGGGTCACAGGTTTGACTCCCTCCAACTGTTTCTCACTTATGCTGAGGTTGGTAAGGGAAAACCTGCCACTGAGAGATCTGTTGCCAGGTGGATTGTCTCTTGTATTCAATTTTGCTATGAAAAACTAGGTAGGATCCCACCCTCAGGCCTGAGGGCTCACTCTACCAGAGGTACAGCCGCCTCCCTGGCTGCGGCCAGGGATATTCCTATCTTAGAGATTTGTCAAGCAGCCACCTGGAAAACAGCACACGCTTTTACCAAGCATTACTCTCTGGACATCCAGGCTAGAAGTGATGCTAGGTTTGGCACAGCAGTGCTTCAGAGCCTATTTCCTAAGTAGGTTCTGTCCCTCCTCCATGGAGGTACTGCTTGGTAGTTCATAAGTCAGAATACAGCAAGACTTCATGTTGTTTGAAGAAAAATTACTCACCTTAGTAATGTTGTTTCTTCTAATGGAGTCTTGCTGTATTCTGACCTCCCCCGCCTCCCTCTCAGAACCTGGGTTTTGGGATGTGGGTGGGCAGGTGCAGTGTTGACACCTAGAGGTGCCCCCACCCTTCTTCTCATCCCTTTGGTTTGGGTGTGTGGGTGTCGAGTTTTGTTTTATTTTTTGGGTTTCCTGACTTGAGTCTTTGCTTTGGGACCAAAAAATATCTTTGTTATATTTAGTAGCTAGTTGGCTATTGTAAGTTTACAGTTTCCACACAGGGCACCCAGTGAGTTTAGCTCGTAATGATCTGACGGTTTAATTTCAAACAGCAGCAGACAGAGTCTCAACCGAGCTCGAGCTTAGCGTTCCATGCCTGGCATGGAAAGTTAACTCTCTCATCTCCGGGGCAGTTCAAAGGTTGGACATCACTGCAATATATCAGAATACAGCAAGACTCCATTAGAAGAAACAACATTACTAAGGTGAGTAATTTTTTCTTGCTTCTCATCCACCAGAGAAGGATTCTAGAAAAATAGACAGTATGGCCAAAAAGGGCTACTTATCAGCTTCTTTGGCCATAAGACAGGCTGATTTCCAAGCTTATGCGGCCCAGTTTAAAAATCCCTCTGACAGTCTATCATGGCATAGCAGATAAGGCTCCTTCCAGTCTTTCAGCAGACCTTGCTGAGACTGCCAGATCTGGCCTAGAAGCTGCCAAATATCAATTTCAAATGGCAGCAGACACCAACGACACTGCTGCCAGTTGGATGGTCAGTACAATTGCCCAGAGATGGTTTGCCTGGTTAAGAGCCACAAACCTTACTCAAGACAGTCAGAATAAGGCTCTAGATTTCCCAGTTGTGGATAATTCTCTCTTTGGAACTCACACCGAAGCCTGTATGAAGAAAGTGGATGAGTACAAGGCCACTCATAGAAGTAACTCGGCCAAGGAAAAGGCTTCCCTGTCCACTAGACTTTATGGAAGGGGAGGCAGGGGCAGACAGTTCCATTCCAGGCCTTTTTATCAGGCCATGGCTGTACCCCAAGTGCAACAGTACCCTCAGCAAGGGTACTTCAGGGGCAGACGGGGTTCCAGGCATGGTTCCCACTCTCAGCCCCAGGCAAAGCAGGACCTCTGACTTGTCCTCCCAGGCCACCTCCCCACTTCCAGTAGGGGGCAGACTGACTCACTATTTTCAGGCTTGGAAACATATCACTACAGACAAGGGGGTCCCGGAAGTAGTGAGCCAGGGCTTGTTCCTAAGCTTCAAATCCCTTCCCTCTCTAAGAAACAGAGTGTTCAAACCAGCTTCCAATGCATAAAGAAAGCTGTTGGAAAAGGAGGTTTGAAACCTATTGTTGGCAAAAACAGTGGAACCTGCGCCTCCACAGCAAAAGGGAAAGGGGTTTTACTTAAAATACTTCCTCACAACAAAGAACAATGGCCTATCCTAGACCTAAGGGTGCTAAACAGGCACTTACTAAAGCCAAGGTTCAAAATGGTAACCTTGTCTTTGATCCTGCCCGCTCTCCAAAGAGGAGATTGGTTGGCATCCCTGGACCTAAAAGATGCTTACTTCCACATCCCCATAAGAGAGTCTCACAGAAAGTACATTAGGTTCAGACTCCCTTCAGGTCATTACCAGTTTTCAGCCCTGCCTTTTGATCTCACTTCAGCTCCAAGAGTGTTCACAAAGTGCCTGGCAGTGGTCGTGGCACACCTGCAAAGGCAAGGTGTCACAGTGATCCCCTATTTGGATGACTGATTGGTATTGGGAAGATCCCCTCAGCAGGTAGAGGAACATCTTCAGCTAACCCAAGGACTCTTGGAGTCCCTGGAATTCCTGGTAAATCTCAAAAAGTCAGTCCTTCTCCCTGCGCAAGTACTGCAGTTCATAGGAGCAGAAATAAATACCCAGGAGGGCAGGGCTTACCTACCTCTGGACAGGGTAAAAGGTTTCCTGCAGATAGCAGGCTCCTTCAGCTTAAACAAATCAAAAACTGCAAGACAGTTCTTATAGTTACTGAGCCACATGGCAGTCGCCACTGGCACAGTTCTAGGTTCCAGGTTCCAGATGAGAGACATCCAGTTCCACCTAAGAGCTCATTGGTGTCAAAGAAAGGATTCTCTCTCAAAGCTTGTTCCAGCAACAAAAACATTGCTTCTGGCCCTTCAGTGGTGGAAAGAGGAAGTCAACCTCAGAGGAGAGGTTCCCTTTCAAAAAGAGCCTCCATCAGTGATTCTCACAACCGATGTATCACTACTAGGGTGGGGTGCCCAACTAGGGGATCACACTACTCATGGCACTTGGTCCAGTGCAGAATTTCTCCAGCACATAAACCTGCTGGAGCTCAGGGTGGTGTTCCTGGCACTCCAAGCCTTCACACCACTAGTTCGGGGAAAGGTGGTACAGGTCAGAACAGAAAATACCACCAGCATGAACTAAATAAACAAGCAAGGAAGAACAAGGTTGGATCCTCTCTGCACAGAAGCTATGAGAATTTGGACTGTGGCCTACTCTCAGGGAGCTTCTCTTCAGGCCATTCATCTGCCAGGCAAGGACAATATCCTAGTAGATGCCCTGAGTCGAATAAACCAGGCCCACCACGAACGGACCTTGAACAGACAGGTGGTAGAAGTGATTTTGAAGAGGTGGGGCACTCCAGAGAAAGATGTCTTTGCATCCCATGAAAGTCACCACCTGCCACAGTATTGTTGCAGACCCCCAGCTCAAGGAACAGTACCCCTGGATGCTCTGATTCTGGACTGGTCAGGGAAGTAGCTGTATGCATTCTCCCCATTCCCTCTGGTGTACAGGGTGCTACTCAAGATCAGGGCCCAGCCAACCTCAATGATCTTGATAGCCCCAGATTGGGCCAGACAGCCATGGTGCTCTCTGCTGCTTTCCATGTCTGTGACTGAACCAATACACTTTCCTCGGAGTCACAACCTGCTAACTCCAGTCAGAGGAGACTCCTATACCTGAACCTCAAGTTACTTGGACTCAATGCACGGCTCTTGAGGACCTAGAGTATGCAGGCCTGCATCTCTATGAAAGTTTTCTGGATATTTTAAGGGGGTACAGGAAACCCTCCACCAAGAAAACCTACACCTCTAAATGGAAAAGGTTTTCTGTCTGGTGCTCCACCAGGAATATGGTGCCAGCTCAGGCAGGGGTTCCAGCTGTGCTGGACTACCTTACTCATTTGCATTCACTGGGCCTGCAGTCCAGTACTTTAAAAGTTCACTTAGCTTCAGTGTCTGCTTACCCTTCAGCTGGAAAGAATGCCTCTATGGCATCAGATTCTATCTTCAAAAGGTTCTTTAAAGGTCTGGCCCACCTGCACCCCATTCACAGGGAACCAGTGCCAGCCTGGGATCTAAATGTCTGTATTGCCAAGCTCATGGGTCCCCCTTTTGAACCCATGTCTTCAGCTCCTTTGAAATATGTCACATGGAAGACAGTTTTCCTAGTGGCAATCACTTCTGCTAGAAGGATTAGCGAGCTCCAGTCTCTCTGCTTTGAACAGGACTATATTTCATTCCACAGAGACAAAGTGGTCCTGCGAACTAACAGAAAATTTCTTCCAAAGGTGGTCTCGGACTTTCATTTGAATCAGTCCATCTTCTTACCTGTCTTCTTTACTGAGCATTCAAGCTCTGGGTGATTCTTGATGTCAAGAGAGCTCTTAGCTACTACATGACAGTCACCAAGGCCCATAGACAGAACAGGAAACAACTGTTCCTGATTTATGGGGATGTGGGAAAAGGAAATCCAGCATCTAAGAGGTCCATTTCTCACTGGATAGTTCAGTGTATTCAGTTTTGATATTCAAAAGCTGGGAAGGAGACACCAGCAGGGCTAAGAACCCAGTTCACAAGGGGTACAGCTGTTACTATAGCAGCTTCCAGGGATGTTCCTTTGGTGGACATCTGTAAAGCAGCTACCTGGAGAACAGTGCACACCTTTATTAAGCGATACAGCCTGGACACACAGGCTAGGGGTGATGCCAGGTTTGGCACAGCTGTCCTGCAGAGTCTATTTCCAAAGTAGGTTCTGTGCCCACCGCCAAAGGTGCTCCTTCTTAATCTGCATAAGAGTCAGGAATATTAGAGTATTCCTACGGTGAGAAGAAAAAATTACTATAGTAATCTTGTTTTTTCCAGGGGATACTCCAGTATTCATAACTCTCCCACCCTGCCTCCTCTGCTAGAACAAGTGGCCTCTGCACTCCATGCTGTATTACCAGGGTATGTGTGCCACACTCTGGCTTTTGTATTTGGAACTGTGTTCTCATTGGTTTTACCTGCTTCAGATGATTCTGACATTGGGGGGAGTGTTTTGTTAAATTTTTTTCCCTTCTGTCAGAGGCTTCTGGGTGTTTTATTATAATTATTATAGATAATTATTAAATTCCTCTCGGGCCCTGTCTTGTCAGGCGTCCACGAAATCTGAGGGTTAAAAGGTAGGCAGTTGATAGGTGACAGCATTTGAAAAAGTAGCACGAGCAAATGATTCCATCATTAGCATAACTTTCCATCTCCGGGCAGATCTGGCTTAAAGGCATATTTCAGAAGAGTTATAAATATTGGAGTATTCTCTGGAAGAAACAAGATTACTGTGGTAAGTAATTTTTTCTTCTTCTACTCCCATTACTTCCTCATTCCGAAGAAGTCGGGGCATGCGCCCCATTCTTGACCTCAGGAAACTGAACAAATTCATGCAGCAGAAGTTCAAAATGATTTCCCTAGGGACCCTGCTACCGCTACTCAAGCTGCAGGATTGGTTGGCTTCTCTGGATATGTAGCATGCTTACCAGCATATCCTGGTCCTCCACAGCCACCACAGGTTCCTCTCCTTCATGGTACTGGGTCAGCATCATCAATTCTGGGTCCTGCCCTTTGGGATATCATCAGTGCCTTGAGTCATTACAAAGTACTTTGCTGTTCTTGCAGCACACCTTTTAAAGCTCACAGCTCCCACCTAGATGCCTGGTTGTTAGCCAGTCCATCAAAGCAGGAGATGGAATGAACAGTGGTCACTGTCTCTCAGTTCCTGACCTTCATGAGGGTCCTGCTAAGTCTAGAGAAGTTACAGCTTCAGCCCTCTCAGCAGCTGCTCTTCATAGGAGCCCTCCTGGACATCACCAAGGCGAGGGCCTTTCTTTCAGAGGACGGACGGAAGGCCATCCTTCAGATAGCTCAGTTCATCATGGAGCACAAATCTGTTCAAGCTCACTCCATGCAGTGCATGTTAGGTCTCATAGCCTCCTCAGTCTTCATGGTACCTCTGGCTCGGCTACACACAAAGACGACCCAGTGGATGCTCAGCATGCGGTGGTCTCCAGCGATGCATCCTCAGTCTTATCTCATCAAGATGACGAAACCTCTGCTTCAGTCATTTACATGGTGGACATAGGAGGACAGTCTCCTCCAAGGTATTCCTTCTCTCAATCAGATCCATAGCTAATCCTTACCACAGACGTGTGTCTGCTGGGATTGGGAGCCCATTGTCAGGGCCACCACATTCAGGGAGTTTGGAACCCTATGAAATCCCACCTCCACATCAGTGTGTTGAAGATGAGAGCAGTCCTTTATGCCCTCCGGGCTGTGGTGGACTTTGTCAGCCACAAGCTAGCTCTTCTCCAGATGGATGGCAAGTCTGTCATGTACTACAACAGCAAACATGGGGGAGCACACTCTTATCCTCTCTTCAAGGAAGCAATGAGAGTGTAGGAATGGTGTCTGGAACAGGATGATCTTACTTTGAGGGGCTTTTGCAGAAGGCAGTAATGATAGGACTGAGTCACCAGCAGCTAGAACCACATGGAAAACTTCTAACTAGCAATATACAGCAGGGAACCACCCTCAACGTCGGCACATTGACATCCGACATATGGTATAAAAGGTGTGGTCCCCCAGCCCATCCCCAGTTCTGTTCCCGCCATCGACCCACGCAGATCGGACCTCCATGGACTCCTGCTTCTAGTCAGCCACCATTTTTATCACATTTTGACCTCAATTTATTTTCATAGTTTAACCCTTTTCATTAATTTTCTGAGTTACTGCATGTCTTCTTTTCCAGTAACGTCTTCTGACTGGTGAAAGAAGTGTGCCTGTGGCAAGCAGATCCCCTTTTAAGGATGGCTACTTCTCATGCCTAGACCCTAACTACAACACTGAGGCCTGCTAGCACTGCCAGAAGTTCAACCAGGCCACACAAAAACACCGCTTGAGGACCCACCAGGCTTTCCTTCTGCAGCAGAAGTTAGCAATGATGGAGGAGGAGCTCCAGGACAAAAGCTCTTCTTCCTCCCCAGCCTTCAGGGCATCGATCTTTTCTTCCCACAAAGAGAAGAAGTTGAGCGGGAAGCACAAGCACCAGGACAAGGATAGGGATTGGCCCCGGTCGGCTTCCCGCTCCAGGTTATCGCACAAGTAGGCGGCCACTTTTGGATCTTCTTCCCGTGGGAGGTTGGTCTCTTCTTCACCGGCAGCCCTCACTCCTTCTGGGCTGCCCATGTCTTTGCCTTCTGCCCTCATCACCATTTTGGGCGAAGGCTCTTCTGGGCTTTGGACGTCGTCCCCTGCCCCAAAGCCCCTGAAGCTCAGGCCCCTTCTCCCAGTGGGTTCTCAGCCAAGTGGCTCAGTCACCTTTTTGGGTAGTGGGTCTCGGCCCACCACCCCTCCAGTCTTGGCGTTGCTTACATCAGTCCCAATTTCTGGGGCCAGCAACTCTAAGCAATGCCCGGAGCATGCACTCGCCTCTCCCTCACTGGCGACGCCTCTGTCTCCGGCAGGAGGTACCTCCCCTGCGCAGGCTACACCTGCGTTGGCTGCTTTGCCTGACTGGCATTAGCCTCCTTCCCCTCATTCATCCCGGAATCGACCCCAGCTATGCCTTCACTGTCATAGACTAAGCCCTAGCCGGTGCCAGCCGCTCCTTTGGGATAGCCACAGCCAATGCCTGCCGAACCAAGACCGACACCAGCCATCCCTTCGCCACAAGGGCTGTTGCCTGGTCACCTGGTTCCCCAGGGACTGACGCCAGAGCATACGAAACCTCAGGGACTGACGCTGGGGGATCCAGTACTTACCTGCCCGGTGCTGCCTCCTCCCCCACCTCTTTCGGATTACAACACCATATGCACGGCTTGGTAGGAGTTCATGCAGAACAAGAATCCCCAGAGGAGGCCTTCTACCCCTCCTCCGAGGGAGCCTTCTCCCTCACCAGACCAGGTTTGCCCTACCACTCCCCGGTCTCCTAGTGGCAAGGAGGACTGTCGCAAGAAGGATTGCCACCCACCGATGCCAGTCCCAATCTCTAATTCATCCGGGGGGGATTCCTCCTCCTCTTCCTCAGAAGACTCATTGGATTCTAGGTTACCCTTGGAGCCTGAGGAACCCAGGGATACCTGCAGATCCCCTCCTGACGAGCCATCTTTCCCGGTCATCATGAGGCACATTCAGTCCCTCATGGGCTGGGTCTTGGAGAAACTAGACCCAGAACCCTGATGCCTGGCAACCTTCCTCCATAAGAAGAACACTCTGCCTATGGTTATCCCTCCTCTCATTGACTCTTTTGAAGATGTCAACAGGGCTGCCTGGAATCACCCATCTTCCATCTCAGCCTTGCCTAAAAAGGCAGATGAACTTTATCATGTCCCCTGGGACAAGCCTTTTTATGGGGAACATCCAGTTGCTGACTCGGTGGTCATGAATACTGCTCACGACTGTACTAAAAAGCCCAGACACCTCAGCATGCACTCTCCAGATAAGGATTCTCAGCAGGTGGACTTATTAGGAAAGAAAGTCTGCGCCTCAGCCACTTTGGCTGTTCAGTCATTGAACTTCCTAGCCCACATGGTTCAATACCAGAATACATTGTTGGGAAAAAAGCTCTGGAATTGGTGCATACCCTCCCAGAAGACCCTACTAAGTCTCACCTGACCCAGGTCTTGAAGTCTGGGTAACATGTCGCCAATCATGTGCTGAGGGTGTCCTACAATACCGCAGACATAGCAGAATGGTCAGCTGCCACTGGTGTCTGTATTCACCACCATTCCAGGATTAGAGTTTCAGGCTTTGCCCCTGACGTGCAGGCCAAAATCCTTGAAGCTCCCTTTAGAAGATCATTTCTCTTTGAGGAGGATGTTCAAAACATTATCTCCTGACTACAGGAATCTGGTCAGGCTCTAAAGTTGATATACTGTTTGTATTGCTCCCAGCCAAAACCCCACCAGTGTCAGCCCTTTCGGAGGAACCAATATCAGCAGTCTCGGGGACAGCAGCACAAAGGAGCCTTCAAAAATAAGGCCACCTCCCAGGTGACAGGCGCCTAAGGCCTCTCCTACTGCCCTGCCTATCCCAGGGTCTTCAGCATGACTCCTTACCCAACCCCCAGCAGAAACTTTGGGGGAGGTGGTGGGGGGTTGCTTCTCCCTTTACCTAGATGGATGGCACGGAATCACCTTGGATCAGTGGGTGCTTCAATTTGTAGAAAGGGGGCATACTCTCGAATTTCAAGAGACACCCCCAGATAACCCTCCCTTGCACTACCATTACCCTCTGAATCATATTGCCGTTATCGAGGAGGAGATCCAGGTACTTCTGCTCAAAAAGGCCATAGAACCTGTTCCATTAAATCAAAAAGGAAAGGGCCTCTATTCCAGTTTCCTCCTGGTACCAAAGAAGATCGGTGATTTGAGACCAGTTCTAGATCTCAGGCATCTGAATCTGTTCATAGAGTATAAGTGCTTCAGGATGGTTACCCTTCAGGGTCTCCTTCCCCTTCTTCATCAGGGAGACTGGCTCTGCTCCCTGGATATGCAAGATGCCTACCTCTACATCCAGGTTTTCTGGCCCACAGGAGGTTCCTCTGCTTTTGCTTCTAGGGGAACAATTACTAGTTCAAGGCCCTGCCCTTTGGCCTTTTCTCAGCACCTCAAGTCTTTACCAAGTGCCTAGCAGTAGTGGCTGTGGCCCTCAGAAGGCAAGGTCTTTATGTCTTCCCCTATTTGAATGATTGGCTTCTCACAGCCCCCAAACCAGTTGCTCCAGACAATGGAGATCACCTTCAATTTGTTTCGGATGCTGGGCATCACTCTGAACCTGCCCAAGTCTTCCCTGTGGCCATGTCAAAGATTGCATTTCATCGGAGCGATCTTGGATTTGGCTCAGGGCAAGGCCTTCCTGCCTCCAGACAGGGCAGACTGCTTGAGAGAACAGGCTCAATTGATATCTTTGTTGCATCAAGTCCCAGCCAGGTTGTTCCTCAAGCTCTTGGGGCACATGGCAGTGGCCATAGTTACAGTTCCTCTATCCCGCCTGCACATGAGGATGACTCAGTGGACCCTCCAGGTTCAATAGGACCGGTGCACAGATGATTTGGAACAGGGGATCGTTATACCCATTCCTGTGTGGCAAACGATGTCCTCGTGACTGAACCCCTCCAAACTTCTTAGAGGAGTTCCCTACCATGCGTAATCTCCATGTCAGATTCTCATGACAGATGCATCCAGTCTGGGCTGTGCTTCACACTTGACAGACCATCAGACCCAAGGAACCTGGTCTCAGCAAGAACAGCATCTCCACATCAACTTGCTAGAGATGCGAGCAATCCTTCTGGCTTTTCGGGCCTTTCAGACTCATCTACTCCCGGGCCCTCTCCTGATTCAGACAGACAACAACATGTCAGTAGTCTGTTACCTCAACAAGCAGGGGGCACTCATTCATACCCCCTGTGCAGGGAGGCCATGAGAGTTTGACATTGGGCCATGGAACACAACCTGGTTCTAATGGCAGTTCATGTTCCAGGCATACAAAACGTCCTGGCTAACATCCTAAGCAGGTCAAGGTTGAAGACACACGAGTGGGAGCTACTCTGCTCCGTGACTGAGGATCTCTTCGACAGGTGGGGTCATCCTGAACTGGACCTCTTTTCGTCTCCACTCAGTGCAAAGCAGCCCAATTTCTGCTCACTAGATCCAGGGTCTAGTGTTTTCTAGCATGATGCATTGTTCCTCTCTTGGACAGGGAGGTTTCTGTACACCTTTCCTCCCTTACCGCTCCTGCAAAGAGTTCTTTTCAAACTGCTGTCAGAGAGGGCAGAGATGATTTTGACAGCTCCCCTACTGGCCATGCCAGATATAGTTCCCATTGTTGCAACAACTAGCAGTGGAACCTCCACTTCCCCTGCCTCTTTGCTCTGACCTGCTCTCCCAGGAGCAGAGCGCTCTGATTCACCCAGACCTTAAGTATCTTCATCTTCATGCATGGCTCCTTCAGATTCAGTCATCGCACGCTTTGGGGTTTCCTCTAGGGTGGCAGATGTTCTAGTGGCCACTAGGAAGCCTTCCACCAGAGCCACTTATGCCATGAAGTGGAAGTGGTTCTCCATCTGGGCTACCGCTCGGCATTTGGATCCTTTCACCTGTCTGGTTAATCTCATCCTGGAGTATCCCCTTTCCCTTTCAGACTCTGGTCTGGGTTACTTATCTATCAAGGTGCACCTTTCCACCATCTCTGCATACCATGCACCCATTGACGGCAAAAATATTGCCCAACTGGATCTGTCTCGCACCTTCTTGTGGGCCATTCTTCATTTGAAACCTCGCATTAGGGACCCAGTCCCGCCATGGGATCTGTTGTATATTTTGGAGAAGCTCACTCTTCCTCCCATTGAACCTGCCGCAAGCTGCGAGCTATGCTTTCTGTCATGGAAAGTGTTGTTTTTAGTTGCCATTACTTCAGCTCAGAGGATTTCCGAGCTTCAGACTCTGATGTGTAAAGAGCCTTACTTGGTTTTCCACAAAGACAGGGTGTCTTTGTGGACCAATCCTAAGTTTTTGCCTAAGGTGGTGTCTGAGTTTACTTTGAATCAATCCATTCACCTGCCTGTTTATTTTCCTGTATATTCTAATCAGGGGGAAGCTTTACTCCATACTCTAGATGTTTATCGGGTGCTCTGTTTCTATCTGGACTAAACCTGCCCTTTCAGAAAATCCAACCAATTACGCCGGCTCAGCGGCACTGAGGGTTGAGGCGCTGGACGCCACACCGGCAACCCATGATCAGGAATGAGCATGGGCTTCTGGGGTCGGCAGGGAGGAGATGGACTGAGCATCCGATGGACTGCTCTCCATCTCCTGGGAGGGGGGGATTCTGCGACCGGTGCTTGCCTGACACTTAGCAGGAGCTGGGGCATGACGCACGGAGCCGCTTCTGTAGGGGAGGGGACGGGCAGCCGCTGACAGGGAGAGCACGCACAGCAGCGTGCGCAGTCCCAGTTGCTGGCACGCAAGGGAGAAAGTGAGGAAAAAGAGCTGCAGATGATGAAGGGGGAACTCACAAGTCCTGCATCCAGCTAGCCACAGCAAGGCGGCACTGGATCCTGTTTCGGAGGGGAGGGCCCCCCTCTCCGACCCTGCCAGGGGGGTAAGCCCCGGGAGTGAAGCTGTGCTGGCTGGTAGATGCCAGGGTGACAGGGCTGAGGTTCCCCCAGAATGCAAGGGCTGTAGGGCTGAAGTATAAACTATAAAAATAAATAAATAAATCCAACCAGTTTGTTTCATTTGCCCCAGGAAAGAAGGGGTTCCTGTTTCCAGTGTTTATCTAATTGGTTAGTTAACTGCATTGTTTACTACTACAGCAAGTACAACAAGCCTGTGCCAGGCCAGGTCAAAGGTCATTCTACCATGGATATGGCTGCCTCGACTCGGACTGCCTTCTTCGGAAATGTGTCTGCTGCAGACATCTGCAAAGCTGTCACTTGGAGTTCTGTCCATCCTTTCATTAGGCAGTACAGTTTGGACATTGTCTCCATGTGTAGAGCCAGTTTCAGACTTGCAGTCCTCCAGGACCTGCTGTTATAAAGTTCCCAATTACTGCTGTTGTACTCCTCCCAGTTGACTGAGTCTGTTCCTCTACTGTGCTTGGGACTCGGTCCTTATGGTTATTGCCTACTAGAAGAGCCCCCAACCGAAGTTAGATAGTACAGTTACATAAGAACTTACTGTAACAGTAGATCTTCCTGGACATAAAGTCTCCACCACTCATTCACACTAATGGGAGTACGCCGGACACACTAGGACCCAGCAGGAGCCAAACATTTCCAGGAAGGCTGGTGCCGAGATGGAGCCACGAGGAAGTGGCACTGCGAGCCAGGCTCATGCGGTATAGACTGTCTCGCCGTTGACCCTCCAACTGCCTGAGTTCCTTTTTCCCCACCGTCGAGTGTGCTTCAGTGATGACGTCACTCACCTGTCAGGAGTCAAACTTCAAACTAGCAACTTAGTTTTCCGTTTTATTATTTTGTATATTATCTCAAGCAGTACCGATTACATATTAATATCATTTCTTACTTGTACAAAAAGAAGTCTTCAGCCCTCCATCAATGGAGTCGACCATGAGTGGGGCAGGTGATGGTAGGGAGACTTCATATGAAAGCTGTTCAGTCAGCTGGGCTGGGTCTGGTCCACCGCCCTTTCCGGAAGGGGGGGGTCTGACAACAGACGGTCCAGTGCTCAGGGGGGATGGGCAACCCCCCCAAAAGCATAAAAAGAAATGGTCCCATTCACAGCACCATTCATCCTCGAGCTCTTCTTCAGCCCACTGGTCGAAGAAGAAACAGCATCACTCGAGGTCACCCTCTGGTACGTCTGCGTGTAGACGGTCGGTTGTCATGGCCAGAGGCCAGTCTCCACCTCTTTCGGAATCTCTGGTTTCTCTCTCTGGCAGCCAGCTTCTTCGACACTGGAGCCCCTCACTGCTTATTAGAGGGTATTCCAATGAGCAGTTTCACCATTGAGCTGCTCTATTGGAGCAGTGGGTATGGAGGTTGTTCCAACTGCCTGAGCCAGCCAGTCCATCGCTGGGGCCTTCGGGCCTGTCGGCTTCGGATCAGCGGGTGGGGCGGTTAGGACTTCCTAGTCGTGCAGCACCTTCTTCGGTGCCATCGAGTCTGCACTCCAGTGTCTATCACCCTCACATGGCTGTGGTGCAGGGGTCTACACCAATGCTTCTATCTCCTGCCATTTTTCATTCTTTCCCTTCAAATCACAGTTTGCAGACTTCTGCAATTGTGCCGTGGCCTGCAGTACTGGTTTCTCCAGTGCCAAGGTCTTTTGCGGTGCCGTGTGTGGTGTCAGTGCCGTGCGCTGTGCCACATGCTCTGCCAGCACAGTACTCGGTGCTGCTGTCTATGCCAGCACTGTTTCTGTACTGGGCACTGGTCTCTTTGGTGGCACCGGGGGTGTCGATGGCACCGCATGGTTTACAGAGGTTCTCGACTCCGTTTCTGTCTCCTCCTCTTCTTCCTTCTGGTTTTCACTCCTTTCCTGTCTATACAGACCCCCCTGGACTGTTGGGAGATGATATTGCGCCTGATCCTGATCTACAGCTGGGTACTGAGTTTGATGCTGATTCTGCCCTCGGGGCAGGGATCAGTTCTCCTGCGGAGCCTGTGATCGAAGACCTTTCTTTTAAGTCTCTGCTCAAGAATTTAAATTCTACTCTTTCTCTGCAGACCACGGAAATCGATCCTGGGAGGCTTTTATGCCTCCAGTATATGCATGTTCCGGATATCCCTACGGATTTAACTCCTCCGGTGCAGCCCTCTTTCGAGATCCTTTCAAAGATGGTGTGTAACAATCTGGCTCTTATTCCCTCTGTGGCTAAGTCCATAGACAGGAAATGTGCCCCTCCCAAGGATTGTCCCATCTTAGCCTCACAAGCCTTTGCTGGTAGCATTCTGGTCCTGGCAGAGAATGATAAAGCTGTCCTCCCTCAGGAATCCACAGCCTGTCCTATAAACAAAGAATCTCATAAGATCGACACCTGGGGTAAGTGAGTCTTTGCTGCCTCAACTCTGGGCATGCGTATTTCTAGCTATCAGGGTTATTTTTCTCAGTACGAGTATATTCTTTGGCATTCGCTCAAAGCAATGGTAGAAACTGTGCCCGAGTCAGAGGTTAACCCAGAGCTGCTACAGACCATAGAAGTATCGAGTCCAATAATCAACAGATTAAAGCTGCAGTGGATGCTTTTGATACTGCTTCCAGAGCGGCAGTGGCTGGCATTTGCACTTGTCGCCATTCCTGGCTGCATACTTCAGGCTTTACGAATGACGCCCAACAAAAGGTCATGACCTTACCCTTCGACGGTATATATCTGTTTGGACCTCAAGTGGAACAAGCACTAGAGGCTACTCAGAAGACTAGGTCTGCCATTAATAATCGTTAGTCCTTTCATGGCAAAGGCAGAGGAGGTTTTAACAGAAACCAAACTCCTCAGCAGCAAAAGAAAATGCAGCAGAAAACACAGGGCCCGAAAGCGCCCAGTGCTACCCTCACCCTATTCTGGATCTCAGAAAGTTAAACAAATTCCTCTACAAGGAAAAGTTCAAGATGATATCCTTCGGTACTCTGCTACCTTTGATTCATCAACATGATTGGCTAGCCTCCCTGGACATGCATGACGCCTACCAACACATTCTTATACACCCAAAACATCACAAATACCTAAGGTTCGTGGCATTGGGTCAGCACTATCAATTCAGAGTCCTGCCCTTTGGGCTATCCTCGGCACCTCAAGTTTTTACAAAGTGCTGTGCAGTTCTCGCAGCGCATCTAAGGAAAATCAGAATTCAAGTGTTCTCATATCTGGACGACTGGGTTCTAGCAAGCCCCTCCAGACAAGAGACTTTAGAGGCCGTGGCCAAGGCCTCAGACTTCCTCACGTCCGTGGGAGTCCTGCTGAACCTGAACAAGTCACAGTTGCAGCCTTCCCAGAAGCTCCTCTTCATAGGAACCCTTCTGGACACTTTCAGTGCGAAAGCATTTCTTCCGGAGGACAGGAGGAGCAATATCCTATAGATGGCCTGCTTCATCAGAGAACTCAGCTCAGTTCGAGCTCTCTCGATGCAACGGATGCTGGGTCTCATGGCATCTTCGGTGTCCATGGTGCCTTTGGCTCGTCTTCACGTGAGAACCACTCAGTGGATGCTCAGTACTCAGTGGTCCCCAACCACTTATCCTCAGTCCTTTCTCATCAAGCTGACAAAACCACTGAAGTGGTCCCTCACCTGGTGGTCTCAGGAGGACAACCTTCTGAAAGGGTATCCCTTCGCCCCTCTGGATCCTCAGATCTCCATTACCATGGACGTGTCCCTGATGGGCTGGAGAGCTTACTGCCAGGACATCCACACCCAGGGCACGTGGACCCAGGACGAGTCTCGACTCCACATAAATGTTTTGGAAATGAGAGCTGTCTTCTATGCAGTCCGAGCTTTGAAGGACATTCTCCTTCAAACGGACAATGAGGCGGTGATGTATTACATCAACAAACAGGACGGTGCACACTCTTACCGATTATGCAGGGAAGCTATGAGAGTGTGGGAATGGTGCCTGGAGCACAGTGCTCTGATTCAGGCGGTTTGCATGCCGGGAGTACAAAACAAACTGGCAGACCGTCTCAGCAAGACGGTGGCAGATCCTCATGAGTGGTCTCTCAACTGAACCATCATTCAGTTACTCTCCGAAGAGTGGGGAACTCCAGACCTGGACCTTTTTACATCCCCACTTAGTGCAAAACTGCCTCTCTTCTGCTCCAGAAATCCAGGACCTGGTGTTTTTTGTCAGGATGCATTCAGACTGCAGTGGACAAAATGCTCTCTTTACGCATTTCCTCCTCTTCCCCTAGTTCAGAGAGTACTGCTCAAACTGGAGGCACGGGGGGCAGAATGATTCTCATTGCCTCTTTCTGGCCTCATCAGATCTGGTTTCCTCTGATCAACAGACTATCGGAAACCTCTCCGAAACCACTTCCCCTTCAAATGAACCTTCTGACCCAGGGCTGTGTAGTTCATCCCAGCCTGAGGTCTCTTCACCTCCATGCTTGGCTCCTGAGGAGATAGAGGTGAACAGGTTTAATGTTTCTTGTAGAGTTTCAGATATTCTTTTAGCTGCATGCAAGCTGTCTACCAGAAAAAACTACACAGCTAAGTGGAAGCGTTTCTCTATCTGGTGTGCAAAATCCTTTTGGAATCCTTTTTCCTGCCCACCGAAGAAAGTCCTGGAGTATCTCTTAGACCTGTCAAACACAGGTCTGCAATACTCTACAGTCAAAGTTCATCTTTGTGCCATTTCCGCTTATCATGAGCGAGTACTTTCCATGTCTCTGGCTCAGTTACCGGTAGTTAAGAGGTTTCTTAAGGGCATTCTGCATACCAGACCTCCTATTAGATGTCCAGTTGCAGCCTGGGACATTAACCTTGTGCTAGACATGCTCACTCATAAACCTTTCGAGCCTCTAGCTACTTGTGAGTTGAAATTCCTTACTTGGAAGACAGCCTTCCTGGAGGCCATTACTTCCACTCGTAGAATATCAGAAATACATGCCTTGGTCACAGACCCCCCGCCCGTATACTGTATTTCTCAAGGACGAAGTGGTCCTTAAGACTCATCCTAAGTTCCTTCCTAAGGTCATCTCAGAATTTCATCTGAATCAACCTTTAGTCCTTCCTACCTACTTGGCTAATTTCCAGTATGATGGAGAGCGTACCCTTCATTCTCTGGATGTAAAAAGAGCTTTGTGTTTCTGTCTGGACAGAACGAAAGAAATTTGCAAGGCTCAACAACTGTTTGTCTCCTTCAGCACAACCCGGCTGGATCAGCCTGTTGCTGTCGGGTGCATTCAGTGTGGCAGGTGGCATGCCTTTGCCACAGCTTCTCCATGGCACAGGTCAAGCTGGAAGGCAGAGTGTACGCTCACTCTACCAGAGCAGTCGCAGCATCTCTGGCAGAGATTCGTATAGTCCCCATTGCAGACATTTGCAGTGTGGCCACCTGGAGCTCCGTGCGCACTTTTGTTAAGCACTATGCCTTAGAGTTTGCCCTAAGACTGTCAAAAAAGGGGGTAAAAAGTAGAAAATTATTTTGGCTTTTCAGTCTGCCTCTACGTCACTTAAGAACGCTGATGAGGGCCCTTCTTTCCATGGCAAACAGAAGGAAAGGTGTGTTAAAGATGTGTCTGATTCTAGGGTTCCTGAAAAAGGGAACTCGGAGATAGCCAAGCATAAAAGACCTTCTGAGCAGGTTCCACAGTCGGTTCATGCCACAAAACAAAAAGATAAACATGTTGCTGCTCCTCCTCCTGAAGAAGGAAAGGAGCCTTCAGTGGACAGAACAAAAATGCCATCTGTGGAGGATATGACTAAGGCCTGCATTTTTTCCAGGCTTTCCAAGCCATGGGCTTGTTCATAGCCATGTCATTTCCTCCTCCAGTTTCTGCCCCACTTCTGGTTCCTGAGGACCAAGGAGCCGAGTTTTATTAAGAGGAGGAGGATGAAGGGAAACCCACTGAACCCGACAGTTCCCCCGAACAGGAGTCTGGTTCCCTTCCCCAGGGTCAGGAAGATTTTTTCTCCCAATATGCCTTTGTCAGGCAAATGATGAATACCCTCGACCTATCTACCCAGGAAACTGTGGAGGATTAGGACAAGGTGGAGTTTTTGGATATGATGGGGTTAACTCCAACCAAGAGGTTGCTTCTACCAGTACACAAATCCCTCAAGAAAGCAACCTTCAAATTATTGCAGACCCCTACTTCCACTCCGGGGATCGATATAAAGATTGAAAAGAAGGACCAACTGGACAGACGTGATGCTGAGTACATCTACTTACACCCAGATCATGAAGGGGTAGTCCAGGCTGCTGCCTGCAACAAGCCCAATATTCCAGGAAGCTCGACAGTATGGGAAAAAAGGTTTATACTTCTACCTCCCTACTGCTGAGGCAGGCTGCCTATATGGCCTTTATTACCCAGAGTTCAGAAAGCCCTCTGGAACTCTACTGTCCAAGCATGATAAGGTCTTGGGGGATCTAGCACAAGATTTGGCAGATACATCCAAATCTGCCCCCAGTGCAACTAAATACCGGTCCTGTATGACAGCTGATACGGACGACACTGCTTCTAGGGTCATGGCCCATGCCATATCTTTCAGGAGATTTGCCTGGCTCTGGACCAATAACCTGTCCCAAGACACCCAGGCAAAAGCTATGGATTTCCCATGTGAGAATAATTATTTATTTGGTGACAAGACAGAGGCATACTTGAAAAAGGTGGAAGAGTACAAAGCCACCTGCAAACGCAACATTGAGAAAGAAAAGGCCTCCACTTCCTATAGGCCTGATGGAAGGGGAGGTAGGGGTAGAGGTTATTTTCCCTGTGCTTTCCTGCCCTATGATTTTTCTCAGATGAGAGGTTTCTTCAGGGGCAGAGGCAGAAGAAGCTCCAGCCAGGCTGATCCAGCTCCAGCACCAGCAGCAAAGGCTCAGCCCAAGCAGAACCCCTGACAAGTTGGTCCAGGTTGCCCATTCATTGCCAGTGGGATGAAAACTGGCTCACTTCTTCCAGGAATGGAAAAACATCACCACAGACAAGTGGGTCCTAGAAGTGGTGAACCAGGAGCTCACACTGCAGTTCAGAAGATTTCCCAGGCTGCAGGTTCGCAGAAACTTCAAACCTCCCACTCCAACAGGAAGTATCCTGCTGGAGTTGGAGGTCAAAATGTTGCTGCAGGCGAGGCACGAGGAAGGGTGCCCATTGTCACCCTTGCTTTATGACATATTATAAGAGTGTTAAAGTGGGAGCAAGACAGAGGCAGGTAACTACAGACCTGTCAGTTTGACCTCATTGGTAGGGAAAATGATGGAATCACTTCTGAAGGAAAGAATTGTTGAGTACCTAGAGGCCAGTGAACCACAGATCCCACGGCAGCATGGATTCACAGCAGGAAGGTCATGTCAGACAAATCTAATTGGTTTCTTTGACTGGGTCACTGAAGTTGTAGACCAGGGAGGGGTTGTGGAAATGGCCTACCTAGACTTTAGCAAGGCATCTGACACAGCCCCGCACAAAAGATTAATAAACAAATTAGCGAGCCTGGGAGTGGGTCCCAGGGTGGTAGCCTGGGTAAAACACTGGCTGGACAACAGGACACAGAGGGTAATAGTAAATGGAGTCCACAGTGAAGAAAGGGGGGTTACTAGTGGGGTACCACAGGATTCAGTACTTGGGACGGTCCTTTTTAATGTCTTTATAAGTGACATTGCAGAAGGACTGGAAGGAAAAGTATGTCTCTTTGCAGATGACACAAAGATCTGCAACAGGGTTGATTCGCAAGGTGGGGTGGAAAGGATGAGAAAGGACTTGGCAAGGTTGGATAAATGGTCAAATGTATGGCAGCTTAGAGTCAACGCAAAGAAGTGCAAAGTAAGGCACCTTGGAAACAAAAACCCAGGGGAAGAGTACACAATGGGGGGTGAGATACTGACAACAAAAATGGAAAGGGACCTTGGGGTAGTCATATCAGACGACCTAAAGGTGGGCCAGCAATGTGAGAAGGCAGTAAGGAGGGCTGGGGGGATACTGGGATGCATAGGGAGAGGCATCCCCAGTAGAAAACAGGAAGTTGTTGGCCCTCTCTACAGACAGTTGGTAAGACCACATCTGGAGTACTGTGTACAGTTCTGGAGACCCTATCTCTGCAAAGACTTAGACAGGGTGGAGGCTGTCCAGAGGAGGGCAACCAGAATGGTGCAGGGTCTGCACCAGAAGACATATAAAGAAAGACTAAAGGAGCTTAAAATGTATAGCCTCGAGGAAAGGAGGGAGAGGGGGGACATGATAGAAACTTTCAAATACCTCAAGGGAATCAACAAAGTCCAAGAGGGTAGCATCTTTCAGAAAAAGAGATGTGCAAGAACAAGGGGGCACAATTTGAAGATAGAGGGGGAATGGTTCAGAGGTAATGTGAGGAAGTATTTCTTCACAGAGTGGGTTGTAGATGCATGGAACAGCCTTCCTGAGGAGGTCGCAGAGTCAAAAACAGTGGGGGAATTCAAGAATGCATGGGACAGACATAAGGCAATTCTAGTGGGGGGTAGGAGGAAGTAGGCTGTTGGTTAACTAGGATCTGCAGCTTATCTGTTAGGTAGGGAAATGGGCAGACTAGGTGGGCCAAGTGGTCCTTATGTGCCATCAGATTCTGTTTTTATGTTTCTATGTTAGGGTTGAGTAGCTTGTTTAATGTTAAGCCTCAAATTTTGCACATTAATACCTTTGGCTCTCTTTGATGAAATGAGCTGAAAATGTGTACGTGTTGTCTAGAAGGCAGGGTCTTGATGTGTGGAAATTTTTGTGATGGCAGCTTGTGCGGTTTCTGAGGTCTGCGTATGTCATTAAAAAAAAAAAAAGTTGTTCCTATACTTAACATTAGATTTTTTTTGTTCTCGCCTACAGCCTACATATGGAAAATATTTTTTGCCCCAAACTTGCAGGGGACATGTGTCATGTCCCAAGATAGTGCCTTTGACAGGTCTGGTGTAAAAATATCAAAGGGTTCCAGAGATATTAGGCTTTAAATTTTAGTGTTTTCCAGCCTGCGCATGCGCAATAGGGTTTTACAGGTAATGTTCTGTGGTGAAAGTAAAAATCTGATGCCGCAGATGCTAGATATTCCTGGATATAAAGTCTCCACCACTCGTTCACACTAATGGAAGTATGCTGGAGGCACTAGGATCCAGTGGGAGCCAAACTGTTTCAGGAGGGCCGGCGCCGAGGTGGAGCCACGAGGAAGGGGCACCACGAGCCAGGCTCACGCGGTATAGACTACTTTGGCATCGACCCTCCATCCGTCTCAGTTCCTTTTTTCCCCCGCCGTCAAGTGTGCTTCAGTGACGACGTTGCTCGCCCGCTGGGAGTCAAAACTTCTACTGTATTCAACAGCAGCTATAGTTTTCAGATCTTCCCTTGTCAGTCTTCACCATTCATTACTGGTTGGGTGTAAGCGGGCGGCGCACCGCCAGGGATTTTTTTGGAGGGAGGAGCGCCGATGGCGCTGTCCTCAAGAGCGACGCACTACATGGTTCACGAGGGTGGCCGTAGGTGCCGCAGACTCCTCCCCATCCCAGTTCTGTTTCTCCTGCCATTGAGGCTGCACCTGCTGCTCAAGTTTTCAGTGCGAAGTATGCCACTAGGCCTTTCGTCGACCGTCTCCTTCGTCGACACTGTCTGCAACTCCTCAGTCCCAGTTTTCTCCCGACGCTGATAAGTTTGTTCCATTTATTTTCTTAACGGCGCCGGGAGCTTTTTCTGTGTTATATTTTATTTTGCATCATGTCCGGTTTGGGAGCTAAGCTTAAGTCGAAAGCGGGACATGCCCCCATGCCTCGGTGCTCCTGTGGCCAGCATTTCTCCGTGATGGACCGGCATGATGTTTGCCTTCGGTGCCTGGGTCCTAACCATGACATGGATAGATGCAACGCCTTTTTTTTGATGGACCACTGTGCTCTCGAAGTTCACGCGTTTAAAGTCGTCAGGGCTCCGCCGACATTCAGAGGACAGCATCGATCTCTGGTCTCCCAGGCCAGAACTTTAGGCCCTTCCTCCGGGTCCCCTCCCAGGCCTATACGATCTGGTGAGGAGGAGGCCTCCTCACCTTCAAGCCTTGCCGAGGAGGAGGCCTCTTTTGCGGTGTCGAAGGAATGTCATGGCCCCTCCCGGGGTCGCGCCGAGGACAACGCCTCCACAGTAACGTCTTTGGAGGTGCTCACTCCCCCAGTGTCGTGGCCCATGGTTGTGGGGTCCGGCACTGGTGGACTCTTGGTGAAGCCTGCTGGTGTCGTCCCTGATCCTGGTGCCGGTGATTGGGGCGACACTGCTTGCGGCGCCAGCTTGTTTTCCGGCGCCGTTGGTGGCACCACTTCTCTGGTTGACTCCACTGGTGGTGCCATGTTGATTTCTAGCACCGTACGCGGTACTGGGGATTCGATCGGGGCCGTTGGTGGGTCGGGGCTGGATGGCGGTGCCATAGGTGATGTGCAGGAAGCAGCCGGTGTCGTGACCGACACTGGCACCATTTGTGGCGTCACCTCCCTGGGGACTCTTGGGGTAGCCAGCGTCGAGGTCCTGCTGATCGACTCTTCCTCGGAAGAGGGCGATGCAGATGTGGACCTGATCATGCACCCCAATTCCTCGGAGTCAGAGTTCTTTGGGAGGCACAGTGTCAGGCGACCCAGTGCCCCTATTCCTGAGTCTCCGGAACATTCTTCCTCCCAAGACTCCCAGGCTGGGGGTGGCTTGGAGTCTTTGGAGGAGGGCGTGTTGGGGGTCGGGAAGGGGGCCATCCCCACAGGGGAGGCGGTGACAGCTGCCAGTCCTGGTGCTGCTGCACCTTCCCGGGATGGATTGGTGGTTCTATCCCCGGGGAACCCCTTCCGGGGGGGTCTCGGGGTCGACAGACCCCGGCGCTGGAGTCGAGGAGGAGGGTGTCCTCAGAGTCTGAGGGGTTGAGGAGTAGGGGTGAGGGGCATTGGCTTCCTTCCGCCACCTTTCAGGGTGCGGGATGAAACCATAGTGCCGAACCCCGCCTTTCCTTCTTGGGCTCGGAAGACCCTTCCAGTGGGCTGCCGTGGGTTGCCCTTCTGGACCCATGCAGCCCCAGGCACGTCACAGAGGAGATTCCCTGTTTGGGTTCTTCCAGAGTTCGCATCCCCAGGGTTCCGTCTTGTGATCTGGTTTGATTTCAGGGACCCCGCCAGCTCGGGTTCCATTCCTTGGATTTCAGAGTCCTGGCAGAGGACAGTTGCCTATTCGTAGGTGCCCCTCTCCCATTTCTCTGCAGCCACCACCCTCTCTCCCAGGCCATGTCGGTCCTACAGGGCCGTTATCCTGGGAGACGTTCAGAGACACTGCAGCGGCCTTCCCATCATATGTTAGACACATGCATGAGCAGGCATTTTGCCTGTCTCCTCTGCCGCAGGAGTCTTCTGAGCATTCGAGTTCTCCATCTTCCTTGGCTCCCTCCTTGGAGGGAGAGGAACCCTCTGCTTATCTTTCCTCCGATGCTGATTTCAAAGATTATCAGTGATTCCTTTCAAGGATGGTTGGGGACCTCCGTATCTCCTTTGTCAGGTGTGACAATACTGGGCAGGAGATGCGTGAATTCCTTGGTGAATTCAGTGCCCAGCATCTGGTGGTGCCTTCCTGGCCTGTCCCTTTCCAGGAGGCATGTATCCACACATGGCAGTCTTCAGCCGCTCCTTTACCAGCCCCAGCAGACTGCAGGAGGAGGTATTGTGCCCCATTTGAGTCTCTAGGTACACTCCCCAACCCACCATCTGGATTGGAGTTCCTAGAGACTCCTTCAGGGCGGCGCCGCCTGGTGCACGACCATCCACCAGACTCAGATTCCCTACAGTTTGACTGGTGGGGGCGAAGAGTATTCTCTTCTTCTCGTGTAATGTTGTGCATTGCTTCACATCAGGCTCACCATACTGCCTACAACTGGCACTTATGGTCGATGCTCTCTCAACTTCTAGCATCAGTGCCTGATACAGAGCAATCCAGACAAGCTGGGGCCCTCCCCGCTATAGGCTTGGGACTGGCAAGGCACCAAGCAAGGGCATTCTACAACGCCAATGAGGTGGCTTCCAGGCTTTTGGGGACAGCGATCTGCATTAGGCAGACGGCATGGCTTCGTCTATCAAGATTGTCGCCCCTGGCCTAGCGTAGGGTGATTCACTCTGCCTTCCGAGGGACCCACCTTTTTTCCACCAGGGCTAGGAGGCTTCTGCAGGGGCTTCCTCTATCTCCTTATCTCCGGGGGACACCTCCTAGCTCTCCTCGGCCTTAGGCTCCCTGTCTTGTAAGGCCAGGGTCTCTTCCTTCTGTTTTTCACCAGCAGGAGGCTGAGGGTCTTGTTCCCGCAGGGTTTTACTAGTCCCCCTTCGGGAGGGCTTGGTACTCACCCAATCAGTAATGAATGGTGAAGACTGACAAGGGAAGATATGGAAATTACGTACCTACCATAATTCTTGATCTTCTCTTGTATCTTCACCATTCATTACTGATACCCATCCAGCTTCCCCTCACGGGCCTCCTCCTTCGGCGTTTTCTCCTCCTCCTCCCTCCTTTTCAGGGCCTTAAAGCCTAATAAATAAAAAAAAATAAAACATTTTTTGAACCTTCTGTTCTTCTCTCAGAACGGACCTTTTTAATTGAGGAAGAGCGGGGAATGAGTAGAATTTATCCTATCCTGAGGGAACTCTCTCTGATTGCCCCGGGGGGTGACCTCTTGCTTCCTTCTTAAGCCATGTTGTTCAATTTACAGTTAAAGAAACTGTTCCTTACATGGTTCAGTTCCTTTTTTTTTAGGTCCCCTCTGGCATGTCTGAATCTCCGGTTTGCACCAGCCTCTGCTAGTTAAACGCTTCCTGGCACTCCAATTGCCTTGAACTGGTGATCTGTTTTGCCTTGCCTTCGGGGAGTCAGACTGAGTTCCCACTCTGTCCTTTTCCGCAAAGGGGTGCCCTCTGTAGGGCTTCAAATAACCTCCCACACACACACACACACATCTGTTTTAGTATGTAACAGGGTGCTAATGGGCTTCCTTCCCCTTCCTAGTTGGGCGCTATCCTTCCGGAACAGATTTTCTGCCTTGGCAGTCTGTGAGCTCTCAGCTGGAGTTTAAATGGTTGGGGATGGCGGGAGGTGCAGAGTCTGCCTTTTGTGTACCAAGCTGTGCAAAAGGTTCTGTTGAGCCTTCTTCATCAGTTTTCTTAAATGTGATCCTTGTCCCCTTACCTTGGTCCTGAGCTTACGAGCTTTCAAACCTTTCTCACAATTTGGCAGAACTTCTCCCTCCTCCCAACATCCCCCTCTCTCTCTTCTTCTTCTTCCTTCTTCCCTCTCTCCCTTATCTGTTCCTGCCTTGGAGCCGCTTCAGGAGTGAGGCCCTGTGGTCCCATAGGGTAGGTTTTCCTCTTTCCTGTCCTCTATCAGCTTATTTCTTTTTCAGTTTATATCCTTTCCTTTACCTATCTCTTGTCTTTCTTGCCTCGCTCTCCTTTATTCCTATCATTATTTCGCCTCTCCAGCTTTCAGAACTGGGATGGATGAGGAATCAGTGGCGCCTAACAGCTGCCCCTCGTGCACCATGTACTGCGTCGCTCCAATGGCGCCAACTCCTCTCCAGAAAAAAAAAAAAACCTCCCGTGGCGGGTGCACGCCTCCAGCTTACACCCAAGCAGTAATGAATGGTGAAGATACAAGAGAAGATCAAGCATTACAGTAGGTACGTAATTTCCATTTTTATTGTTTTGTAGATTTTCATGAAGTACAGATTACATTTTGAAGTATACTTTCATTATTTTTATAAAAAAGAAGTCTTCAGCCCTCCATTGACGGAGTCGACTATGAGTGGTGCAGGTGACAGTAGGGAGACTTCGCATGAAAGCTGTTCAGTCAGCCGGGCTGGGTGTGGTCGGCCCCGTCTTGGGGGGAGGGGTCTGACAACAGACAGTCCGGTGCTCAGGGAGGGCAGTCCTCAGCACAAAAAGAAACGGTCCCATTCTAGGCACCATTCGTCCTTGAGTTCTTCTTCGGCCCACCAGTCGAAAAAGAAACTGCTTCACTTGAGGTCACCCTCTGGTACGTCTGCACATAGACGGTCAGTTGTAAGGGGTCAGGGGCCAGTCTCCACCTCTTTCAGAGTCTCCTTCTGTCTCTGTCTCTGATGACCAGCATCTTCGACTCCGGAGTCCCTCCCCGTCCACTGGAGGGACTTCCAGTAAGCAGTTTCACCATTGGGCTGCTCTTATGGAGCAATGGTCATGGAGGTTGTCCTGACTGCTAGAACTAGCTAGTCTGTCGCCGGGGCCTTCAGGCCTGTTGGTTACGGATCAGCAGGCAGGGCAGTTGAGACTTTCGAGTCATGTGGCACCTCCTTCGGTGCCGTCGACTCCACGCTCCGGTGTCTGTCCCCCTCACATGGCTGCGGCGCAGGGGTCCACACCGATGCCTTTATCTCCTGCTCTTTTTCCTCCTTTACCTTCAAATCACAGTTTACAGACTTCTGGTGCCGAAGTCTGCGGTGCCTGCCTTCCCGATGCCATGCTGGGTGCCGGCTTCTCCAGCGCCAGGTGTGCTTGCGACACCGTGTGAGTGTCAACTCCGTCTCAAGTGCCGCATGGCCCCTGCATGGCCCCATATGGTCCCATTATCTGTGTCGCGGCTCCACCTCTGTACTCTGTGTGGCTCTCTTCCGTGGTGATTCAGGGCGCCAGCGTGCCGCATGGATTTCAGAGGTTCTCGACCTGATTCTATCTTCTCCTCATCCTCCTGGTTTTCACCCCTTTCCTGTCTATACAGTCCCCTCTGGACTGTCAGGAGATGATATTGCGCCTGATCCTGATCTTCGGGTGGGTGATGATTTTGATGCCAAGTTTGCCTTAGGGGCGAGGATCAATCCTCCTGCAGAGCCTGTGGTTGAAGACCTTTCCTTTAAGTCTCTGCTCAAGAATTTAAATTCTGCCCTTTCTCTTCAGACCATGGATCTCGATCCTGGGAAGCTTCTATGTCTCCAGTATCTGCATGTTCCGGAAATCTTTATGGATTTAATCCTTCTGGTGCAGCCCTCTTTCAAGACTCTTTCCTAGATGGTGTGGAGCAACCCGGCTTTTATTCCCTCTGTGGCTAAGTCCATAGATAGGAAATATGCCCCCCCCCCAAAGATCATCCCATCCTGGCCTCACAAGCCTTTGCTGATGCCATAGTGTTCCTGACAGAGAATGACAAGGCTGTCCTTCCTCAGGAGTCTACAGCTCATCCTATAAACCTTGCTTTACTCCATGAACACCTTGCCAGCTGGGACTGTTCCCCAGTAAAGCTGGCCTCCAATATTGACACTGCCCTCAGCTACTTTATACACTACTTTAACAGGGCCTGTGATACCTATGCGCCCCTCTCCAAATCCATACTTAAGAAACACAACTCTCCCTGGATCACCCCAGCTCTCATAAAGCAAATGCATCTCAGGGACAATCTATGGCACAGAGCCCTGGAGTCCAGAAGTCTGCCGATAGACAAGCCTTCAGAACTGCACGCAACAAGTGCACTTGGACTATCCGTAGTGCAAAGGCGGCATACTACAGGAATACCCTTGCATCCACCTGGGGCTCTTCACGCAAGTTCTGAGACAACGTAAAGGAACTTAGCGGCAAAACCAACCCCCAGCTCAATATTGATGGTGCAATCACCATCAACCCACAAAGTATTGCCAATGGGCTGAATAATGCTTTCTCGGATCTCTCTTCTACCCTACCTACCAACTTTTTTGATGCCACCGCTGATCCCTCTACCACCACTCTCCAACACCCACCCTTCTACTTCCGAGCTCTCTCCCTGTCTGCTGCTAAACCCTATCTACTCAAAGCCCTAAATGGTGCCAGACACAGTAGTGGCTCACTTGATCTCAGTCTTCTCCGCTCTACCCTGAACGCTGTTCTCACGCCCCTCACTGACTTTCTCAGCCTCTCCCTCCAACTTGGTCAATTTCCCCAAGCATGGAAAAGGGCAGTCGTCACCCCATACACAAGGGCGGCGACCGAACCGCTCCAGGCAATGACAGACTGATCCCCATCCTCCCCCCACCTCCAAAGCTTTGGAAAAGATCGTGGCTGACCAGATAACAGACTACCTCACTGTGCACAACCTCTTCTGCAGGGAGCAGCACGGTTTTTGCCATGGCTTCAGCACCACAACTGCCCTCATTGAGTTCTCCGCCTTCATTCACTCTGCCCTGGACAAAGGGCATCCCACCAGAGCAGTCTTCATTGATTTGTCAAAGGCCTTTGACACGTTCTGCCACCCGCTTCTTAACACCCTCACCCAACCTGGCTTCACCTTGGGCTCTGTAAGCTGGGTCACCAGTTACCTCACTGCCCGAACCCAGTGCGTTAAAATCAATACTATACTCTTTAGCCCCTGTCAGGTCTGCTCCGGTGTTCCCCAAGGCTCTATCCTGGGGCCACTACTCTTTAGCTTATACCTAAACATGCTGCCCAGCGTCTCTTCGTAAAACATACTCCTTTACGCAGATGATGCGGTCCTCTTCGCATCCCACTCTGACCCTGCCCAATTCCAGCTTACACTACAATCCTCTTTTGCCCAGACAGAGCAGTGGTTCCTAGACCACAGGCTTGTGATCAACCTTAAAAAAAACAAAAACCTTGTTGTTCACCCACAATCAGAACTAACTCAAGGTCTCTGCACTGTCCATTCAGTCCCTCTCCCACCACCCTCTTGAGCAGGTCACCTCATCCAAATACCTAGGTATCATCCTCGACTCTGCTCTTACCTTCCATGACACATCCACACCCTCTGCCATAAATTCTCGCATAAGCTTGCTATATTGGCACAGAGCCGGTCTCCCCCTCAGAAGCACTAAGACTCGCCATTGACTCATCAGTCCTGTCCCTAGTGGATTATGGAGTCATGATATACAGTGCAGCAGACAACACTGCTCTGGGCAAAATCAAGCTCTCAATCAACAAGGCCTGTCGGCTACTCACTGGAGCTGACAAGCTCACACACACCTGCGCACCTTATTCCTTGTCTAACTTCCTCTCCCTTGAAGAGTGGCTACTCTACCAGACCTGTCTGCTTACCCAAAAAATCTGTGTTGGTCTAACTCCCCCCCCCCCCGGTCCCGTAATTGCAAATGCAAATAATCGCACCCCCACTGGTCCACACCCAACCAGCTGACCCTCTCTACCCACTCTGTTTATATATCAGTGGGTGTATCTCATGATTGCTGAGCTGCAATTATGTATAGGCCTGTACCTGCAATCTTGAGTTTAGCATTCGCACTCCTACTGTCTATCTGTTCTGTATGTAATGTAACACAGTAAGCGTGCTCAATGATAACTCCTTCTTGCTTAGCTACCATCATGTATGGGCCTGTCTCCTGCAAGAAGGGGCCATCTCTCGCTGCTATGGCCTACTCCATCTGTATTTAATTCTACAAATTTTAATTGTGTATATTATTGCCATGCTACTGTTCTTTGCACTTCTGTCTGTTTTCCACTCACTATACAGTATGTTTCTCCTGCCACGTCCTGTACTGTGTACGACGAGGAGCCTTTGTAAATGAGTCTTTGACTCAAAGGGTTGCAATTCTGATACTGTAATAAATAAATAAATAAACAAGGAATCTTGCAAGATCGACACTTTGCATAAGCGAGTCTTTGCTGCTTCAACTCTGGGCATGCAAATTGCTAGCTACCAGGGTTATTTTTCTCAATATGAGTATGTACTTTGGCATTCGCTCAAAGCAACAGTAGAAGCTCTGCCCAAATTGGAGATAACTCAGAGCTACTACAGACCATTACCAGAGGTATCGAGTCCAATAATCAACAGATTAAAGCTGCCATGGATGCTTTCGATACTGCCTCCAGAGCAGCGGCGGCTGGTATTTGCACCCGTCGCCATTCTTGGTTGCACACTTTGGGCTTCACGAATTACACCCAACAAAAGGTCATGGCCTTACCTTTCGACGGAATGTGTCTGTTTGGACCTCAACTGGTGCAGGCACTAGAGGTCAGTCAGAAGACTAGGTCCGCTATTAGGACAACTAGACCCCCCTCCGCTACCTCTTGAGGGAGAGAGAATAAGCGTCAGTTCCATAACCGTCAGTCTTTTCATGACAAAGGCAGAGGAGTTTTTTCAACAGAAACCAAACCCTCAGCTGCAAAAGAAAATGTAGCAAAAGGCACAGGGCCCAAAAGTGCCCAGTGCCACTCTGAGTTTCCGGCCCAGGTCCCACCTCACCTGTCCGAGGGGGACTCTTCCTCAGCAGTAGGACGACATCTTGACTCATTTCTATGACCAGTGGAAGTCGATAACATCAGACAAATGGGTTCTCAGGATAATCCGCAAGGGACACTCTCTCAACCTGTTGGAAACCCCTCCGGATCATCCTCCCAGGCAGCAGCCCAGGCTGTCTGTTGAGCAGTCAGACCTTCTTGCTTCCGAGGTGCAAGGCCTTCTGAACAACAGGGCAGTAGAAGTAGTTCAACAGAACACAAGTTTCTACTCTCACTACTTTCTGGTTCCAAAGAAAACAGGCGGTATGCATCCTAGTCTCGATCTTAGAGTGTTAAACAAGTTCCTTTACAAGGAAAAGTTCAAGATGATATCACTTGGTACCCTGTTACCTTTGATTCATCAACATGATTGGTTAGCCCTCCTGGACATGCAGGATGCCTATCAACACATTCTCATACACCCAAGCCACCACAAATACCCAAGGTTTGTGGCGTTGGGTCAACATTATCAATTCAGAGTCCTGCCCTTTGGGTTATCCTCGGTGCCTCGAGTCCTTACAAAGTGTTGTGCAGTTCTTGCGGTGCATCTAAGGAAAATCGGAATTCAAGTATTCCCATATCTGGACGATTGGCTTCTTGCAAGCCCCTCCAGACAACTGACTCTGGAGGCTGTGGCTACAGCCTCAAGCTTTCTCACGTCCATTGAGAGTTATGCTAAACCTGAAAAAGTTGCAGCTGCAGCCCTCCCAGAAGCTTCTCTTCATAGGAGCCCTTCTGGACACCTCCTGCGCAAAAGCCTTCCTTCCAGAAGACAGAAGGAACAATATCCTGCATATGGCCCGCTTTGTCAGAGGGAACAACTTGGTTCGAGCTCTCTCTCGTTGCAGTGGATGCTGGGTCTTATGGCATCCTCGGTGTTCACTGTGCATCTGGCTTGTCTACACATGAGAACTACTCGGTGGATGCTCAATACTCAGTGGTCGCCCACCACTCATCCTCAATCCTTTCACATCAAAGTGACAGAACCGTTCAAACGGTCACGCACCTAGTGGTCTGAGGAGGACAACCTTCTGGAAGGATATCCTTTTCACCCCTCCGGATCCCCTGATCTCCATTACCACGGACGCGTCCCTACTGGGCCAGGGAGCTCACTGCCAGGATCTCCACACCCAGGGCACGTGGATGTAGGACGAGTCCCTACTCCACATAAACGTTCTGGAGATGAGAGCCATCCTCTATGCAGTCCGAGCTTTGATGGACATACTCTGTCACAAGACTATTCTCCTTCCAATGGACAACAAGGCAGTGATGTATTACATCAACAAGCAGGGCGGTGCACACTCTTACCCCTTATGCAGGGAAGCAATGAGAGTGTGGGAATGGTGCCTAGAGCACAAGGCTCTGATTTAAGCGGTCTACCTGCCAGGCATACAAAACGAGCTAGCAGACCATTTCAGCAGAACAGAGACAGATCCTCACGAGTGGTCTCTCGACTCAGCTGTCGTTCAGTCACTCTTCGATGAATGGGGAACTCCAGACCTGAACCTTTTTGCATCCCCACTCAACAGAAAACTGCGTCTCTTCTGCTCCAGAAATCCAGGACCTGGCGTTTTTTGTCAGGATGCATTCAGGCTGCGGTGGACAAAATGCTTTCTATATGCATTCCTTCCTCTTCCCCTAGTACAGAGGGTACTGCTCAGATTGGAGGCACAGTGGGGCAGACTAATTCTCATCGCCCCATTCTGGCCTCACCAGATCTGGTTTCCTGTAATCAACAGGCTATCAGAAATGTCCTCAAAACCGCTTCCACTCCAGATGAACCTTCTGACCCAGGGCCCTGTAGTTCATCCCAACCTGAGGTCTCTTCACTTCCACGCTTGGCTCCTGAGGAGCTAGAGGTGAACAGGTTCAATGTTTCTCACAGAGTTTCAGATATTCTTTCAGCTGCGTGCAAGCCAGCTACTCAGAAAACTTATACAGCTAAGTGGAAGTGTTTTCTATCTGGTGTGAAAAATCATCCTGGAACCCCTTTTCCTGCCCACCGAATAAAGTCCTGGAGTATCTCTAAGACCTCTCTAACACAGGTCTACAATACTCTACAATCAAAGTTCATCTTTGCGCAATCTCTGCATACCATGAGCCAGTACTTTCTGGCTTTGGCTCAGTTACCTGTAGTCAAGAGGTTTCTTAAGGGCATTCGGTATACCAGACCGCTTATTAGATGTCCAGTTGCAGCCTGGGACATTAACCTTGTGCTAGACATGCTTACTCGTAAACCCTTCGAGCCTCTAGCCACTTGTGAGTTGAAATTTCTAACCTGGAAGACAGCCTCCCTGGTGGCCATTACTTCCGCCCGCAGAATATCAGAAATACATGCTTTGGTCACAGACACTCCATACACTGTTTTTCACAAGGACAAGGTGTTTCTTAGGACTCACCCTAAGTTCTTTCCTAAGGTTGTCTCAGAATTTCATTTGAATCAACCTTTAGTCCTTCCTACCTACTTTGCAAATTTCCAGAATGAGGGAGACCGTACCCTTCATTTCTTGGATGTAAAGAGAGCTTAGCGGTTCAATCTAGACAGCACAAAAGAAATCCGCAAGGCTCAACAGCTGTTTGTCTCCTTCAGCATGACCCAGCTGGGTCAACCTGTTGCTATCAGGTGCATCTCAGCGTGGCTAGTGGCATGCCTTCGCCACTGCTACTGCATGGCACAGGTCAAGCTGGAAGGCAGAGTGTACTCTCACTCTACCAGAGCAGTCACGGCATCTCTGGCCTAAATCCATAATGTGCCCATTGCGGACATCTGCAGTGCGACCACTTGGAGCTCCATGCATACGTTTGTAAAGTACTACACCTTGAATGTCCATGCCAGACAACATCAGTCCTTTGGCAGCACAATCCTTAATGGACATCTGCCCTAAGTGAGCTCCTCTCTCCTACCTCTCGTCTCAGGAGACTGTTTCAGCTCAGTACTCACCCATTAGTGTGAATGAGTGGTGGAGACTTTATGTCTAGGAAGATATGGAAATTACGTACCTACCGTAATTCTTAATCTTCTTGGACGAAGTCTCCACCACTCATTCACATGCCTACTTGCCAACCCCGAGCTCACTTCTCTGTTTATGATCGTCACTCCTTCAATCGTTGGGCTGTGAAGACTTTGTTCTTTGACCGTTCTTACACGGGTCATTCGGACTATCTTATGTCCAATATTTAGGTTAGTCTTCTCTAGGTTAGTTACGCTGCACCTCCTTGGAAAAAAAGGTACTGAGGCGGTTGGAGGATTGACGCTGAGGTAGTCTATACTGTGCGAGCCTGGCTCGCGGTGCCACTTCCTCGCAGGTCCACCTCGGCGCCGGCCCTCCTGAAAAAGTTTGGCTCCTGCTGGGTCCTAGCACCTTCAGCGTACTCCCATTAGTGTGAATGAGTGGTAGAGACTTCGTCCAAGACGATAAAGAATTACGGTAGATACGTAATTTCCATTTTTTTGTTTTGAATTGGCAGGGCACCGAACATTTTTTTGTGCAGTGCCAACCACCATCTTGTTGAACTTTTCCACGAACCAACAAACTTGGAAAATACACAAAAATGCTGGGGTTTTAATAAACAAACATCAGAACCTAGCTAAATGGGACCCTTTTAGCTAAATTCTGATATTTGTTTCTTAATAGCGTGCCCACAAATACCTTTTCTGGGCACCTAAAATCCCAGCTTAGCAAGAGGAGCGCTTCACTGGATTCTCTGTATGAGAACATCAGGAATTCCTTGACTTCTGCAGTCGCAGCTGAAGTCATGCTGCCGGCTCCAGTGTTAGCTGTGAACCACCCTTTTCCCTGGTATCTAGTGGCACCCGCTGACCGCTATCCACAGTAAACAAAAGTATTCCCTGGTGTCTCGTGGCACCCCCCCCCAACCATCTGATCACCATCCCCTAATTTTTATTCTAGTCCCTGGTGTCTAGTGGCACCCCCACCCTCCAGTCACCATCTCCCTTATTCTGTTTATTGCTGCCCCTTGTTTTATTTATAGTGCTGACATCAGGGGGCCCAATCTCCATGTCAGCATTACAAGCCCCAGCCCAGCAGTGTGGGACACTGGGGAGCCCACCTCCAGTGTTCTGAAATATTTAATCTTCCTGGACATAAGGTCTCCACCACTCATTCACACTAATGGGAACTACGCCAGAGGCACTAGGACCCAGCGGAAGCAAACTTTTCAAGAGGGCCAGCGCCAGAGATGGAGCTGCAAGGAAGCGCACCACGAGCCCGGCTTGTGCAGTAAAGACTATCTCGCGTCGACCCTTCAACGCCCTTCAGTTCCTTTTTTTCGCCCGTGGCCAAGTCTTCAGTGATGAAGTCGCTGTCTGCTGGGAGTCGAACTTCAAACTAGCAGCATAGTTTTCAGTTTATTTTTTTGTAATTTATCTTCCAAATAAGTACCGATTATATTTAATTTTACTTATTATAAGAAAGAAGTCTTCAGCCCTCCATTGTCGGAGTCAACCATGAGCGGGTCAGGTGACAGTAGGGAGACTTTGTATGAAACCTGTTCAGTCAGCCAGGCTGGGTCCAGTCCGCCGCCCTCTCCAGAGGGAGAGTCTGACAACGGATGGTCCGATGCTTGGGGAGATGGGCAGTCCCCCTGAAAGCATAAAAGGAAATAGTCTCACTCTCAGCACTGTTCAGCCTCGAGCTCTTCTTCGGCGCACAAGTCGAAAAAGAGAAGGCATCGCTTGAGGTCACCTTCTGGTATGTCTGCGTGTCGACAGTTGGTTATTTGGGCTAGGTGCCGGTCTCCACCTCTGTCGGAGTCTCCAGTTTCTGTCTCCGGTGGCCGACCTCCTCGATATCGGAGCCCATCCCCGCCTATTGGAGGGGCTTCCATTGAGCAGTTTCACCAGTGGGCTGCTCTTATGGAGCAATGGGCTTGGAGGTTGGTCCAGCTGCCTGATCCGGTCACTCCAAGGCCTTCAGGCTGTTCGAGGGAACGGGTAGGGCAGCTGGACCTTCCTAGTCATGCGGTGCCTTCTTCGATGCCGTCGACTCTGTGCTCGGCTGTTTTCCCCCATCACATGGCTGCAGCGCAGGGGTCCACACCGATGCCTCTATCTCATGCCAGTTTTCCTTCTTTTACCTCAAATTGCCGTTTTCAGACCCATGGGACACTCTCGGCACTGTCCGCAGCATCGGGGAGTCTGTTGGTGGCACCGGGGAGTCTGTCAGCCCTGTTCGCAGTGCCGCAGGCTCTGTTGGCGCTGTCCGTTGTGCCACGAGCTCTGTCGGCACTGTGGCCTCTGTCGGGCCGTGTGCTGGGCTGTTTCCAATGGCACTGACTTTGTTGTGTTCGGCGCCGTGTTCTTCATCAGCACCGAGGCTTGGTGCGGCGCTGTATGGGCCTCTGGGGGTTCTCGACCCTGATTCCTTCCTCTTCTACTTTTCCTACTGATTTTCACTCCTTTCCTGTCCATGCAGTCCCTCCTGGACTGTCAGGAGATGATTTTGAGCCTGACACAGATCTTTGACTGGGTGATGATGTTGAAGGAGCAGGGAGCAATCCTGCAGAGCCTGTGTTTGAAGACCTTTCCATTAAGTCTCTGCTTAAAAATTTAAATTCTACTCTTTCTCTCCAAACTACAGAAATCGATCCTGAGAAGCTTTTAAGACTCCAATACCTACATGTCCCAGAGATCCCTATGGATTTAACTCCTCCGGTACAGCCCTCTTTTGAGACCCTCTCTCAGATGGTATGGAAAAATCCTGCTGTCATCCCTTCCATGGCTAAGTCCATAGATAGAAAGTATGCTCCTCCCAAGGATCACCCCATATTGGCCTCACAAGCCTTTGCTGATCCCATTGTAGTCTTCCCTCAGGCTTATAAATAAAGAATCTCGCAAGATAGGCACTTTAGGTAAGAAGTCTAGGGGACGTCCACTGGTCTACCCAGGTCCAAGGCACTCGTCACCCAGTCATAGAACTCCACAAGGTTTGTCTGACATGATTTCCCTGGGACGAATCCATGCTGTCTATTGTCCAGGCACCCTGACTTTTCCAGGTCCCCCCCAGCCTCTCCTTGACAATGCCCTCCATCACCTTGCCCACCACCGATGTCAGGCTGACAGGCCTGTAGTTCCCTGCCACCTCCCTTGATCCCCCCTTGTGGATAGGCACTATATGTGCCACCTTCCAGTCCTGGGACACCCACCCTGTCCTCAGAGAGATGGTGAAAAGCTCCGCCAAGGGTTTCGCCAGGACATCTGCAAGTTCCTTCAGCACTCTGGGATGTAATTTATCCGGCCCCGGTGCTTTCTCCATCTTAAGGGACCTGAGGGCTTCCCTCACTCCCTCTGCTGTGATTTCCACCTCCGCTACCTCTTCTCCCTGCTTAGCCTTCCCCCCTCCTGCCAGCGATGCATTCCCCTCTCCCCAGATGCGCCGATCGGTGAGGGTCCCCCCCTCCTTAGTATCATTGTCTCTCCTCCCATGTATGATGCAGCACCCTCATTTTCCTTGGTGAAAACTGAGGTGAAGTACTCATTTAGTACCTCAGCCTGCTCCCCCAGGTCTTTTGCCCATCTCTTCCCTGTTTTAATCCTGCTAATCTGCCCTTCACCCTTCGTTTTCCCCAATGTATCAAAGAACCCCTTGTTCCTCTCCTAATTTCCTGGCCAGGTTCTGCTCCTTCATTGCTTTAGCTTCACCACCCTAGTGGCCCTTCTAGCCATCAGCTCGTACTCCCCTCGATCCCTTTCACTCCTTGAGCACTTGAATTGCCTGTAGGCTGCCTTCTTTCCTCGCACCACCTCCTGGACCTCCCTGGTCCACCAGCAGGATTTTCAGGTCCTACCACATTTTCGTCTTACTCTTGCACAGGTGCTGGTAGCATCCTGCACCCACTCCTGATGATTTCCCACCTACTGTCAGCGTCCATATCTGACCCAATCACATCCAAATGCTCCTTAAGGATCCTTCCCATTTTCTTAAAATTCGCCCCCCTGAAGTCAGTTACCTCTGTCTTTGTGCAGCCTTCTACCCCTCCTAGGTCCAGCAGAACCAGACTGTGGCATGGTCACTCCCCACCAACGGGTCCCTTACCTCCAGGCCACCAATCTGGTCACTGTCTGCCAGAACCACATCTAGTACCCACGCCTCCCTGGTCGGTTCCCCCACCTACTGAGTTAGGAACGCATCTTGAAAGACATCCAACAACCTCTGTTCCCTGGCCACCAAGGATGTCATAGTCTCCCAGTCTGTTCCCGGCATGTTTAAGTCCCCCAACACCACCACCCTTCCCCTGCCCAATCTGCAGTGCCTCCCAACATCTGCCACCAGACTCTCCTCCAGCTCCTCCACCAGAGCAGGGGGTCTGTACACCACTCTTATTTTTACTCTCTTGCCCCCCCCCCTTGTTATCAAGGTGACCCAAATCGCCTCCACGGTTTCCTCCACCTCCTCTACTCCCCGTATGCCTATGCAGTTTTTGACTATTATTGCTACCCCTCCTCCCCTTCCCTCCCCCACCGTCCTTCCTGAACATAGTGTAACCCTCCAGGTTCAGGTTCCAGTCGTGTCCTACGGTGGCCCAGGCCTCAGTGACCACTGCCATATCCACCGCTCCCTCAGTTAGCATCGCCTAGAGCTCAGGCATTTTATTGCCCAAGCTCCTGGCATTTAGCAGGACTACCTTCTACCCTTCCCTTTCCCTATACTTCCATTTCCCCTGCTCGTGTTCCCTTAGGGATTCCGTTTTCCCTTGCTCTGTACTTTACCAGTCAGCCTTTTCCCGCATTCGTCCAGCTCCCCAGGGGTGTGGAGACAGAGTCCCTCCTTTATCAGACCACCCTCAACAGCCTTTTCTCCCATCCCTCCCCCCTTCACAAGTTTAAACCCCATTTTTCACCAATGGACCCCTCTATTTTCAACTTAAGGATTCCCCGCCCCTCCAAATTGAGATGGAGCCTATCTCTAGCATACAGCTCCTTATCCTCCCAGGTTTCCCCCCAATCCCCCATCAACCCATACCCTCTGGCCTCACACCACTTCCTGAGCCACTGGTTTATCTCCCTAGTCTTCCTTTTGTGTTCCCCACTAGCCCTTGGCACCGGCAGGATTTCCGAGAAGGAAATTGTGCATCCTATGTCAAGACAGACCCTGGCAAGCTCCCTGAACCTTGCCTGTATCTCTAGCTCGCTATTTCCCTCAGTGTCATTTGTATGCAGGTGGACCAGTATGTCCGGGGAACCCCCACAATCCTTTTCCAGCTGATATACCTCGTGCTTGGTCCTGTGCACCGTTAGTCAAGGGAAGCATTTTGTTTTAACTGGCCAGGCTTCTCCCTCCCTATCCCATTTGATACCCCTGATCATAGAATCCCCCAACAGGAGCACTCTGACTGCTCCTTTTCCTCCATTCCCCCCCCCCCTTCCATGTCTCTGCAATGGACATTTCGATACTGCTTCCCGAGCAGCGGCGGCTGGCATCTGCACCCGTCATCACTCTTGACTATGTACTTCAGGTTTAATGAATGATGCCCAGCAGCAGGTCGTGGCTTTACCCTTCGATGATATGTATCTGTTTGTGCCCCATGTGGAGCAAGCTCTGGAGGCCACACAGAAGACTAGGTCTGCCATTAAGACAGCTCGACCCGGAGCCGCCTCCTCCCGGGGGGGGGGTGCCAACAAGCATCAAGTTTCACAACCGTCAGTCCTTTCAGGGCAGAAGAGGTTTTAACAAAAACCCCAACCCTCAGCCATAAAAGAAAATGCAGCAGAAGGCACAAGGCTCCAAAGTGCCCAGTGCCACCTTCTGAGTTTCTGGCCCAGGTCCCGCCTCATCTGTCTGAGAGGGACTCCTCCTGAGCAGTGGGAGTGCATCTGACTCAGTTCTACAACCAGTCGAAGTCCATAACATCAGACAAATGGGTCTTCCAGATAATCTGCAAGGAGTACTCGCTCAATCTTTCAGAAACCCCTCTGGATCATCCCCTCAAATGACAATGCAGGCTGTCAACAGTACAGTCAGACCTTCTTGCTTCTGAGGTACAAGGCCTTCTGAACAACAGGGCAGTAGAAGTAGTTCCACTGGATCAACGAAACACAGGTTTCTACTCCCATTACTTGCTGGTTCCAAAGAAAACTGGGGGCATGCACCCCATTCTGGACCTCAGAAAGTTAAACAAGTTCCTTCTCATGGAAAAGTTCAGGATGATATCGCTAGGTACCCTGCTACCTTTGCTTCATCAACACGACTGGCTAGCCTCCCTGGATATGCAGGATGCCTACCAACACATTCCTATACACCCAAAGCACCACAGATACTAAGATTTGTGTCATTAGGTCAACATTATCAGTTCAGGGTCCTGCCCTTTGGGCTATCTTCGGCGCCTCGAGTTTTTACAAAGTGTTGTGCAATTCTCGCGGCGCATCTCAGGAAAATCAGGATATAAGTGTTTCCATATCTGGACGACTGGCTCCTAGCAAGTCCCTCCAGATAAGGAATGCTGGACGCCATAGCCATGACCTCAGACTTCCTCACGTCCATGGGAGTCCTGCTAATTCTCAACAAATCGCAGTTGCAGCCCTCCCAGAAGGTCCTCTTTATAGAAACTCTTCTGGACACCTCCTGTGTGAAGGCATTTCTCCCAGAGGACAGAAGGAGCGGTATCTTGCAGATGACCCGATACATCAGAAAAAACAGCTCAGTTCAAGCTACCTCGATGCAATGGATGCTGGGTCTCGTGGCATCCTCGGTGTTCACTGTACCCTTAGCACGTCTCCGCATGAGAACCTCTCAGTGGATGCTCAGTACTCAGTGGTTCCAAATCACTCACCCTCAGTCCTTTCCCATCAAGGTGACAGAACCTCTGAAGAGGTCACTTGCTTGGTGGTCGCAGGAGGACAGCCTTCTGGAAGGATATTCCTTTGCTTCTCTGGATCATCAGATCTCCATTACCATGGACGCGTCTCTCATGGGGTGGGGAACTCATTGCAAGTATCTCCACACCCAAGGTACGTGGACTCAGGACAAGTCCCAGCTTCACATAAACGTCCTAGAAATGAGAGACGTCCTCTATGCAGTCCAGGCCTTGAAGGACATACTCTGTCACAAAAACATTTTCCTTCAAACGCACAACAAAGCAGTGATGTATTACATCAATAAGCAGGTCGGTGCACACTCTTACCCATTGTGCAATGAAGCTATGAGAGTGTGGGAATGGTGCCTGGAGCACAGGGCTCTAATCCACGTGGTTTACCTGTCAGGAGTACAAAACAAGCTGGCATACCATCTCAGCAGGATGGAGACAGATCCTCACGAGTGGTCTCTCGACTTAACCGTCGTTCAGTCACTCTTCAAAGAATGAGGAACTCCAGACCTGGACCTTTTTGCGTACCCACTCAACACAAAACTGCCTCTCTTCTGCTCCAGAAATCCAGGACCTGGCATTTTCTGTCAGGATGCGTTCAGGCTGCAGTGGACAAAATGCTTTGTATACGCCTTTCCTTCTCTTCCCCTAATTCAGAGGGTACTTCTCAAATTCGCGTCTCGGGGACAAAATGATCCTCATTGCTCCCTTCTGGCCTCAGCAGATATGGTTCCCGCTGCTCAGCAGTCTGTCAGAAACCCCACCCCGAAGGTGCTTCCCCTTCAGACGAACCTTCTGACCCAGGGTCTTGTGGTCCATCCCAATCTGAGGTCGCTTCACCTTCACGCTTGGCTCCTGAAGAGATAGAGGTGAATAGGTTCAGTGTTTCTCATAGGGTTTCAGATATTCTTTTGGCTGCGCGTAAGCCAGCCACTAGAAAAACCTACACAGCCAAATGGAAGTGTTTCTCTATCTAGTGTGCAAAATCCTCTTCGAACCCTTTTTCCTGCCCACCAAATAAAGTCTTGAAGTACCTTTTAGACCTCTCGAATTCAGGTCTGCAGTACTCTACAGTCAAAGTTCATCTTTGTGCCATTTCAGCTTATCATGAGCCAGTACTTTCCATGTCACTGGCTCAGTTACCTGTAGTTAAGAAGTTTCTTAGGGGCATTCTGCATACCAGACCTCCTATCAGATGCCCAGTCGCAGCCTGGGACATTAACCTTGTGCTAGACATGCTCACTCAGAAACCTTTTGAGCCTCTAGCTACTTGCGAGTTGAAATTCCTCACTTGGAAAACGGCCTTCCTGGTGGCCATCACTTCGGCCCGTAGAGTTTCTGAAATACATGCACTGGTCACAGACCCCCCATACACTGTATTTCACAAGGACAAAGTAGTTCTTAGGACTCATCCTAAGTTTCTCCCTAAGGTTGTCTCAGAATTCCATCTAAACCAACCTTTAGTCCTGCCTACCTACTTTGTGAACTTCCAGAATGAAGGGGAGCGTACTCTTCATTCTCTGGATGTTAAGAGAGCACTGCGATTCAATCTAGATAGAACAAAAGAAATTTGCAAGGCTTAACAACTATTTGTTTCCTTCAGCAAGACCCAGCTGGGTCAGCCTGTCGCTATTAGGTGCATTTCAGCGTGGCTGGTAGCATGCCTTCACCACTGCTATTCTATGGTACAGGTTAAGCTGGAAGGCAGAGTGTATGCTCACTGTACTAGCGCAGTTGCGGCATCTCTGGTGGAAATCCACAACGTGACCATTGCAGATATTTGCAATGCAACTACCTGGAGCTCAGTGCATACTTTCATTAAGCACTACACCTTGGATGTCCATGCCAGACGACATCTGTCGTTTGGCAGGACTATTCTTAATGGACTTCTGTCCTAAGTATGTGAGCTCTTATTTCCTGCTGCCCATCTCAGGGGATTATTAGCTCGGTACTCTCCCATTAGTGTGAATGAGTGGTGGAGACTTTATGTCCGGGAAGATATGGAAATTACGTACCTACCGTAACTCTTGATCTTCTTGGACGAAGTCTCCACCACTCATTCACACACCCACCATCCCCCAAGCTAACTTCTCTGTTTTTGGTCTTCACTCCCTTAATGGCTGGACTGTGAAGACTTCATTGCTGACCCTTCTTACACGGGTCATTTGAACTATCTTATGTCTGATTTTGTTAGGTTAGTTACGTTGCACCTCCTCAGAAAAAAGGTACTGAGGTGTTTGGAGGGTTGACGCCGAGATAGTCTTTACCACATGAGCCGGGGCTCGCAGTGCTGCTTCCTCGCAGCTCCATCTCTGGTGCCGGCCCTCTTGAAAAGTTTGCTCCCGCTGGGTCCTAGCGCCTCCAGCGTACTTTCCTTTAGTGTGAATGAGTGGTGGAGACTTCGTCCAGGAAGTTCAAGAATTACGGTAGGTACGTAATTTCCATTTTTCATTTATTCTGTAAAAAGAAAACAGTCCCCCGACGTCTTTTTTTTTTTTAACCTGAAAAAAAGAAAACTGTCCTTTGTCATCCCCACTTTCACCATCCCTCTTCTTGACCCTCCCTTTGAGCACCCACCACCCCACCCCACCCCTTACCCTATACTTACCATCGGAGTTCGTACGCTGTCATCATTTGTGGACTGAGACATGTCTGCATTCTTCAAAGCCGAACCATGATGAACTGAGGAATCAAGTTATGTGCTGTATAATGTATTTCAGTGGCGTTTTGAACTTATGTTCATAACTTTGCCATTTTTAGGAATTTTTTCAGCACATTTTCAACGTGTTCTTTTTGGGACCCTACCTCATGAACAATCACACTGTCATTTCGTGAATCAGGCCTGGAAGGTGATTTTGCGCTCACTGCGTGAAATCACCTTTCTGGACTGAATAATAAAATTTCACCACCAATGTTCATGAGGTGGGCTCCCAAAAAGGCGATGTTGAAAATTTGTTGACAAAATTCCTAAAAATGGGTGAGTTATGAGCGTTTGTTGAAATCTTTCTACGGGCACACATAACTTTGGTCATTTTCAATATTTTGACTCCCAAGTTTTCAATATAGCTATTTTTTCACACCACCTCATGAACAGTACAGCTGTGATTTTTCACATGCTGTCCGAAACGTGTTCATGCACCTGTGGTCCGGAATAGCATTTTGGCACAGATTTGAAAGTTTTCACCTATGGGGTTTATGAGGTAGGATCATAAGACTATGCTGAAAATTTCGGATCAAAATATGAAAAAATGCTAAAGATATGACCATTAATTGCAGTTTTGCTATGCCCGCTCATAACTTTTGAAATTTTAAATATTTTGACCCTCAGTTTTCAACATAGCCTTATTACCCCACCTCATGTATATCACACTATCATTTTCAAATCCTGCCCAAAATGTGTTTTCTTACCTGTGGTGGAAATGGATGGAGTTGCGCAGAATTTTTTTTGGGCAGGGAAACATAGAAACATGGAATCTGATGGCAGATAAGGACCACTTGGCCCACCCAGTCTGCCCATTTCCCTACCTGATGGATAAGCTGCAGATTCTAGTTAATCAACAGCTTACTTCCTCCTACCCCACCAACTAGAATTTCCTTATGTCTGTCCCATGCATTCTTGAATTCTCCCACTGTTCCTGACTCCACAACCTCCTCAGGAAGGCTGTTCCATGCATCTACAACCCTCTCTGTGAAAAAATACTTTCTAACATTACCTCTGAGCCGTCCCCCCTCTATCTTCAAATTGTGCCCCGCTGTTCTTACACATCTCTTTTTCTGACAGATCCTACCCTCTTGTACTTTGTATTCGAACATTTTCTATTCTGGGTACATCAGGTGGGGTAATACGATGGCTATGCTGACAGTTTGGTCACTGTTGTCCTATAAATGGAAGCGCAGGGCCTGGAGGACCCTTTGATTCTACAGCTACATACATATATGCATCTACGGAGAGATGGAAGCACAGGGCCCAGAGGGTCATGCACTCCCACAGGCAAATAAGGATACAATTGTACTATCTCAAAAAGTAAAGAGATAAATTGCAAAAAAATGTGCTAAGGTTCTAGTTAGGGTTACAGCCATAAAAGTAGGGAAATGTGGCATTATGGGTTTCACACCTAACACCCCACCCCACCCCCATGCTGCACACACCAGCAGGTGTTGAGGGGGTGTCTTGGGGTTGTCAGCCCTGATGCTCACCCCATTCTTCTATACTGTACCTGTCTCAGCTTAGTTACTTATAGAATGGGGTAAGCGTTAGGGCAGACAACCCCAGGGCACACCCCTGACGCATGTTGGTGTGCACAGCGTGGGGGAGGGGGTTATGTTTGGAAACCATCACGCCACATTTCCCTACTTTTGTGTCTGTAACCCTAACTAGAGCATTAACACAGTTTTTTGCAGTTTATATATATAGAACCCTTTGCAACTGCCATAAGACAAGCACAAGAGGTTGAAGGGGTTCTGTTAGGTGGTGAGAATTTTAAACTGTCACTATACACAGATGCCTTTTTGGCACTCCTGGACCCTGAGAACTTGATCCCCCCAGTATGGCAGATTTCACAAGCTTGTGGCACTGTATCAGTTTTTTTATTGAATGTAACTAAAACTGAAGTTTTAGTCCTTAATTTCTCATTGTGTCTGGCATTAAAATCCACACTACTTTTGTGATGGAGAAGTACCAAAATTAAATACCTTGGTATTCCGATCCCACAAAATTTGCAACATTTAGAGTTAGTTAATTATAAACCATTAACACAAACTATCACACAGGATTTACATAGGTGGTCTCAGCTATATTTGTCTGTTTATTCAGGGATCAGTACCATCTGAATGAATATTTTGCCATGTTTTCTCTTATTTTTTCAGATGATTCCCCTAGTCCCTCCCCCCCCACCTTCTGTGTTTCGTCATGGAATAAACTGATCTTACTTCGAGAGGATTCCTTCAGTAGGTCATCACATATAGGACTGGCGCCACCTGGAGTCGGGCCGCACGGCAGGCTTTTCTAGCAATACCTGACGGGGGACCACCCACCCGACATCACGTGACCTACATTAGCGTGACTGTATATAGTGGGCGGTCCCCATGCTCGTCCTCCAGTTCTTTCCCACCATCGCCTCATGTCAGTTGCATAGCAGACTTCCATATAGTGATCGTCGAGAAAGTGTCTTACGTCGGATTTTCCCTTGCTAATTTCCTTACTAATTTTGTATTTCTTATTGATGTCTTCTCCAAAGAAGAAGTGCTCGTCCTGTGGCACGCAGATCCTGCACAAAGACGGTCACCTCAAGTGCATCCTCTGTCTAGGCCCGGACCATCCAGTCTCCTCCTGCCCTGAGTGCCAGACCTTCAGTCAGGCCACAAAAAAGAGGAGAGCAGGCTTTGGGAAGCCCATTTGCTAAAAGCCCACTTGACTTCTCTTGAGAAGAAAATGGATAGGCTTTGACATTCTTCATCCGAAAAGGCCTCTCCTTCTAAAAAACATAAGGAGAAATCAAAGGAGCGGGAGCGCTCTGCGGACAAACGCCAGGCCCTTGACGAGCAAGGCCCAGCTGACCCCCAGCAAGGACGGTAAGTTTGGTAAATCTATCGTGGGTCAGTCGGCTGTTGACTCCTCCGGCGACCGCACCGCTTTGGCCGATAAGTCGGCCCCGGCTCCTCTGGGGACCACGCGGCGGCTGGTAAGACAGCTACCCAGGCTGTGGGTACTCGCCTGGCTCCGGTTGATAAGCTGGTTGGGGGCTCCTCCCCTGCTCGACTCCACCCAATAAGTCGGCCATCCCTGATGACCGCATGGTTTTGGTTTCCCCATCAGGGTCTCACCCGATGTCTGGTGGGACCAGAGGGAGAAAGCCCCTCTCCCTCCTCCTCCTCCTTCCTCACCTGTATCCTCCAATTCACTGGCGGGTACCTCCGGCGATGACAACGGAGAACCCCTCGACTCTGTCGATGCCTCAGGGTCTGCTCCGCTCTCTCTTCTCAGGGTTGTGGAGAAGGAGGCTCCTCTCCGGCCATCCAGCCTTACTACAGAGGCCCCTCCTTCGCCTTCGGGTGAGCTCCCGGCGCCTCCGATGCCGGATGTCCCAACAACAGTTCCACAGCTGGGACCAGCTGTCCAGCTTCTGCCACTGGCTCCAACGCCGGATCAGGTTCACGCCCGCCAGAGGCTCTTTCGTCCAGTTCTGATGCCGGCCCCTCCAACTCCTGGCCCCCTCCCGGCGCCGGATCAGGTGGTGCCGGTTCCGACGTTGGTTCCCCTGACATGGGCTGTCCTGACGCCGGACCCTTTGCCCATTTACACAATGGCGGGTCCGACATGGGTACCTCCGATGCCAGATCTGACGATGCAGATTTATACCAGACCTCGAACTGTCCCTGATTACCCGCAAGGGTTTTCTGGGGGATACTACCTGGGGAACCCCGCTCCGGAATGGAGCAATTTTGGGCAATTCTACCCTGGATCCAATCCCTATTTAAATTTTCAGGTATTCCAGGGTTATTATCCCCCACTGGTTCCTGCTCCTCCTCGTCCTCCTCCCCCTCAGCCTACTCCTCCATCCTCCCTCCTCTAGTCACCCCGGATTTCAAGGCTTTAATCCAGTCTTGGTGGCAGGGGGCACGGTCAGAGTTGGTCTTGGACATGGAGACTAGGCTTCCACAACCACGGTCTCCCAGGTCTCCTTCCCCGAGCAGCTCTTCCATTACCACCGTACATATCTCGGGGAAGACTAAGCAGGACGTTTCCCTCCCGGATACCAGACGTCGTCCTGTCGAGGAGGCGGACGACAGTAGTTCAGAGGGGGCGGATGATTCTTCTGAGGAGGTTTCGGAGGACACAGAGGATATGAAAGGCAAGGAGTCTCTGAAGTTCCCACCAGAGGACCCTGCCTTTTCAGATCTGTTGAGGTCCATGAAAGGAGTATTTCGACTGTGGGTCGGAGGAACAGGACCCCATGAGACAGAGACTGGCGGATCATCTCGACTTAGAATCTCTGTCTCCGGTCCCTATTCCTCACTGGATGGCACCTCACCAAGACCCCACCACTACCATCTGGCAGATGCTTCACACCCTCCTGGCTGTCCCCAAACGGGCGGACAGGCTTTACTGGGCGCCAGAGGATGCCCCGTTTCTGAAGGTTCATCCCAAGGCTGACTCTGTGGTCATCTCTGCAGCTCATGATCGCTCCTCTACACCAAAGCACATGAGCACGTCTCCTTTTGACAAAGATTCGAGGCAAATGGACCAGTTCAGAAAGAAGATTTACTCGTCGGCCACGTGCTCCCTTTGGTCCCTCAATTACGTGGCCCACATGGTGTCCCACCAGAAGGCTAACTTGGCCAGGCTAGAAGCGTGAGTCCAGTCCATGGACCCCTTGCCTTTGAAGGAGGAACTTGTCAAGGATCTCCACCTCTCCAAAGTTTCTTGTAGGTATGCCTTGCATGCCACCTGTGACTCAGTCGACTCGGTGGCTTGCACCTCAGCAACGGCCGTTGCCCTTAGATGGCATTCCTGGCTTCGTCTTTCTGGACTCGCCAATGAAGTCTAGTCGGCGATTCAGGATGCCCCTTTTAGGGGCTCGGTACTTTTTGGTGGGGACACCAAAGATATCATCACAGACCTACAGGACAAAGGACTTGCCCGTAGGTCCGTGAGGTCGATGTACCGAGTGGGCTGTCAACAACAGCAGCCCTTTTGGAAAAGGACCTGAAGGCAGAGGAAGAACGCTCAGGCATGCCACCAAGGGAAGTGTAAGGCCACTGGTACAGCCACCCCTCCTGCCTCCAAAAACCAGAGACGTTCAGGAGGCCCTCCCCCTGAACGTTCCGCCACTTCTTGACTCCCCGGCCCCACTGCTTCCTCAGTCTCATGATGGGGAGCAGGTGGGGGGGTTCCCCCTCCACGTGCAGGAGTGGAGAGAAATCACCTCCGATGAATGGGTCCTGCAACTAGTGTCCGTAGGACACATCATAGAATTTCTGGAAATCCCTCCAGAAACTCTTCCCGGAAGTACTTCTGTTCTCGGGACCAGGCCCTCCTAGTTCGCGAGGAGGTAAACTCGCTCTTGCTCAAGGAAGCAATCTAGCGGGTCCCCTCGGGCAAAGGGATAGGATTTTACTCCCATTTTTTTCCTGGTTCCAAAAAAGACAGGGGACTTCAGACCCATACTTGACTTAAGTTAACTAAACCAGTTTGTCAAGTACAATAAATTCCGGATGCTGACACTCCAGAGCCTCCTTCCTCTCCTCATGGAGAACCATTGGCTCTGTGCTCTGGATATGCAGGATGCCTACCTGCACATCCCCATCTTCCCCCTCCACCGCCAGTTCCTGCATTTTCGCTTCCAAGGGGAACACTTCCAGTTCCGAGCACTCCCTTTTGGTCTGTCCTTGGCACCACAGGTTTTTACCAAGTGCCTGGTGGAGGTCGCGGTGTTCTTACGTCGTAGGGATATTGCGGTTTTCCCTTATTTGGACGATTGGTTGATTTCGGCTCCATCCAGGGATTCTCTGTTGGAGGCACTTAACTTTACCCTGGACCTTTTCAACAGACTAGGGATCACAGTCAGTGTTCCCAAGTCATCCCTTATCCCTGCCCAGAGACTTCAATTCATTGGGGCAGTCCTGGATACGGTCCAGTGCAGAGCCTTCCTGCCTCTAGACAGGGTGGAGAACCTTATCTGCCAAGCCTCCAAAGTGGCTTCTCACAGAACCATCTCAGCTAAGGAGATCCTACACCTTCTGGGCCTGATGGCGGCTGCCATCACAACTGTTCCCCTAGCAAGCCTTCACGTGAGGGTCACTCAGTGGTCATTGCGAGTACAGTGGGATCAGCTCCTGGACAACCTGGACCATCTGGTTCTGGTCTCCTCTGCAGTTCAGAAAGAATTGCAGTGGTGGAGAGAGTCTCACAATCTTTCTGTGGGACTTCCGTTTCGGAGCCCTGCACCACTAGCTACCCTCACCACAGATGCCTCGAACATGGGGTGGTGAGCTCATCTTGGGGAGCAACAAGCCCAGGGATTGTGGTCTGGCGTGGAGTCTCCTTTGCACATTAATGTTCTGGAGTTGAGGGCAGTCCTGTACGCCTTACAGGCATTTCAGGCCCTACTTCCAAAAGGATCACTGCTAATCCAAATGGACAGCGTCGGTAGTTTGGTATATCAACAAACAAGGAGGAACCCGGTCGTACCCCTGTGCAGGGAGGCGATGCGGGTGTGGAACTGGGCAGTCCAGCACCATCTGGTCCTCGTGGCCGTGCACGTTATGGGCATTTTAAACGTCCTGGCAGACAGTCTCAGCAGATCTCGGACCCTAGCTCACGAGTAGGAACTGCTTGAGGAAGGGCCGGAATCCATCTTCCAATGTTGGGGGCGTCCAGAAATAGACCTCTTTGCCTCTGAATCCAACGCAAAGCTTCCAAGGGTTTGCTCGCTTGTTCCAGGGCACGGTGCTTTCTGGAATGACGCTTTGTCTCTATCTTGGACAGGGAAATTTGTGTACGCATTCTCTCCGTTTCCCATTCTGCAGAGGGTTCTGCTCAAGCTTCAAGTGAAGAAGGCAAGGATGATTCTCATCAATCCTCTCTGGCCGAGACAAATCTGGTTCCTGATGCTGCAGCAGCTTTCAAGGGAACCAATGGTTCCACTTCCAGTGACTCACGACCTCCTGATTCAGGATCAAGGACGACTGTTGCACCCAGGGCTCAGGACCCTGCATCTCCATGCGTGGCTCCTGCAGACATAGCAATCTCCCATTTCGGGGTTTGCTCCAGGGTTGCTCAAGTCCTCATTGAGGCTAGAAAGCCCTCTACCTGTTCCTCTTATGCCATGAAGTAGAAGCGTTTTTTTATTTGGGCGACCGCTAAGGGTTGGAACCTCTTCTCTTGCTCAGCCCCACAAGTCATGGAATACCTCCTCCACTTATCTGACTCCGGTCTGTCCTACTCCTCTTTGAAGGTCCATATCTCAGCTGTCTCAGTGTACCATGAGGTAGTGGATGGTAAACCTGTGGCTCAGTTGGAGATCTCAAAAACCTTTCTGAAAGGGATTCTCTATCTGAAACCCCCCATCCGCAGTCCAACTCCGCCTTGGGACTTGAACTTTGTCCTGGAAAAGCTCACCCTTCCTCCTTTCGAGCCGGCTATGAGCTGTGATTTGCGCTTCCTGTCCTGGAAGGTGCTTTTTCTTGTGGCTGTCACGTCAGCCCGAAGGATTCCGGAACTTCACGCTCTTGTCTGCAAGGAGCCCTATCTGATTTTCCATTGGGACTGTGTGGTCCTCAGAACAAATCCAAAGTTTTTTCCTAGGGTGGTGTCAGAAGCCATGCTGACTCAATCAGTAGAGCTTCCGGTGTATTATCCGTCCCCCTCTAACAGAGGTGAGGCACTCCTTCATACGATGGGCACCCATCGGATTCTCTGGTGTTACACCCAGTAGACCAAAGAATTCCGCTCTTTCGACCATTTGTTTGTCTCCTTCACCCCGAGATCGAAGGGCAAGCCGGTTTCTAAGCAGGTTCTGTCCAAGTGATTAGGCAGCTGCATTAGATTCTGCTACCAGAAGTATGAGACGCCTCTGCTGGGTTCCATCAGAGGTCATTCTACTTGGGGCATGGCTGCCTCCGCAGCCTTCTTACGGAACGTTTTTATGGCCAACATTTGTGCGGCTGCTACTTGGAGTTTTGTCCATACCTTTACCAGGCATTACAGTCTGGTCATTGTTTCTAGGCGGAGGGCTGGTTTTGGCCTAGCTGTCCTACAGGGTCTTCTGTCGTAAACTGGGTTCATTCTGGATCTCAGTTTTTTCCGTTGAAGTTATCTTCCTCCTCCCTAGTTTCTCTCGGTCTCTCCTTGGAGGGACTGCTTGGGACTGTGTCCTATATGTGACGACCTACTGAAGGAACCCTCTCGAAGTAAGAAGTACAGTTACATAGGAACTTACCATAACAGTAGATCTTCGAGAGAGGTTCCTTCAGTAGGTCATATTTTTCCCTCCCTCCTTCCCCTCATTTCTGTTTTTATAGGGATTCCAAATCCTGTTCGCTCCTGCTGTCAGGCCTCTTCTTGGCTCCAGTGGGAGAACTGGAGGGCGTGCGTGGGGACCGCCCACTATATACAGTCACGCTGACGTCAGTCACGTAACATCGGGTGGCAGGTCCCCCGTCAGGTATTGCTAGAAAAGTCTGCTGTGTGGCCCTACGCCAGGTGACGCCAGTCCTATATGTGATGACCTACTGAAGGAAGCTCTCTCGAAGATCTACTGTTATGGTAAGTTCCTACGTAACTGTACTTTCTCTTGCTTTGTTTGGGGCGGAAAACAATCTCGTATTAGGCGGACTCTTCTGCAACTGCCTCTGTCACAGGGAGAATTAAATCTTCATAATCTGCTTAACTATTCTCGGGCCTCTCATATGTGTGTGTCATAATTCTTTGGTTAAATCCCTGGTTTAGCTCAACTTGGAAACATTTGCAAACATCAATCCCGACAATATGTTTAATTAAATTAGTACAGAAGAGGTTTCTTCAGCATTAAAACCTATTAAATCAAATCTGCACCAGGGCCTGATGGTATTAACCCCAGTTTTATTAGGAATATGGTTCAGTCTGTCACACTTCCATTAAAACTTATTTATCACAAATCATATTTTCATGGTGTCATCCACGAGGAACGGAAACCTGCTTCAGTTATTCCAATTCACAAAACACGGTCTAAAAATGAAGCTGGTAATTACCGTCCTATTAGTCTGATGTCTGTTATCTGTAAAAGCAGGGAGAAGATTTTTAAAAATAGAACAGAAAAATCAATAGGCGAGAACAGCCAAACAGACAGTAAGCAGCATGGATTCATTGTTGGTAGATCATGCTCAACAAACCTAATCAGTTTTGTGATAAGTTCAGCAGGTATATGGTCCAGGGTACCCCAGCTGACATCCTATTGTAACCCCCACTGTTACCTGGGGTTACTAGAATCCCAGTTAGACCTAGTGGCAGGCAGGGGACAGGCAGCTTGTGAAACTCCAGTTAAACAGATTTCACACTGTCTCACTCCGTTCTCAGTCTCAGCTGATGCTGAGGGATGACATCATTTTAGAACAGTCGCAGCTGCATAAGCCACACTGGAATGTTGCACTTGGAGGTTAGAGTAGAACGATGGGGAATTTGAAGGAGTCTATTGCAGTCTGTAGTAGAGGAAGGAGGTGCTCTGCTGTAAGTAGGCCCTCAGAGTTCTAAGCTCTGTCAAAGAGCTATTTTTTTGTAGAGGTGTGTGTTCTCACCTGGAGAGGAACATAAGAAGAGTCAAGTGAAGTGGTAGAGACCACTTTCAGTGGTTCAGGGCCCCATCCCTGCAGGGATGGGGGAAGGAATCAGCCTGTTTCCAGGGGCAAACCCCCTGGTCCGGCTATGGAACAAGAAGCTGCCTGAGTTTAAGTTCAATGCTGAGGCACCAGAAGTTCTGAAACTAGATTTCTTTGAAGAGAAAACGCCTGTGCAGCACCTGCAACCTAGGGGTGAGTTCGCTCTGCTAAAGGGCCAATGTGTTTTCACCTGAGACAAGATGAAACTAAAGCGACTGTTACTGTGGGGTCAGGAAAAGACGGCCAAGTACAGTTTGGAAGATGTGGGGATTGGACTGCTTAACTCTGCAAGGGGTCTAGAGTAATGGACACAGCCACTTTTTAAGTATGTTCAAGTTTAGCACAAGTGCGATGGAAAAACAGTAGACTGGATGTGACATACATTTAAAGAGAATCTACACAGCAAAGTGTTTTTATGGATGAGGTGTTACAGTCCAGAGAAATGGCCGGGTATGAATTATGGGAGCGAGAGGTGGGAGACCCCCTATCAGTAGTAACCAAATTCACCTGTATGGGTTTGCTTTGGGACACCTGTTGCTTTCTCTCAGGTACTTGGCCAGTGCCTGAGGAAAGTACCCAGACATGGAATTGATGAGGAAAATTCCCTGATGGAGCCATAAGTGCTAATAGGTGGTTTAGGGAGCCACCAGTAAATGTTCCATGCTACATGGAAAGTGTCCAAAGGGCTGGCAGTAGTGCCGAGCCAGGGAAACTGAAAAAGAGTTGAGTTAGGGCAGAGTGCCCAGAGTGTTTCAAGACCTGAGGGTTTCAGTGTAAAGAGGATGTGTTCTGATCTCCATAAACCTGCATTACAAGGAGTGTAGCCCCATGAGGTCCATCTATGCTTTGTTATTCTGTTGAATGTGAATAAAAGCCACACTTTAGAATCCCAACTTCTGGTATTGGACATTACAGTTATTGCTTCCTGTGTCCGGGGTTACTTGGGTGCCCCTGACTAGAAGTCAAACCTAGCCAAAATACCGAGCAACAGTTTTCTCCCCGAGCCCAGGTCCCAGGTAGGGGGTTACATATGGAGGCACCGCACAGCGCTAATAACACAAAAATATCACCAACCCGACCCCTGGGGTAACCCACCGATTACAAAAATGGAGGCAACCGCTGGGATTCTGTTGAAATTTGGGAGAAAACGCAAGAAAGGTTGCTCGGATAGTGGCTAGCGTTTTGGCTGCCTGGCAATAGGTAGCCCAAAAAGCTGAAGCAATGTAAACTAAATGTGCCACTGTGCGCTGCTGTCTATGTGCTGTTGTGATATTGCCAACTATTACAAGGAGCAGTAAAGCCCGAGTGTGTATGCCCTTGTCCTGCATCAAATTACAGCGTTTGCCAGCTTTTAAAAGTGTTTCTGACAAAGGAAAGTGTGGAAAACTGTGGGTAGCAAAAGGAAAATTGTGATCTAGACGTTGGAAATGCTCTCTGTTTGAATTTTGAGACTTGTGCTTAATGGCCATGATAAATGGTTGAAATGGGCTTCCGCCAAGGAGTCGTTGGGGGGGGGGGGGGAAGTGTGGTTTTGCAGTTTAAATTTTGCCAGCTTGACGATCGCCGTGAGGAGAAGAGCACGAGAGGAAAGAGGCTCATTTGCATGGCGTCGAGTGATTGGTGAGACTGCACTCAGTCCCACCCCCAAGCCAGCTCTAGAGTGACTGCACAGCATTTGAGAGAGAGAGTGAGTGTAGTGTGCGAACTGGCTTGTTAGGAGGAGCGTCACGGTGACTGAAAGCGCTGTAAAAAGTTTAAAAACTGACTTTTCTGTTTAAATTCGGGCTCAACCCGCATCTCGATTGACTGGACTGTGAGTGTGGTTTTCAGAAGGACGATCGGCAGGACTGCCAGCCCGCTTCCTTCCAGAGGCCTCCAAGACTGGCTACAGGCCGTTTTTCCAGCGTAGCAAACAACTACTGATAACAGTGAGTACCAGCCAAATGAAACAGCTCAAACGAAGTGATTTTGCCAAAAGCCCGCTGAATCTGTGTGTTAGCAGTGTAATCGCTTTGCAAAGAAGGACTGTGTCAGTTTAACTAGCTAAAAGCAAGAATTCTAAGCAACTGACTGTGAGCATAATTATAGGTTCACCGTCATTATAATTTTCAAAGCCAAGTGAGAAAATGTGAGTTGTATGAGATATGCAGCAAGAAATACAGGCAATCATGTGCTATGAAATACTGAGGCTTTAAGGGACTGTAAGCTAGAGCAGTGTCTTCAGCAAGTGAAAAGTCCGTGGTAAATCATATAAATGTGCTAGCAGAATAAGCAGTGCAAGTTCGTGCAGTTTGAGCAAACTTATCAGTAGAGTGTGTAAATCGGATGCATAGTGGCTTTACCCATTTACAGAATGTTGATGCGTAGGAGTGCTGCGGCCGCCATTACAGGGTGGGGTAGTAATGTAAACACAGCAGTAGAGGAGCCATTTTGAAAGAACAAAAAATTCAGTGATGTGGGACTTGAAATTACAGTGAGCGTTTGTTTTTCTTTGCAGTCATGGCTTCAGGACCAGACCACTACCCAAATCATGCCCGGGCTGTGATAGTAGTAGAAGTTAACAAGTTAAGGGACATTGAGAGATGTTACTACGGAGGACGACTGCCTCCTCGTGTGGCAATTCCTGGATATCCAGTGCGAGTATGTTTGATGCGCTTAAATGCTGGAAGGGACGTCTTCATGGTACCTCACTGTTCTGGGTGCCCAGAGAAATATGGTTTGTTTAAAGCGCCCAAGATTCGTTTGGCTCCCACGTGGACAAAAGTTCAAGAATCTGCAGTTGGCAGCACACAGCACCAGGCAGAGCCTGTTGGAGAAGGCCCCTCAGAGTGTGGCACGAAGCTAGAGGGTGCAGATTTACAGACAGAACAGTGTGCTAATGTTTCAGAGTCTGAGTTGCAGACATTTCAGGAAGAGCATCAGTAGACCCTTGGAGAGAGGGGCCTAGCCCAAGTCTCATAGGTGAAGACGAGATGAGAGAGGCCTTTGAATGGGAGGTTTTGACCTCCGCGCCCAGCGAAGAGTGGACAGTCTCAGGAGTGAGGACGACTGCTTACTCCTGGGCACAGATTCCCAGTGAGGAAGAAGAAGAGGGGGAACCTATGTGACCTTGTGAAAAAGGAACTGGTACACAGCCTCAAGATCTTGTCTCAGAGGAACGCATGGAAGAGAGTGGTGATTACACTGCCCTAGCTGTGCAAGAAGAAGCCAGGGATCCATTTTTTGTGTCATTAAGAATGCGTAGCTGGCAGAACCAGGACTGGCCGCCCCCAAGCCAGGCCAGAGGTCTCAAGTTAACCAAAGCTAGTAAAGAGGAAAGACTGGTTCGTAGGAAAGCGAATGAAATCTACGGGATGTCCTTTCCTACCTTTCCTCAGAGAGTCTGGGAGGAGATTGTAAAAAGCAGGAAATCCTGGATTTGGGAAGCAGCAGTGAAACATGTGCATCCTGGTGCAAACAAGCATGTCAACAGCATGTTTCAAGAAAAATACAGCCCGTGGAAAAGAGGCAGGACACTGTTTATTGGCACTGTTTGAACTGTGGACGGAGAGGGACATGAAACCTTTCACAGTGTGAATTATGAGCGCCCAGATGGGGTGATAATTCAAGCATCTGACCCGTTGTGCTGTTGACCACAATGCAAAGACCTTCCTGCGAATGTGCCTATGCCTACCAAATGGAAACCGTACCTATGTTGTTCCGCCAGTCTGGACGTCCAGGACTCAGGTACCCCACATTCATCAGTTCTGCAGTGTACTGGCTTTCCAGAATCCATCGACTGGCCCACCAGGTGACTTCAGATCCAGAGAGGACACCAGCCCAGCTGTATTCTGATTCATCACCTAGGTATCGGATGACTTCAGACCAGCTGTTTTCCTTTTTGTTCCTGTTCCAAGGTCCCGTCTCCAGAGATAACATCAGCCCAGCAGTTTCCAGATGTGCCCTCCTGTTGTTGCCTGGAAGATGTCCGCCCAGCTGTATCGGAAGAATGCTGCCAGGGAGAGTCTTCGGCTGAGGGCCAGGTGTGGGTATCGTGTTGTTCTACAAGGGACTGGTAAGTCCAGACTTTTTAATTTTTATGACATTGCAGTATACACCCTACACTAGCAGACTCCAGATGTTTGAACTGTCCTCAAAAACTCTCCCCTTCTGGACTTTGGCCTGCTAGAACTGTGCTTCAGAGGGCTCCGGCCCAGGAGAGAGACTTTAATGGACTTGCCTTCGGGCACTGTGGTCACTAGATGGGACTTTAAGGGCACTCCATCCCCCAAATATGGTGTATTGTAAATAATGTCATTGTTTTCTACTGTTTTGTAATGTTTATACTGTTTTTTCTACTTTTCCCAAAAAAAAAAAATATTTTTGGGATTCTCCAGTGTTTTGATGGTAGGGGTTTAGATAGACTGTGTATGCAGATTAGGAGTGTGTGTTGTCTTTCTTTTTCTTGCAGATGTTCCCGAAGAAGATAAGAAGAGAAGACAAGAAGAGGAGGAGGGACTCAGCGGAGTTCCTCAGTAGTACTTTGGAGTGTAGTGTTTAAAGTACTGTTGTTGTTGTTACTGTGTGTAACTTTTCCTTCCACAGGTATGGTTGTGGGGGAGTGTGGGAGTAATGCATAGCATATGTTATTAGCTCCTGGTGGTGGTTGCATGGTGTCCCGGGTTGGGGGGGAGGTCCCCTGTTTGTTTTGTTTTGGGAATTTTGAGTTAGAGGCAGACAGATTTTCCCAGAGGGCTAGGTAGGATAGACAGGCTGTTGCCCTGACCTGCAGTAGGGGTTGCAGTACTGATCTATTAGGGCTATGCTCTGGACAATTCTACCGGAGCAACTAGGTACCCATAGTCAGCAGGTATAGTAGAGGCTGATGCGTCAGCCGAAGGCCTCTAGGTCCTTAGTGTTGTCTGCCTGTGCTGGCACATGGTAGGGGAGAAGGTAGCGCTATCTCCCGTAGTCAACACATGGGGTGAGATGGCCTAAGCCGGGTGACTAATGACTGCAGACAGTCATTTTCCTGGCCCAGGGTGAGTGTAACCCCCCTGTTACCTGGGGTTACTAGAATCCCAGTTAGACCTAGTGGCAGGCAGGGGACAGGCAGCTTGTGAAACTCCAGTTAAACGGATTTCACACTGTCTCACTCTGTTCTCAGTCTCAGCTGAGGCTGAGGGATGACATCATTTTAGAACTGTCACAGCTGCATAAGCCACACTGGAATGTTGCAGCTGGAGGTTAGAGTAGAACGATGGGAAATTTGAAGGAGTCTATTGCAGTCTGTAGTAGAGGAAGGAGGTGCTCTGCTGTAAGCAGGCCCTCAGAGTTCTAAGCTCTGTCAAAGAGCTATTTTTTTGTAGAAGTGTGTGTTCTCACCTGGAGAGGAACACAAGAAGAGCCAAGTGACGTGGTAGAGACCACTTTCAGTGGTTCAGGGCCCCATCCCTGTGGGGATGGGGGAAGAATCAGCCTTTTTCCAGGGGCAAACCCCCTGGTCCGGCTATGGAACAAGAAGCTGCCTGAGTTTAAGTTCGTGCTGAGGCACCAGAAGTTCTGGACAGGATTTCTTTGAAGAGAAAATGCCTGTGGGGCACCTGCAACCTAGTGGTGAGTTTGCTCTGCTAAAGGGCCAATGTGTTTTCACCTGAGACAAGATGAAACTAAAGTGACTGTTATTGTGGGGTCAGGAAAAGACAGCCAAGTAGTTTGGAAGATGTGGGGATTAGACTGCTTAACTCTGTGGGGGGTCTAGAGTAATATACACAGTCACTTTTTAAGTATGTTCAAGTTCAGTACAAATGGGATGGAAAAACAGTAGACTGGATGTGACATACATTTAAAGAGAATCTACACAGCAGAGTGTTTTTAAGGATGAGGTGTTACAGTCCAGAGAAATGGCCGGGTATGAATTATGGGAGCAAGAGGTGGGAGACCCCCCATCAGTAGTAACCATATTCACCTCTATCGGTTTGTTTTGGGACACCTGTTGCTTTCTCTCATGTACTTGGCCAGTGCCTGAGGAAAGTACCCAGACGTGGAATTGACGAGGAGTTTTTTCACCAAATTTTCAACATAGCCATTTTAAGACCTCTGCTCATGAACAGTGTCACTGTATCTTTCTTAATGTGTCCCATACATTGATTTTGCACACCGACTGCGCCATTGTGCGCTACGTGTTTCACGTGGACGGAAACACGTTTTGGGCGAGATGTGAAAAATGACAACTGTACTGCTCATAAGGAGGTGTGGTAAAATGGCAATGTTGAAAATCTGGAGTGAAAATATTGAAAATCCGAGAACTTACGAGCGTGCGTAGGAACTGCGCAACGCACGCTCATAAAACAGTAATTTTTAGGACCAAAATTCCCCATAATGCCTGAGATATGCAACAAAGTTGAAAAAACCCTATCTATCCCATTATACAGCTTACGGGCATTTCCTCAGTTCGCGGTCGGCTTTGAAGAGTGCAGACATGTTCCCAGTCCACAGAAGATCGTCGCGCCAAGCTCGGAGGTAAGTATGGGAGTGAGGGTGTGGGGAGGCAGGGTGCACAGTGGGTGGGTGCAGGTTGCAGGAGGGGGCAGGAGAAGCGCTGAGGATAGTTTTTGTATTTACAGGTTTTTTAAATAAGATGACGAGGGCGTTGCCATGCTGGGGTGGGCTCCCAAGCGTGCCAGCTGAAGGCTCTTGGGGGCTGGAGCCGACGAGGATTGGGCACCCCATTCGGCCATAACATCATTTTGCCCGCGCTGGAGTGGGCTCCCAAGCGCAGCACCTGGATGCTGGGGAGGCTGACATGCAGCCGACAGGAGATTGGCACCCCCATGGCCATAAACATTTGCCATGCTGGGGTGGACTCCCAAGCGTGGCACCTGAATCTTTTGAGGCGTGCAGGTGGCCAGGGATTAGGCACCCCGTCGGCCATATATCATTCCCCACTTGCGCTGGGGTGGGCTCCCAAGCGTGGCACCTGGGCTCTTGGGGGCATGGAGCCGACGGGGTTGGGCACCCCGTTGCATACAGTGTGGAGGGAGGGAAGGTGCATGAACATGCAGTGTGCGTCGCATGTGTGTATGGAGGGGGAGCTCTGCTCACTGAAGCGGAGCTCTCCCTTTCAACTGTCGACCACTGCATTTTCAACTGCTGTCATAGACAGCTGCAGCAGTGATTGGGGAACTGGGGTCGCACCTGCAAACACACTGACTGCATTGGAAGAGGGGTGCCACACCTCCAAAAACTCGGATGATGGCACTATGTTTCTTGCACATGCGTGCAAGCAACATAAAGATGATTAAAAATGGGAATTGACTCAAGAATTTTGTCACGGATTCAAACGTGGTTATCCACTAGAACTCAGGCGGTTAAAATCTTAGCTGTACATTCAGACATCATAGATGTTACAAGCGGGGTGCCCCAATGATCAGTACTTGGGCCAACTCTTTTTGGTGTGTTCATCTCAGATTTACACCATGAAATAAGTGGTCACATCAGCAGATTCGCAGATAATACTAGAATTTGCATGTTTAGCTGATTCAGAAGATAATATAGCTGCTTTCAAAAATGAGATTTACCATCTAGAAAAAGGGGGCAACTGATAACAGTATGTCATTTGATGAAAACAGGTATGTGATAATGCACCTGGGTACTAAAAATCTGCATACTCTTTATAGTCTCAATGGTAAAACGCTAAAATTAGTGAGAACAGAGAGGGATCTGGGAGTCATGGTGCGTATCTCCTTAACACCAGGGGATCACTGTCGGCAGATTGCGTTGATAGCAAATAGATTACTGACTTCAATAAAGCAGAGTTTTACTTCTAGACATGAAGCATGTATTCTACCCCTTTACAATGCGTATATACGGCTACACCTAGATTACGCTGGTTCCTTTTGGGCACCATATTTAACCAGGGACAATATCGTGATTTACAGTGTGCAGAGAAAAGTAACCAAAATTATACCCAGACTATGTAATCTTTCCATATCAGGATCGACTTAAGGAACTAAACCTTTATGACCTAGGGACAAGAAGACACAGTGGTGCTCTGTTGATGCTATATATAGAATAAAGGATGGGGGTGTGCATGATATGAGAATTTATTGCACATCCAAGGTGTGGGATGCTACACCCGAGGGGTTTATCAAAGCGTCCCACACCGAGGTTGTGTATTAATTCTCATATCACGTCCCCATCTTTTTTTTATATAATTGTTGTTGAGCAATTTTTTCCAGCCCAGTGCTCACACACACACACACACACACTCTCTCTCTCTGTCTCTTTCTCTCCCTCAATAACACCCCCACCCTGGCACCTACTCCATTAGTCCCCAGCCAGGAGCCCTAAATACAGCAGTAGCAGCTTTCAGCTCCCCCCAAATACAGCAGCAGCAGCTTCAGCCCCAACCCCCGTCCCACTCTAGATTCCCCAGCTGTGCAGCAGTCCCTTTTCTTCATGCACACAGCAGCCTACAGACAACACAGGAGCTTCCAGATTCTGCTCCCACTTAATTCATTGATTTTTTCCCCACGAAAATAGAGTTCAAAACGCGATCGCAATCGGGCGTACCTCTCCCTGAAGGCGGTCAGTGACTGACCCGTTTCCGCTGACAGCGTGTGTGTCACATCACATGAAGCTGACTGGCGAAACAAATGATCAACCAGATATATTTTTTTTAAATTAACAGTTTGATTTACGGTCGGATCAACCAGATATAAAGGAGTATGAGATGAGGAGGGTACTGTTGTGGCGGCTCCACGCTAAGAAAGTTACGGAGCCGCCATGCTTTTGGAATAGTTTAGACCGCCCACACACACACACAGGGAGCCAATGAAAGAGCGCTCCCTTTTGACTTATGGAGCACGTGAATGCCGTAATAACTGACTGGTTATTATGGCAAATATCAACTCAGTGAGCCCATTGAAAAAATTGCTCACCAGTAATGATATAATATTCTACAGGATCCTAACCTTCTGTAAGACTGTAATATTAGGTTTGCTGCTAAACCAATTTTGAGATGTCACAACAAACAACTGATAGTTCCCAAGGTTAATACCAATAAAAGGAAATATTTCTTTACAATTAGAGCCATAAAATGGAACAAGCTCCGACAACTCATAGTAGACTCAAATAGTGCCGTGTCCTTCAAAAATAAATTGGATAAACACTATTTTGGACTAACTTAAATTAGCCCACGAGTGGGAGGGTAGTTTCAATGGCCCTTGAGCCTTCTTCTACCTTATTCTACCGAGTATTACTGAGTATATGGAATTCACTATAAATGATCTCTACAATACAGGGAGGATACTATTCGCTTCTTTAACAGACCTCCCGAATTTTGGGGATTTTAGTTATACAGCACAAACCTTGTGCTATTAGTTTAAGACACAAGCCCTCCCTCCCCTAGCCCCTATATTTTACTTTCTCAGTCAGTCAATATCTTTATTTATCCAGGCGGGCACCATTGAGCAAGCTCATTTACAAGGTGGACCTGCGGTCCTACAGTAATAATACAGAAAGACAAATTACAATAGTACAAACAGTGAAAATAGCTGCTATTATAGTAAAAATGCACATTTACAGGTAATATACATTGAACATAGAACTACAAGGAGTCGTGGATAATGAACTTGTGCTGGATCCCAGCCCAAAAACTGCATTTTGTAGTGGGAAGTGTTAGGGTGAGGGTAGGCATACCACATGGAAGATATCAAGCGCATAATGTAGGGAGAGGTGGATAATAAGGGTGCAAGTGAAGAGGACCCAGTTGTTAGAGCAGAGTGAGGGATTGGGAGGGCAGAGGACCGTACAAAAGGTGACGAAGTGATTTTTGCCCCAAAGTGCGGCGACATATGGAGGAGAAAAGCTGCCATTGTACTAAGTGCAAGAGGAGGAATATAGTAGCAGGGGTATAACTGGGAGGGTCCTGGAGGTTGGGGCGGAGGGAGGTGTTGGATGGAGGAGGGACCGAATAATTTTTGGGGCGAAAGATGATAATTATCCCCATGTACGGTAGCATGTGCTAGAATCAGGCTGGAGCTGTTCAGAGCGTCAAAGAATAAGATATGGGAGTTCAGCGATAAATCCTGTGGATCTGTTGGTGGGCATGCTAGAGGCAGAGGCACACATTTCAGCTGGGGGGCCGCCATTTGAAGGAGGGAGGTCAGTTAGTGTCCAGTAAAGCAGTTGCAAATTTCCGTAATGCCATCATGGTAAAGCCTTTAGAAGAAAAGGGTAATTACTGGGGTTTTCAGCTTAAGTATTTTTTGGGTTTTATTCCATACTGATGGGAGTGAGACTCCAAAGGCGGCTCTCCCAACTCGTGTGAGTGCCCTGGGTATATTTAGCAGGGGTTGTGAGCAGCTTCTAAGGAAATAATTCCTGGGCACAATCGGAGACAGACAGTCGATGATGTATTGGGGGAGTTTGCCACTGAGGGCTCTAAGTGTCCAGAATGCTGCATTAAAGTTGCGCCTATAGTGAAGTGAGGTCCAGCCCGTGGCGGCATGTATTTCGCAATGATGGGTAGAGAAGGGAAGGTCAGTGATGAAGCATGTAGCTCTGTGGTAGAGCATGTCCAATTTTCCAAGATAGGAAGCTGCACAGCTACTGTATATGAAGTCTGCGTAGTCAATTAAGGACAGGAACGTGGCTTGGGCTAGTCGTTTCTTTGTGTCTTCTGTAAGAAGTCTTCTTATCCTGTAAAAAAGGCCAAGTCTTTGCCTTAATTTTTTCAGCAAGTCTTTCAGGTGGACAGTGAAGGAGAGTTTACAGTCAATCCAGACCCCATGATATCTGAATTTTGGAACGTACTCTAAGCACTCTCCCAGCATCGTGGTTATTGGGGGGGAGGGAGTCAGTAGTGCTTGTGTAGTTTGCGGGGGAAAATAACATGGCTTTAGTTATCTTAGCGTTTAATAGCAGTTTTTTATTGATTAGTTGGAGTTGCTGGAGGTTGAAATCTTTTTGTAGGTCAGTACAAGCTTCTTTTGGTGTAGGACGACTCAGGTACAGCACTGTGCCATCTGCAAATAAGTGAATACTTGCATCCTTAATATACACTGCGAAGAAGAGGGGGGGCCTAATATGGATCCCTGAGGGACACCTCTTTGTAAGAGTTTTAGGGCAGATAGTTCACCATCCATTTTCACCTGCTGGTATCCGTCTGTCAGATATTCAGAGAACCAGTTTAGAGAAGTAGCATCCAGTCCTAGTGTTTTTAGCGAGTCGAGGAGCAGGTCGTGGTTGACTGTGTCGAATGCTTTGCTGAGGTCAAGAAGTACAGCACATACTGACTTGTTATGCTCCAACTCCAGTTGCCAGTCGTTGGTTACTTAAGCAAATGCCGAGACTGTACTGTGGTTTGCTCTGAATCCGGATTGAAGGGGATTTAGTAATTTTTCTCTCTGTCGATGAAGGATCTTAGGTGGCCATTTACTAATCTTCCTGGACTAAGTCTCCATCACTCATTCACACTAGTGGGATAGCGCCGGAGGCACTAGGACCAAGTGGGAGCCAAAAATTTTCTGAAGGGTCAGTGCCGAGGCAGGACCACACATGCACGGCACCGTGAGACTGACTCACGCCTGTGTAGGCTATCTCGGCGTCGACCCTCCAACCACCTCAGTTCCTTTTCTCCCGCCGTTGAGTGTGCTTGGATGTCGACATCGCTCGTCTGACGGAGTCAAAGTTTTCGTCTATACGACAGCAGCTTTTAGTGTTTAATTTAACTATTTAGTAGTAATTTTTTTATTTTATGGACAAGAAGATTATGAAGAAAAATAAATTATTTCCTGCCATCAATGGAGTCATCCTTAGACTGTAGCGGTGACGGTAGGAAGACTTCGTTTGAAAGTTGTTATGGCAGAGGGGCTGTGCCCGGTCCGCCACCCTTAAGTAACGGGGGAGGATCTGACTATGGACAGTCCTGTGCTCGGGGGGGGAGGACAGTCCACGGAAGCACGAATCTGGCGGTGCCGGGGATCCGGCTCTGCTTAGCCTCGAGCTCTTCTTCTTCGTTTGGGGAAGAAGAATCAGTGCCGCTCGAGGTTGCCCGTTGGTATGTCTGCACGAGGATTGTTCGTTGGTTGGGGCGATTGGCCTGAACCGACTTTCGTGGGTTCCCCTTGGCCCCACTCCTAACGGCTGCATACTCGACTCCAGACTCCATTTCTGTCCTCATTGGAGTTCCGGTGAGCAGTTTCACCTCTGGGCCGCTCCTGTGGAGCAGGGGGTTTGACTTTCCTTTTTTCCTGGTTGTGTTACTGTTTTCGGGGCCTCTGGGCCTCGGAGCCGTTGGACCGGAGCCGGGTCAATTGGATCAGAATGAGCGCGGTGCCCTCTTGGTGCCTTCGCCATCGTGTCAGCCCCTCGTGCCTACCCCCCCCTTCCTTTTCCATGCTGGGGCTGGCACGGGCACTACCTTTCTCCTTTTCCCCATCTTTTCCATTGGCTTTTCTACGGTGTTTTTCCTGGCGCTGTGCCCGACACCTTGGTGGCACCGCAGGTCCGGTGCCGTGCCACTGCTTTGGCATTGGTGCCATAGTCGGCGCTGCTGGTATTTGGGTCGGCACCAGGACTCAGCACTGTGGATCGGCACCATGGCTCAGCACTGCACTCGGCGCCGTGGGTGTTGTCATTGTTGCTTTCTTTGCTGGCGCTGCTAGCGGTGCTGTGAGTGTCTCACGGTGCCACGGGCACCCGCGGGTGCTTTGGGCGGCACCGGGCACCTGGGTGGTGCCGGGCACCCATGAGTGGCGCCGGATGGCACCGGGCACCCGCGGGTGGTGCCTGGCACCCGCAGGTGGCATGGGTGCCATGGTTTCTTGGGTGCCATGGTACCATGGGTGCCATGGGCATCGGGGGTGCCCTTGCATATCATTGCTGCCATTGGTGCTGAGGATACCTGCGGGTTCTGCCGTGGGTGCCCTCTGGTGTCTCCCAGGTTGGCATAGGTACTGCTTGGTGCCCTCCTGTGCCACGAGTGATGCTGGTGCTGCAGGGGTGCCACTTGGTGCTGTCTGACAGAACTAGGGAAAGATCTCTGTTTGCAGACCTCTCTTCTGCAGGACTTGTGGTGGGATGTTTCCACGGAATGAAGTCCTATTCTGCGGACTATTTTTCCACACATCTTAGTAGGTGGCGGTCAGCATCGGGTCTCATCATCCAGCGGTTTTCTGCTGATGAGACTCTTCTGTTCTGTTCTGTCAGCAGAATCTCTCATTCCGCTCAGCACTTTCTCAGCTCCCTACATGGTGCCAAGCTCCTCGACACCCTTCCTGGTGGCGGAGTCTCTAGTGGCTCTAACCTAGACCTTTTTTTGGGGTCCTTCTGTGGTAGAAGGGCATCTAGATGAGTCTCTCCCTGTCCTTCTGGTCAGTGATACAGCAGATGACTCATTTTATATACTGAAAGACACGCCCTCTCTATCATCAGGGTCTGTGATGGAAGCTCTTTTCAGTAGTTCCTCATTTATGGGGTCCGCCATAGTGTTCAGACTGGATCTGGGGACCATATACCTCTGCGTCTAGACGCTTTCAGTGGTCAAGACAGTTACACTCTGTGGAACATTCTAATTCAATGGTCGGGAGCCGCACAGACTGTTCCGCTCCTTTGATAGGGGTATACAGCCCTCTTTTGATGCTGCCCCTCTGGTGGCTGCTTCAGCACAGGTGGTTAACATCTGTCTAGCTATTATTAGTCCAGTCAAGGGTTCAGTTATGGATCCTCAGGCTCCTCCTGCTCCTCAGAGAGATGACATCCTTGTCATTTCTGTATCAGACAATCCTTGCCAAATAGCAGCCAGCAACCTTGTCCGGCTCGGACTAATGATAATTAATACAAAAAAAAAAGGGGGGGTCAGAATTATCACAGCACAGGGCCTCGTTGGAATTTCCCGATACCACACTTTGGATCTGGTCAGGTTCCGCCTCAACCCTGAGGCGGTAGTCTCTAAACCTCAGTAAAGAGTACCTGATTTCTTCTACCCCTAGGGGCAGTCCGATCCAGCGGTGGTATAGCTCACCTCTTTTCTCTAGAGAATTTTCTCTTATTCCGAGATATTTCCAAAACCTAGGCATCTAACCAGTCTGTTAGTCCCTTTTTGTTTTTTAATCAGGCTTTCTTCTCTTGATCAGAGTCTTGCAGCAACAGACAACATGCTCCTTTCTTGACCATAGGTCAAGTAGATCTTTTCTGAGGTAGCTTCTCAAATATTCACACCTTCGGTTCCTGTGCACTGGTTCCGTGCCAGTAGCACTCGAAGCTATCCTCTCCGACTGCGTGACGGAGTGGTGATGTTTGTTTTTTTCAACAAAGCAAACTAGAGTCCTTCTTACTCCCTTCAGGGAGGCCGGAGTAAGTAGTGTCTCACTGCACTGAGCCACTTCTGCCGCTATTCAGTCACTTCAACGAATGGGTTAGCCCTAACTTGGTCCTACTGTGTCCCTCCTCAACGCACATCTGCCTCTATTTGCCTTAGAAATCCATCCCGTTTTTTTTTTTCTGTCGATATGTTTTTTTCCACAGTGGACACGTCCTCCTGTACACCTTTTCCTTTCTTCCCTGAGTTCAGAGACTGCTTCTACAATTATACACACGGGGCAGGATGATTCCCTTTTGGAATATGCAGTGACTAGGATTTGATTCTACTAGACCACCACAAGAGGCTTCTAAGTTGTGCTTCGCCTTCCATCCGGAAGTTTTCAGTGACTTAGTACAAACCATTTTCCTTGATGAGCTAACCTCACCTGGACCTTCTTTTGCTCACCAAGTAAGGGGTTCAAGTGCTACTGGACCTTTTGTTTGCAGGTCAGCCATACTTGGCAGTGGGGGTTCCGTCTCCGCTTTTCGGTCTGCCCTGAACCTGTACACTTTACCTCCGGCTCTTGCAGCTCCTGAGGTCCTTTACATTAGATTAGTACATGTCTTTGACACTATTAGTTTTGGTCCTATACCAAATTGTGAGTCCGGGTTTTCGCCTCTCTCTCTCTGAGTGGTTGCGGCTTCCTGGCAGAGTTTCATTTTGTGCCCATTGCAGTCGTCTGCAAAGTGATGCGTTACAACTCGAGCGCTTATCTTGTAAGCATCATGTTCCGGATGCTCTTTACAAGATGGCTCTTTTTATTAGCAGGACAGTCCTTGGCCGTCCTTTCTGGGTGAACCCTATCTCCTACCACCCTACTCAGGGTTGTGGGTTTTAGCTTGGTACTCTCCCACTAGTGTGAATGAGTGATGGAGACTTAGTCCAGGAAGATATGGAAATTATGTACTTACTGTAATTATTGATCTTCTTGGACAGTCTCCGTCACTCATTCACTCCTCCCCCATCCCTGGGTTCACTGTTTTCTTTCCTGGTCTTCATGGCATATGGTTCGGACTGTAAAGACATTGTTCTTTGACCTTTCTTACAAAGGCCATCTGGGCCCTCTCAGGCCCAGAAACTCAGAATGAGTTATTCTCATTAGTTACACTGCACCTCCTTGGTCGAAAAGGTACTGAGGCGGTTGGAGGGTCGACGCCGAGATAGCCTACACAGGCACGAGTCAGTCTCGTGGTGCCGCGCATGCGTGGTCCTGCCTCGGCGCCGACCCTTCAGAAAATTTTTGGCTCCCGCTAGGTCCTAGCGCCTCCGGCGCTATCCCACTAGTGTGAATGAGTGATGGAGACTGTCCAAGAAGATCAATAATTACGGTAAGTACCTAATTTCCATTTTTTTCCAGTAGCTTCGAGAGTGTGGGTAGGAGAGAAATTGGTCTATAGTTATTAAGGTCTTCATGGTCTGTAGATTTAAATAGCGGGATAACGTGTGCGATCTTCCATATTTGAGGGAGGGTACCTTGTGTTAGGGACAGGTTGAATAAATGAGTAATAGGCACTGCCAATATGTGGCATGCTATCTTTAGGAAGTATGGTTCAAGTGCATCTGCGCCGGCACTTTTCTTAGTACCCAGGTGGAGAATCAAGTCTTCCACTTCCTTGAGGGAAACCAATGAGAATGAGAAATGTTGACTAATGGAGCCAACATTTGGTGGGGTCATGCCAAGTTTGGGTGTGCAGGCTACATGCAGGCGAGTTATGGAAGGCTAAGCCTGCTGTGGCGAAGTGCGTGTTGAATGCCTGCAGTATCTCTTTTTTGTCATTGATTACTGTATTGTCAGAGGTAATTTTTGTAGGGAGCATATTTTGTGATGTGGCTTCCGCCAGTTCTTTGATTGTGGCCCAGAACTTGAAGGGACAGTTGGCTGCAGTATCTAGTTCTGCTTGGTAATAGCAGGCTTTAGCTTCCCTAATCAGTTTGGTGCAGTGATTTCTGGCTGTTCTAAAGAGGCGCCAATATTCCTCCTTTTGGGATTTGCGGGCAGTTTTCCAGAGTTTATTCCGGACAGTAGTGCAGCCTTGAGATCTTGAGTGAACCAACGGCATTTCCTAGCCTTTATGCGTATTTTTGACAGAGGCACATGTAGATTCATGGCGTAGGTAATGATTTCATGTAATACAGAATATGCAGTTTACACTGTTTTAGCAAGGTAAAAACTCTGCCACAAGGGGGAGTTTTTTTAGGTCACGTAGGTATGCCTTTGGGTTGAATCACCTGGTTGACCTTTTGGTGGAGAATTTGGCCGGAGTTGCCACTTTGTTGGCTACCCAAACTCCAGCTATTAGGCAATAGTCACTAATATCCATGTCAGAGGTTCCAACGTGGGAGAAGGAATGGGGTTTATTCACAAGCAGGACATCCAGAAGGGTACTTTTGGCTGTATTCTTTTTGTTGATATGGGTGGGCTCTTCGTTGAGTAGGGTGAAACCAAGGGAGTCGCAGAAAGATTTAAGCGGGTGACTGGCTTCCGACAGCCAATCGTAGTTTAGATCCCCAAGGATAATTGTTTCCAGGGGGTAGTGTCCAAGATAGTTGTAAGATAGGACAAGAGCTGAGTACCGGCAGATGGTGGTCTATAGCATCCTATGACTCGGAGTGCTAACGATGGGGATAGGTTGATTTTTATGTCCAGGCACTCAAATCCCACTACCAGTGAGTTAGAATTAAGTGTTGATGCCACAAATCTATCTTTGATGTAGGTGGCAACCCCACCTCCTCTGGATTGCCTATCACATCTAAAGATGTCGTGGTTAGGTATATTAATCACGCTATTTGGCGTAGAGGGCCATAGCCCAGATTCTGAGATAACAAGCACATGTGGCATTGCATGGGCGGTCCAAGCCTGGATAAGGGTGAATTTTTTCAGCAGGCTGCAAGCATTAATGTGCATAAAACTAATACCTTTACCTAGTACCTATTAGTGGCAGAAGCTGATTTTCTTCTGGCTTGTATAGACCATACATTTAAGAGATGGCATCAGTTGGGTCCCTCTTATACATTTCAGTGTTTAGATTCCCAGGGAGTACAGCCCTATACATATTTGAAGGCCCAATATAATGTAACCAATAGGGAACAGTTTTGTTATTTGCAAGTCTGGACATTTCTGTTGCATAAGGGTGCCCAAAGGAGTCATCTTCCAGAACCTACCCTGCTATTACTCACCATACTCCTAGACACTATAAAAGGAGACCTTTGGCAACATACAGTTGGACACCTGTATAGGGGCTTATAAGAATTCCTCTCTGACTCCACGCATTCTGTCTTAGATGCTTGGAACGCACAATTGTCATCCAGTATTCCCTGTGATATTTGTCTTAAACAAACAACCTTATCAATTAAAAGTTTCTCCAGCACCTCACTGGCATGCATTTTAGGCCCTGCTCACACTATGGTATTTAAAACGGTTTCAGGAGCTTAAACCATTTTAAATCACCATATCACGATTTGCATCCACACCAATCATGGATTGTAACATGTTGTTAAAAAACATGCTTAGACCCTGATAAGACCTAGGCTTAAACATGGTTTTAAAAATGTTAAAACCGCTAAATTGAACTTACTTGCAGTGTGGACGCAAAGATAGGGTTCTCCTTTATGTGAGTACATGGAAACTGGTTCCAAGTTAAATCGAGCTGGAGGCAGTTGTGTGGATGCTGTAAACTGTCTTTAAGAATGGTTTACAACATACTGGTGCTAGTGCTGATGCTACACCATGGTAATTAATTCGTTTTTAAACCATTTTTAGTTACCGTGCTGTAGAGTGAACAGGGCCTCTATGAAAATGTAGAAACTGGTCCTTTAATGCCATACTCACAAAATACCTTCCGACTTAGTCTGGACATTGCTGGCAGCAATGTGGGAACATCATGGCAACCCATATACATGTATTTTAGTCATGCCTAGATCTTCCTGGACATAAGTCTCCACCACTCATTCACACTAATGGGATCTACGCCGAAGGCACTAGGACCCATCATCGAGAGCAAACTTTTTTGTTAGAAGGTCGGCGCCTGAGACGCAGCCGCAAGGAGCGGCACCGCGAGCCTCAGCTCATGCGGTAATGAATATCTTGGCGTCGACCTTCCAACTGCCTCAGTTCCTTTTTTCCTGCCATCGAGTGCACTTCAGTGATGACGTCGCTCGCCCGCCGGGAGTCAAACTTCAGACTAGCAGCATTGTTTTCAGTTTTGTTGTTTTGTAGTAATATCTCGAATAAGTATCGCTTAAGTTTATTCTCATTTACAAAGAAGTCTCAGCCTACTTTGACGGAGTAGACCATGAGCGGGTCGGGTGACCGTAGGGAGACTTCGTAAGAAAGCTGTTCAGTCAGCCGGGCTGGGTCCGGTCCGCCGCCTTCTCTGGAGGGGGGGGTTTGACAACGGTCAGTCCAATACCTGAGGGGGCGAGCAGTCCCCACGAAAGCATAAGAATAACGGTCGCATTCTCAGCACCGCTCGCCCTCGAGCTCTTCTTCAGCCCACAGGTCAAAAAAGAGAAAGCATCACTCGAGGTCGCCCTCTGATATGTCTGCGCGTAGATGGTCATTTATTGGAGCTAGTTGCTGGTCTCCTTCTTTGGAGTCGCCAGCTTCTGTTTCTGGTAGCCGACACCTTCAACATCGGAGCCCTACCCTGCCCTCTGGTAGGTGTTCAGATGAGCAGTTTCATCAGTGGGCTGCTCTTATGGAGCAGTGAGCTCAGAGGTTGGTCCAGCTGCCTGGCCCGGTCAGTCGGGGCCTTTGGGCTTCTTGGGAGACCAGGTAGGGCGGTTGAGCCTTCCTGGTCACGCGGCACCATCTTCGGTGCCATCGACTCTGCGCTTAGTTGTTTCCCCACCCTCGTATGGCTACGGCGCAGGGGGCCACACCGATGCCTCTATCTCCTGCTCTTCTTCCTCCCCTCGCCTCAAATCCTGTTTTTCGGAGTCTTGGGGTGTTTTCGATGCTGTCGGTGTCGATGGCGCACTTGACGTCTCCGGCGCCGATGCATCTGTCAGCGCCGTCGAGTTACTTTGGCGCCGTGCGCTTCATCGACGCTGTCCTTGGTGCCGTGCGCATTGTCAGCACCGCGGCACTGTCTGGCCTCTTGGCGCCGTCTACAGTGCCTTGCGGCTCCTCGGCGCTGTCATCGGCGCCATGCTTTTTTTGGCGCAGTGCGTTTCTGCGATGCCGGGGGTTATTAGGGCGTCATCCACCTTTCAGGACTCCTTTAACCCTTTTCCTTCCTCATTTCCCTCTGATTTCCACTCCTTTCCTGTCCATGCAGTCCCTCCTGGACTGTCAGGAGATGACATTGAGCCTGACCCAGACCTTAGGCTGGGTGATGAAGTGGAAGGAACAGGATCTATTTCTGCTGCAGAGCCTGTGGTCGAGGACCTGTCTTCTAAGCCTCTGCTGAAAAACTTGATTTCCAATCTTTCTATCTAAACTACAGACGTCGATCCTGGGAAATTGCTAAGACTCCAATACCTGCATGTTCCGGAGAGCCCTACGGATTTTACTCCTCCGGTACAGCCCTCCTTTGAGATGCTGTCTCAGATAGTATGAAATAATCCTGCTCTCATTCTCTTGGTGGCTAAGTCCATACATAGGAAATACTCAGCTCCAAAGATCGACCCATTTTGGCGTCCCAAGCCTTTGCAGATCCTATTGTAGTTTTGGCAGAGAATGATAAGGTCATCCTCCCCCAAACTACTACAGCTCGACCTATTAAAAAAAGAATCTCGTAAGATAGACACTTTAGGTAAGAGAGTCTTTTCTGCTTCCACCCTGGGTATGCGTATTGCCAGCTACAAAGGCTATTTCTCTCAATATGAGTATATCCTTGGGCACTCACTCAAACAAATGGTTGAAGCTCTATCGAAATCGGACGCAAAGTCTGAGCTACTTCAAACCATTACCATGGGTATCGAATCCAGCAACCAGCAGGTTAAAGTGGCTATGGATGCCTTCAATACCACTTCCAGAGTGGCGGCGGCCGGCATTTGTACCCACCGTCATTCCTGGCTGCGCACTTCACGTTTCACGAATGATGTACAGCAGTAGGTAATGGCGTTGCCTTTTGATGGTGTGTCTCTCTTCGGCCGTCAAGTAGAACAAGCTCTAGATGCTACACAAAAGACTAGGTCAGCCATTAAGTTGGCTCGACCTCCTTTTGTCCCCTCTCGAGGGGGTGTTAATAAACGGCAGTTACATAACCGTCAGTCCTTTCAAGGCAAAGGCAGAGGAAGTTTTCATAAAAACCAAGCGCCCCAGCCTCAAAAGAAAATGCAACAGAAGGTGCAAGGACCCAAGCGCCCAGCACCGCCTTCTGAGTTGTTGGCCCAAGTCCCACCTCAGCTGCCCGAGGTGGACTCTTCCTCAGCGGTGGGAGGTCATCTGATGCACTTCTACAATCAATGGAAGTCCATAACCTCAGACAAGTGGGTCCTCCGGATAATCCGCGAGGGGTATTCACTCAATCTTGTGGAGACCCCTCCGGATCGTCCTCCCAAATGACAGCCGAAGTTGTCAACCCTTCAGTCAGACCTTCTCGCCGCCGAGATGCAAGGCCTTCTGAACAACAGGGCAGTAGAAGTAGATCTTATCTGTGTCAATCTTCACCATTCATCACAATGGGTACTGGCCAGAGATCAGGACCCTGCGGGAGCCTTTTTTTTTTTTAAAGGATAGGCGATCGGCCTTGGCATCGGCGTCGCCCTCGAACGAGCGTACTACATGGCCTCGAAGGATTAGCCGTTAGGCTGTGTCGACTCCGCCCGCCTACCAGTTCTTCGTCTCCCGCCGTCGAGGTCGCCTCGTGGGAAGCCGTTGAAGAAATTTGAAGAAGTTTGAAAACTTTAGGCCTTAGACTTTCGTGTTGTTCGTCGATAGTCCGTCGGTCATCCTGCTAGTTCTGGGTTCTGCCTCCACTCGACGTCGCGGGTAAGATCTTTCCATTTATTTTAAAGTTTAAGCGACGTTGGGTCTGTTTTTGGTGTTTTTTTCCCGTAGGTCATGTCGTGGTTGCAGGGCAAGAAATTTTCTAAAGCAGGGCGGCCCCCTATACGTCGGTGCCCAGGCGGCCGCAAGTACTCCGTTACCGACCAGCATATCCGGTGTCTCGCGTGTCTTAGCCCGTTTCATGACATGGATTAGTGTGACGCCTGCTTCTCCATGGACCGCCGCATCCTAGAACAGCGCTCGTTCAAAGTAGGGCGAGCTCCGCCGACTTTCGGGGGTAGGGTTCGCACTCGTCGAGCCAAGCCACGCTCTCTCGGCCCTTCCTCCGGGTCCCCTCCTGGTTCTATACGGACCGAGGAGGAGGGAGCCTTGGCTTTCTTGCAGCCTAGCCTTGGCTGAGGCTCCTCCCGCGGCGCAGGAGGCCCGTCCCGCTTCCTCCCAGGAGTGGGCGGAGGCGCCTGAGTAATCGCCCCTCGGGGTGAAGGCTCCAGTGTCGCTCCCGCGAGTCCGGAAGGCCCGGTTGACGCCTCCTCGACGCTGTCGGTCGGCACGTCGGGGCCTTCGGCGCCGTTCATAGTGCCGTGGGCTCTGTACGGCACCGACTCGTCTCGGCGCCATGGGCTTTGTCGGCGCCGACGCTGCTCACGCCACCGTGACCTGGATTCGGCGTCGCCTTCGCTTGTCTCGCCTCGGCGCCGGCCCTCGGCACCGAGGTTGAGCACCACGCCGTGGGGCCTTCGGAGCCGGTAGTGACACGCCGCCTCGGGCGCCGCTGGTGCTCGTGCCGTTCGCGGCGCTGAGGGGCCTGGCGGTGTCGTCGGCGCCGTCTCTGTTCCTGGTACCGCCCCCAGTGCCGGTGGACTTGATGGCGCCACGGTTGGCCCTAGCTCTGGACCTTTGGTCCGAGCTGCCCTGCCGCCTTCTGCCAGCCCCGCCTCGGCCACTGCTGCGACTTCTGGGCCCTTCATAAAGGTCACCTTCCTTCGCCCTCCTACCATTTGGCTTAGGGCCTCGGACTCTACCTCTTCGGAGTCGGAGTCGGGCTCGGAGTCAGACGAGCAGTCACACCCTTCGGGGTTGCCTGCAGAGGAGGGCAAACCGGTGGTCTCCACGACGAGTCACAGTCAGCCCCCTCCTGAGGGCCGTCGGGTTCCCCCCGAGGTCGGGGTCAGTGGTGCTGACCAGCAGGCTATGGTGCGTGCCACCATAGCCATGCAGCCTGGCCTGGGGGTTCCCGGCCCCTCGGCGGGGTGGTACCTCCTCCCGTAGTGTGTCTCGATCGCCCAACTTTGGGGCCCATCGGAAGTCTCGAGGGAGGGAGGTGCTGCTCCTGGGTCTCCTTCGGGGCAACCCAGAGCTGCCAGCTACCTAGGCTGGCCCTCACGAGGACCAGGACCATCTCAGACTCTGAGTGGTGGGGGTATGGGGAGTCGGCATGTCGGCCTTTCTCTGGGTCCACCCGGGCCTGGGCCGAAGCAGTGTGGACTTCGCCTTCCCTTCTGGTTCCTTGAGGGGTCCCATTCTTTGGAGGCAGGGGACGTCGTCCTGGACCTATCGACCCGGTGCGCTCACTGGGGATTCTTCTGGGTGCAGCCTAGGCAGTACCAACGTGGTTGTACAGCTGTCGGCTGTGGAGTCTTCTGGGACACCCTCCTCGGGTGTCCATGGTACGCTCCCTAGCCCTGGCAGAGGTCAGCCGATTCCTTCTCTCTGCTCTGCCCCTATCCCTCTGCCGTATTCTCCAGCGCTCCCAGGCATTTTTGGTCCTACCGGCCCTCTCACCTGGGAGCAGTTCAGAGCGATGGCTGCTCGGTTCCCTGCCTACATTAGGGCCATGGACAGCCAGGTTTTTCAACCTCCCCCCGAGCAGCCACCCTCGGAACACATAGTGACCTCCAGCTCCTCATCCCCCTCTTCTGGGGGAGAGGAACCATCTGTCCACATCTCTCCTGCCGCTGATCTCTCCGAGTATCAGCGTTTCCTCGTGAGGATGATGGAGGACCTTCACTTTCTCCCCTGTCCGTGAGCAATCCAGAGCATCTGATGCGCCCTTTCTAAGCGATTCGGTGCTGCCACCTTGTGGTGTCCCCCTGGCCTGCTCCCTTTCGGGAGGCGTCCATGCGTTTCTGGCAGAGGCCCTTCTCCAGAGTTCCTGCCCCTAGGGACCTCAGCCAGAGGTATTGCGCTCCCCCGGAGTCTCCAGGTTCTATGCCTCATCCGCAGTCCGGATTGACGCACCTGGACACTCCTGATGGGCTTCGCGCCCTCCACCGTGACCAGACCCCAGATCAAGACTCCTTGGATTTTGACTTCTGGGGGAGGAGGACTTTCTACTCGGCACGGTTGCTTCTCTCCATCTCAGCTCATCAGGCCCACTATGCAGCCTACAACAGGTTCTTGTGGTCAGCGCTAGGTCAGATCCTAGCTGCTTTGCCTGACTCGGAGCAAACCAGGCAAGCCATCGCACTCTCTGCATGTGGCCTGGAGCTAGCAAGGCACCAAGCAAGGGCATCTTACGACACCAGTGAGGTAGCTACCAGGGTCGTAGGGACAGCGATCTGCACCAGGAGATCGGCATGGCTTCGCCTTTCCCGGTTGTCACCCTTGGCCCGGCGTAGGGTGATTTGCTCCGCTCACCAGGGAACCTATCTCTTTTCCGTAGGGGCGAGATGGCGTCTGTCGGAACGCTTCCTTCCCCTCCGGGACCCGTCTCGCTCTCCCCACTCTCGGGCCTCTCCAGGCCTAGAAGGTTCCCCAGTGTGTCACCCACTGAGGGCTAAGGGACTCTGTCCCTTAGGGTGCAATGAATCAACCCCTTCGGGGCTTGAGTACTCACCCATCTGTGATGAATGGTGAAGATTGACACAGATAAGATATAAAAGTGCGTACCTACCGTAATTATGATCTTTCTGTGTATCTTCTCACCATTCATCCAATCCCCTGCCATCCCCTTGGGCTCCAGTCTCTGGATCCTCCTCCTCTGTGCCTACCCCTCTCTCCAGCGGGGTAAAGTTGGGACACACAGGGGGGTAGTTTCTTCCCTAAGGGTACAGTTCAGTGGCACTCCTTCTCTTCACATATCTTCACCCCTACGGGGGTGGGAGCTGGTGGTTGCCCTCCTTCTGTTATCCATCTAACTGTTTTAAAAAAAAAAAAAAAGTTCCCTTTTTCACCAAATATCTTTACAGAGAGTAGTGAGTCCCTGTACCTGTCCTTCTCCAGAATAGCCGACTCTGCTTTTGGAGTATTGCCAGTTATTCTGTGCCTTGAATTCTGGCAAGAGAGCTTTGCTACTCCTTGCAGTTCCTATACAGTCTGGTGACGGACAAGGGTCCTGGATCCTTGTTACCTCTCACTCTCTCCTAAATTTTCTCTCCCCTTCCCTCCCTTCTTCCGTTTCCAGAGATTGGGGCCCCTACCCAATCCCCTTAGTCTTATTTCTTCTATGCTGTCCTCTCAGTCATTATTTCTCCTTTTAGTTCAGTTTTCTCTTCCTTTTTCTGTCCCTTGGACTCTCTTGTCCCACCCTCCATCCCTTCCTCTTACCTCTCCGGCGACTCAGAACTGGTAGGCAGGCGGAGTCGACACAGCCTAACGGCTAATCCTCGAGCGCCACGTAATCGTCGGCCTTGAGGGCGGCGCCGGATGCTGCGTCGACTCCACATCCTTTAAAAAAAAAAAAAAGAGCTCAAGGTCCTGATCTCCGGCCAGTACCCATTGTGATGAATGGTGAAGATACACAAAAAGATCATAATTATGGTAGGTACGTAATTTTTATTTCCGCTGCATCAACGGAACACAGGGTTCTACTACCATTACTTTCTGGTTCCAAAGAAAACTGGGGCCATACGCCCCCATTTTGGACCTCAGAAAACTAAACAAATTTCTGCCCAAGGAGAAATTCAGAATGATTTCACTGGGAACCTTGTTACCTTTGCTTCATCAGCACGACTGGCTAGCCTCCCTAGACATGCAGGATGCTTACCAGCACATTTCTGTTCACCCAAAGCATCACAAATTCCTAAGGTTTGTGGCTGTGGGACAGCATTATCAGTTCAGAGTCTTGCCCTTTGGGCTATCCTCAGCGCATCTCAGAAAGATCGGAATACAGATGTTCCCTTATCTGGACGATTGGCTTCTGGCAAGTCCTTTCAGGCAGGGAACTCTGGATGCCGTAGCCACGGGCTTCACGCTTTCTCTCGTCTATGGGAGTCCTGCTAAACCTCAAAAAATCGCAGCTGCAGCCCTCCCAGAGACTCCTTTTTATAGGAACTCTTCTGGACACCTCCTGTGCGAAGGCTTTTCTTCCAGAGGACAGGAGGAGCGATATCCTTCAGGTGGCCCATCACATCAAGGAGAGCAACTCGGTTCCAGCTCTCTCGATGCAACGGATGCTAGGTCTCATGGCATCATTGGTGTTCACTGTACCCCTAGCATGCCTTCACATGAGAACTTCTCAGTGGATGCTTAGTACTCAGTGGTCCCCAACCACTCACCCGCAGACCTTTCTCATCAAGGTGACAGAACCTCTAAAGAGGTCGCTCACCTGGTGGTTGCAAGAGAACAGTCTCCTAGAAGGGTATCCCTTTGCTCCTCTGGATCATCAGATTTCCATTACCACAGATGCGTCCCTGATGGGGTGGGGAGCTAACTGTCAGGCTCTGCACACTCAAGGTACGTGGACTCAGGTCGAGTCCCAGCTTCACATAAATGTCTTAGAAATGAGAGCTGTCCTTTATGCGGTCCGGGCATTGAAGGACATTCTCTGTCACAAGAGCATTCTCCTTCAAACGGACAACAAAGCAGTGATGTATTACATCAACAAACAGGGCGGTGCTCACTCTTACCCCTTATGCAGAGAAGTGATGAGAGTGTGGGAATGGTGCTTGCAGCACGAGTCTCTAATTCAAGTGGTCTACCTGCCAGGAATGCAGAACGAACTGGCAGATCACCTCAGCGGAACAGAGACAGATCCTCGTGAATGGTCTCTCGACTCAGCCATAGTTCAGTCAATATTCGCAGAGTGGGGAACTCCAGACCTGGACCTTTTTGCATCCCCACTCAACACAAAACTGCCTCTCTTCTGCTCCAGAAATCCAGGGCCTGGCATTTTCCGTCAGGATGCGTTCAGGCTGCAGTGGACAAAATGCTTTCTATACGCCTTTCCGTCCCTTCCTCTGATTCAGAGGGTACTTCTCAAGTTCGAATCCCAGGGGGACAAAATGATCCTCATTGCTCCCTTCTGGCCTCGACAGATGTGGTTTCCACTACTCAACAGTATGTCAGCAGCTCCGCCGAAACCACTTCCACTTCCACGTCAGACGAACCTCTTGACTCAGGGGTCTGTTGTTCATCCCAACCTGAGGCCGCTTCACCTTCACGCTTGGCTCCTGAAGAGATAGAAGTGAACAGGTTCAATGCATCTTGCAGGGTTTCAGATATTTTTCTGGCTGCATGGAAGCCAGCCACTAGAAAAACTTATACAGCCAAATGGAAGCGTTTTTCGCTCTGGTGTGCAAAATCCTCTTTAAATCCCTTTTCCTGCCCACCAGATAAAATTTTGGAGTACCTCTTAGACCTCTCAAATTCAGGTCTGCAGTACTCTACAGTCAGAATTCACCCTTGTGCCATTTCAGCTTATCATGAGCCTGGGACATTAATCTTGTGTTAGACATGCTCACTCGGAAACCTTTCGAACCTCTGGCTACCTGTGAGCTAAAATTTCTCACCTGGAAAACGGCCTTCCTGGTGGCCATTACCTCAGCCAGCAGGGTCTCTGAGATACATGCCTTGGTCACAGACCCTCCGTATACTGTGTTCCATAAAGACAAAGTAGTCCTTAGAACCCATCCTAAATTTCTTCTTAAGGTTGTTTTGGAATTCCATCTAAACCAACCTTTGGTCCTTCCCTCTTACTTTTCGGACTTCCAAAATGAAGGAGAACGTTCTCTTCATTCCTTGGACGTCAGGAGAGCTTTGTGTTTCTATCTAGCTAGAACAAAAGACTTTCGTAAAGCTCAACAACTGTTTCCTTCCTTCAGCGAGACCCGGCTGGGTCAACCTGTCGCTATCAGATGTATCTCAGCATGGCTAGTGGCATGCCTTCGCCACTGTTATTCCATGGCGCAGGTTAAGCTAGAGGGCAGAGTGTACGCACACTCTACTAGGTGGTCGCGCGCATCTGTGCAGAACTGCACCCCATTGTGATATTTTGCAATGCAGCTACCTGGAGCTCAGTGCATACTTTCGTCAAACACTATGCCCTGGATGTCCATGCCAGATGACATCTTTCCTTTGGCAGAACCATCCTTAATGGACTTCTGTCCTAAAACTGTGAGCTCTTGGTCTCTCCTGCCGCCGTCTCAGGGGATTATTAGCTCGGTACTCTCCCATTAGTGTGAATGAGTGGTGGAGACTTATGTCCAGGAAGATATGGAAATTATGTACCTACCGTAATTCTTGATCTTCTTGGACGAGTCTCCACCACTCATTCACACACCTACCCTCCATCCCCCGAGTTCACCTCTGTTGTTGGTCTTCACTCCCTCAATCTTTAGGCTGTGAAGACTTCTTTGTTGACCCTTCTTTTCAAACAACATGAAGTCTTGCTGTATTCTGACTATTGCAGTTAGGTCCTGCCTTTCAACTGCCCCGGAGAACAAAGAGTTAACTTTCCATGGCCAGCATGGAACGTTCAGCGCGAGCTCGGCTGAAGCCCCTGTCTGCTGTTGTTTAAACTCCAACCATCAGAATTTTTACTCCGCCTCACTGAACAGTCACTCCGGAGATTTCTCCTTTGCTCGGTTCAAAAAAGTCGGTTAAAGTGTAGTTTTTCACTCTGTTTCTACCGAATTTCTGCTACCGAATCTGTCGGTTTAAGTCTCTGTCTGTGGTACCTTGAGTACTAGATAGGTTTTACATTTAGTTTCTATGTGGAACTTGTAAATTTGGGATCGGTTCAGTTTGAACCGATCAGATTGGTCTTAAAAAGTTTTGAACTTATTTATTTTTTTAGTTTTTGTTGACCAGGTAAATGCACTAGACAAATTCTGCCTATTTTCAGGCATGACCCGGGGGAGGAGGATACAGATGAATGCCAACTGACCTTGAAGCAGATTAAGCTGTTGGTGGTATTTTTAGTGAATTTTGTTTTAGTTTTTTAGTAATTTTTTAGAGTGTGGTAACCGGTCTGTATCGGTTCTAAAAAACCCGGATTTAATTATGGTTTTTTCCAAGACCCGTTACACAGTCAGGAACCAATAGGGAAGTCTTGCCTGGCGGATTGCTGAAAAAAGGGTACGTTTTGGATAGGATTGGCCATGTCTGAGAAACCCAAGAAACAAACTGGGCCCACTGGGTTTCAACACTGCAGTGTGTGTGGGGAAGCCTTTGCTAAGGCTGATCCCCACACCACCTGTGTTTATTGTCTGGTGTTTGACCACCTTGATTCAGACTGCCAAATTTGTAAAAGTTTTCCCAAAGCTACCCTGGATAAGAGAGTAGGCAGACTGAGGGAAAGGGAGGCTGAGAAGTCCTCTGACCCGGGTGGCCAGCCCGGTTTGGTTCCGACCGAACCAGAAGGAATGCCCTCTGACCAGGGCGAAACTTCTTTGGGCAAAAGGAGAGCCGATTCTGAGGAGTAGGTTCCGGTTAAAAGAAAGAGAAGAGAAAAATCATCCGGTTCGGATCCACAAATTCTTTCTCCGACCGCTGATGAAATAGCCAAAGCGATAAGGATAGTGCAATCGCTAACTTCGGTCCCGGCCGAACTGGCACCATCTGGCAGGGCTCAGTTCGGTCGGTTCCTCCGGTTCCGGATTATACTTTAGAAGAATTTTATGAACCGGAGGAGGAGGAGGGAGAGTATGAGGATGATGGTGATTATGAAAGTCTGGATGTGCCTATTGACCCGGACATCTCCCCAGACAGACCTTCAGGTGTTTCTCCTCCCAGGCTTTCTGAGTCCCCTTCCTACTTTATGTTTTACAAGAAAGTGGCTAAAACCCTCCAGCTTCCAATGGAAGAAGCAGTAGAGGATCAGGAGGAGTCTGATTTTGTTGAAATGGTGAACATCCCAGAGTCCAGTAGACTGTCTATTCCCCTCCATAAATCTTTTGGGAAACAGACATTTAAAATTTTAAAAACTCCTAACTCCATACCTCCTATGGACAGACGAATGGACAAGAGGTATACCCTTTCAGGCTCGAACATGGAGTTCCTTTCTCAGCAATGCAGCCATGTTGGGGTAGTGCAGGCTGCTGCCTGTGATAAGGCAAATATTCCCTTGGCATCACACCCCCCAGATAAGGACTCCAGGAGGATTGATGCCATGGCAGAGAAGCAGTACATGGCAGCATCTTTGGGACTCAGGCAGGCTAACTATATGGCCTACACAGCTAGATACCAGAAGTCCAGGTGGGACACTGTGCTGGCTCTGGCTAAACAGGCCCCTGACCAGCTTGCCAAGGAGCTGGAGCAGGTGGCTGCAGATGGGATTGAGGCATCCAAGGTGCAATTTCATGCTGCTGTGGACTCCAATGATGTTTCATCTAGAGTCATGGCTACATTTGTGGCTCTTCGAGGCTGGCTTGGCTCAGATGTACTAGCCTATCACAGGATACCCAGGCTAAGGCCATGGATTTCCCTGTCATTGGTAATTCTCTGTTTGGGAGCAGACAGAGAACTACATGAAAAAAGATGGACAGTACAGGACCACCTACAGGAGTGCTCAGGCCAAAGAAAGGCAAGCCACTCCTCAGAGACAGCACTCCAGGGGCAGGGGCAGGCCCTTTCAAAGGCCTTTTTACTAAGCCCTGGCCTCCTCTTCTGCTTATGCTCAGAGGGGGTTCATCAGAGGGAGAGGCAGATGGGGAATGAGCATGCCTGCTTCCACCCGTCAGCCTAAAGCCCCTGCCAAGGAGACACCCTGATGGGTCTGCCCAGGCCAATTCTCCAGTACCTGTAGAGGGCAGGCTGGCTTACTTTGTCCAGGACTGGAAGTCTCTGACATCAGACAAGTGGATCCTGGCAGTAGTAAGCCTGGGACTGGTTCTCAGCTTCAAAAGAATTCCCAAGATGAGAACCAGATCCTTTCCACCTGCAAATCCATCAGAGACCCTTGCCCTAGAGGCAGAGGTTTCTTCCCTCCTGGCTCTCAGAGCCATAGAAAGGATTCCTACCCTACACAAGGGCAAATGATTGTACTCCAGGTACTTCCTAACCCCCCAAAAAACAGGAGAATGGCGGCCCATCCTGGATCTGAGATATCTGAACAAGCACCTTTTAAAACCAAAGTTCAGAATGGTGACTCTGGGAATAATTCTGCCCTCTCTAAGGCCAGGGGACTGGCTAGCCTCCCTGGACCTCAAAGATGCCTACTTCCACATTCCCATCAGTTGCTCCCACAGAAAGTACCTAAGGTTCGAGTTGCCCTCAGGCCACTATCAATTCAGAGCAATGCTCTTTGGCCTAACATCAGCCCCAAGGGTGTTCACAAAGTGCCTGGCAGTAGTAGTTGCTCTCCTAAGGAGAAAAAATATTTCCATCTTTCCATATCTGGACGACTGGCTCATAGTGAGTCAGTCTCCAGACCAAGTCAAGTCACATCTGCAAGTAGCTCAGCAAGTGCTCACTCACTTCCTTAGGATTCCTCCTCAACCTTCCAAAGTCAGTTCTCAAGCCAGTACAGCTCCTCACCTTCATAGGGGTGGAACTGGATACAGTAAGGGCAAGAGCCTTCCTTCCCCTGGACAGGGCAAGGACCCTTATGGAACTGGCCTCTTCATTCACCCTACAGGTGTCTTGACCAGCAAGGCATTTCTTTCAGCTTCTGGGCCACATGGCAGCTTCCACAGCAGTGGTCCAGGGAGCAAGATTCCAGATGAGGGACATTCAGTTCCACTTAAGAGCCTTCTGGTCCCAAAGAAAGGATTCCCTTACCAAACTAGTCCCAGTGACCTGAACCCTGATCCAGGCTTTCCAGTGGTGGCAGGATCAGGACAATTTGAGACAAGGAGTTCCTTTTGCCACTCAGTCTCATTCAGTGATACTCACCACAGATGCTTCCCTGCTGGGCTGGGAAGCCCACCTGGGGGATCTTACCACCCAGGGACTGTGGTCACTTCAAGAATATCTGCTTCACATCAATCTCTTGGAACTCAGAGCAGTGTTTCTGGCACTGCGAGCCTTTTCCAAATCTGTACAGAACAAGGTGGTCCAGATCAGAACAGACAACACCACCACCATGTGGTACAGCAACAAGCAAGGAGGCACTCGGTCTACGGCCTTGCGCACAGAGGCAATGAAGTTGTGGTCCCTGGCCTATTCCCTGCAAACCTCTCTGATAGCAGTTCACCTCCCAGGAAGGACAATGTCCTAGCAGATGCTCTCAGCCAGGTATCACAGAGCCATCACCAATGGACCCTAGATCCCCTAGTTTTGAAGGTGATTTTCTCGAGATGGGGCACTCCAGAGATAGATCTTTTTGCAGCCCCAATCACCAACTTCCTCTCTTTTGTTGCAGACCCCCAGTCTTGGGCTTAGTCCTCCTGGATGCTCTGATTCTGAATTGGGAAGGGACATTTCTATATGCTTTTCCCCCCTTCCCTCTCCTGTTCAAAGTGTTAGTCAAGATCAGGTCACAACCATGCAAAGTGATTCTGATTGCTCAAGACTGGGCCAGACAGCCCTGGTACCCACTGTTGCTGTCCTTAGCAGTCCAGCTTCCCCTGTCTCTTCCCAGGAATTACAACCTGTTGACATCCTCTGAGGGGAGGATTTGGTATCCAAACCTCAAATCTCTCAATCTCAAGGCATGGCTCTTGAAGAGTTAGAGTTTGCTGATCTGCACCTTTCTCAAGGGGTTCTGGATATCGTTAAGGCTTCTCGAAAGCCTTCCACCAGAAAGACTTACAACTCCAAATGGAAAAGGTTCACTATTTGGTGCTCTAATAAGCATATTTCTCCAGAATCTGCTGGGTTGTCTACAGTTTTGGACTATATGGTCCATCTTAATGGCTTAGGACTTAGGCAAGCTACACTTAAAGTACATTTGGCAGCTGTTTCTGCCTTCTTGTCAGTAGGCAAACCCTCTCCTCTATCAGCTCATCCTGTGTTTTGCAAGTTCTTCAAGCAATTGCTGCACACCAATCCCCCTTTTAGGGACCCTGCTCCTGCTTGGGACCTTAATGTTTGCATTGCTCAGCTTATGCAACCACCCTTTGAGCCTTTGTCCTCTGCAGAGCTTAAGTACTTGACTTGGAAAACTGTTTTTTTGGTGGCCATTACCTCTGCCAAGTGTATCAGTGAATTGCAAGCCCTGTCAGTGGAGCCTGATTTTGTCTTTTTCCATAGAGACAAAGTGGTCCTAAGAACTAACAGGAAGTTTTTGCCTAAGGTGGTTTCAGATTTACACCTTAATCAGTCTATGTCTCTCCCTCTTTTCTTCACTGACCATTCCTCCTCTGGAGAGAGGAGGCCACACAGCTTGGATGTTAAAAGGGCCCTCAGCTACCACATAGAGTGCACCAAGGGTCACAGGTTTGAGTCCCTCCAGTTGTTCCTCACATAATGGAGGATGTCGTGTAAGCAAACCTGCCACTAAGAGATCTGTTGTCAGGTGGATTGTCTCTTGTATACTATTCTGCTATGAAAAACTGAGTAGAACCCCACCCTCAGGCCTGAGGGCTCACTCTACTAGAGGTACAGCTGCTTCCCTGGCTGCTGCCAGGGATATTCCTATCTTAGAAATTTGTCAAGCAGCCACCTGGAAAACAGTCCATACATTTACCAAGCATTACTCCCTGGATATCCAGGCTAGGAGAGATGCTCGGTTTTGCACAGCAGTACTTCAAAGCCTATTCCCAAAGTAGGTTCTGTCCCTTCTCCATGGAGGTACAGCTTGGTAGTCTGCAATAGTCAGAATACAGCAAGACTTCATGTTGTTTGAAGAAAAAATTACCTTAGTAATGTTGTTTCTTCTAATGGAGTCTTGCTGTATTCTGACCTCCCCCGCCTCCCCTCTCAGAACCTGTTTTTTGGGATGTGGGTGGGCAGGAGCAGTGTTGGCACCTTAGGGGTGCCCCTTTTTCACCCTCCTTTACTTTGGGTGTGTGTTGTGTTTTGTTTTTTGGGTTTCTGACTTGAGTCTTTGCTTTGAAACCAAAACCCTTTTTAATAAATTTAGTTGCCAGTTGGCTAGTGTGAGTTTTACAGTTTCCACACAGAACTTCTAGTGAGTATTGCTCAGAAGATCTGACAGTTGGAGTTCAAACAACAGCAGACAGGAGCTTCAACCGAGCTCGCGCTGAACATTCCATGCTGGCCATGGAAAGTTAACTCTTTGTTCTCCGGGGCAGTTGAAAGGCAGGACCTAAGTGCAATAGTCAGAATACAGTTAGACTCCATTAGAAGAAACAACATTACTAAGGTGAGTAATTTTTTCATACAGGTCTTCCGGACTATCTTATGTACGGTTTTTGGCTAGGCTATCCTTCTAGGTTAGTTAGGCTGCACCTCCTCAGAAAAAAGGTACTGAGGCGGATGGAAGGTCAATGCCCGGATATTCATTACCGCACGAGCTGAGGATCGCGGTGCCGCTCCTCTCGGCTCCGTCTCAGGTGCCGACCTTCTAACAAAAAAGTTTGCTCCCGATGGGTCCTAGTGCCTCGGGCGCAGATCCCATTAGTGTGAATGAGTGGTGGAGACTCGTCCAAGAAGATCAAGGATTACAGTAGGTACATAATTTCCATTTTTTGCCTCTTTCCGGCAACAAATTGCAGACTGAATTACTCTATTGCTCAAGGATGATGGATTGATAACTCCAGAAATGGTGCTTTTGTCCATTCCCCCATGGGGCAAGAGAGTTCCCACCAGATCTATGGTATATATTTATATTTTGGCTGCAAAAAAGCAATAACTTGGTTATGGTGATAGCCATAACCTTCTTCTTTTACTGAGTGGTATGATATTATAAATGATCTGTATAGCATGGAGTGGCTTTCGGCTCAGTGTGCTGGCTAAGTATCTCAATTGTAACTAAAATGGAGGAGTTGGGCATTCTACCTCTCAGGAGAAGATGGGACCTTTGTTCCATGACTTTGGAAGTGCATGATAGTTGAGGGTGTGTGCCTGTAGATCATCAAGGATGGTACTGACGTATTGTCGAGGCAGCCTGGACCGTTGGATTTCCACTCCGATAGAACAGGGGTTGGGGGGGGCACAATGTTAGCATTCTAGAATTTTTACTCTACTTTAGGGGAAACTTCTCCTATTGTGAAATATGTATCTGTGTACACTGCCATGTTTGCTTGGATAGCGTGATCTCCAATGTACTGTAGCACGGATTGCACTCTGGATTATATGTTACCTATACCATTCTCTGTGATATAAATAAATGCTCAAAAGTCCCAAACAGAACCAGCCCAGGTCCTGTAGTTCATAGGAGCAGATTGGGTGCCCTCCAGGGGAGAGCATTCCTGCTTCAGGACAGGACGGAAAGCCAGATAAGCCTGGCAGAGTCCATCCTGTGCCAGCCGAAGCCAGCAAGGCACTTCCTTCAGCTCTTGAGTCATGTGGCCTCCACCTCTGGTGGCAGGGGCCAGATTTCAAATGAAAGACATCCAGTACAACTTAAGGGCCCATTGGTCCCAAAAGCAGTACCTTCTTGTAAGGCTTTTGCCTGTGACAAAACCCTTCTTGAAAGTTTTGGACTGGTGGACGGAAAAAGACAACATCAGGGACAACATCAAGGAGTAAATGCCTTTTCAACAGCGGTTCCCCACAGTCATCTTTATTTATGTATTTATTTTTATGCTCATATTTTTAGCCCTTGGACACTGCCAGGGGAGGAGATCCACCCTCTGCTTCGGCTAGGTCCCGGCACATGCCGGGATGTGGGCATCATGGGGCTTTCCCTTGAGCGTCCTCGCCTGCCTGAGGTGGGGCCAGTCATGCAATGACCTCAGCGCATGATTGGTCGCCTTCCCACACCCACCGTGCAGAGGTCCACCGGTCCCCACCCCAACAGGCTCCCAGTATGGTCCCAGGCTGCCACCCCCCCCCACCAATGCTAGGGGTCAGTAGCTGTTGAGTACCAAGTTCCCTCCCTCCCTCCCCAGAGAAGGTGAGCAGTCCCAGGATGCTCAGCCCCCAACCCTCCAAGGTCCGCTTCCAAACCCCGGTCGTCAGTGCTACAGATGGAAGCACTTCCGCTGTACTGGTGAGCCGACCTCCCCACAGTCATCTTGACAACAGATGCCTCCCTTCTAGGCTGGTGAGCTCACATGGCAACCAAACAGTAAGCGGAGAGTGATACCCTCGAGAATCCAGGGAACATATAAACCTCCTCGAGCTAAGGGCGATCTTCCTAGCCCTTCAGTCATTCACCTCCCAGATAAGGGGTCAGTCAGTCCAGATCAGGACAGACACCACCACCATGTATTACATCAACAAACAGGGAGGCACACGATCCTCAAAGCTGTGCACAGAAGCTACAGTATGAAGATCTGGAATTTGGCTTACTCCATGGAGGTGCAACTGTCAGCAGTCCACCTTCCAGGGAAGGACAATGTCTTCCAGAAATCATTTATCACAGCAGCAAACCTCTTCTCCCCTATGAAGAAACTCTATGCCAAGGGTAACTGTTATGAATGGATTACCCCACCACTAAAGGCCCTGATGATTAAAAGTGACAAGGCATGAAAAAAGTTCAAGTACTCCTCCCTCCCTGCCGACCTAGTGAATTACAAAACTCTCAGAAACAAGTGCAAACTTGTTATAAAAGCTGCTAAAAGGGAGTATGTCACACGCCTTCAGAAAAATAATCTAGGGAACCCTAGACTTTTCTGGTCCCACATTAATGAATTGTTAAAGGGGAAAGGCAAGTCCAAACCCGGTCTCATCGAGGTCAATGGACAACTGCTAAACGATGACCCCCAAATCGCCACTTCACTCAACTATCACTTCACTAACCTGGACTTGTACAAGGCTGGCCTACCTCTCCTCAACACAGACCCTAGTACTCGAGTACCTCCTAACCTTGACCACCCATCCGTTCTTCTAAGGCTGGTCAAGCCAAAAATGGTTCTCTCACTACTAAAGACCCTAAAAACCTTGGGCACGGGAGGACCCGATGGGATCCAACCCAGGCTACTGAAGGACGGAGCCCCTGCCCTTGTCAGACCCCTGACCTGGCTTATTAACCATTCCTTGCAGGAGGGTGCAGTCCCCGACCAGTGGAAACAGGCCCATGTGGTCCCCATCCACAAGGGTGGCCGTCGGGAGCCTATTGGCAAATATAGGCCAATCTCCCTGCTCTGCATCCTGTCAAAAATCCAGAAAAAGCTGATCTATGGACAACTCCGAAACTACTTGGAGGTCCACCAACTTCTGGCACCCTCTCAGCATGGTTTCAGAACCAGACATGGGACTGATACTGCTCTGACCAAATTCTCAATGGACGTATTCCGAGACTTGGACAAGGGGATCCCTACTGGCGCAGTCTTCATAGACCTTTCCAAGGCCTTCAACCTGGTCGACCATAATTTGCTACTAGCTAAGCTGGACAACATAGGCCTCGACTGCCATGCTCTGAAGTGGTTCGAAAGCTACTTAACCGGTCGCACACAGAGGGTAAAGTCGAAGGATGCCATATCAGATCCACTACCCCTAAAAGAGGGATGCTGCAAGGGTCGATACTCGGCCCCCTCGTCTTCTCCCTGTTCACAAATGAACTAATTGACCACTGTGGAGGGAGCTGTGTTGTCCAGTATGTGGATGATGCCATCATCTATCGATCCATTGCCAACCTGGGAGGCTTCAGTCTCTTACTCCAAGATGACCTGCGGTCCCTTGGTAACTGGCTTATTGAGAACAGAATGGTCCTTAACATGGAGAAAACTAAGGCCATGCTGTTTGGTCCAAGATCCTGCGGTCAAGATAGAAAACAACACCTACATCTTAACGCCATGTCAGGCAACTGCTTTGAAGTGGTGCCTTCCCTAAAATACCTTGGCCTCACCCTGGACCAGGGTTTCACCCTTAAGAACCATGTGGACCAAGTCACCAAATCCATACATGGGAAACTAGGCACCCTCTACCGACTGAAAGACCAGCTGGTGCCCAAAACTAGGATCTCTATCGCCACTAGAGTCCTCCTCCCGACATTTATCTATGCCACCCCAGTCATTCATGGATTGGCAAAGCTTGAGATGAACGGACTCCAGGTGCGGTACAATAAGGTGGCTTGCTTCACCTCCCAAGCAAACCACAGGAGGCACCACTGTGACACCCTAGCCCTACTAAATTGGCCTTCCCTGGATGCTCGCCTCCAGTACCCTCTGCTATGCCTAGCTTACAAGTTAATCAGCCCGACTCCTCCTCCCAGTCTCTCTAGACTCATTGCTCTAAAGCCCAATCCCCAGCTCCTCCGCATTGCAGGCCCAACTCTCCTAGATGTCCCCAAAATAAGAATCAAGGTGGGTGGCAAGTCATTCTCCCACACTGCCCCTACCCTGTGGAACATTCTCCCTCCCGGGGTGCAGGAAGCACCTTCTAGCAAAAGTTTGCGCACTAGGCTTAAGGACCATATGGTGGTAGCCAGTACTTGCCGCTGTATCGACTCCTGAGATCACCCTACAGCTAAATGGTCTACCAGGTCTTAACTTACCTTTAGTGTGTATCTACTAAGATAAGTACTACTTGTCAACATTTTGGCTCCCCCTATTTACTCCCAATGTACTTTTACATTCCTGAATGCTTCAACTTTCAAATTGCATAAAATACCAAACCTGCATTATGGCAAAGAAAGTAACCATGGGCCTCGCTCCACCAGGAGTCCAAGCACTGCTTAGTTCTAGATTAAAGCCATGTAACACCAGGGGCTCTGAGTACCAGCTCCTTCAGGTTCCCCGCCATCGCACCTCTCAGGGCCAAAGATCCTTTGCCTTCAGAGTGCCGAGCTGGTTAAATGCGCTCAATCCTGACATCTCCTCCACTACCATCCTTGGCTCATTCAAACATAAACTCCACCTCCACCTTACTAACTCTAGCTCCTGTGAATGCTACCTATAATCTCCTCAGCCCACTCGTTTTTGTTCCCTCCAGCTATCACCTACCACATCTCCACACCCTCCTTTTCCTCTGTTACTTTTTATTTCTTCTTTCTTTTCACCACTCCTGACTCTCCCCCCTTCACCCCCCTCTCCTCTTCTGAGCCCTCAGTGATCTTTCCCTTTTTGTTGACTAGTTTCAGCCTGCTCCCAGTTGATGATCATGTCCTTTGGCTGCAATTCCTGCCCTCTCCAACTTCGCTCCTCACGTTTATCTTCATCTTCAACCCTCCCTCCTACTTATCCCTTTGTTACCCTGTGTTCCCATGTATACATTCTATTTATTCTAGCTATTGTACTGTTCTACCATTGTAACCTAATATGCCGACCTATTTATTGTTTTGTTCCTATTTCTGTAACTTGCATTTGTTCTCTGACGCGGAACCTTTGTAAAAGAGCCTGGCTCAAAGATACTTGTAATCCTAGTTGTAATAAAATAAAAATAAAAAAAAATAAAAAAAATTCCTGAATACTATTATGACTGTATTACGCTTGTATTACCTACAACTGTGCTGATTGTGTCACACTGTTTCTTCACTAATGCTATGTAATCCCGGGTCGCCCTCGAAAAAGGGACCTCCGGGGCTCAGTGGGCTTACCCGGTCACCAACATTTAATAAATTAATGTTCTTTTGTTAGAGATTTGTAACACAGCTACCTGGAAACTGTACACACCTTTACAAACCACTGTTGCCTGGATGTGCAGTCCAGAAGGGATGCCAGGTAAGGCACTTTTTGCAGAACCTTTCCCCTAAGTAGGTTCTGTGCCCAGCCTCCCAAGATATTGCTTTGTAGTCTGCATTAGTAAGCATAGTGAGGGATTCCTGGGGTTTGAAGAAACATTACTTACCATAGTAATATTGTTTCTTCCAAAGGATCCCTCACTGTGTTTAAATCTCCCACACTGTCTCCCCTTCCAGAACCTGGAAAAGATTCTACAAGAATCAGTGTTTGTTTGGTGTTCAGTTACTTGAGTATTACTTGTTAATACACAGTCAGTTTTAGTGGGGTTTTTTTTGTTTTGTTTTAGTCTGCTATAGCTTGGCCTGGGGGCCATTCTTTAATTGGATGTTTATTTAATGTTCACTTAGGTCTTGTAGGGTTAGGTTACTGAAATTTGTGGCTATTGCCCTTATGGCCCTCGAAATAAATCTGACATTAGAGAGCAGGGGCTAGAACACCACCATGAAGCAGAGATCTGAAAATGTGTCCTTAGTTCCATAATTGACATTCCACACTCTTTGAGGCAGTTCAACCCTTCAGGCTGATTGCATTAGTAAGCATAGGGAGTGATTCCTTGGAAGAAACAACATTACTATGGTAAGTAATTTTTTCTTAATACACGAAAGAAAACATGTCTGCCTCAGTGCCCTACCTCCCGAAAACAGTCAACGCCATGTAATGTAGGGAGCCTGAACAGACTAGTTGCTCCAACAACAGGGTTCTGTTTGACCAACACTCCACTCTTGTTGAGTGCACTTGCAGCTGGCAGTCTAGCACCTGGGGGAGAAGGACAATCCTTCCAAAGTCACAAAAAGAAACGGTCCAGATCATGCACATGCTCTGTATCTGTATCTGTACCACTTCTCATAGAAAATGTAAAGAGAAGAAAAAGCACCAGGCAAGGTCACCTTCTGGTCATTCTACCATGAGTAATTCAGTGTATTTGGGCTAGGAGTCCTCACTGTTGTATCCAGTGACACCGGGCGTCCAGACGTCTGCAGAGTCACCTCTGTCTCATAGTACTTCCCTGTCCCATAGGGAGGCTTCCAGTGAGCAGTTTGGCCAATTGGTAGCTCTTATGGAGTAGTGGTTTTAGCGTATAAGTACAAGCATACCATTATTGGTGCCAGCGCCAGGCGCTCCGGGGCTGCTTGTGCTGGCTTCAGTGTTGTTGAACTTAGATATAATGGCTTTGACTCCCATGCCAAGGCCTACGTCACTGTTAGGGTCATTGCCAGTGCTGACACTGGCACTGACTCCATCTGCAGTGTCGTTGTAGACCCCTTCAAGGACAGTGACTGCCACAGTTCAGCTGCAGAGTGCTTTGGGGCTGACAGGGCCCTTGACATCATCATCAGTGCTGTGTCAGTGTATGGGGTCAGGCCCTTCGAGGCCTACCTCTGTGCTGTCTTTGGTGCCATATTGGTCTCCAGTGCTAGGGTTGACCCCTTTGAAAGGTCAACACCAGGGTCTCCCTCCATGCCAGTTACAGTGCCGTTCCTGAGACACTTCATGGGGACAAGTCCTGTGTTGCTGATGTTACTGAAGCTGCGACCATCACTATTACCTGTTAGTGTCCCCATCTGCCCTTCTCAGGTAGAAGTAGCCAGGATGGATCCAGACATCTTTCTAACAGATGTGGATGATGACGACAACATCTGTTGCACAGATAACCCTAATCCGCTTCCAGTTTTAATGTGCTAAGAGGATCTCTCCTTTCAAGGTGTGTTCAGAAACATGCAGAGCACCTTACATTTTGAAACAGTAGCTGCAGACCAGGCTAGGCACCTTCAGCTAGAGTTCCTAAATATGTCTAATATCCCAGTCTCTATAACACCTCCCATTCAGCCTGCCTTAGAGGCTCTCTGAGAGGCTGCTTAGATGAAACCTGCTACTCTGGCTGCTGTCTTCAAACAGACGATCAGGAAGTACATGGCTCCTATGTCTAAACCCACATATTTCACTGAGACGATAGCCAATGCTATTGTTATTTAATGACAAAGCCATAGTGCCCAAGTTGGTCATAGCATGCCCTTCTAAGAAAGAGTCATGCAAAGTGATACCACAGAGAAGTGGGTTTGTGCCTCAGCTATGGTATGCATGAGTACAGCTTGCTACCAAGGCCATTTCTCTAAGTATGAATATGTCCTCTGGTCTGAGCTATAAAACTTTAGCAGAGAGCCTGCCAGACACAGAGGCCAAGCCGAAAATGCTGTTAACTGTGAAACCAGGGATTGATTCTAACAAGCAGCTCAAAGCCTCTGTAGATTCCTTCGATGCAGCAGACCACTCTGCTACTGCAGGTATCTGCATTAGAAGGCATTCCTGGGTGTGAGAGCAGTTTCCTAAATAGTGTAATTAAAATGGAACAACTCTTAAGACTTCCGGGCCAAGTCAGTACACCCCATAGAGGAGTAAGTGACGTGGCTTATAAAATAATAAAAGAGTAATTTTGTTCCAGGGGCATAAGAGGCATTCAAAACAGAACCCAGCCACCTTAGCACCAGGAGAAAGTGCAGCCAAAGGGACAGGTGCCAAAAGAGCTCAGTGCCGCCAACTGACATTCAGGCCCAGGGTCCACTTCAGCTGCCCGAGGTGGACCACTCCTCCCCAGTGGGTGAGCACCTCACCCAGTTCTATCATCAGTGGGAATTTATCACAAAAACAACTGTGTCTTAAGGATCATCCAAGAAGGGAACTCCCTGGAGTTGTTTAAAACACCACCAGATAATCCCCCCAATAGGCAATTCCCCTTTTCAGCTTTCGTCAGAGCTACTGAGTCAGGATGTTGCAGGCCTGCTAATGAATAGGCATGGAAATAGTGCCAGAGTCAGAACAGAACAAAGGGTTCTGCTCCCACTGATACCTAGTTACTGAGGGGGTAGTTTCTGCTTGTTTTTGGGAGGGCTCTAAACTGATACTTAGTACTGAAGGGGAAGTTTCTACTTGATTTTTGAGGGGCTCTTAGTCTTGATGAACCATAGTACTAATTGGAAAGAGGACAGGGAGGGATCAGTGCTCATCAGGAAATGCACTAGGCTGACTGTGCAACATACAGGGAAGGGAGGGCCTAAATCTTGTCTGAAAGGGCTTTTGGCTGACTAGCGGATCACGAGTCAATCAGGAAGGGGGTGCTGGACAAGGAAGGAGAAATGAGAAAAGCAAGGGAGGAACTGGCTTGGACCAGGGGTGGGGATCATAGCAGATGGGGCTGGGGGATCATAGCCGATGGGGCTGGTGGGGGACAGGGCAGCAGCAGCCAGTGCCACCTGGGGGTGATAATTATAAGTACCAGGCAGTGAAAGGCAGCAAGGGTTATGGGAGGGGGAGAATAGTTGGCTGTAATGGCTGTGGGGCTGCTGTTTTCATGAGCACTCTGTGGAAGGCAGGGAAATGCCCTATCTGTCAAAAACTAAGGAGGATGGACACTGAACTAACGAAGTTGAAGGGGGAACTTGAAAGGAGGGATGGGGAAGGGGGGGAAGGAGAAGGACCAAAAGGGAGAGGGGGAAACAAGATGGGGGAAGGGGACCGGGGGATCTGGAGGACCCAGGGCAGGGACAGGGGGGTCCGGAGCAGGACGAGGACAAAGAGGCTATGGACAGGAGGGAGCTGAGGAAATGGAACTCGGCAGGAGATATATAGTAGAGTCAAACAGGTACTGGCCTCTGACTGGGTTGAGGGTCAAGGAAGGAGCAAGGGGAAGGGGGAGCAGTGAGCACCGGAGGGCCAAGTGAGAGAAGGGGAATTGAGAGAGGTGCATGAGAAGGGGAAGTAGGGACAGCAAAGGGGTGGACAATCATAGGTAGCATACAAACAGGTGGTAGGGTCTTGGGGTGGTAGAGGAGAATACACAGCATGAGAGAGGAGCAGGGAGGAGGATGTGGAAAGGCATGGGGCAATGGGGAGAGGAGGGAAGGAGATGGGATCCGGAGCTGGGACTCAGACGGAGGGGGGGGACATTCCAAGGGAGACAGGATGGGAGGCTGGTAGCAAGGAAAGGGGGGAGGAGGAGGAAAAGGGGGCAGGAGGGGGACAAAGTGGAGGGGACAGAGGACATGTGAAGGTGCCTACACTGGAAGCAAGGTGCAGGAATGGGCAGGTCAGTGGAGTAGGGGCAAGCCTGAGGGCAGAAAGGCCTGGGACAGTGGTTGTGTACAGGGAGTCGATCATTAAGGGGATTCAGTGACAAAGGAGGAAAGTAGTTTTTAAGGGCAGGTCAGTTTTTTGTGATCTGGGAATGGAGGCTAGAAGGGCACTCCCCAGGACAAAAGACTGCGTCAATCTAGTGGGAGGGAAGCCACACCTAATAGTGCATCTGGGCCCAAATGATTTACATAGATACATAGACAGTGTCGGCAGATAAGGGCCTATGGCCCACCTAGTCTGCCCATTTGAGCTTGTAAGTTCAGTTTGTTTTCCTAGAAGTCTATTTCCCCTTACCCCTGACCTCTAGAATTCCTTTATGTCTATCCCATGCATTCTTAAATCCCGTGATTGTTTCAGCCCCCACCACTTCCTCTGACAGGGTGTTCCACTTGTCCACCACCCGTTCTGTGAAGAAATTCTTTCTCATGTTTCCTCTGAATCGTCCTCCTCCAACTTCATCCCATGCCCTCTAGTCCTGAAACATCTTTTTCGCTTAAAAATAGTGTTTTCCTGCACCCTGTTACTCCCTGATTTGGCAGGGGATGAGTTGGAGGTGGTTCAAAGGAGGTTCAGGGAGTTGGCGGAGGGCTGTAAGGGATTGGTCAGCCCCTTGCCTTCTCAGAAGTGGGCAAGGGACATGCAGAGACTACAGGTTGGGAAACCATATGAGCTTACTCCCCCATAGCAATGACAGAGGACAAAGGGCAAGTACTAGTGGCGATGCTAGTAAAGGAGGGAAGAAGGGGTGGAAGGTGGTCACCCTAAATGCTAGGAGCCTTGGGAAGAAAACTGCAGATCTACAGACTCTCATGGCAGAGGGGGAGGTGGACATTGCTGCCATCACTGAAACATGGGCCACCCAATACAATGACTGGAACCTGTCAATACCAGGGTACAGGATATTTCGTAGGGATAGAGTGATTGGGAAAGGGGGGGGTGGCACTGTATGTGAGGGAAGGACTGAAGTGTGTACAGGAGGAAGGGGAGGAGGGTAGTACGGAGTCACTATGGATGTAAATCCAGGATTCCAAGTATAGGACTCTTAGGGTGGGAGTGTTTTACAGGCTGCCCTCTCAGAGCAGTTAGACAGGGAACTAGTGGAACAGATCAGGAGGACCTGCGAAAAGGGTAGTGTGGTGATTGTGGGGGACTTAAACATGCCAGGAGTGGATTGGAGTACCCCAACAACCAGGAATAGAAGGGAGCTGATACTGCTGGATGCCTTCCATGACAGCTTCCTAATGCAAATGGCAAGTGAACCAACCAGGTTAGGGAATACCCTTGGCCTCATGCTGGCAAATGGGGAGTTTGTGAGGGAACTTAGGGTGGAAGAACTGCTGGCAGTGAGTGACCACCACTCAGTATGGTTCACGTTGGATATGGGTAAGGAAGGAATGGAATCTGGCACAAGGGTGCTGGACTTCAGGAAGGCCGACTTCAGGAGGCTGGGGGAAGTGGTAAAAGAGTACCTGGCCAGAATTCAACCTAGTATGGGCACTAACCAGAGGTGGGAGCTCATAAAGCTGGGGATAGTGGAGGCAATGAGAACCTGCAGCAAGGCCCAGAGCAATAAAGCTAGGGCAAAGAAACTTAGCTGGCTAAGCAAGGAGGGCATGGAAAAGGTAAGGAGGAAAAGAGCTGCCTTTAGGAGGTATAAAAAAAACAGGGAGGGGGAGGACAGGGAGGAGTACCTGAAGGAATCGAAGGAGGTGACAAAGGCAGTAAGGACAGCCAGGGCGTTTACGGAGCTCAGGCTGGCACAGGGCATTAAGAAGGGGGAGAAGGACTTCTTCAGGTACATCAGGGAGAAAAGAAACTGTAAGGACCATATAGTAAGGCTTAGGAAGGAGGGAAGTTGGCTGGAAGCAGGGGGTGATAAGGCAGAAGCGCTAAATGATTACTTCTGCTTGGTATTTATTAAGGAGAAGAGGGGGGTGATACCCAAGTGGGGAGGGAAGGCAGAACTAGAGGGGGAGGATGGTGGATGGGGAAATCATGGAGGGAAGGGTTCTGGATGGTTTGAGGACACAGAGAGTGGACAAGGCGCCAGGCCCAGATGGCATCCACCCCCAGGATACTTAAGGAGCTGGCAGAGGTCCTGACGGGACCTTTGGCAGACCTATTTAATGCCTCACTACACTCAGAGTGAGTACCTTAGGATTGGAGGATGGCTCATGTGGTGCCCCTCCACAAGAGTGGCCCCAAGGATGAACTGGGGAACTACAGACCGGTGAGCCTCACATCCATCGTGGGTAAGCTGATGGAGACTATCCTGAAGGAGAGGCTGGTGGCCCACCTGGAGGCCAAAGGACTACAGGGCAGCAAACAGCATGGCTTCGTAAGTGTCAGATCCTGCCAAACCAACCTTGTGGAGTTCTACGACTGGGTAACTAGGCAATTGGACGGGGGCCATGCAGTGGATGTCCTGTACCTGGACTTCAGTAAGGCATTCGGCTCGGTGCCACATGGGAGGCTGGGAAGTAAGTTAGAAGGCACAGGGGCGGGTGCAAAAGCTTGTGAGATGGGTAGGGAACTGGTATCAAGGAAGGCAACAGAGGGTGGGTAGGAAGCGCTCATGCCCACGGGTAGTGACGAGTGGTGTTCTGCAGGGCTCAGTGTTGGGACCAGTGTTGTTTGGGATATTCATTGCAGACATATCATTGGATGTCAAGAGCAAGAGCAGTCTGTTTGCTGATGACCCCAAGATGGGAGTGGTGGTGGACGACCTAGGGGGATGGCAGGGGTTGCAGGATGATCTGGCAAAGCTGGAAACGTAGTCTGACACCTCAGTGCCAAAAAGTGCAAGGTGCTGCATTTTGGGGCGAAAAACCCAAGGAGGAGGAGTTACCAGCTGGGGGAGTGCAGCTAGCTGAGACAGAGGAGGAGAAGGATCAGGGGTGCTCATTACGGGGTTGTGACAGAGTTAAATAGGACCCTGCCCCAGCTGTTAAGGAGGGTTTGAATGCAGGGATCTGTTTTGTTCTTTCCTTTCCTGTCTCTTAACTGTCTGGTTGCGCAACCACATTTTCTCATGAGACCTAGGATTTGATCACCCCGACAGTCTCGCAATTCTCTGCCTCTCACTGTCTCTCAGTCTTCCCTTGCTGTTCTGTCTTTTACTCCTTTGCATATCTGTTGTTATAAAAATATAAGCAAATCATTATGTGGAAATGTAACTGATATTGGGATCCCTTTGTTTAGAAATTATGTAGTGTTGCTGTTGAAATGTATGTAATTATAGTTTGAGATGATTGCAAAAAGCCAATGGGAACTCAACGGGTTAACTTGACAGGAGTTTTTAAACCATGTTTCAGAAGCTGTGGAGAAGGGGCCTCAGTTCTGGGACATTGTGTTCTAGCTGCCCATGCCTGATATTTACAAAAACATTTTAGGAAAAAACAGGATGCTTGTTAAGAAGGGGGGTTGCAAAGACGTATAAAAATAAAGCTGCAGTGTTTTGGAGGCACAGAGATTGAAGGAAAACTCAGATGTATTTTTTTCTATTTATTATTCCTTTGTAAATAGTTATTCTGAACAATTTTTTTTTATGTTACTGCTAGTACTAATAATCACTTTTTGCGAATTCTACAACTGTTCCTGTTTTTTCCTATGCTTCCTAACCTGTGCCTGGACGACAGGGGTCAATGAACAACTTGGCACAATGTAGGAATGCGGCTGCAAAGGACAACAGAATGCTGGGTTGCATTGCAAGGGATATATCCTCGAGGGGGGGAGGTGATTCTGCCACTGTATAGATATTAATTAGACTGCACCTGGAGTACTGTGTGCAATACTGGTGCCCGTATCTGAAGAGGGACATTATGTTACTGGAGGGGGTGTAGTGCAGGGCAACAAAGATGAATAAGGGGATAGGGGACTTACCATACAAGAGGAGGCTGAGGGAGTTGAACATGAACTCGCTGGAGAAGAGGAGGGATGGGGGGAGATATGATTGAAACCTTCAGGTACATGAAAGAAATAAACAAGACAGGTACAGAGGGGCTGTTCAAGTAAGGGAGGGGAGGGACACCTGGGACCATGATATAAGACTGGAGGGAGGAAGGTTCAGGAGGGAGATGAGGAGATACTTTTTTATGAAGAGGGCGGTAGCTGGGTGGAATGTGTTACTGGTAGAAGTGGTATCCAGAAGAACAGTGGACTGCTTCAGAAGGGGCTGGGACAGGGCAAGGGGTGGGGAAGGGTGGGGGAGGGGCAGCTGCAGAATAAGGGGTGCTAGCTGCACATTCGAGCAGACTTGATAGACCACTAGGCCTTTATCTGCTGACAAATTTCGTATGTTCATAGGTCCTGCCAGTGCATTGTGCTAGCACGACCAGGCAACTCAGGGTAAAGGATTTTAACCTCTGGCTGAGGCAGTAGTGTGGGGAGGAGAGCTTCATATGTCTGGGAGACTGGTGGGATACATGGGTGGATGAACACCTGTACACAAGAGATAGACTAGACATAAGTGACAGGGGGGCTAGATTGCTAACAGCGAAACTGCAGGGGTATATTGATGAGTGGCTGGGGGTAGACTGGGATTTAAACTAGATAGGGAAGAGTGCGGCACTTGGGGGGGAAGAGGATCCTTGGCCTAGTGGGAATGTCTCAGCCTGCACTCTCCCAACATGAGAGACAAGAGACAGCATAAGGAGGGGGTATTATAAGGGAGGGGGGGTTGGCTGGGAATTCTAGCCAACGCCGGGAGCCTTGGGAATAAAATGGCAGTCTTGGAGGCGGTGGTGGGGCTGAACGACCCAGACCTAATTGCACTAACAGAAACATGGTGGACAGAGGACCATAGCTGGGAGGTGGAACTACAAGGGTACAATCTTTTAGAAGGGATAGACAGGGTAAAGGGGGGCATAGCACTATATGTGCAGGAGTTGCAGTGGAAGGAGTGGGAGGGAGGACAAGGGATCTGCTGAAATCCTTTGGGTTACATTGGGGAGTAAGGGGGGGGCAGTAAGGATAGGGGTGGTATACAGGCCACCTCATCAGGACAAATAAGTGGATCGGGAATTGACTAGGGATATACAGGAGAAGGCCAGGAGAGGGGAAATCCTAGTGGTGGGGGACCTGAACCTACCACTTGTAGACTGGCAAATTCCATCGGCCACAACAGAAAAAAGCAGGGGCTTATTAGAATCCCTGCAGGATGTGCTCCTAAGCCAGCTAGTTAAAGAACCTACTAGGGGGGAGGCTACACTAGATGTCATTTTAGCAAATGGGGACAGAGTAGGGGTGGTTGAGGTTGGCGAAAACTTGGGGGGTACAGTGATCACCAGATGGTCAAGTTCTCCATCCAGTCAGGGGCAGAATAGGGCAGGTCATCCACCAAGGTGCTTGAATTTAGGAGGGCAAATTTTGAGAAAATGAGGGGTATCTTAAGGAAGGAGCTTGCAGGGATCCAAGAGCTGGCGGAGGTAGAGCACCTGTGGAAAGTAATTAAGGGTGGAATTCTCAAGGCCACAGAGCAATGCATCTGGACAATCAGCAAACGTGAAAGGGGAAGAAAAGCACTGTGGTTCACGGCAGGGGTTAGGGATGCTGTCAAGGAGAAGAGAAAGGCCTTTAAGGCCTGTCATCGAGGCACAGGTCAGGAAACATAGGGAAAACCAGGAGCAGTTGTAGTTCAAGTTCAAGTTTATTGCAGGAAAGACTCTGTTGAGCAAGCTCATTCACAAGGAGGTCCTGAGGCACATACACATACAGTTCGCAATTACATAGACAGGAGATATAAAATGTAGAAGAACAAAGAGAAAATATATAATACAAGAGGTATACACAATAGAAGTCCTTATGCTATATATTCAGTACATTCCAGCTTTAACCTTGCCCTAAATTATGCAACACATTTCAGCTGAATAAGTAGAGGGCCGGTTGGTACCTAGGAAGTTGACTTGGCATTGGGGGCCTAGTAGCACCTACATATGTCTTTTAATTTAGAGATAGCTAGTGTTTTGTAGGAGTTAATTGATACGATGCTGGTTAGCTTCAGCATGGCTTGTAGTTGGTTCCAAATGTTTGGGAGGGCATATGAGACAGCTCTTTGGCCAGCTGTGGTAAGTGTCCTGGGAACATCTAGTAGGATAAGGTCGGATTTCCTTAGGGAGTAGGCGCTATGCGAGATGTGTGTGAGAGACGTTAAATAGACAGGCAGTTTGTGGAGTAGTAATTTGAGGGTCCAAATGCCAGCATGCAGGAGGCGTCTGGTGGCAAGAGAGGTCTACCCAACTGCTGCATAAAGATCACAGTGGTGGGTCCTGTACACAGAGTTAGTAATGAAGCGAAGAGCACGGTGATAGAGTATGTCCAGTTTAGATAGGCTCAAGGTTGGGGAGGAGATAAAGATAATGTCTCCGTAGTCAAGCAAGAGAAGGAATGTTGCTTGGACAAGTCTTTTGCAGGTCACAAGAGAAAAGAGGGTCTTATTTCTAAAAAAGAAACCCAAGCTTGCTTTAAGCCTCTTTGATAGATCCTCGATGTGGTCGTTGAAGGAAATCTTGTTGTCTATCCACATGCCTAGATATTTAAATTTAGGCATAACTTCAAGGGTTCACTCTAGGGAGGTAACTATGAAGTTTTTGGTGGGTAGGTAGGGCACCAGACAAGGCAAGTCTTGAGAAAATCATTGTCTTGGTTTTTTGGCATTTATGAGAAGCTTGGCATTGATAAGGTTGCTTTCTAACTGGATAAAGTCAGCTTGAGTGCTTCCCGACTTCAATTAAGGATCGGTGCCCGATGCGCATAAAAACCGTATCATCTGCAAAGAAATGTATGCTAGAGTTCTTATGTGGGAGTCAAGGTTGTTGATGTACAGGGAAAAAAGGATTGGTCCTAGGATGGAGCCTTGAGGTACTCCTCTGGCAATTGGAAGGGGGGCAGATAGTAGGCCATCAGCTTTGACTTTTTGTATCCTTCCCGTGAGATAACTGTTAAACCACTGTAAGGTAAGTGGAGTGGCACCTATGTAGGCAAGACAGGTGATTAGGAGATGATGGTCTACAGTGTCAAAGGCCTTACTAAGGTCTAGAAAGACTGCACCATTAATCTTCTTGGTGTCCATAGCATAGATCCAGTCATTAGAGACTTTAGCCAAGGCTGAGATGGTACTGTGCTTCGACCTGAAGCCAGATTGGGCCAAGTTTAGGAGTGAGTGCGCTTCAAGGTGATTTTTCAGTTGGTTGTATATAAGTTTTTCCAGCACTTTGGAGCGAACGGGCAAGATAGAGATAGGACGGTAGTTGTCTAAGTCACAAGGATCTCCTGATTTGAAGAGAGGAAGAACAATGGCAGATTTCCAGCAGGATGGAACAGTGGCTGTGGTAATAGAGAGGTTGAAGATGTGAAGGATGGCGGCTGTGAGCTGTGCATAGCCTAGCTGCAAGAAAAATAATTCAAGGCCATCATCCCCTGCACTTTTCTTGGTGTCGAGGCTAAGAATTATGTCTTCGACTTCTTTGTAGCTAAACAGGCACAACTGGAAGGGATGAGGTGAAGTAGCATGTATAGAATCTGGGCTAGTGTTGCAATTCACTTGGCTAGCGTATGGGGAGGAGGCGAATGCCAACCCGGCAGTGGCAGAGTGAAGGTTAAGTTCTTCGAGGATTCGCAGTTTATTTTCAACCATCCCGTCTTTGGCCAGAATCTTGGTGGGAAGGGAGGAAGCAGCATAATGGCCTTCAATGGATCTCAGTGTCTTCCGGATTTTTTGGGAGTTCCCTTTTGGCCTGCTCCAGAGTGGAGATGTAGAAGCTTGCTTTAGTAGCACATACACGTTTAACACAGGCATTTCTGGCAGTTCTAAACGCCTGCCAGTCTGCCGGGTTCCCCAAAAAAATAATTTACAGTAGCAGTAACAAAAAAAATAAACTTGCTCAAAATAACTATGTGCAGAGGAGAAATAAAAAATAAAATCTTACTTCAGTCTTTGTGTCCCTTTTTCTTGTAATCTATCTTGCAGTAGCAGCTTAGCTGTTTTGTAAGACTTTTCAAACCCCATCCTTAGCAAGCATCCTGTTTTTGTAAATATTCTGTTCTTGTAAGTTTCAGGAGCTGCTAGAACACAGTGTGCTTGAGCTGAGAGGCCCCCGTTTGCAAAGGGCTTATAAATTGAACTCGGGTAACCTCTAGTTTCCAACAGCTTTTTTTGCAGTCCTCTCAAAATATAATTATATACATTTCAACAGTAATGCTATATATTTTCCAAACACAAGGGATCCCAATATCAGTTACATTTCCATACAATGATTTGCACATATTTTTATATCAGCAGATCTAGATATACAAGGGAGAAAAACAGACAGCAAGAGAAAACTGAGAGACAGAGGGAGGCAAAGAACTGCGAGCCTGTCGGGTTGATCAAGTTCGAAGTCTCGCAGGAAAATTCGGTTGCGCAACAAGACAGAGGAGAGACAGAAAAGGAAAGATCCTTGCATTTAAACACTTTCTCCATAACAAATGGGACAGGGTCCTATTCTGCCCTGTCGCAAGGCCTACAAACTGTCACAGGGGTTAGCGGAAAGGAGGGTCTATAAGGATAAACTTAGTGAAGTGGGAAGAACAATTAGGAAGGGAAAGGCAAGCGCAGAGGAGGAAATAACTAGGCAGGTGAGAAGGGGTGACAAAAGATTTTATAGGTACGTGAGTGATAAAGGGAAAAACAAGCAGGGGATTCCGAGACTTAGGGGGAGGGGTTAAAACAGTTGTAATAGAAGAGGAGAAGGCAACCTTCCTAAATGAATATTTCGCATCCATTTTCACGTCAGAGAAGGAAGGGAAAGGGCCTGTATTGAGTAGAAAGGGGAAGGAAGGCAAGGAGGTGGACACAAGTTCCTTCATAGTGGAGAGGGTGTTGGAGGAGATGGGAAAAATAAAAACGGAAAGGCTATGGGACCTGACCAGGTACACCCAAGGGTGCTTTGGGAGCTAAAGGTGGATCTGGCAGTGTCCCTGGCAAAGCTGTTTAACCTATCCCTGGACTTGGGGAGGATCCCAGTAGACTGGAAAAAGGCAGAGGTGGTACCGATATACAAGGGAGGGGAGAAAGGAGGAGCCTGGCATCTACCACCCAGTCAGTCTCACCTCAGTTGTAGGCAAGCTGATGGAGACTGATAAAGGAGAGGCTGGTAGGGTACCTAGAGGAGAAGGGTCTGATTGATGATCACCAACATGGGTTCACAGGTGGCAAGTCTTGTCAGACCAACCTGATCGAATTCCTTGAGGGGGGGTTATGGAGGTATACGATCGGGGGGGGAAGTGAATGTGGCCTTTGTGGATTTCCAGAAGGTGTTCGACTCAGTCCCACATAGAAGGCTGGTAAGCAAATTGAACAATTTGGGTGTGGTTGCTAGGCTTACAAAGCTGGTGGAGAATTGGTTGAGTGGGAGGATCCAGAGAGTGGTGGTCAGTGGGAAGCACTCCATGGAAATGGGGTGCTGAGCGGGGTGCCACAAGGGTCAGTGTTAGGCCCATATTATTTAGTGTGTATGTAAGGGACTTAGCAGAGGGTCCAAATGGAAAGGCGTGTTTGTTGGTGGATGCTCTGGGCAGGGGGATGAGGCAGGATCTAGGTAGGCTGGAGGAGTGGGCAGACAAATGGCAATTGCAATTCAGTGCAAAATCATGCACATAGGATGGAATAACCTAAGAGTCACTTACCGCCTGGGGGGGAACTCACTGTAAGTCATAGAACAGGACGAGGACTTGGGGATTTGGATCATGGACACATTAAAGGCTAGGAGTCAGTGTGAATGAGCAGCTGGGAAAGCAACAAGAGTGCTGGCATGCATTGGGAGAGGCTTCACTAGTACGAACATACGAAATTTGCCAGCAGATAAAGGACTAGAGGTCTATCAAGTCTGCTCGAATGTGCAGCTAGCACCCCTTATTCTGCAGCTGCCCCTCCCTTCCACCCTTCCCCCTTCATTAACCCCCCCCTTGTCCTGTCCCATCCTCGTTTGAAGCAGTCCACTGTTCTGCTGCATACCACTTCAGCAGGTAACGCATTCCACCCAGCCACCACCCCTCTGTAAAAAGTGTCTCCTCATCTCCCTCCTGAACCTTCCCTCGCTCCAGTCTCATATCATGGTCCCTGTGGCCCTCCCTCCCTTACTTTGAACAGCCCCTCTGTACCGTCTTGTTTATTCCTTTCATGTATTTAAAGGTTTCAACTCATGTCACCCTGTCTCTCCTCTCCTCCAGTGAGTACATGTTCAACTCCTTCAACCTCCTCTCATATGATAAGTCCCCCAGCCCCTTGATCATCTTTGTCGCTCTACGCTGCACCCCCTCCAGTAACTTAATGTCTCTCTTCAGATACGGATGCCAGTACTGCACGCAGTACTCCAGGTGTGGTCTAACTAATGACCTATACAGTGGCAGAATCACCTCCTCCCTCCTCAAGGATATACCCCTTGCAATACAACCCAGCATTTTGTTGGCCTTTGCAGCTGCCTTCCTACATTGTGCCGAGCTGTTCATTGACCCTGTAATGAACACACCCAGATCCTTCTCCTCCTCTGTCTGGGCTAGCTGCACTCCCCTAGCTGGTAACTCCTCCTTGGGTTCTTCATCCCAAAATGCAGCACCTTGCACTTTTTGGCATTAAAGCCCAGTTGCCAGGTGTCTGACCAGGTTTCAAGCTTTGCCAGATCATCCTGCAACCCCTGCCATTCCCCTAGGTCATCCACCACCGCTCCTACCTTGGTATCATCAGCAAACAGACTGATCTTGCTCTTGATGTCCCATGATATGTCTGCAATGAATATCCCAAACACTGGTCCCAACACTGAGCCCTGTGGAACACTGCTCGTCACTGCCCTTGGGTGTGAGAGCTCCCCACCCACCACCACCACCCCTCTGTTGCCTTCCCTGCAGCCAGTTTCCTACCCATCTCACCAGCTTTGCATCCGCCCCTGTGCCTACTAACTTCCTTCCCAGCCTTCCATGTGGCACTGAGTCGAATGCCTTACTGAAGTCCAGATACAGGACATCCACTGCATGCCCCTGTCCAGTTGCCTAGTTACCCAGTCATAGAACTCTTCCAGGTTGGTTTGGCAGGATCTGCCACGTATGAAGCCATGCTGTCTGCTGTCCTGTAGTCCTTTGACCTCTAGGAGGGCCACCAGCCTCTCCTTCAGTATAGTCTCTACTAGCTTACCCACAATGGATGTGAGGCTCACTGGTCTGTAGTTTCCCAGTTCATCCTTGGGGCCACTCTTGTGGAGGGGCACCAAATGAGCCATCCTGCAGTCCTGAGGTACACACCCCGAATGTAGTGAGGCATTAAATAGGTCTGCCAAAGGTCCTGCAAGGACCTCTGCCAGCTCCTTCAGTACCCTGGGGTGGATGCCATCTGGGCCTGGTGCCTTGTCCACCCTCAGTGCCTTCAAACCCTCTCGAACTCTGCTCTCCATGATTTCCCCATCTGTCACCACTTCCCCCCCTGCTTCTGCCATTTCTCCCACCTTGGGTGTCACCCCTCTCTTCTCTTCAGTAAATACTGAGCAGAAGTACTCATTTAGTGCTTCCGCCTTATTACTCCCTGCTTCCACCCAACCCCCCTCCTTCCTAATCCTTACTATGTGGTCCTTACAGCTCCTTTTCTCCCTGATGTACTTAAAGAAGTCCTTCTCCCCCTTCTTAATGCCTTGTGCCAGCCTGAGTTCCGTAGATGCTTTGGCTCCCCTTACTGCCCTTGTCACCTCCTTCAATTCTGTCAAGTACTCCTCCCTGTCCTCCCCCCTCCCTGTTTTCTTGTACTCCAAAGGCAGTTCTTTTCCTCCTTACCTTTCCATGACCTCCTTGCTCAACCAGATCGGGTTTCTAGCCCTAGCCTTCTTGCTCTGGGCTTTGCAGCAGGTTTTGGTTGCCTCCACTATCCCCAGCTTTATGAGCTCCCACCTCTGGTTAGTGTCCATACTAGATTGAATTCTGGCCAGGACCCTTTTACCACTTCCCCATCCTCCCAAAGTCAGCCCTCCTGAAGTCCAGCACTATTGTGCCAGATTCCACTCTTCACCCATATCCAATGTGAGCCATACTGAGCGGTAGTCACTCCCTGACAGCGGTTCCTCCACTGTAAGTTCTCTCACAAAGTCCCCATTTGCCAGCACAAGGTCAAGGGTATTTCCTAACCTGGTTGGTTCACTGACCATTTGCAGCAGGAAGCTGTCCTGGAAGGCATCCAGCAGTACCTGCTCCCTTCTGTTCCTGGTTGTTGGGGTGCTCCAGTTCACTCCTGGCATGTTGAAGTCCCCCACAATCACCACACTACCCTTCTCGCAGGTCCTCCTGATCTGTCCGCTAGTTCCCTGTCTAACTCCTCCGCCTGAGATGGTGGCCTGTACACCACTCCCACTCTAAGAATCCTATTCTTGGAATCCTGGATTGCACCCAAAGTGACCTGCACTCACCCTCCTCCCCTTCCTCCCTTACACACTTCAGTCCTTCCTTCACATATAGTGCCACCCCCCTCCTTTCCCAATCACCCTGTCCCTACGAAATAACCTGTACCCTGGTACAGACAGGTCCCAGTCATTGTATGGGGTAGCCTATGTTTCCATGATGACTGCAATGTCCACCTCTCCCTCTGCCATGAGAACCTGTAACTCTGCAGTTTTCCTCCCAAGGCTCCTAGCATTAAGGGTAACCACCTTCCACCCTTTTCCCCCCTCCCATACTGCCCTCCTTTCCTAGCATCACCAACAGTACTTGCCATTTGTCCTTTGTCACTGTTATGGGGGGTAAGCTCATATGGTTTCCCAACCTGTGGTCTCTGCATATCTCTTCCCCAACTGCCACCCCCAACTCCTAGTTTAAATTCCCAACTTCCTCTATGTACTCCTCCATCCTCTGTTTCAACACTTTCTTTCCCTCCTCACTCAAGTGTAGTCTGTCCTTGACATAGAGACTACTGTCCTCCCAGGTCACTCCCAACCCCCCCAACAGTCCATACCCTTTAGCACAACTCCTGGTTCTTAGCCATCCGTTAAATTCCTCTGTTCTCAGCCTTCTTGTTGTGCTTGCCTTTGGCACGGGGAGTATCTCTGAAAAGTTACTGATCTTCCTGCCCCTCACATAATTGTGCTAGTTCCTCAAACCTCCCGGACTATATCTACTGTCTTGTCAGCCAGGTCGTTTGTCCCAAGATGTATAATTAAATGAGGCTTGTCCCTACCTTCTAGCATATTTCAGAACAGACTGTCCCACCCTTTCCGCTGTCATTCTGGCATGGCCTCACCCCAAATCGACTATGCCTCTCCCCTTACTGCCACCTAACTCCTCTTAGTATTGAGTCCCCAGCACTAAGATTCCACCCCTCTTACTCCCTGCTTGCTTCCATTCATCTCCTCTCATTTCCAGCTCCTCTTCTTCCTCCTGCACATTATTTCCCCTTTACCCTGTTGCAATTCTCCCAGCAGAACTTCCCCGCTCCAGTTTGGTCCAGGCATTTATCAATTACCCTCTAATTTCATCATTTCCTCCTCCACCTTCTTCCTCTCTAGCAGTGCACAACTATTTTCTGAAGGCCCTTCACAAATGCCCGCTCTCTCTCTCTTCATAGTAACCTGTTCTCTCCTTTCCACTCCATGACTTTTGCCACTTCTTCGCCTCCCCTCACAAGTCCCTATCTCCTCCTTCCATTTGTCTTTTGTCTCCTGACCTGGTTTCCCCGGCAATTGTTCTTCCTGGTCTGGGCCCCTTTGTCTCTGCTTCCCTTCTTCTGACCCTCTCCTCACCACTGTTGGCTTAAATCGCCCTCCCTCTTCTCCCCTTCTTCCTCCCTCCAGTGTTGGGCTAAACCCACCCCCAATCTGCCTTGCCTGTCTTAGTTCCTCCTGCAGACCCTTAATCTCCTTTCTAGGTTTTTCTATGTGGTTGCACACTAAACATCCTCCCACACTCCAGGCAATTTTTAGAAAGATTGGTGCACCGCAGTTGTTGCAGCCTACCACCCTACCCATTGCTGTCGTTGCCCACCAGCGACCCCCCACCCTTCCAGATGCAGGATACCAAACACCCCCCAGGTCTCCCCTCTCCCTCCTCTATCAGTGCAAAACATTTTCTTTATTTCCCTTACCTCCTTTGTTGCACACGTTTAGATATATTGAGCAACTGCTTTTATATTCCTATCCTTCCTATCCACACTCAAAAACAGACTTTAAGTAGCCATTGCACAACCTTCTTCAAACTCCTACTCCTCCTTTCCCCAATGCAATATCAATGCGAAGAAGTAATAATGAAAGCTCCTAGATTTGCATTTACTTCCTTCCACTGAGAGACAGTCACCTTCACTTGCTGCTGTTCCTTTCTTGGATGTCTGCTTTTGCTATGACAGGTGCATATCCCTTGCCTGTTTGAGGAAGTGATGTCAGAACCCCTGGTATAAAGGAAATAATGGACCAAGGGTAGGACCAGCCCAAGTCTTCCAGAAACAATCAGGTAGCTGAGGCCTCTGGTCAGACCATTAGCACCCTTCCCCTACTCTGCACTTAAACTTTGCAGCTAGTGAAGCCAGCAACAATGAATCACAATTCTACTCAAAGCCCCCAAAATAGGTTTGCTACCCAAAGAAACAGGACTCCAATTCAAACAGCTTCACGAACAACACATCAAAATAGGCTTGGAATTAGAAGATATATGTCTCCAATTCAAAGAAACAGACGCAGTTAAATCACACCAATTATGTTTTAAAACAGAAGAAATAGGCCTCTACAAATGCAGCCTGCCACACAGTGAATCAAACAAATGAGCCCACTTATAGCTACCAAAACAGGTTTCAAAATTCCAACAGCCCCAAACAATACCCTGCTAGCCCCTTAGTAGTAAGAAAGAAAAGAAATAACCTTCTACCAAGTAGAATCCACAAGAAACAATGTAAAACAACAAGAAGCTACTGTACTGTAGATCTGATCTTGTCCCCCTTCTAGTTCCTTTTGAGAAGGCAAAGCACTGAGTTCCAAACTCTGTGATTTCCCTTGTGCTGCTTTCAAAATCAGACAGTGAGTTAGTTAGATAGTAGGAAGAGGCAGGTGATCATGCCATGATATAAAACAGTGGTCAGACCACAGCTGTAGTATGGAGTTCAATTCTGAAGGCGCCATCTGCAAAGGGACAAGGATAGGCTGGAAAGGTTACAGAGAAAGGCAATGAAGATGATATAGGGGGTGCAGGGGAGAGGCTGGAAGAGCTTGGTCTTTATACGTTGGAAATGAGATGGGAGAGGGGGGACATGGTGGAAACCTTCAAGTATATGAATGGAATAAATAAGGTTGGGGGGATAGCGCCTTCAGACTGAGTGAAAACAAAACCACCAGAGGGCATGCATATAAGCTGGATGGGGGCAGATTTAAGGGGGTGTGAGGGGGCATTATTTTTCAGAGAGGGTTGTACAACTGTGTGACAGGTTGCCAGAGTGGGTGGTGGAGGTGATCAGTGGAGAAATTCAAAGAGCATGGGATAACTACATGGGACTAGGGAAGGGGGGGGGAAGGGCAGAGGGGTGGGAGGTAAAAGGGAGGTGGGGGGGGGACTATCTCGGGCAGACTTGATGGGCCGAATGGTCTTTTTCTGCCAGCATGATTCTATGGAGAAATCAGGAGACATGCTTCTCATTCTCAGTCTCAGAAAACTGAATACTGTACATGGCTTGCGAAAAGTTCAGGATGGTTTCTGTGGGGTCATTGCTACCAGACCTGAAACCATAGGATTGGCTAGCCTCTGTGAACATGCAGGATGCGTATCAGCACATATTGGTGCACCCCAGCTACTACAGCTACTTGCGGTTCTGTATGGAGGTGCAGGATTGCCAGTTTATGGTACTTCCCTTTGACTTTTTTGAAACTGATCATCCCTATAAATCTGTCTGCCTTCAAAACATTATATGCTCATTCCTTTAAGGAATCTTGTAACTACTTCCCTCATCTCTAATTTGCCCCTACTGTTGCAGTGCCCTCCCTTATCCTGCCTGGCCTAACCTCGTGTATATTTTTTTTTCAAGAATTAGTGCTGTTATCCATCTAAATTCTGTATATTGATCTTATCTGTGTCAGTCTTCACCATTCATCACCTTTGGGGTCATGACCCTGTGGAAGCTCTTTTTTTTTGGTAGGCAGAGCCGACGCATTGCGTGGCACTCACGGGTTGGCCGTTAGGCGCCTGCCGACTCCGCCTGCCTGCCAGTTCTTCGTCTCCTGCTGTCAAGGTCACCTCGTGGGAAGCTCTGCAGAACTTGGAGGCCACTGGCCCACGCAGAGTTGCGACTTTAAGTCTGTATTATTCCTCCGTCGCCGAGTCCGTCATCTCCTTTCCTGCCGGTTCTAGTTGCCTTACTCGACGCCGCTTGGTTAAACCTTTCCATTTATTTTTATTCTTTGCGACGTTGAGTCTATTTTTGGTGTTTTTCCTCATAGGTCATGTCTGGGTCAGAGGGCAAGAAGATTTCGAAGGACGGACGGCCCCCATGCTAAGGTGCCCTTGCGCCGATAAATTTTCCATCACCAATCAGCATGACCGTTGCCTTATGTTATGCATTGGCCCGCTTCATGACATGGATTAGATGCGATGCCTGTTCCTCAACGGACCGCCCGGTCTTGAGCAGCGAAGTCGGGTGCACACTGTTAGGCCAAGCTACGTACTCTCGCCCTTTCCTCCGGGTCCCCTCCCGGTTCTACACAGACCGAGGTGGAGGGAGCCTCGGCTTCTAGTAGCCTGGTCATTGCCAAGGTTCCTTCTGCGGTGCAGGAGGCCTGTCCCGCTCCTTTCGGGGGGCAGGAGGGAGGCGCCGCCAAGGCAATCGCCCTTTCAGGGGTGAAGGCTCCCTCAGTGTCGGACCTGCGGTTCGCAAGGCCTGGATCGGCGCTGTCCTCAACGCCGTCGGTTGGCACCGTTCATGGTGCCATGGGCCCTGACAGAGCCATCGTGAGCGCCAGTTTGTCAGTCCGCGCCGTGGCTGCTGTCAGTGCCGTTCGTGGTGCCGATAGTGCTAGCGGCACCGTGGGAGTCTCTATGGTGCTGTCTTTGTCCTCTTCTCTCTTCTGCGCTGTTCGAGGCACCGTTAAGCACTGCGTCATGTCTGGCTTGGGATGCGGCGCCATGGAGGCTTCGGATTACACTGTCGGCGCCACCCCTGTCCTTGGTGCCGTTTGTGGTGCCGTGGAGCCGGGCAGCACCATCCATGGTGCCGATGGCACCATCGGAGCCATCATTGGTGCCATCCCCACCCTCAGCACCACTCGCGGCGCTGTGTGGCCGGACGGCACTGTGACTGGTTCTGACTGCGGGGCTGCTGTTTGGGCCGGGCTATGTCCTCCGCCGATACTGTTCACGGTGCTGTGGGGGGCACTGGCACTGGCTCGGGCGTGGTCTCGGTTTCTGGCACCCCATTTGGCAAGGATGGCAGCGGGTGCCCTCCTACGGTCTGGCACAGGGCCTCAGCCCCTACCTCTTCGGAGGTGGAGTCAGACGAGCAGTCTGACTCCTTGGGGTTGACTGCTGGGGTGGGCAGCCCTGTAGTGTCCTTGACAAGCCGGAGTCAGCCCCCTTCTGAGGTGGGGTCGGTGGCTGCTGAGACTGGGGTCAGGGTGCTGACCAGTGGGCAGTGGTGCAGGCCACCATTGCTCTGCAGCCCGGTCTTGGTGGGTTCACTGACCCCTCAGCAGCGGTACCTCCTCCTGTGGTGTGCCTGGATCACCCAACTTGGGGGCCGATCAGGGCATTTACGGGAGGGGAGGGTACTGTGCCCTGGATAGCTCCTTCGGGTGCTGGCCCGGACTGTCAGCTACCTAGGCTGGCCCTCTCGAGGAGGAGGGCTTTCTCGGATTCCGAGGGGTAGGGGGTCTGCACAGCGACCTTTTTCTGGGGCCCTCCTAGGCTCTGGGAGAAGCCGTAGTGCGGATCTCTGCTCTTCCTCTTCAATCTCTTTGAGAGAGCCCCGTTCTTCTGAGGTAGGGGACTGTCCTTCTGGACTTATACAGCCCCGGTCACCTCACAGGAGGGATTCTTCTGGGTGCAGCCAAGGCAGTACCGAAATGGTTGTTCAGCTGTCCGCTGCGGAGTCTTCCAGAGCACGTTCTTCTTCGGGTGCTCTTGGTCCGCTCCCTAGCCCAGGCGGAGGTCAGCCAACATCTCTTCTTGGCTCTGTCCCTATCCTTCTGCCACATTTTCCTAAACTCCCAGGCATCCTTGGTCCTAGCAGGCCCCTCTCCTGGGAGCAGTTCAGGGCTGTGGCTGCTCGGTTCCCAGCTTATGTCAGGGCAATTGACAGTCAGGTTTTTCAACCTCCCCTCGAGCAGCCGCCCTATGAGCAGTCGGTGCCCTCCAACTCTTCATCCCCCTCTTCTGGGGGAGAGGAGCCTTCTGTCTACATTTCTTTAGCTGCTGATCTCGCTGAGTATCAGCGTTTCCTAGTAAGGATATTGGAGGACTTGCACCTCACCCCTGCCACTTTAAGCAATCCCGAGCACTCTGCGCACGCCTTTCTAGGCAATTTCAGTGCGGCCACCCTTGTGGTGCCCCCCTGGCCTGCTCCCTTTTGGGAAGTGTCGTTGCTTTCCTGGCAGAAGCCCTTCTCTGGAGCTCCTGCCCCTAGGGATCTCTGCCAGTGGTATTGCCCCCCCCCCCGGAGTCTACAGGTTCCATGCCTCATCCGCAGTCCGAATTGACGCAGTTGGACACTCCTGATAGGCTTCGCGCCCTTCACCGTGACCGGCCCCCAGATCAAGACTTCTCGGATTTTGACTTCTGGGGTAGGAGGGCTTTCTACTCGGCATGGTTGTTGCTTTCTATTTCTGCACATCAGGCCCCCTATGCAGCCTATGACAAGTTCTTGTGGTCAAGGCTAGGTCAACTCCTAGCCTCGTTGCCTGACATGGAGCAAACCAGACAAGCCACTGCACTCTGTGCATGGCCTGGAGCTAGCAAGGCACCAAGCGAGGGCATCCTATGATGCCAATGAGGTAACTACCAGGGTCGTAGGGACAGCATTCTGCACTAGGCGAGTGGCATGGCTGCGTCTTTCCCGGTTGTCACCTTTGGCCCGGCGTAGGGTGATTAACTCTGCTCACCAGAGAACCTATCTCTTCTCCCATAGAGCGAGACGGCATTTGTCAGGGCAACTTTCTTCACCCTCTGGGGGGTCCCTGTCTCACTTTCCCCACTTTCGGGCTTCTCCAGGCCCTAAAGGTTCTCCCTTTTAGTCTGTCACCCACTGAGAGCTAAGGGACTCTGTCCCTTAGGGTGTAAAGAAAACCCCCTCCGGGGGGGCTCAGCACTCACCCAAAGGTGATGAATGGTGACGATTGACACAGATAAGATATGAAAATTACGTCCCTACCATAATTATGATCTTTCTGTGTATCTTCATCATTCATCACAATCCCGGCCTCCATCTCCCTGGGGCCTCACTCTCTGGTTCCCCCTCCCTGTCTGTGCCCAACCTCGCCCCCCTCCTTTCTTTGTCAGGAGTGGGGTGAACAGGAGCACATAGGGAGATAATGTTCTGGGGAGAGTAGTCAGCTTGGGGGACACTCCTTCTCCAGTGCATTAGCTCCACCCTGTGGGGTGGGAGTTGGCAGTTGCCCTCCATTCTCTCCTCCTCCTCCTCCTTGTTCCCGTCCATCTTATTTTTCCTTGTCCTTTGGACTATCCTTTATTACAAAAAAAAAACTCCTTTTCCTTTTTCACCAAAAATCTTTCCTTGAGAGGGTGTTAATTCTCTGTGCCCTGTCCTTCTTCCAGAATAGCTGATTCTGCCCAAATTAAGTTTTTGTCAGCCATTCTGTGCCTTTAATTCTGTCAAGAAACCTTTGGCTACTCCTTGCAATTCCTATACAGTCTAGAGACGGACCAGGGTCTGGGATGTGTTTAACCTTCTCCCCTCTCATCCTACTTCCTAAATTCTTTATCCCACCCTACCTCCCTTCTCCATTTCCAGAGATTGGTGCCCCTTCCCAATCCCTTTAGTTTTCCAACTTCTTCCTCTTTGGTCCTCTCAGTTGTTATTTCTCCTTTTAGTTTATATATCTTTTCCTTTTCCTGTCACTTGGACTTCCTTGTCCCACCCTCCACTCCCTTCCTCTTACCTCTCCGGCGACTCAGAACTGGCAGGCAGGCGGAGTCAATAGCGCCTAACGCCCAACCCACGAGCGCCACATAATGTATGTGCCTCGAGGGTGGCCCCGATGGTGCCTCTGGCCATGTACTCAAAGGTGATGAATGGTAAAGATTCACAGAAAGATCATAATTACGGTAGGTACGTAATTTTAATTTCTGTGTTCAATTTATATTGTATTATGACTTGTGTTATGATTCTGTTGTGTATGTAACCCTTTTATGCTTGCCTGTGTATCTGTGTCCAGGTCCACCTCGAAAATGAGCTTTGCTCAACAGTGTTCACCTGGTTAAATAAAGATTTTGATTGATTGACTTTTCTCTGGCACTGCAAGTCTTTACAAAGTGCTTTTCAGTACTCCCAGCTCACCACAGAAAGCTAGGGCTACTGGTCTCCCTGTACCTGGACGACTGGCTGCTGATAGACTTGTCGAGAACGGAGACAGAACAGGCAGTGGCTACTGCCTCACAGTTTCTAACATTCATGGGAGTTCTACAGAACCCTTCTGAGCCTCAGCTAGAGCTCTTCCAAGTACTCCTGGTAACAGGAGCGCTTTTCCAGACGGCAGAGTGCGGGCAGTCTTGCTGATGGCATTCTGTATCATAGAACATGGGTCAGTGCCCATTTATTCCATAAAGTGCATGCTGAGACTCATGGCATCCCTCATGTTCACAGTCCCCCTAGTGAGATTACACATAAGGATGACTCTGTGTATGTTCAGTGTCCTCTGGTCCCAAGCATCACACCCTTGAGACTATCCCATTCAGGTGACAAACCACTAGTGAGGGCACTGCAGTGGTGGTCTGTGGAGGAAGTCCTCCTCCAGGACTTCGCCTTCTCCCCACTGAAGCCACAGGTGTCTCTTACCATGGATGCCTCCTTAGTGGGTGAGGGCGCCCACTGCTAGTGTCTTCAGGCACTAGGAGTCTGGGACTCTTCAGAGACATATCTACACATAAATGTGCTGGAGATGTATGCATGTCTTTATGGCCTGCAAGCCATATTGGACTTTGAAAGCCAAAGGACTGTCTTCCTCCAGACGCGAGAAATCTGTCATCTAGTATGTAAACAGACAGGGTGGAGCACACTCTTACTCTTCCTGCAGTGAGGCAATGACTGAATGAGAGTGTGGGAATGGTGTCTGGATCAGGGGATCCTGCTCCAGGCCACCTATCTGCCAAAAGTCCAGAATACATTGGCAGATGAGCTCAAACAATAGCAGATCCTCCTAGGTGGTCATTAACCCCAGATTTCATGAGATCACTGTTTGATGAGTGGGGAAACCCTGGACCTGGACCTTTTTGTGTCCCCACTGAATGCCAGACTGCCTTGATTCTGCTTCAGAAATCCAGGACCTGGCATTTCCTGTCAAGATGCATTCAGACTGCTTTGGCACAGTCTGCATTCCCTCCGATTCCACTCATTCAGAGAGTACTGTTCAAATTGGGGGCACAAAGGGGGCAAGATGATCCCTGGGGCTCCCTGCTGGCCTTGACAGATGTGGTTTCTTCTGCTGAATCGACATTGTCAGAAAACTGAGGGCTCTGCCAGACCAGATTGATTTTGGTGTCCCAGGTCCAGAGCTGTCTAGTCCATCCCAACCTATATAACCTTCATCATCTGCCCTGGCTCCTGAAGAAATAGAAGTGAACAGGTTCAAGGTATCTCAGAGGGTCACTAAAATACTGTTAGCTGCTCATAAACCATCCACAAGATATACATACACAGCCATATTAAAAGGCTTTTCCATCTGGTGCTCCAAAACCCCCCATGGACCCCTTTAAGTGTTTACCCGAAAAGGTTTTGGAATACCTACTGGACCTTTCTGAAGCATGATTGCAATATTACACAGACAAGGTTCATTTGTCTACTATCTCAACATACCACAAACCTGTAGGTATTCTCTCTCTCTCTCTCTGACACACACAAAAAAAAAATACAATAGTCCAGCATGTGTACCAATGTGCCGTGTGAATAACATCATCAATTTTCTTGTCGGATATAATTTGCATTATATCTAGAGTGCCTTTTGACTGCTGTTACATCTTAGTAACCTCATGGTTATTGCCCAGTAAGCGGTTTACTTTTGGGCAATGTTAGTTATGCCAACGTGTTTCATAATGTTGTTCGTGTACAATCTCAGAATATCAACACACCCTGATAGGAATGTACCTTTAGGTCTTCTTTCAGCATGCTATAAGAGGTTAATTGAGTTTGTTACTTATGAACTATAGTAACCTTTTACTTTTCACCACAGAGGCAGCTGAAGTTCTTTTTAGAAGCATAAGTAAATACCAATAAAACATAAGAAATGTGATAAATATGATTTGTGGCTAGTTAGATAATTTTGAATTCAATGTGTTTTTAAAACAGATGTCATATAAAACCATAATTGTGTCAGTTTACACTTATTTAAAAAGTGTCTAAATTAAAAAAAAGCCTTTATTGTAAAAGATGAAAAATATAGCTCTAATTTGCAGGAACAGGACTTGAGTAAAAAAATAAAAATCATACTTTTTTTTTTTTTATGCAAGTATGTCATGTTGAAGAAAACTTTGAAAAACTTAATATTAAGACACAGTTCACCTTTTATTTTATAGATTTTATGCATTTTGATTCCTTTTAAAAAAATATGTAAAGAAATCTGAGTGATGAGCCAACCTGGTAGCGCAGTGGTAGCTCTGCTGCTCACAGCATCATCGACCTGTGTTCAGAAATGGACTCGGGTCAGGTGGGGAAAGGAGGATTGTGCATCCCATGGACAGCTCTTCTCTTACAGGAAGGGGAAGGGGGACAGCACATATTGCTGCATGTTTACCACCTAATGGAACATAGAAACATAGAATTTGACGGCAGATAAGGACCGCTTGGCCCACGCAGTCTGCCCATTTCCCTACCTAATGGATAAGCTGCAGATCCTAGTTAACCAGCAGCCTACTTCTTCCTATCCCCACCCCCTAGAATTGCCTTATGACTGCCCCATGCATGCTTGAATTCCACCACTGTTTTTGACTCCACAACCTCCTCTGGAAGCTGGGCAGTACAGCAACGAGCGCTGCCTTTCAGGGGGCCCTGACGCAGACGCTGATGGTATGCCATGTGTGAACACATGCACATGCATCATTGCTCAGGACATGGAGGAACAAGCATTTGTCAATGCCGAATGTTTGCTTGCTGGCATTGGCATTGGTAGTGTAGAAGTTACAGTGCTGCATAATAGGAATGGCAGTGAAGTATTGAACTGAAGCCAACCCCACCACCACCCTGCAGAGAGTGACAGGCACTGGGGTGTGCCTTTGGGTCGTCAGGCATAACAGCCACGCCATTTCACCACACCCTACCCTGCAGACACTAACAAGTGTCACGGTGTGCCTTGGGGTCTTTGGCCCTTATGCGCACCCCATTCCATCAGGAAATATGGTGAGATGGGTGCGGGTATAGGAGAATGGGGTGAACTTTGGGGCCAAAGAGTCCAAGGCATACCGCAATGCCTCTCACTGGCTGCAGGGTGTGGAATGATATGAGCATTACAGGCAAGAATCCCAAGTCACACCCCTGATGCCTGTCATTCTCTACAGGGTGGGGCGTTATGGTCGGAAACCCTAACGCCTCAGGCATTTGTTGGTATTTTCACTCCAAATTTTCAACATGTTTTTTTTGTGACCCCCACCTCATGAACAGTGGCAATATCAGTTTGTTAGCCGAAAACTGCTTTTGCACAGCGACTACGGCATTTGGCACCACAGGTGCAAAAACACATTCCGAACAGGATGTGAGAAATTACAGCAGTACTGTTCATAGGGAGGTGTAAAAAATGGCAATGTTGAAAATCTGCTGTGAAAATCTTTAAAAAACTGGTGAAGTCACGAGCATGCATAGAAACTGTGCAACGCACACCCGTAATGTAACTAGTTTGGGGATTTTTACAGCAGATTGTTAACACAGGCATTTTGGGACCTCCGATCATGAACAGTGTCAGTGTGATTTTCTTTATCTGCCCCGAACAATGATTTCCCACAGCGACCACGCATTTCTGTGCTGAAAGTGTGAAAACACATTTGAGCCATGTTGTGGAAAATGACAGCTGTACTGTTCATAAGGTGGTGTGGAAAAATGCCACTGATGAAAATCTGGACTGAAAATATTACAAATTCATGAACTTACGAGGGTGCGTGGAAACTGCGTAATGCTCACTCGTAACACAGTCATTTTATGGAGTTTTGTCACCAAAATTTCAACATAGCCATTTTAAGACCTCTGCTCATGACCAGTGTCATTGTGATTTTCTTAATCTGTCCCAAACATTATTTTCGACACCAACTGTACCATTGTGCGCCACATGCAGAAACACATTTTGGGCGAGATGTGAAAATGGTAGCTGTACTGCTCATAAGAAGTGCGGTAAAATGGCACTGTTGAAAATCTGGTGTGCAACATTACAAATTCGCAAATCCTGCCGGCGCATGAGGAACTGTGCAACGTGCTCTCCTAAAACAGTCATTTTTGATTTTTTTCACCAATTTTCAACATAGCTATTTTAACACCTCTGCTCATGACCAGTGTCACGTGATTTTCTTAATGTGTCCCATACATTGATTTCAAGACACCGACCGCGCCATTGTGCGCTATATGGGCAAAACACGCTTGGAGAGATGTGAAAATGACAGCTGTACTGCTCATAAGAAGGTGTGGTAAAATGACAATGTTGAAAATCTGGAGTGAAAATATTGAAAATTCTGAACTTATGAGCGCATATGAACTGGCACGCAACGTACAGAAACAGTCATTTTAGAATTGTCCACCAAATTTTCAAAATAGGCTTCTGAAAGCCCACCTTATGAACACTGACAGTGTAGTTTCGTTAATCGGTCCTGAAAGGTGATTTTGGCGAGTGATCATAAATCACCCTTCGGCCTGAATAACGCTTGACAGTGACAGCATTCATGAGAAGGGTCCCAAAACCCATGTTGAAAATTTGGTAAAATTCCAAAAATGCCTGAGATATGCAACAAAGTTGAAAAAACCCTATCTATCCCATTATACAGCTTACCGGCATTTCCTCAGTTCGCGGTCGGCTTTGAAGAGTGCAGACGTGTTCCCGGTCCACCGAAGATCATCGCGCCGGACTCCGGAGGTAAGTATGGGGTGAGGGGGGTGTGGGGAGGCAGGGTGCGCAGTGGATGGGTGCGGGTGGGGGCAATGGAGACCGCGAGGGACCGCTTAATTTACAGGTTTTTTTTTTTTTTTTTTTATTAAGACGACGCTGGGATGTTTGCCACGCTGGGTGGGCTTCAGCGTGGCAGCTGCAAAGGCTGTTTGTGGGGGCTGGAGCGCGGGATTGGGCACCCCATCGCCATATTGGCTTGTGCCACACTGGGGTGACTCCAGCGTGGCAGCTGTAAGCGCTGTTTGGGTGGCTGGAGCCGACGGGGATTAGGCACCCTGCCTGCCATATGGACGGTGCCACTGGGGTGGGCTCTAGCTGGCACCAGGAAAGCTTTTGGGGTGGTGGCGTGGAGCCAACGGGCATTGGGCACCCCATCGCTATACAGCATGGGCGATCAGCACGCATTACGCGGTGTGTTTGTTGAGGGGAGCTCTGCTCACTGAAGTGGAGCTCTCCCTTTCAACTGTATGCCACTGCATTTTCAACTGCTGTCATAGACAGCTGGAGCAGTGATTGGCGCACTGCGGCCACGCCTGCAAACACACTGACTGAATTGGAAGAGGCTGACACACCTCTGGAAAACTCGGATGATGGCACTATGTTTCTTGCACATGCGTGCAAGCAAACATAAAAAGAGGAAGAAAAACACCCCCACTTGGCAAGATTGCAGTGACGACGCTTCAGACTTCTGTATGCACTACCGACCATATTGCCCACGTGCTACACTGTGGTCCTGAACAAGAAGTGGGGTAAGTCCTGGAGAAGGTATGTGAGGGAGCTGAGGATGTCTTCTGTAGGGGGCTGCTAGGGGCAGTCTGGAAGCAAGAAACAGAAGATAAAAAACAAATCCAAGTGATCTGGTTGACCAAGTACATCAAGTGACTGTTCAACTATTTCAGCACAGCTAACATCGCAGATCTCACAGCATGTTTTTCATTACACGTTTGTTTTTCCTTTGATTATTTTTTTTATAAGAGGAGTGACATACTTCAGAGTATCACATAGTGCTAGAAATATGGACACGTCCTGGGGTTGAAAGCATTGGGCTTGGCCTAATGTTTTCATGCTTTGCAACACACTGGGACACATCCATATGTCTTTGGGACGAGTGGACACCCTAGGTTTTATTTATTTATAAATTAGTAACTGGGAAAGGCACACTGAGCCATGGCTTGTTTCCAAGTGTGGCCTAAGGAAAGACAGAAGGGATACAATAAATCATACACAGCAGTAATGAACCATACCACAAATAAAGTGCAGTGTACAAATCAAAATGGTGCAAGTGCAAATAACAGTGAAGGGTGACAGAGCTGAAGCTATGAGCAGCACCAAAGCCCAGGTAAAGAGCTAGTGTAGTCAAAACAGGCAGACAGGAAAATAACACATGTAAGCCCCCCAAATCACTTTTTCCTCTCCCTCTTGTTAGGGCTTTTAGTGTATGGGCAACCTGGGCCCGCCTCTGGGTGTGTTTTCCTCCCCTCAGCTGCTATAGTAGAGGGTTGGGACGTAGGCAGAGGAGGTCAGCGGGAAGTTCTGGTGCAAGTGAGCTGGGGGTTTGAACCCCCGCCTGGGAGTGGCAGATCTTCTTGGACATAAGTCTCCATAACTCATTCACACTATTGGGATCTGCGCCAGAGGCACCAGGGCCCCTCGGGAGCAAACTTTTTGCTGGGGAGTCGACGCAGAGAGATGGCGCCGCGAGGCCAGCTCACGCGGCAATGACTATCTCGGCGGACTCCCCATTTTCAGTTCCTTTTTCCCACCGAAAAGTGCGCTTCAGTGACCATCGCCGCCTTGTTGGAGTCAAACTTCAAACTAGCAGTATAGTTTTCAGTTTTATTATTTTGTAGTATTATCTCGGATACAGTATCACTTAAGTTATTCTTATTTTTAGATAAAACGATAAAGAAGTCTCAGCCTACACTGACGGAGTCGACCATGAGCAGGTCAGGTGACGGTAGGGAGACCTTCAGATGAAAGCTGTTCAGTCAGTCGGGCTGGGTCCGTCTCCGCTTCTCCGAAGGGGGTCTGACAACGGCCAGTACAATGCCTGGGATACGGGCCCCGCGATACAAAGCCAAACGGGTCGTGATTCTCGCACCGCTCAGCCTCGAGCTTTCTTCGCCCGCAGGTCTAAAAAGAGAAGGCATCACCGAGGTCGCCCTCTGATACGTCTGCGCGTAGACGTTTGGTTATCAGGGCTAGTTGCCGGTCTCCTCCTTTGGAGTCACCAACAGCGGCTTCTGGTAGCCGACATCTTCGACATCGGAGTCCTACCCCGCCAGCACGTAGGTCTTCAGATGAGCAGTTTCATCAGTGGCCACTCTTATGGAGCAATGTGCTCAGAGGCTGGTTCGCTACCTGGCTCGGTCGCCTGCGGGCCTCGGCCTCTGGGCGACCAGGTAGGTGCGATTGACTTTTCCTGGTCGCAGCACCTTCTTCGTGCCGACTCCATGCTTAGTTGTCCTCCATGGTTTCTCGCACAGGGGCCACACCAATGCTCTTTTTCCTTCAAAACCTGTTTTTGGTCTCTGGGAGTGCCTTCAGCGCGGTGTGGCCTCGCAGTGCCGTCCTCGGCGTCGCCAGCGGCGTCATGCGGCTTCTTGGCGCCGTGCAGCTTCTTGGCATCACTTGCGGTGCCGTCCGACACCGTGCACCTCCTTGGCGCCGGGGGCTCTCGGGGACTTCCCTTTTGTCTCTTTTCCTGCTTGCTCTTCTGGCTTTCATCCCTTTCCTGTCCATACAGTCCCTCCTGGACTGTCAGGAGATGACGTTGAGCCTGAGCCTGACCCAGACCTTCGGCTGGGCGATGAGGTGGACAAAGCAGGATCTTTTACTACTGCAGAGCCTGTGGTCGAGGACCTGTCATTTAAGTCTCTGCTGAAGAATTTGATTTCCACACTTTCTCTCCAGACTACAGACATCGATCCTGGGAAATTGCTAAGACTCCAATACCTTCACGCCTCGGAGATCCCTACAGATTTGACTCCTCCGATTCAGCCTTTCTTCGAGACGCTGTCTCAAATGGTATGGAATAATCCTGCTCTTTCTTCATCGGTGGCTAAATCCATTGATAGAAAATATTCAACCCCCAAGGATCGTCCCATTTTGGCATCTCAAGCCTTTGCGGATCCTATTGTAGTCCTGGCAGAGAATGATAAGGTCGTCCTTCCTCAAACCACTACAGCTCGACCTATTAACAAGGAATCTCATAAGATAGACACCTTAGGTAAGAGAGTCTTTGCTGCTTCTACCCTAAGTATGCATGTGCCAGTTACCAAGGCTATTTTTCTCAGTACTTAGTATATCCTGTGGCACTCTCTCAAGCAAATGGTTGAAGTTCTTCCGAGTCGGATTCAAAACCAGAGCTTCTTCAAACCATTACCAGGGTATTGAATCTAACAACCAACAGGTTAAAGCAGCCATGGATGCTTTCACTCCCCCGCTCAGCAGCTGCTGGTATTTGCACCGCGCCATTCCTGGCTGCACACTTCAGGCTTCACCAATGATGCGAACAACAGGTAATGGCATTGCCCTTTGATGGTGCATATCTTTTTGGTCCTCAGGTCGAGCAAGCTCTAGAAGCTACACAAAAGACTAGGTCAGCCATTAAGTTGGCTAGACCCCCCTCCTGCCCCCTCTCGAGGGCATGCCAGTAAACGTCAGTTTCATAACCGACAGTCCTTTCAAGGCAGAGGAAGTTTCCATAAGAACCAACCTGCCCAATCTCAAAAGAAGGCGCAGCAGAAAGCGCAAGGGCCCAAAGTGCCCAGCGCTACCTTATGAATTGCTGGCCCAAGTCCCACCTCAACTGCCCGAGGTGGACTTTTCCTCTCTGGTGGGAGGTCGGTTGATGCACTTCTACAGCCAGTGGAAGTCCATAACCTCAGACAAATGGGTCCTTCGGATAATCCTCGAGGGGTACTCACTCAATTTTGTGGAAACTCCTCCGGATTGTCCTCCCAAACGGCAGCCCAGGCTGTCTGCCCTTTAGTCAGACCTTCTCACTGCCGAGATTCAGGGCCTTCTAAACAACAGGGCAGTAGAACTTGTGCCGCTGCATCAACGAAACACGGGGTTCTACTCTCATTACTTTCTGGTTCCAAAGAAGTCTGGGGGAATGCGCCCCATTCTAGATCTCAGAAAGCTAAACAAATTTCTCCCCAAGGAGAAATTCAAAATGATTTCTCTAGGAACCCTGTTACCCTTGCTTCATCAGCACGACTGGTTAGCCTCCCTAGACATGCAGGATGCTTACCAGCACATTCCCATTCACCCGAGGCATCACAAATTCCTGAGGTTTGTGGCTCTGGGACAACATTATTAGTTCAGAGTCCTGCCTTTTGGGCTATCTTCGGCACCGCGAGTTTTTACAAAGTGTTGTGCAGTTCTCGCAGCGCACCTCAGAAAACTCGGAATACAAGTGTTCCCTTATCTGGACAATTGGCTTCTGGCAAGTCCTTCCAGTCAAGGGACTCTGGATGCCGTAGAGATGGCCTCTCACCTCCTTACGTCCATGGGAGTCCTGCTAAACCTCAAGAAATCGCAGCTGCAGCCCTCCCAGAGGCTCCTTTTCATAGGGACCCTTCTGGACACATCCTGTGCGAGCTTTTCTCCCAGAGGACAGAAGGAACGATATCCTTCAGATGGCCCATTACATTGGAGAGAACAGGTCAGTTACAGCGCTCTCGATGCAACGGATGCTGGGCCTCATGGCATCCTCAGTGTTCACTGTACCTCTGGCCCGTCTGCACATGAGAACCACCCAGTGGTTGCTCAGTACTCAGTGGTCTCCAACCACTCACCCGCAGTCCTATCTCATCAAGGTGACAGAACCCTTAAGGAGGTCTCTCACCTGGTGGTCTCAAGAGGACAATCTCCTGCAAGGATACCCCTTTGCCCCTCTGGATCATCAGATCTCCATTACCACAGATGCCTCACTAATGAGATGGGGAGCTCACTGTCAGGCTCTCCACACTCAGGGTGTGTGGACTCAACTCGAGTCCCAGCTTCACATAAATGTCCTAGAAATGAGAGCCGCCCTTATGCGTCTGAGCTTTGAAGGACATTCTCTGTCACAAGAATATTCTCCTCCAAACGGACAACAAAGCAGATGTATTACATCAACAAGCAGGGCGGTGCTCATTTTACCCCTTATGCAGAGAAGGTATGAGGGTCTGGGAATGGTGCTTGGAGCACAAGGCTCTAATTCAAGCAATCTCACCTGCCAGGTGTACAGAACGACTTGGCAGACCGCCTCAGCAGAACAGAGACAGATCCTCACAGTGGTCTCTACTCAACCATAGTTCAGTCACTATTCAAGAGTGGGAACTCCGGACCTGGACCTTTTAGCCCCCACTCAACACAAAACTGCCTCTCTCTGCTCCAGAAATCCAGGGCCTGGCATTTTTTGTCAGGATGCGCTCAGACTGCGTGTGGACAAAACGCTTTACGCCTTTCTGCCTCTTCCCAATTGAGAGAGTACTCTCAAGTTCGAGTCTCAGGGAGACAGATGATTCTCATTGCTCCTTTGGCCTCGACAACTGTGGTTTCCACTTCTCAACAGTATGTTGGCAGTTCCTCCAGACCACTTCCTGCAGATGAACCTTTAACTCAGGGACCAGTGGTCCATCCCAATCTGAGATCTCTTCACCTTCACGCTTGCTCCTGAAGAGGTAGAAGTAAGTCGGTTCAATGTCTCTAAGAGTTTCTGATATCCTTCTGGCTGCTGGAAGCCAGCCACTCGGAAAACTTACACCTGCCAAGTGGAAGCTTTCCCTCTGTGTGCAAAGTCCTCTTTGAATCCGTTTTCCTGCCCTCCAGATAAAGTTTTAGAGTACCTTTTGGACCTCTCAAATTCAGGTCTCAGTACTCTACAGTTAAGGTTCACCTTAGTGCCATTTCAAGCGTATCATGGATGATTTTTTTTTTTCACTGGCTCAGTTATCTATGGTTAAGAGATTTCTTAAGGCATTCTGCACACCAGACCCCTACAAGGCGTCCTGTTGCAGCCTGGGACATTAATCTTGTGCTAGACATGCTCACTGGAAACCTTTTGAGCCTCTAGCTACCTGTGAGCTAAAGTTCCTCACCTGGAAGACTGCCTTCCTAGTGGCCATTACCTCAGCCCGTAGGGTCTCTGAGATACATGCCCTGGTCACAGACCTCCAGATACTGTGTTCCATAAGGACAAAGTAGTCCTTCGTAGACTATCCTAAATTTCTTCCTAAGGTTGTGTCAGAATTTCATCTTAACTAACCTTTGGTCCTTCCCTCTTATTTTATGGACTTCCAAAATGAAGGGAACGCTCTTCATTCTCTGGATGTTAAGAGGGCCTCGCTTCTACTTAGATAGAACCAAGGATTTTCGTAAGCCCAGCAACTGTTCATTTCCTTCAGTGAGGCTCCAGCTGGGTCAACCTGTCGCTATTAGATGTATCTCAGCATGGCTAGTGGTGTGCCTTCGTCACTGCTATTCCATGGCGCAGGTTAAGTTGGAGGGTAGAGTTTACGCTCACTCTACCAGAGTGGTAGCAGCATCCCTAGCGGAAATCCGCAACGTGCCCATTGCAGACATCTGCAATGCAGCCACCTGGAGCTCAGTGCATACTTTCGTTAAGCATTATGCACTCGATGTCCATGCCAGATGACATTCTTCCTTTGGCAGAGCCATCCTTAATGGACTTCTGTCTTAAGAAACGTGAGCTCTTGGTTTTCCTCCTGCCCCCTCGGGGCTTATTAGCTTGGTACTCTCCCAATAGTGTGAATGAGTGGTGGAGACTTATGTCCAGGAAGATATGAATTACGTACCTACCGTAATTCTTGATCTTCTTGGACGAGTCTCCACCACTCATTCACACGCCCACCCTCCATCCCCCGAGCTCACCTCTCTTGTTGGTCTTCACTCCCTCAAATCTTTAGTCCTTGAAGACTTCTTTATTGACCCTTCTTACACGAGTCGTCCGGACTATCTTATGTCCTGTTTTTAGGTTAGGCTACCCTTCTAGGTTAGTTACGTTGCACCTCCTTGGTAAAAAAGGTACTGAGGCGGTTGGGGAGTCGACGCCGAGATAGTCATTGCCGCGCGAGCTGGGGCTTGCGGCGCCGTTCCTCGCGGCGCCATCTCTGGCGTCGACTCCCCAGCAAAAAGTTTGCTCCCGATGGGTCCTGGTGCCTCCGGCGCAGATCCCAGTAGTGTGAATGAGTGGTGGAGACTCGTCCAAGAAGATCAAGAATTACGGTAGGTACGTAATTTTCATTTATCACTTCTGTGGCTTTGGTTCCATGTAAGGGTGTTTGCGGGGTGGTGTTCAGGGGTGAGCAACCTAGGATTAGAGTTCCATGTGCATTTGGGAGCCAGTCCCAGAAGGAAGAAGATCTGGGGCCCACCATGTGCTCCGCGCACTTGGGTGGGCCTTAGGGGTCAGTTCAGTTTGGAGTGAGTTTGCAGTGGGGACGCTGCATTAGTGGCAGTGCAACGGCATGGCTTCTAGGGCAGAGGGAGGGCCCTGTGAAGCTATACCCGGTGTGGCATGCTGCCGGGGGTAGAACTGGTGGCCTGCATGGGATCTCGCATTATCGGACCTGCCGTGCCCATGTCCAGGGAAGGTTCCAATCTAGGCCCATTAAAGTGCAGGAAGTCTGTGTAACTGAAGGAGAGAGCAATGTTCGCTTCTGTGAGAACTCCCTGGTGGTATATTGGCGGCTGTGAGGCCTGAGGAATGTGGCTTGGGGCAGCTGTCATCTCCCGCATCTAGTAAAAAGATTTGGTCTGTTTGTTATTTGGGTTTCTGTACCATCCCTGGGGTGGCCAGTGGTTTCAGCAATCGCCAAGTCTTGGAGCCTAAAACTCTTGGGCTCTGAAGATGCGTGGAGCCTGTCCCAGCCTTATCTCTTGTCATCTGTTGGGGACAAAAATGCAGTTTTGTGCTGTTTATCTGCTACAAGTGTATCGGTAACCATTACTGTCATCCTCCAGCTTCATGGAGTTGATCAGCCATAATTAATTAATAAATTAAATATATATTTTTATGTCTCCATTGTGGTGTTGGCTGTATTATTGTGTTTCTGCTGGCTAACTATCTTTGCCCCTTCAGTGTTATTTTGGCACCCTCCGGTTACTTCAAGATAGGTCAGCACATTCTCCAGGTACCATCTGTTGTAGACCTCTTCCCCATCTATGAGTCCTGCGGGCAAGGTAGAACCATTTCATTTGTTCCAGTTGGGTCTCCTGGATTCATTCTTTATTTGTTCCACCTGTACCTCACTTTTACCATCAAGACCCTTAGACACAGGAGGTGAAGGCAGGGCTACATACAAATTTTAAGAAGCAGTCAGGTGTAACTTTTTATTTCTGAAGTTTTTTTCTTCTTCCTTTTGCTCATTAGAAAGTTTTCTATCTAGTAATATTGTGCTGGATGTGTGGAACAGCTCTTAGCCAGGTAGCTGATGTATCTGTATCTGTCCCGCCCCGCCACTACATCATCAGCACTGTGATTTCACTAACAGTGACATCACAAGTGACTGACCTGGCAGCCACTGAGTAGCTGTTCCTATGCAGCAGTGATGTCCCAGTCAGTGAGGTCATAATGCTGTTGTAGTGGAGGAGGGGGAATAAAGATATGTCAGCTGCCAGACAGAGTACTGTCTCACACATCACACCTACTAACATCAGGCAAACGATCTTTAATTAACCAAGGGGAAAAGAAGAAGTACCTCAGATACAAGAAGTAAGGGTTGACTGCTGTTAAAAACGAATGTTAGTTTTAGGCAGTACTCTAGCTATTTAAGTGATAACAGCAGGTTGAAACAATTCAGGGTAACAAGTAAAAACGAGAAGGCAAGTGCACCACACTCTCAGTAAACTGGTTGCTACCCCCTTCTTTAGGTTGCTCAGTATGGGGATATTGCAGCAGTTTAGCTGGTGGTGTCCTGCACCTGTAGTGCACTGGCACCCCTCAAATCCTTTCTGTAGGTGAAAGCTCTGACAAATCTGTGACGTCACAGCGAAATGTTAACACGCCCTTCTTCCCCCAGCCTGAATATCCCAAAGTGTAATCTCAAAGGAGTCATGGGCTCCACATAGCCAGGCGAAGGTCCAGTACAGCCACCGAGGTGTTGTAAACCAAAAAGCTACACACAACCCATTTGATGACCCAAGCGGGGCTCATTCAGGGTGCTGGTGCATGGGTAGCTGTAAAGGTGTGCTCCATGCTCTGAGCACGTTTGCTTACATTACTGAAGCATGATTTTTAAATCTAAATTTGGTTCCATTGTGCTGCTGCAGTCACTGGGAGCATGGTCCATTTTGCATCATTGGTCATTGTATGCAGACTGTACTACATCTACATGTCTCATAATGACTTACCTGCCTTATCCATACTAACCATCAGCACATCTTTCTTCAGGGTTTTCCTGAAGTTAGTGATGTGCACGTGCAGGGTGGCCATGGTCATATATTTTTCTTTTCAGCTAACTCCTGAGAGAGCAGGGCTCTGCTGGAGTAGCAGTTTTGTAGATTTGGCAAGGACAACAGTTGATTCTCTGAGGTAGGCATTGCAAACCTGATGCCAGCGAAAGTTGAGGTTGTCAGTGGTGGTCAAGACAAGTATCTGGCTGCGTGGGATAGAATTTTTTTTAAATATTATAAAAACAAAATCAGGAGTTGTGACATTCTGGGGTTCTGTGTGGCAAAGTAAATTTTCATGTTGAATTTGTGTGTGACACACATACAAAGAAAGCCAGACAGAGAGACAGAGCTTGAAGGTGACGCACTGTATAAAAGAATTTCTTGGGTTTGTCCCCTCCAGCTTTATGGTGTGACCCCTTGTCCTCACGCATCTTTTGCTATGTAAAATGCTACCCTCCTGTACCTTATTAATACTTTTAAGGTATCTGAATGTTTCTGTCATGTCCCCCCACCTCCTCTCCTCTAGAGAGTACATATTGAATTCCTTGAGTCTTTCCTTATTGGGCTTTTGATGCAGGCCCTGCACTATTTTGGTTGCCCTCCTCAGTACCGCCTCCACCCAATCTATGTCCTTCTGAAGATGGGGCATCCAGTACTGGATACAGTACTTGAGGTGGGGCCTCACTCAACGATCTATATAGGGGTAACACTACCTCCTCTTTCTGCTGGTGCTACCCCTCCCTATGCACCCGAACATCCTGTTAGCTTTCCCTACTGCCTTATTACACTGCTTTGCTACCTTTAGGTCATCAGAAAGGATTACCCCCAGGTTCCTTTCTTGTTTTGTGGTTGCCAATACTTCCCTATCCAATTGGTACATTGCCCCTGGGCGTTTGTGCCCCATGTGCATGATTTTGAACTTTTAAACCTCTAGTACTATCAAACTGTTATTAACTATCAGAAAATGGATAATTTATATATAAAAAAAAGTAGGCAGGAGCACACCCATGGTCTAAAGGAGCACATATTTCATGGTACAAGTTTAATCAAATGTGCTTCTCTGTTTCGCAGGAGCACACCATGCTAAATCCTTAACATTACCCCTGCGCTGGTGGTATGTGCAATATTATGTGGGTCTGTTCTGTGTACTGATGGTGATTGATGTTGATGTTTCTTATAATAAAAAATAATTCAGTTTGCACAAATATAAAACAAAGTGAATGAAGGAGTCTGCTTTCACCTGCAGAAGGGATTTGAGGAGCGTCAGTACACTGGTACATTGCACGTGCAGCGTAGCACCATCTAATCAATTCAGTGTAGCAGTTGGAGGGACATTAACTTACCCCTTGAGGGGGACCATAGCAGGGCTAGAATGGGCTCCAGGAGTAGGTCAGGTAGGGGCCTGACAGGAGCTGGGGGAGGAGTTTTAGCTGGTATGCAAGGGAAATGGGGGAAGGTAAAGGTAAGTTAATTATATGGAAATGGGATCCTTTCAGCTCCTGATCTTTAATTCTTTGTTGGTGTCACAGTACTCTAAACATAGAAACAGAATTTGACAGCAGATAAGGACCGCTTGGCCCACCTAGTCTGCCCATTTTTCCCTACCCATAGTGTCACCACAGACCCTACTTGATCTCCAGCTCTTTCTTCCCACCTTCCTTTCCACTAATAATCCCTTACGCCTGTCCCATGCATTTTTGAACCCGCCTCTGCTTTCACCCCACCACCTCCACTGAAAGACTGTTACTAGGCATTCACCACTCTTTCCGTGAAGCACTTCCTCACATCTCTCCTGGCTCTATCCCCCTCCACTTCACTTCATGCCCACTTGTTCTTGAGCATTTTTTTTTTCAGTAATATTCCCCTCCTGTGCCTTATTAATTCCCATGAGGTGTATTCTAAAGGTCCATGTCATATCCCCTCTCTCCTCCTCCTGTCTTTCTGGTGTACATATTGAGATCCATTAGTCTCTCCTGGTAAGGCTTCTCCCTGCACCATTTTAATTGCCTCCTCTGAACAGCCTCTATGCTGTCTGTTTCCTTCCAAAGCTGTGCTCTCAGAGCTGGTCACAGTACTCCATGTGGGTGTTGTGTTGGCATAGGCCAGGAAGCACAAACAAGGAGAAGTTATATATAAAATTTGCAAGTAGCATTTTATTATTATCAATAACAATACAGTAAAATTGTGCAGGATAGTGTTTGACACTGGCTGTTCAAACAAACATGAGTCCTTCATCTGAGAGTCTCTTTAAAATCTCCAGCGCTATCACTAAACAAAACAGTGCTTTCTTTTTATAAAATACTTTTTCCTCACAATTAAATTCTGTATCCTGTTCTTGTAAATGACACCACTTGTGTTCTGCAAAATGTATTAAGTCTTTATTAATTTCTTTCCTGAGACCAGCCTGAAGAGTACATTAGGCTTCTTAACAGGTGCAGTCAATTAAGACATCCTGTCCCATGGATGATTTCCTGCTGATAATTCTGCAAACATGTTTGTGGAAGTCAAATCACCTCAAGGTTGACACGTTGTGTTCCAGATAAACCCAAATAGTTGTCTGTAATCATTTCAACAACATAATTGGAAGGCTGGGCCTGTAGTTCAATGGACAAGCAGCCAGCCACATCCACTTCCTGAGCTATATAAGCAGTTCTCCTCAGCCTCCTTCTGAAGCACTTTTTCTTTGCCAGCCAGAGGCTGTGTTGGTCTGTCCTCTGAGCTAGCTGGGGCCTCCCCCCCCCCATCTTGTTGTTTGTCTCTGCTGGACTTCAGTGTTTGTTTTCCTACTTTTGGCTTGTATTTTGCCTCCGGCTGTGTGCTTCTTTCTGCCCTTGCTTTCTGTGTTTTTTGTGTCTTTGTTTTGGACCTTTGTTCCCTGCTTTCCGTGTTTGTGTGTTTTGGTTTTGTCTTTTGGGGATTTTGTTCTAAGCTCCTGGCATATTGCTACTCCAGTGCTCATATTATTTGCTGTCAGTTACTCACAACTCAGATTACTTGTAATGCAACTGCAACCATGATCTGCGTGTTTCAGCTCAGCCATAGCTGATCTCCATGTTGCACTTTATTGTTTTCACCTGATTCAGGCTGTCTCTGAACCCTAGCTAAGCAGCTCATTCATGCTCTCTCAACTCATTCTACTTTCTCATTGTTGCAGCTTCATTGCACTGCCAGGTGATAGTTGCTTCAGAGCATGGTGTCTCCTTTCTTTCTACGTTTCTTGAAGTTTACAATTTAGTGTATTCAATACAGATGCTGCTTCTATGTTTGTACACCCTGTTATACTCTGAGGTCAGCTAAAGCTACTGCTGATGCTGTTAATTAGTTTCAGTACCTGCATGTGGGTCTCGGCCCTTCCATCACTTTCTTGTTTTTCCTGTGGCAGGGACTTGGAGGTGTTTGGGGAGTTGTGGCCCCATGTGGCTAATTATTTCTGTTCTAAATCCTGTCTCCACCGCCAAAAAATCCTCAGAGTATTTGTCATCTTTATTGGCTTTTTGAGTGCCTGGCTGGCTTGCCCTACTATTCACAGTGCTGCTCCTTTGCTGCTACATTTTGCAGACCTACGTGAAGGTCCACTCTTGCTTATGCAATCATTGCTTCATACCTACCGCCATCCCCTCGGCTTCAGCCTCTATGATGTCTGCTGCGTTCACTACTGCATCCAACCTTTGCAAGGTCTCAGTACTTAATGCTCATAAGGTCTCAGCACACCAGTGCTCATTCAGCTGCTCACTAGTTTTTCAGCTCATTATCAGTTTCTGGGCATGCCAGCCATACTATTCTGGCGCAGGTTTCCCTGCAGCCGATGATCTCACTCTGCATTCTAAGTCTGCATCTTAACAAGCCCAACTTGGGGTGGGGTCCTTCTCACCTGGCCCATAGCTGGGAATGTCCTCACCCAGACTTGTCTTTAACTGTTTGCTGATACAACAGCAGCTCCTGGTGTAACATTGAAGACTAGCTGTGAAGGGTGGTTACTCCGATCTCCTTTGGCTCTAGTGGTTCCACTCTTAACAGTTATCCATTGGCTTTAGTGGTTTCCCTAGCAAGGCACCTTCAGCGCATCCCCCCGTGACTGCCTCTGGTTCACCTGGTTTGTGTTTAGGGTGAGTAGGCCAGGTGAGTGCCTCAGCAGTCATTGCTCTCCTCCTCCTACCTTGGTTGCGCCCGATGTTGCAGAGCACTCTTGCAGCCTTCCACGGCGTTCCCACTGGAGAGATTGAGTGAGAGTTTTCTCCAAATTGAATGTTTTCCACCTCCCTTTAATTGAGTTTTCAAATTGGCAGCAGAGCCGTCAGTAAATAAAATATCCCAAGCCTAGAAGGAAGGCGACCTAGGCCTTGGATCCCCAGAGATTTCTCTTCATAGGGTTTTTTTCTCTCCTCCATGCCTCAGGTCATAACTGTTAGTTAGCATAGTAGTGTTCCCTAGTTTCTTTAGGTAGGTTCCACTGTTGGATGGAGGTGGATGGTGTCCCTGCCATTCCCCCTCTCCTTAGAAGGTCCCCTCATTCTCAACGCAAACATCGAATTATGCTACGCAAACCTGAGCATCTCATTACTTTATCAAGCTGCCTGATGCTTTATTCTACTACTACGTCACAGCTTCTGCTTGCTGATATGCTTCGTACTGTGTTTCTTTTTGGGGATCCTTCCTAAGGTACCTTTAGCCAGGGGAATCGTCCCATAGCATCTCTAGGGGTGGAACCCTCTTCGAGGGTTCCTTGCCTTTGGTACCCCTACAGGGTGGTGATTCCTCTGGAATAGAGAGTGCGAACAGCCAAAACCAAATGAACACAGTTGCACAAGCAAAACACTATACTGGCTGCGAGGGCCATTGAATTGGAAGGCTGGGCCTGTAGTTCAATGGACAAGCAGCCAGCCACTCCTCACATCCTCGCGTTATATAAGCAGTTCCTCTCAGCCTCCTTCTGAAGCACTTCTTTTCTTTGCCCCACCATCCTCCCTCCTCCTCTAGCAGCACACTCTCTCCTTGAATCTTCATAAGTACCTTAATCATGGGAATCATCCCATTGCACCTCTAGGGGTGAAATCCTCTTGAGGGTTCCTTGCCTTTGGTACCCCTACAGGGTGGTAATTGGCTGGGCAATAGAGAGTGCGAACAGCCAAAACCAACTAACACAGTTGCACACAAGCATAACACTATACTGTGTGTAGCCCATTAAACTGTATACATTTGAAAATCAAGTGACCCCAGTTTCATATAAAGATTCACATATCTTTAGGAAGGAAGGAAGGAAGGGAGGAGGGAGGGAGGGAATTTTGGGACCGCTGAGTACCCAATTCCTAAGTGCCACAAGAAAATATGGTTATTAATCAGACAGGCAAGAAACAGACAAGTGTCAGAATAGAAGAGTACAAAACTGATTCTTGCATTTAACTCTGTCTGCATAACGAATGGGATAGGGTCTCACCCAGTCCTTGCACAAGGTCTTACGAACCCTGTCACAGTGGGGTCTCACCAGTGATCTATACAGAGAGAACACCATCCCCCTCTTTCTACTGGTGTTACCCCTCCCTATGCACCCCTACATCCCAGTAGCCCTCCCAACTGCCTTGTAACACTGCCTGGCCACCTGTAGGTCATCAGATATGATTACCCCCCACATCCCTGTCCTGTTTGGTGGTCATTTATTTAAATTTTGGTAACCGGGTAGGCCCGCTGAGACCATGACAGTCCCTTTTTCAGGGGTGACCTGGAATTAGTTACATTTACCTAGAGGGAGGAAAACATGAAAAACAGTAAATGGTGTTTGATTACATACAATCCAACAACAGACAATCTACCATTTGAACAATTTGTTTGGTACATACATTCACAGATAAGTAGCCACAACTTTAAGCGCATGCTAGCACAACCTTTCCACTCATTTTGTACATGCCCTAAGTGCATGATTTTACACTTTTTCACACTGAACCCAGCTCCCATACCCTTGACCATTCCTCTAGTTTTCTCAGGTCTCTGCTCATTCTTCCCCCACCAAGCGTCCACCCCATTGCAGAGTTTGGTATCATCTGCAAAAGGACAGACTCTCCCTTCCAGCTGCTCTGCAGTGTCACTTATAAAGACATTAAAGAGGACCAGTCCCAGTACTGATCACTGAGGCACCCCCTGCTGGTCACTCTCTCTTCCGCAGAGTGAACTCTCTTTACCACCACCCTCTGTCACATATCCCCAAGCCAATTTCTTATCCAGTTTACTACCTCTGAATCCACTCCTAAGTTACCCAGCTGCCTTACAAGTCTCCTGTGTAGAACAGTGTTGAATGCCTTACTGAAATCTAGGTAGGCCATGTCCACCACTCTGCCCTGATTTAATTCCCTGGTCACCCAATCACCCATATCAGATTCGTTTGACATGACCTTCTCCATAAATGCGTTGAAGATGGAAGTGGATCTTCCTGGACTAAGTCTCCATCACTCATTCACACTAGTGGGATAGCGCCAAAGGCGCTAGGACCAAGCGGGAGACAAAAATTTTCTGAAGGGCCGGCGCCGAGGTAGGACCACGCACGCACAGCACTGCGAGACTGACTCGCGCCTGTGTAGGCTATCTTGACATCGACCCTCCAACCGCCTCAGTTCCTTTTCTCCCGCCGTCGAGTGCGCTTGGATGTCGACATCGCTCGTCTGCCGGAGTCAAAGTTTTCGTCTATACGACAACAGCTTTTAGTGTTTAATTTAAACATTTTAATTTAACTATTTAGTGATAATTTTTATTTTAAGAACAAAGAGATTATGAAGAAATTCTTTCCTGCCATCCCGCGAGTCGTCCTGAGCAGGTAGCGGTGGTAGGAAGACTTGTTGAAAGTTGTTATGGCAGAGGAGCTGTGCCGGTCCGCCACCCTTAAGTAACGGGGGTCTGACTACGGACAGTCCTGTGCTCAGGCGGGAGGACAGTCCACCATGCAAGACTGACCAGCGCTCGGGATCTGGCTCCACTTAGCCTCAAGCTCTTCTTCTTCGTTTGGGAAGAAGAATGGTGCCACTTCGAGGTTGCCCGTTGGTATGTCTGCCACGAGGATTGTTCGTTGGTTGGGCGATAGGCCTGAACCGACTTGTAGTTTTTCCTTGGCCCCGCTCCTAACGGCTGCATACGACTCAGGACTTCATCTGTCCTCGTTGGAGTTCGGTGAGCAGTTTCACCTCTGGGCCGCTCCTGTGGAGCAGGGGGTTTGACTCCTTTTTTTCCTGGTTGTGTTCCTGGTTTCGGGGCCTCCGGGCCTCGGAGCTGTTGGACCGGAGCCGGGTCAATTGGATCAGAATGAGCGCGGTGCCCGCTTGGTGCCTTCGCCATCGTGTCAGCCTCTCATGCCTACCCCCCTCTTCCTTTTGCAGACCTCTCTTCCGCAGGACTTGTGTTGGGATGTTTCCATGGAATGAAGTCCTATTCTGCGATTATTTTCCACACATTTTAGTGGGTGATGGTCTGCATCGGATCTCCTCATCCAGCGGTTTTCCGCTGATGGGACTCTTCTGTTCTGTTCTGTCAGCGGAATCTCTCATTCTGCTCAGCACTTTCTAAGCCCCCTACGTGGTGCCAAGCTCCTCGACACCCTTCCTGGTGGCGGAGTCTCTAGTGGCTCTAACCTAGACCTCTTTTTGGGGTACTTCTGTGGTAGAAAGGCATCTAGATGAGTCTCTCCCTGTCCTTCTGGTCAGTGATACAGCGGATGACTCATTTTATATACTGAAAGACACACCCTCTCTATCATCAGAGTCTGTGATGCAAGCTCTTTTAGTAGTTCCTCATTTATGGGGTCCACCATAGTGTTCAGACTGGATCTGTGGACTATATACCTCTGCGTCTAGACTTTTTCAGTGGTCAAGACAATTACACTCTTTGGAACATTTTATTTCAATGGTCGGGAACTGCACAGACTGTTCCACTCCTTTGATAGGGGTATACAGCCTTCTTTTGATGCTGCCCCTCTGGTGGCTGCTTCGCCACAGGTAGTTAACATCTGTCTAGCTATTATTAGTCCAGTCAGGGATTCGGTTATGGATCCTCAGGCTCCTCCTGCTCCTCAGAGGAATGACATCCTTGTCATTTCTGTATCAGGCAATCCTTGTCAAATAGCAGCCAGCAACCTTGTCAGGCTCGGACTAATGATAATTTAAACAAAAAAAAAAAAAGGGTGTCAGAATTATCACAGCACAGGGCCTAGTTGGAATTTCCGATACACTTGGATCTGATCAGGTTCCACCTCAACCCTGAAGCGTGATCGTCTCTAAACCTCAGTAAAGAGTACCTGTTTTCTTCTTCTACCCTAGGGGGCAGTCTGATCCAGCGGTGGTATAGCTCACCTCTTTTCTCTAGAGATTTCTCTTATTCTGAGATATTTCCAAAACCTAGGCGTCTAACCAATCTGTTAGTCCCTTTTTGTTTTTAATCAGGCTTTCTTCTCTTGATCAGAGCTTGCAGCAACAGAAGTGACTCTTCAGCAAGTCGAACTTAGATTCCTACTTCCATGTTTGTTTCAACTTAACAGACGACATGCTCCTTTCTTGACCATAGGTCAAGTAGGTCTTTCTGAGGTACCTTCTCAAATATTCACACCTTCAGTTCCTGTACACTGGTTCCGTGCCAGTAGCACTCGACTATCCTCTATGACTGCGTGGCCAGGCGGTGATGTTTGTTTTTTCAACAAAGCAAACTAGAGTCCTTCCTACTCCCTTCAGGGAGGCCAGAGTAAGTAGTGTCTCACCGCATTGAGCCACTTCTGCCGCTATTCAGTCACTTCAACCAATGGGTTAGCCTAACTTGGTCCTGCTGTGTCCCTCCTCGGCGCACATCTGCCTCTATTTGCCTTACAAATCCAGCCCCGTTTTTTCTGTCAAAATGTTTTTCCACAGTGGACATGTCCTCCTGTACACTTTTCCTTTCTTCCCTGAGTTCAGAGACTGCTTCTACAATTATACACGGGCAGGATGATTCCCTTTGGAATATGCAGTGACTATGATTTGATTCTACTAGACCACCACAAGAGGCTTCTAAGTTGTGCTTACTTCCATCGGAAGTTTTCAGTGACTTAGTACAAACCATTTTCCTTGATGAGCTAACCCCACCTGGACCTTCTTTTGCTCACCAAGTAAGGGGTTCAAGTGCTACTGGACCTTTTGTTTGCAGGTCAGCCATACTTGGCAGTGGGGGTTCCGTCTCCGCTTTGGTCTACCCTGAACCTGTACACTTTACCTCCGGCTCTTGCAGTTCCTGAGGTCCTTTACATTAGATTAGCACATGTCTTTGACACTATTAGTTTTGGTCCTATACCAAATTGTGAGTCCGGGTTTTCGCCTCTCTCTGAGTGGTTGCGGCTTCCTGGCAGAGTTTCATTTTGTGCCCGTTGCAGTCGTCTGCAAAGTGGTGCGTTACAACTCGAGCGCTTATCTTGTAAGCATCATGTTCCGGATGCTCTTTAAAAGATGGCTGTTTTTATTAGCAGGACAGTCCTTGGCTGTCCTTTCTGGGTGAACCCTATCTCCTACCACCCTACTCAGGGTTGTGGGTTTTAGCTTGGTACTCTCCCACTAGTGTGAATGAATGATGGAGACTTAGTCCAGGAAGATATGGAAATTACCTACTTACTGTAATTATTGATCTTCTTGGACAGTCTCCATCACTCATTCACACGCCCACCCACCATCCCCTGGGTTCACTCGTTTTTCTTTCCTGGTCTTCATGGCCTATGGTTCGGACTGTGAAGGCATATTTCTTTGACCTTTCTTACAATGGCCATCTGGGCCCTCTCAGGCCCAGAAACTCAGAATGAGTTATTCTCATTAGTTACGCTGCACGTCCTTGGTCGAAAAGGTACTGAGGCGGTTGGAGGGTCGATGCCGAGATAGCCTACACAGAGGCGCGAGTCAGTCTGTGATGCCCGGCACTTTATGTGTGGTCCTACCTCCCAGCGCCGACCCCCTTCAGAAAAATTCTTGGCCCCTGCTTGGTCCCAGGCGCCTTTGGCGCTATCCCACTAGTGTGAATGAGTGATGGAGACTGTCCAAGAAGATCAATAATTACGGGTAAGTCGTAATTTCCATTTCTTCCTTTCCGCTGGAAGAGATACAGGTTCCCTCGTGCTCTCAGCATTTTGTAGGCCCTGGCTTTCAAATTGTCGGTTTTACCAAAATCAAACTCGTTCGAGTTAGCTATCGCGCTTTCATCACTCGACTATGGAGAAAAATCTTCCCCAGGATTTCACGGTGCCCTTGTGGCCAGAAGATGTTGTGCACCGATCCCCACCTCACGTGCGTTTTACTGCCTAGGTGTCGGACATGACACCTCGTTATGTGGTTTTTGCTTGGCCTTCCATCCCAACATCCTAGACGACCGCAAGGCACGCTTGAAGCTGGGGAGGCCAGAAAAAACAAACCCACCAGTGAACTCGAAGGAGGCTAGGTGGGCGGTTTCTGCAGCTGCGGGCTCTGCCGAACAGCTGGAACAGATGAAGGCATTCGAGGAGGAAGCAGCTTGCACTTCGGCCAATCAAATCTTCTTCGTCCCGCTGAACCTAGGCTCTACCTTTATGGGCTCCTTCAGGAAGATTTGCCAGTCTCTCTCCACTTGGGTGAGGCACCCTCGGGCTCACACTCCTCCTGCTCTCGGAAGTGGGAGAAGGACCCGGTGTCTTCGTCTCGACAGAGATGCTCTTGGGACCGGGAGAGGTCGGAGTCCCAAGAGCACGCGGTCTTGACCTCGGTCAAGCTCACATCCTCAGCCGCTGGCTTTTCGGACCTTCCATCTGGCCAAGAGACAGAGGAAGTGCCTGATAAGGTCAAAATTATCCTTGACCCCTTGTCACCAGCTGTGCCCGACGACTCGCTGACTCGGACTCCGGTCCTGGTCTTTCCGGATGAGGAGACCCAGCCTGCTGGTGTCCCCATCAAGGACCCAGTCCCGGACCCTCAGGTCTTACCGATCCTGGTGTCTCCTGATCAACCGAGTCAGCCTCCCCGATCTCGGTCCCGGTTCAGGACCCCTTGGACGATCGACCAAGGAAGAGCCAAAGCGCTCAAAAAAGAGGTGATGCCGGGTTGCCGGGGGTCGGAGGGGAGGAGGAGGATTGAGCATCCAAACGGATGCTCTCCTCCTCCAGGGGTGGGACCTATGGGTGCTTCATGCACCCAATGCTCCGGAGCTGGTGGAAGCACGGGCACTGGGGTATAGGCAGCTCTACGGAGTTGAGGAGGATGTCCGGGGCACTTGACAATGGCATGCGTTAGCACGCCGTCTGTCTGGACGTCAGTCCTGCGTGCCTACATCCTCGGGTAGAGGGACAAACAGGGGAGAAAACCGAAAAACACCCTCCCAACCCTGGATGATGACTGGTCCCACCCAAGGATCTCCTGCCCACGTGCAAGACTCCACTGTGCAGGCACTCCAGTGGAGGAAGAGGATCAAGGTAGGAGCTGACTGTGCAGTCTAGGGGCAAGATACCGTGGGTGGGGATCCACTGAGGGAATTGACCAAGTCCGAAGGAGTGGGGTGAGAGGGAAGAATAGATGGGATAAAAAGGAAAGTATAAATAAAAAAAAAAAAAAAGAGGCGACGCCTACAGGTCCTCATCCTCTTCGGACAAGGAGAAGCTCCGACGGAAACTCCATCAACACCATGAAGACCTTATGTGGCAGCAGCTGATCTTGACAGGGCGGAAGCCGGCTCCACCGCCTACCCTGCCATCACTTGGCTCTTGCCTCCTAGGCCTAAGCAGACCCCTCTGGAACTGAAGTCCTCGGTTCCTCCACCCGTGAGGCCAGGCCGTCTCCCAGATAAGCCTATTGAGGGTCTCCATCGATTCGGGTGGAACCACCGCCTAAACAGCCTGAGGGAGGCACCCTCAGAAGAGGACTGACAGGACACCGAGCTTCCCCAATATCTGTCGATAATAGTCACCCTGGACCGCCCTCGGCAGATTGAGGGTGACTTAGGTGGTAGACCACTGTATCATGACTCTTCGGACTCAGATGTCACCAGCTTGCACTCACATCCCAGGGATGATGAGTCGTCGGTTGGCGCAGGGATAGAGGAAGGCCCTTCCTCTTTCCAGGGCATTCTCCACCTCAAAACTGATTCCACTGGAATGCCCCTGGAGCCTATCCGAAAAGGACGCACCCTCTCACCCGACATTTATAAGAGAGGGATACCCGACAGAGGCCTTTCCAGTGGCCGAGGCCATTGTTGGCCCAGCTCTTGAACTTCGGCAGCGTCCTGCCTCCTGCCCAGTACCATCTGCCCACATGACCCGCAAGTGCGCAGTGCCCATGGGGTCCCTTGCAGGGTTCACAGAGCATCCTTCGGCTGAAGGTAGTTCGTCTGACACTGACCGACCCCCAGACAAGGAGTCCAAGAATATGGACCACATTGCCTATAAGGTCTATGCGGCCTCTTCTCTGGGCCTTCGTCAGGCCAGCTCGGCTGTTATTATGGCACACTTCTCTCATGCCCTTCTTGGGTCATTAGACGAGGTCCTCCTTCATCTCCCACTGGAAATGCAGACACGGTCAAGCAGGTCTGTGACCAGGGCCATGTTGTTGCTAAACAGCAGCTCCAGACGGCCTTGGATATCGGGGATTCTTGTACCCACTTGCTGGCAGCTGCAGTGGCCTCTTGCTGCAGGGCTTGGCTGAGGCTTTCCTCCTTCCCGGTGGATACTCAGCATAAGCTTGCTGACGTGCCCTTCCTGGGTATCGACTGGTTCGGTCCAGGAGTGGTCAGTCACCTTCTGCGTATCTTGGATGCTACTTCTGCCAAAGGTTCTTCGGGCAAGAACAAGCAGAAGAGAAAGAAGAAGCCATTCCGGCACTCTTCTCCTGTGGTCCGGCAGCCCTCCTATCAAGGAGGATAGCAACATCAACAGCAGCAGCAGGCTCAAGCTTGGTGCCTTCGGCCCAAGCAAGGTCCTCAGCAGCCCCGTAAAGGAGGCTGAGGCTCAGGGTCCTGGATCCTCCTCCTCCTCCTCTTCTAAGCCTGCTCAGTGACGGGTTGTGGGTGGCCACCCCTACACCCATCATGCCAGCTCTGAGTCCTCCCATGGGGGGTTAGCTCCATCACTTCCTTTCCGCCTAGTCCGCTATCACTTCGGACAGGTGGATTCTCGAGTGGCCGGGTCAGGGACTGCCTCAGAATTCGAGCAGTACCCTCCCGAGCCGAGCCTGTGCCCCCTCGGGAGAAATGGATTTCCGATGCACCCAGTCGGCTCTTTGAGACAATGTAGCCCTGCTCCTCCGCAAGAAGCAGCAGCTCCAGTGCTGGATCCTCTGACAGACCTAGGCTTTGTCTCCAGGTACTTCCTGGTGCCCAAGCAGATGGGGGGTTGGCATCCCATCCTAGATCTCCACGACCTGAATCAGTATCTCAGATCCCACACCGACCCAGATCATACCATCCTTGGAGCAAAACATGTGGTTTTGTTCACTGGATCTACAGGACACAGTCTTTCACATCTCAATCTGTCCGTCCCATCAGCGGTCCCTCCACTTCAGGGTCGAGGGGACTATGTACGAGTTCCAAACCATGCCGTTCGGCCTGTCTTCGGCCCCAGGGGTCTTCACCAAATGCATTGCAGTGATGCGTGCCCACCTTCAGGTCAAGGAGTCAGAATCTACCCTTATCTCGACGATTGGCTCTTTGTAGGTTGCACCAACAGGAGGTGGAGAGGTCCAGGGATCTGGCCCTCAAAACCTGCTCCCAACTCGGCCTCCTCATCAACGAGGCCAAGTTGGAACTCATGCCTTCTCAGGTGATGGGCTTCATCGGGGCAGGGCTCGACTCTTGTCAAGCCAGAGCTCAGCTTCTGGCAGACGGGGCGGAGGTTCTGTCCTCCTTTGCCCGATCATTTCTGGTTGGGCATTTGCGCCCTACCCGGGACCTTCTGCACCTTCTGGGGTACATGGTGGCGTGCACCTCGGTGGTCCATTGGGCCCGGTGGCACATGCGCCCCCTTCAGTGGGAGCTGGCTGCCCAGTAGACTCAGCGATATGGTCATTTCAACCAGCTGATCACTGTAACCCAGAAGATGTGGGACGCTGTCCAATGGTGGACCGCCCCAGACCGGTTGCAGGAAGGGTTCCCATTTGTCCGCCCTGAGCCGACGGTTGTCCTCACAACCGATGCCTCTTTCATGGGCTGGGGAGCCCATATGGGGGACAACAGGGCCCATGGGTTCTGGACCCCTGAGGAGTCCGATGCCACATTAACCTTTTGGAGCTCAGAGCAGTCAGACTGGCACTGTCAGCTATTGCTCCTCAGCTCCGGGGTCAAGTGGTTCAAGTCCAGACAGACAATACCACGACCATGTACTACCTCAGCAAGCAGGGTGGCACGCCTCCCGCCTGCTGTGCAAGGCGCTCCACATCCGGACCCTCGTAAGCCGGTTGGAGGCGGATCTCCAGCCATTCATGTGGCAGGAGCCTCGAACCAGCTGGCTGATGCTCTCAGCCTCACAGGCCAGACATCCTACAAGTGGTCTCTCCATCCAGATGTAGCTTACAGCCTGTTCTCCCATTGTGACAAACCGATGGTGGACCTGTTTGCCTCCAGGAAAACAACAAGCTGAGGCTGTATCATGCCCATCCCCTCAGCAGGTCTGCTGCAGGGGATGCCTTTGTAGGCCATGGACCCCAGGCTCCTCTCACGCCTTCCCTCCATTTCCCTTGATCCACAAGATGTTACTCAAGGTGAGGAGGGACAAGGCAAGGTGATCCTGGTAGCCCCAGATTGACTGGGCCAGTTCTGGTACCCAGGCTTTGTACACACCGGACCTTATATCTCTGAACCAGGAGAAGGTATTCCATCCGGACCTTCATCCTGCAACTCACAGCCTGGTACCTGGCGGCTAGGTTCCAGGCTTTGGGTCTTTCTGAAGATGTCTCACACCGTAATGGAGGCATCTAGAAAGGAATCGACCAGGAAATGTTATGCCTTCAAATGGAAAAGGTTTTCCATTTGGTGTCAGGGTAAGAGTCTGAACCCCTTATCCTGCTCTGTGGCTAACATTCTCGACTACCTTCGGTCTCTCTCCAAAGGGGGTCTATGGTCATCGACCCTTAGGGTGCACCTGGCAGCCATTTCTGCTTACCGGGCGTGGGCCAGTCAGCCGACAGTGGCACAGGAGATGGTGGTTGGGTGCTTTTTCAAAGGCCTAGATCACATTTCCCCTCTGGTCCATGAACCTCCACTTCCATGGGATCTGTTGCTGGTTTTGGCAAAGCTCATATGCAAGCCATTCGAACCCATGCACAAGTGTGAGCTATCACGCTTGTCGTGGAAGACATCTTTCCTGGTGGCTATCACGTCAGCCAGAAGGACAGGGGAGCTCCAGGTGCTCTCGGTGAACTCCCTGTATTTGGTCTTTTACAGGGACAAAGTTGTCCTGCGCCCCCACCCGAAATTCCTTCCGAAGGTGGTGTCAGAGTTTCACCTTAACCAGGTGTTGACTCTGCCAGTTTACTACCCTAATTACACCTCGGATGCCGAGTACAGGCTCCATACTCTGGACCTGAGACGTGCTCATTCCTATAACAAGGAGAGGATGGCGGAAATTCATGGAGACATTCGCCAGTTGTTTGTCACCTATGCTGAAGCCGCTTCTGGTAGACCTGCAGCCAAATGGACCATAGCAAGATGGATTACATCATGCATAGGTCTGTGCTATGAGTTGGCAGGTAAGGAGCATCCCAGAGGGATAAGAGCTCATTCTACCCGCCATACTGCTGCATCGGTGGCTGCTTCCAGGGACATCCCTATCCAGGAAATCTGTTGGGCTGCTACCTGGAAGTCAGCAAACACCTTAATCATCTACTACCACATCGACCTTGAGTCACGCCAGGAAGCTGGTTTTGGGGCCTCGGTTCTCCAATCTCTGTTTCCTAAGTAGGGGGTGTGCGCCTTGCCTCCCTCCTTCCGGAGAACTGCTTGGAGTCTGCCAAACAGTGTGGATGAACAACATATACATGCTTCTAGAAAAACAGGTTACTCACCTGTAACAGTAGTTCTAGGAGTGGTATATGTTCATCCACTTGCACTCACCTGACCTCCCCAGCTTCGGGTGCTCAACCTTGCTTCTAGCGGGCTAAGATCTGGTGTCATGGGGCAGAGCTGAGGTGTATACCACCCTGGTGGGTGGGATGAGCCAGCTTGAAGACTTACAACAAGATTTAAAGTGGAAGGGGACATGCCAAACAGTGTGGATGAACAAAATATACCATTCCTAGAACTACTGTTACAGGTGAGTAACCTGTTCTTCTAGTGGCCATTACTTCAGCAGGCAGAGTGTCTGAGTTATAGGCCCTAGTAATGTTTTTTACGTACATGATTTTACATTAGGGCAGCGTAGTTCTCCATACATATTCTAAATTTCTGCTTAAAGTAGTACCAGAGTACCATCTTAACCAGTCCCTAGTACTTCCATCTTTTTATCCTAATTTGGAGAATCTCAGGAAGTGTTGCTCCCTTTTCTGAATGTTGGAAGGATTCTCAGCTTCAACCTCCATTAAAAAAAAAACAAAAAAAAACAAAGACTAGGCAAGCTTTCAGCTGTTTGTTTGTTTCAACCCCAGTCGAAAGGAGTTCTCATCCCCAGTCAGTGCCTGCCTAACTGTAGTGTCAATTGCATTTAGCATTGCTATGCTCTAGAGTATCTTATACACTGCCACATTCACCTTCCCTCCATCCCTTCTGCTGTTAGATCTTACTTCGAGAGGGCTCTTACAGTAGGTAATTACATATAGGACTGACACAGGCAGGCGGCAGGACCCCACGGAAAAATTTCTAGCTGGCAGTCCCTGACGAGGGACTGCCCCCACGTCAGGTGACCAGCGTCAGGAGATGGTATAAAGGGGCGGTCCTGGACGCCCGCCTTCCAGTTCTTTCCCACCGTTAGCTTGTGCAGTGCCTCGCGGAAAAGTTTGTGCTTCATCAGCCCTACCTTCATTGTTTTTTTACCGAAAAATCATTATTTTTTCGACTAACGTCAGTACTAGCATCGGTGTATGTAGTCCCCTCACCCTCAAGCACAAGAATAAGTGCGAGTAGTGCGGCGCCCAACTACCGCACAAGGACGGCCACTCCCTGTGCCTGTTCTGCCTAGGCCCCGATCACCCGGTTGAGAAGTGCCAGCACTGCCTCAGTTTCAATGTGGCTACCCGAAAAAGGTGGCAGCAATCCCTGGAAGCCCATATTCTAAAGAAGAAAATTAGTTCTGTGGAGAAGGAGCTCAAAAAAATGAGGCAGGCTTCCACTTCCCCTGAAGGCCATCGGAAGGAGAGGCACCGGGACAAGGGCTTTTCCACCGCATCTCCCTCGGGAGTCGCTGGGATGCAGGTTACATCCCCTCTGGGGGATCGCTCCTCGACGGCCGCCTCAGAGGTTTTCGAGGGGGCGTCGGCCCGCCCGTCTGGCTCATGCTCGGGCCTTGCAGGCGCATCCAGGCAGTTGGAGGCCTCCGCCCCTGGTTCGGCCGCAGGCTCGCGGCCTACCACTGTGGGCGACTCCGGTAAGCCGGGTTTCAGCTCCTCTGATGTCCGCCCGGAGAGAGCCGGTAAGACGTCCAACCCTCTGGGGCGACACGCGGCCTCCACTCCACCGGACCAGGCTGATCACTCTACTTGTCCTACCTCCGGTGATGGCTTTCATAAGTCGGACGTCAGCTCCTCCGGTGCCCACCAAGAGCTCGCCACTAAACCTCACATGGGCTCATCCGACGTCCGGCCGGCGAAGGAACCAACGACGGCCCCCCCCCACGTCCGTCGTACCCAGTTCCCTGCAGCCTTCGCTGCCATCTGGGGAACCAGAGTCTCCCCAACTTGACCCTGGGGACTTTTCCCCTCCGTCCCCGGGTGAAGCTGGGGATCTTTTGCCTCCGTCAGTCCTTCCTGTACCTGGAGTGCCAGACCTGATGTTGGCTCCCCGGACGCCGGCTCTGACGCCAGCCCATCCGACTTCGGTACCTCCGGCGCCAGGGCCCCTGCCATTGGCCCTGATGTCGGCCTTACCGACTCCGAGAGACATTCCGCTCCCATCGGGCCCTCCGGGCTCTCCACTATGAACCCACCCGTGAGGCCTCCGGCTGGGCAGTCTGCTCCGGCAGACCCCAGCTCCTGGGTATCCTCCGTCCTATTCAGCGCTTGGTGTACCTGGGACCACAGTATCTGGCACCACAGTACCGGACCCGGGCTTCCCGGCGCGCAGTACTCGATGCAACAATACCCGGCCTTGCGGGCTACCCGCAGCCGGGTTTGGATATGCCTCCATACTGTATGACTCTTCGTATCCTTATCCCGCCTCCTCCTCCTCCATCACCCAAGGCCGGGCCGTGGACCTGCATGAGACTCTGGCCTCCTAGTGGACTGAGGCCAAGGCTCAGCTCACCAAAGAGGTCGAGAGCCACCTTCCGGCGACGGTGCCTTCCCAGGTTCCCATACGTCCGAGGCGGCACACTCCCTTACCATCTCTAGACTCCAGGGTTCTTCCTTCTGAATCCAGAGAAGGGCAGGACACGCTTTCCTGGGGACTTCCCATGGGGTCCGTTCCTCCCCCGGGTCGGGAAAGGGAGTCTTTCTCTTCTTCATCCTCCTCTTCACCCTTGGACTCCTCGGACTCTTCCGACGGATGCTCCGAGAGAGACGACGAGCCTTGCTCTTCGTCAAAGCCCAAGCCAAGGACTCTTCAGAAGTCTCCTCGGAGGATCCTTCTTTGCGGTTGCTTAGGAAAATCCAGAAGGTTCATCAGTGGCACTCCTGGAACCAGATCCTCAGCGTCTGAAACTTCGCTGAACATCTGGATCTGCCGTGACAGCTCCTACCTTGGTGCCACCCTGGATAGAGCCTCATGCCGACCTTGTTACCACAATATGGAAGCAGCTGTCGGCCTTAGCCCTACTTCCTAGGAAGTCCAACCGGCTATATCAGGCTCCAGAGGGTGTTGATTTCCTGGATTCTCACCCTCGTGCCGACTCGGTCATGATTAGATCCGCTCACGGCCGGTCGGCGAACCCCTAACATCTTAGCACGTCACCTCCTGATAAGGAATCACGCCTTCTGGACCAGTATGGGAGAAAGATTTACGCTTCCTCCACACTGGGGATCAGGGCCCTGAACTATGTCGGCTATATGGGGAGCTACCAGAAGGCCATCCTGACTCAGGAGGAAGCCAAACTGGACTCCTTGCCTGACTCCTAAGTCAAGCAGGAGTTGGCTGATCTCGTCCGCTCTGCTCGTTCGGCCAGTCGACACATGCTACGTGTGACATACGATGCAGTGGACACTGCTGGGCGGAGCTCAGCTTTCACTGTAGGCCTACGGCATCATGCTTGGCTCCATGTGTCAGGTTTGGTCCCGAAGGTGCAATCTGCTATCCAGAAAGCACCCTTCCGGGGGTCGGTGCTTTTAGGGGGTGATGTCAAGGACATCATCACCAATTTGCAAGAGAAGGAGATGGCTCTGAAGTCAGTTGATTCCATGTACTGTCCCCATCAGCAGCAGCGGTCCCTTTCACAGACGGAATCGGCCAAAGTCGAAACCCAGGAAGGCGGGCCACAAAGCGCTGGACCCCACAGCTGTCAAGCCCCCCGCCAAAAAGCAGCAGGTGCTTCAGCTGCGGTGCTGCCCGCACCACTTGACTCCTTTCCTCTCCCACTGCCTCCGGACTCCCGGTGGAACTGGTAGGAGGGAGGTTTCCCTCCACCTTCGGGATGGGAGGGATAACCACAGATTCTTGGTGCTCCAGCTCATAGAAGAAGGACACTCCATAGAGTTTCTTCAGAAACCACCCTGCCACCCCCTCGGAAGTCGTATTCATGGAAACATCTTCTCTTGATCCAGGACAAAATCTCGGCTCTTCTGCTGAAGCAAGTGATAGAGCCTGTCCCCCTTCATCTTCAAGGGACGGGTTACTATTCCCATTTCTTCCTGGTCCCAAAGAAGACAGGAGATCTCAGACCAATTTTGGATCTCAGTTCCCTGAATCTTTACATAGAGTACAAAAGGTTCAGGATGCTCTCTTTGCAGAGCCTTCTGCCCGGGTCAATGGCTTTGTGCTCTGGATATGCAGGACGCTTATCTGCACATTCCCATTCGCCCATCTCATCGCATATACCTTCATTTTGCGTTCCAGGGGGACCACTACCAGTTCAAGGCACTCCCGTTTGGTCTATCCTCGGTCCCCCGAGTATTTACCAAATGTCTGGCAGTGGTGGCGGCCCACCTGTGTACCAAGGGAGTGCAGGTTTTCCCGTACCTGGACGACTGGCTTCTGGCTGGCCTCGTCCAGGGAGGAACTCCTGTGTTCCTCTCCTTCCCCAGCAGGTTTTGCCTGCCTGGATATTACCATCAACCATTCCAAGTCTCATCTGGACCCATCCCAGAGGCTACAGTTATTGGGGCCGATCCTCGATCATGACCATGGGCAAGGTCTTCCTGCCCCGGACAGGTCGTCCACCTTCAGACCCAAATAAGTCTGTTGTCCGACGCAGGATGGTCTCGGCAGGTCGGTCCTTTGCCTTCTTGGAGCTCATGGCGGCTACTATCTCGACGGTACTTCGCACTCGACTCCACATGAGGATCTCTCAGTGGACTCTACGCCCTCAATGGGATCAGCTGGTGGACGACCTAGATCACTCAGTTCTGATCTCTACTCGCCAATGATGCAAGACTTGCAATGGTGGATGATTCGAGAGAACCTGTTTCGGGGAGTTCCTTTCTTTCATCTTCCCCCCTCCCAGACTCTAACCACAGACGCCTCAGGCGAAGGTTGGGGAGCCCATCTAGGCCCTCATCAGACCCAGGGCTCCTGGTCCAAGCTAGAACAAGCTCTCCACATCAATGTGCTAGAGCTTCGGGCAGTGTTGTACGCTCTCCAAGCCCTTCACCAATACATCCTTCCTGGCCACCTAGCCGTCCAGACAGACGTGCATGGTGTGGTACATCAACAAGCAGGGAGGGACTCGGTCCTACCCTCTATGCAGGGAGGCAATGAGGATTTGGGATTGGGCAACACAACACGACCTTCACCTCACGGCAATTCATATTCCAGGAGTCGATAACACCCTGGCAGACAAACTAAGTCGCTCTTCTGCTCTGACTTACGAGTGGGAACTTGACCAAGGGGTCCTAGACAATATCTTCCAACTTTGGGGAACACCACAGGTTGACCTGTTCACATCCCCCCCAAATGCAAAACTTCCCATCTTCTGCTCGCTCATTCCAGAGCGAGGCGCTGTTTGGAGCGACGCTCTGTCTCTAGACTGGAAGGACAGATTCGTCTATGCCTTTCCCCCAATTCCATTTATCCCACGAGTCTTGCAGAAACTAGCTTCAGAAGGAGTGAGAATGATTCTGATTGCTCCTTTCTGGCCCAGGCAAATCTGGTTCTCTCTTCTACAACAATATTCAGAGGATGCTCCTCTTCCTCTTCCTCTTCCTCTGTCTCGAGGTTTGTTGACCCAGGATCAGGGGACTGTGGTCCATCCAGGCCTCAAATCCCTTCAACTGCATGCATGGCTGCTGCAGACCTAGCCCAATCCCATTTTGGAGTGTCGCCCAAAGTGGCAGAGATTTTAGTGGAGGCCAGAAAACCCTCCACCAGATCCACTTACATGTATGCCATGAAGTGGAAAAGATTCACTATTTGAGCCACTTCCAAGAACGTGGAACCTTTCTCCTGTTCAGCGGGGCTTCTGCTGGAGTATCTGCGTCATCTGTTTGACCTGGGTCTCAGCCACTCCTCTCTGAAGGTGCACATGGCTGCCATTTCGGCCTATCATGTTCCCTTCACAGATAAGGTTTTTGCTCAACTGGAGGTCTCCAAGACCTTTCTCAGAGGGGTCCTCCATCCGTACACCTGCTCCCCCTTGGGACTTGAACTTTGTTCTCAAGAAACTTACTCTCCCTCCCTTCGAACCTGCAGCTTCTGCGGATTTGAAGTTCCTTTCGTGGAAGACTCTCTTCTTGGTGGCCATTACTTCGACTCGGAGAATTTCTGAGCTCCAGGCCCTGATGTGTAAATCCCTACTTGATTTTCACAAGGAGCCAGTTGCTCTTCGCATGAATCCTAAGTTTCTCCCTAAAGTAGTAGCCGAGTCTACCCTAAATCAGTCCATAGAGTTACCTGCCTTTTTTACGCAGTATTCTGATCAAGGGGAGTATTTACTTCATACTATGGATGTTCACCGGATTCTGAGATACTACACCAACAGGACGAAGGATCTCAGAAAGACTGATCAGTTGTTTGTCTCTTTTGCTCACAAAAGGGAAGGCAATGCTGTTTCCAAGCAATGCCTGTCTAAGTGGTTGGCTCATTGCATTACTTTCTGTTATGACAAATACAACAAGACCCTCCAGGGTCAAGTCTGAGACCACTCCACTAGAGGAGTAGCTGCCTCAGCGGCTTGTTTCAAGAATGTGTCTGCGGCAGACATTTTCGCTGCCGCCACCTGGACTTCCGTCCATACCTTTACGAAACACTACAGTTTGAATGTTGCCTCTCGCCGTAGAGCAGGCTTCGGGCTGGCTGTTTTGCAAGGCCTCCTATCTTGAGACTTGCACAACCAGAACTATCTTTTGGAGTAGTTTTCCTACTCCCGGTGCCTCTCTTTGTTCCAGACTGCTTGGGATTCAGTCCTATATGTAATTATCTACTGCAAGAGTCCTCTCGAAGTAAGATAGTACAGTTATGTAAGAACTTACTGTAATAGTAGATCTTCGAGAGAGGCTCTTGCAGTAGGTAATACCTTCCCACCTTCCATCCCCCTAGGCTTTTTCAGCTCCTTTTCCATTGAGGGAAATATCCACTTCTCTCTCGTCCAGCCTCTTTTGGCCTGTGGCGGGAAAGAACTGGAAGGCGGGCATCCGGGTCCGCCCCTTTATACCGACGTATTCTGACGCCGGTCACCTGACATGGGGCGGTCCTCGCTAGGGACTGCTAGCTAGACATTTTTTTCTGGGACTGCCGGGCGTCAGTCCTATATGTAATTACCTACTGCAAGAGCCCTCTCAAGATCTACTGTTAAGGTAAGTTCTTACATAACTGTACTTTCTTCGTATTAGCAGTCTACTCCCCCAAGCAGATACTGTATGAACTGTGAAGATACTTGTTGTCCATTTTACAGGAATTGCTGGGCTATCTTGTGCCATTTTTTAGTGTTTTTATCAGTAGCTTTTGCTCTCCATAAAAAGGGTACTGTGATAGCTGTGGCCTTCACAGGTGTATATTTTGCTGGCACATGTATTACGCCATATGTCTGCAGCCACCAATACCAAGAAGTTCTGGTTCCCAGGAGTCCTGTTACCTCTACTCTAAAACCAAAGTTTGTGGCTTAGCGGAGAAGATACTCTAGAAGAACATAAGTTACAGTAAGTAGCTTTCCTTTGCATAAAACATTTAGCAGATTTCAGTTAATATGTATTTTCTCTTTGTTCTAGGAACTTGAACAGTACAAACGAAATGCTTCCAAATCCTGGAAAGGAATACAGCTTGATCAACATGGGACATATACAGATCCATAGTTGTCTTATTAGGTAATATAATGGGTGTTTTTCTGTATGCTTTTCTTTCTGTTGCTTAGCAGACTGGCTTCAGTATTCAAACTGTTTGGGCTACTTTATGAGCACCTGGTCGAACTTGGGTGCATGTGCATTTAAAGTATGAAATTTTGTCATTAAGTGTGGACACACACCTGATTTGTGTGCATGTCTAGGGCAGATTTAAAAATTGTGATTGTTTAAGATTACCTTTGTAATGGGCAAGGGATGAGTCCTTCTGAATCATGATTGCAGAGGTCACACAGATTTTAGCCCACAAAGGCTAAGCAATATTTTTGTAAAGAGGGCAACACTTTCAAAGTATCACTGCCAGAATCTCATACCTTGAATACATCACTTTGTTTTCCTTTCTGTACCTTCAAAATTTTATTTAGAAGAAGCTCTCATCAAGTGCCCCCCCCCCCACACACACACACACACACACACTGTGCCATGCTGTACAGCAGACTGTTTGCTGGCTATGCTACTGAGGTACTCAGCGTCCTGGGCTTTCCTGATACAAAAGGCAGCACTCCAAAATGTATTTGCTCACAAAATGCAGAAAAATTAATGTCCTAGCAAAACCCCAAACACCAAACAAAAACACAAGAAAAGCCAATGCTTCAAGACCACCGTCTTTTTGTATCAGAGGTCTCGTGATGAAGATACAGTGGTCTTGAAGTGCAGGAAGTTCCTGTTTTTTGTTTTGTTTGCATGCCCCCCTGCCAGTCATGGCATCCTGCAGGAGTAGCTGTTATTATTCAGAAAGATCCAGCAGCTACCATCCTGGAGTTCCCTGTGCAGAAGCAGTGAGTTGATGCCAATGAGCCACCCTTGAGGTCACTCCTCCCTCTGCATAAATAAGGTAAAACTTGAGCTCCATGGAGTAGTTACAGCTACGTCTTCTACTTTGCCATTGTATTTTTACAAAGCGGCATGAAAGGTCGCCTTTTGGGCAGACTAATAGTGATAGAATGTGAAGGGGACACTTCTGGTGTGAACAGCTAAGTTTCTGTTGTAACTAATGAAACAGAGGCACTGCTTTATTAGCCTCGCAGTTTATGCTACTAAGTGGTAGGGTTTGGTTTACCATGTTGGGACAGGGATTAAGCGATAAAACTGAGTGAACCCTGCATCCTGCTCACTAAACATTTTCCTCCTCTGCAGAATACAGGTAAGCAGGAAGTTTTGAGCTTTCCATGACAGCTTTCATGGCAGATAGGTTGGAATACAGGGGTTTTAGGGCTCCGGAAGGAGGGCACAGAAGAGAGTTGCACTCAGTCCCAACTCAGTGCACTGATTAATGCATACAGTACTCATTATGTGCTTCAGTTCCACTGCAGGGAGCAAACATTTGTGATGCATTCGGAATTTGGTCACGCTCTTTCAGACCCCCTGTATTCTCTCCTCCATTCGTAATACATCAGCATTGCATGTACAGTGAGCATGCATGAATCAGTGCGCTTCCTCTCTCTCTCTGTGCCCCCTACTAATCCCACACCCGATCACCACTCCTGCCAGGTCCCTCAGTCTCTCCCCCCATTGTGGCGTGATGCTTACCCTAGTATCACCCTCACCTACCCAGTCCTGACTCCAGCTGTATCTGTCTTCGTATCTCCTTCCCCTTTCTGGCACTTTATTTTTCTTCCTCCTGCCAGCTTCTTCACAATTCCTATTTTTCCACACATCTCCCCACTCCTGCCAACTCCAGCCTCCATGTTAAGTCTCTCCCACAGCTGTTTGTGGTATCTGATTCTTCCCCCTGCCCCAGTCGCAGTATCCAACTGTTATTGTTTGGGAAGATTCAGCAGCCACCATCCTGGAATTCCCTGGTGCAGGGATGACGCAGTGGGCCACGCCTAAGCTCACTCTTCCCTGTGCACAGACAAGGTAAAAATTACGTGCTTTCTTAATTGTGGGTCTGCATGATCAGTTTAGCTTCCTGCCAGGGAGTATCGGAGGAAACATAGCATTATGGTGCCTTTTTTTTTTTTTTTTTTTATTGTCTTAGGGCGTTAGCTCACAAAAAACTATCACACAGTCTGATGGGGGAGGGGTGGTTGCTGTTTAGATGTGGACATGGTTTCATGTTTGCAGCTAGAACCTAATAATAATGGGGCAAACAAAAACACAAGAAAACCCAGTGCTTTGAGACCACTGTCTTTTCATCAGAGGGTCCCTTGGCGAAGATACAGTGGTCTTGAAGTGCTGGGAGGTTCTAGTTTTTTTTTTTTTTATTTCTTTTTTATACATAGATACATACATAGACAGTGTCGGCAGATAAGGGCCTGTGGCCCACCCAGTCTGCCCATTTGAGCTTGTAAGTTCAGTTTGTTTTCCTAGAAGTCTGTTGCCCCTACCCCTGACCTCCAGAATTCCTTTATGTCTATCCCATGCATTCTTAAATCCCGTGATTGTTTCAGCCCCCACCACTTCCTCTGGCAGGGTGTTCCACTTGTCCACCACCCGTTCTGTGAAGAAATTCTTTATCATGTTTCCTCTGAATCGTCCTCCCTCCAACTTCATCCCATGCCCTCTAGTCCTGGAACATCTTTTTCGCTTAAAAATAGTGTTTTCCTGCACCCTGTTCCTCCCTGTAAGATACTTGTATGTCTCTATCATATCCCCTCTCTCCCTCCTCTCCTCCAGGGAGTACATGTTCAGTTCCTTCAACCTGTCTTCATAGGACTTGTGATGCAATCCATGCACCATCTTTGTTGCCCTCCTCTGAACTTTCTGTACCCTGCCTGTGTCCTTACGTAGGTATGGTCTCCAGAACTGTACACTGTACTCCAGGTGGGGCCTCACTAGTGTCTTGTATAGTGGAATTATGACCTCCCTTTTCCTGCTGGTAATGCCCCTGCCTATATATCCCAGCATCCTATTTGCTTTACCTGCTGCCTTGTCACACTGTTTCCCTACCTTGAGGTCATCAGAGATGATAACCCCAAGATCCCTTTCCTGCTTGGTGCATGCTATATCCTCACCCCCCAACTGATATATTGTGCCAGGGTTATTGTGCCCCATATGCATTATCTTGCACTTCTTTGCATTGAATTTCAACTGCCAAACCCCTGACCATTCTTCAAGTTTCTGCAGGTCGCTTCTCATTCTGTTTACACCCTCTGGTGTGTCTTCTCTGTTACAGAGCTTTGTGTCATCAGCAAACAGTGAAATTCTGCCTTCTAGGTCCTCGCCATGTCACTGATGAAGATGTTGAATAGGACCGGTCCCAGCACTGATCCCTGTGGTACCCCACTGGTCACTCTTCCCTCTGTGGAGTGACAGCCATTTACCACCTCACCCCTGGGTCCTGCCACCCAGCCAGTTACCTACCCACCACACTACTGTCCTGCCCACACCCATATTCCCCAGTTTGTGTAATAGTCTTCTATGTGGCACAGTGTCAAGGCCTTGCTGAAGTCCAGATAGGCCATGTCCACTGCCCTCCCCTGATCCACCTCCCTAGTCACCCAGTCAAAAAATTCAATGAGGTTGGTCTGACACGACCTCCCCCTGGTGAAACCATGCTGCCTTGGGTCCTGTAGTATATTGACAACCAGATGTTCCACCAATCTCTCCTTCGGTAGTGCTTCCATGATCTTCCCCACTACCGAGGTGAAGCTGACTGGTCTGTAGTTCCCTGCTTCCTCTTTGTTCCCACTTTTGTATAAGGGGACTACATCTGCTGTCCTTCAGTCTTTGGGTACCTCCCCTGTTTCCAGTGATCGGCTAAACAGGATAGCCAGAGGTTCAGCCACCACCTCTCTTCGTTCTTAAGACCCTGGGTGCACCCATCTGGCCCCATTGCTTTATCAACTCTTATTACTTCCAGTTCCTTCAGGACCCCTTTCTTGTAAAGGACTTGTGTCCATTTCTGCACCATTCTCACCCTTGTACTCCTTCAGACCCATTACCCTCCTCTTCCTCAGTAAGACTGAGCAGAAATACCTGTTCAGTATGTCAGCTTTACTGTTATCATCCTCCATGCGGCCCCCATCCTCCCTCTTCAGTCTCACTATTCCTCCTTTGTCTTTCTTTTTCCTTCTATGTACCTGTAAAGGTTTTGTCCCTCTACCCACTGATTTTGCAATGTGTTCTTCTGTCTGAGCTTTGGCTTCCCTTACTGACCTCCCTGCCTCCCTTTGCTTCTCCTGGTACTTCTCCCTATCCCCTTCTGCCTGTATCTTTTTGTATTGCCTTAAAAGGGTTTTGTTACACTTGGTCAAGAGTACTTTTCAGACATTTTCTTTTATTGCCGTATATCTCCAGTCAGTTTATATGATTGACAGTTTATATAATTTTACCCAAAGGGTTGAGCGTTTAGTGTGATAAGTATACAACGTTCTAGTCAAGATCATTCAAAGGTAAGCTCCAGCTCCATTTCACCTAAATTTTACCTTGTCTACCCACTTATGTTTTATTTGTTCCTTATTATCTTTTTATTGGGTGAGGCATTTCCTCTCTCTTGATTAAACCCCCCCTGCTTAAATTAAATTCTCTTTTCTCTCAACTCGTCTATCATTTTACAAGCCTTCCCTCCTGATCCCTCCCATAATAATTCTACCAATACTAGGGTTAAAAATGTGATTCTACCACCCCCTGGTAGAGCACCCATCTCTGCCATCTCATCATGTGTGTTGGAGCTTTACCCTGGATTTCTGCAGTAAGGGATTCTGTAGCATTTCATTTGGACCTGATAGATCTCCATTCTATTACTGTTGGAATGGTGCTAGTCATCCACCTACGAGTTATTGACTTTTTGACTGCCAACAAACTGGGAGGTAAACGAGTTTGTTCCCATGGAGGGGAATGGTCTGGAAAGATCCCCAGCAGTACCTGCTCAGCTGTTAATTCTACCTCTTGCTCTAATAAGCTAGTTAATTCTGTTTGTAGGGATATCCATAAGGGCATCAAACAAGGACACTGCCAGAAAATGTGTCCCAGTGTCGCCTCTCGGCACCCACATTTTAAGCCAACAAACTCCATATTCTTCGGGAGGAATTTAAGCAGGACTGCCGGAGCTCTAAAAAGTGGAAATGACGCTTCCACAGAAATTCTCTCCAAAATGGGGAGGAAGTGATCTTAACCGCACTTACAGCTGATCCCCTCCACCCCTCCATAGTTATTTCTAGATGGAGATCTCTGTTCCATTCCTGTAATATGGATTTAGTTGATTCCTTTTGTTCATTTCTCAATTCCCTGTATATTATTCTGATTAAATGCTTACCCAAATTCCCCTTTATAGCTTCCATAAATGTTTTGAAGAGTTCCAGGGTTGGATACTGGATCTTGGGTTGGGAGGTTTTAGTTTTGATGTTCACATGCACATGCGTGCATAGGCAAACATTTTGTTACAAGAATGACATTTTGCAGGTGAGCCACTGTCAGGTCTAATGCAGCTTAAGCTGCAGTGGGCTCGACAGTAACAGCCCAATGATCATCCAGGTGACACCATTCAGTCCTTGTGGGGTGGAAACTTCCTGTGGTTAAAAGGACAGTGCAGTTCCAAAGAGAGAGCGACTGGGCCCTTTCTTTCTTTTGTTTTTAATTTCTTTTTATCCCCACCTGCCGTCCGCTGGAGTCACACCATTGAGAGTTGCCATCGGCCTGTCCCCTACCAGTGCCTTTTCTGTCAGTCCGTCCCTTCATCCTGCCACGGATACCCCGGGCAGGGTCAGGGTAGGGGCAGACACCTGAGTTTCATGTTTGTCAGGGTCCTGAGGCTGCAGGCAGGCATCGGCACATCGAGACCTGGCTCGGCACGCCATCTTCCCGGCTCCAGCGGGGATGTTTTCCGTGTTTCTCTGTGGGACATTGTGGGCCCATACGTTAAGGTGCAAGCACCGTCAGCAACATCCCTCCCCCTCCTTTCGTGAAGGAGTAGTCCCTGAGGCTGATTGGTCATTGACCTACGCCCTCGATCAATCATGCCCCTGGGACACCAGCTTGCCATCACACCCCCAGCCTCCGGGAGGGGTCACCGCTTGCCGGGTTGGAGAACCCTCCCTCCCCGGAGAAAGCGGGCTGTCGTCGGGCGGCTCAGTCTGTCTCCCCTGGCCAACCCCGGTGTCCGAGCTTCGGCGCTCGAACCGGGTCGCCAGCGTGGTTCGAGGTGGTGTCCAGCGCCTCAACCCTCAGCGCCACCGGGCCGGTGGTGGCCCTTCATCTGCATGAAGCCACCCAACAAGAAGCTGAATGGCATCATGCTCTGCCTGCTGCTTGTTCTCCCCCACCCCACCAACGGTCAGAGAAACAGAGGTCTTGATTAATGCAGTAGCCGTAGCCCAGGCAGGCCCAACCACCAGCCAACAGTGAGAAGCTCAGCCAAACCACTATTGCCACTGCAATTTTCTACCAGGCTAGCTAGCATTCGGGCAGAGTAGACTGAATTTGAAGAGTAACAGTTTACTGTGTATCCCTGGTCGCCTTTGCAGCTTGACTGCCCTAACCTGAGGAATTGTTTCCCACCCTCTCCCAGTCTTAACCCCCTCAAAAGGAGAAGTCTAATGAACCGAGTGAGCAGCCCTCTGACCAGGGTGATGGTTCCTCAACAAAAAAGAGAACCGTAGAAACTGCCGCTGAACCAGTAAGTTCTGCGAAAAAGAAGAGAAAAGAGAAGCACTCAGCTAAGGAACTGCAACCGACAGTTCTAGCGGTTCTTACCACAGAAGCTATAGCTAGTGCCATAAGCCTTTTACAGGCATTGCAAACCAGTACCACGGTACTGGTTCAGCTCCCCGATTAACAGCTGTCAGTTCCGGATTCGGGTTCCCTCTCGGTGCCCGGTTCATTGGAACAATCAACCAGTGTTTTCCCTGAGGAAGACAATGATTATGACGATGAAGAGGATGACTTTGGAGAACCCGTAGAACTAGAGATTTCTCCTGAATAGTGCTGATTTACCGTATAAGGCAGTGGAGGATTACTCTACCCACTTTGCCTTTATGAAGCAGGTGGCACAGACTCTGCACCTCTCCTCGCAGCAGTCCACAGAGGAGGAGGAGGAGGAACCAGATTATATGGAAATGATGGATGTTTCAGCAACAAAGAGACTTTTGTTGCCCATCCAAAAATCTTTAAAAGACAAGTCACAAAATCCTGCAGACTCAACGCCATCCTCCCAATGGACAAGAGGATGGTGGAAGTATTGGGTGGCCAAATGAGGAGCCGGAGTTCCTTTTGGGCATCCTAGCCATGAGGTAGTGGTGCAGGTTGTTGCTTGTGACAAGGCAGGCATTGTTTTGGCATCACATCCTCCTGAGAAGGATTCCAGGAAAATGGATTCCATAGCCAAAAAATCATACCTGGGGGCTTCTTTAGCCATCGGGCAGGCTACCTACATGGCTTATGTGTCCAGGTACCAGAAAAGCCTTTGGAACACAGTGCTTGAAATAACCAAGGCATGTCCAGGACCTATGGCATCTGACCTATCACAGGCAGCTAAGAGGGGCATTGAAGCCTCTTAAGTGTCACTTTCATATGGCAGTGGATGCTAATGACATTACTGCCAGGCAAATGGCTACCTCAGTGACCCTGAGGAGATTTGCTTGAGTGTTCACCAAGTGCCTAGTAGTAGTGGTAGCATACCTAAGGAGGCAAGGGGTTACAGTCTTTCCATGCATTGGACGACTGACTGGTGGTAAGTTAGTTTCCTCCAGCAGTAAAGCAGGCACCGACCACCACACAAGATACTCTGGGGCACTGGGTTTCCTAGTAAACTAGAAAAGGTCAGTGCTAACATCAGTTCAGCTCCTGGAGTTTATAGGAGCAGAACTGGATACTCGGAAAGGAAGAGCCTTCCTCCCTCAGGAAAGAGCAGACAATCTGATTCATCTAGCAGGCTCTTTTCAGCATCATACCCCAGACCAAGCGAGGCATTTCCTCCAGCTGTTAGGGCACATGGCGCAAGCAACAGTATCAGGATCAAGATTCCAAATGAGGGTTATTCAGTTCCATCTCAGGGCTCACTGGTCTCAGAAAAGTTACTCCCTATCAAAGATGGTACCAGTCACAGGAACCCTCCTTCAAGCTCTGCAATGGTGGCAGGAAATAGTCAACCTCAGGGAAGGCATCCCCTTCCTCCAGCTTTCACCAGCAGTAGTTTTGACAACAGATGCCTCCCTCCCTCCTAAGATGGGATGCCCACCTGGGGGAGCATACTGCCCACGGTACCTGGCTCTAGCAAGAGTCACTGCTCCACATAAACCTGCTGGAACTCAGGTCAGTTTCTCTGGGCATTCAGTCCTTCGCCTCTATGCTACAGGACAGAGTGGTTCAGGTCCGGACAGACAGTACAACCACATTGTACTACATCAACAAGCCAGGGGGCCCAAGGTCCTCCCCCCTGTGCACAGAAGCCATGAATTTATGGAACCTGGCTTATTCTCTGGGAATTCCCCTCTCAGCAGTCCATCTCCCAGGGAGGAACAACATCCTGGCAGATGCCCTCAGCAGAATCAACCAGAACCACCACGAGTGGTCACTAAACAGGCAGATCCTGCAAGTTGTGTTCAGAAGGTGGGGCACCCCAGAGGTGGACCTCTCCAGCCCCAAACAATCACCAACTTCATTAACACAGGCATTTTGGGACCTCCGATCATGAACAGTGTCAGTGTGATTTTCTTTATCTGCCCCGAACAATGATTTCCCACAGCGACCACGCATTTCTGTGCTGAAAGTGTGAAACACATTTGAGCCATGTTGTGGAAAATGACAGCTGTACTGTTCATAAGGTGGTGTGGAAAATGCCACTGATGAAAATCTGGACTGAAAATATTACAAATTCATGAACTTACGAGGGTGCGGAAACCGCGTAATGCTCACTCGTAACACAGTCATTTTATGGAGTTTTGTCACCAAAATTTCAACATAGCCATTTTAAGACCTCTGCTCATGACCAGTGTCATTGTGATTTTCTTAATCTGTCCCAAACATTATTTTCGACACCAACTGTACCATTGTGCGCCACATGCAGAAACACATTTTGGGCGAGATGTGAAAATGGTAGCTGTACTGCTCATAAGAAGTGCGGTAAAATGGCACTGTTGAAAATCTGGTGTGCAACATTACAAATTCGCAAATCCTGCCGGCGCATGAGGAACTGTGCAACGTGCTCTCCTAAAACAGTCATTTTTGATTTTTTTCACCAATTTTCAACATAGCTATTTTAACACCTCTGCTCATGACCAGTGTCACGTGATTTTCTTAATGTGTCCCATACATTGATTTCAAGACACCGACCGCGCCATTGTGCGCTATATGGGCAAAACACGCTTGGAGAGATGTGAAAATGACAGCTGTACTGCTCATAAGAAGGTGTGGTAAAATGACAATGTTGAAAATCTGGAGTGAAAATATTGAAAATTCTGAACTTATGAGCGCATATGAACTGGCACGCAACGTACAGAAACAGTCATTTTAGAATTGTCCACCAAATTTTCAAAATAGGCTTCTGAAAGCCCACCTTATGAACACTGACAGTGTAGTTTCGTTAATCGGTCCTGAAAGGTGATTTTGGCGAGTGATCATAAATCACCCTTCGGCCTGAATAACGCTTGACAGTGACAGCATTCATGAGAAGGGTCCCAAAACCCATGTTGAAAATTTGGTAAAATTCCAAAAATGCCCGAGATATGCAGCAAAGTTGAAAAACCCTATCTATTACATTATACAGCTTACCGGCATTTCCTCAGTTCGGCGTCGGCTTTGAAGAGTGCAGACGTGTTCCTGGTCCACCGAAGATCATCGCGCCGGACTCCGGAGGTATGTATGGGTGAGGGGTGGGGAGGCAGGGTGCACAGTGGATGGGTGCGGGTGGGGGCAATGGAGACCGCGAGGGACCGCTTAATTTACAGGTTTTTTTTTTTTTTTTTTTATTAAGACGACGCTGGGATGTTTGCCACGCTGGGTGGGCTTCAGCGTGGCAGCTGCAAAGGCTGTTTGTGGGGGCTGGAGCGCGGGATTGGGCACCCCATCGCCATATTGGCTTGTGCCACACTGGGGTGACTCCAGCGTGGCAGCTGTAAGCGCTGTTTGGGTGGCTGGAGCCGACGGGGATTAGGCACCCTGCCTGCCATATGGACGGTGCCACTGGGGTGGGCTCTAGCTGGCACCAGGAAAGCTTTTGGGGTGGTGGCGTGGAGCCAACGGGCATTGGGCACCCCATCGCTATACAGCATGGGCGATCAGCACGCATTACGCGGTGTGTTTGTTGAGGGGAGCTCTGCTCACTGAAGTGGAGCTCTCCTTTCAACTGTATGCCACTGCATTTTCAACTGCTGTCATAGACAGCTGGAGCAGTGATTGGTGACCGCGCCACGCCTGCAAACACACTGACTGAATTGGAAGAGGCTGACACACCTCTGGAAAACTCGATGATGGCACTATGTTTCTTGCACATGCGCAGAAGCAAACATAAAAAGGGAAGAAAACACCCCCCACTTGGCAAGATTGCAGTGACGACGCTTCAGACTTCTGTATGCACTACTGACATATTGCCCACGTGCTACACTGTGGTCCTGAACAAGAAGTGGGTAAGTCCTGGAGAAGGTATGTGAGGGAGCTGAGGATGTCTTCTGTAGGGGCTGCTAGGGCAGTCTGGAAGCAAGAAACAGAAGATAAAAACAAATCCAAGTGATCTGGTTGACCAAGTACATCAAGTGACTGTTCAACTATTTCAGCACAGCTAACATCGCAGATCTCACAGCATGTTTTCATTACACGCTTGTTTTTCCTTTGATTATTTTTTTATAAGAGGAGTGACATACTTAGAGTATCACATAGTGCTAGAAATATGGACACGTCCTGGGGTTGAAAGCATTGGGCTTGGCCTAATGTTTTCATGCTTTGCAACACACTGGGACACATCCATATGTCTTTGGGACGAGTGGACACCCTAGGTTTTATTTATTTATAAATTAGTAACTGGAAAGGCACACTGAGCCATGGCTTGTTTCCAAGTGTGGCCTAAGGAAAGACAGAAGGATACAATAAATCATACACAGCAGTAATGAACCATACCACAAATAAAGTGCAGTGTACAAATCAAAATGGTGCAAGTGCAAATAACAGTGAAGGGTGACAGAGCTGAAGCTATGAGCAGCACCAAAGCCCAGGTAAAGAGCTAGTGTAGTCAAAACAGGCAGACAGGAATAACACATGTAAGCCCCCAAATCACTTTTTCCTCCCTCTTGTTAGGGCTTTTAGTGTATGGGCAACCTGGGCCCGCCTCTGGGTGTGTTTTCCTCCCCAGCTGCTATAGTAGAGGGTTGGACGAGGCAGAGGAGGTCAGGGAAGTTCTGGTGCAAGTGAGCTGGGGTTTGAACCGCCCTGGGAGTGGCAGATCTTCTTGGACATAAGTCTCCATAACTCATTCACACTATTGGGATCTCGCGCCAGAGGCACCAGGGCCCTCGGAGCAAACTTTTTGCTGGGGAGTCGACGCAGAGAGATGGCGCCGCGAGGCCAGCTCACGCGGCAATGACTATCTCGGCGGACTCCCCATTTTCAGTTCCTTTTTCCCACCGAAAAGTGCGCTTCAGTGACCATCGCCGCCTTGTTGGAGTCAAACTTCAAACTAGCAGTATAGTTTTCAGTTTTATTATTTTGTAGTATTATCTCGGATACAGTATCACTTAAGTTATTCTTATTTTTAGATAAAACGATAAAGAAGTCTCAGCCTACACTGACGGAGTCGACCATGAGCAGGTCAGGTGACGGTAGGGAGACCTTCAGATGAAAGCTGTTCAGTCAGTCGGGCTGGGTCCGTCTCCGCTTCTCCGAAGGGGGTCTGACAACGGCCAGTACAATGCCTGGGATACGGGCCCCGCGATACAAAGCCAAACGGGTCGTGATTCTCGCACCGCTCAGCCTCGAGCTTTCTTCGCCCGCAGGTCTAAAAAGAGAAGGCATCACCGAGGTCGCTCTCTGATACGCCGGCGCTGCAGACGCTTGGTTATCAGGGCTAGTTGCCGGTCTCCTCCTTTGAGTCACCAACAGCGGTTCTGGTAGCCGACATCTTCGACATCGGAGTCCTACCCCGCCAGCACGTAGGTCTTCAGATGAGCAGTTTCATCAGTGGCCACTCTTATGGAGCAATGTGCTCAGAGGCTGGTTCGCTACCTGGCTCGGTCGCCTGCGGGCCTCGGCCTCTGGGCGACCAGGTAGGTGCGATTGACTTTTCCTGGTCGCAGCACCTTCTTCGTGCCGACTCCATGCTTAGTTGTCCTCCATGGTTTCTCGCACAGGGGCCACACCAATGCTCTTTTTCCTTCAAAACCTGTTTTTGGTCTCTGGGGTGCCTTCAGCGCGGTGTGGCCTCGCAGTGCCGTCCTCGAAGCGTCGCCAGCGGCGTCATGCGGCTTCTTGGCGCCGTGCAGCTTCTTGGCATCACTTGTGGTGCCGTCCGACACCGCACCTCCTTGCCGGGGCTCTCGGGACTTCCTTTGTCTCTTTTCCTGCTTGCTCTTCTGGCTTTCATCCTTTCCTGTCCATACAGTCCCTCCTGGACTGTCAGGAGATGACGTTGAGCCTGAGCCTGACCCAGACCTTCGGCTGGGCGATGAGGTGGACAAAGCAGGATCTTTTACTACTGCAGAGCCTGTGGTCGAGGACCTGTCATTTAAGTCTCTGCTGAAGAATTTGATTTCCACACTTTCTCCAGACTACAGACATCGATCCTGGGAAATTGCTAAGACTCCAATACCTTCACGCCTCGGAGATCCCTACAGATTTGACTCCTCCGATTCAGCCTTTCTTCGAGACGCTGTCTCAAATGGTATGGAATAATCCTGCCTTTCTTCATCGGTGGCTAAATCCATTGATAGAAAATATTCAACCCCAAGGATCGTCCATTTTGGCATCTCAAGCCTTTGCGGATCCTATTGTAGTCCTGGCAGAGAATGATAAGGTCGCCCTTCCTCAAACCACTACAGCTCGACCTATTAACAAGGAATCTCATAAGATAGACACCTTAGGTAAGAGAGTCTTTGCTGCTTCTACCCTAAGTATGCATGTGCCAGTTACCAAGGCTATTTTTCTCAGTACTTAGTATATCCTGTGGCACTCTCTCAAGCAAATGGTTGAAGTTCTTCCGAGTCGGATTCAAAACCAGAGCTTCTTCAAACCATTACCAGGGTATTGAATCTAACAACCAACAGGTTAAAGCAGCCATGGATGCTTTCACTCCCCCGCTCAGCAGCTGCTGGTATTTGCACCGCGCCATTCCTGGCTGCACACTTCAGGCTTCACCAATGATGCGAACAACAGGTAATGGCATTGCCCTTTGATGGTGCATATCTTTTTGGTCCTCAGGTCGAGCAAGCTCTAGAAGCTACACAAAGACTAGGTCAGCCATTAAGTTGGCTAGACCTCTCTCCTGCCCCTCTCGAGGGCATGCCAGTAACGCCAGTTTCATAACCGACAGTCCTTTCAAGGCAGAGGAAGTTTCCATAAGAACCAACCTGCCCAATCTCAAAAGAAGGCGCAGCAGAAAGCTTCAGGGGCCCAAAGTGCCCAGCGCTACCTTATGAATTGTTGGCTCAAGTCCCACCTCAACTGCCCGAGGTGGACTTTTCCTCTTGGTGGAGGTCGGTTGATGCACTTTACAGCCAGTGGAAGTCCATAACCTCAGACAAATGGGTCCTTCTGATAATCCTCGAGGGTACTCACTCAATTTTGTGGAAACTCCTCCGGATTGTCCTCCCAAACGGCAGCCCAGGCTGTCTGCCCTTTAGTCAGACCTTCTCACTGCCGAGATTCAGGGCCTTCTAAACAACAGGGCAGTAGAACTTGTGCCGCTGCATCAACAAACACGGGTTCTACTCTCATTACTTTCTGTTCCAAAGAGTCTGGGGAATGCGCCTCATTCTAGATCTCAGAAAGCTAAACAAATTTCTCCCCAAGGAGAAATTCAAAATGATTTCTCTAGGAACGCTGTTACCCTTGCTTCATCAGCACGACTGGTTAGCCTCCCTAGACATGCAGGATGTTTACCAGCACATTCCCATTCACCCGAGGCATCACAAATTCCTGAGGTTTGTGGCTCTGGGACAACATTATTAGTTCAGAGTCCTGCCTTTTGGGCTATCTTCGCACCGTGAAGTTTTACAAAGTGTTGTAGCAGTTCTCGCAGCACCTCAGAAAACTCGAATACAAGTGTTCCCTTATCTGGACAATTGGCTTCTGGCAAGTCCTTCCAGTCAAGGGACTCTGGATGCCAGAGATGGCCTCTCACCTCCTACGTCCATGGGAGTCCTGCTAAACCTCAAGAAATCGCAGCTGCAGCCCTCCCAGAGGCTCCTTTTCATAGGGACCCTTCTGGACACATCCTGTGCGAGCTTTTCTCCCAGAGGACAGAAGGAACGATATCCTTCAGATGGCCCATTACATTGGAGAGAACAGGTCAGTTACAGGCCTCGATGCAACGGATGCTGGGCCTCATGGCATCCTCAGTGTTCACTGTACCTCTGGCCGTCTGCACATGAGAACCACCCAGTGGTTGCTCAGTACTCAGTGGTCTCCAACCACTCACCCAGAGTCCTATCTCATCAAGGTGACAGAACCCTTAAGGAGGTCTCTCACCGTAGGTCTCAAGAGGACAATCTCCTGCAAGGATGCCCCTTGCCCCTCTGATCATCAGATCTCCATTACCACAGATGCCTCACTAATGAGATGGGGAGCTCACTGTCAGGCTCTCCACACTCAGGGTGTGTGGACTCAACTCGAGTCCCAGCTTCACATAAATGTCCTAGAAATGAGAGCCGCCCTTATGCGTCTGAGCTTTGAAGGACATTCTCTGTCACAAGAATATTCTCCTCCAAACGGACAACAAAGCAGATGTATTACATCAACAAGCAGGGCGGTGCTCATTTTACCCCTTATGCAGAGAAGGTATGAGGGTCTGGGAATGGTGCTTGGAGCACAAGGCTCTAATTCAAGCAATCTCACCTGCCAGGTGTACAGAACGACTTGGCAGACCGCCTCAGCAGAACAGAGACAGATCCTCACAGTGGTCTCTACTCAACCATAGTTCAGTCACTATTCAAGAGTGGGAACTCCGGACCTGGACCTTTTAGCCCCCACTCAACACAAAACTGCCTCTCTCTGCTCCAGAAATCCAGGGCCTGGCATTTTTTGTCAGGATGCGCTCAGACTGCGTGTGGACAAAACGCTTTACGCCTTTCTGCCTCTTCCCAATTGAGAGAGTACTCTCAAGTTCGAGTCTCAGGGAGACAGATGATTCTCATTGCTCCTTTGGCCTCGACAACTGTGGTTTCCACTTCTCAACAGTATGTTGGCAGTTCCTCCAGACCACTTCCTGCAGATGAACCTTTAACTCAGGGACCAGTGGTCCATCCCAATCTGAGATCTCTTCACCTTCACGCTTGCTCCTGAAGAGGTAGAAGTAAGTCGGTTCAATGTCTCTAAGAGTTTCTGATATCCTTCTGGCTGCTGGAAGCCAGCCACTCGGAAAACTTACACCTGCCAAGTGGAAGCTTTCCCTCTGTGTGCAAAGTCCTCTTTGAATCCGTTTTCCTGCCCTCCAGATAAAGTTTTAGAGTACCTTTTGGACCTCTCAAATTCAGGTCTCAGTACTCTACAGTTAAGGTTCACCTTAGTGCCATTTCAAGCGTATCATGGATGATTTTTTTTTTTCACTGGCTCAGTTATCTATGGTTAAGAGATTTCTTAAGGCATTCTGCACACCAGACCCCTACAAGGCGTCCTGTTGCAGCCTGGGACATTAATCTTGTGCTAGACATGCTCACTGGAAACCTTTTGAGCCTCTAGCTACCTGTGAGCTAAAGTTCCTCACCTGGAAGACTGCCTTCCTAGTGGCCATTACCTCAGCCCGTAGGGTCTCTGAGATACATGCCCTGGTCACAGACCTCCAGATACTGTGTTCCATAAGGACAAAGTAGTCCTTCGTAGACTATCCTAAATTTCTTCCTAAGGTTGTGTCAGAATTTCATCTTAACTAACCTTTGGTCCTTCCCTCTTATTTTATGGACTTCCAAAATGAAGGGAACGCTCTTCATTCTCTGGATGTTAAGAGGGCCTCGCTTCTACTTAGATAGAACCAAGGATTTTCGTAAGCCCAGCAACTGTTCATTTCCTTCAGTGAGGCTCCAGCTGGGTCAACCTGTCGCTATTAGATGTATCTCAGCATGGCTAGTGGTGTGCCTTCGCACTGCTATTCCATGGCGAGGTTAGTTGGAGGGTAGAGTTTACGCCACTCTACCAGAGTGGTAGCAGCATCCCTAGCGGAAATCCGCACGTGCCCATTGCAGACATCTGCAATGCAGCCACCTGGAGCTCAGTGCATACTTTCTTTAAGCATTATGCACTCGATGTCCATGCCAGATGACATTCTTCCTTTGGCAGAGCCATCCTTAATGGACTTCTGTCTTAAGAAACGTGAGCTCTTGGTTTTCCTCCTGCCTCCTCGGGGCTTATTAGCTTGGTACTCTCCCAATAGTGTGAATGAGTGGTGGAGACTTATGTCCAGGAAGATATGAATTACGCATTTCCACGTAATTCTTGATCTTCTTGACGAGTCTCCACCACTCATTCACACGCCTCACCCTCCATCCCCCGAGCTCACCTCTCTTGTTGGTCTTCACCTCAAACTTTTAGTCCTTGAAGACTTCTTTATTGACCCTTCTTACACGAGTCAGTCCGACTATCTTATGTCCTGTTTTTAGGTTAGGCTACCTTCTAGGTTAGTTACGTTGCACCTCCTTGGTAAAAAGGTACTGAGGCGGTTGGGGAGTCGGCGCCAGATAGTCATTCGTGACAGCTGGGCTTGCGGCGCCGTTTCTCAAGGCGCCATCTCTGGCGCCGACTCCTCAGCAAAAGTTTGTTCCCGGATGGTCCTGGAAGCCCGCGCAGATCCCAGTAGTGTGAATGAGTGGTGGAGACTCGTCCAAGAAGATCAAGAATTACGGTAGGTACGTGCATTTTCATTTATCACTTCTGTGGCTTTGGTTCCATGTAAGGGTGTTTGTGGGTGGTGTTCAGGGGTGAGCAACCTAGGATTAGAGTTCCATGTGCATTTGGGAGCCAGTCCCAGAAGAAGAAGATCTGGGGCCCACCATGTGCTCCGGCACTTGGGTGGGCCTTGGGGTCATTCAGTTTGGGTGAGTTTGCAGTGGGGGCTGCATTGGTGGCAGTGCGGCATGGCTTCTAGGGCAGAGGGAGGGCCTGTGAAGCTATACCCGTGTGGCATGCTGCCGGGGTAGAACTGGTGGCCGCTGCATGGGATCTCGCGATTATCGGACCTGCCGTGCCCATGTCCAGGAAGGTTCCAATCAGGCCCATTAAAGTGCAGGAAGTCTGTGTAACTGAAGGAGAGAGCAATGTTCGCTTCTGTGAGAACTCCCTGGTGGTATATTGGCGGCTGTGAGGCCTGAGGAATGTGGCTTGGGGCAGCTGTCATCTCCCGCATCTAGTAAAAGATTTGGTCTGTTTGTTATTTGGGTTTCTGTACCATCCCTGGGGTGGCCAGTGGTTTCAGCAACGCCAAGTCTTGGAGCCTAAACCTCTTGGGCTCTGAAGATGCGTGAGCCTGTCCCAGCCTTATCTCTTGTCATCTGTTGGGGACAAAATGCAGTTTTGTGCTGTTTATCTGCTACAAGTGTATCGGTAACCATTACTGTCATCCTCCAGCTTCATGGAGTTGATCAGCCATAATTAATTAATAAATTAAATATATATTTTATGTCTCCATTGTGGTGTTGGCTGTATTATTGTGTTTCTGCTGGCTAACTATCTTTGCCCTTCAGTGTTATTTTGGCACCCTCCGGTTACTTCAAGATAGGTCAGCACATTCTCCAGGTACCATCTGTTGTAGACCTCTCTTCCCCATCTATGAGTCCTGCGGGCAAGGTAGAACCATTTCATTTGTTCCAGTTGGGTCTCCTGGATTCATTCTTTATTTGTTCCACCTGTACCTCACTTTTACCATCAAGACCCTTAGACACAGGAGGTGAAGGCAGGCTACATACAAATTTTAAGAAGCAGTCAGGTGTAACTTTTTATTTCGAAGTTTTTTCTTCTTCCTTTGCTCATTAGAAAGTTTTCTATCTAGTAATATTGTGCTGGATGTGTGGAACAGCTCTTAGCGGTAGCTGATGTATCTGTATCTGTCCCGCCCACCACTACATCATCAGCACTGTGATTTCACTAACAGTGACATCACAAGTGACTGACCTGGCAGCCACTGAGTAGCTGTTCCATGCAGCAGTGATGTCCCAGTCAGTGAGGTCATAATGCTGTTGTAGTGGAGGAGGGGAATAAAGATATGTCAGCTGCCAGACAGAGTACTGTCTCACACATCACACCTACTAACATCAGGCAAACGATTTTTAATTAACCAAGGGAAAAGAAGAAGTACCTCAGATACAAGAAGTAAGGGTTGACTGCTGTTAAAAACGAATGTTAGTTTTAGGCAGTACTCTAGCTATTTAAGTGATAACAGCAGGTTGAAACAATTCAGGGTAACAAGTAAAACGAGAAGGCAAGTGCACCACACCTCAGTAAACTGGTTGCTACCCCTTCTTTAGGTTGCTCAGTATGGGGATATTGCAGCAGTTTAGCTGGTGGTGTCCTGCACCTGTAGTGCACTGGCACCCCTCAAATCCTTTCTGTAGGTGAAAGCTCTGACAAATCTGTGACGTCCACAGCGAAATGTTAACACGCCTTCTTCCCCAGCCTGAATATCCCAAAGTGTAATCTCAAAGGAGCATGGGCTCCACATAGCCAGGCTAAGGTCCAGTACAGCCACCGAGGTGTTGTAAACCAAAAGCTACACACAACCCATTTGATGACCCAAGCGGGCTCATTCAGGGTGCTGGTGCATGGGTAGCTGTAAAGGTGTGCTCCATGCTCTGAGCACGCTTTGCTTACATTAATGAGCATGATTTTTAAATCTAAATTTGGTTCCATTGTGCTGCTGCAGTGCACTGGGAGCATGGTCCATTTTGCATCATTGGTCATTGTACGAGACTGTACTACATCTACATGTCTCATAATGACTTACCCTGCCTTATCCATACTAACCATCAGCACATCTTTCTTCAGGGTTTTTCCTGAAGTTAGTGATGTGCACGCAGGGTGGCCATGGTCATATATTTTTCTTTTCAGCGAACTCCCTGAGAGAGCAGGGCTCTGCTGGAGTAGCAGTTTTGTAGATTTGGCAAGGACAACAGTTGATTCTCTGAGGTAGGCATTGCAAACCTGATGCCAGCTAAAGTTGAGGTTGTCAGTGGTGGTCAAGACAAGTATCTGGCTGCGTGATAGAATTTTTTAAATATTATAAAAACAAAATCAGGAGTTGTGACATTCTGGGGTTCTGTGTGGCAAAGTAAATTTTCATGTTGAATTTGTGTGTGACACATAAGAAAGCCAGACAGAGAGACAGAGCTTGAAGGTGACGCACTGTATAAAAGAATTTCTTGGTTTGTCCCTCCAGCTTTATGGTGTGACCCTTGTCCTCACGCATCTTTTGCTATGTAAAATGCTACCCTCCTGTACCTTATTAATACTTTTAAGGTATCTGAATGTTTCTGTCATGTCCCCCACCTCCTCTCCTCTAGAGAGTACATATTGAATTTCTTGAGTCTTTCCTTATTGGGCTTTTGATGCAGGCCCTGCACTATTTTGGTTGCCCTCCTCAGTACCGCTCCACCCAATCTATGTCCTTCTGAAGATGGGGCATCCAGTACTGGATACAGTACTTGAGGTGGGGCCTCACCAACGATCTATAGGGGTAACACTACCTCCCTCTTTCTGCTGGTGCTACCCCTCCCTATGCACCCGAACATCCTGTTAGCTTTCCCTACTGCCTTATTACACTGCTTTGCTACCTTTAGGTCATCAGAAAGGATTACCCCCAGGTTCCTTTCTTGTTTGTAGTTGCCAATACTTCCTATCCACTGGTACATTGCCCTATGTTTGTGCCCCTATGCATGATTTTGAACTTTTAAACCTCTAGTACTATCAAACTGTTATTAACTATCAGAAAATGGATAATTTATATATAAAAAAGTAGGCAGGAGCACACCCATGGTCTAAAGGAGCACATATTTCATGGTACAAGTTTAATCAAATGCTTCTCTGTTTCGTAGGAGCACACCATGCTAAATCTTAACATTACCCCGCGCTGGTGGTATGTGCAATATTATGTGGGTCTGTTCTGTGTACTGATGGTGATTGATGTTGATGTTTCTTATAATAAAAATAATTCAGTTTGCACAAATATAAAACAAAGTGAATGAAGGAGTCTGCTTTCACCTGCAGAAGGGATTTGAGGAGCGCCAGTACACTGGTACATTGCACGTGCAGCGTGCACCATCTAATCAATTCAGTGTAGCAGTTGGAGGGACATTAACTTACCCTTGAGGGGACCATAGCAGGCTAGAATGGGCTCCAGGAGTAGGTCAGGTAGGGGCCTGACAGGAGCTGGGGAGGAGTTTTAGCTGGTATGCAAGGGAAATGGGGAAGGTAAAGGTAAGGTTAATTTATATGGAAATGGGATCCTTTCAGCTCCTGATCTTTAATTCTTTGTTGGTGTCACAGTACTCTAAACATAGAAACAGAATTTGACAGCAGATAAGGACCGCTGGCCCACCTAGTCTGCCCATTTTTCCTACCCATAGTGTCACCACAGACCCTACTTGATCTCCAGCTCTTTCTTCCCACCTTCCTTTCCACTAATAATCCTCACGCCTGTCCCATGCATTTTGAACCCGCCTCTGCTTTCACCCCACCACCTCCACTGAAAGACTGTTACTAGGCATTCACCACTCTTCCGTGAAGCACTTCCTCACATCTCCTGGCTCTATCCCTCCACTTCACTTCATGCCCACTTGTTCTTGAGCATTTTTTTTTTCAGTAATATTCCCCTCCTGTGCCTTATTAATTCCCATGAGGTGTATTCTAAAGGTCCAGTCATATCCCTCTCTCCTCCCTCCTGTCTTTCTGGGTGTACATATTGAGATCCATTAGTCTCTCCTGGTAAGGCTTCTCCCTGCACCATTTTAATTGCCTCCTCTGAACAGCCTCTATGCTGTCTGTTTCTTTCAAAGCTGTGCTCTCAGAGCTGGTCACAGTACTCCATGTGGGTGTTGTCGTGGCATAGGCCAGGAAGCACAAACAAGGAGAAGTTATATATAAAATTTGCAAGTAGCATTTATTATTATCAACAACAATACAGTAAAATTGTGCAGGATAGTGTTTGACACTGGCTGTTCAAACAAACATGAGTCCTTCATCTGAGAGTCTCTTTAAAATCTCCACGCTTATCACTAAACAAAACAGTGCTTTCTTTTATAAAATACTTTTTCCTCACAATTAAATTCTGTATCCTGTTCTTGTAAATGACACCACTTGTGTTCTGCAAAATGTATTAAGTCTTTATTAATTTCTTTCCTGAGACCAGCCTGAAGAGTACATTAGGCTTCTTAACAGGTGCAGTCAATTAAGACATCCTGTCCCATGGATGATTTCCTGCTGATAATTCTGCAAACATGTTTGTGGAAGTCAAAATGCACCTCAAGGTTGACACGTTGTGTTCCAGATAAACCCAAATAGTTGTCTGTAATCATTTCAACAACATAATTGGAAGGCTGGGCCTGTAGTTCAATGGACAAGCAGCCAGCCACATCCACTTCCTGAGCTATATAAGCAGTTCTCCTCAGCCTCCTTCTGAAGCACTTTTTCTTTGCCAGCCAGAGGCTGTGTTGGTCTGTCCTCTGAGCTAGCTGGGGCCTACTACCCCCATCTTGTTGTTTGTCTCTGCTGGACTTCAGTGTTTGTTTTCCTACTTTTGCTTGTATTTTGCCTCCGGCTGTGTGCTTCTTCTGCCCTTGCTTTCTGTGTTTTTGTGTCTTTGTTTTGGACCTTTGTTCCCTGCTTTCCGTGTTTGTGTGTTTTGGTTTTGTCTTTTGGGGATTTTGTTTCTAAGCTCCTGGCATATTGCTACTCCAGTGCTCATATTATTTGCTGTCAGTTACTCACAACTCAGATTACTTGTAATGCAACTGCAACCATGATCTCGTGTTTCAAGCTCAGCCATAGCTGATCTCCATGTTGCACTTTATTGTTTTCACCTGATTCAGGCTGTCTCTGAACCCTAGCTAAGCAGCTCATTCATGCTCTCTCAACTCATTCTACTTTCTCATTGTTGCAGCTTCATTGCACTGCCAGGTGATAGTTGCTTCAGAGCATGGTGTCTCCTTTCTTTCTACGTTTCTTGAAGTTTACAATTTAGTGTATTCAATACAGATGCTGCTTCTATGTTTGTACACCTGTTATACTCTGAGGGTCAGCTAAAGCTACTGCTGATGCTGTTAATTAGTTTCAGTACCTGCATGTGGTCTCGGCCCTTCCATCACTTTCTTGTTTTCCTGTGGCAGGGACTTGGAGGTGTTTGGGAGTTGTGGCCCCATGTGGCTAATTATTTCTGTTCTAAATCCTGTCTCCACCGCCAAAAATCCTCAGAGTATTTTGTCATCTTTATTGGCTTTTTGAGTGCCTGGCTGGCTTGCCCCTACTATTCACAGTGCTGCTCCTTTGTTGCCACATTTTGCAGACCCACGTGAAGGTCCACTCTTGCTTATGCAATCATTGCTTCATACCTACCGCCATCCCCGGCTTCAGCCTCTATGATGTCTGCGTTCACTACTGCATCCAACCTTGCAAGGTCTCAGTACTTAATGCTCATAAGGTCTCAGCACACCAGTGCTCATTCAGCTGCTCACTAGTTTTCAGCTCATTATCAGTTTCTGGGGCATGCCAGCCATACTATTCTGGCGCAGGTTTCCCTGCAGCCGATGATCTCACTCTGCATTCTAAGTCTGCATCTTGAACAAGCCCAACTTGGGGTGGGGTCCTTCTCACCTGGCCCATAGCTGGGAATGTCCTCACCCAGACTTGTCTTTAACTGTTTGCTGATACAACAGCAGCTCCTGGTGTAACATTGAAGACTAGCTGTGAAGGGTGGTTACTCCGATCTCCTTTGGCTCTAGTGGTTCCACTCTTAACAGTTATCCATTGGCTTTAGTGGTTTCCCTAGCAAGGCACCTTCAGCGCATCCCCGTGACTGCCTCTGGTTCACCTGGTTTGTGTTTAGGTGAGTAGGCCAGGTGAGTGCCTCAGCAGTCATTGTCTCCTCCTCCTACCTTGGTTGCCCGATGTTGCAGAGCACTCTTGCAGCCTTCCACGGCGCTCCCACTGGAGAGATTGAGTGAGAGTTTTCCTCCAAATTGGAATGTTTTCCACCTCCCTTTAATTGAGTTTTCAAATTGCAGCAGAGCCGTCAGTAAATAAAATATCCCAAGCCTAGAAGGAAGGCGACCTAGGCCTTGGATCCCCAGAGATTTTCTCTTCATAGGGTTTTTTCTCTCCTCCATGCCTCAGGTCATAACTGTTAGTTAGCATAGTAGTGTTCCTAGTTTCTTTAGGTAGGTTCCACTGTTGGATGGAGGTGGATGGTGTCCCTGCCATTCCCCTCTCCTTAGAAGGTCCCCTCATTCTCAACGCCAAACATCGAATTATGCTTACGCAAACCTGAGCATCTCATTACTTTATCAAGCTGCCTGATGCTTTTATTCTACTACTACGCTACAGCTTTGCTTGCTGATATGCTTCTGTACTGTGTTTCTTTTTGGGGATCCTTCCTAAGGTACTCTTTAGCCAGGGAATCGATCCCATAGCATCTCTAGGGGTGGAACCCTCTTGAGGGTTCCTTGCCTTTCAGGTACCCTACAGGGTGGTGATTCCTCTGGAATAGAGAGTGCGAACAGCCAAAACCAAATGAACACAGTTGCACAAGCAAAACACTATACTGGCTGCTGAGGGCTATTGAATTGGAAGGCTGGGCCTGTAGTTCAATGGACAAGCAGCCAGCCACTCCACATCCTCGCGTTATATAAGCAGTTCCTCTCAGCCTCCTTCTGAAGCACTTTTTCTTTGCCCCACCATCCTCCCTCCTCCTCTAGCAGCACATCTCTCCTTGAATCTTCCATAAGGTACCTTAGTATGGGAATCATCCCATTGCACCTCTAGGGGTGAAATCCTCTTTGAGGGTTCCTTGCCTTTGGTACCCCTACAGGGTGGTAATTGGCTGGGCAATAGAGAGTGCGAACAGCCAAAACCAACTAACACAGTTGCACACAAGCATAACACTATACTGCGTGTAGCCCATTAAACTGTATACATTTGAAAATCAAGTGACCCCAGTTTCATATAAAGATTCACATATCTTTAGGAAGGAAGGAAGGAAGGGAGGGAGGAGGGAGGGAATTTTGGGACCGCTGGAGTACCCAATTCCTAAGTGCCACAAGAAAATATGGTTACATAATCAGACAGGCAAGAAACAGACAAGTGTCAGAATAGAAGAGTACAAAACTGATTCTTGCATTTAACTCTGTCTGCATAACGAATGGGATAGGGTCTCACCCAGTCCTTGCACAAGGTCTCACCGAACCCTGTCACAGTGGGGTCTCACCAGTGATCTATACAGAGAGAACACCATCCCCTCCTTCTACTGGTGTTACCCTCCCTATGCACCCCACATCCCAGTAGCCTCCCAACTGCCTTGTAACACTGCCTGGCCACCTGTAGGTCATCAGATATGATTACCCCCACATCCCTGTCCTGTTTGGTGGTCATTTATTTAAATTTTGGTAACCGGGTAGGCCTGCTGAGACCATGACAGTCCCTTTTCAGGGGTGACTCTGGAATTAGTTACATTTACCTAGAGGGAGGAAAACATGAAACAGTAAATGGTGTTTGATTACATAATCCAACAACAGACAATCTACCATTTGAACAATTTGTTTGGTACATACATTCACAGATAAGTAGCTACAACTTTAAGCGCATGCTAGCACAACCTTTCCACTCATTTTGTACATGCCCTAAGTGCATGATTTTACACTTTTCACACTGGACCCAGCTCCCATACCCTTGACCATTCCTCTAGTTTTCCAGGTCTCTGCTCATTCTTCCCCACCAAGCGTCCACCCATTGCAGAGTTTGGTATCATCTGCAAAGGACAGACTCTCCTTCCAGCTGCTCTGCAGTGTCACTTATAAAGACATTAAAGAGGACCAGTCCCAGTACTGATCACTGAGGCACCCCTGCTGGTCACTCTCTCTTCCGCAGAGTGAACTCTCTTTACCACCACCCTCTGTCACATATCCCCAAGCCAATTTCTTATCCAGTTTACTACCTCTGAATCCACTCTAAGTTACCCAGCTGCCTTACAAGTCTCCTGTGTAGAACAGTGTTGAATGCCTTACTGAAATCTAGGTAGGCCATGTCCACCACTCTGCCCTGATTTAATTCCCTGGTCACCCAATCACCCATATCAGATTCGCTTTGACATGACCTTCTCCATAAATGCGCTTGAAGATGGAAGTGGATCTTCCTGGACTAAGTCTCCATCACTCATTCACACTAGTGGGATAGCGCCAAGCGCTAGGACCAGCGGAGACAAAATTTTGAAGGGCGGCGCCGGTAGGAGGATCACGCCACTTTAGCACTGCGAGACTGACTCGCGCCTGTGAGGCTATCTTCACATCACCTCCAACCGCCTTCAGTTCCTTTTCTCCCGCCACCGAGAGTGCGCTGGATGTTCCATATCGCTGCCTGCCGAGTCAAAGTTTTCGTCTATACGACAACAGCTTTTAGTGTTTAATTTAAACATTTTAATTTAACTATTTAGTGATAATTTTTATTTTAAGAACAAAGAAGATTATGAAGAAATTCTTTCCTGCCATCCACGAGTCGTCCCTTAGGCAGTAGCGGTGGTAGGAAGACTTGTTGAAAGTTGTTATGGCAGAGGAGCTGTGCCGGTCCGCCACCCTTAAGTAACGGGGGGTCTGACTACGGACATCCCAGTGCTCATGAGGGACAGTTCAATCAAGAATGACCATGCGCTCGGGATCTGGCTCCACTTAGCCTCAAGCTCTTCTTCTTCGTTTGGGAAGAAGAGTGGTGCCACTCCGAGGTTGCCCGTTGGTATGTCTGCCACGAGGATTGTTCGTTGGTTGGGCGATAGGCCTGAACCGACTTTTAGGTTTCCTTGGCCCCCGCTCCTAACGGCTGCATACCTGACTCGGACTTCATCTCTGTCCTCGTTGGAGTTCGGTGAGCAGTTTCACTTGGGCCGCTCCTGTGGAGCAGGGGTTTGACTCCTTTTTCCTGGTTGTGTTCCTGGTTTGGGGCCTCCGGCCTCGGAGCTGTTGGACGGAGCCGGTCAATTGATCAGAATGAGCGCGGTGCCCCTTGGTGCCTTCGCCATCGTGTCAGCCTCTCATGCCTACCCCCTCTTCCTTTGCAGACCTCTCTTCCAGGGACTTGTGTTGGGATGTTTCCATGGAATGAAGTCCTATTCTGCGATTATTTTCCACACATTTTAGTGGGTGATGGTCTGCATCGGATCTCCTCATCCAGCGGTTTCCGCTGATGGGACTCTTCTGTTCTGTTCTGTCAGCGGAATCTCTCATTCTGCTCCAGCACTTTCTAAGCCCCTCACGTGGTGCCAAGCTCCTCGACACCCTTCCTGGTGGCGGAGTCTCTAGTGGCTCTAACCTAGACCTCTTTTGGGGTACTTCTGTGGTAGAAAGGCATCTAGATGAGTCTCTCCCTGTCCTTCTGGTCAGTGATACAGCGGATGACTCATTTTATATACTGAAAGACACACCCTCTCTATCATCAGAGTCTGTGATGCAAGCTCTTTAGTAGTTCCTCATTTATGGGGTCCACCATAGTGTTCAGACTGGATCTGTGGACTATATACCTCTGCGTCTAGACTTTTCAGTGGTCAAGACAATTACACTCTTTGGAACATTTTATTTCAATGGTCGGGAACTGCACAGACTGTTCCACTCCTTTGATAAGGTATACAGCCTTCTTTTGATGCTGCCCTCTGGTGGCTGCCTTCACAGGTAGTTAACATCTGTCTAGCTATTATTAGTCCAGTCAGGGATTCGGTTATGGATCCTCAGGCTCCTCCTGCTCCTCAGAGGAATGACATCCTTGTCATTTCTGTATCAGGCAATCCTTGTCAAATAGCAGCCAGCAACCTTGTCAGGCTCGGACTAATGATAATTTAAACAAAAAAAAAAAAGGGGTGTCAGAATTATCACAGCACAGGGCCTAGTTGGAATTTCCGATACCACTTGGATCTGATCAGGTTCCACCTCAACCCTGAAGCAGTGATCGTCTCTAAACCTCAGTAAAGAGTACCTGTTTTCTTCTACCCCTAGGGGGCAGTCTGATCCAGCGGTGGTATAGCTCACCTCTTTTCTCTAGAGATTTCTCTTATTCTGAGATATTTCCAAAACCTAGGCGTCTAACCAATCTGTTAGTCCCTTTTTGTTTTTAATCAGGCTTTCTTCTCTTGATCAGAGCCTTGCAGCAACAGAAGTGACTCTTCAGCAAGTCAGAACTTAGATTCCTACTTCCATGTTTGTTTCAACTTAACAGACGACATGCTCCTTTCTTGACCATAGGTCAAGTAGGTCTTTCTGAGGTACCTTCTCAAATATTCACACCTTCAGTTCCTGTACACTGGTTCCGTGCCAGTAGCACTCAAGCTATCCTCTATGACTGCGTGGCGGGCGGTGATGTTTGTTTTTCAACAAAGCAAACTAGAGTCCTTCCTACTCCCTTCAGGGAGGCCAGAGTAAGTAGTGTCTCACCGCATTGAGCCACTTCTGCCGCTATTCAGTCACTTCAACCAATGGGTTAGCCCTAACTTGGTCCTGCTGTGTCCCTCCTCGGCGCACATCTGCCTCTATTTGCCTTACAAATCCAGCCCCGCTTTTTCTGTCAAAATGTTTTTCCACAGTGGACATGTCCTCCTGTACACTTTTCCTTTCTTCCCTGAGTTCAGAGACTGCTTCTACAATTATACACACGGGGCAGGATGATTCCCTTTGGAATATGCAGTGACTATGATTTGATTCTACTAGACCACCACAAGAGGCTTCTAAGTTGTGCTTACCTTCCATCGGAAGTTTTCAGTGACTTAGTACAAACCATTTTCCTTGATGAGCTAACCCCACCTGGACCTTCTTTTGCTCACCAAGTAAGGGGTTCAAGTGCTACTGGACCTTTTGTTTGCAGGTCAGCCATACTTGGCAGTGGGGTTCCGTCTCCGCTTTGGTCTACCCTGAACCTGTACACTTTACCTCCGGCTCTTGCAGTTCCTGAGGTCCTTTACATTAGATTAGCACATGTCTTTGACACTATTAGTTTTGGTCCTATACCAAATTGTGAGTCCGGTTTTGCCTCTCTCTGAGTGGTTGCGGCTTCCTGGCAGAGTTTCATTTTGTGCCCGTTGCAGTCGTCTGCAAAGTAGTGCGTTACAACTCGGAGCTTATCTTGTAAGCATCATGTTCCGGATGCTCTTTAAAAGATGGCTGTTTTTATTAGCAGGACAGTCCTTGGCTGTCCTTTCTGGAGTGAACCTATCTCCTACCACCCTACTCAGGGTTGTGGGTTTTAGCAGTACTCTCCCACTAGTGTGAATGAATGATGGAGACTTAGTCCAGGAAGATATGGAAATTACCTACTTACTGTAATTATTGATCTTCTTGGACAGTCTCCATCACTCATTCCTACGCCCCCACCATCCCTGGGTTCACTCGTTTTTCTTTCCTGGTCTTCATGGCTATGGTTCGGACTGTGAAGGCATATTTCTTTGACCTTTCTTACAATGGCCATCTGGGCCCTCTCCAAGCCAGAAACTCAGAATGAGTTATTCTCATTAGTTCGCTGCCGTCCTTGGTCGAAAAGGTACTGAGGCGGTTGGAGTCGATGCAGAGATAGCCTACACAGAGGCGCGAGTCAGTCTGTGATGCCCGGCACTGTGTGGTCCTACCCCCAGCGCCGACCCCTTCAGAAAAATTTTGGCCCCTGCTTGGTCCTCGCGCCTTTGGCGCTATCCCACTAGTGTGAATGAGTGATGGAGACTGTCCAAGAAGATCAATAATTACGGTGAAGTACGTAATTTCCATTTCTTCCTTTCCGCTGGAAGATACAGGTTCCCTCGTGCTCTCAGCATTTTGTAGGCCCTGGCTTTCAAATTGTCGGTTTTACCAAAAATCAAACTCGTTCGAGTTAGCTATCGCGCTTTCATCGCATCGACTATGGAGGAAAAATCTTCCCCAGGATTTCACGGTGCCCCTGTGGCCAGAAGATGTTGTGCACCGATCCCCACCTCACGTGCGTTTACTGCCTAGGTGTCGGACATGACACCTCGTTATGTGGTTTTGCTTGGCCTTCCATCCCAACATCCTAGACGCATCGCAAGGCACGCTTGAAGCTGGGAGGCCAGAAAAACAAACCCACCAGTGAACTCAAGGAGGCTAGGTGGGCGGTTTCTGCAGCTGCGGCTCTGCCGAACAGCTGGAACAGATGAAGGCATTCGAGGAGGAAGCAGCTTGCACTTGACCAATCAAATCTTCTTCGTCCCGCTGAACCTAGGCTCTACCTTTATGGGCTCCTTCAGGAAGATTTGCCAGCTCTCTCTCCACTTGGGTGAGGCACCCTCGGGCTCACCTCCTCCTGCTCGGAAGTGGGAGAAGGACCGGTGTCTTCGTCTCGACAGAGATGCTCTTGGGACCGGGAGGGTCGGAGTCCCAAGAGCACGCGGTCTTGACCTCGTCAAGCTCACATCCTCAGCCGCTGGCTTTCGGACCTTCCATCTGGCCAAGAGACAGAGGAAGTGCCTGATAAGGTCAAAATTATCCTTGACCCCTTGTCACCAGCTGTGCCCGGCGACTGCTGACTGGGACTCGGTCCTGGTCTTTCCGGATGAGGAGACCCAGCCTGCTGGTGTCCCCATCAAGGACCAGTCCGGACCCTCAGGTCTTACCGATCCTGGTGTCTCCTGATCAGCAGTCAGCCTCCCGATCTCGGTCCGGTTCAAGGACCCCTTGGACGATCGACCAAGGAAGAGCCATAAGCGCTCAAAAAAGAGGTGATGCCGGGTTGCGGGGTCGGAGGGAGGAGGAGGATTGAGCATCCAAGCGGATGCTCTCCTCCTCCAGGGTGGGACCTATGGGTGCTTCATGCACCCAATGCTCCGAGCTGGTGGAAGCACGGGCACTGGGGTATAGGCAGCTCTACGGAGTTGAGGAGGATGTCCGGCACTTGACAATGGCATGCGTTGCACGCCGTCTGTCTGGAGCGTCAGTCCTGCGTGCCTACATCCTCGGGTAGAGGACAAACAGGGGAAAACGAAAAACACCCTCCCAACCCTGGATGATGACTGGTCCCACCCAAGATCTCCTGCCCACGTGCAAGACTCCACTGTGCAGGCACTCCAGTGGAGGAAGAGGATCAAGGTAGGAGCTGACTGTGCAGTCTAGGGGCAAGATACGTGGGTGGGGATCCACTGAGGGGAATTGACCAAGTCCGAAGGAGTGGGGTGAGAGGGAAGAATAGATGGGATAAAAAGGAAAGTATAAATAAAAAAAAAAAAAAAGAGGCGACGCCTACAGGTCCTCATCCTCTTCGGACAAGGAGAAGCTCCGACGGAAACTCCATCAACACCATGAAGACCTTATGTGGCAGCAGCTGATCTTGACAGGGCGGAAGCTGCTCCACCGCCTACCCTGCCATCACTTGGCTCTTGCCTCCTAGGCCTAAGCAGACCCCTCTGGAACTGAAGTCCTCGGTTCCTCCACCCGTGAGGGCCAGGCCGTCTCCCAGATAAGCCTATTGAGGGTCTCTCCATCGATTCGGGTGGAACCACCGCCTAAACAGCCTGAGGGAGGCACCCTCAGAAGAGGACTGACAGGACACCGAGCTTCCCCAATATCTGTCGATAATAGTCACCCTGGACCGCCTCGGCAGATTGAGGGTGACTTAGGTGGTAGACCACTGTATCATGACTCTTCGGACTCAGATGTCACCAGCTTGCACTCACATCCCAGGGATGATGAGTCGTCGGTTGGCGCAGGGATAGAGGAAGGCCCTTCCTCTTTCCAGGGCATTCTCCACCTCAAAACTGATTCCACTGGAATGCCCCTGGAGCCTATCCCGAAAAGGGCGGCACCCTCTCACCCACATTTATAAGAGAGGGATACCCGACAGAGGCCTTTCCAGTGGCCGAGGCCATTGTTGGCCCAGCTCTTGAACCGACGCGCGTCCTGCCTCCTGCCCAGTACCATCTGCCCACATGACCCATAAGTGCGCAGTGCCCATGGGGTCCCTTGCAGGGTTCACAGAGCATCCTTCGCTGAAGGTAGTTCGTCTGACACTGACCGACTTTCAGACAAGAGAGTCCAAGAATTGGACTACATTGCCTATAAGGTCTATGCGGCCTCTTCTCTGGCCTTTCTGCCAGGCCAGCTCGGCTGTTATTATGGCACACTTCTCTCATGCCCTTCTTGGGTCATTAGACGAGGTCCTCCTTCATCTCCCACTGGAAATGCAGACTACGGTCAAGCAGGTCTGTGACCAGGGCCATGTTGTTGCTAAACAGCAGCTCCAGGCGGCCTTGGATATCGGGGATTCTTGTACCCACTTGCTGGCAGCTGCAGTGGCCTCTTGCTGCAGGGGCTTGGCTGAGGCTTTCCTCCTTCCGGTGGATACTCAGCATAAAGCTTGCTGACGTGCCCTTCCTGGTATCGACTGGTTCGGTCCAGGAGTGGTCAGTCACCTTCCTGATCTTGGATGCTACTTCTGCCAAAGGTTCTTGGGCAAGAACAAGCAGAAGAGAAAGAAGAAGCCATTCCGGCACTCTTCTCCTGTGGTCCGCAGCCTCCTATCAAGGAGGATAGCAACATCAACAGCAGCAGCAGGCTCAAGCTTGGTGCCTTGGCCCAAGCAAGGTCCTCAGCAGCCCCGTAAAGGAGGCTGAGGCTCAGGTCCTGGATCCTCCTCCTCCTCCTCTTCTAAGCCTGCTCAGTGACGGGTTGTGGGTGGCCACCCTACACCCATCATGCCAGCTCTGAGTCCTCCCATGGGGGTTAGCTCCATCACTTCCTTTCCGCCTAGTCCGCTATCACTTCGGACAGGTGGATTCTCAAGTGGCCGGGTCAGGGACTGCCTCAGAATTCGAGCAGTACCCTCCCGAGCCGAGCCTGTGCCCCCTCGGGAGAAATGGATTTCCGATGCACCCAGTCGGCTCTTTGAGACAATGTAGCCCTGCTCCTCCGCAAGAAGCAGCAGCTCCAGTGCTGGATCCTCTGACAGACCTAGGCTTTGTCTCCAGGTACTTCCTGGTGCCCAAGCAGATGGGGGTTGGCATCCCATCCTAGATCTCCACGACCTGAATCAGTATCTCAGATCCCACACCGACCCAGATCATACCATCCTTGGAGCAAAACATGTGGTTTTGTTCACTGGATCTACAGGACACAGTCTTTCACATCTCAATCTGTCCGTCCCATCAGCGGTCCCTCCACTTCAGGGTCGAGGGACTATGTGATTCCAAACCATGCCGCTCGGCCTGTCTTCGGCCCCAGGGTCTTCACCAAATGCATTGCAGTGATGCGTGCCCACCTTGGCGTCAAGGAGTCAGAATCTACCCTTATCTCGACGATTGGCTCTTTGTAGGTTGCACCCAACAGGAGGTGGAGAGGTCCAGGGATCTGGCCCTCAAAACCTGCTCCCAACTCGGCCTCCTCATCAACGAGGCCAAGTTGGAACTCATGCCTCTCAGGTGATGGGCTTCATCGGGCAGGGCTCGACTCTTGTCAAGCCAGAGCTCAGCTTCTGGCAGGCAGGCGGAGGTTCTGTCCTCCTTGCCCGATCATTTCTGGTTGGGCATTTGCGCCCTACCGGGACCTTCTGCACCTTCTGGGGTACATGGTGGCGTGCACCTCGGTGGTCCATTGGCCCGTGGCACATGCGCCTCTTCAGTGGGAGCTGGCTGCCCAGTAGACTCAGCGATATGGTCATTTCAACCAGCTGATCACTGTAACCCAGAAGATGTGGGACGCTGTCCAATGGTGGACCGCCCCAGACCGGTTGCAGGAAGGGTTCCATTTGTCCGCCCTGAGCCGACGGTTGTCCTCACAACCGATGCCTCTTTCATGGGCTGGGGAGCCCATATGGGGACAACAGGGCCCATGGGTTCTGGACCCCTGAGGAGTCCGATGCCACATTAACCTTTTGGAGCTCAGAGCAGTCAGACTGGCACTGTCAGCTATTGCTCCTCAGCTCCGGGGTCAAGTGGTTCAAGTCCAGACAGACAATACCACGACCATGTACTACCTCAGCAAGCAGGGTGGCACTCCCGCCTGCTGTGCAAGGAGGCGCTCCACATCCGGACCCTCGTAAGCCGGTTGGAGGCGGATCTCCTAGCCATTCATGTGGCAGGAGCCTCGAACCAGCTGGCTGATGCTCTCAGCCTCACAGGCCAGACATCCTACAAGTGGTCTCTCCATCCAGATGTAGCTTACAGCCTGTTCTCCCATTGTGACAAACCGATGGTGGACCTGTTTGCCTCCAGGAAAACAACAAGCTGAGGCTGTATCATGCCCATCCCCTCAGCAGGTCTCGCTGCAGGGGGATGCCTTTGAGGCCATGGACCCCAGGCCTCCTCTACGCCTTCCCTCCATTTCCCTTGATCCACAAGATGTTACTCAAGGTGAGGAGGGACAAGGCAAGGTGATCCTGGTAGCCCCAGATTGACTGGGCCAGTTCTGGTACCCAGGCTTTGTACACACCGGACCTTATATCTCTGAACCAGGAGAAGGTATTCCATCCGGACCTTCATCCTGCAACTCACAGCCTGGTACCTGGCGGCTAGAGTTCCAGGCTTTGGGTCTTTCTGAAGATGTCTACACCGTAATGGAGGCATCTAGAAAGGAATCGACCAGAAATGTTATGCCTTCAAATGGAAAAGGTTTTCCATTTGGTGTCAGGTAAGTCTGACCCCTTATCCTGCTCTGTGGCTAACATTCTCGACTACCTTCAGTCTCTCTCCAAAGGGGTCTATGGTCATCGACCCTTAGGGTGCACCTGGCAGCCATTTCTGCTTACAGGCGTGGGCCAGTCAGCCGACAGTGGCACAGGAGATGGTGGTTGGGTGCTTTTCAAAGGCCTAGATCACATTTCCCTCTGGTCCATGAACCTCCACTTCCATGGGATCTGTTGCTGGTTTTGGCAAAGCTCATATGCAAGCCATTCAACCCATGCACAAGTGTGAGCTATCACGCTTGTCGTGGAAGACATCTTTCCTGGTGGCTATCACGTCAGCCAGAAGGACAGGGAGCTCCAGGTGCTCCGGTGAACTCCTGTATTTGGTCTTTTACAGGGACAAAGTTGTCCCTGCCCCCACCGAAATTCCTTCCGAAGGTGGTGTCAGAGTTTCACCTTAACCAGGTGTTGACTCTGCCAGTTTACTACCCTAATTACACCTCGGATGCCGTACAGGCTCCATACTCTGGACCTGAGACGTGCTCATTCCTATAACAAGGAGAGGATGGCGAAATTCATGGAGACATTCGCCAGTTGTTTGTCACCTATGCTGAAGCCGCCTGGTAGACCTGCAGCCAAATGGACCATAGCAAGATGGATTACATCATGCATAGGTTCAGGCTGGAGTTGGCAGGTAAGGAGCATCCCAGAGGATAAGAGCTCATTCTACCGCCATACTGCTGCATCGTGGCTGCTTCCAGGGACATCCTATCCAGGAAATCTGTTGGGCTGCTACCTGGAAGTCAGCAAACACCTTAATCATCTACTACCACATCGACCTTGAGTCACGCCCAGGAAGCTGGTTTTGGGCCTCGGTTCTCCAATCTCTGTTTCCTAAGTAGGGGTGTGCGCCTTGCCTCCCTCCTTCCTCGAGAACTGCTTGGAGTCTGCCAAACAGTGTGGATGAACAACATATACATGCTTCTAGAAAACAGGTTACTCACCTGTAACAGTAGTTCTAGGAGTGGTATATGTTCATCCACTTCACTCCACCTGACCTCCCCAGCTTGGGTGCTCCAACCTTGCTTCTAGCGGGCCAAGATCTGGTGTCATGGGGCAGAGCTGGGGTGTATACCACCCTGGTGGGTGGGATGAGCCAGCTTGAAGACTTACAACAAGATTTAAAGTGGAAGGGGACATGCCAAACAGTGTGGATGAACAAAATATACCATTCCTAGAACTACTGTTACAGGTGAGTAACCTGTTCTTCTAGTGGCCATTACTTCAGCAGGCAGAGTGTCTGAGTTATAGGCCCTAGTAATGTTTTTTTACTACATGATTTTACATTAGGGCAGCGTAGTTCTCCATACATATTCTAAATTTCTGCTTAAAGTAGTACCGAGTACCATCTTAACCAGTCCCTAGTACTTCCATCTTTTATCCTAATTTGGAGAATCTCAGGAAGTGTTGCTCCTTTTCTGAATGTTGGAAGGATTCTCAGCTTCAACCTCCATTAAAAAAAACAAAAAAAAACAAAGACTAGGCAAGCTTTCCAGCTGTTTGTTTGTTTCAACCCCAGTCGAAAGGAGTTCTCATCCCCAGTCAGTGCCTGCCTAACTGTAGTGTCAATTGCATTTAGCATTGCTATGCTCTAGAGTATCTTATACACTGCCACATTCACCTTCCCTCCATCCCTTCTGCTGTTAGATCTTACTTGAGAGGCTCTTACAGTAGGTAATTACATATAGGACTGACACAGGGCAGGCGGCAGGACCCCACGGAAAAATTTCTAGCTGGCAGTCCCTGACGAGGACTGCCCACATCGGTGACCAGCGTCGGGAGATGGTATAAAGGCGGTCCTGGGCGCCGCCTTCAGTTCTTTCCACCGTTAGCTTGTGCAGTGCCTCGCGGAAAAGTTTGTGCTTCATCAAGCCCTACCTTCATTGTTTTTTACCGAAAAATCATTATTTTTCGACTAACGTCAGTACTAGCATCGGTGTATGTAGTCCCCTACCCTCAAGCACAAGAATAAGTGCGGGTAAATGCAGGCGTAACTACCGCACAGGGGCGGCCACCTCCTGTGCCTGTTCTGCCTAGGCCCCGATCACCCGGTTGAGAAGTGCCAGCACTGCCTCAGTTTCAATGTGGCTACCCGAAAAGGTGGCAGCAATCCCTGAAGCCCATATTCTAAGAAGAAATTAGTTCTGTGGAGAAGGAGCTCAAAAAAATGAGGCAGGCTTCCACTTCCCCTGAAGGCCATCGGAAGGAGAGCACCGGGACAAGGGCTTTTCCACGCGCATCTCCCTCGGGGAGTGGCTGGGATGCAGGTTACATCCCCTCTGGGGATGCAGCTCCTCGGCAAGCCGCCTCAGAGGTTTTCGAGGCGTGCGGCCACGCCCGTCCTGGCTCATGCTCGGACCTTGCAGGCATCCAGGCAGTTGAGGCCTCCGCCCCTGGTTCGGCCGCAGGCTCGCGGCCCTACCACTGTGGGCGACACCGGTAAGCCGGGTTTCCAGCTCCTCTGATGTCCGCCCGGAGAGAGCGGTGGGCGTCCAACCCTCTGGGCGAGCGGCCTCCCTCCACCCGGACCAGGCTGATCACTCTACTTGTCCTACCTCCGGTGATGGCTTTCATAAGTCGGACGTCAGCTCCTCCGGTGCCCACCAAGAGCTCGCCACTAAACCTCACATGGGCTCATCCGACGTCCGGCCGGAGAAGGAACCAACGGGCCCCCGTCCGTCCGTACCCAGTTCCCTGCAGCCTTTCGCTGCCATCTGGGGAACCAGAGTCTCCCCAACTTGACCCTGGGGACTTTTCCCTCCGTCCCGGGTGAAGCTGGGGATCTTTTGCCTCCGTCAGTCCTTCCTGTACCTGGAGTGCCAGACCTGATGTTGGCTCCCGGGCGCCCGGCTCTGGCCTTGGCCCATCCGACTCCCGGTACCTCCGGCCAGGGCCCTGCCATTGGCCTGATGCCGGCCTTACCGACTCGAGGGCATTCCGCTCCCATCGGGCCCTCCGGGTCTCCACTATGAACCCACCGTGAGGCCTCCGGCTGGGCAGTCTGCTCCGGCAGACCCCAGCTCCTGGGTATCCTCCGTCCTATTCAGCGCCGGTGTACCTGGGACCACAGTATCTGGCACCACAGTACCGGCGCCGGGCTTCCCGCGCGCGGTACTCGATGCAACAATACCCGGCCTTGCGGGCTACCCGCAGCCGGGTTTTGGATATGCGCTCCATCACGGTAACAACTTCGTATCCTTATCCCCGCCTCCTCCTCCTCCACGCACCAAGGCCGGGCCGTGGACCTGCATGAGACTTGGCCTCCTAGTGGACTGAGGCCAAGGCTCAGCTCACCAAAGAGGTCGAGAGCCACCTTCCGCCAGGTGCCTCCCAGGTTCCCCATCGTCCCGGAGGCACACTCCCTTACCATCTCTAGACTCCAGGGTTTTCCTTCTGAATCCAGAGAAGGGCAGGACACGCTTTCCTGGGGACTTCCCATGGGGTCCGTTCCTCCCCGGGTCGGGAAAGGGAGTCTTTCTCTTCTTCATCCTCCTCTTCACCCTTGGACTCCTCGGACTCTTCCGGACGGATGCTCCGAGGAAGACGACGAGCCTTGCTCTTCGTCAAAGCCAAACCTAAGGACTCTTCAGAAGTCTCTCCGGAGGATCCTTCTTTGCAGTTGCTTAGGAAAATCCAGAAGGTTCATCAGTGGCACTCCTGGAACCAGATCCTCAGCGTCTGAAACTTCGCTGAACATCTGGATCTGCCGTGACAGCTCCTACCTTGGTGCCACCCTGGATAGAGCCTCATGCCGACCTTGTTACCACAATATGGAAGCAGCTGTCGAGGCCTTAGCCCTACTTCCTAGGAAGTCCAACCGGCTATATCAGGCTCCAGAGGGTGTTGATTTCCTGGATTCTCACCCTCGTGCGACTTCGGTCATGATTAGAATCGCTCGCGCCGGTCGGCGAACCCCTAACATCTTAGCACGTCACCTCCTGATAAGGAATCACGCCTTCTGGACCAGTATGGGAGAAAAGATTTACGCTTCCTCCACACTGGGGATCAGGGCCCTGAACTATGTCGGCTATATGGGGAGCTACCAGAAGGCCATCCTGACTCAGGAGGAAGCCAACTGGACTCCTTGCCTGACTCCTAAGTCAAGCAGGAGTTGGCTGATCTCGTCCAGCTCTGCTCGTTCGGCCAGTCGACACATGCTACGTGTGACATACGATGCAGTGGACACTGCTGGGCGGAGCTCAGCTTTCACTGTAAGCCTCTGACATCATGCTTGGCTCCATGTGTCAGGTTTGGTCCCGAAGGTGCAATCTGCTATCCAGAAAGCACCCTTACGAGGGCTGGGTGCTTTGAGGGGTGATGTCAAGGACATCATCACCAATTTGCAAGAAGAAGGAGATGGCTCTGAAGTCAGTTGATTCCATGTACTGTCCCCATCAGCAGCAGCGGTCCCTTTCACAGACGGAATCGCCAAAGTCGAAACCCAGGAAGGCGGGCCACAAAACGCTGGACCCCACAGCTGTCAAGCCCCCCCGCCCAAAAAGCAGCAGGTGCTTCAGCTGCGGTGCTGCCCCGCACCACTTGACTCCTTTCCTCTCCCACTGCCTCCGGACTCCCCGGTGGAACTGGTAGGAGGGAGGTTTCCCTCCACCTTCCGGGATGGGAGGGATAACCACAGATTCTTGGGTGCTCCAGCTCATAGAAGAAGGACACTCCATAGAGTTTCTTCAGAAACCACCCTGCCACCCCCTCGGAAGTCGTATTCATGGAAACATCTTCTCTTGATCCAGGACAAAATCTCGGCTCTTCTGCTGAAGCAAGTGATAGAGCCTGTCCCCCTTCATCTTCAAGGGACGGGTTACTATTCCCATTTCTTCCTGGTCCCAAAGAAGACAGGAGATCTCAGACCAATTTTGGATCTCAGTTCCTGAATCTTTACATAGAGTACAAAGGTTCAGGATGCTCTCTTTGCAGAGCCTTCTGCCCGGTCAATGGCTTTGTGCTCTGGATATGCAGGGCAGCTTATCTGCACATTCCCATTCGCCCATCTCATCGCATATACCTTCATTTTGCGTTTCCAGGGGACCACTACCAGTTCAGGCACTCCCGTTTGGTCTATCCTCGGTCCCAGTATTTACAAATGTCTGGCAGTGGTGGCGGCCCACCTGTGTACCAAAGGGTGCAGGTTTTCCCGTACCTGGACGACTGGCTTCTGGCTGACCTCGTCCAGGAGGGAACTCCTGTGTTTCCTCTCCCTTCCCCAGCAGGTTTTGCCTGCCTGGATATTACCATCAACCATTCCAAGTCTCATCTGGACCCATCCCAGAGGCTACAGTTTATTGGGGCGATCCTCGAACGACCATGGGCAAGGTCTTCCTGCCCCGGACAGGTCGTCCACCTTCAGACCCAAATAAGTCTGTTGTCCGACGCAGGGATGGTCTCGGCAGGTCGGTCCTTTGCCTTCTTGGAGCTCATGGCGGCTACTATCTCGACGGTACTTCTATTCGACTCCACATGAGGATCTCTCAGTGGACTCTCACGCCTCAATGGGATCAGCTGGTGGACGACCTAGATCACTCAGTTCTGATCTCTACGCCAATGATGCAAGACTTGCAATGGTGGATGATTCGAGAGAACCTGTTTCGGGAGTTCCTTTCTTTCATCTCCCCCTCCCAGACTCTAACCACAGGCGCCTCAGGGAAGGGTTGGGAGCCCATCTAGGCCCTCATCAGACCCAGGGCTCCTGGTCCAAGCTAGAACAAGCTCTCCACATCAATGTGCTGGGGCTTGGGCAGTGTTAGTACGCTCTCCAAGCCCTTCACCAACACATCCTTCCTGGCCACCCAGTCCAGACAGACGTGCATGGTGTGGTACATCAACAAGCAGGGAGGGACTCGGTCCTACCCCTCTATGCAGGAGGCAATGAGGATTTGGGATTGAGCAACAACACGACCTTCACCTCACGGCAATTCATATTCCAGGAGTCGATAACACCCTGGCAGACAAACTAAGTCGCTCTTCTGCTCTGACTTACGAGTGGGAACTTGACCAAGGGGTCCTAGACAATATCTTCCAACTTTGGGAACACCACAGGTTGACCTGTTCACATCCCCAAATGCAAAACTTCCCATCTTCTGCTCGCTCATTCCAGAGGCGCTTTGGAGAGCGACGCTCTGTCTCTAGACTGGAAGGACAGATTCGTCTATGCCTTTCCCCAATTCCATTTATCCCACGAGTCTTGCAGAAACTAGCTTCAGAAGGAGTGAGAATGATTCTGATTGCTCCTTTCTGGCCCAGGCAAATCTGGTTCTCTCTTCTACAACAATATTCAGAGGATGCTCCTCTTCCTCTTCCTCTTCCTCTGTCTCGAGGTTTGTTGACCCAGGATCAGGGGACTGTGGTCCATCCAGGCCTCAATCCCTTCAACTGCATGCATGGCTGCTGCAGACCCTAGCCCAATCCCATTTTGGAGTGTCGCCCAAAGTGGCAGAGATTTTAGTGGAGGCCAGAAAACCTCCACCAGATCCACTTACATGTATGCCATGAAGTGGAAAAGATTCACTATTTGACCACTTCCAAGAACGTGGAACCTTTCTCCTGTTCAGCGGGGCTTCTGCTGGAGTATCTAAGTCATCTGTTTGACCTGGGTCTCAGCCACTCTCTCTGAAGGTGCACATGGCTGCCATTTCTGGCCTATCATGTTCCCTTCACAGATAAGGTTTTGCTCAACTGGAGGTCTCCAAGACCTTTCTCAGAGGGGTCCTCCATCCATATTTCTGCTCCCCTTGGGACTTGAACTTTGTTCTCAAGAAACTTACTCTCCCTCCTTCTAGACCTGCAGCTTCTGCGTTTGAAGTTCCTTTCGTGGAAGACTCTCTTCTTGGTGGCCATTACTTGACTGGAGAATTTCTGAGCTCCAGGCCCTGATGTGTAAAATCCCTACTTGATTTTCACAAGGAGCGAGTTGCTCTTAGCATGAATCCTAAGTTTCTCCCTAAAGTAGTAGCCAGTCTACCTAAATCAGTCCATAGAGTTACCTGCCTTTTTACGCAGTATTCTGATCAAGGAGTATTTACTTCATACTATGGATGTTCACGGATTCTGAGATACTACACCAACAGGACGAAGGATCTCAGAAAGACTGATCAGTTGTTTGTCTCTTTTGCTCACAAAAGGGAAGGCAATGCTGTTTCAAGCAATGCCTGTCTAAGTGGTTGGCTCATTGCATTACTTTCTGTTATGACAAATACAACAAGACCCTCCAGGGTCAAGTCTGAGACCACTCCACTAGAGGAGTAGCTGCCTCAGCGGCTTGTTTCAAGAATGTGTCTGCGGCAGACATTTTGTGCCGCCACCTGGACTCCGCTCCATACCTTTCTGAAACACTACAGTTTGAATGTTGCCTCTGCCAGAGCAGGTTGGCTGGCTGTTTTGCAAGGCCTCCTATCTTGAGACTTGCACAACCAGAACTATCTTTTGGAGTAGTTTTCCTACTCCCGGTGCCTCTCTTTGTTCCAGACTGCTTGGGATTCAGTCCTATATGTAATTATCTACTGCAAGAGTCCTCTCGAAGTGAGATAGTACAGTTATGTAAGAACTTACTGTAATAGTAGATCTTGAGAGAGGCTCTTGCAGTAGGTATACCTTCCCACCTTCCATCCCCTAGGCTTTTCAGCTCCTTTTCCATTGAGGAAATATCCACTTCTCTCGTCCAGCCTCTTTTTGGCCTGTGGCGGAAAGAACTGGAAGGCGGGCATCCGGGTCCGCCCCTTTATACCGGCGTATTCTGGACGCCGGTCACCTGACATAGGGGCGGTCCTCGCTGGGACTGCTAGCTAGACATTTTTCCGTGGGGACTGCCGGCGTCAGTCCTATATGTAATTACCTACTGCAAGAGCCCTCTCAAAGATCTACTGTTAAGGTAAGTTCTACATAACTGTACTTTCTTCGTATTAGCAGTCTACCCCCCAAGCAGATACTGTATGAACTGTGAAGATACTTGTTGTCCATTTTACAGGAATTGCTGGGCTATCTTGTGCCATTTTTTAGTGTTTTTATCAGTAGCTTTTTGCTCTCCATAAAAAGGGTACTGTGATAGCTGTGGCCTTCACAGGTGTATATTTTGCTGGCACATGTATTACGCCATATGTCTGCAGCCACCAATACCAAGAAGTTCTGGTTCCCAGGAGTCCTGTTACCTCCTACTCTAAAACCAAAGTTTGTGGCTTTAGCGGAGAAGATACTCTAGAAGAACATAAGTTACAGTAAGTAGCTTTCCTTGCATAAAACATTTAGCAGATTTCAGTTAATATGTATTTTTCTCTTTGTTCTAGGAACTTGAACAGTACAAACGAAATGCTTCCAAATCCTGGAAAGGAATACAGCTTGATCAACATGGGACATATACAGATCCATAGTTGTCTTATTAGGTAATATAATGGGTGTTTTTCTGTATGCTTTTCTTTCTGTTGCTTAGCAGACTGGCTTCAGTATTCAAACTGTTTGGGCTACTTTATGAGCACCTGGTCGAACTTGGGGTGCATGTGCATTTAAAGTATGAAATTTTGTCATTAAGTGTGGACACACACCTGATTTGTGTGCATGTCTAGGGCAGATTTAAAAATTGTGATTGTTTAAGATTACCTTTGTAATGGGCAAGGGATAGTCCTTCTGAATCATGATTGCAGGGTCACACAGATTTTAGCCCACAAGGCTAAGCAATATTTTTGTAAAAGAGAACAGCACTTTTCAAAGTATCACTGCCAGGAATCTCATACCTTCTGTTACACATACAGTAAAGTGCTGTAGTCATGTTGAATACATCACTTTGTTTTCCTTTCTGTACCTTCAGAATTTTATTTAGAAGAAGCTCTCATCAAGTGCCCCCACACACACACACACACACACACTGTGCCATGCTGTACAGCAGACTGTTTGCTGGCTATGCTACTGAGGTACTCAGCGTCCTGGGCTTTCCTGATACAAAGGCAGCACTCCAAAATGTATTTGCTCACAAATGCAGAAAAATTAATGTCTAGCAAAACCCCAAACACCAAACAAAAACACAAGAAAGCCAATGCTTCAAGACCACCGTCTTTTGTATCAGAGGTCTCGTAGTGAAGATACAGTGGTCTTGAAGTGCAGGAAGTTCCTTTTTTTGTTTTGTTTGCATGCCCCCCATGCCAGTCATGGCATCCTGCAGGAGTAGCTGTTATTATTCAGAAAGATCCAGCAGCTACCATCCTGGAGTTCCCTGGTGCAGGAGCAGTGAGTTGATGCCACTGAGCCACCCTTGAGGTCACTCCTCCCTCTGCATAAATAAGGTAAAACTTGAGCTCCATGGAGTAGTTACAGCTACGTCTTCTACTTTGCCATTGTATTTTTACAAAGCGGCATGAAAGGTACGCCTTTTGGGCAGACTAATAGTGATAGAATGTGAAGGGGACACTTCTGGTGTGAACAGCTAAGTTTCTGTTGTAACTAATGAAACAGAGGCACTGCTTTATTAGCCTGCGAGTTTATGCTACTAAGTGGTAGGGTTTGGTTTACCATGTTGGGACAGGGATTAAGCGATAAAACTGAGTGAACCCCTGCATCCTGCTCACTAAACATTTTCCTCCTCTGCAGAATACAGGTAAGCAGGAAGTTTTGAGCTTTCCATGACAGCTTTCATGGCAGATAGGTTGGAATACAGGGGTTTTAGGGCTCGGAAGGAGGGCACAGAAGAGAGTTGCACTCAGTCCCAACTCAGTGCACTGATTAATGCATACAGTACTCATTATGTGCTTCAGTTCCACTGCAGGGAGCAAACATTTGTGATGCATTCGAATTTGGTCACCTCTTTCAGACCCCTGTATTCTCTCCTCCATTCGTAATACATCAGCATTGCATGTACAGTGAGCATGCATGAATCAGTGCGCCTCCTCTCTCTCTGCTGCCCCTACTAATCCCACACCCGATCACCACTCCTGCCAGGTCCCTCAGTCTCTCCCCCCATTGTGGCGTGATGCTTACCCTAGTATCACCCTCACCTACCCAGTCCTGACTCCAGCTGTATCTGTCTTTCGTATCTCCTTCCCTTTCTGGCACTTTATTTTCTTCCTCCTGCCAGCTTCTTCACAATTCCTATTTTCCACACATCTCCCACTCCTGCCAACTCCAGCCTCCATGTTAAGTCTCTCCCACAGCTGTTTGTGGTATCTGATTCTTCCCCTGCCCCAGTCGCAGTATCCAACTGTTATTGTTTGGGAAGATTCAGCAGCCACCATCCTGGAATTCCCTGGTGCAGGGATGACGCAGTGGGCCGCCTAAGCTCACTCTTTCCCTGTGCACAGACAAGGTAAAATTACGTGCTTTCTTAATTGTGGGTCTGCATGATCAGTTTAGCTTCCTGCCAGGGAGTATCGGAGGAAACATAGCATTATGGTGCCTTTTTTTTTTTTTTTTTTATTGTCTTGAGGCGTTAGCTCACAAAAACTATCACACAGTCTGATGGGGGAGGGTGGTTGCTGTTTAGATGTGGACATGGTTTCATGTTTGCAGCTAGAACCTAATAATAATGGGGCAAACAAAAACACAAGAAAACCCAGTGCTTTGAGACCACTGTCTTTTCATCAGAGGGTCCTTGGCGAAGATACAGTGGTCTTGAAGTGCTGGAGGTTCTAGTTTTTTTTTATTTCTTTTTATACATAGATACATACATAGACAGTGTCGAGATGAGGCCTGTGGCCCACCCAGTCTGCCCATTTGAGCTTGTAAGTTCAGTTTGTTTTCCTAGAAGTCTGTTGTACCCTACCCCTGACCTCCAGAATTCCTTTATGTCTATCCATGCATTCTTAAATCCGTGATTGTTTCAGCCCCCACCACTTCCTCTGGCAGGGTGTTCCACTTGTCCACCACTCGTTCTGTGAAGAAATTCTTTATCATGTTTCCTCTAATCGTCCTCCCTCCAACTTCATCCCATGCCCTCTAGTCCTGGAACATCTTTTTCGCTTAAAATAGTGTTTTCCTGCACCCTGTTCCTCCCTGTAAGATACTTGTATGTCTCTATCATATCCCCTCTCTCCTCTCTCCTCCAGGGAGTACATGTTCAGTTCCTTCAACCTGTCTTCATAGGACTTGTGATGCAATCCATGCACCATCTTTGTTGCCCTCCTCTGAACTTTCTGTACCCTGCCTGTGTCCTTACGTGGGTATGGTCTCCAGAACTGTACACTGTACTCCAGGTGGGGCCTCACTAGTGTCTTGTATGAGTGAGATTATGACCTCCCTTTTCCTGCTGGTAATGCCCCTGCCTATATCCCAGCATCCTATTTGCTTTCCTGCTGCCTTGTCACACTGTTTCCCTACCTTGAGGTCATCAGAGATGATAACCCCAAGATCCCTTTCCTGCTTGGTGCATGCTATATCCTCACCCCCCAACTGATATATTGTGCCAGGGGTTATTGTGCCCCATATGCATTATCTTGCACTTCTTTGCATTGAATTTCAACTGCAAACCCTGACCATTCTTCAAGTTTCTGCAGGTCGCTTCTCATTCTGTTTACACCCTCTGGTGTGTCTTCTCTGTTACAGAGCTTTGTGTCATCAGCAAACAGTGAAATTCTGCCTTCTAGGTCCTGCGCCATGTCACTGATGAAGATGTTGAATGGACCGGTCCCAGCACTGATCCCTGTGGTACCCCACTGGTCACTCTTCCCTCTGTGGAGTGACAGCCATTTACCACCTCACCCTCTGGGTCCGCCACCCAGCCAGTTCTACCCACCACACTACTGTCCTGCCCACACCCATATTCCCCAGTTTGTGTAATAGTCTTCTATGTGGCACAGTGTCAAGGCCTTGCTGAAGTCCAGATAGGCCATGTCCACTGCCCTCCCTGATCCACCTCCCTAGTCACCCAGTCAAAAATTCAATGAGGTTGGTCTGACACGACCTCCCCTGGTGAAACCATGCTGCCTTGGGTCCTGTAGTATATTGACAACCAGATGTTCCACCAATCTCTCCTTGGTAGTGTCTTCCATGATCTTCCCCACTACCGGTGAAGCTGACTGGTCTGTAGTTCCCTGCTTCCTCTTTGTTCCCACTTTTGTATAAGGGGACTACATCTGCTGTCCTTCAGTCTTTGGGTACCTCCCTGTTTCCAGTGATCGGCTAAACAGGATAGCCAGAGGTTCAGCCACCACCTCTCTCGTTCTTAAGACCCTGGGTGCACCCATCTGGCCCCATTGCTTTATCAACTCTTATTACTTCCAGTTCCTTCAGGACCCCTTTCTCTGTAAAGGGACTTGTGTCCATTTCTGCACCATTCTCACCCTTGTACTCCTTCAGACCCATTACCCTCCTCTTCCTCAGTAAAGACTGAGCAGAAATACCTGTTCAGTATGTCAGCTTTACTGTTATCATCCTCCATGCGGCCCCCATCCTCCCTCTTCAGTCTCACTATTCCTCCCTTTGTCTTTCTTTTTCACTTATGTACCTGTAAAGGTTTTGTCCCTCTACCCACTGATTTTGCAATGTGTTCTTCTGTCTGAGCTTTGGCTTCCTTACTGACCTCCCTGCCTCCTTTGCTTCTCCTGGTACTTCTCCCTATCCCCTTCTGCCTGTATCTTTTGTATTGCCTTAAAAGGGTTTTGTTACACTTGGTCAAGAGTACTTTTCAGACATTTTCTTTTATTGCCGTATATCTCCAGTCAGTTTATATGATTGACAGTTTATATAATTTTACCCAAAGGGTTGACGTTTAGTGTGATAAGTATACAACGTTCTAGTCAAAGATCATTCAAAGGTAAGCTCCAGCTCCATTTCACCTAAATTTTACCTTGTCTACCCACTTATGTTTTATTTGTTCCTTATTATCTTTTTATTGGGTGAGGGCATTTCCTCTCTCTTGATTAAACCCCTGCTTAAATTAAATTCTCTTTTCTCTCAACTCGTCTATCATTTTACAAGCCTTCCCTCCTGATCCCTCCATAATAATTCTACCAATACTAGGGTTAAAATGTGATTCTACCCCCCTGGTAGAGCACCCATCTCTGCCATCTCATCATGTGTGTTGGAGCTTTACCCTGGATTTCTGCAGTAAGGGATTCTGTAGCATACATTTGGACATGATAGATCTCCATTCTAATACTGTTGGAATGGTGCTAGTCATCCACCTACGAGTTATTGACTTTTTGACTGCCAACAAACTGGGAGGTAAAGCAGTTTGTTCCCATGGAGGGAATGGTCTGGAAAGATCCCCAGCAGTACCTGCTCAGCTGTTAATTCTACCTCTTGCTCTAATAAGCTAGTTAATTCTGTTTGTAGGGATATCCATAGGGGCATCAAACAAGGACACTGCCAGAAAATGTGTCCCAGTGTCGCCCTCGGCACCCACATTTGCCAACAAACTCCATATTCTTCGGGAGGAATTTAAGCAGGACTGCCGGAGCTCTAAAAAAGTGGAAATGACGCTTCCACAGAAATTCTTCCAAAATGGGAGGAAGTGATCTTAACCGCACTTACAGCTGATCCCTCCACCCCTCCATAGTTATTTCTAGATGGAGATCTCTGTTCCATTCCTGTAATATGGATTTAGTTGATTCCTTTTGTTCATTTCTCAATTCCTGTATATTATTCTGATTAAATGCTTACCCAAATTCCCTTTATAGCTTCCATAAATGTTTTGAAGAGTTCCAGGGTTGGATACTGGATCTTGGGTTGGGAGGTTTTAGTTTTGATGTTCACATGCACATGCGTGCATAGGCAAACATTTGTTACAAGAATGACATTTGCAGGTGAGCCACTGTCAGGTCTAATGCAGCTTAAGCTGCAGTGGGCTCGACAGTAACAGCCCAATGATCATCCAGGTGACACCATTCAGTCCTTGTGGGGTGGAAACTTCCTGTGGTTAAAAGGACAGTGCAGTTCCAATGAGAGAACGACTGGGCCCTTTCTTTCTTTTGTTTTTTAATTTCTTTTTATCCCCACCTGCCGTCCGCTGGAGTCACACCATTGAGAGTTGCCATCGGCCTGTCCCTACCAGTGCCTTTTCTGTCAGTCCGGTCCCTTCATCCTGCCACGGATACCCCCGGCAGGGTCAGGGTAGGGGCAGACACCTGAGTTTGAGCTTTGTCAGGGTCCTGAGGCTGCAGGCAGGCATCGGCACATCGAGACCTGGCTCGGCCGCCATCTTCCGGCTCCAGCGGGATGTTTTCCGTGTTTCTCTGTGGGACATTGTGGGCCCATACGTTTAAGGTGCAAGCACCGTCAGCAACATCCCTCCCCTCCTTTCGTGAAGGAGTAGTCCCTGAGGCTGATTGGTTGCTGACCTACGCCGATCAATCATGCCCTGGGACACCAGCTTGCCATCACACCCCAGCCTCCGGAGGGGTCACCGCTGCCGGGTTGGAGAACCCTCCCTCCCCGGAGAAAGCGGGCTGTCGTCGGGCGGCTCAGTCTGTCTCCCCTGGCCAACCCCGGTGTCCGAGCTTCGGCGCTCGAACCGGGTCGCCAGCGTGGTTCGAGGTGTGGTGTCCAGCGCCTCAACTCACGCCACCGGTCGGGTTGGTTGCCCTTCATCTGCATGAAGCCACCCAACAAGAAGCTGAATGGCATCATGCTCTGCCTGCTGCTTGTTCTCCCCCACCCCCACCAACGGTCAGAGAAACAGAGGTCTTGATTAATGCAGTAGCCGTAGCCCAGGCAGGCCCCAACCACCAGCCAACAGTGAGAAGCTCAGCCAAACCACTATTGCCACTGCAATTTTCTACCAGGCTAGCTAGCATTCGGGCAGAGTAGACTGAATTTGAAGAGTAACAGTTTACTGTGTATCCCTGGTCGCCTTGCAGCTTGACTGCCCTAACCTGAGGAATTGTTTCCCACCTCTCCCAGTCTTAACCCCTCAAAAGGAGAAGTCTAATGAACCGAGTGAGCAGCCCTCTGACCAGGGTGATGGTTCCTCAACAAAAAGAGAACGAGAAACTGCCGCTGAACCAGTAAGTTCTCTGAAAAAGAAGAAAGAGAAGCACTCAGCTAAGGAACTGCAACCGACAGTTCTAGCGGTTCTTACCACAGAAGCTATAGCTAGTGCCATAAGCCTTTACAGGCATTGCAAACCAGTACCACGGTACTGGTTCCAGCTCTCGATTAACAGCTGTCAGTTCCGGATTCGGGTTCCTCTCGGTGCCCGGGTCATTGGAACAATCAACCAGTGTTTTCCTGAGGAAGACAATGATTATGACGATGAAGAGGATGACTTTGGAGAACCAGAGAACTAGAGATTTCTCCTGAATAGTGCTGATTTACGTATAAGGCAGTGGAGGATTACTCTACCCACTTTGCCTTTTATGAAGCAGGTGGCACAGACTCTGCACCTCTCCTCGCAGCAGTCCACAGAGGAGGAGGAGGAGGAACCAGATTATATGGAAATGATGGATGTTTCAGCAACAAAGAGACTTTTGTTGCCCATCCAAAATCTTTAAAAGACAAGTCACAAAAATCCTGCAGACACAACGTCCATCCTCCCAATGGACAAGAGGATGGAGGAAGTATTGGGTGGCCAAATGAGGAGCCGGAGTTCCTTTTGGGCATCCTAGCCATGAGGTAGTGGTGCAGGTTGCTGCTTGTGACAAGGCAGGCATTGTTTTGGCATCACATCCTCCTGAGAAGGATTCCAGGAAAATGGATTCCATAGCCAAAAATCATCCTGGGGCTTTTTAGCCATCGGCAGGCTACCTACATGGCTTATGTGTCCAGGTACCAGAAAAGCCTTTGGAACACAGTGCTGGAAATAACCAAGGCATGTCCAGGACCTATGGCATCTGACCTATCACAGGCAGCTAAGAGGGGCATGGAAGCCTCTTAAGTGTCACTTTCATATGGCAGTGGATGCTAATGACATTACTGCCAGGCAAATGCTACCTCAGTGACCCTGAGGAGATTTGTGAGTGTTCACCAAGTGCCTAGTAGTAGTGGTAGCATACCTAAGGAGGCAAGGGGTTACAGTCTTTCCATACATTGGACGACTGACTGGTGGTAGGTTAGTTTCCTCAGCAGGTAAAGCAGGCACTGACCACCACACAAGATACTCTGGGGCACTGGGTTTCCTAGTAAACTAGAAAAGGTCAGTGCTAACATCAGTTCAGCTCCTGAGTTTATAGGAGCAGAACTGGATACTGGAAAGGAAGAGCCTTCCTCCCTCAGGAAAGAGCAGACAATCTGATTCATCTAGCAGGCTCTTTTCAGCATCATACCCCCAGACCAGCGAGGCAATTCCTCCAGCTGTTAGGGCACATGGCCGCAGCAACAGTATCAGGATCAAGATTCCAAATGAGGGTTATTCAGTTCCATCTCAGGGCTCACTGGTCTCAGAAAAGTTACTCCCTATCAAAGATGGTACCAGTCACAGGAACCCTCCTTCAAGCTCTGCAATGGTGGCAGGAAATAGTCAACCTCAGGAAGGCATCCCCTTCCTCCAGCTTTCACCAGCAGTAGTTTTGACAACAGATGCCTCCCTCCCTCCTAAGATGGGATGCCCACCTGGGGAGCATACTGCCCACGGTACCTGGCTCTAGCAAGAGTCACTGCTCCACATAAACCTGCTGGAACTCAGGTCAGTTTCTCTGGGCATTCAGTCCTTCGCCTCTATGCTACAGGACAGAGTGGTTCAGGTCCGGACAGACAGTACAACCACATTGTACTACATCAACAAGCCAGGGGCCCAAGGTCCTCCCCTGTGCACAGAAGCCATGAATTTATGGAACCTGGCTTATTCTCTGGGAATTCCCTCTCAGCAGTCCATCTCCCAGGGAGGAACAACATCCTGGCAGATGCCCTCAGCAGAATCAACCAGAACCACCACGAGTGGTCACTAAACAGGCAGATCCTGCAAGTTGTGTTCAGAAGGTGGGGCACCCCAGAGGTGGACCTCTTCGCAGCCCCAAACAATCACCAACTTCAGCTGCTCTGTTGCAGGCCTCTGGCAGTGGTCACAGTGCCACTAGATGCACTTCTGATGGACTGGACACAGAAGTTTCTGTATGCCTTCCCACCATTTCCCTTGCTGCTCAGAGTATGAACAAGCTCAGGGTTCAGCCAGCAACAATGATCCTCATTGCTCCAGACTGAGCCAGGCGCCTTGGTACTCACTGCTGCTGACCCTGTCAATATCCAGACCAATCTCCCTTCCCAGGAGGCACCACCTACTGACCTCTCCTCTCAGGACAGAGTTCTGTACCCCAATCTCCAATCCCTTAGGCTCATAGCTTGGCTCTTGAGGACCTAGAATATGCTGACCTACACCTCTCTGAAGAGGTACTAGAGGTAACTAGGTGTCTAGAAAACCTCCACCAGAAAGACCTATTCATCGAAATGGAAGAGGTTTTCTGTTTGGTGCGGACAGCGACAGATAGACCAGCGCCAGACTGGCTTACCAGTAGTCTTGGACTGTCTGGCACACTTGCATTCCCTGGGCCTTTGGCCCTCCACTCTTAAGGTGCATTTAGCGGCTATCTCTGCTTATCTCTCAGCTGGAAAGGGGCATTCCTGACTGCCAACCAGGTATTCGGAAAGTTTTTCATGTCTACTGCACGTATTCCCCTCACAGGAAACCACGCCTTCATGGAACCTTAACATATGCATAGGCCAGCTAATGCAACCACCTTTTGAAACCATGTCCTCAGCAGAGCTTAAGTAAGTGACATGGAAAACCGTGTTCCTGGTAGCCATCACCTCAGCCAGGAGGATCAGTGAACTCCAGGCCTTGTCCACAGAGGCAGACTACATAGCAGTCCACAGGGACAAGGCGGTCCTTAGGACTAATATTCTCAGACTTCCACCTTAACCAGTTCATGACTTTGCCAGTCTTCTTTGCTGATCATTCCAGTTCAGGAGAATGCAGACTGCATAGTCTTGATGTCAAGAAAGCTATAAGCTATTAGTTTGAACACACAAAGGGACACAGGCAGGGTAGAGCCCAGCTCTTCCTGACCTATGGAGAAGTGGGGAAGGGCAAACCCACCTCAAAGAGGATCATTGCCCATTGGATTGTTGCCTGTATCCAATTTTGCTACAGCAAAGTGGGTAAAGAGCCTCCTGTAGTCCTCACGGTCCACTCTACAAGGTACAGCTGCTTCTGTAGCAGCTGCAAGAGATATCCCTTTGTTAGAAATCTGCAAAGCAGCTACCTGGAAAACAGTTTACACTTTCACAAAACCAAGAGGATACAACATGAGATTAGAGGAGGCCGATTCAGGGGTAATGTGGGGAAGTTCTTTTTCACAGAAAGGGTGGTTGATGAATGGAATGGCCTACTTCAGGAAATGGTGGATATGAATACAGTGCAGGGTTTCAAACAGGCATGGGATAGGCATAAGGACCAATACAGATGAGTATGAATAGATAGGCTATTGACAGAGTAAAGACCTATGGCACATTCATAAGGTAGAAAAATGGGCGACTGAATGAGCTTTGTGGTCCTTATCTGTCTTCAACTTCTATGTTTCTAAACACTACAACCTGGATACTCAGGCCAGAAGTGATGCCAGGTTTGGCACAGCAGTACTGCAGAGCCTGTTTCTAAATAGGTTCTCTACCCTCCTCCAAAGGTACTACTTGGGTAGTCTGCAGAAGTCAGAATACAGTAAGATTTCCTGAGGTTTGAGAAAAAATTACTTACCATAGTAATCTTGTTTCTTCCAAGGAATCTTACTGTATTCTAAACTCCCTTCCTCCCCTGCTAGAACCTATAGGCACTGCAACACAGCCGTTCATGCTGTTTGGAACCTGTAGGTGTTTCTTTTTTTTGGCCTAGTGACTTGAGTCTTGGTTTTGCCACATTTTAAAATAAAGGAATTATTGGTGTTGGGTGTTGTTAATTGGTTATTTAATTATAAGTATAGCTTAGATAACTTGTTATTCGCATGCTTTGTAAGAATCTAGCGGTTGTAGAATGTTTACCAGGGACAGTGGTTTGAAAACCGAGCTCGAGCCTAACATTCCATGATTAACATGTTTTTTTTTTTGAACTTACCAAGTATTTTTATTGGTATTTCTTGACAATATATAATACATTTCTCTGTATACAGTCTTTCATATTTAGAGAGCATATCTCTAGGTTAGATAGTAACAGTGCATTGTAAATATATATTACATCATGTGAGGGTGACTTGATTAATCTAAATCCATCATAGCCATGTGCTATGTAAACACAGAACAGTTCTTTCATGTTCTTTTAACCATTTTGGCTCCTGGGCAGTCTTATGTGGAACCCATACTTCAGAAATCAGAACACAGTAAGATTCCTTGGAAGAAACAAAATTACTATGGTAAGTAATTTTTTCTTGAGGGAAACAGTGCCGTTTACATTTAGGTTTTCTTACTGGAGTACTCCTGAATGCACTCAAAATGTTCAGTTTCCTACAACCAAAACTGCATGTAAATGCAGTGACTGAAGGCTCAATCAAGCCACTGTTGCCACTGCAGACTTCTGCCAGGCTAGCTAGCATTTGGGCAGAGGAGATTAAATTTGAAGAATCACGGTTTAGTGTGTGAATCGCGTTTTCACCTTGCGGCATGCTTGCCTGAACCTGAGGAGTTCTCCCACCTGTTCCCAGTCTGTTAGAGCAACTAAGTTACTCGTTCCCCCGCATTGAGAAAGGAAGAGAAGTGGTCCATCTGGTTTGGGAGGTCAACAGCTGGGAAGTGGCAGTCCCAATCGGTGGTGTTTAACCATGGTGCCAGAGCCAGTGAGTAACCCATCACCACCACCACCTCCACAGTGAGCATGGAGAAGAAGCAGTCTGTCTGGAGTGGAGAACAACAGCTAGGAAGAGGAATTCCTGATCACTGGAGTTTAACCGTGATGCCAGAGTGATAAGTGACCAGTCACCCCTTCCCCACCCTGCAACAAGCAAGGTGAAGAAGTAGTCCATTCGGAGTGGGAGGATGACTGCTAGGAAGAGAGTCCTGATCGATGTAGCAGATTTCCCAGAGAAAGTGACTGAAACAGGGGTTGCAGTGCAGTTGTGTAGTTACTGTCTTGCCTGACTTTGGACTATGGTGGAGCAGAGGAGGGCAACTTGGTCAGTAGTAAGGAAAGAATGACACAGGGAGGGAGGAGGGAGTGGGACCGGATTGATTGAATTAAAATAATAAATAAAAGAACACAAAAGAAATTGGTCAGGCTGTGGTACTAGAATGTCAAATCTACCACTTCAGCATCCTAATGGTCCTGCCTACACTGTACCTGTTACAGGGCACCAAAGTATATAAAAACAAATGTGCAAGAAATGAAGTCCCTTGTCTCAATTCCTTGTTGATGTTGTGACAAGTAATGGACTTACTTTGTATTGAGTACTGGCAGATGCTGCACCATTGGCATTTAAAGTGACCTTTAGAGTAATTTATAAGCCAGCTTGTTCTAGTCCCACCACTTTCTGTGAATTGACTGTGCATCAGTCTGTCCCTTAAGTTTGAACTTTTTGCAGGTCACCGTAGGTGTTTGCCCAGCTACTTGCCCCACTGCTTCATCAGTTTGAAGTATAGGCTAGTTACATCAGAAGATATTCCAATCTTGCCAGCCAAGGCCAGATATTCAAAACTTTGCTCTGGGCACAAACCAGTTGTGCCAACGATTATGCTCACATTTGCACGGATTGCTACATTCAAAAGCCAAATAGTGCCAGCACAATATGTTAGAGCTGGCGCTAAAAGATAATGTATGCACGGTGCAATGTGAAGGGTGGGGACATGCATACAGGTGCAAAGGTATATTCAAAACTATAGCTACCACGCAATGTGCCTTAACGCAACATGTACAGTGGTGCAATCACCTATGAAAAAGGTAGTCTTCACTCCGGCAAACCAAGGATGGGGTGGCACAGCAGCAACAGTGAAAAGGCTGTATGCAGCCAATGAGGAGGCAGCAAGGGCAGACAGCCACCCTGGGCCACTCCATATGCACAGGCACCACACTGTGGAATACAATGCCTCAACATTGCTCGGAAGCTAATAATCATGCACATTATCGACAGAGCTAAAACTTCACTTGCAGCAGCAAATAACTGCGTTTCTGTATGTGAATCGTGTGTTGCTATGCATTGTAAATATGGCATCACCACAAGTAGTGGCTCCGCTGCTCCTGAATGTGGGTCATGGCCACTGTGGCTACCCAGTCAACACAGAGAGAAATACATATGAAAGTATTAAATAATTGGCAGTGCGGCCATACAGCACACACCTCCAGTCCCCCTATTGGGGTACACCAGCACGCACATGCAGCACTGGGGAACTGGAGGGTATTGAGGAGGTGCACAGGTGCAAGGCTTCACCATATAGAGGGTTTTGCTACAAGGCTGGGGACAGCCCCACAGTGCACATGTTCCAGTGTCAGGAATACCCCAACACCAGTGTGCATGACTGATGGTATGTGTTGAACACCCCCGGCACATACCTCACATCTGTACAGACAGATTGCCAGCACATGTATTGCACTCCCTTGGGTTCTCCAGGGTCTTTGCCCCACCCCATTTCGGCCTTGGGTGGCTGAACTCCCTTCTGGGCGTCTGCGGTTAACAAGAAACTGTCTTCCAGATGCGGACTCTGTGGAGTTTGACTGCTGGGGCAGGAGAGTTTATGCCTCGGCACATCTCTTGTTGTCCCTTGCTGCTCATCAGGCACACATGGTGGCTGATGAGGAGGTGCCTGTGGGCCATGTTAAGACAAATCCTGGTGGCCATGCCTGATAGCGAGGCAACTAGGCAGGCCGTCACCATTTCCACGAGGGGCCTGGAGCTAGTGAGACACCAGGTGCAGGCATCTTATGTCACTAACATGGTAGCTTCCAGGATTGTGGGATCTGCGGTCTACATTAGGCGGGCAGCATGGCTTCACCTCTTCTGTTTGTCACCTTGGCCCGGCGTAGGGTGACTGCCTCCCAGTCCGGGGGCCCAGTTTTTCCCTCACGGGACCAGGCAAGAACTGTTGGGTGCCTCCCTCTCCTGCAGGTCAGGAGACTCATCCTGGCTCTGAACAGTAGCGGGTCTGGCCAGACCCATGATGGGTCCGCTCCTCTCCTCTTGAGTCCCCCACAGGAGGCTGAAGGCTGCCCAGCCTTCAGAGAGTACCAGTATTACCACTTTGTGGGCTGGTGCTCACCCACAGTGATGAATGGTGAAGACTGGATACACTTAAGATATGAGAATTATGTACCTACTGTAATTCTTGATCTTACTGTATTTTCACCATTCATCACTGCTTCCACCCACCGAGTGAAATTTGACTTGAAGGTGGGCTCTCTCCGTCTTCTGGCCTCAGGAGAAGGGAGTGTTTTGAGATCTAGTGTTCCTCCCTGGTGGACCTGGGGTTAGCTCATGGTCCGTGGGTCCATCATCTCCTGTCAGACCTCTTGCTGGTGAGAGTTTATTTTCTTTTTCCTCTCCTCATGGGACGGTCCAGTTTTCTGGATTGATCACCTCGTTTCAGGCTGTTCAAAAAAAAATTATGTATATTTTATATATATCTCTCTATCTACGAAGAGGGTAGAGGCAGAGGAATTAAGTCCTTTGGTCCACAGGGACTTCTGGAACCCAAGAATATGGATGCTTATCCTCATCCTCAGTCTTCCCCCCCCCCACCTCATTCTTCTTCTTTTCTTCTTTTTTGTCTTCTTTCTCTTCATCCCTTCCTAGCCTGCCCAGAGGTTGGAGTCCACCTCCTGGAATCTCTAGGCTCTACCGCTACACCTCTGCTCTCTGGTCAGCTTATTCCCTTGCCACCCCTCTTCCCTTGTTTCTCTGTACCCTGTTTTCCTCTCCAGCGAGCAGAACTGAGGTAGTGAAGGGTCAGCGCCGTTACTGGCCAACCCATGAGCACCATGCAATGCGTCAGCCTCAAGGCCGCACCATCCTCAACGTCATCCCTCCTCCTAGGAGAGAGAGAAGCTTTTAAAGCAAAGCTTCCGCGGGGTCCTAGCACCTTAGGCGTAGTACCCACCGTAATGAATGGTGAAGATAAACAGTATGATCAAGAATTGCAGTAGGTACATAATTCTCATTTACTGTCCCTTGTGCCATTTTCATTCTCACTGAGCAATTCATGTAACATTTCAAGATTCATTCTGTCCATGTTATCGAGTTATGTCCTTCACTTTCTTATTCATTCTGTAAATTATCTGTCCCTTGTCCATTTGCAGCCAGCTGTTCCTGTGCTGCAACAAGCGAACCAAATCCTGTGCTGTTTCTTATTCTTCAATTATATTGTGTTCTGTGATGGTTTCCTCTGTCTTTCCCTCCTCATCAAACTCATGTCTCAGTCTGACTTTTCCAAAAGCTTGAATAGGTGCATGTATTTGAAATTCATTCAGTCCTGGAGTGGGTACAAAATTCAATCCTTTTGAAGCAAATGTACTTGTTCTGAGGTCAGTATCGGATAGATGGATTACCTGTAATTTGCTGCTGTCTTAGATTTATTTCTTGTAATTTGCTGCTTTCTTGCCACTAATTTCCTCCCAAGCCGTCACTGTTTTCTCTTCTCTCTTTTCCCATCTTGCTTTGTGTTTTTTCGAGGTTGTTTTCCTTTGCTGCTTCATTCTTCTTCTTTCTAAAATGTTGCCATTTTCTGTATTGTTGCGACATTGTCAATGGGGTGTTAATACATAGGTAATGAACACCCCTATTGGGGTAGTGGCACAGCCCAAAACTAAATTAGCATAGAACCTTGGGCATTCTGAGATCCTCATCAACTCAGTTTTTGCTGTGCCACTAGAGGGTAGGCAGCACAGAAGAACTGTCTTGAAGAAACAGTTAATTTTATGTATTTTTTTCTAGTCAGGGAAAAGCCCTTTAGGGAAGATACAGCACCAACCTACACCTTGATATGTGGTGGCTGTGCCATTCCTGTTAATGGGGCTTAGGGTGAAACTCTTAGTGTTTGTTGTGCTTGGTGTGGTACCTGGACATTCCTGGCAGACCATAGTCTGTTGGTAGCAGAGGAGCTCTGCCGCTGCCAGTCTTGGCGCTCTTTTTGTTCTGCACCATTGCTGGCAATTTACTGAAGGGTGTTTATTCATGCCTTTATTGGTCACACACGCCTGTAGGTGCCATTGCTGGAGGCTTGCCAGTGGATATATTTTGCACTCTCTGTCGGACACACATGTCCTGCAAGACTCTCATGGCGTCTTTTTGTTAATGTGATGTCATGTGTGTTGGCAAGATATCACCAAGCATGTGCATGCATGTTGCCCTCCTTAAATTGGTGCTTAAACTATGTCACCACTTTTACATTCAGAAAGTGTCACAGAAGAGTAGGATTTAAACTTAAAATGCCATCTAATAGTTCCGTTTCTCAGATGAGAAGAATGCTTGTAACATTGTGCCACATAAGCAGGCTAGGCCATGAGCTGATAGTGCTTTTTTTGTGTTTGATTGCAGAATGCAAATCAAACATAATGGGATGACTTTAGTGGAAAAAGCATGATGATCTTCAAGAATATCTCCTGCATTAGTCCACACCTTTGGAACTGTAGCCATCACTGCTAGGACCACGTGGAAACTTTGGCTTGCCAGGGGCTGCCACAGTGACATGCCATGTCTACGTGCATATAATGGGCAGCCCCATCAATCCTCAGTTCTTTTCCCACTGTTAATCATCCTCTCAGATCTGCTGAAGGAAACATCATCAAAAACCTAGCCATTGCCATTTTACTAAGTGTTTATTTTGTCGCTCCGCCTGCCACTGAAGTTGAAAGAGCCTTTATTTTGGTATTGTAAATGCGGAGATAAAATTTAAAAGAACACTCACACATGGTTTGTGTGTGCTGTCTGGGTTTGTCTCAGAATGTGAGGTTTGGTGAGATTGCCAGAACTTCAACCGGCAACAAGGTGATGCCATAAGGAAGCTCTAGAAAATGTCCTTCTCAAAACTATGAAAGGCATGGAGAAGGAATAGGGCTCAAAGTCTGTATCTCCTCACCACTGTCCAAGAAGTGGCCACCAAAGTTGAAGGATTGGGACAGGGAACAGTCATGGTCGTGGACCTCCTCCTCATCCAGCCACAGCATAAGCGTAAAGAAAAGAAAAATCTGCTTTGCCAGCGAGGACCTGGTCCCCATTGAGACAAGGTAAATGTGCATCACCGTTCGCTCTGTCAGTGTGGATTAACTCCTGCCCCTACCCCACCATCAATGAGACACCAAGGTCAGGGCTTGGCGAGGTGCTGCCTTACCTGCTGTGGATGGTAAGATGCCATGATTGTTGGGACAAGGCCCACCGATGTAAGTGGTCCTGGAGCCTGTAGAGGTGCCATTGACTCTCAGGCTGTGCTGACATTGTTTTCAGAGATGATAGATGCATTCTGCCTGGACTGCCAATACAGGCAGTTACTCCGTCAATGGGTCTTCTGGTACTGTGCCCTTGTCAACAGGTTCCTCTAACATGTCACAGATTCCTCCCTGTCAGCCGCCATTGGTGTCACCTGCATTTGCGGCTCCCGTCATCAACAGGGACATTGGCGACAAAGTGGAATACAATCCTGACCTCATGGATGTAGAGGAGGAATATGAGGGATAACAATATTTAGCACCTCGCTCCACCCACTTATCCTGCATTGAGATCTTGGTGGTTTATAGTCTGAGATCTCCTCTTGAGGATCCAACTTCCAAGCCATGATGTAGCAGATGCAGTCTGCGTAAGGGCTTTGCTGTGGAAGAAGATGATTCCAAAAAGAAATCTAATGGAATTTTGGAGGTACCCTGCTCTCCCTTTATTATAATTCCATTCTATAGCCTGCATTAGAGGATGCTACCTTTGCTACATGGTACAGACCCGACTCACTGCCTGCAGTTCCTAGAAAGGCTGATAAAGCAGTACTCATCGCCATCTGCTAAGCCTTGTTATGCTTACCAGCCAGAAACTGACGCTTGTAGTCATCATGGCTGCTCATGAGAGGTCTAGAGCACCTAAATACATGAGTACTTTGCTTTCTGATAATGAGCTTAGAAGGCGGGATGTGATGGACAAATGTACTTGTGCCTCTGCATCACTGGGCCTTAGAATTACTACCAGGCCTGCATGATAAAATATCATAACATCCTATGGAAAGCTGCTTGTACTGTAACCCAGGCTTTTCCTGATGGCTCTGCCAAGAATAATTCGCTTAAAACATTATCTTCTGGTGCTGAGGTTGGCAAACATTTGATACGATCAGCTTATGATGTCTCATGTTTCTGATGCTTCTGCCAGGAACGCTGCTTCTGGCATTTGTTGAGGAGATATTCTTGGCTCAGAGTTGCTGGCTTTGCCACTGACGGCTGCAGGCAGTTTTAGATTCCCGTTGAGAGGGCCAGAACTGTTTGGCTATGGTGCTGAAAGAGACCTTATGTGGTGTTCAGATCTCAAAAGTGACTCTTAAGGTCTGTAAAGTCACCATATCCTAGTCCTGCTAAGGGTCGTGGGGCTCCTTTATCTGCCTGCTGCCTGAAGTGTCCATGCCTACAGTCAGCAAGGCCATGGTATGGGAAGTGGCACCCTGCCGTGTCCCTCCCACAGGTGCCTACACAAAGCACCCAAAGCAGTTGGTTCCAGTGGCGCTGCCCCCACAGGTTTTGCCTGACTCTCTGCCAGCTAAAACCCCACCTCCACTGTTACATCCAGGGTAGTTTGGGGCAGAAACTCCCTGCACCTGAAACAGTGGCAGGAAATTACTACAGATGAGTGGGTTCTTGAGATAATTGCAAGGGGCATGCTCTGAATCTGTTAGAAACCCTCCAGATCACCCTCTGCCTTCTTTCTGTTATTCTCCAGGCCACTTGTCCCTTCTGAAAGAAGTTCAGTCATTATTCCAAAAACATACTGTAGAACAGGTTCCTCTGTGGGAGAGTAACAAAGTGTTCCATTCCCGATACTTTCTCACCCCAAAATATGGACAGGGGAGTCATGTCATGTGCTGGATCTCAAGATCTCAACTTCTACATCGAATGCAAAAGTTTAAACTGGTATCCCTGTAAATTGTGATGCAAACAGGGGACTGGCTTTGTTCTCTGGACCTGAAGGATGCATATCTTCATGTCAGGATCAGGAAATCTCACAGACAGTACTGTATCTCTGCTTTATGTTGAGGGGAACATTACCAGTTCAGAGTATTGCCCTTTGGCTTGTCTTCTGTGCCATGGGACTTACCAAATGCTGGCAGTGGTGGCAGCAGCTCTTTGCAGGGAAGGTCTATGTATGTTCCCTACCTGGACAACTGGCTTCGGATGGCCAGCTCCAGGGAAGCTGTGCAACATACTCTGTCTCAGACATGCCATTACATCGGCAAACAAGGGGCACTCACTCCTGTCTCTTATGCATGGAAGTAATGAGATTATGGTAATGGGCTCTGTCCCACAGCCCACAGCTATCAGCCATGCATCTCCCAGGTCTCAAAACATATTGGCAGACAGGTTAAATAGGCCACTGTCCAAGATTCATGAATGGGAAATGCTGACCTCCATGGTAAATGACCTCTTTGCAAGATGGGCCATCCAGGGTTGGACTTTTTGTGTCCCCACACAACGCAAAATTGCTGCATTTCTGCTTTATTGCTCCAAGGCCTAGAGTTTTAGGTGAGACATGTTATCCCTCTCTTGGAAAGGGAAATAATGCATTTCCCCAATTCCTCTAATATAGAGGTTCTGCTCAAGCTGCAGTGGAGAGTGCCACTGTCATCATCAATACTCCATTATGACTTTGCAGATACAGTTCCTACTTCTGCAGCAGATGGCAGTGGAGCCTCCTGTCCCTTTACCTTTGTGTTGTCACAGGACAAGGGTCCCTTGGTCCATCTGGACCTGAAGCCGTGCATCTGCATGCATAGCTTCTGAAGACATAACCATTGCACATTTGGGGTATCCCTAAGGTTGCTCATGTGCTGGACTGCAGCTAGAAAGTCTTCCACCAGACATACTTATTCCTTGAAATGAAAGTGTGTGATTTTGTAGGCTGCTTCCAGAAATGTGGACCCTTTTACATGTCCTGTAAATGCTATGTTGGAATACTTGCTGTCCTTGTCTGACTCTGGCCTACAGTATGTCTCGCTTTAGCTGCATTTGGCTGCTATATCAGCTTTCCATGCCTCTGTTGATGGTCTTTCAGTTGCCCAGTTAGAGGTATCCTGTGTTTCTGAACTATCAAAGCTTTCAAGTACCTCAAGGGAATCAACAAAGTCCAAGAGGGTAGCATTTTTCAGAAAAGAGATGTGCAAGAACAAGGGGCAATTTGATGATAAAGGAGGGACGACAAAGGGGCAACGTGAGGAAGTAATTTTCATAGAGAAGATGGTGGATACATGGAACGGCCTTCCTAAGGAGGTCATGAGGTCAGAAACAGTGGGGAGTTTAAGAATGCATGGGACAGACATAAGGCAATTCTATTGGGAGGTAGGAGGAGGTAGGCTATTAGTAAAACTGGGATCTGCAGCTTATCCAATAGGTAGGGAAATGGGCAGACTGGATGGGCTAAGCAGTCAATGTCTATGTTTCTAAGAAAGGTATTCTACATATGAAACCTCCTATCCATAATCCAGTCCTGCCTTGGACTTGAATTTTGTGCTTCTAGAAGTGTCGTTGGCTCTTTGTGAGGCCAGCAATTGTGGCTCGTTTCCTATCATGGAAAAGGTTATTTTAGTTGCAATGGCTTCTGCCTGAAGGATTCTGATCTTCAGGCTCTAATGTGTGAGCCTCGTTGATTTTTCACAAGAGAGTCTCTTTGCGTACAAATTCTAATTTTTTCACCAAAGGTGATGTCTGAATTTACACTGAATCAAATTATGCACCTTTCTGTTTATTACCTTGAGTATGCCAGTCAGGGTGAGGCACTGCTCCATACTTTGGATATTACATAGAATACTAGATTCTTCCCTTGTCAGTCTTCACCATTCATTGCTGCTGGGTGTAAGCCAGAGAAGCGCGCACCTGCCATGGGAGTTTATTTTTTAGAGTCAGTGCCTTTGGCGCCGCCCCTAGAGTGCGTGATGTGTGAGGGCGGCCGTTAGGCACTGCAGACTCCTCCTCCATCAATTCTGTTTCTCCTGCCGTCAAGGCTGCGGAGTTGTTCATAGTACTGCGTCATAGGATCCGTTTTTCGAAGTCGCAAGCTCCTTCATCCTGGTTTTCTCTGACGTCGTCGACTGGTAAGACTGTTCTGTTTCTTTATATTTCGATGACGAGAACTGTACTGTTTTTTCCTTGATTATTTCATCATGTCAGGTTAGGGCAAAACACAAGTCTAAGGTGGACCATGTCCCTGTCGTCGGTGCCCATGACCCAGCAGTTTTCCGTCATGATGTTTGTCTTGGTGCCTGGGACCCTACCATGATATGGATCATTGCAACGCCTGCTTCTCCATGGATCGCCATGTGTTAGAAGTCCAGCGCATTTAAAGTCGGAAAGCTCCACCGACTTTAGGAGGACGACATCGCCGAGGTCCTCCCAGGCCAGATCTCTTGACCCTTCCTCGGGTCCCTCCCGGTCTATCACGACCCGGCAAGGAGGAACCTCCTCCACTTCCAGCCTTGCTGAGGAGGAGGATTTCTTCTTCAGCGCGGGAGAATGGTGTGATCCCTCCTGGGTCATGCAGCTGGGCGCTGTCCCAGCAGTCACCTCCTCGGAGGTGCAGGCTCCCCAGTCGTCGTGACCCGATTGTGGGGCCCGGCTGATGGACCCTCATTCTCGTCTGCCCTTTGTTGCCTTGGAGTCTGGCGAATCACGGTGCGGTGACTTGGGTGGGGCCGTTGGCGGTGCCGTTCTGGGTCTCAGCACTGTTCATGGGCGCCAGGGACTTGGGCAGCACCATTGGCAGTGCCACTCTGGTTCTCGGCACGTCCGGCGGCACCAGGGACTTGGGCAATGGTGTTGACAGTGCCATGCTGGATCTCTTCTGCCCTTGTCGCCTTGGGTCTGGCGCCAGCACGTGGTGCTGGTGGCTTCGGGTGGGGCCATTGGTGGTGCCGATCTGGGTCTCGGCGCCGTTCTCTGCATTAGGGGATTTGGGTGGCGCCATTGGTGGTGCTGTTCTGGGTCTCGGCACTGTCCGACGGTGCGGGGACAGGCAGCACCATTTATGTGCAGCCTGGGTTCCTGGCGCCGATGGAGGTGTAGCTGACTCGCTGGTGTTGTTGGTGTCACGGCGCCCGGTACCAGTCCTGGTGCTGCCTCTGCAGAGTTCCTACGGTTGTTGCGATGGAGCTTTCCTTGTCGTTCACTCCTCAGAGGATGATTCAGGGGAGGGCCCAGACCCACGACTGGAGTCTTCTGACTTGGAGCCTCCTGTAGGTCACAGGGATGATTCCATGGCTGGGGTGGCTTGGAGTCTCCTGCAGTGGACCCTTCAGGAGTTTAGAAGAGGATGCCCTCTTCTCGGGGTCCCAAGCAGCTTCCATCCCGGTGCTGCTGGGGTCCTTCAGCAATGGAAAGAGGACTCCAGCATAGGCGGAGTTCCTTGATGGGGACCTCCACCACTGGTTACCAGGAAGATAGCTGCTTCAGAGTCCGAAGGATTGAGGGTAGAGGTCAGCAGTGGCAACGATTCCCCACCACCCTGGGGTGTGGGGAGGAGTAGCAGCACTGATCCTCGCCTTTCTCTTAAAGTCTCTACGGCGCCTTCTGGTGGCGGTTCTGAGGCTTGCCCTTCTGGACTCATGCAATCCCAAGTCGTCACAGGGAGATTCTCCTTCAGGGCTCTTCCGGGTTGCCTCTTTCCTCTCTGCTCGCCACCGGCATGGTCTCAGGGTCCCCAGTCTTGGCAGCAGCACTACCTAGATCCCAGAGCCCTGGTAGAGGTCAGGCACGTGCCATTAGGTGCCCATTGCCCATCCCTCTGCAACCACCTCCTCTCTCCCAGGCCATGGGAGGCCCACTGGACCATTAACTTGGGAGACGTTCAGAGCTACTCGACAGCCTTTCCATCCTATGTCAGGGCCATGGACCGAACAGGTTTTCCACCTGTCCCCCACCACAGGAGTCTTCTGAGCATTCAAGTTCCACTTCCTCCTCGTCTTCCTCCTCTGAGGAAGAGGAACTTTCTGTCCACCTTTCCTCTAACACTGATTTCACTGACTATCAGCATTTTCCTTTCGAGGATGGTTTCTGAGCTTCATATCTCCTACATCCATAGAGACAATACCGACGGGCAGATGCGTGCTTTCCTTAGTGAATTTAGTGCTAGCCATCTGGTGCTGCCTTCCTGGCCGTTCCCCTTCCAGGGGCGTCTATCCATACCTGGCAGTCTCCAGCCACTCCTTCTCAGCCCCAGGAGACTGCAGGAAGCGGTATTGTGTCCCCCATGAGTCTCTAGGTTCTCTGCCTCACCCGCCTTTGGGTTTGGCGTCCCTAGACACTCCTTCCGGGTTTCAGCGCCTGGTACACGACAGGCTTCTAGATTCGATTCTGTTGAATTTGACCAGTGGGGATGAAGAGTTTTCTCTTCCGGTCGTGCATTACTATGCATCTCATCTCATCAGGCTCACCATGCCGCTTACAGCAGGCATCTGTGGTCGATGCTGGCTCAGGTCTTAGCCTCTTTGCCTGACTCACCACAGTCTAGACAAGTCATTGCCTCTCTGCGCGGGGTCTGGAGCTTGCAAGGCAAGCAAGGGCATCCTACGATAGTAGATAGTATGATATTAGGGACAGCGATCTGCATTAGGCAGGCGGCATGGCCGTCTCTCCAGACTGTCACCCATTGCCCAGCGTGGGGTGGCTAACTCCTGCCTTCAGAGGACTTGCCTTTTCCCCGCGGGCAAGGAGGCTTCTTCAGGGCAACTTCCTCCCTCCCCTGCCCGACGGAGACACCTCCTCCTCACCCACTTTAGACTTCCTAATGTATTGGTTAGGGTCTCCCCTTTCTACTTCTCACCAGTAGGAGGCTGAGGGGATCTGTTCCCTCAGAGTCTGTCACACCCCCCTGGGGGCTTGAGTACTCACCCAGCAGTAATGAATGGTGAAGATTGGCAAGGAAGATATGAAAATTACGACTCTACCGTAATTCTTGATCTTCTCTGTATCTTCACCATTCATTACTGATTCCGTCCACCTTCCTCTCTTGGGCCTCCTTCTTGGCATCTCCCCACCCAGCTTGTTCCTCCTCCTCCTCCTTCTTCGTTGAACTTTAAGCCAAAAAAAAATTATCTTGATTTTCCGTTCTTCTGAATGGATCCTATTTCCACAAGGTAAAGGGAACAGTGGAAATTATTCTACCTGAGGAACTCTTTCTGATTCCCCTTAGAGGTGACCTCTTGGTTTTCTTAACCATGTTTTCAATTCACAGTTAAATTACCATCCCTCTATGGCTTGTCCTTTTATCCTGGTCCCTCTGGCAGGTCTTACTCTTCTTTTGTATCAGCTTCTTCTGGTTGATGCTTTCCTGGCACTTCAGTTACCTTGAGCTGATTCTATTGCCTTGCCTTCAGGGAGTCCGATTGAGTTCCCACTTTATCCTGTTTTGTAAGGGTGCCTCTGCAGGAGCTCACCCCTCCCCACACACATCTGTGTTAGTACCTAACAAAGTGCTAGAGGACCCTCTTCCTAGTAGTGCGCTGTCTTTCTGGAACAGAATTCTGCCTCGGCAGTCTGTGAGCTCTCAGCTAGAGTTTAAGGGTTGGGATGACAGGAGGATAGAGAATCTGCCCTTGTGTCCAATCTGTACTGCCAGTTTGGCTGAACATTCTTTTCAGTCCTATCAAGAGGGATCCTTGCTCCCTTGTTTTGATTCCGAGCTTATAAGCCTTAACCAGATATGTCAGTGGGCAGTGTTCTCCCCTCCCAACATCCCTTGATCTTATCTGTGTCAGTCTTCACCATTCATCACTGTTGGGTACATGGCGGAGGTCATGACCCGTGGGCGCTTCCTTTTTCTTTTGGTAGGTGGAGCCGATGCACCATCAGTGCCGCCTCGAGGCCGACACATTGCGTGGCGCCCGCGGGTTGGCCGTTAGGCACTGTCGACCCGCCTGCCTGCCAGCCAAGTTCTTCGCTCCTCCCACCTTAGAGGTCACCTCATGGGAAGCAAGCTCTGATTTGAGGCTCACCGCCACGCAGTCTGCTTTCACTGCTATTTCCTGCCGCAGTCCATCGGTGCCGTATTCTGCCGGTTCTAGTTGCTTACTCGACGTCACTGGTAAGATCTTTCCATATATTTTATTTCTTGGCGATGTCGAGTCTGTTTTTGGTGTTTTTTCTCCCGTAGGTCATGTCTCGGTCAGAGGGTAAGAAAACTTCCAGGATGGGATGGCCTTCAAAGCGATGGTGCCCATGTGGCGAAAATGTTCCGCCACCGAGCAGCATGACCATTGCCTTTTGTGTCTTGGCCTGTTTCATGACATGGATTTGTGCAGCGCCTGTTTCCCCATGGACCACGGGTCAGCCGAGCAACGTCGCGTGGAAAGTGGGGCAAGCTCATGCCAACGGGGTTGAGCCGCACTCATTGGGCCAAGCCACTACTCGGCCTTCCTCCAGGTCCCCTCCCGGTCTCTACACGGACCGAGGAGGAGGAGCCTCGGCTTACTAGCCTGACTGTTGCTGAGGCTCCTTCCCAGTGCAGGAGACCCGTCCGCTGTTTTGGGGCGGGCAGGAAGGTACCACTGTAGACAATCGCCCTTTGGGGCTGAAGGCCCCAAACCATGTCAGACCCGCGGTTCATAAGGCCTGGGTTGGTGCCATCCTGGCACGCCATCAGTCGGTTGCAGTTGCGGGCCTCGGCACCATTGTGAGCGTCATTGGGCTAACAGAGCCATCGTCGGTGCGGTTTGTCACGCGGTGCCGTGGCTACTGTCAGAGCGTTCACGGTGCTTGGGAGTTTCTCTGGCGCGTCTCTGTCTCGTCTTGCCTCTGCGCTGTCCGCGGCACCGAGGTTGAGCGCGGTGCCGTGTCCTCGGACTTCGGCTCCTGGGGCCATCAGATTCTGCTGTCAGGGCTGTAATCGTGCAGTCTCACCCTCGGCGCCCGCCAGGGCACCGCGGGGCCAGATGGCGCCATGGCTGGTCCCGAGTCTGGAGCTCCTGTTCAGGCTAGAGCCGTGCCTCTGTGATTTCGGCTCTCAGTGCTATAGGAGGCACTCACACTGCTTGGGCATGGTTTCGTTTCTGGCACCTTTGGCAAAGATGGCAGTGGACGCCTCTCTATGGTCTGCACAGGGCCTCGGCCTCTACCTCTTCAGAGGTGGAGTCAGGCTCTGAGTCAGATGGACAGTCTGACTCTTTGGGGTTGACTGTTGGAGTGGGCAGCCTGTAGTATCCTTGACAACCGGAGTCAGCCTCCTTCTGAGGTGGGGTCGGTGGCTACTGAGACTGGGGTCAGGGGTGCTGACCAGCGGGCAGTGGTGCAGGCCACCATTGCTCTGCAGTCCAGTCTTGGTGGGTTCACTGACCCATCAGCAGTGGTACTCCTGCCTGTGGTGTGCCTGATTGCCCAACTTTGGTGCCGATCAGAGCACCTATGGGAGGGGAGGGTACTGTGCCCTGGATAGCTGCTTTGGGTGCTGCCCAGGACTGTCAGCTACGTGGGCTGGCCCTCTCGGGAAGAGAGCTGTTTCAGACTCCGAGGGTCGAGGGCATGGGGTCTGCATGGCAACCTTTTGGGGCCCCACCCAAGCTCTGAAGAAGCCGTAGTGCGGATCTCCACTCTTCCTCCTTGATTTCTTGAGAGACCCATTCTTTGAGGTAGGGACCTTCCTTCTGACCTATACAGCCCCGGCCGCCTCACAGGGGATTCTTCCAGGTGCAGCCAATTCAGTACCGAAATGGTTGTTCAGCTGTCGGCTGTGGGTCTTCCAGGGTACCTTCTTCACGGTGCTCCCGGTCCATCCTTAGCCCAGGCAGAGGCCAGCCAACATCTCTTCTCGGCTCTGTCCCCATCCGTCTGCCACATTCTCCTGCTCTCCCAGGCATCCTTGGTCCTAGTGGGCCCTCTCCTAGGAGCAGTTCAGGGCTGTGCTGCTCGGTTCCCAGCTTACATTAGGGCAATGGACATTCAGGTTTTTCAACCTCCCCGAGCAGCCGCCTCTGAGCAGCTGGTGCCTCCAGCTCTTCCATCCCCTCTTGGGACAGAGGACCTTCTGTCCACATCTCCAGCCGCTGATCTCACTGAGTACCAGCGCCTCGTGAGGATGTTGGAGGACTTGCACCTCACCCCTGCCACTGTTAGCAATCCAGAGCACTCGGCTCACGCCTTTCTAGGCGATTTTGGTGAGGCCGCCCGCTTGGTGCGTGCCCCCACAGCCTGCTCCCTTCGAGAGGCATCATGCGCTGTTGGCAGAGGTCCTTCTGGAGTTCCTGCCCCTAGGATCTCAGCCAGAGGTATTGCACCCCTGGAGTCTCCTGGTTTCATGCCTCATCCGCAGTCCGGATTGACACACTTGGATACTCCTGATGGGCTTCGCGCTCTCACCGTGACCAGCCCCAGATCAAGATTCCTCGGATTTTGACTTCTGGGTAGGAGGGCTTTCTACTTGGCATGGTTGTTGCTTTCCATTTCTGCACATCAGGTCCAGTATGCAGCCTATGACAGGTTGTTGTGGTCCAGGCTAGGTCAACCCTAGCCTCGTTGCCTGATACTGGAGCAAACCAGACAAGCCATTGCACTCTCTAGCGTGGCCTGGAGCTAGTAAGGCACCAAGCGAGGGCATCCTATGATGCCAACGAGGTAGCTACCAGGGTCGTAGGGACAGCGATCTGCACTAAGCGGACGGTATGGCTTGCCTTTTCCCGTTGTCACCCTTGGCCCAGCGTGAGGTGGATTAACTCCGCCACCAGAGAACCTACCTTTTCTCCTGTAGAGCGAGACGGCATTTGTTGGGGCACTCCTTCTCCTCCAGGGAGGCCCCATCTCACTCTCGGGCCTCTCAGGCCCTGAAGGTTCTCCTCTTAGTGTGTCACCCACTGAGAGCTAGGGACTTTGTCCCTAGGGTGTAAAAGAAACCCCCTTTGGGGACTCATCATCACCCAATAGTGATAAATGGTGAAGATTGACACAGATAAGATATGAAAATTACGTACCTACTATAATTATGATCTTTCTGTGTATCTTCACCATTCATCACAATCCCACCCTCCATCCTCCTGGGGTCTCAGTCTCTGGTCCTCCTCCTCTCTGTGCCATCCTCCCCCTTCTTGTCAGGAGTGGGGTAAAACAGGGGCACATAGGGGATAATGTTCTGGGGAGGTGGTCAGCATGGGGCTCTCCTTCTCCAGTGCATAGCTCCACCCCTGTGGGGTGGGAGTTGGCAGTTGCCCTCCATTCTCTCCTTCTCCTTGTTCCCGTCCAGCTTATTTCTCCTTGTCCTTGGACTATCTCTTTACCAAAACAAAAACTCCGTTTCCTTTTTCATAATAATCTTTCCTTGAGAGGGTGTTAATTCTCTGTCCCGTCCTTCTTCCAGAATAGCGACTCTGCTCAACTGGAGTTTTTGCCAGCCGTTCTGTGCCTTGAATTCTGGCAAGAAGCATCTGGCTATCCTTACAGTTCCTATGTAATCTGGAGACAGACCAGAGTCTGGGATGTGTTTAACCTCCCCTCCCCCTAAATTCTCTATCCCACCCTACCTCCTTCTTCTATTTTCAGAGATTGGGGCCCCACCCAATCCCTTAGTTTCCATCTTCTCCTCTTCTGTCCTCTTAGTCATTATTTCTCCTTTTAGTTCATATATATTTTCCATTTTCTATACCTTGACTTCCTTGTCCCACCCTCCACTCCCTTCCTCTACCTCCGGCGACTCAGTACTGGCAGGCAGGCGGAGTCGACAGCGCTCAACAGCCAACCATGCAGCACCATGCAATGTATTGGCCTCGAGGGCGGCACCGATGAGGCCGGGTTTCACCCCTACCAAAAGAAGAAAAGAACTCTGCTGGTCATGACCTCCAGCCATGTACCCAACAGTGATGAATGGTGAAGATACACAGAAAGATCATATTACGGTAGTACGTAATTTTAATTTCTCCCTCTCCTCCTGTTCTTCCTTTCTCCTTTTCTTCATCTGTTCCTCCCTTGGAGCTGCCCCAAGTGAGGCCCTGTGGTCCCTTAGGTTGGCATTTTCTCCTTTTTCTGTCCTCTTCCGGCTTATGCCTTTTTCAGTTTATATCCTTTCCTTTCTATCCCTTGGCTCTCTTGCCTCGCTCTTTTTCTTATCCTTATTTTGCCTCTCCGGCTAACAGAACTGGGATAGAGATGGAGTCCTGTGACACCTAACAGCTGCCCTTACACATCAGCAGTCGTCATCTTGAAGTGAGCACTGTTGCGTAATGACTCCTCCTAATATGAAAAAAAACCTGCAGAGTGGTGGTGCGTGCTCCGGCTTACACCCAGCAGTAATGAATGGTGAAGATACAAGAGAAGATCAAGAATTAAGGTAGGTACGAATTTTCATTTACTAGCACTGAAGACTGCAGAAAGTCCTCTCAGCTTTTTGTTTCATTCAGCCTGAAAAGGGGTACTCCTGTGTCTAAACAAAGCTCTTCCAAATGGCTGGCACATTGTATAACGTTCTGTTATAGGAAGTATGTTTCATATGGTCTAGCGGTTAGATTCCTGTTTTCACCCAGGCGTGCCTGGGTTCTAACTCCAGTATGGGAATAAAATTAATTTAGGAGGCAGTATGGCACAGTGGTTTAAGGCTCTGAGCTGCAAATCTGGAGACCTGGGTTTGAATCCAGCAGCCCCCACTTGCATACTGTGTGACCCTGAAACAAGTCACTTAACTTCCTTGTGTTTCCCAGGTTGCACCTGTAAACAAGCTTTCAGCTTAGTGTGTCTCACCTGGTTAAATAATTGGAAGAAAAAAAGTACACTATAATTCATTGATTTGATGATCATTCTTAGGCTCATTACAGATATACATATACTGTATACAAACATCTTAATAATAACACATAAATCAGTTTAAAATCAAGTCTGAGAATACAAATTACAACACGTAATAAAATTTACCTCAGTAGATAAATAGATAATAAATACATACAAAAACATCTTGGTATCCTCCATAGTTGTAAATTTCAATAGCATTCAGAGAGTGAGATATATAGCCCACTATTATGGCTCAGTCAGTAGCTAGGCTAACCTGTCAGATTTGCAGCATTTCTGACTACACTTGGCTTATTTGTTTTGTGTCTGAGGTGAACTCTAGCAATGCTCACTAAATAAATAGTAACTGCTCTAACAATTATTGCATCATTGGTAGTAAAGTATATCCTTAACAAGAGTCCTTGGTCTGTAGTTAGTATGGAATTTGCTATAGGTAAAATCCATTTTCCCTCGGGTTGGTGTACCAGATACATGCAAGCATTATATGCTTCAGATCTTCAATAGAACTGAGAGAGCAGGACAGAATTTAGCCTGCTTGGAATAACCGTTCCATATATAGCTTCCAATATATTGCTAGGAAACAACTCCAGCTTGTATCTAGTGTATTGCACTCTCTGATTTGGGTCCATAAATATATCATAATGATACCTATAGAAGTGTACATCATCATTAATCCTAAACCAAGGTGAGGTCTTTAATTTCATATTGTTATCAAGATTTAGTAATCTATAATAATTTACAATTTCAGTCATAACATAGGATTGATATTTCAGACCGAGTGAAATACCCATGTCAACATAATTCTTTAGCTGTGCTAGTCCTGTCTCCTGCAATATTTGGAAGATTGAGGCTAACCTCTTAGATTTCAGATGCCCCAAACTTAGCCAGGCCTTCTGTCCTAAATATATAAGGTACTACTTGAATTGTTCCAGAGGTGTAGCCTAACGGAGGAGCTATATGAACTTACTGTAACAGATCTTAGAGAATCTCCTCCATTAGGCCATGCCGTCCCTCCTTTCTTCCCCTTTTGCTTCAGTGAGGGTTATATCAGATGCTGTGCCTAAACCTTCCTCCGTGCATTGTGTATCCAGCCCTATACCTCTCCTTGTATTCCTGGTGCTGGTCTTATCTCCTGGTTCTACATAGTTGGAGGTCCTCTGTGGCTAAACTCTGAGGAACTGACTCGAGAGGAACTGAGGGAGTGATGGGAGCACTCATGCTTATGTACCGTAGACATGGCACATCACTGTGAGCAGCCCCGGTAGCAAAAGTTTCCATGTGATCCTACGCTGATGACTATAGTTCGCCAAAGGTGTGGCCTAATGGAGGAATTCACTCGAAGATATACTGTTACAGTAAGTTCTTACGAACTGTTCTGTATGTGTATCAGGCTTTGTGTCAGTGAGGTGGCTAGAAATCAGGCAGCAGCCAGTACTGATTATCTGACTACTTATGTAGCTGTACACCTGAAAGCACACTTTTCAAAGCACTCTTGCAGTATCGTGGATCTTACAAGCCCCAGCCTGGGAGCCGGCTAATGATTATGCAGTAGTCAAAGTAAACCCTATCCCTTCCACCTTAGAGAATAGTGGGGATATCAAAATGATTGGCACCAAATTACTCAAATGCTTCACCCTGTTGGGGCAAGCCTAGGTCTGAATCCTGGGGTGCTTGAAGGGTAGTTGTTGAGTCTAAGGAATATAATAAAATCTGCATAGGATTCATAGTGTATTAGCCAACAACTGAGTACATTTAACACATTTATCTGGCTTTCATCTTTCCACACAGCGAGAAGGGAGGATCTTCCAATAATCAATCTTCACCATTGATTCCCACTAATGGGTCTTAGCCAGAGGTGCTAGGACCCTGTGGGAATCAGAACCTTCAGGAGGGTTGCAAGAGGAAGGCAAATTGTGCGCATACCGCGTGCCATTAGAATGGCTTGTGGCGCTAGGCTTACCTCAGCACCAGTCATCAACTGCCTCAGCTCTTTCCTAAACCTCCTCCCCTCGAGTGCACATCAGTGACGCATCTGTTCACCCGCCAGAGTCAGAACTTCACATCTATACCATAACAGCATTCAGTTCTTCTCAGTTTTAGTGTTTAGAGATCTTCTTCGTGGATATCTCTTCCATTATGCCACACCTTTTGAACTATACCCTCATCAATGCTAGGACCACACGAGAACTTTTGCTAGCCAGGGCCACCCACAACAATGTCCCACATCACTGTCTACATAAACATGAAAGGCATCCATCTCTACTCAGTTCTTTTCCTGCTGTCAGTCATACTCATCAGATCTACTGTGGAAACACCGACCAAAGTCATAGTCATTTATTATTTTATCTAAGTGAAGTACCAAAATTTTAGTGATATTGCCACCTCTGCATGCTGCTGAAACCAACAACATTCCAATACTGTGAGTGCAGAGAAATTATTTATAAGGACAATGCACACAAGTCTGTGTCTGCTGTCTGGGCCTCTCTCATGTGTGGACTTGTAAGATTTACCAGGGCTTCAATCAAGCGGCCAGGTGATACAGAAAAAGGCGCTGGAAAAGTTTTGCTGGACTCTTATTGGCGTGGAAAGCACCCAAGGTCCAGCAGCATCGTTAGACCCAGCGACCGACTCACAGTTGTGAAATTGAAAGACTGCGAAAAGACCATATCTTACTTCATGGGGGCTCTTGCAGTAGGCAGCAGTGTTGGGACTAAGCGCCGGCAACCAGGACCACACACAGAATTTCTAGCTAGCAGTCTACAATGGGGAACACCCCGCTTGTCGGCAGCTGACATCCACCACTAATATAAGAGATGCGGTCCCCTACACCCACCTCAGTTCTTTTCCTGCCATTGACCTGAGCTTGTGGGATCATGTGGAACACTGCTCCAGTCGACTGCCATTTCTTCAAACTTTATTTTTCGCTGCTTGTAGTTTGCCTTTATTTTGGCTATGTCATGCTAACCTCCTCTGCAGAGTCCTGCAAGTCTAAATGTGCCTGCAGCAAACAAATTTCTGAAAAGGATGGCCACACTGCCTGTGTCATCTGTCAGGCCTGGACCGCGATACGAAGCCTGCCATGCATGCCAGAAGTTCAACCAGGTCACCGACTAAAAAGACACCAAAAGGTTTTGGAGGCCCATCTCCTCCAGCAAAGATAGCCCACCATGGAGAAGGGCTGCAGGCCCAATCTGCAGTGGGGAGTTCTACGGAGACTTTCTCTTTCAAGAAGAAGTGCAAAAGCACCAGGACAGGGCGGCGCGGCAGATGCTGAGTCTTTGCCCATAGCGGGTTGACCTCAGTGGCCACAACAGCACTCCTTGCCTCTGGGCTGCCTCTGGCCATGCCTCCCGCTAGTCTGTGTCGAGGAGTGCCTCTGCAGGTTTGGGGACTCTTCCTCTGTCCGTCACCTCTGATCGGGCCCTTTCACCATCAGGGTTCTCAGCCAGGCTGGTTCTCTGGATGACAGTTCCTCTGCTGTCGATCCGCTCGGCCTTGGCTTATTCACTGGACCCCTGTTTGGGGCCCAATGATGGTCCTCTGGACCCACGCCTGCCCCTCGGGGCCTTAGCCTCACCTGTGAGGTCCCACCCCTCGGCACTTTTGGCTCCTCAGCCACCCGCTGGTGGTCCCTTCCCAGGCTCTTCCCACTAGGCACCAGCAGGGCCGCCATCTGCCAACCTTCCTCTGAGGTCCAGGTGCCAAGCTGCCCTTCATCAGAGCCTGCCAGTCTTTATTCTTCAGACCAGGCATCCCCTGCTGTTCCAAATGTGGACTGCTCCTCCGTCCCCAGGTTTTAGTTCTGAACTCGGATGCCCAGGACCATTGCCCGATCAGCAACTCCTGTCTGTTCTGACTCAGGACCACTATTCAGACCCCCTTCTGCTCGGGTCTGGGCCTCCAGTCTGCACCTACTTGGCATATTGCTGGTCCGTCTGGGATGGCTTTGGGCCCCATCTCGGCCTCCTGGCGCATTACCCCATGCTAGGTTGTTCTTTTGTTTTTGTAACTTGTCTTTTTATTTAAAGATAATAATCATGATACAAAGTCTATTCACTACAGGTGAATACATCCTTAGTTCTTAAAACATTAGGAAAGTAAGGTCTGAAATCCTCCTTGTAATCATTACAGTCTTCTTGTATCATTTCCAAAGCATTTTAATTTATTTCTCTTCCTCGCATCTAAATCATTCCTGACTCAATCTGGTAATACCTTTGAAGTCCAAGGTTTTAATTTTTCCACCTTTGACCTATTATCTTCTCTTTCTTTCTTTCTTTCTCTATCGGGTCTTACCCTTCCATCTCTCTAATCAACCTATAGATCTCCAGGAATCTCCCTTTTCTTTGTACCATGTATTCGTATCTTATATTCAAACTTAACATTTATTAATAACTAACATTTTATCTAATACACTAAAATCTACTTTATAACTTTCAGCAGGATATATCCACGAGTTAATTCCCCTTCCTTAACCATCCTTGAATACCCCTCTTTCTACAGTTGCTATTCATGTCTTACTCTCCTTCCTTCTATTTTATTGCCTTGTTTCTTCCTATCTCCATCTCCTCTCCTCTTCAGCCTTTTCTTCGTTAGTATTGATCCAATACGGAATTTGTTTTTTCTTGGATGTGTTCATAATAGGGCAGCCATCTGGCATTAAACCTTTCTGTCTTTAACTGGACTTCTGCTACTATGCCTTCTAACTGTTTGATTCTTTCCATGTTCTGTTCCCATGTACCTACTGAGGGTGAAGTCAATGAAAGCCACTTCTGTGTAATTGCTTTTGTTGCTGCGCCACACAGATGTAATATAAGTACCTGTTATTTTTTCATATCAGATCTACTGGAGGCCCAAGACCAAATTCTCAAACTGAGGAAGTAGGTGACAGCTCAAACATTTTCATCATAATTTCTTTCAATTGAGCCCAATACTCCACTAATATTGGAAACCCCAAAAGATATGGAAGGCGAGCCCAGTCCCCACAACCTCGCCAACATTTGTCTGAATTCTGTCCATCATAATGCTTAGTTATTGTTGGGACCCTAAAATATCTAATGCCCACTTTCCATCTAAATTCTCTCAATTTTGTAGACTAGTAGTTTCTGTATACCTCCCAAATCCCCCAATCTTGCCGGTGGGATTTTATACCCCATCTCCCTTTCCCATTTGCTTGTATATTTTCCATATATATCCTGCCTTCTTCTTGGCACAATAGAGCATACATTTATGCCACTATCCTTTGTATCTTTTAAAGTCATTCTGTTTTGTATCATAACCTACCTCATCAGTTAGAAGCCATCACCGCCTCCTATCTCCCCTCTATTATACTTCTACACTGGAAAATCTAAATAATTCCTTCTGTGCAGCTGGAATTCTTGTTGTAACTTCATAAAATATTTCACCGTTCCCCTCCACCAAATGAGCCAGTGTCAATATACCTTTCCTAGCCCATCCTTGAGAAACAAATCCTTCTTTCCCACTATCTTTGGATATATTCCAGCGGAACTTTCCACCATATTTGGTACAGGCATCTCCCACTTTTGTCTAATCTGGAGCCATACCCAAGAGTTTGTCTCGTCCAACTATTCCCGACCTCCGTCAGGTTTTCTTTTGTTATGGTCCATGGGAAATCCTGTACTGGGGAGACTTGTGTGAGCTTTCTTTCCATCTCCACCCAGTCGAAGTTCGTCCTGTATTAAGAATTTCAAGAGCGGCATCATTTGGGCTGCATAGTAATATGTCTACAGGTGTGGCATACCCCCTCCCCTTCCTTCTTAGGTATTGACAACATTTGCTTATTAATCCGGGTTTTCATGCCCAAATGAAATTAGCTAATTCCTTCTCTAAATCTTTCCAATCCTTGCAAGGTATATCTATCGGGAGGGTGCTAAAAGAAACAACCAATTAGGCAGGATGTTAATCCTAATAATGTCTATTTTCTGAGCAAATCCTAGCGATAATGGTTTCCATCTATCCAGATCTTTGAAATCTGTGCCTTTAAGGCCCCATGGTTTATTTTATACAGATCTTTCATATCATATGGATTTTAATTCCTAAATATCTTATTGGCTTTTAGTATGCTTGAATGGTGAATTATCTTTAAATCCTGATCCCATCTCCGAGGATTAATTTTATTTGGTTTCTCCTGGTTTATTTTATATCGAAAGTTTGTCAAATTTTTGTATCAGGGCCAGAAGGTGAGGTATGGCCTGTTTTGGGTTAGATACATAAACTAGTCGTCATCCGCATAAAGTGAAATTTTATTTAAGACCCCTTCTACCATTATACCAGTAATCTTAGGATGTCTCCTATGGCCTGAGTTAGGGGCTCAATACTGATTACGAACTGTAATGGAGACAGGGGCAGCCCTGTCTTGTCCCTCTTTGTATCTGGATCTGCGTAGATACCACCCCATTTACTTTCACCCTTGCCGTTTGGTCTCATTATAAAGTAACTTTATCCAGTTTAGGAATTCATCCCCTAGACCCATCTCCCCAGAACAGCAATCAAAAACTGCCAATTCAGGTGGTGAGCCTTTCGGCATCTAAAAATGGCTACTCCTGGTCTTTAAAATTCCCGCCTCCCGTTGATAACACTTAGTAATCTCCAATGTTATCTGCTAGATGCCTCCCAGAATGAACCCGTTTGATCCGTATGGATTAACTTAGTGATTACTTTTGTAACCTATTCTCTAAAATCTTGGTCCAGGTTTTACAATCCTGATTCAGGAGGAGATGGGTCTGTAGGGGCGCACCTATCCCTAGGTTTCCCGCTTTTGGTATAACCCGTTACGATTGCTGAGTACCATGTTGGAGGGAGGGCCTGTTCTTCCGACTGTTGTTGAAACTTCAGTCAAGATGGGGCAACAGTTCCACAACATTTCATATATAGTTCACTACTGAACCCATCTGGTCCAGGTGCTTTCACCTGCTTTAATTCACTTACTACCTGGACTACCTCTGTCTGTGTAATTTTAGTTCCTAATCTACTCTGTCTTCTCAACTTAATTTTTGCAATTTAAGATCTTTAAGAAAATGATATGTTTCTTCCGCTACCTGCTCTGGATCTACTGACTCTGTATATAATGTCTGATCGAAGTTCCTATAAGGCCTGTGCAATATCCACTGGTTTACTTCGCCTCTGTCCTGTTTCTCATCTATTATATCTTTTTAATCATACGGTTTGCTTCCTGTTGTTTTTAACCTAAGTGCCAATGTATGAGCTGCCCTATGTCCCACCTCTGAGTACTTATATGGATTGTTCTTTTTACATATGCTTTGTGTCAGGCGTCAGCTGATTATAGTACCTTTCTTAATGCGTGGTGGGTGCCCGTTCAGCACCTAGCACCAGCCAAGAAGATGCCTGCGTTGGCCCTGTTCTTGCGGACTCCCTTCGTCTGACACAGAGGCTCCACCTCTTTCGTGGAGTGCTGACTGGATGTCAGGGCTGTCATGGGGGAAGTGTGGGTCAGGGACACTCCTAAATCCCTACAGAGGACCCTTCCTTCCTTCCTGGAGATGATGAAGCTCATCCAAGCCTCCCAGTGGTGGCATACTGAGGAGCAGGACCCTCAAGCTGCCGTTTGGCAGAGCACCTGTGCCTCCCGGGCTTGCATCGGTGGTTTTCCCACCCTTGGTGGTTCCACCACGATGATATCTCCTCTACCGTCTGGCAACAACTAGGCGTCCATTTCCTTCCATGCATAGGAAGGACGGCAAGCTATAACATGCCTCCTATGACAAGCCTCAGCTTTGATACCCACACCAAAGGCCAACCCCTCTATCTTATCAGCGGGGACCCAGGAGGTTTAGGAGTCCAGAAACTGGGCGACTTCCTGCAGAGAGAAAATCCAAGCATTTGGACGTTTCTAGGATGCAGTATCTATGCTTTCTCTACCCTGGCCTTTACGCGCTAAAATCATCTTGCACACATGCAGGTGCACCAGCAGTCTCTTCTGGGGCAAGTGGAGGACATATTCCAGTCATTGCAAGAGTCCCTGCTTGGACACAGCTGGAGCAACTACTCAGTTCTGCCTACAGCATGGGTTTTCGCCCTCCATGCCTCATACAACGTGGTGGACATTTCTGCTCACTGCATGGCAGCAACTGTATATATTAGACATTATGCTTGGCTTTGCCTGTCTGATTTCACCCAGAAGTTCAGGCCTCCATCATGGACACCCCCATTCCGGGGCCCTTCAGTGTTTGGAGAAGGCGTACAGGATTTGCTCTCCTCTTACAGGAGTCTGGCACAGCCTTTGTACTGATTCTTGTAGCCAGTGGGGAGGGATGCCATCAGTTTCTGAGTCGTCACTCCTAAGCAGCGACCCCAGTGTCGCCAGCCCTCATCAAAATGCCCCAGCTGCCCCAGAAGTCAAAGCTTACAGGGCTGAAGCACAGTGCTTTCGGCACTCACTGCCTCCTTAACCCCGGCACAGCCCCCAATCTGGCAAGGGGACCGGGAATGAGACAGAGGGGTTGAAGTACTCCTCCCTCTCATTCTTTTCAGCTCCTTTTTCTGTAGTGACTGCAGTCTCTGGGTTGTCTCTCTGGGGCCTTGGGCCATGCCTCCACACCAGGTATAAAGCTGGATTTTTTTTTATAGGGCAGGTCACGCCCTTTGTCCTCCCGTCTTCTGTTTCCAGATGGCAGGGTTCTTCATCCTCTGCTCAGCGTTTGGGCCCTAAGCATTCGTGCCCGGTCTTCTGGGTTTCATCTGGTCTCTTTCAGAGCCCGGCAGGTGCCATCCCCTAAAGGGGTATTGGTCTTCACCAAAGAAACCCCTTTTTTCGTGGGGTGGATGATTGCTCTATGAGGTCAAGAGTTCATCCCTCCCTTGCTGTTCTGGCCTTATCCACAGGGCCCCTGGTCTTTCTTCCAGACGACACGGCAGGGTGTCAGGTCCCCCCACCAGCGTCCTTCCGGCCTCCTTCTGGGTTCGCCTCCTCACAGGATCTCTGCCGGAGCCCGGCGTCGACCCTTGACCCCTCCCACTGAGTCCTGCCTGTCTGGATTTCAGACCTGCTATATTGGGGTGTGACAGGGCTCCCATGCAGCCTAGTAGGACCCAGTTGATCAGGAAGCTGGCTCAAGGGTTTCTCCCCACCCCGTCGTGAGCCTGCAGCCACTTTTTTCCTGACCGTCGAGTCGCTTCATCAGGGACCGAATTGTCGCGGTTGCCCTATGTCTGGTCCCTCTAGGATCCCCTTGGTGTCCATATCCTTAGGGTCCGGTGGGCTGGAGTTCACAGGCTTCTGCCTTTGCTTCTGGCTTCCCAAAAGGGAAAGGAAAAGAGAGACAAATTTTTCCCTCATGTCAGATTTCCTCTGACCATGTCAGTCTCTTTGTTGCTGGCGGGCTTATTCAGACACCCACAGGGCACTCCTATCCCTACTTTTCTACGGGCATCCCTGCAGCGTGTTGACAGGTATCACGGGTGTCTAGGAATATCCCCTGGTAGAGTCTCCGTTAGGTGTCTCTTTTCCCAAAGACTGGGCAGTCTGGGAGCATGACCTTATAATTTGGCTTTCGTCAATCTGCTTGTCAGGCACCGGGACTCAGGGTAGCTTATCACATGCTCCCAGCTGTTTGCTGGTGCTTGACCTCTCCGTCGGACCTGCCGTGCGATCAGTTTCTTCGCCACTTCCAGCTCTGTTCCCTTGTGCCAGGGCAGGATAAGGGTGAATTTGAAGCAATAGACACTCAAGGAGCATGCATGTGTCTGCTTCGATTGATCCCTCATCCCTCAAGTCTGTCTAGCCGAATAGCCTGTAGCTAGCCCTTGGTCTCCACATCAGCAAGTTCCCTATCTTGTTCTGCTTTCGAGTGGACTATAGAGGCTTTTCACCCCTCAGATTCTTAGCCATTCCCTTGTATCCTATTTTCTCAGTCCATACATGGACACGGTTCTGTCATCTGACAGATCTTATCGGTGTCCGTCTTCACCATTCATCACATTTGGGTTTCATTGCGGAGAATCGTGGCCCGCGGAACTCTTTTTTTTTTTTTTTGGTAGGTGGGCCGATACCATCTGCGCCGCCCTCGAGGTCAGACATTGGGTGGCACTCACGGAGTTGGCCGTTAAGCGCTGTCGACTCCGCCTGCCTGCCAGTTCTTCATCTCCCACCATCAGGTCACCTCGTGTGGAAGCTCTGCAAAATTTGAGGCCTACTGCCTATGCAGTTTCATTATTTCTATTATTACTCCGTGCATGATCACCAGCTCCTTCCCTACCGGTTCTAGTTGCCTTACCGACATCACTTGGTAGATCTTTCCATTTATTTTTTTATTCTTGGCGGCGTCGAGTCTGTTTTTCGAATGTTTTTTCTCGTAGGTCATGTCTCGATCGGAGGGCAAGAAGACTTCAAAGACCTGGACGCCCCCATCACGGCGGTGCCCTTGCGGCAGTAAATTTTCTGTCATCGACCAACCACGACCGTTGCCTTATGTGTAATTGGCCTGCTTCCTTGACATGGATTCGTGTGACGCCTGTTTCTCCATGGACGCTGGGTCATCGAGCAGCGCGCATGGAGAGTAGGCGACTCAGCCAACTTTCAGGAATTGACTAGCGCTCAGATCCGGGCACAAGCCACGTACTCTTGGCCTTTCCTCCGGGTCTCCTCACGGTTCCACACGAACGAGGAGGAGGGAGCCTCAGCTTCTAGTAGCCTGGCCATTGCCAGGCTCCTTCCACAGTCGCAGGAGGCCCGTCCGCCTCCTTTCAGGGGGTGGGCGGGAGGCACCCGACAAGGCAGTAGCCCATTAGAGTGAGAAAGGCTCCCCGGTATCAGATCCACAGTTCACAAAGGCCGGGTTGGCGCTATCCTCGACACCATCGGTTTGGTGCCATTGTGGGCCTCAGCACCATTCGCAGCACCATGGGCTCTGACAGAGCCATCGTCAGCACCAGTTTGTCACTCAGCCAGAGCTGCTGTGCCGATACAGCTACCGGCACTGTGGGAGTCTCTACTTCACTATCTTTGTGTTCTTCTCTATGGTGCCGAGTTTGAGTGCAAAACATGGAGCCAGGTCAGGGACAGCACTGGCTCTGGTGCTGCAACCTATTTCTGGTGCCACAGAGGCACTGATTCAGGAGTCGGTGCCAGGGGCGATGCAAGGACTTCCAGAACTGCCTGTGGTGCCAGTTCTTCCCAGCTTTTCTCCCCAGATTCCTCAGTTCCTGTTGGGCCTCAGTCAGGGGCAGGTTCTTGTCTGGTAGGGCAGGGGCCAGCAGGCCAGAATCAGTGCCCCATGCTGTCCTTAGAGCAGCTGGAAGACTCTGTGAGAAGCAGGGGTGCAGACCGGGCCCTCTCTCCCTGATCGAGCAGGATCTGCAGTCAGTAGGGATAGGGGCCACCCTAGTGGACCAGCACTGTTCGATCTCCTCACCTGGAGATTCCTTTTGAGAGCATCCTCCAGCTCCTCCACAGTTGGGCAACCTGCAGGTGGGCAGTCTGCACAGCCCCTCTCTGGGGAAGGGTCCCCTGCTCGCTCCTGCAACCCAGCAGAGGTACTGATATGGTCTCATGAGACCGTCCTCCTCCCTACTTCTGCTTCCCATTCCTTCTCTCCCCAGGTTTTTCCAGCCCTGTGAGGCCATGACTTAGGAACATTTCAGGCGATGGTGGCTATGTTCCATCAGTACCTTAGAGCCCTGCATGAGGTCATCTTCAGACCTCAGTGTCTTGCACTGCCTCCTTCTGAACACAGCTCTTCTGAAACTCTGACCTCCTCCTCCTCTGAGGAAGGGGATAACTCCATTCGCTTTTCCTCATGCTGACATTACCTTCTATCAGAGTTCTTTTCGGAGATGTTGGAGGGCTGCACCTCTCCCATTTCATAGGTCACAACTCTAGCTTGTGATACTGTCATTCCTTGGGAAATACAGTTCAGAATCCACCATGATCCCTCCGTGGCCTCAGCTCTTCACAAAGGCATCATACAGTGTCTGGCAGAACCCTCACCCCTATTCCAGCCCGAGGGACTGCCAACATAGGTACTGTGCTCCCATGGGGTCTCCAGGTGCTGTTCCCCTATCCTACCTCAGGAATGGAGTTGCTGGACACTCCCTCTGTCGTCACCTAGAGCCGACCACCCCAGCCTCCGACTCCGCCGAGTTTGATTGTTAGGGGTAGAATGGTGTTCTCAAGCACACCTCCTTTTGTGCTTTCTAGCCCACTCAGGCATGTCAGGCTGCTGTGCCAGGCACCTGTGGGCGGTGCTGGTCAACTCCACATCCATGCCTGATAGTTAGGGCAACCAGACGGGCCATTAGCCTTCCACCAAGTGACCTGGAGTTAGCAAGAAATTAATCGATGGTGTCTTACGACACCAGTGAGGTAGCATCCATGCTCATGTGAACAGCGGTCCACATCAGGCGGATGGCATGGCTCCATCTTACCAGGTTATCACCCTGGCCCAACATAGGGTGATCGCTCCCACCATTCAGGGGACCCCTTTTTTCTCCCCCAGGGTCAAGCAGGAGTTAGCAGGGCATCTTCCCTCTCCCAGGTCTTGTGGGCACCCGCCTGAGGGGTCTCCTCCTCTTGCGCATCCCCAAGAGGCTGAGGGGTCTTTCTCCCTTCAGGGTGTGCCAGTGCCACCTAAAGTGGCAGTTTGATACTCACCCAACCGCAAAAATGATGATTCATCCTTGGAAGATATGAAAATTAGGTACTCACCATAATTCTTGATCTTTCAGGATATCTTCATCATTCATTACTGCTTCCACCCACCTCCCCTCATGGCCAGTCTGCTGGGCAGTGCCGTCTCCCTGCTTGTCCTCCCCTCTGTTGACCCAAAAGAGGGCTAATGTTTATCTGGCACACCCAAAAGGACCATTGGGCTCATAGCCAGACAGATCCCCTCCTCTTTACTTTCAAAGTGGGGCGGCAGAATCATGGCTGGCTTGCTCTCCCCTTGCCTCCTCCTCTCAGAGGAGGTATTGCTACCCTAGGGATCCAGAGCTTGCCTTATCTATAATAGTTGGGGATCAGTTGAACCTTGGCTGCTTGCTTGTGTCAGTGACTGAATTTCAGGGTATGAAGCCACTGCAGTATCTTGTACTGCATAATGTGCCTTTTTTCTCTGCTTAGGAGACACGACAAAAAGCTTTGCCCCTTTGCACTTCACCCTCAACATCTGCTATGCTTTCAGTGCTAGGCTAAATAGGCAGTGGCCCTCTTACCCCACCTTGCCCTTTTTCCCTACTTGTAGGGACATTGGGATTTACAGGACTGTTCTCCTGGACACTCCAGAGAGAGGGAAGACGCTGGCAGATGCGCTGTCTCCCAGATCCCTTAGCTCAGCCTACTGGGACTCTATTGCCTTTAAAATAAATAAATAAAAATAGGGTGACACAGGAATGGGCCACCTAGCCTCTTACGTGGTCCCATGCAAACTTACTTACGCCTCCCTTATTCCGACTTGGGCTGTGCCCTGAGAAGTTCCTTCTGGGACACTTGTCCTCTTTAGGATCCTCACTTCAAATATCAGGCCATAGCCCTTTCTAGCAATGTTTAGGCTCCACAAAGGGTGGCTAAACCGGGGGGGGGGGGGGCAGGACCGGCCATGGCCTCAACTCTTATTCCTGGGTGGGCTACATATGTATTCCCTGCCCACCCACTTTTTTGACACTGTGTATTTTTTTATTAATGTATGCATGGCCTGTATATATTATTCTCAATCAATATATGGAGCGCAGAAATTTAAATTTCAGTTGAGGCTGCTTATGAACACCAGTCATATACCAATATCATGACTGTAATACCGTTCATGCAGTTATCTACCTGCCAGGTTACTATGTAATCTTGATTACAGAATTTGTTTATTGCTTCTCCCAGTATTACTATGGTGATGAGTGCAATCTGCAAGTAATACTGGGAACCAATAAATTAATTCTTCATTCAAGCCAATGAAATATCAGCACACAGCACCCCTAGTTAGAGTGGGAACATGGCATATTGGTAGTCAAACTGAGTTGGCTGGCAGGTAATAGAAGTGCCAGATCCTGGCGACTGAGGTAATAATTCATGGGTCGAATCCTACCTTTTACACAAAAGTATGATCTGTTCTGCTGCCTGTTAATTGAGTGGTGTGGTTCTGATTTGTGTTTGCTCCTAATATTTTTATTTATTTGTGGGTAATTGAAGTTCAAAATCCTGAGTGACTAAAGAAGCGACTACACAGGTTTATGTAATGGAATAACTGTTACGGAAACCGTATTGCTACATCCCTTGTGTGTAAATTGCATCTGTTTCGTCCTTAGGCGACCTGCTCTTCACCCAAACCGCACCCTGCTATCATGTGGTTTGCACTGTTGTGTGTATAGTTTTGTCCTGCTGTGTAAAACAGCCATTCGCATAAAGGCAGAAAACAACATTTGTAGAGCAAAACTCTGGGGAGCGAAACAAATGGAGACAAATGTTGCCGGAATACTCGCAGTGTGTGGTGGAAGGAAACTGAACGTAACAGAGTACAACCCATGCCTACACAGGTAAGGCTGATTCCATTTTAAAACCTGTGTGTAAAAGCTACCTAAGGTAAACTGCTGAATCCTGCCATTTTCCACAACAGTATGATTTGTACTGCCACTGCTGTAATTAAATATATATATATTTTTTGGTGGGTAATCAAGTGCAAGATCTAGGATGAGATAAATTGTCAAATCCAGCCATTTTCCTTAATAGTCTGATCTGTTCTGCAGATGCATTATTGTGGAAAATTGGGTTTGACAATTGACTCAATGATTCATCTGCTGCCTATTAAATAAGATTAGCTTTGATTTGTGTTTGCTATCTAATATCAGTTTTTTTTTTTATTTGCGAGGTGTGGCTTCATGTGGCCTTGGGACAATACTTTTATTATTTTAAGCCCTCACCCCTTCCACACAGTGTGTTGAATGCTCAGGGCACATTTAGCTGTAACAAGAGCTTGTTTGTGTGACTTGATGATTTTGTAACATTTGTGAACTATAACCTATTGGTCTGGATGTTTTGGTGGGGTTACTGCAGCAAACAACTCCATCTGACCCACTGCCAAAGGGCTAAAATGTAATGATTGTCTGCGTACCAGCAGTTGATTAGGCAAATCTGTTTGCTAATAGATATGTGTCAGTATTGCTTTGGAGTGAGAGGAGCTCCTTTTTCATAATTAAGGAAAATATCTGACGCGATTGCTGGTTTTGAAGCACCCCTATCCTCCCTCTTCCTCTTGAGGCACACTATGTTCATTGATGCCAACTGATGTAGCGTTTCTTCCTGTGTGGCAGCAGCCTGTAACTGATGACTGTGGTGGGCATGGGCAGGGTGACCAGGAGTCTAGGGCAGACATTAACAACCCAGTTTGGACACAGTAGTGTCCACAGTTTTCTGCCATCATTGATATGTATCTATGAGTTTACTGTTTCGCTTGTTTTGTCCTAAAAAAAAAATCTGAGATGGAGACAGTTCGCAACTTTTTACCTGTGGCTGTTATATATGCCTATTAAATGTTAAAAGCTCCTCCTGCTCTCTGGCTGTGTGTGTGTATCTGGTAGAGTTTTTTTTTTTTAAAACACTGATGGAGTTGGGAAGCTTCATGTTATTATCCATTTTCTTGTCTCTCACTGCCCTTGCATTCAAACAACATGAAGTCTTGCTGTATTCTGACTATATGCAGTTAGCCACAGCATTTGAACTGCTCCGAGAGGAAACGTTAACTCTTTGCCAGAGCATAGAACGTTGAGCTTGAGCTCGATTTTTAAACCTCTGTCTCTGGTACATCTCAGTGTAAACGCCAGATTCTTTACTCCGCCTAACTGTGAAGACGCCTGGAAAATTCTCTTCACTGCCCCGGTTCAGTTAAAGTAAAATTGGTCTGTTTCATCCGTCTTTTCATTTATTTTTGGTATCAGATCTTTGTCTACGGTACAGGTAGTGTTACAGATAGATAGTGAGGTGTTTCTGTTAAGAAATTGTTTTCCTTCGATTTCTTTTGGAGGTCAGTCGGTTGGGAACTGAAACTATTCTTGTTTCTCTTTATTGTGATATTTGGTGTGGTGTTCCGGTACCTATCGATTCCTAAAAAAAACAATTTTTTTTCCTTTTTTAACCGACCGTGACACGGTTGGAACCCGATAGGCTGTTGTTACCTAAGCTTGAAGGCTAAAAAGGATAACTTTAAAAATTTTAGGCATGTCTGAGAAACCCCAAAGAAAACCAGTCCCCTGGGTTTCAGCACTGTACCAAGTGTGGGGCAGCGTTTGCCAAGGCTGATCCCACCTCGTCTGTTATATTGTCTGGGGGCTGACCACCTCAAAGAAGACTGCCAAATCTGTAAAACTTTCCCAAAGCCACTTTGGAAAAGCATTTAAGTAGGCTAAAGGAAAGACAGGCCGAGAAGTCCACTGATCCAGATGGCTAGCCCGATTTGGTTCCAACCTGAACCTGAGGAGGTGCCCACTAACCCGGCGATACCTATTCGGGCAAAGGAGAGCTGATTCTATGGAATCAGTTCCTGGTAAAAGAAAGCAAAAGTCAGCCAGTTTGGTTCCCATGTTCCAACCAATGAGGAGATTGCTAAGGCAATCACTATTGTCCAGTCGCTTTGCCGGTTCTGACTGAACTGGCTCCGTACACATAGACAGAGCCGGTTCAGTTGGAGTGTACTCTCATTACAATCTAGAGGCATTTTATAAGAGTGAATAGGAAGGAGAAGAGGAATATTCCGATGATGATGACAACGATTCTGAAGGTCTAGATGAGCCAGTAGAGCCTGCTCTCCCCAGACAGGCCTTCTAATGTTTTCTACCCTAGACTTTCTGAGTCCCTTCCCACTTCTTGTTTTACAAGAAGGTGGCTGAGTCTCTCCAGCTTCCTGTGGAAGAAGCCTAGCAGGATCAGGAGGAGACTGGCTACTGGGAAATGATGGATGTCCCAGAGTCCAAAAGAGTGTCTATCGCTCTGCACAAATCCCTGGGAAACAGACACAAAACTGTTACAATTCCACATCTATACCTCCTGTAGACAGGAAAATGGACAGGAGGTATACTTTGTCAGGCCCTGGTATGGAATTCTTGACCACTCATTGCAGCCATGTTGGGGTAGTGCAAGCAGCAGCCTGTGACAAAGGTAATATTCCTTTGGCATCTCACCCCCAGATAAGGATTCCAGGAAAGTGGATGCTATGGCCAAAAACAATACTTGGCATCCTCTTTGGGACTCAGGCAGGCTACTATTGAGATACACAGCCAGGTACCAGAAATCTAGGTGGGATATGGTTCTGAACTGGCTAGAATGCCCCTCCCAGCTAGCCAAGGAGCTGGAGCAGGTGGCTGCAGATGGTATTGAGGCATCCAAGGTCCAATTTCATGCTGCTGTGGACTCAAATGATGTGCATTCCAGAGTTATGGCTACATCTGTCTCCATGCAAGATTTGCTTATCTCAGGATACCCAGGCGAAGGCAATGGATTTTCCCTGTTATGGGTAGTTCTCTGTTTGGAGAACAAACAGAGGCTTACATGAGAAAGATGGAAGAGTACAGGACCACCTACAGGAGTGCTGCAGCTAAAGAGAAGCAGGCCATTCCTCAAAAGCAGCAATCTAGGGCTGGCAGGGCAGGCCTTTTCATAGAGTCTTTCTGCCAAGCTCAGGCCTCCTCTTAGTTTCAGCAGAGGGGTTCCTTTTAGGGTAAGAGGTAGAAGAGGATGAGCAGAGCTGCATCCTCCTCTCAGTCCAAGCCCCTTGCCAAGCAGACACCTTGATGTGTCGGCCAGGGTCACCTCCTCAGTTCCAGTGGGTGGCAGGCTGGCTTACTGCTGCCAGGCCTAGAAGTCTGTCACTTCAGATAAATGGGTCCTGGAACCTATGAACCTATTAAGTGGTAAGCCAGGGACTTGCTGTCGGTTTCAAAGGTTCCCAAAATGAGAATAAAGTCTTTCAGTCCTCCTACTCCTTTGAAACAGAGGGCCTAGAGGCAGAAGTCTCCTCTCTACTGCTTCTGCAGGCAGTGGATAGGGTACCTCATCAGCACAGGGAAAGGACTGTATTCCAGGTAATTCTTTACCGCAAAAAGACAGGGGATTGGCGACCCATCCTACATCTTTGATACCTAAACAGACGTATCACAAAACCAAGTTCAAAATGGTGAATATGGGAATAATTCTTCCCTCTCTGAGACCAGGAGACTGGCTAGCCTCTCTGGATCTCAGGATGCCTGTTTTCACATACCTATCAGAGATTCCCACTGAAAGTACCTCAGGGTTGAGTTGCCCGCAGGTTATTATCGGTTCAGAGCAATGCTCTTTGGCCTAACATCTGCCCCAAGGGTGTTCACAAAATGCCTAGCAGTAGTAGTGGCCTTCCTCAGGAGACAAGGCATTTCAGTGTTCCCTTATCTGGACAACTGGCTCATAGTAGGGCAGTCCTCAGACTAAGTCAGGTCAGTTCTGGGAACCACTCAGAAGCTTCTGGAGTCTCTAGGGTTCATCCTAAACCTAGCAAAGTCCATTCTCGAACCGGTCCAGCTTCTCACTTTCATAGGGGCAGAGCTGGGCACTGTTCAGGCAAAGGCCTTTCTTCCCCTGTTGAGGGTAAAGGCCCTCACAGCTCTGGCTTCTTCTTTTTCAACCACTGGTGTCTTGATCAGCCAGGCACTTTCTGCAACTATTAAGCCATATGGCAGCTTCCAGTGCAGTGGTGCAAGGGGCAAGGTTCCAGATGAGGACATTCAGTTCCATTTAAGGTCCTTTTGTTCCCAAAGAAAGGATCCTCTTACCAAGTTAGATCTTCCTTGTCAGTCTTCACCATTCATTACTGTTGGGTGACAGCTGGGCTTCGCACCATAACAGGAGTTGTTTTGATTTTTTGGTGTCGGCGGAGGCGCGCCCCTGGGTGGCAGCTCGTGGAGGAGTGGGGGCGGCGTTGAAGAGCATGAACTCCTCCTCCATCCCAGTTCTGTTTCTCCCGCCGCCGAGGCTGCACCTGCTCGCGGAGTTCCAGTACTACTGCATCATAGGCCGCAGTGTCGAAATCTTCAACGCCCTTCATCCAGGTGATTCTCGACGTTGTCAACCGTAAGACCGCTCCATTATATATTTTTCGGACGATGCTGAGGCTTTTCTGTGTTTTCCTTAATTATTTGGCATCATGTCTGGTTCAGGGCAAAGCATAAATCTAAGGCGGGCCATGCCCCTATGTTGGTGCCCCTGTGGCTGGCAGTTTTCTGTCATGGACCATCATGATGTTTGTCTCCGGTGCCTGCCACCCAACCATGATATGAACCATTGCACGCCTGCTTCTCCATGGATCGCCGTGTTTTAGAAGTCCACAGGTTGCGATCGGACAAGCTTCACCCGATTTTCGGAGGCGACATCGCCCTAGGGCTTCCCAGGCCAGATCTCTCTACCCCTTCCTCGGGTCCCCTCCCAGGTCTATACGGCCCGGCGAGAAGGAGGAAGCCTCTCTACTTCCAGCCTTGCCGAGGAGGGAGGTTTCTTCTTCAGCTCGGAGGAACGGTGTGATCCCTCCCAGGGTCGCAACTTTGGCGCCATCCCGGCAGTCACCTCCTCGGAGGTGCAGGCTCCCCAGTGTCATTGGCTTCCGATTGCGGGGCCCGGCACTGGTGGGCCGCTCCAGTCTATCTTTGCCATGGAGTCTGCGCGGCTCGCGGGACTCGGGTGGTGCCGTTGGTGGTGCTGCTGGGCGGCACCAAGGACTCATGCAGCGCCGTCAGGTGCCACGCTGATCTCGGCGCCATTGGCGGTGTCGGGCACTCAGGTGGCACCGCTCGCGATGCAGCCCGGAGCCTGGCACCGCCAGAGATGCAGATGACTCAGCGGACGTGGTTACTCGCCGCTGCCTACGGCAGTACTAGCCTGATGCCACCTCAGGGCAGGTTCCTGCGGCGGCTGGAATGGAGTCTTCCTGTCGACCCTCGTCGGAGGGAGATGACTCAGGTGAGGACCCAGACCATCAGCTAGACTCTTCTGGCTCTGAACCTCCTGTAGGCCGCAGGGCTAGGCGGTCCAGTGGTCCTCTCCCAGACTCCCGGAGCTGGTTAGCCCGGATGGCTCCATGGTTAGGGGTGGCCTGGAGTCTTCCGGTGGACCCTTCAGATGTCTGAGAGGGATTCCTCTTCTGGCAGGTCCCAGGCAGCCGCCGTTCTCGATGCTGCTCAGGTCCTTCAGCGGAGGGAAGAGGACCCTGCTTCAGCGGGTGCCCTTCGGGTCTTGCTCAACAGGAACTCACCACTAGTTACGAGGAAGAGGGCTGCTTGGTCCGAAGGATTGATGGGTAGGGGTCAAGAGCAGATGAGCCCCACCGCCTGCAGGGTGTGGGAAGAGTCATAGCACTGATCCTCACCTCTCTGTGAAGGTCTCTAAAGCATCTCCTGGTGGTGGTTCTGAGGATTGCCCTTCTGGACTCATGAAATCCCAGGTGTGCCACAGGGAGATTCCCTTCAGGGCTCTTTCTGGAGTGGTCTCTTTTCCTCTCTTCTAACCCGGCATGATCCCAGGGTCCCCAGTTTTGGGCATCGCTACCTGGATCCCAGAGCCCTGGCAGAGGTCGGCATGTACTGTTAGGGTGCCCTTCACCCATCCCTCTGCAACCACCTCCCTCTATCCCGGGCCATGTGGGGCCCACTGGGCCATTATCTTGGGAGACGCTCAGAGCTACCGTGGCAGCCTTCCCGTCCTATGTTAGGGCCATGGACGAACAGGTCTTCGCCTGTCCCTCCTGCCACTGGAGTCTTCTGGGCATTCGAGCTCCACTTCCTCCTCATCTTTCTCAACTGAGGAAGAGGAACCTCCTGTCCACCTTTCCTCTGATGCTGACTTCACCGACTATCAGTGTTTCCCTTTCGAGGATGGTTTCGAGCTTCATATCTCCTACATTCATAGAGACAATACTGGCGGCAGACGATGCTTTCTTTAGTGAATTCAGTGCCTGCCATTTGGTGGTGCCTTCCTGGCTGATCCCCTTCTAGGAAGCGCTATCCGCACCTGGCAGTCTCCAGCCACTCCTTCTCCAGCCCCAGGAGACTGCAGGAGATGGTATTGTGCCCCCACAGTCTCTAGGTTCTCTACCTCACCCACCTTCGGCTTTGACGTCCCTGGATACCCCTTCCTGGGCACACCCGGTGCACCGACAGGACTTGGATTCAGATTCTGCTGAGTTCGACCGTGGGGACGAAGAGTCTCTCTTCTGGTCATGCATTTCCTCCCATCAAGCTCACCACGCTGTTTACAACAGGCATCTGTGGTTGATGCTGGCTCAGGTCTTAGCTTTGCTTCCTGACTCAGAACAGTCTAGACAAGCCATTGCCTCTCTGTGCAGGGTCTGGAGCTTGCAAGGCACCAGCGAGGGCATTCTCACGATGCCAATGAGGTGGCATCAGACTAGTAGGGACAGCGATCTGCATCAGGCGGACTGACATGGCGTCTCTCCCGACTGTTACCCATGGCCCAGCGTGGGGTGACTGGCTCTGCCTTCCGGGGACCCATCTTTTTCCCGTAGGGTGAGGAGGCGCTTCAGGGCAACCCTCCCACAGCCCCTCATGGCCTTCTCCTCCTCACCCACCTTAGACTCCTAGTCTATTGATTAGGGTCTCCCTCTCTACTTGTCACCAGTAGGAGGCTGAGGGAACTGTTCCCTGGGGTTTTCTTAACCCCCTGGGGAGGGGCTTAGTACTCACCCAACAGTAATGAATGGTGAAGACTGACAAGGGAAGATATGAAAATTATGTACCTACCGTAATTCTTGATCTTCTCTTGTATCTTCACCATTCATTACTGAATCCCTCCCACCATCCCTCAAGGACCTTCTTCTTGGCGTCTCCCCTCCCTGTCAACAAATTATGGGTAGTATATGGAAAACATTAAAAGTAGACAACCACAGGTTATAGTTCCATTATATACCAGCCTAGTAAGATCACATCTGGATTACTGTGCCCTTTTGTGCATCTACTACTATACATGGAATGAAAACTGTAGAAGGAGTTCAAAGAAAAATGACTAAAAAACTTAATGGCTTGTCTGATAAAACATATGGTGAAAGACTGAAAATACTTGGCCTATACTCAATTAAATACAGGCATCTTAGAGGAGATTTATATATGATTTATAAATCACTCAATGTACCAGGATTAATCGAAATATTAGGCATTGAAAGAAAATTCTGCATATCAAATACTAGATCACGTAGCTTGAAACTAAAAGGAACTAAGTGTCAAACAAAAAAGATTAAAATGGTTAACTCAGAGAACAGTTAACCTATGGAACATACTACCAGGCTCAATAGTAGAAAGTAAATCTATGAACACCTTTAAAAATACACTTGACAAATACATGGGTAACAATAAATTTGAATACATAGACAATTAAATCCACCTTTGGGTGGCAAGTTCAGTAATAGGCTCTGCCTCCTGAACTTGTAAACAACTATGAAACTATGAACCCCTTAAGTTCCAAATAGCTTTGCATTCATCTCAAACTATAATTATATACATTTCAACAGTAATACTCTATAATTCCTAAACAAAGGGATCCCAATATCAATTACATTTCTACATAAAGATTTGCATATATTTTATACCAGCAGATATGCAAGGGAGGAAAAATACAGAATAGCAAATGAAGACTGAGAGACAGTGAGAGGCAGAATTGCAGCTAGTCGGGGTGATTAAGTCCTAGGTCTCACAGGAAAATGTTGCGCAACCAGACAGACAAGAGACAGGAAAGGAAAGAACAGAACAGATCCCTGCATTCAAACTCTCCATAACAACTGGGACAGGGTCGAATTCAACCCTGTCAGCATGGGGCACCACCTCCATGTCTCATCTCTTGCTTACTCACTATTGGATAGTCTGCCTTCCTGCTGGAGTAAGTCCTGCCCTACGTTCCTGGTTGAGGATAGGGCACTCTCTCTCTCCTACACTCTCTCTCTCTGGCCTGCCCAGTATCCTGGTCACTCCTAACCTAGAAACCCTCTCCAGAGTCAATACCCTTCTTTTCTCTGGTGGGTTTTAGGTTTCAGTTTATATCCTTTTCTTTTCCTGTCCCTGGGCTCCCTTTCCCCACCCCTTCTTTCTCTTCTCTTATCTATTTTCCTCTCTAGTGAACAGAACTGAGGAGGTTGGGAGCCAGCGTCAGTTACTAGTCAACCCACAAGTGCCACGTCATGCATCAGCCTCGAGGGTGGTGCCATCTCTGACATTGGCTCCCTCCTCAAAAGTCTTAAAGCTATATGTTTCCCATGGGGTCCTGTGCCTCTGGTTTATACCCAGCAATAATGAATGGCGAAGATATTCTGGAAGATCAAGAATTATGGTAAGTACATCATTTTCATTTCCTGTCGACAAGAAGGAAGATAATTCAAACTTCATAATAGAGAAGGATTATGAAAGGAGGAGGGTTATGGAGAAGAACAATATGTAGCTCATTCTAGCTCCACTGTATCTTCTTGTAGTGATTCTGTGGTATACAAACCCAGATCTCCTCCTGAAGACACTACCTTCCAAACTATGATGCAGAAAATGCAGAATGCAATGGGCTGTGCTGTGGAGGGAGAGGATTCCATTAACAAGAACTTGATGGATTTATTGGAGGTGCCATGTACTCGCTTCATTATTTTTCCACCAGTTTATCCTGCATTGGAGGATGCCGCATTTGCTGCATGGTACATGCCGATTTCAATACCAGCTGTGCCTAGAAAGGCTGACAAGCAGTACCCTGCTCCTGCTGCCAAGCCTTATTATGCCAACAAGCCTGAGACAGATTCAGTGGTTATAATGGCTGCCCATGAGAGATCCATGGCACCCAACACATGAGTAATCTGCCCCCAATAAGGAATCCAGGAGGCTAGATGTGATGGCACGTATACATATACTCTGCCTCTACTAGGCCTTTGTACTGCAAACTACCAGGCCTACTTGATAAATTACCAAACTAGCCTGTGGAAGGCTGCCAAAGCTGCAGCTCATTCTCTTCCAGAAGGAAATGCCAAGAATCAGTTAATCAAAATCTTACTTCTTGGGCTGAGGTTGGCAAACATTTGCTATGCTCAGCATATGATGTTTCTGATGCCTCTGCCAGGGCAGCTGCCACTGGTATTTGCATGAGGCAGTATTCTTGGCTTAAGGTTGCTGGGTTTGCAAGTGACGTGCAGCCAGCGGTTCTGAGTGCCCTTTTAGAGGCACCAGATGGTTTAGCTGTCATGTGGAAGATGCATTAAGAGGCCTTCCAGTCTCTAAAATGAAGGCCCGCCATATCCATGTATCCCACACTGGGTAGGGGTCGTGGCAAGGATCCTTTCATCAATCTGTTGCCTGAGGTGGCAGTCAAGCCTATCATCAGGAAGGCCATGGTAAAGGCGGTGGAGCTTTGCCAGGTCCCCTCACCCCAGGGGCTCATTCCAAAGCATCAAGCGGCAGTGGAGCTGGTGGCTCTGCCCCACTGGCTCAGCATGACTGAAATAGGAATCGGACTGCCCTGGCACCATTCTTGCCTCCAGAGTTGGCTATAGGGGCCGTTTCTCCCTTTGTCTGCACAGTAGGAAGATTAACACAGACAAATGGGTTCTAGAGATAATTGCAATGGGATGTGATCTGGAGCTATTAGAGACCCCCAGAGCACCCTCCACCACTTTCCACTTATTCTCTGGGATATTTGTCCCTGCTGAAAGAAGTTTATGCTTTGCTGAGTCCCATCATTTGCATAAATTCTGTCTCTCTGTGGCAGTTCAACACTGAAGGCTGACTGCATTAGTTTAATCATAATGTGTGATCCCCTAGAAGAAACAAGATTATTATGGTGAGTAATCTTTCTTCTGCTCCCAGATACTTCGGTCCCAAAATGGACAGGAGATTTCAGGCCTGTGTTAGAACTGAGAGACCTAAACTTCTGTATAGAATTCAAGATGTTTTGCATGGTCTCCTGCAGACTTTGATTCCCCTTTTGCAAACAGGGGACTGACTTTGCTCTCACGATATGAAGGATGCATATCTTCAAATCAAGATCAGGTATCATCACAGGCAGTATCTGAGATTTGTGCTGGAAAGGGAACATTATCAGTTCAGAGTATTGCCTTTTGGCTTGTCTTCTGTGCTACAGGTATTTACCAAATGCTTGGCAGTGGGGGGCAGTAGCCCTTTGCAGGAAAGCCTGTATGTCTTCCCATTACCTGGGCGAATGGCTCTTAAAAGTCAGCTCAGGAGCCATCTCTTGCATGCCCTATCCTGAACAAGGGAATTGTTCGAAGACCTGGGGTTACAGTGAATGTGCGAAGTCAGTACTGACTTCTTGCCAAAAGCTGCAGTAGTGAGTGTTGTCTTGGACACAGAGCAGGCTATGCGTTCTTGCCCCTGGCAAGTGAGACTGCCTCATTGCTCAAGCACAACTGGTATACAGCAGTCATCAGGTCCCAGCCAGAACATTTCTATGTCTCCTTTGACTCATGGCAGTAGCTATTGTTACTGTGCCACTAGCCACTACACATACAAATACAGCAATGGACATTGAGAGGCTGTCGGACCAGTTGATGGATGAGAGGGACCAGAAGGTGCTGATTACCTCCCCCTTATGCAAAACACTGACACGGTGGATGGACCACTGCAGCCTCTTAAGGATTGTTCCATTTCTTATATCAACTCCAGTTCAGATTCTCACCTTGGATGCATCCAGATCCAGGTTGGGGCACACCTGGGCCCTTATCAAACACAAGGATCTTACCCAAATTGATCTTCACCATTCATTACTAATGGGTCAAGTCAGAGGTCTGGACCCTGTTCAGGAATCTAAAGTACTGCCTCGTTGGCCCTGTGGCACTAAGGGTTGAGGCGCTGGATGCCACACCTGCATTTTCCACGCCCGGCCACTTTCGAGTTCAGGAATGGACTTGGGTTGCTTGGGAGTTAGAAGGGCAAGGAAGGATTGAGTATCTGTAAACAACTCACCTTCCTTGGGGAGGGGGATCACATGGCGTGCTATAGACTGACACTCAGTGGTGGCTGGCTGTCAGCACAGGTCTTGCCCGCCAGAGCGGAGGCCCCATCCAGGGCATTAGGCTGCCTCTGTGGAGGCAGAGCCAGCCACTCCACCCATTGTACGGTCATGGGCCTTAGGGGAAAAACAGCAAAATTTGGAGTCGACAGGGTCCATGATGACCCAACAATCAGGTCAGAGGACGAGTCCTCGGAATCCCAGAAAAAGAAAAATTTGAAAAAAGAGCACTGCCTCTTTAAATTTTCTGAGCTAGAAGAACTGATGCCCATGAGGCTAGTGTTCTACATGGTGCTCACAGGTTGGCCAGTAACCGCGTGACTCTACCCAGCCCTCAGTTCTTGTTTTCCGCCATTGAGTAAGGATTCTGAGAGGAAGACTGCTTCAGGCAAAGAAGAAACTCGTAATTTGAAATCCGTCTGGGCCTACAGTTCTACATTCCTTCCTGTCCCCCATGAGTACGGTCGATATCAGTTCAGAATTTTTCCTCTCTTTTTACTATCATGGCGCTAGTGTAATTTCTAATTTTTATCCCTTTTGATAAGTTTTCCACATGGTAATGTAAGTAGTCGGGCATAAATTGCAGTCTAAGCACTCAGGAATTTGCCCCTATCGTCAGTGTCCTACAGCAACTCAGTGACCGTGTCGGACCCCCATGACTGTTGCTTCACTGTCTGGGTCCCTGCTGCTGATGGGCGGTGTGATGCCTGTTTCTCGATGGACTACTGTACTCTCGTTAACCATGCGGCCTAATTAGAGAGACTCACCAACCTTCAGCGGGCACCCAGCGCGCTTGTAACACCAAGACCAGGTCTCTGGACTCCACCCCGAGCCAACCCCTGTCTCAATACGGGCCAAGCGGGAATGGGACCTGTCTGCTCCACAGCATGCTGGGGAAAGGGTCCCAGCAAATGGTTGGTGGGGCAGCTATCCTCCCGAAGCATCTGAGTCACCCTCATGGTCCAGGGTCTTCTCAGAGACACAAACAACCCGTGGTGTGGTGCCTGAGCTATATCACGGGCTCTACTCTGGTGGTCCCTCGGTGCTGCAGGCCATCACTGCCCCTGCTCCCAGCACCATCTCTGGCACGGTGGGCGGGGCTGCACGTTCACAGGCCTGGGCTGCCCTCCGACACCACTCTCTGTGCCAGGGGACCGAGAATCAGGGGATGCCAGATTGGAGATCTCCGTGCTCTCATCTTCCACCTCAGGAGATGAGGATCGGGATGATCCGATTGGGTGCCGGGCTGTGAGGAGCCCTCAGAGTCTGCCCAAGCCTCTCCGAGGTCTTGAAGATCTTCAGCTGGCGGCATCTTCAGATGGTGCCACTAGTAACTCTGGAGCCTTCCAGCACAACTCCGGTACTAGGGGCTCTGTGGGAGTTCTTTCTGGGGTTCCTGGGAGTGGCGGTGCCCGCGGCTGGCTGTTCAGAAGACAGCTGCTGATGGTGCCGTCTCAGTTTCCAGTGCCAACTTGGGAGCCAGCACTGTCTCTGGAGCAAGATCCAGGCCTATTGTGGTATAGATTCTGGCTGATGAGGATGATGCTGAGGAGAGTTCCACTGTCACCCCAGTGGTGACCCAGGCTATTCCTTCCAGGTTGGTCAGCCCAGATTCTTCTAACTGGCCTCTCATGAGGGGAAGGTCTCTCTCCTCAGGGTCAGGGGTTGGCAGGACTTGGTTGTGGCAGAGGCCCTGTCAGGAGCGCCCCATGGAGCCCTGGCAGAAGTCATATGCTGCAGCCAAGCCCTGCCTTCCCCTTTGGGAGGGTCCTGCAGTTGGTGGGGACAGGGGCCTTCCAGTACTCTACATGGCTCCAGTCTCCCCACCTGGGGTTTCCCTCAAGGACAACACCCGGTCTGCCCTCGCCAGTTGGGCGCACTATGGTGGGTGTAATTGGCAACCCCACCTTCGGAAGGGGTCTCGGCTCGATCCTGCAGTCCTTGCAGACGACCTTCCCTGGTTCACCAGGCTGTCTCCCCTTCTGTTCCTCTGCTGTCTCCTCCCCCTCTTCCTGGTCTCTTGGGCCTGGGGGCACCCATGCCTTGGCATTCTGATGAGTCCTGGTAGGACTGAACACATGCCTATGTCTTCTGTTGGCACCTTGCAAACGTGTGAGGCCTTTCGGCACCATGCATTTCTGCTTAAAGTTGAACCAACATAGTATTTTGTGGTAATTTGCATATACAGCCATGATGCTTTGCATTGTGAGGCATATGTGATTTTTATTATTATTTTGTTGTGTTCGTTGATCTTATTATTGCTGTTTTATCTTTTGTAAAGCACCTTGATAGCTTGAAAGGCACTTATCGAAATAAATTTATTATTATTATTATATAACACAAAACTTGCGACGCAGGGGAAGGCCGAGCATTGGGGGATAAGGTACCACCCTTAGGCGCAACATAGAATATGGCTCTTGCAGGTTGGCCAGTAACAGACGCTGATTCCCCAACCCTCTCAGTTCTGTTTTTCCCACCACCAAGGAAGCACAACTTCTTGGGAGCCTGTCAAAGCCTTCAGGAATTCTTCAGTTCCATTCATTGCCATTTACTCAACACCGTCAGTGTCTCCATCGCCGTCTTTATGGCCCCAGTTTATTTTTCTTATTCTCATGCAGTGCAAGTACTTTTGCTTTGTTATTTTTTGTTCAACGGCCAATCATGTCGGTTCGAGGCCTAAACAATCTGGTAGAAGGCGATTGCCCGATGTGTCAGTGCCCTTGTGGCAATCCCATTTCCATAACGGTTTGCCATGATTGGTGTTTCACCTGCCAGGTCCCATTACCATGATATGGGCCAGTTGTGGCCTCTGTTTTCCATGGAATACCACTCTCATCATCCACACGGCAAAGTTGGGAGGAACCCCCCACCTTTGGAGGTCAGCCTTGCACACGTGACGCCAAGATCAGGTCCCTAGGCCTTCCTCGGGCCTCTCCTGGTACTATACATACTGAGGAGGGCAGACCTCCACTGTTGGGTCTTGTTGGGACCAGTGGACAGTGAGGGTCAGATGAACAGTCAGCCTCCTCTGGTGGGTCAGCTGACCACCCTCGCAGATCCGGCACCTCGGGGACTGGGCGCCCCTAGTGTGGAGGCCTCGGCTGTGCGCTGGGCCTGCACGGCAGTCCCTCGGCAGTGCCCAGCCGGCCCATCTCAGCTCCTGATGCGCCCGGTGTAAGTAGGGTGAGGCAGTTGCCATTAGTGTTATTGGGTCTCCTTCCATCGTCGTTCTCAATACGGGAGGGGCAGAGTGTCCGGTGTTGCTACGTTGTAGATCTCCCTGATCTCATCGCCCAACTCCGATGAGGATCGGGATGGTCCCAACTGGCAGCCAAACTCTGGGCGCCCGGATGCCTCCCAGACCCAGCCCAAAGTCTGCTTTGCAGCCTACACTCTCTGGCCAGCACCCCAGCAAAGGTGCTGCCCGCTTGTGTCAGGCGCCACCTGTGTGCCATGGGCCCGGTGTTGACGTGGTGCTGGGTCGGGGGAGGTGCCATGTCCAGTGCGGATCAGGGGATGGTGCTGGGTCTGCGCCACAGCTGTTTCCGACGTCGGCTCTGTTGTCGCTTTCGCTGTCAGTGCTGGGTCTGGCCCGAGGAGGTTTCCAGTGCTGACCCCAGTGCTAGATTCTTCCTTCTTCCCCAAGAACTGCTGCAAAAGGAGAATCTCTTGAGGGGTGGGTCCTTTTCTGCCAGTTCGGGAGGGTGAGTCACGACGGCTTCCTGGCCTGTCCCCATGGCGTCTGGCGCCTTTGTATGGAGCCAGAGTGCCGACTTGGGCCTCTCTTCTCCTCCTGGTGGGCAGGGGATCTGCAGTCAGTGAGCACAAGGGCCACATTTGTAGACCAGAGTGACTCAGTCTCTCTCCAAGGGTCTACCCTGTAGGGCATCATCCTATTTGCTCCTTTCAGGTTGAGTGTTCTCCAGTGGGCAGGCAGCACAGCCCTCTTCCTCGGGAGGGATCCCTGCATGCTCCTGCAGCCCTGGCAGAGGGCCATTGGTCTCTCACAACTCTTCTCCCCTGCCTTCCCTCCCCTTCTCCCAGGGTTTTCAGGTCCCCTGGGATCCATGACATGGGAACAGTACAGGGTGATGGTGGCTGCCTTCCCATCTATCTTAGTTCCATTGACAAGGTCATCTTTGCATCTCCACCCTGTGAACCACCTTCCCTGAACAAAGCTCCTCTGCATCCGTGACTTCATCCTCCGAGGAAGAGGATGTCTCCACACACAGTTCTTGGATGCTGATTATTCCAATTATCACGGTTCCTCTCAACGATGCTGGAGGAGCTTCATCTTCTCTAGGAACTACCAGCGCGGGTACTGCACACCCCTGGGTCTCCAGGAGCTATACCTCACCCTTCCCTGTGTCTGGGTGGCTGGATACCCCTTTGAGCATTGTGCCCAGAGTGAGACTGTCCTTAGAATCTGACTCGGCTGAGTTTGATTGCTGGGGAGGAGATTTTCTCCTTGGCGCATCTCCTGTTGTCTATGTCTCCTCATCAGGCAAGGCAAGTAGCTTATGCAAGGTGCCTGTGGGGCATGCTGGGGCAGATCCTCGTGGCCATGCCTGATTGTGGGGAAATTGACGAACCATCACCATCTCTGCTCAGGGCATTGAGCTAGTGAGACACCAGGCAAGGGCATCTTGTGATGCCAACGTGGTAGCCTCCAGGTTAGTAGGAACAGCAGTCTGCATCAGGTAAATGGCATGGCTTCATTTGTCCTGGTTGTCACCCTTGGCCTGACGTGGTGTGATTGCCTCACCTGTTGGGACACCCTCCCTCTCCTGGGCAGCAGGAGCCTCCATCTGCCCTGACCAATCTCAGGTCTCACCAGACCTGTGAAGGCCCCCTCCTCTTGTGTTTTCCCCACAGGAGGCTGAGGGAAGTTCCTTCCCTCAGGAAGTTGCCAGCATCACCTAGGAGGTGCTTGGTACTCACCCACCAGTAATGAATGGTGAAGATTGATCTCTGGAAGATATAAAATTATGTATGCACTGTAATTCTTGATCTTCCAAGATATCTTCACCATTCATTAATACTCCGCCCACCGTCCCGATGGCCAGACCTCTGGGCAGCACCACCTCCCTGTTGACCTTCTCCCTTCTCTGGGGCCGTTCCTGCTGGCACCTCCTAGGTCTTCTGGGACCTTGTTCAGGAAAAAGGCCTTTACCTTAAGTTCCGGAGGAGAGGCAGGCAGGGACATCTTGCCTTCTGTAGTGCAGGGGCCCCGGGGCTCATGTTGCCCATGTTTTGGAGGGCTCCAGGCACCCTTCTTGCCGGAGCCTAAATAGTCAAACACATCAAATATGGGGACAGTATTCTGTTCCTAGCGTTGCACCAACCTACAGTGAATGCCTTTTCATGGGCAACTCTTCTACAGCATGTCTCTTTTGGTATGCTTTTGAACTCCTCGTCTCAGCCTTCCACGAGCCCTGGGGGCCTTCATATCTTTGCCCCCTTCGGGTACCTTTCAGGGCCTCTCCATCTTTGCTTCACCTCAGGTAACCGATCCAGGCAGGGTCCCCATGGAGCTCCTGCTTTCAGAGATGCTTTGTGCCTCACATAGCGATTTGGAGGACTCAGACTCTTGTCACCTCCTACCCCTTCAGAGATGGTAGTAGTGGAGTTTTCTTGTAGGATGTGCCCTTACTGATTGGAGACATGCTTGATACTGTCATCGGTCAGGTGCATCTCCATGTCCATGGAGTCACTGCTTCCAGGAGTGTTCTCGACTCCTTGAGGAGGAGGGAGGAGAGAGAGAGGAGACAGAGAGACAGAGACCCTCTCAGGAATACCTTGCCCCAGTCCTCAGCTGGGTCTTTCCTGTAAAAAATAAAAGTGGGTGGCACAGAAAATGTGTTATATGTCTTCTTATGCCTTGCTAATGGCACCCAGTCTGGAAAGGGCTTCTAGGACAGCTCTCCTTGTCAGCCACTCCTTGAAGATTTCTGCCTGGATGAGGGCATACAGCTAACTTCTGTTCTAAACTCTGCATGGAGGCAGTTTCCTGTCCACTTTGCTGGGGGAAGTCTCTCAGCCTACCTAAGAGGAGCGTTGTGACTGCTCGTCCTTGATTGGAGTTAAGGGACTCTGTCCCCTCTGTCTCTCTCTCCCCTCACGCTCCTCTCTCCTTCTCTTCTTTTCCATCTCTTTGGCCTACCCAGTGGTTTTGGGCACCCTGGCTCCTAAGACCAGCCTAGAGTCCCTGCCGCTCCCTCCTGTGGTCGACCTTAGAGATTTTAGGTTATATCCTTTTCTTTTCCTGTCACTTGGGCCCTTGCCTACCCTTTCCCTTCTCTGTTTTCCTCTCTGGCGAGCAGAACTGAGAGGGATTGGGGAATGAAGTCAGTACTGGCCAGCCATGAGGCACCATGTTCTCGTCGCACTTGAGGTGGTGCTGTCCCTGTCAGCTCCCCTCCTCAAGCATTTTCAAAAGCTATATGCTCCTGCAGGAGTCCTGCGCCTGTGGCTTGAACCCTGAATGGTGAAGATATCTTGGAAGATCAAGAATTACGGTGAGCACATAATTTTCATATTCTTAATCACTGCTGATAAACAAGTGAAATATCTTCCTCAGAAGGGGCCTATTGTTGGCGTCTCTGTAGGGTGCTGCCTAAAAGCTACCCACAGATATATATAATTTTGGGGTTTTATCAAGGTTTGGTTCCTTATCCAAGGCCTTCATGGGGCATTTCATGAGATCTGGGACACAGAGCTACAGTTAATGGGACTTTTATTACTGTTTTTAGATATACCAGAGGTGGTAGCTAAAAAAGTCATTCTGAAACTATAGCGCACAGACAGTCCCTCAGATAGATATGTGGAAGGATATGATGTATAATATCTATCAAGTGGTAAAATTAACTGCTAATCTCAAGATCCAGCCTTTGAACTCAGATGACAGAGATGGGTGCTTCTTCTTATGGCCTTTAAATAAGACTTCCTACCATAAAGTGACTTATTACTAGTTACACTGGTGTTTGCTATACCTTTTTCATTATTCACTTCTTTATTGAACTACAGAAAATGATCATATTGTAAGCTATAGAACCTATGACTGCAGATTGTGACATACACTGAATTGTAGATGTGGAAATAAGAGCAGCTCTGCTGTTGTTTGTGCTGTTATCTTTTTGATGCCTGTAAGAATATACAATAAAAGACATATTTGGAAAAAAAAAACTTGAAAGCATATGCTTCACTTTATTGCAGTATGTTTTATTGGTGCAAAGGTCTTGTTTATCAATTGATACAAACTAAAAGTCACTTAATTTATCACTTTTTGTTTTGCTTCATTGTTGGCAGCATATAGCATTTGATCTGCGGGCGGTATGCTGCATAATTTTCCATAAATACAAAGATGACTGTAGTTTTATTGGTTGTAAATCAAATGCTTAATTCTTGTACAGTAAACCAAAATTACACATAGCTCTGTGATGCAAGGTATTGTGGGTAAAATATGCAAACCAACATGAAGGAATTAAGACTGGCTAGACTTCAAGCAGGACTGTAAGGTACACAGTATCTGATGTGTAGTACAAAATAACATGGCAGTGCTTTCTCAACTCTTGCCACTGAAGAGTGGGTGTGTAGCAGAGGTAATGTGCTAGCTGTCCATGGAAGTAAGGTTGAACCTTGTAGCTCTGCAACACGCTCTGCAGTCGATTTAAAACCCTACATAATCAGGGACCTGGTTACGTGCAAGACCTCCTGGTACCTTACTGCCCTTCCGTCCTCTCTGAATGCCTGACCGTCCGATGGGCTCAAAATTGAGCTAAAACGTATTTATTTAGCTTAGCTTTCCTAATTATAGTTAAACTGTTATTTATTGTTGTTGTTTTAATCTTTATTTATATTTATTGTATATAATTTTATGTACAGCACCTTGGCTTTTGAAAACGTTATAAAAATAAAGTTTGATTTGATTTAAAAGTGGAGCTTAGTGGGATCTGAAGGAGATGGCAGTCGGCTTCCTAATATGAAGGTTGGGTGCTTTGACATGCTTTACATAGAATCTGATGACAGATAATGACGCTGGCCCACCCAATCTGCCCATTTCCTACCACAGTATCACAAGACCTAATCAATCTCAGGCTTTTTCTCCCTCCGCTTCCTTTCCTCTAAGATTCCCTTATGCCTATCCCATGCATTCTTGAGCATACCTTTGTTTTCACCCACAGTACCTCTACTGGAAGGCTATTCAGGAATCCACCACTCTTTCTCTGAAGTACTTCCTCACATCTCTCCTGAATCTACCTCCCTCCAGCTTCATAGCATGTCCCTTGTTCTTGAGCTTTTTTCTGAAAATACTTCCCTCCTGTACCTTATTTTCCCTGTGTGGTATTTAAGGTCTCTATCATATCCCTCCTCTCTTCCAGGGTGTGCATGTTGAGGTCCTTTAGTCCCTCATCATAGGGCTTTGTGCGGACCCTGTACCATTTAGTTGCCCTCTTCTGGACCGCCTCCACTCTATGTCCTTCCAGAGATATGGTCTCCAGAACTGGGCACAGTACTCACAGTGGGATCTTACCAGCAAGCTGTACAGAGGCAACACCACCACCCTCTTTCTGCCGGTGATACCACTCCCTAACACCCCAGCATCCCATTAGCCTTCCCAGCTGCCTTGTTGCACTGCCTGACCACCTTTTGGTCATCTGATATAATTATCCCCAGGTCTTTCCTGCTTGATGGTGATGTAATACCACTCCACCCATTTTGTACTCTGCCCTTGGGTTTCTGTGCCCTAAATTCATTATTTTGCACTTTGTTTGCATTGAAACTCAGCTGCCATACCTTGACCACTCCTTGAGTTTTCTTGGGTCTCTGCTAATCCTTTCCATCCCCTGGATTGTCCACCATTTTTCAGATTATGGTGTCATGCACCAAGAGGCAGATTTTCCCTTCCTGCTCCTGTGCAGTGTCACGTGATAAAGACATTAGAGAGGACCAGTCCCAGCAGTAATTCATGAGGCACCCACTGGTCACCCTCCTTCCTCGGCGTGAACTCTGTTTACCACCACCCTCTGTGACCTATCCTCTAACCAATTTCTTATCCAGTTTTACCACCTTTGTACCCACTCCTAAACTACCGAGCTTGCTTACTAGCTCCTGTGTGGAACAGTGTTGAAAGCCTTACTGAAATCTAGGTAGACCATGTCCACCGGCTCCACCCTGATCTAATTCCTTGGTCACCAAGTTAAAGAAATCTACCAGATTGCCCCCACCCCCACCCCATGAATCCATGCTGCCTCAGGTCTTATAACTGTTGGATTCAAGATCTTTCACAGCCTTTTCCTTCAACGTTAACTTTCCCACCACCAGTGTCAGGTTGACTGGCCTATAATTGCCTGCTTCTTCCCAGCTACCAGTTTTGTGAAGTGGTACTTCATCATCCCTCCTCCCATCCTCCAGAACCACTCCTGTTTCCAAACAGCTGTTAAATAGGACTGTCAGAGGTGTAGCCAGTTCCCCTTAGCTCCCTCAGTACCCTTGGATGCACCCATCTGATCCCATTGCTTTGTCTCTTATCATATTAGCGAGTCCCTTCAGGACTCTCCTCTGAAAAAGAGCCATGTCCACCCCCAAGCTCCATTTTTGTGGCCCTCCCTTCTCCCTCCTCTGTGAACTCTGAACAGAACAGAAGTATTTATTCAGGATTTCTGCCTTTTCCTTGTCCCCACTCCACAGTCCCCCCCTTTCTTTTTTAACCTACAATCCCTCCCTGGTCTTCCTCTTTTTATTTTATACCTAAAAAATGTCTTGTCCCTTTTGTGCCTCCTAGGCCCTTCTCTCTTGGTTTGTTCCTTCGTAATCCTTACTGCTTTCCCTCTGTCCTTGATTTCTCCTGCTGCACCTCCTGTCCTTCTCCCTCTGAGTCTCCTTGTACCTTTTAAATGCTACCCTTTATCCTTTACCTTTTGGCTACCTCATTCCAAGAACCATAGCGGTCCCTTTTCTTTTACTCACTTGCTTGACACAGTTTGTCACCTTAACTGTTGCCCTTCAGCTTGCCCACTGTTCCTCCACTCCATCCAGGTCATCTTCCCTTGCCAGGTCATCCCTGCAGCATTCACCCATCTTTATAAAATCTGCCTTCCTGAAGTCCAGGACCCATGCTCTTGCATGGTTCAATTCCACAGCTGTCCTTGTATTGAACAACACAGTAAGGTAATCACTGGTCCCCAGGTGGCTTCCCACCTGACGTCTGCAACACTGTCCCTTATGAGTGCTGGAACAGAGACAGGGAAATGAAGGCCTTCCAGAACCACTTTTCCTTAGGTCTTCTCTTAATATAAGTAGACAGTGTCTACATGTTGCATTACATCGACAAACAAGGGGGTCTCATTTCTATCCGCTATGCAGGGAAGCAATGAGGGTTTGGGCTCTGGAACATGGTCTGCAACTATCAGTAGTACATGTTCCAGGCATCCAAAACATCTTGGCCGACAAGCTCAGCCAGTCGCAATCCAGGATGTGTGAATGGGAGCAGCTGACCTCAGTGGTCAACAACCTGTTCGATAGATGTGGTCATCCAGAGCTGGACCTTTTGTGTCCCCACACAATGCAAAACTGCCACTTTTCTGCTTCGATTGCTCCAGGGCCTGGAGTTTTCTGGCAAGATGTGTTGTCCCTCTCTTGGAAACTGAGGTTTCTGTATGCCTTCCTCTAATTCAGAGATTACTATTCAAATTGCAAATGATGGGCAGCTCCAATGCCCAATGCTCCTTAATGGCCTCGACAGTTCAAACCCCAGAAAATCTTACTGCATTCTGACTTCTGCAGTATGGTCTCACCATAAGACTGGAAATGGTCAATAGAACCTATGTTAATCATGGAATGTTAGGCTCGAGCTCAGTTTTCAAACCACTATCCCTGATAAACATTCTACAACCATCGGATTCTTTACTCCGCTATGCTAGACTCTGGAGAGCTCACCTTCATCTTTCTTTAAGATTTTATTTTGTTGGTTTTCTGAAGTAAAACTTTTCTGTTCGATTTTAAAGCACTGTCCTTGAGTTTACAGGTAGATTAGTCTAGATTTAGTGTTATTCCAGTAAGTTTTCGGTTTCTTCTCAGTTCTTTTAACTGGGAAGAAACCGATTGTTTGTTATATTTTAATACTTTTCGTTTTACTTTTAAACCCTTTTTGGGTCAGTTGGTTATTTTGTGGAGAAACTGGGGTAACTCTCATTTTTTCTTGTTGCTAAACTGACCGTCAAAAAAGTATTATTATTGTGTGGTGGCTTTTGACTCACTAGATCCCACTATTAGGGGTTTAGGTTGGTATGTCCAACCAAAACAAGAACCAGCCCAGAGGGTTTTCAGCATTGTACAGAGTGTGGGGAACCATTTGCTAAAGCTGATCCTCACTTAATTTGTGTTCTCTACCTGGGATTCAGTCACTTAAAGGCAGATTGTGTTATTTGCAAAAATTTTCCTCAGTCGACGCTGGATTGGTGCTTGAACTGACTGAAGGAACAAATGTCAGAGAAAACTGCTGACCCAGCTATGGAAAGAGCCTCTACTTCTCAAAAGGAGAAGTCGAATGAACCAAGTGAGCAGCCCTCTGACCAGGGTGATGGTTCCTCAACAAAAGAGAACCTGAAATTGCCGCTGAACGGTAAGTTCTGTGAAAAAGAAAGAGAAGCACTCAGCTAAGGAACCACAACCGACAGTTCCAGCAGTTCCTACCACAGAAGCTGTAGCTAGTGCCATAAGCCTTTACAGGCATTGCAAACTGATACCCTGGTATCGGTTCAGCGTCCGGTTCACAGCTGTTGGTTCCGGATTCGGTTCCCTCTTGGTGCCCAGTTCATTGGAACAATCAACCAATGTTTTTCCTGAGGAAGACGATGATTAGGATGATGAAGAGGATGACTTTGGAGAACCCATAGAACCAGAGGTTTCTCCTGATCCTCATAGTGCTGATTCACGGATAAGGCAGTGAAAGATTACCCTACCCACTTTGCCTTTATGAAGCAGGTGGCACAGACTCTGGACCTCTCCACTCAGGAATAAACAGAGGAGGAGGAGGAGGAACCAGATTATATGGAAATGATGGATATTCCAGCAACAAAGAGGCTTTGTTGCTCATCTACAAATCTTTAAAAGACAAGCCACAAAATCCCTCAGACACCAATGTCCATCCCCTAATGGACAAGAGGATGGACAGGAAGTATTGAGTGGCCATATCAGGAGCTGTGTTCCTTTTGGGCATTCTAGCCATGAGGAGTGGTGCAGGCTGCTGCTTTGACAAGGTAGGCATCCTTTGGCATCACATCCTCCTGAGAAGGATTCCAAGAAAATGGATTCTGTAGCCAAAAATCATACCTGGGGCTTCTTTAGCCATCAGGCAGGCTACCTACATGACTTATGTGTCCAGGTACCAGGAAAGTCTTTGGAACACAGTACTTGAAATAGCTAAGGCATGTTATGGACCCATGACATCCGAACTATCAGAGGCAGCTAAGAGGGGCATTAAAGCCTCTAAGTGTCAATTTCGCATGGCAGTGGATGCCAGTGACGCTGCAGCCAGGCAAATGGCTACCTCAGTGTCTCTGAGGAGATCTGTTTGGCTGAGAATGACAAATTTGTCTCAGGATACCCAGACAAAGCACTAGATTTTCCCTGTGAGCCCACATCCCTGTTCAGGGAGCAAACTGAGGCTAACGTGAGAAAATGGATGACTACAAGGTAGCTTACAAGAGTGCTGCTGCCAAGGAGAAGGCAACAACACCCAGAAATCCCAAGGAAGAGGGAGGGTAGAACTCATTATAGACTCTTCTTCCAAACACAGGCCCTGCCTTCCTACCAGCCTCAGAGGGAACTAGAGGCAGAGGGGCAGCAGCAGCAGAGCGCCCCAGCACTCAGACTAGTGCTCAGGCTAAGCAGACTCCCTGAGAAGTCTACCAGGGTTGCCTCCCACTCCCAGTAGGGCAGGCTGGCTCACTACCTCCAGGCCTGGGAATCTATCATGACAGACAAGTGGGTCCTGGAGGTAATCAGCCAGGTCTTGCTCTCAGTTTCAAATTTCTGCCCAAGTTGAGAGCAAGACTATTCAGACATGCCAACCCATCAGAGGCATCTCTGTTAGAGGAGGAAGTAGCAAAGCTCATTCAGGACCATACAGTAGAACCTGTTCCATTGCCCCAGAGGGAAATGGTCTCTACTCAAGATACTTCCTCACTCTAAAGAAAACAGGGAGTGGCAACCCATACTGGATCTCAGACATTTAAGCAAACACTTGACAAAGCCAAAGCTCAAAATGGTCACTCTGGCCACCTTCCTCCCTACAGTTCAGAAAGGAGACTGGCTGGCATCTCTGGATCTAAAGGATGCCTACTTCCATATTCCAATCAGGCAATCACACAGAAAGTACCTCAGGTTCAGATTGCCATTGGGCCATTTCCAGTTCAGGGCCATGACTTTTGGCCTGACATCAGCTCCAAGAGTGTTCACCAATTGCCTGGCAGTAGTGGTGGCACATCTAAGGAGGCAAGGGTTACAGTACTTCCATACCTGGATGACTGGTTGGTGGTAGGTCAGTCTCTTCAGCAGGTAAAGCAGGCACTGACCACCATACAATATACTCTGGGGCACTGGGTTTCCTAGTAAACAAGAAAAAGTCAGTGCTGACACTAGTTCAGCTCCTGGAATTTATAAGGGCAGAACTGGATACTCGGAAAGGAAGAGCCTTCCTCCTTCAGGGAAGGGTAAACAGGCTGATTCAGCTGGCAGGCTCTTTTCAGCTTCATACCCCCAGACCAGCGAGTAATTTCCTGCAGCTGTTAGGGCACATGGCTGCAGCAACAGTATCAGGATCAAGATTCCAAATGAGGGTTATTCAGTTCCATCTCAGGGCTCACTGGTCTCAGAAAGAGACTCCCTGTCAAAGATGGAACCAGTTACAGGAACCCTCCTTCAAGCTCTGCAATGGTGACAGGAAAAGTCAACCTCAGGGAAGGCGTCCCTCCTCCAGCTTCCATCAGCAGCAGTTTTGACAACAGATGCCACCCTCCTAGGATGGGGTGCCTACCTGGGGAGCATACTGCCCACGGTACCTAGCTCCAGCAAGAGTCACTGCTCCACATAAACCTGCTAGAACTCAGGGCAGTTTATCTGGACATTTGGTCCTCGCCTCTAATGCTACAGGGCAAAGTGATTCAGGTCTGAACGGACAATACAACCACAGTGTACTACATCAACAAGCAAGGAGGCACAAGGTCCTCCCCCGTGCACAAAAGCCATGAAGGTATGGAATCTGGCTTATTCCCTACGAATTTCCCTCTCAGCAGTCCATCTCAGAGGGAAGGACAATGTCCTGGTAGATGCCCTCAGCAGAATCAATCAGAACCACCATGAGTAGTCACTAAACAGGCAAATCCTGCAAGTTTTGTTCAGAAGGTGGGGCACCCCAGAGGTGGACTCTTCGCAACTCCAGACAATCGCCAATTGCCACTGTTCTGTTGCAAGCCTCCAGCAGTGGGCACAGTACCACTAGATACACTTCTGATGGACTGGACAGAGAAGAGAAGTTTCTGTATGCTTTCCCACCATTTCCTTGCTGCTCAGAGTATGAACAAGCTCAGGGTTCAGCCAACAACAATGATCCTCTCTGCTCCAGACTGGGCCAGGCAGCCTTGGTACTCACTACTACTGACCCTGTCAATATCCAGACCAATCTCCCTGCCCAGGAGACACAACCTACTGACCTCCTCCCAGGGCAGAGTTCTGTACCCCAATCTCCAATCCTCAAGCTCAGAGCTTGGCTCTTGAGGACTTAGAATATACTGACTTACACCTATCTGAAGGGGTACTAGAGGTGCTCAGGGTGTCTAGTAAACCTTCTACCAGAAATACCTATTCGTCTAAATGGAAGAGGTTTTCTGTTTGAGTGCGGACAGAGACAGATAGACCACCACCAGGCTGGCTTACCAGTAGTCTTGGACTATTTGGCACACTTGCATTCCGTGGGCCTTCGACCCTCCACTCTTAAGGTGCATTTAACAGCTGCCTCTGCTTACCTTTCTGCTGAAAAGGGGCACACCTGGCTGCCAACCAGGTATTCAGGAAGTTTTTTAAGGGCCTACTGCACTTGCATCCCCTCACAGGGAACCCGCCTGCATGGGACCGTAACATGCTTAGGCCAGCTAATGCAACCACCTTTGAACCTATGTCCTCAGCAGAGCTTAAGTATGTGACATGGAAAACAGTGTTCCTGGTAGCCATCACCTCAGCCAGGAGGATCAGTGAACTCCAGGCCTTGTCCACAGAGACAGATTACATAGCAGTCCACAGGGACAAGGTGGTCCTTAGGACTAGTAGGATGTTCCTCCCAAGGAGGCCTCAGACTTCCACCCTAACCAGGCTATGACTGGCATTAACCGGTCTATGACTTTGCCAATCTTCTTTACTGATCATTCCAGTTCAGGAGAATGCAGACTGCACAGTCTTGATGTCAAGAGAGCTGTAAACTACTACTTGGATCACACAAAGGGACGCAGGCAAAATAGGACCCAGCTCTTCCTGATCTGTGGAGAAGTGGAAGAGGCAAACCCGCCTCAAAGAGGACCATTGCGTGTTGGATTGTTGCTTGTATCCAATTTTGCTACAGCAAAGTGGGTAAAGAGCCTCCTGTAGGCCTCAGGGCCCACTCTACAAGGGGTAAAGCTGCTTCTATAGCAGCTGCAAGATATCCTTTTGTTAGAAATCTGCAAAGCAGCTACCTGGAAAACAGTTCACACCTTCACCAAACACTACAGCCTGGATACTCAGGCCAGAGGTGATGCCAGGTTTGGCACAGCAGTACTGCAGAGCCTGTTTCCTAAATAGGTTCTCTACCCTCCTCCAAGGTACTGTTTGGGTAGTCTCAGAAGTCAGAATACAGTAAAATTTCTGGGGTTTGAAGAAAAAATTACTCACCATAGTAATCTTGTTTCTTGACCACTCATTGCAGCCATGTTGGAGTAGTGCAAGCAGCAGCCTGTGACAAAGGTAATATTCCTTTGGCATCTCACCCCCAGATAAGGATTCCAGGAAAGTGGATGCTATGGCAAAAAACAATACTTGGCATCCTCTTTGGGACTCAGGCAGGCTACTATTCGGCATACACAGCCAGGTACCAGAAATCTAGGTGGGATATGGTTCTGGAACTGGCTAAGAATGCCCCTCCCCAGCTAGCCAAGGAGCTGGAGCAGGTGGCTGCAGATGGTATTGAGGCATCCAAGGTCCAATTTCATGCTGCTGTGGACTCAAATGATGTGCATTCCAGAGTTATGGCTACATCTGTCTCCATGCAGAGATTTGCTTATCTCAGGATACCCAGACGAAGGCAATGGATTTTCCTGTTATGGGTAGTTCTCTGTTTGGAGAACAAACAGAGGCTTACATGAGAAAGATGGAAGAGTACAGGACCACCTACAGGAGTGCTGCAGCTAAAGAGAAGCAGGCCATTCCTCAAAAGCAGCAATCTAGGGCTGGCAGGGGCAGGCCTTTTCATAGGTCTTTCTGCCAAGCTCAGGCCTCCTCTTAGTTTCAGCAGAGGGGGTTCCTTTAGGGTAAGAGGTAGAAGAGGGATGAGCAGAGCTGCATCCTCCTCTCAGTCCAAGCCCCTTGCCAAGCAGACACCTTGATGTGTCGGCCAGGGTCACCTCCTCAGTTCCAGTGGGTGGCAGGCTGGCTTACTACTGCCAGGCCTAGAAGTCTGTCACTTCAGATAAATGGGTCCTGGAACCTATGAACCTATTAAGTGGTAAGCCAGGGACTTGCTGTCGGTTTCAAAAGGTTCCCCAAAATGAGAATAAAGTCTTTCAGTCCTCCTACTCCCTTGGAAACAGAGGGCTTAGAGGCAGAAGTCTCCTCTCTACTGCTTCTGCAGGCAGTGGATAGGGTACCTCATCAGCACAGGGGAAAAGGACTGTATTCCAGGTAATTCTTTACCGCAAAAAAGACAGGGGATTGGCGACCCATCCTACATCTTTGATACCTAAACAGACGTATCACAAAACCAAGTTCAAAATGGTGAATATGGGAATAATTCTTCCCTCTCTGAGACCAGGAGACTGGCTAGCCTCTCTGGATCTCAAGGATGCCTGTTTTCACATACCTATCAGAGATTCCCACTGAAAGTACCTCAGGGTTGAGTTGCCCGCAGGTTATTATCGGTTCAGAGCAATGCTCTTTGGCCTAACATCTGCCCCAAGGGTGTTCACAAAATGCCTAGCAGTAGTAGTGGCCTTCCTCAGGAGACAAGGCATTTCAGTGTTCCCTTATCTGGACAACTGGCTCATAGTAGGGCAGTCCTCAGACTAAGTCAGGTCAGTTCTGGGAACCACTCAGAAGCTTCTGGAGTCTCTAGGGTTCATCCTAAACCTAGCAAAGTCCATTCTCGAACCGGTCCAGCTTCTCACTTTCATAGGGGCAGAGCTGGGCACTGTTCAGGCAAAGGCCTTTCTTCCCCTGTTGAGGGTAAAGGCCCTCACAGCTCTGGCTTCTTCTTTTCGACCACTGGTGTCTTGATCAGCCAGGCACTTTCTGCAACTATTAAGCCATATGGCAGCTTCCAGTGCAGTGGTGCAAGGGGCAAGGTTCCAGATGAGGGACATTCAGTTCCATTTAAGGTCCTTTTGTTCCCAAAGAAAGGATCCTCTTACCAAGTTAGATCTTCCCTTGTCAGTCTTCACCATTCATTACTGTTGGGTGACAGCTGGAGGCTCGCACCCGCAACAGGAGTTGTTTTTTTTTTTTTTTTGAGGAGTCGGTCGGCAGGCGCCGCCCCTGGAGTGGCAGCTCGTGTGGAGTGCGAGGGCGGCCAAGTAGGCAGACTCCTCCTCCATCCCAGTTCTGTTTCTCCCGCCGACGAGGCTGCACCTGCTGCGTGGAGTTCCCAGTACTACTGCGTCATAGGCCGCAGTGTCGAAATCTTTCAACGCTCCTTCATCCAGGTGATTCTCGACGTTGTCAACCGGTAAGACCGTTCCATTATATATTTTTCGACGATGCTGAGGCTTTTCTGTGTTTTCCTTAATTATTTGGCATCATGTCTGGTTCAGGGGCAAAGCATAAATCTAAGGCGGGCCATGCCCCTATGCGTTGGTGCCCCTGTGGCTGGCAGTTTTCTGTCATGGACCATCATGATGTTTGTCTCCGGTGCCTGCCACCCAACCATGATATGAACCATTGCAACGCCTGCTTCTCCATGGATCGCCGTGTTTTAGAAGTCCACGCGTTGCGAGTCGGACAAGCTCCACCGATTTTCGGAGGACGACATCGCCCTAGGGCTTCCCAGGCCAGATCTCTCTACCCTTCCTCCGGGTCCCCTCCCAGGTCTATACGGCCCGGCGAGAAGGAGGAAGCCTCCTCTACTTCCAGCCTTGCCGAGGAGGAGGTTTCTTCTTCAGCTCCGGAGGAACGGTGTGATCCCTCCCAGGGTCGCAACTTTGGCGCCATCCCGGCAGTCACCTCCTCGGAGGTGCAGGCTCCCCCAGTGTCGTGGCTTCCGATTGCGGGGCCCGGCACTGGTGGGCCCTCGTTCCAGTCTATCTTTGCCATGGAGTCTGCCGCAGCTCGCGGGGACTCGGGTGGTGCCGTTGGTGGTGCTGCGCTGGGCGGCACCAAGGACTCATGCAGCGCCGTTCGCGGTGCCACGCTGGATCTCGGCGCCATTGGCGGTGTCGGGCACTCAGGTGGCACCGTTCGCGATGCAGCCCGGGAGCCTGGCACCGCCAGAGATGCAGATGACTCAGCGGACGTGTTACTCGTCGCGGCCTACGGCAGTACTAGGCCTGATGCCACCTCAGGGCAGGTTCCTGCGGCGGCTGGAATGGAGTCTTCCCTTGTCGACCCCTCGTCGGAGGAGATGACTCAGGTGAGGACCCAGACCATCAGCTAGACTCTTCTGGCTCTGAACCTCCTGTAGGCGCAGGGCTAGACGGTCCAGTGGTCCTCTCCCAGACTCCCGGAGCTGGTTAGCCCGGATGGCTCCATGGTTAGGGGTGGCCTGGAGTCTTGGTGGACCCTTCAGATGTCTGAGAGGGGATTCCCTCTTCTGGCAGGTCCCAGGCAGCCGCCGTTCTCGATGCTGCTCAGGTCCTTCAGCGGAGGGAAGAGGACCCTGCTTCAGCGGGTGCCCTTCGGGGTCTTGCTCAACAGGAACCTCCACCACTAGTTACGAGGAAGAGGGCTGCTTCGGGGTCCGAAGGATTGATGGGTAGGGGTCAAGAGCAGCGATGAGCCCCTACCGCTCTGCAGGGTGTGGGGAAGAGTCATAGCACTGATCCTCACCTCTCTGTGAAGGTCTCTAAAGCATCTCCTGGTGGTGGTTCTGAGGATTGCCCTTCTGGACTCATGAAATCCCAGGTGTGCCACAGGGGAGATTCCCCTTCAGGGCTCTTTCTGGAGTGGTCTCTTTTCCTCTCTTCTACGCAACCCGGCATGATCCCAGGGTCCCCAGTTTTGGCGGCATCGCTACCTGGATCCCAGAGCCCTGGCAGAGGTCGGGCATGTACTGTTAGGTGCCCTTCACCCATCCCTCTGCAACCACCTCCCTCTATCCCGGGCCATGTGGGGCCCACTGGGCCATTATCTTGGGAGACGTTCAGAGCTACCGTGGCAGCCTTCCCGTCCTATGTTAGGGCCATGGACTAACAGGTCTTTCGCCTGTCCCTCCTGCCACTGGAGTCTTCTGGGCATTCGAGCTCCACTTCCTCCTCATCTTTCTCAACAGGAAGAGGAACCTCCTGTCCACCCTTCCTCTGATGCTCGACTTCACCGACTATCAGTGTTTCCTTTTCGAGGATGGTTTCGGAGCTTCATATCTCCTACATTCATAGAGACAATACCGAGCGGCAGACGCATGCTTTCTTTAGTGAATTCAGTGCCTGCCATTTGGTGGTGCCTTCCTGGCTGATCCCCTTCTAGGAAGCGTCTATCCGCACCTGGCAGTCTCCAGCCACTCCTTCTCCAGCCCCAGGAGACTGCAGGAGATGGTATTGTGCCCCCCACGAGTCTCTAGGTTCTCTACCTCACCCACCTTCGGCTTTGACGTCCCTGGATACCCCTTCTGGGCTTCGCCACCCGGTGCACGACAGGACTTCGGATTCAGATTCTGCTGAGTTCGACCGGTTGGGACGAAGAGTCTTCTCTTCTGGTCATGCATTTCCTCCCATCAAGCTCACCACGCTGTTTACAACAGGCATCTGTGGTTGATGCTGGCTCAGGTCTTAGCTTTGCTTCCTGACTCAGAACAGTCTAGACAAGCCATTGCCCTCTCTGTGCAGGGTCTGGAGCTTGCAAGGCACCAAGCGAGGGCATTCTACGATGCCAATGAGGTGGCATCAGACTAGTAGGGACAGCGATCTGCATCAGGCGGGGCGACGTATGGCTTCGTCTCTCCGACTGTTACCCATGGCCCAGCGTAGGGTGACTGGCTCTGCCTTCCGGGGGACCCATCTTTTTCCCGTGAGGGTGAGGAGGCGCTTCAGGGCACCCCCTCCCACAGCCCCTCATGGGCCTTCTCCTCCTCACCCACCTTAGACTCTAGTCTATTGATTAGGGTCTCCTCTCTACTTGTCACCAGTAGGAGGCTGAGGGAACTGTTCCCTGGGGTTTTTCTTAACCCCTGGGGGTGGGGGCTTGGTACTCACCCAACAGTAATGAATGGTGAAGACTGACAAGGGAAGATATGAAAATTATGTACCTACCGTAATTCTTGATCTTCTCTTGTATCTTCACCATTCATTACTGAATCCCTCCCACCATCCCCTCAAGGACCTTCTTCTTCGGCGTCTCCCCCTCCCTGTCAACAAATTATGGGTAGTATATGGAAAAACATTAAAAGTAGACAACCACAGGTTATAGTTCCATTATATACCAGCCTAGTAAGATCACATCTGGATTACTGTGCCCTTTTGTGCATCTACTACTATACATGGAATGAAAACTGTAGAAGGAGTTCAAAGAAAAATGACTAAAAAACTTAATGGCTTGTCTGATAAAACATATGGTGAAAGACTGAAAATACTTGCCTATACTCAATTAAATACAGGCATCTTAGAGGAGATTTATATATGATTTATAAATCACTCAATGTACCAGGATTAATCGAAATATTAGGCATTGAAAGAAAATTCTGCATATCAAATACTAGATCACGTAGCTTGAAACTAAAAGGAAACTAAGTGTCAAACAAAAAAGATTAAAATGGTTAACTCAGAGAACAGTTAACCCTATGGAACATACTACCAGGCTCAATAGTAGAAAGTAAATCTATGACACCTTTAAAAATACACTTGACAAATACATGGGTAACAATAAATTTGAATACATAGACAATTAAATCCACTTTGGGTGGCAAGTTCAGTAATAGGCTCTGCCTCCTGAACTTGTAAACAACTATGAAACTATGAACCCCTTAAGTTCCAAATAGCTTTGCATTCATCTCAAACTATAATTATATACATTTCAACAGTAATACTCTATAATTCCTAAACAAAGGGATCCCAATATCAATTACATTTCTACATAAAGATTTGCATATATTTTTATACCAGCAGATATGCAAGGGAGGAAAAAATACAGAATAGCAAATGAAGACTGAGAGACAGTGAGAGGCAGAGAATTGCGAGACTGTCGGGGTGATTAAGTCCTAGGTCTCACAGGAAAATGTTGCGCAACCAGACAGACAAGAGACAGGAAAGGAAAGAACAGAACAGATCCCTGCATTCAAACTCTCCATAACAACTGGGACAGGGTCGAATTCAACCCTGTCACATGGGGCACCACCTCCATGTCTCATCTCTTGCTTACTCACTATTGGATAGTCTGCCTTCCTGCTGGAGTAAGTCCTGCCCTCGTTCCTGGTTGAGGATAGGGCACTCTCTCTCTCCTACACTCTCTCTCTCTGGCCTGCCCAGTATCCTGGTCACTCCTAACCTAGAAACCCTCTCAGAGTCAATACCCTTCTTTCTCTGGTGGGTTTTAGGTTTCAGTTTATATCCTTTTCTTTTCCCTGTCCCCTGGGCTCCCTTTCCCCACCCCTTCTTTCTCTTCTCTTATCTATTTTCCTCTCTAGTGAACAGAACTGAGGAGGTTGGGGAGCCAGCGTCAGTTACTAGTCAACCCACAAGTGCCACGTCATGCATCAGCCTCGAGGGTGGTGCCATCTCTGACATTGGCTCCCCTCCTCAAAAGTCTTAAAGCTATATGTTTCCCATGGGGTCCTGTGCCTCTGGTTTATACCCAGCAATAATGAATGGCGAAGATATTCTGGAAGATCAAGAATTATGGTAAGTACATCATTTTCATTTCCTGTCGACAAGAAGGAAGATAATTCAAACTTCATAATAGAGAAGGATTATGAAAAGGAGGAGGGTTATGGAGAAGAACAATATGTAGCTCATTCTAGCTCCACTGTATCTTCTTGTAGTGATTCTGTGGTATACAAACCCAGATCTCCTCCTGAAGACACTACCTTCCAAACTATGATGCAGAAAATGCAGAATGCAATGGGCTGTGCTGTGGAGGGAGAGGATTCCATTAACAAGAACTTGATGGATTTATTGGAGTGCCATGTACCGCTTATTATTTTTTCACCAGTTTATCCTGCATTGGAGGATGCCGCATTTGCTGCATGGTACATGCCGATTTCAATACCAGCTGTGCCTAGAAAGGCTGACAAGCAGTACCCTGCTCCTGCTGCCAAGCCTTATTATGCCAACAAGCCTGAGACAGATTCAGTGGTTATAATGGCTGCCCATGAGAGATCCATGGCATCCAACACATGAGTAATCTGCCCCCAATAAAGGAATCCAGGAGGCTAGATGTGATGGCAAGTATACATATGCCTCTGCCTCACTAGGCCTTTGTACTGCAAACTACCAGGCCTACTTGATAGAATTACCAAACTAGCCTGTGGAGGGCTGCCAAAGCTGCAGCTCATTCTCTTCCAGAAGGAAATGCCAAGAATCAGTTAATCAAAATCTACTTCTTGGGCTGAGGTTTAGCAAACATTTGCTATACTCAGCATATGATGTTTCTGATGCCTCTGCCAGGCAGCTGCCACTGGTATTTGCATGAGGCAGTATTCTTGGCTTAAGGTTGCTGGGTTTGCAAGTGACGTGCAGCCAGCGGTTCTGAGTGCCCTTTTAGAGGCACCAGATGGTTTAGCTGTCATGTGGAAGATGCATTAAGAGGCCTTCCAGTCTCTAAAATGAAGGCCCGTCATATCCATGTATCCCACACTGGGTAGGGTCGTGGCAAGGATCCTTTCATCAATCTGTTGCCTGAGGTGGCAGTCAAGCCTATCATCAGGAAGGCCATGGTAAGGCGGTGGAGCTTTGCCAGGTCCCCTCACCCCAGGGGCTCATTCCAAAGCATCAAACGGCAGTGGAGCTGGTGGCTCTGCCCCCACTGGCTCAGCATGACTGAAATAGGAATCGGACTGCCCTGGCACCATTCTTGCCTCCAGAGTTGGCTATAGGGGGCCGTTTCTCCCTTTGTCTGACACAGTAGAGGAAGATTAACACAGACAAATGGGTTCTAGAGATAATTGCAATGGGATGTGATCTGGAGCTATTAGAGACCCCCCCAGAGCACCCTCCACCACTTTCCACTTATTCTCTGGGATATTTGTCCCTGCTGAAAGAAGTTTATGCTTTGCTGAGTCCCATCATTTGCATAAATTCTGTCTCTGTGGCAGTTCAACACTGAAGGCTGACTGCATTAGTTTAATCATAATGTGTGATCCCTAGAAGAAACAAGATTATTATGGTGAGTAATCTTTCTTCTGCTCCCAGATACTTCCGGTCCCAAAATGGACAGGAGATTTCAGGCCTGTGTTAGAACTGAGAGACCTAAACTTCTGTATAGAATTCAAGATGTTTTGCATGGTCTCCTGCAGACTTTGATTCCCCTTTTGCAAACAGGGGACTGACTTTGCTCTCCACGATATGAAGGATGCATATCTTCAAATCAAGATCAGGTATCATCACAGGCAGTATCTGAGATTTGTGCTGGAAAGGGAACATTATCAGTTCAGAGTATTGCCTTTTGGCTTGTCTTCTGTGCTACAGGTATTTACCAAATGCTTGGCAGTGGGGGCAGTAGCCCTTTGCAGGGAAAGCCTGTATGTCTTCCCGTACCTGGACGAATGGCTCTTAAAAGTCAGCTCCAGGAGCCATCTCTTGCATGCCCTATCCTGAACAAGGGAATTGTTCGAAGACCTGGGGGTTACAGTGAATGTGCGAAGTCAGTACTGACTTCTTGCCAAAGACTGCAGTAGGTAAGTGTTGTCTTGGACACAGAGCAGGCTATGCGTTCTTGCCCCTGGCAGGGCAGACTGCCTCATTGCTCAAGCACAACTGGTATACAGCAGTCATCAGGTCCCAGCCAGAACATTTCTATGTCTCCTTTGACTCATGGCAGTAGCTATTGTTACTGTGCCACTAGCCCACTTACACATACAAATACAGCAATGGACATTGAGAGCGCTGTCGGACCAGTTGATGGATGAGAGGGACCAGAAGGTGCTGATTACCTCCCCCTTGTGCAAAACACTGACACGGTGGATGGACCACTGCAGCCTCTTAAGGATTGTTCCATTTCTTATATCAACTCCAGTTCAGATTCTCACCTTGGATGCATCCAGATCCAGGTTGGGGGGGGGGGCACACCTGGGCCCTTATCAAACACAAGGATCTTACCCAAATTGATCTTCACCATTCATTACTAATGGGTCAAGTCAGAGGTCTGGACCCTGTTCAGGAATCTAAAGAGTACTGCCTCGTTGGCCCTGTGGCACTAAGGGTTGAGGCGCTGGATGCCACACCTCGCTCCACGCCGGCCACTCGAGTTCAGGAATGGACTTGGGTTGCTTGGGAGTCAGCGGGGCAAGGAAGGATTGAGTATCTGTAAACAACTCACCTTCCTTGGGGGAGGGGGGGATCACATGGCGTGCTATAGACTGACACTCAGTGGTGGCTGGCTGTCAGCACAGGTGCGCCGCCAAGAACGCGGAGGCCCCACATCCAGGGCATTAGGCTGCCTCTGTGGAGGCAGAGCCAGCCACTCCACCCATTGTACGGTCATGGGCCTTAGGGGAAAAAACAGCAAAATTTGAGTCGACAGGGTCCATGATGACCCAACAATCAGGTCAGAGGACGAGTCCTCGGAATCCCAGAAAAAGAAAAATTTGAAAAAAGAGCACTGCCTCTTTAAATTTTCTGAGCTAGAAGAACTGATGCCCATGAGGCTAGTGTTCTACATGGTGCTCCGCAGGTTGGCCAGTAACCGGCGTGACTACCCAGCCCTCAGTTCTTGTTTTCCGCCATTGAGTAAGGATTCTGAGAGGGAAGACTGCTTCAGGCAAGAGAAACTGCGTAATTTGAAGTCCGTCTAGGCCTACAGTTCTACATTCCTTCCTGTCCCCATGAGTACCGGTCCGATATCAGTTCAGGAATTTTTTTCCTCTCTTTTTACTATCATGGCGCTAGTGTAATTTCTAATTTTATCCCTTTTGATAAGTTTTTCCACACTGTGGTAATGTCGTGGTCGGGGCATAAATTGCAGTCTAAGCACTCAGGAATTGCCCCTATGCGTCAGTGTCCCTGCAGCAACTCAGTGACCGTATCGGACCCCCATGACTGTTGCTTCACTGTCTGGGTCCCTGCCACGTGATGGACGAGTGTGATGCCTGTTTCTCGATGGACTACTGTACTCTCGTTAACCATGCGGCCTAATTGAGGAGAGACTCACCAACCTTCAGCGGGCACCAGCGCACTTGTAACACCAAGACCAGGTCTCTGGACTCCACCCCGAGCCAACCCTGTCTCAATACGGGCCAGCGGGAATGGGACCTGTCTGCTCCACAGCATGCTGGGGAAAGGGTCCCAGCAAATGGTTGGTGGGGCAGCTATCCTCCCGAGAGCATCTGAGTCACCCTCAGTGGTCCAGGGTCTTCTCAGAGACACAAACAACCCGTGGTGTGGTGCCTGGAGCTATATCACGGGCTCTACTCTGGTGGTCCCTGGTGCTGCAGGCCATCACTGCCCCTGCTCCCAGCACCATCTCTGGCACCGGTGAGCGGGGCTGCACCGTTCACAGGCCTGGGCTGCCCTCCGACACCACTCTCTGTGCCAGGGGACCCGAGAATCCAAGGGGATGCCAGATTGGAGATCTCCGTGCTCTCATCTTCCACCTCAGGAGATGAGGATCGGGATGATCCCGATTGGGTGCCGGGCTGTGAGGAGCCCTCAGAGTCTGCCCAAGCCTCTCCGAGGTCTTCGAAAGATCTTCAGCTGGCGGCATCTTCAGATGGTGCCACTAGTGGCTCTGGAGCCTTCCAGCACCAACTCCGGTACTAGGGGCTCTGTGGGAGTTCTTTCTGGGGTTCCTGGGAGTGGCGGTGCCACGGCTGGCACTGTTTCAGAAGACAGCGCTGCGGATGGTGCCGTCTCAGTTTCCAGTGCCAACTTGGGAGCCAGCACTGTCTCTGGAGCAAGATCCAGGCCTATTGTGGTATAGATTCTGGCTGATGAGGATGATGCTGAGGAGAGTTCCACTGTCACCCCAGTGGTGACCCAGGCTATTCCTTCCAGGTTGGTCAGCCCAGATTCTTCTAACTGGCCTCTCATGAGGGGAAGGTCTCTCTCCTCAGGGTCAGGGGTTGGCAGGACTTGGTTGTGGCAGAGGCCCTGTCAGGGAGCCCTTTGGAGCCCTGGCAGAAGTCATAGCACGGCTAAGCCCTGCCTTCCTTTACTTAGGGGGAGGGTCCTGCAGTTGGTGGGGACAGGGGCCTTCCAGTGTACTCTACATGGCTCCAGTCTCCCCACCTGGGGGTTTCCCCTCAAGGACAACACCCGGTCTGCCCCTCGCCAGTTGGGCGCACTATGGTGGGTGTAATTGGCAACCCCCACCTTCGGAAGGGGTCTCGGCTCGATCCTGCAGTCCTTGCAGACGACCTTCCCTGGTTCACCAGGCTGTCTCCCCTTCTGTTCCTCTGCTGTCTCCTCCCCCTCTTCCTGGTCTCTTGGGCCTGGGGGGCACCCATGCCTTGGCATTCTGATGAGTCCTGGTAGGACGAAACACATGCCTATGTCTTCTGTTGGCACCCTTTGCAAACTGTGTGAGAGGCCTTTCGGCACCATGCATTTCTGCTTAAAGTTGAACCAGCATAGTATTTTGTGGTAATTTGCATATGCAGCCCATGATGCTTTGCATTGTGGGGGCATATGTGATTTTGTAATATTATTATTGTTGTGTTCGTTGATCTTATTATTGCTGTTTTATCTTTTTGTAAAGCACCTTGATAGCTTGAAAGGCACTTATGCGAAATAAAATTTATTATTATTATTATATAACTTTAAAACTTTTGACAAGGGGAGCCGACATTGGAGATAGTGCCACCCTTGAGCGCAACATAGAATGTGGCTCTTGCAGGTTGGCCAGTAACAGACGCTGATTCCCCAACCCTCTCAGTTCTGTTTTTCCCACCACCAAGGAAGCACAACTTCTTGGGAGCCTGTCAGAAAGCCTTCAGGAATTCTTCAGTTCCATTCATTGCCATTTACTCAACACCGTCAGTGTCTCCATCGCCGTCTTTATGGCCCCAGTTTATTTTTTTTCTTATTCTCACATGCAGTGCAAGTACTTTTGCTTGTTATTTTTTGTTCAACGGCCAATCATGTCGGTTGAAGGCCTAAACAATCTGGTAGAATGGCGATTGCCCGATGTATCAGTGCCTTTGTGGCAATCCCATTTCCATAACGGTTTGCCATGATTGGTGTTTCACCTGCACAGGTCCCATTACCATGATATGGGCCAGTTGTGACGCCTGTTTTTCCATGGAATACCACACTCTCATCATCCACACGGCAAAGTTGGGGAGGAACACCCCCCACCTTTGGAGGTCAGCCTTGCACACGTGACGCCAAGATCAGGTCCCTAGGCCCTTCCTCGGGCCTCTCCCTGGTACTATACATACTGAGGGAGGGCAGACCTCCACTGTTTCGGGTCTTGTTGGGACCAGTGGACAGTGAGGGGTCAGATGAACAGTCAGCCTCCTCTGGTGGGTCAGCTGACCACCCCTTGCAGTCCGGCACCCCCTCGGGGGACTGGACGCCCCTAGTGTGGAGGCCTCAGCTGTACGCTGGGCCTGCACCGGCAGATCCCTCGGCAGTACCAGCCGGCCCCATCTCAGCTCCTGATGCCGGCCCCGGTGTAAGTAAGGTGAGGCGGTGCCATTAGTGTTATTGGGTCTCCTTCATCTCGTTCTCAATACGGGAGGGCAGAGTGTCCGGTGTTGCTACGTTGTAGATCTCCTGATCTCCCACGCCCAACTCCGATGAGGATCGGGATGGTCCCAACTGGCAGCCAAACTCTGGGCGCCCGGATGCCTCCCAGACCCAGCCCAAAGTCTCTTTGCAGCCTACACTCTCTGGCCAGCACCCCAGCAAAGGTGCTGCCCGCTTGTGTCAGGCGCCACCTGTGGTGCCATGGGCCCTTCCGGTGTTGACCTTGGTGCTGGGTCGGGGGGGAGGTGCCATGTCCAGTGCCGGATCAGGGGATGGTGCTGGGTTCGGCGCCACAGCTGTTTCCGACGTCGGCTCTGTTGTCGTTTCGGCTGTCAGTGCTGGGTCTGGCCCCGAGGAGGTTTCCAGTGCTGACCCCAGTGCTAGATTCTCTCTTCCTTCTTCCCTAAGAACTGCTGCAAAAGGAGAATCTCTCTTGAGGGGTGGGTCCTTTTCTGCCAGTTCGGGGAGGGTGAGGTCACGACCGGCTTCCTGGCCTGTCCCCATGGCGTCTGGCGCCTTTGTATGGAGCCAGAGTGCCGACTTGGGCCTCTCTTCTCCTCCTGGTGGGCAGGGGATCTGCAGTCAGTGAGCACAAGGGCCACATTTGTAGACCAGAGTGACTCAGTCTCCTCTCCAAGGGGTCTACCCTGTAGGCATCATCCTATTTCTCCTTTCAGGTTGAGTGTTCTCAGTGGGCAGGCCTATAGCCCTCTTCCTCGGGAGGGATCCCCTGCATGCTCCTGCAGCCCTGGCAGAGGGCCATTGGTCTCTCACAACTCTTCTCCCTGCCTTCCCTCCCCTTCTCCCAGGGTTTTCAGGTCCCCTGGGATCCATGACATGGGAACAGTACAGGGTGATGGTGGCTGCCTTCCCATCTATCTTAGTTCCATTGACAAGGTCATCTTGCATCTCCACCCTGTGAACCACCTTCCCTGAACAAAGCTCCTCTGCATCCGTGACTTCATCCTCCGAGGAAGAGATGTCTCCACACACAGTTCTTGGATGCTGATTATTCCAATTATCAGCGGTTCCTCTCAACGATGCTGGAGGAGCTTCATCTTCTCTAGGAACTACTGGCATGGTGCCACACACCCTAGATGCTCCAGGAGCTATCCTCACCCTTCCCTGTGTCTGGGTGGCTGGATACCCTTTGAGCATTGTCGCCCAGAGTGAGACTGTCCCTTAGAATCTGACTCGGCTGAGTTTGATTGCTGGGGAGGAGGATTTTCTCCTTGGCGCATCTCCTGTTGTCTATGTCTCCTCATCAGGCAAGGCAAGTGACTTGTACCGGGTGCCTGTGGGCATGCTGGGGCAGATCCTCGTGGCCATGCCTGATTGTGGGGAAATTGACAACCATCACCATCTCTGCTCAGGGCATTGAGCTAGTGAGACACCAGGCAAGGGCATCTTGTGATGCCAACGTGGTAGCCTCCAGGTTAGTAGGAACAGCAGTCTGCATCAGGTAAATGGCATGGCTTCATTTGTCCTGGTTGTCACCCTTGGCCTGACGTAGTGTGATTGCCTCACCTGTTGGGACACCCTCCCTCTCCTGGGCAGCAGGAGCCTCCATCTGCCCCTGACCAATCTCAGGTCTCACCAGACCTGTGAAGGCCCCCTCCTCTTGTGTTTTTCCCCCACAGGAGGCTGAGGGAAGTTCCTTCCCTCAGGAAGTTGCCAGCATCACCTAGGAGGTGCTTGGTACTCACCCACCAGTAATGAATGGTGAAGATTGATCTCTGGAAGATATAAAATTATGTATGCACTGTAATTCTTGATCTTCCAAGATATCTTCACCATTCATTAATACTCCATCCCACCGTCCCGATGGCCAGACCTCTGGGCAGCACCACCTCCCTTTGACCTTCTCCCTTCTCTGGGGCCGTTCCTGCTGGCACCTCCTAGGTCTTCTGGGACCTTGTTCAGGAAAAGGCCTTTACCTTAAGTTCCGGAGGGAGAGGCAGGCAGGGACATCTTGCCTTCTGTGGTGCAGGGGCCCCGGGGCTCATGTTGCCCATGTTTTGGAGGGCTCCAGGCACCCTTCTTGCGGAGCCCAAATAGAGTCCAAACACATCAAATATGGGGACAGTATTCTGTTCCTAGCGTTGCACCAACCTACAGTGAATGCCTTTTCATGGGCAACTCTTCTACAGCATGTCTCTTTTGGTATGCTTTTGAACTCCTCGTCTCAGCCTTCCACGAGCCCTGGGGGCCTTCATATCTTTGCCCCCTTCGGGTACCTTTCAGGGCCTCTCCATCTTTGCTTCACCTCAGGTAACCGATCCAGGCAGGTCCCCATGGAGCTCCTGCTTTCAGAGATGCTTTGTGCCTCACATAGCGATTTGGAGGACTCAGACTCTTGTCACCTCCTACCCTTCAGAGATGGTAGTAGTGGAGTTTTCTTGTAGGGATGTGCCCTTACTGATTGGAGACATGCTTGATACTGTCATCGGTCAGGTGCATCTCCATGTCCATGGAGTCACTGCTTCCAGGAGTGTTCTCTGACTCCTTGAGGGGGAGGGAGGGAGGAGAGAGGGAGAGACAGAGAGAGACCGAGACCCTCTCAGGAATACCTTGCCCCAGTCCTCAGCTGGGTCTTTCCTGTAAAAAAATAAAAGTGGGTGGCACAGAAAATGTGTTATATGTCTTCTTATGCCTTGCTAATGGCACCCAGTCTGGAAGAGGGCTTCTAGGACAGCTCTCCTTGTCAGCCACTCCTTGAAGATTTCTGCCTAGTTAGGGCATACAGCCTAACTTCTGTTCTAAACTCTGCATGGAGGGCAGTTTCCTGTCCACTTTGTACAGGGAAGTCTCTCAGCCTACCCTAAGAGGAACGTTGTGACTGCTCGTCCTTGATTGGAGTTAAGGGACTCTGTCCCCCTCTGTCTCTCTCTCCCCCTCACCGCTCCTCTCTCCTTCTCTTCTTTTTCCATCTCTTTGGCCTACCCAGTGGTTTTGGGCACCCCTGGCTCCTAAGACCAGCCTAGAGTCCCTGCCGCTCCCTCCTGTGGTCGACCTTAGAGATTTTAGTTTATATCCTTTTCTTTTCCTGTCCTTGGGCCCCCTTGCCCCACCCTTTCCCTTCTCTGTTTTCCTCTCTGGCGAGCAGAACTGAGAGGATTGGGGAGTGAAGTCGAGTACTGGCCAACCCGCGAGCACCATGTTCTACGTCGCACTTGAGGGTGGTGCTGTCCCTGTCAGCTCCCCTCCTCAAGCATTTCAAAGCTATATGCTCCTGCAGGGTCCTGCGCCTGTGGCTTGAACCCTGAATGGTGAAGATATCTTGGAAGATCAAGAATTACGGTGAGCACATAATTTTCATATTCTTAATCACTGCTGATAAACAAGTGAAATATCTTCCTCAGAAGGGGCCTATTGTTGGCGTCTCTGTAGGGTGCTGCCTAAAAGCTACCCACAGATATATATAATTTTGGGGTTTTATCCAAGGTTTGGTTCCTTTATCCAAGGCCTTCATGGGGCATTTCATGAGATCTGGGACACAGAGCTACAGTTAATGGGACTTTTATTACTGTTTTTAGATATACCAGAGGTGGTAGCTAAAAAAGTCATTACGAAACTATGGCTTGCACAGACAGTCCCTCAGATAGATATGTGGAAGGATATGATGTATAATATCTATCAAGTGGTAAAATTAACTGCTAATCTCAAGATCCAGCCTTTGAACTCAGATGACAGAGATGGGTGCTTCTTCTTATGACGCACAAATAAGACTTCCTACCATAAAGTGACTTATTACTAGTTACACTGGTGTTTGCTATACCTTTTTCATTATTCACTTCTTTATTGAACTACAGAAAATGATCATATTGTAAGCTATAGAACCTATGACTGCAGATTGTGACATACACTGAATTGTAGATGTGGAAATAAGAGCAGCTCTGCTGTTGTTTGTGCTGTTATCTTTTTGATGCCTGTAAGAATATACAATAAAAGACATATTTGGAAAAAAAAAAAAAGCATATGCTTCACTTTATTGCAGTATGTTTTATTGGTGCAAAGGTCTTGTTTATCAATTGATACAAACTAAAAGTCACTTAATTTATCACTTTTTGTTTTGCTTCATTGTTGGCCATATAGCATTTGATCTGCGGGCGGTATGCTGCATAATTTTCCATAAATACAAAGATGACTGTAGTTTTATTGGTTGTAAATCAAATGCTTAATTCTTGTACAGTAAACCAAAATTACACATAGCTCTGTGATGCAAGGTATTGTGGGTAAAATATGCAAACCAACATGAAGGAATTAAGACTGGCTAGACTTCAAGCAGGACTGTAAGGTACACAGTATCTGATGTGTAGTACAAAATAACATGGCAGTGCTTTCTCAACTCTTGCCACTGAAGAGTGGGTGTGTAGCAGAGGTAATGTGCTAGCTGTCCATGGAAGTAAGGTTAGACCTTGTAGCTCTGCAGCACGCTCTGCAGTCGATTTAAAGCCCTACATAATCAGGGACCTGGTTACGTGCAAGACCTCCTGGTACCTTACTGCCCCTTCCGTCCTCTCTGAATGCCTGACCGTCGATGGGCTCAAAATTGAGCTAAAAACGTATTTATTTAGCTTAGCTTTCCCTAATTATAGTTAAACTGTTATTTATTGTTGTTGTTTTAATCTTTATTTATATTTATTGTATATAATTTTATGTACAGCACCTTGGCTTTTGAAAGACGTTATAAAAATAAAGTTTGATTTGATTTAAAAGTGGAGCTTAGTGGGATCTCGAAGGAGATGGCAGTCGGCTTCCCTCGTAACGAAGGTTGGGTGCTTTGACATGCTTTACATAGAATCTGATGACAGATAATGACCGCTTGGCCCACCCAATCTGCCCATTTCCCTACCTACAGTATCACCGCAGACCTAATCAATCTCAGGCTTTTTCTCCCTCCGCTTCCTTTCCTCTAAGATTCCCTTATGCCTATCCCATGCATTCTTGAACGCCACCTTTGTTTTCACCCACAGTACCTCTACTGGAAGGCTATTCCAGGAATCCACCACTCTTTCTCTGAAGTACTTCCTCACATCTCTCCTGAATCTACCTCCCTCCAGCTTCATAGCATGTCCCCTTGTTCTTGAGCTTTTTTTTCTGAAAAATACTTCCCTCCTGTACCTTATTTTCCCCTGTGTGGTATTTAAAGGTCTCTATCATATCCCTCCTCTCTTCCAGGGTGTGCATGTTGAGGTCCTTTAGTCCCTCATCATAGGGCTTTTGGTGCGGACCCTGTACCATTTTAGTTGCCCTCTTCTGGACCGCCTCCACTCTATGTCCTTCCAGAGATATGGTCTCCAGAACTGGGCACAGTACTCACAGTGGGATCTTACCAGCAAGCTGTACAGAGGCAACACCACCACCCTCTTTCTGCCGGTGATACCACTCCCTATACACCCCAGCATCCCATTAGCCTTCCCAGCTGCCTTGTTGCACTGCCTGACCACCTTTTGGTCATCTGATATAATTATCCCCAGGTCTTTTTCCTGCTTGATGGTCGTCAATACCACTCCACCCATTTTGTACTCTGCCCTTGGGTTTCTGTGCCCTAAATTCATTATTTTGCACTTTGTTTGCATTGAAACTCAGCTGCCATACCCTTGACCACTCCTTGAGTTTTCTTGGGTCTCTGCTAATCCTTTCCATCCCCCCTGGATTGTCCACCATTTTTCAGATTATGGTGTCATGCACCAAGAGGCAGATTTTCCCTTCCTGCTCCTGTGCAGTGTCACGTATAAAGACATTAGAGAGGACCAGTCCCAGCAGTAATTCATGAGGCACCCCACTGGTCACCCTCCCTTCCTCGGCGTGAACTCTGTTTACCACCACCCTCTGTGACCTATCCTCTAACCAATTTCTTATCCAGTTTTACCACCTTTGTACCCACTCCTAAACTACCGAGCTTGCTTACTAGCTCCTGTGTGGAACAGTGTTGAAAGCCTTACTGAAATCTAGGTAGACCATGTCCACCGCTCCACCCTGATCTAATTCCTTGGTCACCAAGTTAAAGAAATCTACCAGATTGCCCCCCACCCCCCACCCCATGAATCCATGCTGCCTCAGGTCTTATAACTGTTGGATTCAAGATCTTTCACAGCCTTTTCCTTCAACGTTAACTTTCCCACCACCAGTGTCAGGTTGACTGGCCTATAATTGCCTGCTTCTTCCCAGCTACCAGTTTTGTGAAGTGGTACTTCATCATCCCTCCTCCCATCCTCCAGAACCACTCCTGTTTCCAAACAGCTGTTAAATAGGACTGTCAGAGGTGTAGCCAGTTCCCCCCTTAGCTCCCTCAGTACCCTTGGATGCACCCCATCTGATCCCATTGCTTTGTCTACTTTCATATTAGCGAGTCCCTTCAGGACTCTCCTCTGAAAAAGAGCTAGTGTCCACCCCCCAAGCTCCATTTTTTGTGGCCCCTTCCCTTCTCCCTCCTCTGTGAACTCTGAACAGAACAGAAGTATTTATTCAGGATTTCTGCCTTTTCCTTGTCCCCCACTCCACAGTCCCCCCCCCCTTTCTTTTTTAACCTACAATCCCTCCCTGGTCTTCCTCTTTTTATTTATATACCTAAAAAATGTCTTGTCCCCTTTTGTTACCTCCTAGGCCCTTCTCTCTTCGGTTTGTTCCTTCGTAATCCTTACTGCTTTCCCTCTGTCCTTCGATTTCTCCTGCTGCACCTCCCTGTCCTTCTCCCTCTGAGTCTCCTTGTACCTTTTAAATGCTACCCTTTTATCCTTTACCTTTTTGGCTACCTCATTCAAGAACCATAGCGGTCCCCTTTTTCTTTTACTCACTTGCTTGACACACAGTTTTGTCACCTTAACTGTGCCCCCTTTTAGCTTCGCCCACTGTTCCTCCACTCCATCCAGGTCATCTTCCCTTGCCAGGTCATCCCTGCAGCATTCACCCATCTTTATAAAATCTGCCTTCCTGAAGTCCAGGACCCATGCTCTTGCATGGTTCAATTCCACAGCTGTCCTTGTATTGAACAACACAGTAAGGTAATCACTGGTCCCCAGGTGGCTTCCCACCTTGACGTCTGCAACACTGTCCCTTATGAGTGCTGGAACAGAGACAGGGGAAATGAAGGCCTTCCAGAACCACTTTTCCTTAGGTCTTCTCTTAATATAAGTAGACAGTGTCTACATGTTGCATTACATCGACAAACAAGGGGGGTCTCATTTCTATCCGCTATGCAGGGAAGCAATGAGGGTTTTGGGCTCTGGAACATGGTCTGCAACTATCAGTAGTACATGTTCCAGGCATCCAAAACATCTTGGCCGACAAGCTCAGCCAGTCGCAATCCAGGATGTGTGAATGGGAGCAGCTGACCTCAGTGGTCAACAACCTGTTCGATAGATGTGGTCATCCAGAGCTGGACCTTTTTGTGTCCCCACACAATGCAAAACTGCCACTTTTCTGCTCGATTGCTCCAGGGCCTGAGTTTTCTGGCAAGATGTGTTGTCTCCTCTCTTGGAAACTGAGGTTTCTATGCCTTCCCTCTAATTCAGAGATTACTATTCAAATTGCAAATGATGGGGCAGCTCCAATGCCCAATGCTCCTTAATGGCCTCGACAGTTCAAACCCCAGAAAATCTTACTGCATTCTGACTTCTGCAGTATGGTCTCACCATAAGACTGGAAATGGTCAATAGAACCTATGTTAATCATGGAATGTTAGGCTCGAGCTCAGTTTCAAACCACTATCCCTGATAAACATTCTACAACCATCGGATTCTTTACTCCGCGCTGCTAGGCCTTGGAGAGCTCACCTTCATCTTTCTTTAAGATTTTATTTTGTTGGTTTCTGAAGTAAAACTTTTCTGTTGATTTTAAAGCACTGTCCTTGAGTTTACAGGTAGATTAGTCTAGATTTAGTGTTATTCCAGTAAGTTTTCTCGGTTTCTTCTCAGTTCTTTTAACTGGGAAGAAACCGATTGTTTGTTTATATTTTAATACTTTTCGTTTTACTTTTAAACCCCTTTTTGGGTCCAGTTGGTTATTTTGTGGAGAAACTGGGGTAACTCTCATTTTTTTCTTCGGTTGCTAAACTGACCGTCAAAAAAAAAGGTATTATTATTGTGTGGTGGCTTTTGACTCACTAGATCCCACTATTAGGGGTTTAGGTTGGTATGTCACAACCCAAAACAAGAACCAGCCCCAGAGGGTTTTCAGCATTGTACAGAGTGTGGGGAACCATTTGCTAAAGCTGATCCTCACTTAATTTGTGTTCTCTACCTGGGATTCAGTCACTTAAAGGCAGATTGTGTTATTTGCAAAAATTTTCCTCAGTCGACGCTGGATTGGTGCTTGAACTGACTGAAGGAACAAATGTCAGAGAAAACTGCTGACCCAGCTATGGAAAGAGCCTCTACTTCTCAAAAGGAGAAGTCGAATGAACCAAGTGAGCAGCCCTCTGACCAGGGTGATGGTTCCTCAACAAAAGAGAACTGAGAATTGCAGCTGAACCGTAAGTTCTGTGAAAAAGAAAAGAGAAGCACTCAGCTAAGGAACCACAACCGACAGTTCCAGCAGTTCCTACCACAGAAGCTGTAGCTAGTGCCATAAGCCTTTTACAGGCATTGCAAACTGATACCCTGGTATCGGTTCAGCGTCCCGGTTCACAGCTGTTGGTTCCGGATTCGGGTTCCCTCTTGGTGCCCAGTTCATTGGAACAATCAACCAATGTTTTTCCTGAGGAAGACGATGATTAGGATGATGAAGAGGATGACTTTGGAGAACCCATAGAACCAGAGGTTTCTCCTGATCCTCATAGTGCTGATTCACCGGATAAGGCAGTGAAAGATTACCCTACCCACTTTGCCTTTATGAAGCAGGTGGCACAGACTCTGGACCTCTCCACTCAGGAATAAACAGAGGAGGAGGAGGAGGAGGAACCAGATTATATGGAAATGATGGATATTCCAGCAACAAAGAGGCTTTTGTTGCTCATCTACAAATCTTTAAAAAGACAAGCCACAAAAATCCCTCAGACACCAATGTCCATCCCCCTAATGGACAAGAGGATGGACAGGAAGTATTGAGTGGCCATATCAGGAGCTGTGTTCCTTTTTGGGCATTCTAGCCATGAGGGAGTGGTGCAGGCTGCTGCTTTTGACAAGGTAGGCATCCCTTTGGCATCACATCCTCCTGAGAAGGATTCCAAGAAAATGGATTCTGTAGCCAAAAAATCATACCTGGGGGCTTCTTTAGCCATCAGGCAGGCTACCTACATGACTTATGTGTCCAGGTACCAGGAAAGTCTTTGGAACACAGTACTTGAAATAGCCAAGGCATGTTATGGACCCATGACATCCGAACTATCAGAGGCAGCTAAGAGGGGCATTAAAGCCTCTAAGTGTCAATTTCGCATGGCAGTGGATGCCAGTGACGCTGCAGCCAGGCAAATGGCTACCTCAGTGTCTCTGAGGAGATCTGTTTGGCTGAGAATGACAAATTTGTCTCAGGATACCCAGACAAAAGCACTAGATTTTCCCTGTGAGCCCACATCCCTGTTCAGGGAGCAAACTGAGGCTAACGTGAGAAAAATGGATGACTACAAGGTAGCTTACAAGAGTGCTGCTGCCAAGGAGAAGGCAACAACACCCCAGAAATCCCAAGGAAGAGGGAGGGGTAGAACTCATTATAGACTCTTCTTCCAAACACAGGCCCTGCCTTCCTACCAGCCTCAGAGGGGAACTAGAGGCAGAGGGGGCAGCAGCAGCAGAGCTGGCCCCAGCACTCAGACTAGTGCTCAGGCTAAGCAGACTCCCTGAGAAGTCTACCAGGGTTGCCTCCCCACTCCCAGTAAGGGGCAGGCTGGCTCACTACCTCCAGGCCTGGGAATCTATCATGACAGACAAGTGGGTCCTGGAGGTAATCAGCCAGGGTCTTGCTCTCAGTTTCAAATTTCTGCCCAAGTTGAGAGCAAGACTATTCAGACATGCCAACCCATCAGAGGCATCTCTGTTAGAGGAGGAAGTAGCAAAGCTCATTCAGGACCATACAGTAGAACCTGTTCCATTGCCCCAGAGGGGAAATGGTCTCTACTCAAGATACTTCCTCACTCTAAAGAAAACAGGGGAGTGGCAACCCATACTGGATCTCAGACATTTAAGCAAACACTTGACAAAGCCAAAGCTCAAAATGGTCACTCTGGCCACCTTCCTCCCTACAGTTCAGAAAGGAGACTGGCTGGCATCTCTGGATCTAAAGGATGCCTACTTCCATATTCCAATCAGGCAATCACACAGAAAGTACCTCAGGTTCAGATTGCCATTGGGCCATTTCAGTTCAGGGCCATGACTTTTGGCCTGACATCAGCTCCAAGAGTGTTCACCAATTGCCTGGCAGTAGTGGTGGCACATCTAAGGAGGCAAGGGGTTACAGTACTTCCATACCTGGATGACTGGTTGGTGGTAGGTCAGTCTCTTCAGCAGGTAAAGCAGGCACTGACCACCATACAATATACTCTGGGGGCACTGGGTTTCCTAGTAAACAAGAAAAAGTCAGTGCTGACACTAGTTCAGCTCCTGGAATTTATAAGGGCAGAACTGGATACTCGGAAAGGAAGAGCCTTCCTCCTTCAGGGAAGGGTAAACAGGCTGATTCAGCTGGCAGGCTCTTTTCAGCTTCATACCCCCAGACCAGCGAGTAATTTCCTGCAGCTGTTAGGGCACATGGCTGCAGCAACAGTATCAGGATCAAGATTCCAAATGAGGGTTATTCAGTTCCATCTCAGGGCTCACTGGTCTCAGAAAAGAGACTCCCTGTCAAAGATGGAACCAGTTACAGGAACCCTCCTTCAAGCTCTGCAATGGTGACAGGAAAAAGTCAACCTCAGGGAAGGCGTCCCCTTCCTCCAGCTTCCATCAGCAGCAGTTTTGACAACAGATGCCACCCTCCTAGGATGGGGTGCCTACCTGGGGGAGCATACTGCCCACGGTACCTAGCTCCAGCAAGAGTCACTGCTCCACATAAACCTGCTAGAACTCAGGGCAGTTTATCTGGGCATTTGGTCCTTCGCCTCTAATGCTACAGGGCAAAGTGATTCAGGTCTGAACGGACAATACAACCACAGTGTACTACATCAACAAGCAAGGAGGCACAAGGTCCTCCCCTGCACAAAAGCCATGAAGGTATGGAATCTGGCTTATTCCCTCAATTTCCCTCTCAGCAGTCCATCTCAGAGGGAAGGACAATGTCCTGGTAGATGCCCTCAGCAGAATCAATCAGAACCACCATGAGTAGTCACTAAACAGGCAAATCCTGCAAGTTTTGTTCAGAAGGTGGGGCACCCCAGAGGTGGACCTCTTCGCAACTCCAGACAATCGCCAATTGCCACTGTTCTGTTGCAAGCCTCCAGCAGTGGGCACAGTACCACTAGATACACTTCTGATGGACTGGACAGAGAAAGAGAAGTTTCTGTATGCTTTCCCACCATTTCCCTTGCTGCTCAGAGTATGAACAAGCTCAGGGTTCAGCCAACAACAATGATCCTCTCTGCTCCAGACTGGGCCAGGCAGCCTTGGTACTCACTACTACTGACCCTGTCAATATCCAGACCAATCTCCCTGCCCAGGAGACACAACCTACTGACCTCCTCCCAGGGCAGAGTTCTGTACCCCAATCTCCAATCCTCAAGCTCAGAGCTTGGCTCTTGAGGACTTAGAATATACTGACTTACACCTATCTGAAGGGGTACTAGAGGTGCTCAGGGTGTCTAGTAAACCTTCTACCAGAAATACCTATATCGTCTAAATGGAAGAGGTTTTCTGTTTGAGTGGGACAGAGACAGATAGACCACCACCAGGCTGGCTTACCAGTAGTCTTGGACTATTTGGCACACTTGCATTCCGTGGGCCTTCGGCCCTCCACTCTTAAGGTGCATTTAACAGCTGCCTCTGCTTACCTTTCTGCTGGAAAAGGGGCACACCTGGCTGCCAACCAGGTATTCAGGAAGTTTTTTTAAGGGCCTACTGCACTTGCATCCCCCTCACAGGGAACCCACGCCTGCATGGGACCGTAACATATGCTTAGGCCAGCTAATGCAACCACCTTTTGAACCTATGTCCTCAGCAGAGCTTAAGTATGTGACATGGAAAACAGTGTTCCTGGTAGCCATCACCTCAGCCAGGAGGATCAGTGAACTCCAGGCCTTGTCCACAGAGACAGATTACATAGCAGTCCACAGGGACAAGGTGGTCCTTAGGACTAGTAGGATGTTCCTCCCCAAGGAGGCCTCAGACTTCCACCCTAACCAGGCTATGACTGGCATTAACCGTCTATGACTTTGCCAATCTTCTTTACTGATCATTCCAGTTCAGGAGAATGCAGACTGCACAGTCTTGATGTCAAGAGAGCTGTAAACTACTACTTGGATCACACAAAGGGCCGAGGCAAAATAGGACCCAGCTCTTCCTGATCTGTGGAGAAGTGGGAAAGGCAAACCCGCCTCAAAGAGGACCATTACGTGTTGGATTGTTGCTTGTATCCAATTTTGCTACAGCAAAGTGGGTAAAGAGCCTCCTGTAGGCCTCAGGGCCCACTCTACAAGGGGTAAAGCTGCTTCTATAGCAGCTGCAAGATATCCCTTTGTTAGAAATCTGCAAAGCAGCTACCTGGAAAACAGTTCACACCTTCACCAAACACTACAGCCTGGATACTCAGGCCAGAGGTGATGCCAGGTTTGGCACAGCAGTACTGCAGAGCCTGTTTCCTAAATAGGTTCTCTACCCTCCTCCAAAAGGTACTGTTTGGGTAGTCTGCAGAAGTCAGAATACAGTAAAATTTCCTGGGGTTTGAAGAAAAAAATTACTCACCATAGTAATCTTGTTTCTTCAAGGGAAATCTTACTGTATTCTGAGCTCCCACCCTTCCTCCCCTGCTAGAACCTATAGGCACTGCAACACAGCTGTTCATGCTGTTTGGAACTTGTAGGTGTTTCTTTTTTTGGGGGGGGCCTAGTGACTTGAGTCTTAGTTTTGCCCACATTTTAAAATAAAAGGGGAATAATTGGCATTGGGTGTTGTTAATCGATTATTTAATTATTAGTATAGTTTAGATAGCTTGTTTTTATGCATGCTCCATAAGAATCTGACGGTTGTAGAATGTTTACCGGGGCAGTGGTTTGAAAACCGAGCTCGAGCCTAACATTCCATGATTAACATCGGTTCTATTAACCATTTTGTCTCCGGGGCAGTCTTATGGTGAGCCCATACTGCAGAAGTCAGAATACAAGTAAGATTCCTTTGGAAGAAACAAGATTACTATGGTAAGTATTTTTTTTAATCTGCTTCTCCCTGCTGCAACAGCTGGCAGTGGAACCTCCAGTACCACTACCTCTGCCCCTTGCGCAGGGGTCTACTGTCACAGGAACAGTGAATCTTGATCCACCTGGACCTGTAGCCTCTTCATCTACATGTGTGGCTCCTGAAGACATAGTAGTACCCCATTCTGAGGTTTTCCAGAAAGTGCCGGATGTTCTGGTGGCTGCTAGAAAACCATCTACCAGATATACTTACTCCATGCAGTGGAAGTAGGTTGCTTAATGAGCCACTTCTTAGCACTTGTATCCTTTCTCCTGTCCAGTTAATCAGGTTCTAGAGTACCTGCTGTCCATATCTGACTCAGGCCTGCAGTATTCCTCTGTCAAAGTGCACCTGGCTGCCATATCATTTTTCCATGTGCCTATGGATGACTGTACTGTGATTCAGCTCTAGGTAGCCTATACATTCTTGAGGAGCATTCTGCATCTAAAGCCCCCTATTCATAAACCCAATTTCAGCTTGTAACCTGAATTTTATTTTGGAAAAGGTCACTCTGGCTCATTTTGAGTCAGCTGTGACTTGTGGCTTACACTTTCTCTCCTGGAAAGTGTTATTTTTAGTTGCAATCACTTCCACTCGAAGGATTTCAGAGCTACAAACTCTAATGTATGAGCCTCCTTATTTGATTTTCTGCAAAGACGGGGTGTCTGCATACTAATCCTACGTTTCTACCAAAGGTGGTATCTGAGTTTACTTTAAATCAAACCGTCCACCAGCCAGTGTATTATCCAGAGCATGCCAACCCAGGGGAAGCATTGCTCCATACTTCAGATGTGCATAGAATACTCAGGTACACCATATAAAGGACTGCACAAAGTCCTTGCAGCGTTTTGTTTCATTCACCCCTGGGAAAGAGGGCGCTCCAATTTCTAAACAGTGTTTATCTAAATAGTTAACAAACTATGTTTTGTTACAGGAAGTACGATAAGAAACTTCCTGTTGTGGTTCATGGTCATTCCACAAGAGGTATGACCATTTCTGTTGCTTGTTTTCAGAATGTCTCTGCTGTAGAAATCTGTGTAGCTACTACCTGGAGTACTGTCCACACTTTCACCAAGCATTACATCCTGGACATTGTCTCTTGCAGACGAGCTGGCTTTGGCCTAGTTGTACTACAAAGCCTATTGTCATAAGCCTATAGGCTCCAGCCGCCCAGATTGTTAGCATTCTAAAGGTATGGCCTGATGAAAGAGATATCCTTGAAGATAATACAGTTGTGTACTTAGAACTTCGAGGGACTCTCTTTCATCAGGCCATGATCCCACCTTCCTTCCCCCCTTTTTAGTCTGCAACACTGGATTTCTGTGTTATCTCCATTGTTCTTTTTTTCAGCCCTCTGTCTCGCCTGGTTTGTGGAGTGCTGGGTTCTCTACCAGTTCCCTATAGGGAGGTCCTCCGAGCAGATCTCCAGTGGGGAGCTGAGGAGAGGAGGGGAGGGGCCACCCATGTTTATGTAGATGCTGGTGCCTGACGTCATCGTGGGTAGCTCCTGGCCGACTACTTGCAAAAGTTATGTGGCCATAAGTTTCAAAAGTGTGGCCTAATGAAAGAGTCTGTCGAAGATCTGTTGTTACGGAAGTATGTAACTTCTTTTTTCAGACTTCCTTTTGCAAGCAATGGACTTAGCCATTTAGACACAGTGAATATTATACACTTCTAGTCAGGAAGCATTTTTCCCATGGGGGCTGTAAAAAAAAAAATAGTAAGTCCTTATTTTTGTTTTTTCCTTTTTGCCCTCTGCCAGGACAGGGGGATAACGGGGCAGTAATCCCACATAATTGAGGCAGATATCGTATAGGAGCCTTACATATTTCTTTCTATAGTTTTTAATATTGTATTGTGAAACTTTAGACAAGTGGCACCATGACTTATCATAGATCTGTTGTATTCAAATATTGTAAGACCTGCAGGAGGGTGATGAGACCCTCTCCTTTAGGGTCTTGTTGCCCTAATTGTGTAACGCAGTCTAACATGTCTATTTTGGCTCACCGCAACCTAACCCCCAAGCCAGGGGGAGGTGCACCTGGGGTATCGACTAGCAGCGGCAAAGCTGTATTGCACAGATCTTTTCTGTTGCTCTTAAATGAGCTATTAAGTTCTGATGTTCCACAGGGCATCCTCACTAACACACCCGAACCTAGGGCGGCCCCCTCAGGTTGAGGGGGGCCATATAGGCACGTCCAGGTGCACCAGAGCAGGACACTACTGCTCACTCAGATCAGCAGACAGCCCCCAACCTTGACTGTTTGGAGGGTCAAGAGGAGGATTGTGACAGGGTTGACTAAGGCCCTGTCCCATTTGTTATGCAGAGAGAGTTAAATGCAAGGATCTGTTCTATCCTCTCCTTTTCTGTCTCTTGTCTGTCTGGTTGCACAACCAAGTGTTCTCATGAGACCTAGGAACTGAACACTCTGACGGTCTCACGATTCTCCACCTCTCGCTATCTCTCTACCTTCACTTGCTGTTTCTGTCTTTTCTTCCCCCTTGCATATCTGCGGTTATAAAAGATATGTGAATCTTTATGTGAAACTGGGATCCCTTTGTTTCAAATGTATATACGAACATACGTACAAACAAGTGCCAGCAGAAACAGGCCATATGGTCTCTTCGAGTCTGCCTCGATTGTGCAGCTAGCCCCTCATCTTGCAGTTTCCCACCTCCCCTCCCCTACTTGATTTACTCCTCCCCGGCCATTCTGTCCTATCCCTCTTGAAACCACCCACCGTCCTGCTGGACACCACCTCCTCAGGCAGAGTATTCCACTTGTCTACTACTCGTTCTGTGAAAAAATGTCTCCTGATTTTTCTCCTGAATCTTCCCCCCTCCAATCTCAGCTGATGCCCTCCCGTGTCCCTCCCCCTCCAAATCTTGAAAATTCCTTCTGTATTAGTCGTGTTTATCCCCTTTAGGTATTTAAAGAACTCCTGACACAGTTGAGACAGCTTTCAAAAAATGTAACATTCAGGCATAAATGTAGCTTATTTCGTATTTTATTCTGTAATTCTCACCCTTATTTCCTTATTACTAAGGGTATTGGTATGAATACAGTATATCTGCCCTCTTAGCTCTGGCTGCCTGCCTACACCAGGCATCATAATTCTGTCTTATGACATCAAAATATGTTGCTGTGGAGATAATTATGACGTCATAAACGGGGGATTGTGAAGAAAATGGAATGGAGCTGAAAATAAATCTTACTTTTTTTCAGAGTTTTCCAAATGCTGTCGGGCTCTTTAAAGGTTTCAGTCATATTCCCCCATACCTCCTGTCTTCCAGGGAAAACATGTTCAGTTCACCCAGCCTGCCCAATAGGATTTTCCTTCTAATCCCTGAATTGGATATAGTTATACTGTTGAAATGATTGTGAAAAGCTATTTGGAATTTAAAGGGTTAACCTGAGATACAGTTTGAGAACCTCTCAGGCATGTTTGCAGACTCCTTTGCAGAGCTGTCAGCAGGACGCCAGCTTGGGACACTGTTCTAGTTGTAAGCCTGCTCTGCAAAGAAACTGACAAGAACATTTTGTGAGGAAACAGGATGTCTCTTAACGGTCCCCAGGCAAATACTTAAAAAAACAGCAGCAGTGCTTTTGCTAGGAAGAGCGAGAGACTGAGACTGAAACTTGGAATTAGAGATACCCTCAGAAGGAATTTGTTTTCTCTGTTTGTACTGCCTTTGTAAATAGTTCTACTGAACAATTTAAATTTTTTATTTTACTGTTATTGATAATGAAATGCTATTTGCGAATTTTACAACTACTCCTGGTCTTCCTATACTTCCTGACCTGTGCCTCGATGACAAGGATACAGGGGGCCATGGGGAAAATCCTGACCCAAACATGCTTTTTAACAAGGAGGACGAGGACTCTTCCAAAGAGGAGGAGGAGGAGGGTGAGTGGATGGAGCCTAAGAAAAAGATTCCGATCCCTCCCCTGTTTGATACAAACTCCCCATCCTACCTTATAATGGAGGCTTGTAGGATGTTGCCGTTGAAGGGGGTGCAAGTCATGGAATGATTGGACATTAATCCAGTCCTGTCCAAGTCCTCCTATGCACTGAAGGGTTTTCCAGGCTTTGTGCACTACGATCAGATTATTGAACAGGACTGGGCAGGCACGGATAAGTGCAAACATCTGCCTAGACCACAGGTGAGATGTTATCCAGTTCCATTAATCACATTGCAGTGTGAGAAGCAGTCTTTTGCTCCTTGGATTGCATGCTGGCTCTGGGCAGGCAGCCTGTGTCAGCAGTGGTGACTTGCCTTCAAAACAAAAAAAATAGCTGTGTCCCCTATCCCAATGCATAGGTTTGTGGTGAAAGTCCCTGACATCTAGTGATGCCCCCCCCCCAATATTTCTAGTATCAATATATTTCAGCATACTGTATCCCTAGTGTCTAGTTGTCTCCCCACCTCAGTTCACAGTACCAGAAAATTTCTGTATATCCCTGACATCTGCTGGTCCCCTTCTCACCTGTATCCCAGTGCTGGTATATTTGAAAGTAGTTCCCCTGGTGTCCAGTGCCCCCCCAAGCCTCCCAACCCAAGATGATGACCAAAACTTACCCTCCATTCACTTCCCTGGCGGCGTCCGGCTACTCCAGACAAGTCCTTTATTGATATGTACCAGTGCATAGTGGTATAGAACTTACGGAGTAAAAATGTACATATGCCTAACGCTGTACCTTGCATGCATGCAGACTTCTTTTTTCTTCTACACGAATTTTACTTTTAGTAATAACTCAGAGTATAATTCTAATAACCTTTGGGGTGTTTTAACCACCCCTCATGACCACATTAGTGGTGATTTCAGAATCCACCCAAATGGGCAAGCTCAGAACTTGGCCATGAACACACATTTTGAGTGGGAGTTGCAAGCCACCACTAATGTTTTTCTTGAGGGGGGGCCATAAGCCATCCATAAAGTCTGGTCCAAATTGGTTGTCCTTTGGACAAGTTATTACTAAAGTAAATTTGTGTTGAAGAAAGTCCACATGCATTTGAAGTACAGTGTTAGGTGGAGCTAGATCTTCCCTTGTCAATCTTCACCATTCATTACTTCTTGGGTGTAAGCCGGAGGTAAGCACCCGCGACGGGAGCTTTTTTTTTTTTTAAAAAAAGCTAGCTCTAACGGCACCGCCCTCGAGACCAACGCCTTGCGTCATGCGCGAGGGGCGGCCGTTAGTAGCTACCGACTCCTCCTCCTCCATCTCAGTTCTGTTTATCCCGCCGTCGAGGCTGTACCTGCTGCGCGTCGTGAGAGCTTTAGTTCGTGAAGTACGCAATAGTTTCCCGACTCCTCTGTTTCTCGATTTACACTCGACGCCATACCACGGTAAGACTGTTCTTTTTTCTATCTGTAAGGCGTCGGGTGTTTTCCTGCTGTTTTTTACCTTAATTGTTTCGCGTTATGTCCGGTTCTGGAGCGAAGCGTTTTTCGAGACGGGCCCACGCCCCATCGTCGGTGCTCATGTGGCGGGCATTTTTTCCGCCTCGACCGGCATGACGGTGTCTTGATGCCTGGGACCCAACCATGACATGGATTCGTGCGACGCCTGCTTCTCCATGGACCGTCGTGTCCTCGAAGTCCGCATGTTCAAGCTCGGCAAGGCCCCGCTGACTTTCAGGGGACGGCGTCATTCACGGGACTCCCAGGTAAGGTGTTTAGGCCCTTCCCCCGGGTCTCCTCCCGGGCCTATACGGTCCGCGGAGGAGGGGGCTTCCTCATCTTATCTTGCCGACGAGGAAGCTCCTTCTGTGGTGTCAGGGGAGCGTAGCGGTCCCTCCCGGGGCCGCAACATCGACACCGCCTCGGCAGTCACCTCCTCGGAGGTGCAGGCTCCCCCAGTGTCGAGGCCCATGATTTCTGGGCCAGACACCGCGACCTCGGCCTTGCGCCTCTCGGCGCCCGTTTGGATCGGCTGCCGTTCGCGGTGCTGGTGATAAGCGGCGCCATTCACGGCACTTTTCGGATCAGCGCCGTTCACGGCACCGGTGGTCAGATGGCGCCACTGGCAGCGCCGCTTTGGCCCCCGGCGCCGTTAGCAGCGCCGTGGGCCTGGTTTCTCCTCCTCGCGGTGCCGGGTCGGTTTCCGACACCGGGAGTGGTGCCGTTGGCCTCGCTGGTACCGCGGGGGAGCTGGAACCGAGCCTGGCTGTTGCTGATGCTCGGGGGTCAGCCGGCGCCGCCTCTGGTGCCGGTGCCGTTCGTGGCGCTGTTGCCACGGGGACCCCCGGGGTGGCCAGTATTGAGGTCCTGCTGATCTCTTCCTCCTCGAAGGCCGACGATTCGGACGTGGACCCATCCTGGCACCCCACTCTTGGGGTCGGGGTCTCCTGTGGCATGAGGTACCAGGCGGTAGTGAGCAACTCCCTCTGTCCCCTTCCATCCTCCCTGAGGCTCTCCCGCTAGGGGTGGCCTTGAGTCGGGGAGGCGTGGGGTGACTAAGGGAGGCTCCCCCTCCCGGGGGACGGTGACAGCAGCCCTCTCGGGTGCTGTTGCTTCCTCTGGGGGGATGGGAACGCTGCTGTCGAGGAGGAGGGCTCTCTCGGAGTCCGAGGGGTTGAGGGGCAGGGGGACAGGACCTCGGTCTTCTTTGGCCACCTCAGGGGGGTGGCCAGGAGCATGTGCTGAACCCGCCCTTCCCTCGAGGCTCTAGGTGCCCTCCGGTGGCGTTGTTGTGGGCTGCCCTTCTGGATCCATGCAGTCCGACTTACGTCACAGGGGAGGTTCTCCCCTGGGCTTTCCAGGCTCCGCTTCCTCAGGGTTCCATCTTGCGACCTGGTTTGTTGTCCGGGACCCCGCCAGCTCGGGCTCCGTTCCCAGTTTCCAGAGCCCTGGCAGAGATCTATTGCCTCCTCGTAGGTGCCCCTCTCCCATATCTCTGCCTCCACCACCCCGCTCCCGGCCATGTCGGTCCCTCGGGTCCGTTATCCTGGGAGTAGTTCAGAGGAGTTCTGCAGCGGCCTTCCCTCATCGTTAGATGTATGCATGGCGGGTCTTCGGCTCTCCCACCACCCCAGGAGTCCTCTGAGCACTCCAGCTCTCCATCATCCTCGTCTCCCTCCTCTGAGGGAGAGGAACCTAGCTCATCTCTCCTCCGATGCTGATTTCACTGAATATCAAGATTCCTTTCGAGGATGGTGAGGGACCTTCGGATCTCTTACATACAGAGAGACAATACCGAACAGGAGCGGTGGAATTCCTGGAGAATTCAGTGCCCAACACTGGTGGTACCTTCCTGGCCTATTCCTTCCAGGAGGCGCTCTATCCGCTCCTGGCAGTCGCCAGCCGCCTCTTCTCCAGCCCCGGCTGATTGTCAGCGTAGGTATTGTGCCCCCTCGGAGTCTCTAGTTACTCTCCCCAACCTCCCTTCTGGCTTGGTCTGCATGGATACTCTTCCGGTTGCCGCTGCCTGGCTCACATGACCGTCACGGACCCGGACTCTTCAGTTCGACCGGTGGGGGCGAAGAGTGTTCTCTTCTTCGTCGCGGTTGCTTGTAGCATCACATCAGGCTCACCACGCTGCCACAATCGGCACCTGTAGTACGATGCTCTCAACTTCTAGCGCGATGCCTGATAATGGAGCAAACCAGACAAGCTGTTGCCCTCTCCGCTATAGGCCTGGAGCTGGCAAGACACCAGGCAAGGGCATCTTACGACGCCAATGAAGTAGCTTCCAGGCTTGCGGGGACAGCAATCTGCATTAGGCGGACGGCATGGCTTCATCTTTCAAGGTTGTCACCCCTGGCCCAGCGTAGGGTGATGCGCTCCGCCTTCCGGGGGACCCGTCTCTTCTCCTCCAGAGCTAGGAGACTTTTGCAGGGGCTTCCTCTGTCTCCACGTCCTCGGGAGGCACCTCCTAGCTCTTCTCCCACTTAGGCTTTTCTCTGAACTAGCCAGGGTCTTCCCCTTCTGTTTCTCACCAACAGGAGGCTGGGGGTCTTGTTCCCTCAGGGTTTTACCTCTTCCCCCTTCTGGGGAAGAGGGCTTGGTACTCACCGAAGTAATGAATGGTGAAGATTGACAGGGAAGATATGAAAATTACGCACCTACCGTAATTCTTGATCTTCTCTTGTATCTTCACCATTCATTACTGATCCCTCCTCTCCGTCCCCCTCAGTGGCCTCCTTCTGTGCGTCTCCCCTCCCGTCCTCATTCCTCCTCTTTTGGCCTTATGAAAAAACAAATTTTGAAAAAAAAAAATCTGTCCTTGCCATTTCTCTTAATGGTTTCCAGAAATTATTTACTCTAAGATTCATTGGCATTTATTGCAGGGTGCTGGGTCATGAGGGAGCTGCACGACTATCTCACCCCATGTTTTCAGGTGAGGCACTCTAGGACTTGCCTGACTCTGTCTGTGCAGTGTTTGGTCCCGAATCTTCTGCTAATCAATTACTAAGCCCTGAAACCAACCCCTTTTACAGAGTAAGAGCGGGTACAGTTATACAGTTCTCTCTTAAAGCTGAGGGAACTCTCTGACTGCTTTGAAGGCAATCCTGGCTTCTCAGGTCATGTTTTTCCTCATAAGCCTGTGAGTCATGCCTGTCTTGACCCCTTTTTCAGGGTCCTTCTCAGCAGTGCTGCAGGAAAAGCAGTGCCAACTGGCAGCAGATCTTGCTAGTTTCAAGTCTCTACCTGCCTTGACATAGCAAGTCCGGTTGAGTTCCGCTATATTTCTTACAAACCGCCTTTACAAGGCTAAGTTTCTTTCTATACCCTTTGAGCAGCTCTTACATGCTGCCTGGGAATCAGCCCTTTCCTAGCTGGGCGCTCTTCCGGAACAAAGGTCTGCTCAATCAGGCCAGGAGCCCTCAACTAGGTTAAAGGACCATGGCATGTTGAGGTCAAAGACTATGCCCTCCTTAGTCTGTCTAGCAGGTTCAGTGAACCTTCTCTTCAGCACTACCAACAGGGATTCTTGCTCCCTTGTTAAGTCGAGCCTTGAGCCTCTCAGCTAACAATGCTCCTTGGGCATTATTGTCTCCTCAACATCCCATTTTCTTCTTCTCTCTGCTTCTTTCTTTCTCCTTCCCTTTTCTCTCTATCTGTTCCTCCTAGAGTCGCCCCGGTGAGGAGGCCCTGCGATCCCTTAGGGCAGGAATTCTCTCTCCTCTGTGTTCTCCATCGGCTTATTCCTTTTTCAGTTTATTTTCCTTCCTTTGCTATCCCTTGGCTATCTTGCCTGCTTTCTCTTTTTCCATAATATTTTTGCTCTCCAGCTCACAGAACTGAGATGGAGGAGGAGTCGATAACTATAGGCCGCCCCTCAGCATGGCCTTAAAGGCGTCGGTCTCGGCAGGCGGCTAGAGTTAGCTTTTTAAAAAAAAAAGCTCCCGTCAAGGGTGCGCTGCAGCTTTCATTACACTCCAAGAGAATGAATGGTGAAGATACAAAGAAGATCAAGAATTACAGTAGTATGAATATTTTCATATCTTATCTGTGTCCATCTTCACCGCTCATCACTGTTAGTACTCGGCGGAGGTCAGGACCCGCGGAACTTTTTTCTTTTTTAGGTAGGTGGAGCTGGACGCATTCATCACGCTACCGAGGCCGATACACTGTGTGGCGCACGTGGGTTGGCTGTTAGGCGCTGTCAACTCCACCTGCCTGCCAGTTCTTCATCTCCCGCCGTAGAGGTCACCTCGTGGACACTGAGAGAAGATTTGAGGCCTGCTTCACAGTTCCTCGACTCCATGATTGAATTTCCGTCGGTGCCGAAGTACGTCAGTTTCTCCTGCCGGTTCTGTTTTGCCATACTCGATGTCGCCCGGTAAGATCTTTCCATTATTCTATTTTCTGCAACATCAAGTCTGTTTTTGGTGTTTTTTTCCCCGGAGGTCATGTCTCAGTCGGAGGGCAAGAAAACTTCCAGGACGAGTCGGCCTCCCATGCGACCGAAAATATTCCGTCACTGACCAGCACGACCGTTGTCTTTCGTGTCTTGGCCCACTTTATGACATGGATTAGTGCGACGCCTGTTTCTCCATAGACCGCTGGGTCATCGAGCAACGCGCGTGGAAAGTGGGGCAAGCTCTACCAACTTTCAGGGGTCGAGCGTGCACTCGTCGGGCCAAGCCATGTACTCTCAGCCTTTCCTCCAGGTCCCCTCCCAGTTGTACACGGACCGAGGAGGAGGGAGCCTCGGCTACTAGTAGCCTGGCTGTTGCCGAGGCTCCTTCCACGGCAGAAGGCTCCATCCCGTTCTTCGGGTGGGCAGGAGGCGCCGCCATGGCAGTCACCCCTTGGGGTGAAGGCTCCCTGGTGTTGGACCTGCGGTTCGCAAGGCCTGGGTCGGCACCGTCCTCGATGCTGTTGGTCGGCGCCATTCACGGCACCGTAGGCCCTGATGGAGCCATCATCGGTGCCAGTTTGTCGCGTGGCACCATGGCTACTGTCGGAGCCGTTCGCGGCGCCGATACTGCTAGCAGCGCCATGGGAGCTTCTACAGCACTGTCTTTGTCTGTGTCTTGCCTCAGCGCCGTCCGTGGCACCGAGGTTGAGCACGGAGCCGTGTTCTTGTGACTTGGCACTGTGGGGCCATCGGATTCCACTGTCAATGCCGCCTCTGCCCTCAGCGCCATTCACAGCGCCGTGGAGCCGGGCAGCGCCGATGCTGCTGTCGGGGCCATCATCGGTGCTGCCTCTGCCCTTGGCGCCACTCAGTGCTGTGGAGCCGGGCGGCGCTGTCCAGGTGCCCCCTGTGGATTCCACTCGTGGTGCTGTAGGCGGCACTGGCAGTGACTCGGGCATGGCTTTGGTTTCTGGCACCCCCTTTGGCAAAGATGGCAGTGGGCGACCTCCTACGGTCTGGCACAGGGCCTCAGCCTCTACCTCTTCAGAGGCGGAGGCGGACTCTGAGTCAGACGGACAGTCTGACTCTTTAGGGTTGGCTGTTGGAGTGGGCAGCCCTCTGGTATCCTCGACAAGCCGGAATCAGCCCCCTTCTGAGGTGGGGTCGGTGACTACTGAGACTGGGGTCAGGGGTGCTGACCAGCAGGCGGTGGTGCAGGCCACCACTGCTCTGCAGCCTGGTCTTGGTGGGTTCACTGATCCCTCAGCAGTGATACCCCCACCTGTGGTGTGCCTGGATCACCCAACTTTGGGGCCGATCAGAGCATCTATGGGAGGGGAGGGTACTGTGCCCTGGATAGCTCCTTTGGGTGCTGCCCAGAGCTGTCAGCTACGTAGGCTGGCCCTCTCGAGGAGGAGGGCTCTTTCAGACTCTGAGGGGTTGAGGGGCGTGGGGTCTGCACGGTGGCCTTTTTCAGGGGTCCACCCGGGCTCTGGGAGAAGCCGTAGTGCGGATCTCCGTTCTTCCTCCTCGGTCTCTTTGAGAGAGTCCCATTCTTTTGAGGTAGGGGACCATCCTTCTGGACCTATACGGCCCCGGTCGCCTCATGGGGGGGTGGTTCTTCCCGGCGCAGCCAAGGCAGTACCGAAATGGTTGTTCAGCTGTTGGCTGTGGGGTCTTCCGGGGCACCTTCTTCCACTGGTGCTCCCGGTCCACTCCTTAGCCCAGGCAGAGGTCAGCCGACATCTCTTCTCTGCTCTGTCTCCATTCCTCTGCCACATTCTCCTGCGCTCCCAGGCATTTTTGGTCCTAGCGGGCCTCTCTCCAGGGAGCAGTTCAGGGTGGTGGCTGCTCGGTTCCCAGCTTACGTTAGGGTGATGGACAGTCAGGTCTTTCAACCTCCCCCCGAGCAGCCGCTCTCTGAGCAGCTGGTGCCCTCCAGCTCTTCATCCCCCTCTTCTGGGGAAGAGGAACCTTCTGTCCACATCTCTCCAGCCGCTGATCTCGCTGAGTATCAGCGCTTCCTCGTGAGAATGTTGGAGGACTTGCACCTCACCCCTACCACTGTTAGCAATCCAGAGCACTCAGCGCAAGCCTTTCTAGGCGATTTTGGCGTGGCCACCCTTGTGGTGCCACCCTGGCCTGCTCCCTTTCGGGAGGCGTCGTTGCGCTCCTGGCAGAGGCCCTTCTCTGGAGTACCTGCCCCTAGGGATCTTAGCCAGAGGTATTGGGCCCCCCCCCGGAGTCTCCAGGTTCCATGCCTCATCCGCAGTCCAGATTGACGCAGTTGGATACTCCTGATGGGCATCGCGCCCTTCACCGTGACCAGCCCCCAGATCAAGACTCCTCAAATTTTGACTTCTGGGGTAGGAGGACTTTCTACTCGGCACGTTGTTGCTTTTCATTTCTGCACATCAGGCCCACTGTGCAGCCTATGACAGGTTCTTGTGGTCCAGGCTAGGTCAACTCTAGCGAGGGCATCCTATGATGCCAACGAGGTGGCTACCAGGGTCCTAGGAACAGTGATCTGCACTAGGCGGACGGCATGGCTGCGACTTTCCCGGTTGTCATCCTTGGCATGGCGTAGGGTGATTAACTCCGCTCACCAGAGAACCTACCTTTTCTCCCGTAGAGCGAGACGGTGTTTGTCGGGGCAACTTCCTTCCCCCTCCGGGGGGGTCCCCATCTCACTCTCCCCACTCTCGGGCCTCTCCAGGCCCTGAAGGGTCTCCCTCTTAGTGTGTCACCCACTGAGAGCTAAGGGACTCTGTCCTTTAGGGTGTAAAAGAAACCCTCCTTTGGGGGGGCTCAGCACTCATCCAACAGTGATGAATGGTGAAGATTGACACAGATAAGATATGAATGTTATGTACCTACTGTAATTATGATCTTTCTGTGTATCTTCACCATTCATCACAACCCCACCCTCCATCCCCCTGGGGCCTCAGTCTCTGGGTCCCCCTCTCTCTCTGTGTCCATCCCTTCCCCCTCTCCTTTTTTGTCAGTAGTAGGGTAAAACTGGGGCACATAGGGGGATAATGTTCTGGGGAGAGTGGTTGGCATGGGGGGCGCTCCTTCTCCAGTGCATTAGCTGCACCCCGTGGGGTGGGAGTTGGCAGTTGCCCTCCATTCTCTACTCCTCCTTGTTTCCGTCCAACTTATTTCTCCTTGTTTATTAAAAAAAAAAAAACTCCTTTTTTCACCAATTATCTTTCATTGAGAGGGTGTTAATTCTCTGTACCCTGTCCTTCTTCCAGAATAGCCGACTCTGCTTAACTGGAGTGTTTTGCCAGCCATTCTGTGCCTTGAATTCTGGCAGAAAGCCTTTGGCTACTCCTTGCAGTTCCTATGTAATCTGGATGCGGACCAGGGTCTGAGATTTGTTTAACGCTCCCCTCTCTTCCTAAATTCTTTATCCCACCCTACCTCCCTCTTCTGTTTCCAGAGATTGGGGCCCTCCCAATCCCTTTAGCTTCTGACTTCTTCTTCTTCTTCTGTCCTCTCAGTCATTATTTCTCCTTTTAGTTTATATATCTTTTACTTTTTCTGTCCCTTGGACTTCCTTGTCCCACCCTCCACTCCCTTCTTACCTCTCCTGGTGACTCAGGAACTGGCAGGCAGGCGGGAGTGTGGCCTGGCCAGCCCGTGAGCGCCACGCGGTGGGGTCAGCCTCGAGGGTGGCACCGATGGTCTTGTCGGCTCCATACCTAAAAAAAAAACCAAAAACTCCCGCAGGGTCCTGACCTTCAGCCGAGTACCAAACAGTGATGAATGGTGAAGATACACAGAAAGATCATAATTACAGTAGGTACGTAATTTTCATTTTTTCCAGTCCTTGAGCCAGGCAGGTGGCCTTGGAAGCAAGTGGAGGGTAAGTGCTGGACATCATCTCGGGGTGGGTGGGTGCCTCGTGATTCCAGGACAACTATTTTTCTAATAAGCTGGGACTTGGGTGGGAGGGAGACCATAAATCTTGCTTGCAGAGTCCATGTCATTGCAATGTACTGCATCTTAAGCCATGCTTGCACAGATACAGTGGTCTGAGATTTGCGCTGTTCCATTCCTGCTCCATTCACTCCAGCAGGGTCAGTTAAGACTTTACACAGCCCACCCTCACACTGATACAGACTGTGCCAGGGAGGGACTTTGGAGCTGGGTTGGGAGCAGTGGAGGAGTCTAGGAGTGGCTGCTTTTATCAGAGTGAGCATCGCAGCACATTTACACTGCCACATAATATGCTCACTGCGATAAATGTACCCACTCCTATGCCAGAACATAAAGAGACTCCGAAGCATTCCTAGTAAGTGTTCACACTGCCAACTTTGCAGCGCATCAAACCATGCTCACGGGTTGATGCCTTTCAAAGGTGGCAGTGTAAACAAGCCTTTAGTTTGGGTTATGCTGTCTTGCTGTCTTACTGCCTGAACATCGTGACTGCTTAACTGTACTGTATGTTATTTTTTAATTATGAAATGGGTAGAAAGAATGCTGAATTCTGATTGGCCGAGAGCTGCTTTCAGCTGGGCTGTTTCCCAGCACAACAGCCCAGCTGAAAGTATTATGTTTAAAACTGCATAAAATTTATAAAAAATTATGCATTTCATAATCACAATAAGGCACTCCAGAGGGGGGTGTTATGGTGGGCTAACGGCCCTTCTTGGGTGGTGGAAGCCCTCGGTTACGCCTCATGCTTCAACCCACCTGAGGTGGGCCATTATCCCACCATGACACACCCCATCATGCCTTATTGCTTAACTGTTGTGCCTTACAGTATGTTATTTTCTCTTGCTAATCCCCAAAGAACGCATCTAGAAATGAGCTATTACCAGCTCAGTCTGTCTTCGCTGGTAAAACTTCTGAAATAAATATACCAGCACTAGAACTCGTGGGGGGGGTCATCCTCCACCAGCACCCGATGGGGGACTCAGATGAGGGTGGCAGGTGTGTTGCACTCCCTTAAAATGCACTTTTTGCATGTATTAATTAGCACTGCTCAGGCAGGCAATTAGCATGTGCAAAAAGCTTTCATTATCCCAGTGCGCACATAATGAGATTCCATCTCATTTACATGTGCGCCTGTGGTGTCGTTGCGCTGCTGCACAAACAGCTTTGTGCGATACACAGTGTGACTTCCAGTATAGGAAATTCAGAAACCTCACTGCATGCGCAAAGGCTTTGAAAATACTGCACTGTGACTTCAGATGTAGATAAGCAACTGAAACAGGTGAACTCTAAGGAGAAAAGGCCCCTTTTTTGTGCAAATTTCCCAGGTAATAAACAGTATACAGTACTCCATAAGGCGTCTGTGACTTTTAAGTCTTAAAACTGAAGTTCAAGCAAACCGTATATAGCATTTGGTGGAAACTGTCTTTCAAGCCAGTGATGGAATTCTGGGGTGGCTTGCCAGGGCTCAGCCCCTATAGATCTGAAGTGAGCCCTGGTAGCTCATGCATCCTTCCATTGACTTAGAATGAGGAAGGGGAGCACAGTGTAACAACAGAATCCAGATGAGGCTCCCAGAGCTCATAAAGTGCAAACTCAGCCTTTGCTTGTAGCATATCCCCACCATTCCTCATGCAAAACCAATAATAAATACATCGTATTACATACTGTAAATCATGACATACTGTATATGTTATCACAGAGTTCTGCTGTGCATTTCTTATTCCATTTTAGAGCACGCAGCAATGTGTTCATTAGTATGTTTTATATAATATTTACAATGATAGGCAGAAGTCTGTAGAATTTAATTGCAGCATTTTTTTCCTATCGACGGATAATGAAATCTCGTATTTTAAAGTTAATTACTCCAATTATCACTAATGCTGGCAAAAAAGGCATATAACATCAGAAAGTCCAGTGTAAATCTAGAAAGTGCTTCTGGATATAATGTTTCAATAAATGTAATGCCTTGAGAATATGAACAGGCAGCAGCGTTATTGGCTGTAGAGTTGTAATCTCCACCTGCAGAGAAAAAAAACACATTTAAAGCACGAGATATGACATATCAGAGTTTGAAAAACATTTAAAGCATGAGACATGATATATCAGAATTTGAAAAACATTTAAAGCATGAGATATGATGTATCAGAGTTTGAAAAGCATTTAAAGCATGAGATGATGCGTCAGGGTTTATTCATATTATAGATGGCATCAAAGGTAAGGTCCTGTTAATATATCTATTGCCTCTTCAAGATCCAAAGTGTTTCATGGTGCACAAGCAATATATATACATAAAACAGTGGCACTGGATTAAGGAAGCAAGAAGACACAATGGGATGTGCACTGGTATACTCACATGCATGGGACAAACACATGGGTATACTCAAGAGGGAAGGGGAAGGTTTGGTGAGCCCCCGGTAGACAACATACTGGAGGGTTCCCTCGGGCAGACTAGGTGGGCCATGTGGTCCATATCTGCCAGCTGCTTCTATGATTTGATGATTGTTTAAGGAATAAGGCATGACAGGGGGATTATGCTAGCAATAATACAGTCGAGTGCCTTCAACCACCCAGTAAGTGTGGTGATCTAGCACAATGCACACCCTGGAGTGTGTTATTGCACTTATAAAATGTGTTTTTACTGTTAAAAATGTATAGCTATTAGAAAAAAAATATTTTAACAATTGTAAAAGTTATAATTAATGTGGGATTTTATGTAAAATAGTCCTTCCACCTGCTGGAACTTCTTTGTAGTTACAGGATTGACTTGGGTATTTTGTCCCACTGAAGTATCTGTAGCTCTTCCTGGACATAAAGTCTCCACCACTCATTCACATTAATGGGACTATGCCAGAGGTGCTAGGACCGAGCGGGAGCCAAAAATCTTCAGGAGGGGCCGCAAGGAAGTGGCGCTGTGAGACTGCCTCATGCCATATAGGCTAACTCGGCGTCGACCCTCCAACTGTCTCCATTCCTTTTTTCCTGCCATCAGGTGTGCTTCAGTGACTACGTTGCTCACCCGTTGGGAGTCAGATATTCACGTCTATATGACAGCAGCTTAGTCATTCAGTATTTGATTTGTAGTATTTATTTATTAGTAAAAAAAAAAAAAAATTTATTTTCCTCGAAAGAAAACAGAAGTCCTCTTCAGCCCGCCTTTGACGGAGTCGACCATGAACGGGGCCGGTGACAGTAGGGAGACTTCACATGAAAGCTGTGTTTCCAGCAGGGCTGGGTCCAGTCCACCGCCCTCTGTGAAGGGGGGGGGTCTGACTACAGGCAGTCTGGTGCTCGGGAGGAAGAATGGTCCTCCCAAAAGCACTAAAGGAAGTGGGCCCGTTCTTGATCTTCATTGAGAACCCTGCACCACTCGGTCTCGAGTTCTTCTTCGTCCCACCAGTCGAAAAAAAATGGTACCGCTCAGGGTCACCCCCTGGTATGCCTGCACGTACTGTAGATCGTTGGTAGTGGGGGACAGAAGGCTGACTCTGACTCTGCCGGGGTCACCTGCAGCCTTTGTTCCTAGTGGCCAACATCCTTGACTCCGTAGTCCCGCCCTGCCCTGGGGGTCCTTTGGTGACAGTCACCCATTGGGCCTTCCTATGGAGCAGTGGGTTCAGTAGTTGTCCCGTGGCCTTTGGTCCTAGGGTTTGAACCTGGGCAGAATGGTTAGATCAGCCTTGTTGCATGGCACCTTCTCCTGTGACGTCAACACCACGCTTTTGTGCTTTTCCCCCTCACATGGCTGCAGCGCAGGGGTCAGCACAGGTACCATTTTCTCCTACTCATGTTTTCAGATCTTCATCCTTGGGTGCACCGAGAGTTGGGTTGGGGTCTCCGGGCACTCACGTGGCACCAGTTGTGGTGCCCCCTTTGACTCCGGTCTTGGCAGCGCTGCACTTGATGCTGGCACCGGTTTCGGAGCCGACACCACTTCCGGTACCGGCATTCTCGACTCTGATTTGAGGAGCACCTCCTCCTGCTCTCTTTCCTCCCTTTCCTTTATATACTATCCCTCCTGGGCTAGTGGGAGACAACATTGAGCCTGAGCCTGATCCTGATCTGCAATTAGGAGACAACTTTGATGAAGATTCATCTCTGGCAATGGGAAGTAAGCCCTCACCTTTGGCGGAGCTTCCGGTCGAGGACCTGTCCTTTAAGTCTCTACTGAAGAATATGAATTCCACTCTCTCTCTCTCTCTCCAGACTTCAAAGGTTGATCTGGGGCAGTTGTTGCGTCTTCAATATCTGCATGTCCCGGAGATCCCTATGGAATAGACTCCTCCGGTACAGCCCTGTTTCGAGACTCTCTCACAAATGGTGTGGGACAGTCCGGTGCTTAGTCCTTCTGTGGCTAAGTCCATAGACAGGAAGTATGCTTCCCCTAAGGACTGACCAGTCCTGGCTTCTCAAGTTTTTGCTGATGCCATAGTGGTCTTGGCAGAAAATGGCAAAGCCATTCTCCCTCAGGAGTCTATGGCTTGTCCAGTAAACAAAGAATCTTGTAAGACTGACACACTGGGGAAGCGAGTCTTCGCTGCCGCTACCCTAGGTATGTATATTGCTAGCTACTAGAGCTATTTCTTGCAATATGAGTACACCCTCTAGCATTCGCTAAAAGCCACTGTGGAGACTGTCCCAGAGTTGGACGTTACCTCAGAGCTTCTCCAAACTATCACTAGAGGTATTGAGTCCAATAATCAGCAACTTAAGGCTGCTATGGATGCCTTTGACACTGCTTCTAGGGCAGCAGCAGCTGGGATATGCACCCAAAGCCACTCGTGGTTACAAACCTCGAGGTTCACAAATGATGCCCAGCAGAGAGTCTTGACTTTACCATTTGATGGGGCTTATCGGTTTGGCCCACACTTAGAGCAGACACTCGAGGCTAAACAGAAAACTAGGACAGCTACCAAAATGGCCAGACCAGCCCCTGCTACCCCTCAATGGGGCGGGAACCGCCAGCAGTTTAATAACTGTAAGTCCTTTCATGGTAAAGGCAGAAGGGGCTTCAACAAAAACCTAGCCCCTCAGCCACAAAAGAAAACACAGAAGGCACAGGGCCCGAAAGCGCCTAGTGCCACCCTCTGAAATTCTGGCCTAGGTCTCACCTCAGCTGTCCAAGGGGGACTCCTTTTCAGCAGTAAGAGGGCATCTGACTCAATTTTACAATCAGTGGAAGTCTGTCACTTCAGACAAATGGGTTCTCAAGATAATTTACAAGGGTTATTCTCTGAATTTTTCAGATAACCCTCCAGATCATCCACCCAAATGACAGTCCAGGCTGTCAGTTACTCAGTCATACCTCCTTGCTTCTGAGATTCAAGGCCTTCTGAACAACATGGCAATAGACGTAGTTCCACAGGAGCAATGGAAAGTACAGTTACGTAAGAACTTACCATAACAGTAGATCTTCGAGAACAGCTCTTGCAGCAGGTTACACCATTAGGACTGAAGCCATCAGGCATCAGGACCCCACGGAAATTTTCTAGCTAGCAGTCTTTAGCGGGGACCGCCTCTGACGTCGGTCCCGCCCCCGATGTCAGGCGTAGTACATCAGGAGGCGGTCCCACCACAATCCCCAGTTCTCCCGCCGGAGACTCCCGGCCGCTGGATGACATCAGAAGAGGAGACTGAGGATCCGCTATCAGATGGCCAAGACTAAAAACAAAACATTCCATCTTGAAGGATGGATGTTAGGCTGTAACCTACCTCCTCAAAAGGGGGAATGGTGGGCGGGAAGGTACCTGCTGCAAGAGCTGTTCTCGAAGATCTACTGTTACGGTAAGTTCTTACGTAACTGTACTACCTTACTTTGAGATACAGCTCTTGCAGCAGGTTACACCATTAGGACTGATTCCCAAGCAATAGCGACAATCTTACGCCATCGGGAGGAGGAAAGGCAGAGATTACAACCCTGCTCGAGCCTAGGACAGAAGTCCCTGGAGGATGGCTAGGCCGAAACCTGCCCTTCGCCTTGAAGCGATGTCTAGGCTGTAATGCCTAATAAAAGTATGCACCGAGCTCCAGGTAGCTGCAGCACAAATAGCTGAAGTGGAAACATTCTTCAGCGCTACAAAGGAGGTGGCCACTCCTCTGGTAGAATGACCCTTGACCACAGCTGGCAAGGGTTTGCTGCACTTGTCATAACAGAAAGAGATACACTGAATGAGCCAATGCGAAAGGGACTGTTTAGAAACAGGAGCTCCTTTCATCCTCTCAGCAAAGGAGACAAACAGCTGATCCGCTTTCCGGTACTGTTTGGTTCTGGTCAGATAATATCTGAGACACCTGTGAACATCTAGGTGTGAAGCAGTGCTTCTCTCGATTGGTGTACTGGAAAGTACACTGGTAAGTCGATATCCTGATTAAGGGTAAGGGCTGAAACCACCTTAGGCAGAAACTTAGGATTTGTCCTCAGGGATACCCTATCCTGATGGAAAATTAAATAGGGCTCTTTGCACATGAGTGCATGCAATTCGGAGATTCTTCTCGCCGAAGTAACTGCAACTAAAAACAACGTTTTCCACGACAGAAAACGTAGCTCTCAATCCACGGCTGGTTCAAAATGTGGCAGCGTAAGCTGCTCCATGACAAAGGGCAAGTCCCATGGAGGAACCGGATCCTTGATAGGTGGCCTAAGGTGGAGGACCCCCCTTAAAAAGGCACGAGTAGTGTCCAATTGAGCCACCATACGATGGCCTATGGGGGCATGATAAGCCGAAATTGTGCACAAATGCACCTTAATCGAGGAGTAAGCTAGTCCGGATTGGAAAGGTGAAAGCAGGTATTCCAGTACCAGCTTCTCGGCAAAGTCTAGGGGCGAGAAACCACGCATTTGAGCCACAAGCAAAACCTGTGCCACTTCATGGCGTATTTTGCGTGTGTTGCCGGTTTTCTAGCGGCGGAAAGTACTTTGCCACTTCTTGTGAGACCCCATGTCGCATCATGGCTATGTCTCTAGGAGCCAGGCTTGTAGGTTCAATGAACGCAAGTCCGGATGGACTAGTGAACCTTCCTCCTGAGACAACAGATGGGAGCTGATTGGCAAAGGAAGCAGAAGTTCCCGGGATAGCTGATGCAGGAGCGGAAACCAGATTTGCCTGGGCCAGAAAGGCGCTATCAAGATAAGCGTTGCATGCTCCCTGTGAAGTTTGAGGAGAACTCTCTGGATCAGTGGGGAAAGGAGGGAAGGCATACAGGAATCTGCATGCCCAGGAGAGGGACAACGCGTCTCGCCAGAAAACACCAGGCCCTGGATCTAGCGAGCAAAAATTGGGCAGTTTTGCGTTGGATGGGGACGCAAAAAGGTCTAATTCTGGAGTGCCCCATCTGTGGAACAGATCCTCTGCCACCTCCTGTAGAAGCTCCCACTCGTGGACTCTGGCCTGAGAATGACTCAGGCTGTCTGCAATGGTATTGTCCACCCGGGGCGTGAACTGCAATAAGGTTTGCGCCGTGTCGTATTACCCACTCCCACACTCTCATGGCCTCCCTGCAAAGGGGGTAGGAGTGTGTGCCTCCTTGTTTGTTGAGGTAATACATCACCGCAGTATTGTCTATTTGCAACAGGAGAGTACTCGTTTGGATCTCCAACTGGAAGACTTGCAGGGCGAAGAGGACCGCCCTCATCTCCAGTATATTGATGTGGAGATGAGATTCCTAGATTGTCCATGTGCCCTGAGACCTCACCCCATTCAAGTGTGCTCCCCACCAAAGCCCTGTGGCATCTGTGGAGTTACCGTCAGAGACGGTGCTGTGAAGGGAACCCCCACTGCACCCTTAACATCCACTGGGTTACCCGCATGTGGAGTCTTGCTCTCAGGACTGTTGGAATTGCCACAGCCATGTGTCCAATCAGGCGAAGGACCAGTCTGGCCGGGACGGTCTTCTTCGCTGACAGGTCCCTTATGAGGGACCGAATGTGTTTGCTCTGTCCTCGAGAAGAAAGACTTTTCCCTTGACGGTGTCCAGAACTGCCCCTATAAACTGCAGTTTCTGGGATGTCACCAGGAGAGACTTCTCGTAGTTGATGAGGATGCCCAGAGACTGAAAAAGGGCCTGGGTACGCTGAATGGCCATCAACAATGCTTCCTTGGATGGAGCCATGAGAAGCCAGTCGTCCAGGTACGGGAACACATAGTGGCCCTGTCTCCTCAGAGACACCGCCACAACTGCCATGCACTTGGTAAATACCCGGGGTGCCAATGACAGCCCGAAAGGAAACGCTCGGAACTGATAATGGCAGCCCTGAAACTCGAAGCGTAGGAACCTCCTGTGTGCTTGAGCAATACTAATGTGCAGGTAAGCGTCCTGCATGTCCAGGGACACCAAGAAGGCGTCCTTCTTCAGCATGGGGATTAGACCTGGAAGGGTCACCATGCAGAAGCATTTGTAGACCACCGACAGATTGAGGTCGCTGAGGTCGAAAATTGGACGGAGGTCCCCTGTTTTCTTTGGAACCAGGAAGAAGTGCGAATAGTATCCTAACCCTCTCTGGTTCTCTGTATCATGCTCCAAAGCTTCCTTTTCTAGAAGCACGAGCACTTCCTGCTGTATAAGCAGGGCGTGCTGACCCGAGTAGTGGGAAAGCAGAGGAGACCTTGTGGGCAGGTTACCTATGAATTCTATATAATGGCCTTTTCCGACCAACTGTAGCACCCACCTGTCGGTGGTGATCGACCACCACCCTGGCAGGTGGCATGTGATGCGACCCCCGACCTTCATTTCCCATTGATCCTGAGGAGGGGTGGGGGCCGTGAAGGAGCCATGCTGTGGCAGCATTGGATCCCGCAGGTTGGGCCGACTTTGTAACTCGTTGGCCTCTGCCTGAGGATGTCTTAACCTGAGCATTTTGGGTGAAGAACCCCTTTGTTGCTGGCGCAACATGGTTGTTGCCTTTGAGTCCGACATCCTGCAGACTGGTGATCACCTTCTCAGAGGCCTCTAAACAAAACTTAACCCATAGTAAGGGGCGTCCATGATATTCTTCTGGACATCGGGGTAAACCGGAGACACGAGCCACGAGTGTCTCCGGAGACACATGCCTGAGGCTGCAGCTCTGGCCGAAGAGTCCGCAGAGTCGTATGCGGCTCTAAGCACCTGGGTTCCCACGTCTGAACCCGTACGGAGGAGGGTTAACAGTTCCTCCTTTTGACCACCATCTGGCATTTTTCATTTTTTCAACCAGATCCTGTCCCTGCTCCCACAATGCGTTCTGGAATTGAACCATGTGGGTGAAATAATTTAATGACCTGATGGCACAAGTCGCAGCCGCGTACGTGCGCCTACCCAGGACATCACGCTGTTTGGACTCCAGGTCTGGTGGCTGTGTGCTCAAGTGCTGCAGTTTTTGAGACCGGTCATGTGAGGCTGTAATGACCAGGGAATCGGGCAGAGGATGGTTCGCCAGGTACTGGTCCTCCCTTGGGGCCTTGTACAGGTGATCAGCCTTCTTCGGCACTGCCAGAGTCGAATGCGGATGCTTCCATGCAGCCTTGGTGACGTCTGCGAAGGTGTCCACCAAGGGTGGCACTACCACAGACTTTGAGTCTTTCTGCCGAAGGTAGCGGGCAAGGCCTTGTCTCTCGGGGTCTAGCTCTTCAGCATCCCACCCCATATTCTCCTGGATATGCCTCATGATCTCAGCAAACAAGGGGTCATCCGGAGGAGACCTGGGAAGGTCATGTGGGTCTGGAGAAGGGACTCTGATTAGAGAAGGAGATCTGGAGCACCCAGAGGTGTCAGATCTGGAGTCCTCCACGGATGGGGTATACCAACGCCGTCTGGGTCTCTTGGGGCTGGGGGACCCTGAAGTGGATCTTGAAGGAGGCCTTCTCCTGTCCGAAGATCTGCCCTAGGAGGAGATACTGGCTCCTTAGGGGTCGATGACCGTCCTGCTGACCCCCTGGATGGGAGTGGGGGTGCAGGCGTTGAAGGGGTAGCCGGCGAAGGAGGAGGTTGTGCGGTGACCACATCCTTCTTGACGGTGTACCACCAGAAGGTGAAGAGCTCCTTCACCTCTGTCAGATTCAAACTCGACGGTCCGGGAATGGGTGGTCTGTCGCCGGGGTCGAGCGTCGGGTCCCCGGGGGTCTCCCGCTCCAGGGAGGGTTCCCATGGGAACCCGTTGGTTCCGGAGTCGCCTGCCTGGTCTTTGGGCTGGGTAGTGTCCTCCTTCGACGATGCCTTCCGACCGACGTCGGTAGACAGTGGTGTGGTCCTTCCCTCTGCAATAGCCAACGCTGGTCCTCCGGCCGACGTCCTCAGGGGCGAACACCTGACCGGCGATGGGTGTCGTACAGTAGCTGGTTCCTGGGAGTGCCTATGGAGTTTGGCCGACGTCGGGTGGACCGACGTCTGGTCCGACGTCCGCTTCAGGGAAGTCAGCTCCTTAGTCTTGCACTGGGGTGGCGGGGGCTGGGAGACTGACCTGACGTCGGAGTCCGGACGACGGGGGGGGAAGACTTGTGGCGCTCCCCAGACCTGGACGGGGCCTTGGACGGAGTGGATGAAGTCACAGGCCTGGAGGTCTTGACAGGCTGCAGAGGAGGAACCACTGGACGATCTAACCTGAACCGGGGGAGGCTGAGAGCGAGCTCTGGAGGGAGAGCGGTCAGACCTGGAGCCGGAGCTGCGGGAGTCCGAAGCCCTGGAAGGGGATCTGGGTCTTGCCTTCTTCCGGTGCTTTTCGCGATGTCTGTGGGACTTCCCAGACGACTCCCCCATGGAGGAAGGTTCTCTATCCATGGCTTTGAGTTTTTCCTTAAGAAGAAAAGCCTGAAGGGCCTTCTGGTGGCAGATCCTAGTGCGACTGTTGAAGCCCTGGCAGAAGGAACAGGCCTGGGTGTCATGGTCTGGGCCCAGGCAGCGCACACAGGCAGAGTGAGGATCCTTGAAGGGGATCTGCTTGCCGCAGGCACACTTCGATGGATGCCCCTCCAAAGAGGTGTTTGGAGAGGACATCAGACGAATCCAGTAACAAAAGGGAAGAAAAACGATGAAGTTTCCTAGTCGTCGCGTGCTAGAATGTGACCGAGAGGCCGATGCTGTGATGTCAACGGCGGGAAAAGAACTGGAGATTGTGGCGTGACCGCCTCCTTATGTACTACGCATGACGTCGGGGGCGGGACCAACGTCGGAGGCGGTTCCCGCTGAAGACTGCTAGCTAGAAAATTTCTGTGGGGTCCTGATGCCTGATGGCTTCAGTCCTAATGGCGTAACCTGCTGCAAGAGCTGTATCTCGAAGTAAGATCACAGGTTTCTATTCCCAGTACTTCCTAGTCCCAAAGAAAACAGGTGGTATGCACCCTATTCTAGACCTAAGGAAGTTAAACAAGTTTCCCTTCAAGGAAAAATTCAGGATGATATCACTTGGCACACTTTTACCTCTGATTCATCAAAACGATAGTCTGGCCTCCCCAGACATGCAGGATGCCTACCAACACGTTCCTGTGCACCCAAGCCACTACAGCTATCTTTGATTTGTAGCCCTAGGTCAGCACTCTCAGTTCAGAGTACTGCCGTTTAGACTGTCCTCAGTGCCGTGAGTTTTTACAAAGTTCTTTGCAGTCCTCGCAGCACACCTAAGTAAACTCAGAATTCAGGTCTTCCCATATCTGGACAACTGGCTCCTAGCAAGCTACTCCAGACAAGGGACACAGGAAGCAGTGACCACTGCTTCCAGATTCTTCAAATGTATGGGAGTTCTGTTGAATCCGGAAAAGTCGCAGCTACAGCTCTCCCAGCAGCTCCTCTTCATAGGAGCCCTCCTGGATACCTCAAATGCAAAGTCCTTCCTCCTGGAGGACAGGAGGAACAATATCCTCTAGATGGCTTGCTTCATCAAAGGGAATGACTCAGTCCGAGCTCTCTCGATGCAGGGGGTGCTGGGCCTCATGGCATCATCAGTGTTCACGGTGCCCTTGGCTCATCTTCCCATTAGGACTACTCAGTGGATGCGCAATACTCAGTGGTCCCCGACCACACACTCCCAGTCCTTTCACATCAAGATGACAGAACTTCTAAAACGATCACTCACCTGGTGGACTCAAGAGGACAACCTACTGAAAGGCTTTCCCTTTGCCCCAGTGGAGACACAGATCACCATTACTACAGATGCATTGCTACTGGGATGGGGAGCTTACTGTCGAGATCTCCACACCCAAGGTCTGTGGAGTCAGGATGAGTCTCAATTCCACATAAATGTCTTGGAAATGAGAGCTGTCCTGTAGACAGTTCAAGCCCTGAAGGACATCCTCTGTTGCAAAATAATTCTCCTTCAGATGGACAACAAAGCGGTGATGTACTACATCAATAAGCAGGATGGGGCACACTCTTAACCCTGTGCAGGGAAGCGATGAGAGTATGGGAATGATGCCTAGACCATGAAGTCCTGATCCAAGCAGTCTACCTGCCTGGAGTGCAGGACAATCTAGTGGATCACCTCAGTGGAACGGTAGCGGATCCTCACGAGTGGTCTCTCGACATAAACGTCATGCAATTGCTCTTTGAAGAGTGGGGCGCACTGGACCTGGAATTTTTTGCATCCTCACTCAACACAAAACTGACTCTATTCTGCTCCAGAAATCCAGAACCTGGCATTTTCTGTCAGGATGCATTTAGACTGCAGTGGACAAAACGCTTTCTGTATGCATTTCATCCTCTTCCCTTAGTTCAGAGGGTGCTGCTCAAGCTGGAGGCACAGGGGGGCAGAATGATCCTCATCGCCCCATTCTGGCCTCGTCAGCTTTGGTTTCCATTGATCAACAGATTATTGGAAATTCCACCGAGACAACTACCACTTCAAACAGACCTTCTGGCCGGCCCGCTGGCACTGAGGGCTGAGGCGCTGGACGCCTAACCTTGTGGCACGCCGGTGATCCGGGTTCGGGAACAAGCTCAGGTCATTGGAAGTCGGCAGTGGGGGGGGGGTGGAGCTGGATTGAGCTGCTGACAGACAGGCTCTCCTCTCAGGGGAGGGGATGCGGCATCTCTTGGCCAATGGTGACCCCTAGTGGAGGCTAGGGGTGGCACGGGCTTAGAGGGGCCCGGGCGTTAGGTCATGGGGTGGGGGAAAGGGTGACGGGGCTGGGGGGTCATCAGTTGGATGAGGCGGCCGACCAGAGTATAAATAGAAATAATATAAAAAAAAAAAACGGACCTTCTGACCCAGGGCCCAGTGGTTCACCCCAACCTGAGATCCCGTCATCTCCACCCATGGTTCCTGAGGAGATAGAATTGAGTAGATTTGATGTCTCACTTAGAGTCTCAGACATTCTCCTAGCTGCGCGCAAGCCAGCTATGAGGAAAACTTAAATGGCAAAGTGGAAGCGTTTCTCCATCTGGTGTACAAAACCCTTCCTGGATACCTTTTCTTGCCCAACTAACAAAGTCCTGGAGTATCTACTAGACCTGTCCAATACAGGGCTACAATACTCAATCATGAAGGTCCATCTCTGTGCAATCTCAGCTTATCACAATCCTGTATCTCTGGCTCAGTTACCCTTGGTTAAGAGGTTCCTTCAAGGTATACTCCACACTAGGCCACCATTCAGGAGACCGGTGGCCGCTTGGGATATTAACCTTGTGCTAGACATGCTCACCTGTAAACCTTTTCGAGCCTCTAGCAACATGTAAGCTGAAGTTCCTGACCTGGAAGGCTGCCTTCCTTATAGCCATTACCTCCGCTCGCAGAGTGTATGAAATACATGCCCTGGTCACAGACCCTCCTCATACAAAGACAATGTGGTTCTCAGAACTCAACCTAAATTTCTCTCCTAAGTAGTCTCAGAATTCCATCTGAACCAGCCCTTGGTTCTTCCGACCTACCTCGCAAGCTTCCAGAATGAGGGAGAAGCGTACCCTACATTCTTTGGATGTTAAAAGGGTTTTGCAGTTCTACATAGACAGAACTAAAGAGATCCACAAGTCAAAGCAACTCTTTGTCTCATTCAGCATTGCCCAGCTGGGCCAGCCTGTTGCCATCAGGTGTATTTCGGTGTGGCTGGTGGTATGTCTTCACCACTGCTATTCCATTGCACAGGTTAAGCTGGAAGGCAGGGTCTACGCCCATTCTACCAGAGCAGTCGTGGCATCTTTGGCAGAAATACGGAGCGTGCACATTGCATACATCTACAATGCAGCTGCTTAGAGCTCCGTGCACACTTTTGTGAAGCACTATGCTTTGGATGTCTATGCCAGACAGCATCAATCATTTGGCAGGACAATTCTTAATGGACTCTTGTCCTAAGTGAGCTCCTCTCTTGCCGCCCTTCCCGGGGGATTATTTTAGCTCAGTACTGTCCCATTAGTGTGAATGAGAGACTTTATGTCTAGGAAGATATGAAAATTATGTACCTACCATAATTCTTGATCTTCTTGGATGAAGTCTCCACCACTCATTCACATGCCCACCCTCCATCCCCCGAGCTCACTTATCTTGATCTTCTTGGACTGTCTCCATCACTCATTCACACTAGTGGGATCGTGCCGGGGGCGCTAGGACCTAGCGGGAGCCTAAAGTTTTCTGAAGGGTGGCGCTGAGACAGGACCACGCATGCAGCAGGCACCACAGAGACTAGCTTGCGCTGTGTATGCTATCTAAGGCGTCAACCCTCCGACCACCTCAGTTCCTTTTCTCCCGCCGTCGAGTACGCTTGGATGTCGACGTCGCTTGTCTGCCAGAGTCTAAGTTTTCGTCTCTGGGCCGCTCCTGTGGAGCAGGGGGTTTGACTTTCCAGTTTTTCCTGGCTCTGTTCCGGATTTCGGGACCTCCGGGCCTCGGAGCCATTGGACCGGAGCTGGATAACATTACAGCGTTCGCCGCGCATTTCAGGGCCCATATCTCAAAAACAGTGCAAGATATGGACTTTCTGTCGAAAAATCCTTAGCCCCCTTATGGGGGCTAAGTACAAAACTAGCTAAGACAGTGATAATTCATATGACTTTTACATTTTTCATGTTGGAATCGGAATTTTTCATGTTGGAATCACTGGAATCAGGGTGCACATTGGGGTCATCTGTCCTAACTGTCACCCCATTCTCCTATTCCTCAGCTTCTTTCCACATGTGATGGGGTGACAGTTAGGGCCGATGACCCCAATGCGCATCCCGATTCCAGTTTGGGGGGTGGACTGGAGGGATGCAAAGGGGGTTTCAACCCTAACATCAAATTTCCTCGCTTTTGTCACTGTGGAACAATCCTAACTGATGCATTAAACAGAGTTTTTTGCCTCTAATATATATATATATATATATATGTATGTATTTTTATGTGATTCTGTGTATATGTACATGCCACAAGAATGCCAGTGTTAATGCAAGGGGCACATGGTGAGAGAGACTGGATTTGTTTTAAAAATGTTTGACCTTCCTCTGACCTGAGAGGCAGCTGCTTGTCAGGAAGCTAATATTGCCTTTCCAGGTCCCTTAACAGAGATATGCCAAAATCGATTTACCTATCATAAACCATGCACTTCAAAGGAAGGTTGCTCTGACTCCAGGAAACTGTTATGGTATGTTGTATCTTATGAGGTGAAAGGATCCGGAACATCCTTTCTGGCAGACCTGTGTAAATTCTGTTACAGGTGTCATAATTGTCAGGGAAGTATGACATCACAAAGTAGCAAAAAAAATTGTGTTGTGGCGAAAGCGCAAGAGTGACATCTACTGGCCTAAAAGAGAAGGCGCTTATGGGATTAGACAGTTATTTTTCTTCCGGCTTCCTCCAGCTATTATGAATGAAATAGAAGCCAGCACTCAAAAGAGGTCAGTGGAAATATGTTTACTGTGCAGTAAGTTTGTATTCATGATACAAAGACACATAGCGAAATACAGTATCTTACTGTTCACAGAGAAAAAAAACTTTAAAATCAGGTCCAAACACACGTCAGACCAGCGCAGCGCTTCAAGATAATAATACCTCTTCTTTTGGGTTGTGGCTCACAATCTAAACTCACCCATTTAAATACCCATCATACCATGTGTATTTAATCAATATAAAATGCATGCCAATCATTTAATCTTACTTGGTAACAAGAAAGTTAAATAAGCATAGTCCTCATCCATCAAACAATTGCTAGGATCATTTCCTTATTATTAGGAAGGGCCTGGGTCAGACAAAACAAAATATGCAGTAAGAAACCTCTTATAAGCCAGAGAATTTGAATCAAATAATAATAAGCAAAAAAAATGGCTCTTCAAAAAATAAATATTATTTAAGGATATGTATTTATTACCTTCCTATTTAGCTTCTCAAAATTAGGTTTTTACATATACACTTCTATGTTGTATAAATAAATTACTGATTGATTAATGAAATTTATAATTCTAGGGACATGGATATGTTGTTCATCCACACTGTCTGGCAGGTTCCTTGCCGCTTTAAATCTTGCCGGAAGATCTTCAAGCTGGCTCCTCCCACCCAACCGGGTGGTAAAACTCTTAGCTCCGCCCCATGACACCAGATCTTCCTTACCGCTTGGAAGCTCAGGTTCCCTCCTTAACGCTCTGTGTGATAGACTGGATCCTAATTCTTCGGTTCGCCTGAAACTCATTTTGAAATTTTCAAGACTTCAGTCAACTTTCTCCCTCGCGGCTGCGATGGACAAATCAACTCCCAGATTTCGGCGGTGCCCTTGTGGGCAGAAGATGTCCAGGACAGACCCGCACTCCACGTGCGTCTACTGCCTCGGCCTAGACCACGACCCGCAGGCCTGCGAGTCATGCTGTTAATTTTTGGCCAACGTCCTGGAGGACCGCGCTGCCCGGTTAAAGCTAGGGCGCCCTGAGAAGCGCTACCCGTCGGTTAAGTCGAAGGAGGCCCGTTGGGCCGTTACCGCAGCTGCGGGCTCAGCTGAGCAGCTCGAGCAGATGATCACCCTCAAGGAGGAGGCGGCCCAGGCTGCATCTTCCTTTTCCTCGGTCGTGGCATTCATCCCGCTCTCTCTGGGTACCTTGTATTCAGCTTCGTTCAAGGAGCTTTGCCAGTCCCCTTCCACGAAGGGGAGACAGGCCATTGTGACCCTCCTCTCGGTCCAAAAAGAAGGACTCCAAGGGTAAGTCCCATCATCGACGTTTGTAGGGGCAGGAGAGGTCTCCTTCCCTGGGCAGCCAACTGTGGACTTCGGTCGAGGTTGCGGCTAAGGCTGCTGGCTTCACAGCTTTCCCGTCAGGCCAGTGGGCTGAGACTCCCGTCGATGCGGTCCAGATTTTTCTCGACCCGTCGGACGTGCTGTCGACTGGTGAAGCCGACAACCCTTCTTCACCGGTTTCCCCGGTGGAGATCGCGGATCTGCCTGTCCTTCCATTGCAGCAGTCCCCGATTAAGGCGTCCGAGCCGAAGGAAGAGCGGGTGTCCCCTGCTCCTTCTCAAGGCCCGTCCTCGGAAACACTGAGGATCTCGGTCTCGGACTTCTTCTCGGTCTAGCTGATCCCGCTGGCATCGGCGGTCTTGGTCTCAGCACTGAGGTAAGCAGCGCCGCCACTCGTCCTTGTCTTCCTCCTCGGAAGAGGAGAGGCTTCGGCGCAAGTTGCGTCGACGCTATGAGGACCTGATGTGGCAGCAGTTACTTCTGTCCAGGAGCAAGTCGATGTCGACGCCCCCCCCCGGCCATTAAGTGGCTGTAACCCAAGCGGCCGAAACAACCCCTCGCCGTAGTCGAGATGCCCAAGTCTGGGCTGGTTGTTTGGCCGGAACCCACTTCCCCACCAATTGTGGTGGAATCTCCACCTCCATAACCGAAATCGGGGGCACCGACCAAGGATTCTCAGTTGGGTCAAGGCCTGCCCCACAGGTTGTCGGTCACCCTTACTCCCGACCATCCTCGGGAGGTGGAGGTTGGCTCAGGCCCCAGGCAACTCTTCGCGGACTCCTCTGAGTCCGACGACGACTCCTCCCTATTCTCCAGGCCGGTTGACATGGAGTCCTCCGGGGGCCAGTCATTGGACGAAAGCCCATTGTCCTTCATGGGTTTGCTTCGGCTCATCTCGGAGTCCACCAGGATGCAGCTCAAGCCCGTATCCAAACGGGCCAAATATCCCCTGACGGAGATACTGGACCAAGGGGATTCCCCAACGGAGGCCTTTCTGGTGGCTGAGGCCATTATTGGCCCAGCCTTGGAGCTTTGGCAGTGGCCTGCTTCCTGCCCTGCACCTTCGGCCAGGATGGCCAGGAAGTATGTGGTCCCTACTGGCTCTTTGCCCGGGTTTTCAGAACACCCCACTGCCGAGGGGTTGGTCATTGACAGCGTTTTCCGGTGTTCCAGGAATGCTAGGGACATGGACAAGCCCCCCCAACAAGGAGTCCAAAAAGCTGGACTACGCCGGGCGCAAGGTGTATGCTGCATCCTCCCTTGGCCTCCGCCAGGCCAGCTCGGCCGTGCTGATGGCACACTTCTCCCACACCCCATGGGCTCCCTGGATGAGGTGATCCCTCATCTCCCGTCCGACCTGCAGACCACGATCCGGCAGATTCAGGACCAGGGTAGGGCAGTAGCGAAGCAGCAGCTCCAAACGGCTCTGGACATAGGAGACTCCTGTGCCAGATCAGTGGCGGCCGCAGTGGTCATGCACCGCAGAGCATGGCTGAGGATATCCACCTTCACGGCGGATACCCAGCACACATTGGCGGACGTCCCCTTCTTGGGGACCAACCTCTTTGGCCCTGGAAGTGGAAGGTCACCTCCAGCGGATCGAGAAGTCCAATGCCACTCTGGACTCGGTCACCTCCGCCCAGAAGGACAAAGGCCGCCGACAGCAGCAGCACAAGTCCTTTCACCCTTCTGCGTCTGCAGCACGTCCAACCCAACAGCACCAGCACCTGGGCCAGCAGGCTCGCGCTTGGCATCCCAAACTCAAGCCCGCGGCTTCCTCCAGTAGGAAGCAGGGAGGTAAAGGCCCAGGATGTCCCTCGGCCGGTCTCTCCTCCAAGCCTGCCCAGTGACAGGCTGAGGGGTGTCGCCATCAGCCTTATCACTCCCCCCTGGGTTCCCCCATGGGGGGACGGCTCCTCCACTTCCTTTCTGCCTGGTCCGCTATCACCACAGACCGCTGGGTGTTGGAAGTGGTAGGAAAGGGCCTGCCCCGGAGTTCGAGCAGGCCCCGCCCTTCCGAGCCGTCGCCCCTGGGGGTGCCTATGAGGTCCACAGCCTCTCTGGCGGCCCGGCGATATTGCCCTGCTTCTCAAAAAGGGTGATCAGGAAGGTGGGATCCTCCTCCAGACCGGGGTTTGTGTCCAGGTACTTCCTGGTCCCAAAACGGGCGTGGGGGGGCTGGCGCCCCATTCTCGACCTGCACGACCTGAACAGGTTCCTAAGGTCTCGGACCTTCAGGATGGTCACTCTGGCTCAGATAATCCCTTCCTTGGAACGAGGTGTGTGGTTCTGTTCCCTGGACCTCCAGGACGCATTCTTTCATGTCCCAATCCGTCCATCCCACCAGAGATTCCTCCGCTTCAGAGCAGAGGGATCCCTTAACAAGTTCCGGGCCATGCCCTTCGGCCTCTCCCTAGCTCCCAGGGTCTTCACCAAATGCATGGCAGTGGTGACAGCATTCCTGCGGTGATGAAGGGTCTGGGTGTACCCCTACCTGGACGATTGGCTGATTGCAGCCCCCTTCAGAGTGGAGGTGGAGCGGTCCAGAGATCTGGCCCTCCAGGTTTGCTCTCAGGTTGGCCTCCTCATCAACGAGGCCAAGTCTGAACTCGTGCCAAAGCAGGTGATACAATTCATTGGGGCAGAGCTCGACTCTCTACAAGCCAGAGCACAGCTCCCGGCGGACAGGGCCGAGTTCTTCCCTCCTTTGCCCAATCCCTCACCACCTTCACTCCATTTCTACGGGGTCAAGTGGTTCAGGTCCAGATGGACAATACCACGACCACGTACTACCTAAACCGCCAGGGCGGGACACGCTCCATGCCTCTGTGCATGGAGGCTCTCCGCATTTGGTCACTCGTGCGCAGCCTGGAGGCGGATCTCCTCGCCATTCATGTGGCAGGAGCCTCAAACACCCTGGCTGATGCCCTAAGCCGGATAGGAGCTGTGTCCCACGAGTGGTCTCTCCTGCAGGAGGTAGTACAAGATCTCTTCTCCCTCTGGGGCACGCCTCAGGCAGACCTGTTTGCCTCCAAGGAGAATGCGAAGCTGAGACTGCTTCATGCCCACCCCCTCAGCAGGGCTCGCTGCAGGGGGATGCCTTCTCGAGGCTGTGGACCCTGGGCCTCTTCTATGCCTTTCCCCCATTTCCCTTGATCCACAAGGTGCTTCTCAAGGCGAGGAGGGACAAGGCGCAGGTGATTCTGGTAGCCCCAGACTGGCCCCGCCAGTTCTAGTATTCAATCTCCTCAGTCTCAGCTCCAGACTCCTGAGGTGGCTTCCAGCCCGCCCGGACCTGATCTCAGTCAGTCAGGGGAAGGTATTCCATCCGGACCTTCAATCCCTGCACCTGACGGCCTGGTTCCTGAGCGGCTAGAGTTCCAGGCCTTGGGTCTTTCCGACGAGATCCTCAACGTCGTTGAGGCGTCCCATAAGGAGTCGACCAGAAAATGCTACGCCTTCAAATGGAAGAGATTCTCCATTTGGTGTCAGGGCAAGGGCCTGGACCCTTCCTCCTGTTCCTTGGCAAACATTCTGGACTACCTGTGGTCCCTTTCTCAGCAAGGGCTTCGGTCGACGACCCTTAAGGTGCACCTGGCAACCATCTCTGCTTACCGGGCGTGGGCCGGGAAGCGGTGGCGCAGGAGTAGGTGGTCGGGCACTTTTTCAAAGGCCTTGATCACATATCCCCTCCGGTGCGAGAACCTCCACCTTCGTGGGATCTACTGCTGGTATTGGCTAAGCTTATGGGCAAGCTATTCGAACCAATGCACAGGTGTGACATCTCTCACCTGTCGTGGAAGACCGCCTTCTTGGTGGCTATCACATCAGCCAGAAGGATGGAAGAGCTCCAGGCGCTTTCCATTGAGTCTCCTTATCTGGTCTTCCACAGGGACAAGGTTGTCCTGCGCCCCCAACCGAAATTCCTTCCGAAGGTGGTGTCGGAGTTTCACCTTAACCAGGTGTTGACTCTGCCGGTGTTCTACCACAATCACACCTCGGAGGCCAAATATAGGCTCCATACTTTGGACCCTAGAAGAGTGCTCGCTTATTATAAGGAGTGGATGGGTGAAGTTCGGGGAGAGGTTTGCCAGCTGTTTGTCACCTACGCTGAAGCCGCACCTGGCAGACCTGCAGCCAAGCGGATGATAGGCAGGTGGGTCACCTCCTGCATAGATCTCTGCTATAGGTTGGCGGGCATGGAGCCTCCCAGAAGGATAAGAGCTCATTCTACCTGCCATACCGCTGCATCGGTGACTGCTTCCAGGAATGTCGCTATCCAGGAAATCTGCAGGGCTGCTACCTGGAAGTCAGCATATACCTTCATCACCCATTACCACATTGACCTTGAGTCATGCCGTGATGCTGGTTTTGAGGCCTCGGTTCTCCAGTCTTTATTCCCTAAGTAGGGGTGTGCGCCTTGCCTCCCTCCTCCCGGAGAACTGCTAGGAGTCTGCCAGACTGTGTGGATGAACAACATATCCATGTCCCTAGAAATACAGGTTACTTACCTGTAACAGGAGTTCTAGGAATGGTATATGTTGTTCATCCACATGACCCTCCCGACCTCCCCAGCTTCGACACACAACCTGGCTTCCAGCAGGCTAGATCTGGCCTCCTGGGGTGGAGCCATGAGTTTTACCACCCGCGTGGGTGGGAGGAGCCAGCTTGAAGACCTCCCGGCAAGATTTAAAGCGGCAAGGAACCTGCCAGACAGTGTGGATGAACAACATATACCATTCCTAGAACTCCTGTTACAGGTCAGTAACCTGTATATAACTCCCAAAACACCAGTGATAATAGAAAGTGCTAAATATAGATGTAAATGAAAAAGTTCATTATAATCAATGTTAAATACTTAAACTATTTTAGAAGAAAAATAATTTCCGAAGAACGTTGATGCAGCTACTCATAAAAAATAAATGTTGGCTAATATTAAATAGAAATTCTAAATCAGTACATCACAGCCAGTATGTACTAAGTTATTACATCTCCATTGAATACATCTGTACTTAAAACACATAGGACAGAACTCATTAAATACATCACTCCATTCCACTTTTCATTTCCTTATGATTTTATCAGGATTGACTCCCATTCCATTCTATCATTAAAACCCCTAAGTTTTAATGTTTAAAAAAAAATTCCTGCCATTCTAAATGTTCTAATTTCTGCAATACAGCTATGGAATCTTTCACATTAGATTTAAGTTTAATAATTTCCTGCTGTAAATAAGAGTCTAACTACTTAGCTGGCCATTCCATCAGTGAACCATTGGCCAATATAATCGGGCGTCCTAGTGGATTTTTAGAATCCTCGTGCAACTTGGGGATATGATAGAAGACCGGGGTGATAGGATACTCACAAAATAAGCATTCCTTGTCCTCCTCACTAATCCAGCCTTCAGCCATTGCTAAATCCAAGAAGGAAGCTAATTTCTCCTGATAGAAACCAGTGGGATTTTGTGTCGGGGGGGGAATAAGTAGAAGCGTCACTTAACTGACACTTTGCCTCCCCTTCATAATATTGTTTGCTCAAACTGACTACATTTCCCCCCATCCCCCTTTTCCGAGGGTTTTGTGACTATATTTGTCATTGATTGTAACTCTCCAAGTGCAGTCTGCTCCAACATGGACAGACTATCCCAGTGGTGTCTACTACTTTGTTTCTGAATGTCTGATTCGACATCATGTAAAACCAAATCCTTGAAGACTTTTATTCCTCCAGCTATTTAAGGAGCTGACACAGAGCAAACTCTCTCATTCTTTGCTGAGCATCTACAAGGGACACTCTTCTCCTGACAATACAAGAAGCAAGACTGCCAGTACAAAGGAAACTGAATCTTTCATTTACTTTTATTGGACTTCAGTTCACTATGGACTTAAAATACACTTTAGATAACAGTCATAGTGCGTTTTTCATGTATATTTTCCACTTTTATTTCTGTTATTCTGTGAACAAATTAATAAATCTTTTAGTTGTAACGGTATGATTATTATTTATGTATTTTAGTAAAAACATTTGTTTTTAAGAAAACTGCCAGAGTGAGATTTTTCTGAATTGTGGGACAGTTATTAATAATCTGTGACAAACTGTTATTGCTAAGGGGTGCCTCTATAAGCATCCAATCAAGCAAGGGTCTGTAAGGGACATCTGGATAGAGACAAGGAGAATACCAAAGTCTCAAGAAAGGGTTTGTAGAGATTTTGAACCAGGTTGTTGCATGTCCTGTAGGAGGAGACGGATCAGGGACACTCTGCTACCCTGAAGTGAGTGTAATGCCTGGATCTTCCCCATTTGTATAATAACTTAGAAGGGTTCATATTTGGCTGCAAGACTCAAGACTGGTATTGGTCCCTTATTCAGAATTTAGAGGGAAGCCCTGGCTCCTCGTGGTGGGTATTCAGTCGTGACCTTGGCGAGCACTCTAAAAGTACTTAAGGAGGGTATTCCTGTCCCCCCCAGCATGGATTGCACTTAGGGGTGGGCACTGTGAGCTCAGTGGACCTGACCCTCAAGAGTGGGTTCATTACAGTCACCACCAATGCTGGGGGATGCCTGGGCATGGGAGTTGAGGTCTTCATCCTAGAGCCCCTCTCTATCCAATAAAGGTCACTTCAGTGGGCAGTTTGACCATTGGGCAACTGTTATGGAGCAGTGGGTGCAGCATATAAGTGAAATGGTGCCTTTTTTGGTGCCGGCTCCTGGCTGCTCAGGGTCAGTTGCGCTGGAGATGTCTTCGGTGCCGCTTGACTTATGCACAACTGGCTGTAACTCCAGCCTCCGGGCTGGGGCTGCTGTTAGCACTGCTGACACCTGTTTCACCTGTGGTGTTGCCTGTGTTCCCTCTGGGGACAGGGGCAATCATGCTGTCACTGCTGGTTCCCGCAGGGCTATCAGGGCCATCAACACTGTTAGGGTGCAGCATTTAGCATCAGGGGTCTGTCTCTTCGGGTCCTACTCTGGTGCCAGCACCAGCACTACCAGCAGTGCTACATGGGCCTTCAGTGTCGGAATCATTCCCTTTGAGGATGGTCTCAGGGCCGTCCTTGGCGCTGCCACCATTGCCATTCCTGAGGCCCTATCTGTGTCCGGGTCTGGTGTCGTCAGTGTTGCCAAGGCCGCAGCCTGCACTGTTGGACTTTCAGTCCCCTCCTCTTTACTACCTTTTGGGTGTGGAGGGGGTAGAGGAAGATGAGTTCAGTCCTCATCCCTATCATCTCTGATGGCAAGGACTATGATTTGTACTACAGTACATAGAACCCAGAGCTGGTTTCTATCACCATAATTCAGGAGGCTCTCCCCTTTCAGGCTCTGCTCAGAAATATGCAGGCTTCACTGAATTTTGAGGCCTGTTGTGTCAGGATCATTCCCTTCAGGGATGGTCCCAGGGCCATCCTTGATGTCTCTGCTAGGGCCATTCCCAAGGCCCATCTGGGGCTAGGTCAGGTGTCGCTTGTGTTGCTGAGGCCATGGCCTACACTGCCATCCCTTCAACCCCCATCACTTTACTAATCTCTGAGTGAGGAGGCAGTAGAGAAAGACGGTCGGATCCTAACCTCATTATCTCTGAAGATGAGGATGATCACTCATACTATGGTCCAGAAAATCTGGAATTGGTTCCTCTCACCATACCGCAGGAAGATCTCTCCTTCCTGGTTCTGCTTAGAAATAAGAATTCTGCACTGAATTTCAAGCCAGTAGCCATAGGATAGGCTAAGTGCCTCCAGCTGGAGTTTCTAAATGTGCTCTGTATCCCGTTCTCTCTAGTTCCTCCAATCCACCCAGCCCTGGAAACACACTCTGAGGCAGGTTGGAAGAGGCCTGCTACGGTGGCAGCTGTCCCCAAGCAGGCAGAAAAGAAATACATGGTGCTTAAATCTAAGCCCATGTATTTCACTTGGTCAGTAGTAGATGCATTTGGTACTCTGTCTGAGAATGACAAAGCCCTAGTGCTCAAGGAGGTCACCGCGCACCCCACTAACAATTAGTCGCGCAAGGTAGACACCATGTGCAAGCAGGTCTATACCTCGGCTACCCTTGGCATGAGGATAGCTTGCTACCAAGGACACTTCTCCAAGTACGAGTATGCCCTCTGGTGCAAGCTTAAATCTCTGGCAGAGGCTCTGCTGGACACAGAGACAAAACAAGAGCTGCTGCTTGCTGTTAAGTATTGAATCGAACAGCCACTAGCTTAAAGCCTGTATAGATGCCTTTGTTGCAGCCGCACACTTCATGGCTACAGGTATTTGCATCAAGTGCCACTCCTGGCTGCGGACTGCTGACTTCACCTGAGATATCCAGCAACAGATTATGAATGTGCCCTTCCATAGCACTTTCTGTTTAAACAGCAGGTGGAGCAGCCTTTTAAGGAGTCTTAATGAAATGAGAATGACTCTTAAAGACTTCCAAGGCCACAAAGGGATAGAGGATGCAGTTCTTCTGACAATAAGCGGTTCTTTCATGGTAGGGGCAGGGGAGACCAAAACAGTAAATCCCAGCCTCCCCAGGCCAAGAAGAAAGCACAACCGAAGGCACAGAAGCTAAAAGCACTCAGTGACACCCATTTGAATCTCTGGCCCCAGGTCTGCTTCCACTGCTTAAGACAGACTACTCCTCCCCTGTAGGGGGATGCCTACAGTAGATGGCCACCAAACTGGTGCAGGCTATTTAAACGATATCTGAACACTCCTGTTTACAGGAGATTTTTAAATGTAAGATGCAGTTTTAAGTGCTTTCGGGTAGTGCTTTTAGTTTAGCTTTAACCAGCTTAATATTTTTCAGTACAGCTCGGGCTTATAGTGAGGCTATGCAGATTAGGCAGATTTCACCTCCCCTCCTACTACCCACACCTGCCATTCTTTCTACTCCTACTGACAAGGTCTTCTGGCTGCTTACCCCTCTTTTTCTCTCTTATTAACCCCCCCTCCTTTCTTCTCCACTACTAAAGTTATTAATTCTAGATAATTAAAGTATGTACTTTACTGTTTTTTAAACCAAATATTTGTATTACTGCCTCTGTATGTTTGTTCACCCCTCCACACTGACATGGAACCTTTGTAAATGAGTGCTTTGCAGTCCAAAGGTATTGTAATCCAAGATTGAATAAATAAAAGATTAGGTCAGTGTAGGTTTTATTTTCTAGTATTGGACTGAGTCTGTGTTGAAAGTGCAGTGGCTTGCATGTTAATTGAGGTGCTGAATCTCAACTGGTACCTGCTTATCGTCAGCCAGTCATTTTATTTTTGCATGTCTTCCGCAACTGGAGCCCCACAGATGTGCTAACAACACTAGTGCATTAGTGGAGTGTACTATATTATAGTTGGGACCAGCTTTTGCACTGTCATAATCATTTCACACTGTCATTTTGTGTACAGGGCGGCATCAGTGACAGATGGTACTTGGATTTACATTGAGCCTGCCTAACATCTTCTGGAGCTGTTTTCATGATCACACTTGACTCACCCAGCAGCTGGTGAGACTGGTTGACTGTTCGGGGTGGCAAAGACTACACTTGTTTGATTTTGGAATGATTGTTTCCATCTTGCTATTTGAGACTGTGAGGGTGTTAGTTACATAGACCTGACTCGAGACTGGTGGGTCTGTGGTTAATTCAGTGAACACGGTGACGTGCGTATTCGGATTCTCCCTGATTTTGGAAGGGCTGCTGTGAGAGGGCAGTGAGCTTTGGGCCATGTGTGGTCTTAGACATTTCCACTTTCCACCTTAAAAGTTGCAAGCTGGTGAGTGAGAGCCCAGCTGTGAAAGGTACTGTGCACTTTATTTCTCTCTGAAATTCCATTATTTCACTCTATATTATAGAATTTGTATAGATTGTTTTGGTAGTTACTGATCTTCCTGGACATAAGTCTTCACCACTCATTCACACTATTGGGATCTGCGCCGGAGGCACTAGGACCCATCGGGAGCAAACTTTTTGCTGGAGGGTCGGCGCCAGAGATGGTGCCGCGAGGAACGGCACCACGAGCCCTAGCTCACGCAGTAATGACTATCTCGGCATCGACCCTCCAACCGCCTCAGTTCCTTTTTTCCCGCCGTCGAGTGCACTTCAGTGACGACGTCGCTCACCTGTCGAGAGTCAAACTTCAAACTGGCAGCATAGTTTTCAGTTTTTATTTTTTTGTAATAATATCTCGATTCAGTATCGCTTAAATTTATTCTTATTTTTAGAATAAATACAAATAAAGAAGTCTCAGCCTACCTTGACGGAGTCGACCATGAGCAGCTCAGGTGGCCGGTAGGGAGACTTCGCGTAACTGTTCAGTCAGTCGGGCTGGGTCCGGTCCACCCGCCTTCTCCGGAGGAAGGGTCTGACTACGGTCAGTCAATGCCGGGCGGATGGGCGGTCCCCGAGCTTATAAAATAAGCGGTCGCACTCGGCACCGTTCGCCTCGAACTCTTCTGCCCACAGGTCTAAAAGAGAAGGCATCATCTGAGGTCGCCCTCTGATATGTCTCTCAGCAGACGGTTATCCGGGCTAGTTGCCGGTCCTCCTTCGGAGTCGCCAACCTCTGCTTCTGGTAGCCGATGGCTTCGACATTGGAGCCCTACCCTGCCCACAGGTAGGTCTTCAGATGAGCAGTTTCATCAGTGGGCCGCTGTTATGGAGCAATGGGCTCGGAGGTTGGTTCGGCTACCTGGCTCGGTCACTCGTGGGCCTTCGGGCTCTCTGGGGGACTGGGTAGGGCGGTTGGACCTTCCTGGTCGCGCGGCACCTTCTTCAGTGCCGTCAACTCCGCGCTTAGGTGTTTCCCCCCCTCACATGGCTGCGGCGCAGGGGGCCTCACCGATGCCCTTATCTCCTGCTCTTCTTCCTTCAAAACCTGTTTTTCGGAGTCTGGGAGTGTTTTCGGCGCCCATGGCGTCTTGTGGCCTCTCGGCGCTGCCCTCGGTGTCGGTGCTGTGCTCGGCGCTGTTCTCGGCGCCGTGTGGCCTCGCAGCATCCTCGGTGCCGTGCGCCTCCTCGGCGCCGGCGACTCTCGGGGACTCCTCTTTTCACTTGTTTCCTTCTTCCTCCTCTTCTGAATTTCATTCCTTTCCTGTCCATACAGTCCCTCCTGGACTGTCAGGAGATGACGTTGAGCCTGACCCAGACCTTCGGTTGGGTGATGAAGTGGATGAAGCAGGATCTATTACTGCTACAGAGCCTGTGGTTGAGGACCTATCCTTTAAGTCTCTGTTGAAAAATCTGAGTTCCACACTTTCTCTCCAGACTACAGACATCGATCCTGGGAAATTGTTGAGACTCCAATATCTTCATGCCTCGGAGATCCCTACGGATTTGGCTCCTCCGATTCAGCCTTCCTTCGAGATGCTGTCTCAAATGGTATGGAATAATCCTGCTCTTACCCCTTCAGTGGCTAAATCCATTGATAGAAAATATTCAGCCCCCAAGGACTGTCCCATTTTGGCATCTCAAGCCTTTATGGATCCTATTGTAGTCCTGGCAGAGAATGATAAGGTCGTTTTCCTCAAACTACTACGGCTCGACCTATTAACAAGGAATCTCGTAAGACAGACACCTTAGGTAAGAGAGTCTTTGCTGCTTCTACCCTAAGTATGCATCGCCAGTTACCAAGGCTATTTTCAGTATGAGTATATCCTGTGGCATTCTATTAAACAGATGGTTGAAGCCCTACCGAGTCGGATTCAAAGTCAGAGCTTCTTCAAACCATTACCAGAGGTATTGAATCAACAACCAGCAGGTTAAAGCAGCCATGGATGCTTTTGACACTGCTTCCGTTCAGCTGCTGCTGGTATTTGCACCGCCGTCATTCCTGGCTGCGCGCCGGGCTTACGAATGACGATGCAGCAGCAGGTGATGGCATTGCCCTTTGACGGTGCATATCTTTTTGGTCCTCAGGTAGAGCAAGCTCTAGAAGCTACTCAAAAGACTAGGTCAGCCATTAAGTTGGCTCGGCCCCCTGCTGCCCCCTCTCAAGGGCATGCCAGTAAACGCAGTTTCATAATCTCCAGTCCTTTCGAGGCAGAGGCAGAGGAAGTTTCCATAAGAACCAGCCTGCCCAACCTCAAAAGAAGGCGCAACAGAAAGCGCAAAGGCCCAAAGCGCCCAGCACTACCTTATGAATTGCCGGCCCAAGTTCCATCTCAGCTGCCCGAGGTGGACTTTTCCTCTCTGGTGGGAGGTCGTCTGATGCACTTCTACAACCAGTGGAAGTCCATAACCTCAGACAAATGGGTCCTTCAGATAATTTGAGGGTATTCACTCAATCTGTGGAGACCCTCCGGATCGCCCCCAAACGGCAGCCCAGGCTGTCAACCTTCAGTCAGACCTTCGCCGCGAGATTCAGGGCCTTCTGAACAACAGGAGTAGAAGTGGTGCCACTGCACCAACGAAACACGGGTTCTACTCCCATTACTTTCTGGTTCCAAGAAGTCAGGAATGCCTCATTCTAGATCTCAGAAAGCTAAACAAATTTCTCCTCAGGGAGAAATTCAAAATGATTTCTCTGGGAATCCTGTTACCTCTGCTCCACCAACATGACTGGTTAGCCACCCTAGATATGCAGGACGCTTACCAGCACATTCCTGTTCACTCGAGGCATCACAAATTCCTGAGGTTTGTGGCTCTGGGACAGCACTATCAGTTCAGAGTCCTGCCCTTTGGGCTATCCTCAGTGCCGCGAGTTTTTACAAAATGTTGTGCAGTTCTCGCAGCACACCTCAGAAAGGTCAGAATTCAGGTCTTTCCTTATCTGGACAATTGGCTTCTAGCAAGCCCTTCCAGGCAAGGGACTCTGGACGCCGTGGAGACGGCCTCGCGCTTCCTTACGTCCATGGGAGTTCTGCTCAACCTCAAGAAATCGCAACTGCAGCCCTCCCAGAGGCTCCTTTTCATAGGGACTCTTCTGGACACCTCCTGTGCGAAGGCTTTTCTTCCAGAAGACAGGAGGAACGATATCCTTCAGATGGCCCATCACATCGGGGAAAACAGCTCAGTCACGGCTCTCTTGATGCAACGGATGCTAGGCCTCATGGCATCCTCAGTGTGCACTGTACCCCTAGCATGTGTGCACATGAGAACCACCCAGTGGATGCTCAGTACTCAGTGGTCCCCAACCACTCACCTGCAGTCCTATCTCTTCAAGGTGATAGAACCTTTAAAGAGGTCACTCACCTGGTGGTCTCAAGAGAGCAATCTCCTGGAGGGATATCCCTTTGCTCCTCTTGACCATCAGATCTCCATTACCATGGATGCATCTCTAATGGGGTGGGGAGCTCACTGTCAGGCTCTCCACACTCAGGGTGCGTGGACTCAAGTCGAGTCCCAGCTCCACATAAACGTCCTAGAAATGAGAGCCGTCCTTTATGCGGTCCGAGCTTTGAAGGACATTCTGTGTCACAAGAACATTCTCCTTCAAATGGACAACAAAGCAGTGATGTATTACATCAACAAGCAGGACGGTGCTCACTCTTACCCCTTATGCAGAGAAGCAATGAGGGTATGGGAATGGTGCTTGGAGCACGGGCTCTAATTCAAGCGGTCTACCTGCCAGGTGTTCAGAATGATCTGGCAGACCGTCTCAGCAGAACAGAGACAGACCTCACGAGTGGTCTCTCGGCTCAACCATAGTTCAGTCACTATTCAAGAGTGGAACTCCAGACCTGGACCTTTTTGCATCCCCACTTAACGCAAAACTGCCTCTCTTCTGCTCCAGAAATCCAGGGCCTGGCATTTTCTGTCAGGATGCGTTCAGGCTGCGGTGGACAAAACTCTTTCTTTCCGCCTCTTCCTCTAATTCAGAGGGTACTCCTCAAGTTCGAATCCCAGGGGGACAAAATGATTCTCATTGCTCCCTTTTGGCCTCGGCAGCTGTGGTTTCCACTGCTCAACAATATGTTGGTAGTTCCCCCGAGACCACTTCCCCTGCAGATGAACCTTGACTCAGGGACCGTGGTCCATCCCAACCTGAGATCACTTCACCTTCACGCTTGGCTCCTGAAGAGGTCAAGTAAACCGTTCAATGTCTCTCAAGAGTTTCAGATATTCTTCTGGCTACGGAAGCCAGCCACTCGAAAACTTACACAGCCAAGTGGAAGTTGCGCTGGTGTGCAAAGTCCTTTGAATCTCTTTCCTGTCCACCAGATAAAGTTTTGGAGTACCTTTTGGACCTCTCAAATTGGTCTGCAGTACTCTACAGTCAAAGTTCATCTTAGTGCCATTTCAGCGTATCATGAGCCGTTATTTCCTTAAATCTAGCTCAGTTACCTATGGTTAAGAGGTTTCTTAAGGATTCTGCATACCAGACCTCCTACAAGACGTCCAGTCGCAGCCTGGGACATTAATCTTGTGCTAGACATGCTCACTCGAAACCTTTTGAACCTCTGGCTATCCTGTGAGCTAAAATTCTCACCTGGAAGACTGCCTTCCTAGTGGCCATTACCTCAGCCCGTAGGGTCTCTGAGATACATGCCCTAGTCACAGACCCTCCGTATACTGTGTTCCATAAGGACAAAGTAGTTCTTCGTACTCATCCTAAATTTCTTCCTAAGGTTGTGTCAGAATTTCATCTAAACCAACCTTTGGTCCTTCCCTCTTATTTTCCGGACTTCCAAAATGAAGGGGAACATTCTCTTCATTCTTTGGATGTTAAGAGGGCCTTGCGTTTCTATCTAGATAGAACCAAGGATTTTCGCAAAGCTCAGCAACTGTTCGTTTCCTTCAGTGAAACCCGGCTGGGTCAACCTGTCGCTATCAGATGTATCTCATCATGGCTAGTGGCGTGCCTTCATCACTGCTATTCCATGGCGCAGGTTAAGTTGGAGGGTAGAGTTTACGCACCTACCAGAGTGGTCGCTGCATCCCTAGCGGAAATCTGAACGTGCCCATTGCAGACATCTGCAATGCGGCCACCTGGAGCTCAGTGCATACTGCTAAACATTATGCACTAGATGTCCATGCCAGACTGACATTCTTCCTTTGGCAGAGCCATCCTCAATGGACTTCTGTCCTAGAAACGTGAGCTCTTGGTCTTCCTGCCGCCCTCTCGGGGGATTATTAGCTCGGTACTCTCCCAATAGTGTGAATGAGTGGTGGAGACTTATGTCCAGGAAGATATGAAAATTACGTACCTACCGTAATTCTTGATCTTCTTGGACGAGTCTCCACCACTCATTCACACGCCCACCCTCCATCCCCCGAGCTCACCTTCTTGTTGGTCTTCACTCCCTCAAATCTTTAGGCCGTGAAGACTTCTTTATTGACCCTTCTTACATGGGTCGCCTGACTATCTTATGTCCGGGTTTTTAGGTTAGGCTACCTTCTAGGTTAGTTCGCTGCACCTCCTTGGTAAAAAGGTACTGGGGCGGTTTGGAGGGTCGGGCATGAGATGATCATTGCCGCACGAGCTAGGGCTTGCGGTGCCGTTCCTCGCGGCACCATCTCTGGCGCCGACCCTCTAGCAAAAAGTTTGCTCCCGATGGGTCCTAGTGCCTCCGGCGCAGATCCCAATAGTGTGAATGAGTGGTGGAGACTCGTCCAAGAAGATCAAGAATTACGGTAGGTACGTAATTTTCATTTTTCCCTATGGCTTTGGAATATTTAATTTACCTGTAGAAGTGTGGACCTTTGTGAGAGAGAAGTCTCTTTCTTTTCCTTTGTGATGGATCTTGCTGGTTTGATCAGAACATCCATTTCATCTGGAGGCAGAAGATGAAAAAAGTATTTTCCTGACTTTCAAATGGTTTTAATTTTAATGGACCAATATTGTGTTTTCTGAATCTGTGCTTTTTAAGCATTTCCACACTGCACTTTGTTAAATCTCGACGGGCTTAGCATTTTAAAGTTGGCGTAATTGGGGTGTGTGATTGTTTAGGCTAGTTATTCATTTATGTAGTGTAATTGGTTTGATTGGGTGAGTGATGTGTTTTATGTGAGTGATGTATTGGGAATTTGTTGTGGGAGTGGGGAGGATATTTGTGGTGTGGGAGGTTAGTTTTGTGTGATTTGGGGGGTTTTGTTGTATGGGAGTAGGGTTGTTTTGGGTTAATTTATTGTTACAGAAATTATTGTACATAGTTGCAAATATTGTTAATTAGTGTACAAAATTGTGAGGCACATTTACTCCAGAGACCACCTGTGGCAGTTCTGTCCTTTGGTTGACTCCCCATTAGCCACTCCCCCCCCACCCCGCCGCAGAAGTTCTCAGCTACTGCAGGGGGCTGGGGATCCTCAGGAGGCAGTACAATAACCGTGGGGGATGTCCTGGGTATAACATCTGGGGGGTGCTCGTTTGGGGCAGTTGAGTTTAGGAGGTACCCAGGGAGGATATGCAGCCAGGAACAGGGATTGCTATGCTTCGTTCCCTTCCCTAGGTCCCTGCTTAATGTCAACAAGCAGGAAGTAGCAGGTCCTACACCTCCCCTTTGGGCCATGTTTTGCAACACAAGGTCACTAAGGTATAAAACAGTGGTGATGTATAAATAGAATAAAGTATGGAGTGGTGTGTTTGTGTAACAAGAAGTTTAGGCCCCCCCCCCCAAGGTGTTAGATGCTACATAAACCCAGAGCGAGGCCCGGGGGTTTACTAAAGCATCTTACCGAGGGGTGTGTAAACTCAAGTTTTACACACTACCCCTATTTTATTTCATATAATTGCTTGGTTTTGCTTTCTGGCCACAGCAATTATATGAAATAAAGACATTAAGCCAGGTGGTCGTGGGGTCAAGCAGCATGAGTCCACGGGTCTGGTCACTATAAAGCTCTTCATCTGGTTGTGAAAGGGCATCTATTTAACAAAAAGAAATAACTTCACCACCCAGTCAGAGTGGGTGCAGTTTTGAGAGAAGGCAGGACGACGAGTGCCAGGGGTTCCACTGAGGGCAAAAAACTTACTCGAGCCGAAGATCACAGACACAGATAGTAACTAGGTCCCACCCCTGGCAGTTACATGGAGAGAGGTTCAATACTAGTAAAAGAGGAGGATGGTTTAATCACAGATGGTGAACATATGGAATGCACTCCCCTAGAGGCAGTGAATGCAGGTAGCATGATTACCTTTAAAAGACTGCTTGATGCGCACATGGGAGAAAGGAAATGGGAAATTTGACCACTAAATCAGTGGCAGACCCTCATATGGCTCTAGTAGCTAACTGGACCTGAAAACCTTACCTACTGTATGTACCTATCATGGAAGAGCTGCGGGGGCGCATGTGCAGAGCGAGGGAAACATGGAGCGTGTTTTCCATTTTAAAACTCCATTATAATGGCAAATTACGTGATGGGTTCCCCTACGGAAAAAAGCGAAACCCATTAATTATAACTACGTTGACAGTTCCTTGGCTGACCATGTTTGTATTACTGAGACCTGGTTGGCTGATGATGCTGGCCCTCTGCTGGAGGAATGTATCCAGCCTGGTTATTCAGTGATATATTGCCTATGGTTAGACTGTGGGAGGAGGATTGCTTTAAACTGCATTGGGGCTCACTGTGTACCCTGTGGGAACTTTAAGGTCCTACGAGTGTATCACTGCTAGATGTGCCCTAGGTGTTGGTTGCACGATCGACCTTATATACGGTCCATCAGGGTATGGTGGTGATTTTATGCAGGAGCTGGCAGATTTTATTGTCAATCAGGCATTGAATGCCTCCAGACTTCTGGTGCTGGGGGACTTCAGTGCCTGTGTCGATGATTAGACCTTGCCCCTTGGTCAGAAGCTTCTCCAGTGGATGAATTTACTAGGGCTAGCACAGACTGTTGCCTCTTGTACACAGCAGCAGGCTCACACCTGGAACCTGATCATCTCATCGGAGCTTGACATAAGTGCAGTCAAGGTTGATCCGGTCTTTTCATTGGATCATCACATGGTGTTCTTCTGCAGCATTCACTGTTCTGTTACTCCCCCTGTGGAGATGATTCAGTACCATCCAAAACATTTGGAGTCTTGCAAACTCCTGGAGGTATTGGACATCTCAGGCATGATGCTCACCTGTGTACAAGGTTCTGATAATGCTGTGGAGCACTATAAGGGTGCTCTCGTGTCCACTTTTGATTCCTTAGCGCCTTATCATGTTCATCCCATGACATCGCAACACAACTTTCCTTGGTATTGTGAAGAGCTGCACTGGTTGAAGACTTAAGGACAGAAGATAGAGCATTCTTGGCATGGGTCCTCATCTGTGGATGACAAGTTGGCATTGAAAACTAACTGCGATGAGTATCAGTAAGCAGTTGCCCTGAAAAAGAGTTCTGTTACGGACGATTGCTGCAGGTAGAAATTGTTTGGCTCAACTCTTTTACACTGTGGACAGGTTATTAAACCCATCCTGTCTGTTGTCTGCTCAATTTTTGCTGAAAAATGCAATGAGTTTGAAAATTTCTTTGCTGACAAGGTGTCCTCTATTAGATCGCGTATCTGCTCAAGTGGTCTGTCATGGGCCAGTGATGGTCGAGCCTGGGTGGCATTGTTGATCTACCTGCCTGGGTAAAGTTTTGGCCAGTTTTGGAGGAAGGGATGCTCAGGGTTATTTTTTAATTTTTTTTTTTTGCTTGGCTCCATGTCTGCCAGCCATTGGTCACCTACATGCTCCACCACGTTTTCTGGATCCTGGTCCTACCTGGCTACTTTTAGATTGCTGGGCGGTTCTGGCACCAGTTATTTCCCAGATCACATGGTGTTTCTTGATGCAGTGTGTTTTCCTGTCTACCCTTAAATGGGCAGTGGTGAGTCCCCTTTAAAAAAAAAAACTTTCTCAGTCCCTGATGTGATGGAGAATTACAGACCTGTCTCTAATCTCCCCTCTTTGGGAAAGATTATTGAGAAGGTGGTGATTGAGCAACTTGTGTAACACCTTGAAAAGTTTAACATCTACAGACCTCTCTAGTCAAGTTTTTGGTCTCACCACAGCAGGGAGACTGCCCTAATCAGAGTGACAAAGGATCTCCTCATGGTGAGGGATTGGAACGTTGTACCATCTTGGTCCTGTTGGAGCTCTCATTGGCATTCAACACTGTTAACCATGGTTTGCTTTTGGATCACCTGAGGGATTAGTGTTGGAACTCACTGGCACTGTATTGAGATGGTTTGAGTCTTACATAACCGGGAAATCACAGTGAATGGCCCTGGGAAGTTTTATTTCCAGAGCCTCAGTGCTTTCCTGTGGTGTTCCTCAATGTTTGATCCTTGCTCCAGTGCTGTTTTCAATGTATATGTTGCCATTTGGTGAGATCATTAGATGGTATGGCGTTGAGATTCACTGCTGTTTAGATGATGCTCAGCTTTACCTGTCTGGCACGTTTGGTGGGTGTGATGCTGTTTCTTTGCAGGAAAAATGACTGAAATGAATGAAAAGCTTCTAACTGGCTATGTCTCAACCCAGGTAAGAAGGAGGTCATGATTGTCAGGCTGGACAAGCAGAGCCCAGTGATGATGATTGGATCGACTTTACTTCCTTCGTTGGGTGGTCTACTACTCAGAGCTGCAGATGCAATCAAGAATCTTGGGCTTATCCTGGACTGCAAGCTGACACTTGATCAACAGGTCTTGGCTGTGGTCCAGACTGGCTTTTACCATTTTCATAATACCACCAGGATTAAACCACATCCAGCCTGTGATGATAGATTTTCCTGGATTAAAAGTCTCCACCACTCACTCACACTAATGGGACTATGAAGCGTAGGACCCCAGCAAGGAAACAAAAAGAAAATTTTCAAGGGCGCGGCGCCTCGGATAGACCGCCAGACAGGCACCACGAGACTAGCTCACACCATATAGGCTTTCTCAAGGCCGACCTTCCAACTGCCTCAGTTCCTTTCTCCTGATGTCGAGTGCACTTTGATGACAGCGTCGCTCGCCAGCCGGGAGTCAAGTCTTCATCTATGCGACAGTAGCTATAGCCGTTCAGTATTAAATTAATTTACTTCTTTTAGTGTTCTTTTCTTATTTTTAAAAAGAAGAAGGAAAAAGGGAAGAAATTCTCAGCCTGCCATCAACGGAGTCGACCTTAGACGGTAGCGGTGATGATAGGGAGACTTCGTTTGAAAGCTGTGATGGCAATGGGGCTGTGTCTGGTGCGCTGCCCTTTGTGGAAGGGGGGGGTCCAACCACGGGCAGTCCGGTGCTCGGGGAGGAGGACAGTCCGCCCATAGTACAACAGCAGCAGGCCCATTCCTGACCTTGATCGGGACCCAGCTTCACTCGGCTCTTCTTCGGAAGAAGAAATGGCACGCTTCAGTGCGCCCTCTGGTGCGTCTCTGCGGGGTAGGTGGTGGTGGTGGCCGGTAGGCCTAACCCAGCTTTGGTGGGGTCCTTTGTGGCTCTATTCTTAGTAGCCGCAATCTTCGACACCAGGCCCCATCTCTGTCCTCGATAGGGCTCCAGTGAGCAGTTTCACCTCTGGGCCACTCTTTTAGAGCAGGGGGTATGACTTCTGACCAGTTGATTTGGCCAGTAGACCCATTTCTGGGGCCGTTGGGGCACTGGGCCACGTCCGATTTGGGCAGGCAGGATGCCTGCGGTGCCTTTTCTGGTGCCAGCACCATTGACGCCAACCCCGCGTGCCTACCCCCCTCACCTTTTCCTCTGCAGGGACCGGTATGTGTACCACTTTCCTTCTCTCCCCCCCCCCTTTTTTTTCTTCAGGTCTGGGGCCAGTATGCCTGACGAGCTTGTGCCGGTGCAGCTGCCTGCGTCGTGGGTGGTGCCTGTGCCGTGAATGGTGCTGAACTCCTCAGCGCCATTCCGGGTGGCAGCGTCTCTCATGATCCTGGTCAGGACCTGCATTTTGGAGGTTCTTCTGGGGTAGAAGTGGATCTGGATGAATCTCTCCCTGTCCTACTTTGTTGGAGACGCAGCGGATGACTCATTTTAGAGGCTGGAATGCAAGTCTTCTGTATCAGCAGAGCCTGTGATGTAAGATCTTCTTTTCAGTTTTTCCTTAGGGATATGGAGTCCACCATAACATTTCAGACTTCATCAGCAGACCAAAGCAGACTTCTGCGTCTGGAGTTCCTACAGTCCTCGGTACAAGTACACCCTGTGGGACACACTAAACTCAGTGGTAGAGAGACTCCTGAACTCTGCCACTACATTGCTAGGGGCATATAGCCCAGTAATCAGCTAAAAGCTTTTATAGATCCCTATGATACTACCCCTAGGGTGGCTACCATGGGCAGTAGGTGATTAACATCTCCTTGGCAGTGATTATTGGTTTGGCCCTTACTCAGATTGAGCTCTGGAGGGTGCTCAGACTCCTGGTGCCCCTCAGAGGGACAGCACCATCATCATTCTCGTAACAGGCAGTCCTTTCAAGGTAGAGGCCTGCAAGCCTTTGTCATGAACCAACTAATCAATTGCAAAAAAAAAAAAATCGCAGCAAAGGGCACAGGGCCTGAAAGCACCCAGTACCATCCTCTTGGATCCGGCTCAGGTTCCACCTCAGCTGTCTGAGGTAGACGCCTCTCGGCAGTAGTGAGGGCACCTGATTTGGTTTTGTAACTAGTGGAAGTCCAGTCCTGCGGACATATGGGTCATAAGGATTATCCGTGAGGGATACTCTCACAATTTCACAGAGATTTTCCTTAGACCCAGGCGGCAGCCCAGTCTGTTTGCCTCTCTGTCAAACCCTCTTTCCTCTGAGAGATGGGGCCTCAGAGCAGTAGAAGTTGTTCCACAGCGAGTCGGAACACAAGTTCCTACTTCCTTTGCTTGGTTCCAAAATAACAGGTGGCAAGCGCCAATTTCTCAACCTTCAAAAGATTAAACAAGTACCTGTTCAGGGAGGAGTTCACTACAGCCTTGGTATTCAAGCCTTTACTTCCTGGACGTTTGACTGCGAGCCAGCCCATCCAGGCTAGAGTCTTAGGAAGCAGTTGCCACAGCTTCTCAGTTGCTTTCTTCCAGGAGGAGTTTTCTGATTCAGGGAAGATGCCATATTCACCTTCCCAGCAGCTCCTTTTCACAGGAGCCCTCCTGGATACTTCCAGGGTGCGGGTTCCTCCTTCCAGAGAATGGAAGAAACAGCATCTTCAGATGTCTCGTTACTTCACGGAAAGTTGCTCTGTCTGGGCCCTTTTCGATGCAGCATATGCTGGAACTTATGCCTTCATCCGCAACAAATAGTGGTCTCCAATCATGCATCCGCAATCCTCCACATAAATGACGCAACCTCAGACAAAATTATTTACATGGTAGATGCAGCTGGCCTAGCTTCTCCTAGGTCTACCCTTGCCCTCTAAATCCCAGATCACCACCATCATCACAGTTGCACTCCTGATTGGTTGGGGATCTCAGTGTCAAGACCTCCACACTTAGGTGTGGAGCCAGAAGGAGGAGCATCATCTTCTCATAAATGTCTTAGAGATGAGAGCTGTCATACGCTTTACAAATCCTGAAGGAGGCCTTCTGCCACAAAATGATCTCACTTCAGATGGATGACAAAATTGTGATGTTTTCATCAACAAGCAGGGTGGAGCACTCTCCTACCCTCCGTGCAGGAAGGCTGTGGGGAGGTGAGAGTGGTGCCTTGAGCACATTGCATCAGTTCAGTCATTGTGCAGTCGCTATTCAATGAGTGGGGCAGTCCAGACCTGGTCCTTTCTGCGCCCCCTCTCAATGCAAATCTGCCTCTATCCTGCTTCAAAAATCCAGACCCTGGTTTTTCTGTCAGGATGTATTCACTGCAGTAGACAATGCTCCTGTACACTTTCCTCCTCTTTCCTTAGTTCAGAGGGTGCTGCTCAAGCTGTAGGCAAACGGGGGCTGGATGATTCTCATCATCCCAGACTGGCCTCGGCAGATATAATTTGCATAAACAGATGGTCAGAAGTTCTCCTGAGGGGACTCTCACTATGAGCGGACCCTCTGACACAGGGACTTGGAGCCATCCTTCCTACGCTCCCCTCATCTCCATGTCGGGCTCCTGAGGAAATGAAAGTGGGCAAGTTTTAGGTTTCCAGACAATCGTAGAAATCTTCTTAGCCGCACGTAGACCTTCCACCAGGAGGACTTACGCGGCTAAGTGGTTACACTTCATCATCTGGTGTGCAAAGTTCCATCTGGACCCTTTTGGTTTCTCACCAAGTAAAATTTTGGGGTGCTTCATGGACCTGTCGATCGCATGTCTGCATTTCTCGGCAGAGAATATTCACCTCTGCACGGTTTCAGACTATCTTGAGCCAGTAGACAACATGTCACTGGCTCAGTTACCCTTAGTCAAGTTTTGCTTCTCCCTACCTACTTCGTTAATTCCAGAATGAAGGAGAATGCTCCCTTTATCTCTCTGAATGTTGAGGGTTCTGCGATTCTACATCGAAAGAACGAAAAGATATATCCAAGCAACTATTGTATTTTTCCGAATGCCTTGGCTGGGTCAGCCTGTTGTCATGAGATGTATTTCTGCTTGGTAAGTAGCATGTCTTCGAAACTGTTAATCCATGAAAGAGCTCAAGTTGGAAGACCAATATCTTCCCTTGTCAATCTTCACCATTCATTACTTCCTGGGTGTAAGCCGGAGGCTCGCAGTCGTCACGGGAGCTTTTTTTTAAAGCTTGCACTAGCGCCGCCCCTCGAGGTGGCGTCGTCGTCATGCGAGGGGCAGCCGTTAGTAGCGACCGACTCCTCCTCCAACTCAGTTCTGTTTCTCCCCCGTCGAGGCAGCACCTGCTATGGAGCATTTGTATTTTCGACTGCATCAGCGACTCCTCTTTTCCACACACTCGGCCCAACCGGTAAGACTGTTCTTTTCTTTCTAAAGGCGCGGGTGTGTTTTCCTGTTTTCTCATTAGTTTGCGTTATGTCCGGTTCGGAGCTAAGCATTCTTCTAAGGCGACGCGCTCCTATGCGCCAGTGCTCCTGTGGCGGCATTTCTCCGTCTCGGACCGGCATGGCGTTTGTCTTCGTTGCCTGGGACCCAACCATGACATGGATTAGTGTGGCGCCTGTTTCTCTATGGACGCCGTGTCTTGAAGTCCGCAGCGTTTAAGCTCGACAAGAGCCGGCGACCTGGAGGCGGCGTCCTCAAGGGATTCTCAGGTAGGTCTCTAGGCCCTTCCCGGGTCCCCTCCGGGCCTATACGATCCGAGGAGGGAGGAGGTCTCCTCGTCTTTTCTTGCCTAGGAGGCCCTTCTGCGGTGTCGGGGCGTCGTGAGTCCCTCCGGACGCGGCGCCAACCGCCCTCGGCAGTCACCTCCTCAGGTGCAGGCTCCCGTGTCGAGGCCCCTTGACTTTTGGGCCTGGCACCGGTGGACCCTCGACGCCACCTTTTGGCGCCGTTTTGGATCCCGGCGCCATTCGCGGTGCTGGTGATCGAAGCGGCGGCGTTCCCGACACCGTTTTGGATCCCGGCGCCGGTGATCAGCGGCGCCGCTTTGGATCCCGGCGCCGTTCGCGGTGCCGGTGATCATGGCGGCACCGTTGGTGCCGCTTTGGGCCTCGGCGCCGATGGTCATGGCGGCACCGTCGGCGGCGCCGCCTCGCCTCCCGGTGCCGTTGGCGGCGCCGTGGGCCTGGTCTTGCCTCCTTGCGGCGCCGGGTCGGTTTCCGGCACCGGGAGCAGTGCCGTTTGTCCTGCCGGCGCCGTGGGGGGTTGGGAGTCGGGCCTGGCTGCTGCCGGCGTTGGGGGCGAGCGGCGCCGCCGTTGGTACCGGTGCTGTTCGCGGCGCTGTGGCCTCTGGGACCCCTGGGGTGGCCAGCATTGAGGTCCAGCTGGTCTCGTCCTCCTCGGAGGATGACTCAAACGTGGACCCATCCTGGCACCCACTCTTGAGGTCTGGGTCCCCTGTGGCTAGAGGTACCAGGCGGCGCAGCAGGCCCCTTCCTCTGTCCCCCCTTCCATGCGTCTCCTGAGGGCTCCCCTGACTGGGGTGGCGGGGTCCCAGGGGCAGGTGTGGGGGTGGCGGAGGGCTCCCCTCTCCGGAGCGGTGACAGCTACCCCCGGGTGCTGTTGCCCCCTCTGGAGACAGGGGCGCTGCTGTCGAGGAGGAGGCCCTCTCAGAGTCCAGAGGGTTGAGGGCAGAGGGTCTGGCGCTCGGTCTTCTTTAGCCACCTCAGGGGGTGGCCAGGAGCCGTAGTGCCGAACCCGCCCTCCCGACGGGGCTCTAGGGTGCCCTCCGGCAGCGTTCTTAGGGGCTGCCCTTCTGGATCCATGCAGTCCCGACGTCGTCACAGGGGAGGTTCTCCCAGGCTCCGCTTCCCCAGAGTTCCGTTCTGCGGCCTGGTCTGTTGTCCGGGACCCCTCCAGCTAGGGCTCCGTTCCCCGGATTCCACAGCCCTGGCAGAGAGCTGTTGCCTCCTCGGAGGTGCCCCTCTCCCATCTCTCTGCCTCCACCACCCCCGTTCCCAGGCCATGTCGGTCCTACGGGTCCGTTATCCTGGGAGCAGTTCAGGGGTTCTGCAGCGGCAATCCCTCATATGTTGAGATACATGCATGAGCGGGTCTTTCGACTCTCCCCACCGCGCAAAGAGTCCTCTGGACATTCCAGCTCCCATCATCCTCGTCTCCCTCCTCTGGGGAGGAACCCCTACTCATCTCTCCTCCGATGCTGATTTCACGGAATATCAGCGTTTCCTTTCGAGGAAGGTGAGGATCTTCAATTTCCTATGTTCGGAGACAATACCGAGCAGGAGGCAGAATTCCTTGGTGAATTCAGTGCCCAGCATTTGGTGGTACCATCCTGGCCTATCCCCTTCCAGGAGGCGTCTGTCCGGTCCTGGCAGTCCCCAGCCGCTTCTTCTCCAGCCCCGGCTGACTGTCAGCGTAGGTATTGTGCACCCTCAGAGTCTCTAGGTACCCTTCCCAACCCCCCCTCTGGTTTGGTCTACCTGGACACTCCTTCCGGGCGCCGCTGCCTGGCGCACGACCGCCCACCGGATCCGGACTCTCTCCAGTTCGACCGTTGGGAGCGAAAGTGTTCTCTTCTTCTCGTGCGGTTGCCTGTATTGCATCTCATCAGGCTCACCACGCTGCCTACAACTGGCATTTGTGGTCGATGTTGTCCCAGCTGTTGGCATCAATGCCTGATACGGAGCAAACCAGACAAGCTGTTGCCCTCTCCGCGGTAGGCCTGGAGCTGGCAAGACACCAAGCAAGGGCATCTTACAACGCCAATGAGGTGGCTTCCAGGCTTGCGGGGACAGCAATCTGCATCAGGCGGACGGCATGGCTTCGTCTCTCTAGGTTGTCACCCCTGGCCCGGCGTAGGGTGATTCGCTCCGCCTTCCGGGGGACCCGTCTCTTCTCCTCTAGAGCTAGGAGACTTTTGCAGGGGCTCTCTCCGTCTCCTCGTCCTCGGGAGGTGCCTCCTAGCTCTTCTCCCACTTAGGCTTTTCTGAATAAGCCAGGGTCTTCTCCTTCTGTTTCTCACCAACAGGAGGCTGGGGGTCTTGTTCCCTCAGGGTATTTTACCTCTCCCCGGGAGAGGAGCTTGGTACTCACCCAGGAAGTAATGAATGGTGAAGATTGACAAGGGAAGATATGAAAGTCCACGCACTCACCGTAATTCTTGATCTTCTCTTGTATCTTCACCATTCATTACTTACACCCGCCCACCATCCCTCAGTGGCCTCCTCCTGTGGCTTCTCCCCCGTCTCCTTCCTCTCTCTGCCAAAAAATACAAAAAAAAAAAAAGAGGAAAAATTACCAATTTTTCAAAAAAAAAATATATATATTTTTTGGGGGGCCTTATTTCTATCCAGAAAAATTATTTACTCTAAGATTCTTGGGCCGTTTTCCTAGAATTGCGGTGTGGTGATCAGGCTGCACAACTATCTCTTGCCATACCTTCTGGCGAGATACTTCTGGGTTTTTTTTTTGCCTGACTCTGTCTATACAGTTTTAATCCTGCAATTCTCTGCTACCGGCTGTTAAGCCCTAGAATCACAAACCTCCCCTTTATTCTTGCCTTGCAGAGCAGAGGAACAGGTACGATTATTTTTCCTTCAAAAAAAAAAAAAGGGAAAAAACTGAGGGAACTCTCTCCGACTGCTGTAAGGCAATCTCTGGCTTTTAGGGTCATGCTCCTAAGCCTGCAAGTTATGCTCTATCAAAAAAAAAAAACAAAGGCAAAGAAAATTCTTTCTTACAATAATATTGATGATTGTTTTTCCCTTCAAGTGTCCTTCCTGGACAGTTTTGCAGAGAAGCAGTGCTGACCATGACCAGTCTTCGCCAGCCCAAGCCTCTGGCCCCTGCCTTGTGAAGTCCGACTGAGTTCCATTTCAATACCTATAAACCGCCTGAAAGGCCTAGATTTTCCATTTCTAAACCCTTGAGCAGCTTTTACATGCCCTGGGATTTATCCTTTCCTACTGGGTGTCCTCCAGTTAAAGGCCTTTTCTCGGCCAGGAGCCCGAAGTGGGAATCAAGGACCATGGCATGTTGAGGACGAGGACTATGCCCTCCTGAGTCTGTCTAGCGGGTTCGGTGAACCTTCTCTTCAGCTCTATCACCAGGGATTCTTGCTTCCCTGCTAATCGAGCCTTAAGCTTTCAGCTAACTATGCTCGTTGGGCATTCTAGTCCCTTCAACATCCCATCTTTCTCTTCTCTTCTTCTTCTTCTTTCTTTCTCATTACCTTCCTTCTCTCTCTCCTCCTAGAGCCGCCCAGGTAAGGAGGCCCTGCGATCCCTAGGTTAGGAATGCTCTTATCTCCTCTGTCCTTTCTCCATCGGCTTATTCCTTTTTCAGTTCATTCTTCCTTACTTTTGCTATCCCTTGGCTATCTTGCCTCGCTATCTCTCTTTCTATGCTTTACGCTTTTGCCTCTCAGGCTCCACAGAACTGAGTTGGAGGAGAAGTAGAGTCGCTACTAGCGGCCGCCCTTGGCGCATGAGCGTCACTCGGGGCGGCGCCGTTGGTGCTAGCTTTTAAAAAAAAAAAAAAAAGCTCCCATGACGAGTGCGCGCCTCCGGCTTACACCCAGGAAGTAATGAATGGTGAAGATACAAGAGAAGATCAAGAATTACGGTAGGTACGTAATTTTCATTTCTCACCACTCTACCGGAGCGGTTGCGGCTTTCCTGGTGGAGATTCGTAATGTACCCATTGCAGACATCTGCAAGGCAGAACTGGAGCTCAGTGCATACCTTTGTAAGCACTATGTTCTGGATGTCCATGTCTGACAGTTAACTTTCTTTGGCAGGACAGTCTATATGGACTTCTGTCGTGAGTGAGCTCTGTCTCCTACCACCCTACTAAGGGGGATTTGTTTTTTAGCGCTGTACTCTCCCATTAATGTGAATGAGTGGTGAAAATTTTTAGTCCAGGAAGATATGGAAATTACGTACTTACCGTAATTCTTGATCTTCTTGAGACGAAATCTCTACCACTCATCACACCCACCTCCACCATCCCGAGCTCACTGTTTCTGTTTTGGTCTTCCTTCCTTGTTGTTCAGGCTGTGAAGACATTGTTGAATTGACCTTTCTTACATGGGTCATTCGGGCCTTCACATTCCCGGAAGTTAGGGTTAGGTTTTCTTTCGTTACTTTACTCTGCGCCTCCTCGGTCGAAAAGGTATTGAGGCATTTGGAGGGTCAACGTCGAGATAGCCCATACAGTGCAAGCTAGTCTTGTGGCACTGTGCATGCGCTGTCCTATCTCTGTGTCTGCCCTCCTTAAGATTTTTGGCTCCCGGGGGGTCCTAGCGCCTCCGGGGTAGTCCCATTAGTGTGAATGAGTGGTGGAGACTTCATCCAAGAAGATCAAGAATTACGGTTAGTACGTAATTTCCATTTCATGCCTTTGTCACCTCTAGGGTCAACTAGTGCAACACTTTATACCAAGGGTTATCTGAGGTTTGCTACAGCACCTGCAGCTAGTCCAGAATCCTGCAGCTGGCTGACTGTGGTCTCCTCTTGTAAGGATTACGTCATGATGGTTCTTTGTGTGCTGCACTGGCTGCCTATGTAGTGGCACATAACCTTAAAGACATGCTTGATAACATTCAAGGCTCTACTCAGTTTAGGACCAGACTACTTAAAATACCTCCTAGTTCCTTATCACTCAACTCGCTCCCTCCAGTCTTCCAATGCAGATCTGCTCGTTGTCCCTGTATCTAGGCTACGACAATATGGGGACAGAGCATTTTGTGTTATGGCGCTTACTCTTTGGAATGTTTTCCAACAACATGTTAGATCTACCTATGCTGTGGGGGCCTTTAAGACTAATTTAAAAACATCTCTTCAGTAAAGCATTTCCCTGATTATTTTAAGTATTGCTGGAGTTTGTTTTAATTGCTCATTGTTCACTGTTTAATTATTACGAAGTTTTATTTTTTTGTGTTTACTGTGAAGCAGCCTGAGCCTTTGGGAAAGGGTGCTGTATAAATAAAATTGCCTTGCCTTACCCCGTTTTCAAACAACATGAAGTCTTGCTGTATTCTGACAATAGTAGTGAGTCCCAACCTTCGAACTTCCCCGGAGATGAAAGAGTTAACTTTCCATGCCAGGCATGCAACGCTGAGCTTGAGCTTGGTTGAGACTCTGTCTGTTGCTGTTTGAACTCAAACCGTCAGATTCTTTACTCCGCCTCACTGAATAGTCGCTCCAGAGATTTCTCCTTCTGCTCGGTTCAATTTGTCAGTTAAAGTACCGTTTTTCTCGGTTTTCGACCGAATTTAAACCGCAATCTGTCGGTTCAGTCTCTGTCTGTGGTATTTGTGAGTACTAGATAGGTTTATATTATTTTCTATTCTGTGTGGAACTTATAAACGGTTTATTGGTTCGGTTTGAACCGATCAAGTTGCTAAAAAATCTTTATCTGTACTTTTAGAGTGTGGTTACCTGTTCTTATCGGGTCTAAAAAAAACTGATTTTATTACGTTTTTTTCCATGACCCGTGACACGGTCAGGAACCGATAAGAGGGTCTTGCCTGGCGGATTGCCATTAAAAGGGTAAGTTTGGTTAGGGCTGGCACAATGTCTGAGAAACCCAAAAGAAAAACCGGGCCCACTGGGTTTCAACACTGCAGTGTGTGTGGGGAAGTCTTTGCTAAGGCTGATCCCACACCACCTGTGTTTATTGTCTGGGGTTTGACCACCTCAATGCAGACTGCCAGATTTGTAAAAATTTTCCTGCAGCTACCCTAGAAAAGCAGTTGGTAGGCTTAGGGAAAGGGAGGCCAAAAAGTCAGCTGAACCGGATGGCCAGCCCGGTTCGGTTCAAACCGAACCAGAAGGAGTGCCCTCTGACCAGGGCGAGACTTCTTCGGGCAAAAGGAGATCCGATTCTGAGGAGTTGGTTCCAGCTAAGAGAACAAGAAAGGAAAAATCAGCTGGTGTGGATCCAAAACTTTCTTCTCCAACCACTGAAGAAATAGCCAAGGCGATAAAAATTGTGCAGTCGCTTTCCCTGGTTCCGACCGAACCGGCACCATCAGGGAGGCACTCGGTTCAGTCGGTTCCACTGGTTCAAGATTATGATTTAGAGGAATATTGTGAACTAGAAGAGGAGGAAGAGGAGTATGAGGAAAGTGAATGTGGTTTTGAAAGTCTAGATGTGCCCATTGACACGGACATCTCCCCAGACAGACCTTCAGGAGTGTCTCCTCCTAGGCTTTCTGAGTCCCCCTCCCATTTCATGTTTTATAAAAAAGTGGCTGAAACCCTCCAGCTTCCTATGGAAGAAGCTGTGGATGACCAGGAGGAGCCTGACTATGTGGAAATGATGGATATCCCAGAGTCTAGGAGGCTGTCTATTCCCTTACACAAATCTTTTGGGAAACAGACATTTAAGATTTTAACGACTCCTAACACCATACCTCCTGTGGATAAAAGAATGGACAAGAGGTATACATTGTCAGGCTCAGATACGGAGTTCCTTACACAACAATGCAGCCATGTTGGGGTAGTGCAGGCTGCAGCCTGTGACAAGGCAAATATTCCCTTGGATCTGTGGCACTTCGTAGAATGGCTTGGCTCAGATGTACTAGCCTATCACAGGATACCCAGACTAAGGCCATGGATTTTCCTGTTGTGGGTAATTCTCTGGGGAGCAAACAGAGAATTACATGAAGAAAATGGACGAATATAGGACCACCTATATGAGTGTCTAGGCCAAGGAAAGGCAGGCTACTCCTCAAAGGCAGCATCCCAGGGGCAGGGCAGGCCTTTCATAGGCCTTTCTGTCTACTAAGCTCAGGCCTCCTTCTGCCTACGCCAGAGGGGGTTCTTTAGAGGGAGAGGCAGAAGGGCACAAGCAGACCTGCTTCCACCCCTCAGCCAAAACCCCTGCCAAACAGGCACCTGATGGGTTTGCCAGGGCCGATTCTCCACCACCTGTAGGGGGTAGGCTGGCTTACTTTGTCCAGGACTGGGAGTCTCTAACATCAGACAAGTGGGTCCTGGAAGTAGTAAGCCAGGGACTGGTTCTCAGCTTCAAAAAATTTCCAAAGCTGAGAACCAGATCTTTTCCACCTGCAAATCCTTCAGAGGCACTTACCCTAGAGGCAGAGGTCTCTTACCTTCTGGCTCTCAGAGCTGTGGAACGGGTTCCACCCCTACACCAGGGCAAAGGATTGTACTCCAGGTACTTCCTTACCCCAAACAAGACAGGAGAATGGCGGCCCATCCTGGATCTCAGATATTTAAACAAGCACCTTTTAAAGCCAAAATTCAAAATGGTGACTCAGGGAATAATTCTACCCTCTCTAAGGCCAGGGGACTGGCTAGTTTCCTGGACCTCAAGGATGCCTATTTCCATATTCTCATCAGAAGCTCCCATTGAAAGTACCTCAGGTTCGAGCTGCCCTCAAGCCATTACCAGTTCAGAGCAATGCCCTTTGGTCTAACCTCTGCTCCAAGGGTGTTCACAAAATGTCTGGCAGTAGTAGTTACTTCTTTAAGAAGGCAAAGGATTGCCATCTTCCCATACCTGGACGACTGACTCATAGTAGGCCAGTCCCCAGACCAAGTCAGGTTACACCTACAGATAACTCAGTAACTGCTCACCTCTCTGGGTTTCCTTCTGAATCTTTCAAAGTCAGTTTTAGAGCCTGTTCAGCTCCTCACCTTCATAGGTGCAGAACTAGATACAGAAAGGGCCAGAGCCTTCCTTCCCCTGGACAGGGCAAGGACCCTTATCACTCTGGCCTCCTCATTCAACCTTCAGGTGTCTCGACCAGCAAGGCATTTCCTGCAGCTCCTGGGGCACATGGCTGCTTCTACAGCAGTGGTGCAAGGAGCAAGATTTCAGATGAGGGACATTCAGTTCCATTTGAGAGCCTTTTGGTCTCAGAAAAAGAACCCTCTGACCAAACTGATCCCAGTGACTCGAACCCTGATCCAGGCCTTGCAGTGGTGGCAGGATCAGAACAGTCTGAGACAAGGAGTTCCCTTTGTCACTCAGTCTCACTCTTTAATCCTTACTACAGATGCCTTTCTCTTGGGGTGGGGGGCTCACTTGGGCTACCTGACCACCCAGGGGTTGTAGTCCCCTCAGGAATCTCTGCTTCACATCAATCTGTGAACTCAGAGCAGTATTTCTAGCACTACAAGTTTTTTCCAAGTCTGTTCTGAACAAAGTTATTCAGATCAGAACAGACAATACCACCACAATGTGGTACATCAACAAGCAAGGAGGCACTCGGTCTACGGCCTTGTGCACAGAAGCAATGAAGTTGTGGTCTCTGGCTTATTCCCTGAACTTCTCCCTCACAGCAGTACACCTCCCAGGCAAGGACAGTGTCCTGGCAGATGCTCTCAGCAGGATATCTCAGGGCCATCACGAATGGTCACTGGATCCCCTGGTCTTGGAGGTGATATTCTCCAGATGGGGCACCCCACAGACAGATCTTTTTGCAGCCCCAGACAATCACCAACTTCCCCTGTTTTGCTGCAGGCCCCCAGTGTTGGGCTCAGTCCCCTATATGCCTTAGTTCTCAATTGGGAAGGGAAGTTCCTGTATGCTTTCTCCCCCTTCCCTCTCCTGTTCAAAATGCTAGTCAAAATCAGGTCTCAGCCCTGCAAAGTGATCCTGATTGCTCCAGACTGGGCCAGACGGCCCTGGTATCCTCTCCTATTGTCCTTATCAGTCCATCTTCCCCTGGCTCTTCCCAGGAATTACAACCTGTTAACCCGTGCTCAGGGGAGGGTTTGGTACCCGAATCTCAAATCTCAAGGCCTGGCTCTTGAAGAGTTAGAGTTTGCTGATTTACACCTCTCCCAAGGTGTTATGGATATTCTAAAGGCTTCTATGAAGCCTTCCACCAGAACTACTTATAATTCCAAGTGGAAAGATTTTCCATATGGTGCTCTGGGAAGCTTATTTCCCAGAATCTGCTGATCTGCCCACAGTACTTGACTATATGGTCCATCTGAATAGCTTGGGACTCAGACCAGCTACACTAAGAGTGCATCTGGCAGCTGTTTCTGCTTTCATTTCAGCAGGTAACCCTCTTCTCTTTCACAGCTCACCCTGTTTTCTCCAAGTTTTTCAAGGGATTGCGTCATACCAATCCTCCATTCAGGGATCCCTGCCCCTGCTTGGGATCTTAACATTTGCATTGCTCAGTTTATGCAACCCCTTTTGAGCCCTTGTCCTCAGCAGAGCTTAACTTGACTTGGAAAAACTGGTGTTTTGGTGGCCATCACTTCTGCCAGGTGCATAAGTGAGCTACAAGCCCTGTCAGTGGAGCCTGACTTTATTTCCTTCCATAGGGATAAGGTGGTCCTCAGGACTAACAGGAAGTTTTGCCTAAGGTGGTTTCAGACTCCACCCTTAACCAAACTACGTCTCTTCCTGTGTACTTACTGACCATTCCTCCTCTGGTGAGAGGAGGCTACACAGTCTTGATGTGAAAAGAGCCCTTAGCTACTATATAGAATGTACCAAGGGTCATAGGTTTGACTCCCTCCAACTATTCCTCACTTATGGTGAGGTTGGTAAAGGAAAACCTGCCACTAAAAGATCCATTGCCAGGTGGATTGTCTCTTGTATCCAATTTTGCTATGAAAAATTAGTTAAGGTTCCACCCTCAGGCCTGAGAGCTCACTCTACCAGAGGTACAGCTGCTTCCCTGGCTGCTGCCAGGGATATTCCTATCTTAGAGATATGTCAAGCAGCTACCTGGAAAACACACTTTTACCAAGCATTACTCCCTGGATATCCAGGCTAGGATGATGCTCGGATTGGCACAGCTGTGCTTCAGAGCCTATTTCCTAAGTAGGTTCTGTCCCTTCTCCATGGAGGTACTGCTTGGTAGACTGCTATTGTCAGAATACAGCAAGACTTCATGTTGTTTGAAGAAGAAATTACTCACCTTAGTAATGTTGTTTCTTCTAATGGAGTCTTGCTGTATTCTGACCTCCCCCCCTGCCTTCCCCTCTCTGAACCTCTGTTTTTGGGATGTGGGTGGGCAGTGGCAGTGTTGGCACTCAGGAAGTGCCCCACCTTTTTTGTTATCACCCTTTCTTTGGGTGAGTGGGTGTTGTGTTATTTAATTTTTTGGGTCTCCTGACTTGAGTCTTTGTTTTGGGACCAAAAAAAAAAAAAATTTGTTATTATGTTAGTAGCCAGTTGGCTAGTGTAGGTTTACAGCTTCCACACAGGACCTCAGTGAGTTTAGCTCGAAAAGATCTGACGGTTTGAGTTCAAACAGCAACAGACAGAGTCTCAACCGAGCTCGAGCTCGAGCTCAGCATTCCATGCCTGGCATGGAAAGTTAACTCTTTCATCTCCGTGGCAGTTCGAAGGTTGGGACTCACTGCTATTGTCAGAATACAGCAAGACTCCATTAGAAGAAACAACATTACTAAGGTGAGTAATTTTTTCTTACCATCCGTGGGAGTCCATCTCAATGAACAAATGGGTTCTAAGTATCAGCTGAGATGGGTACTCCTTGGAATTGTTGGAAACCCTCCCAGACAATTCTTCCAGAAGGCAAATCCCCTTGTCAACACACACGTCAGAGCTTTTGGCACAGGAGATTGCAGGCCTTCTGAGAAACAGGGCAGTGGAAATAGTACCAGTCAGAAAATGCAGCACAGGGTTCTACTCCCACTAGTTCCTGGGACCAGAGAAATCTGGGAGCATGGGCCCCATTCTCAACCACAGAGATCTGAACAAATACATGAAACAAGAAAAATTCTGAATGATTTCTCTGAAACCCTTGCTATCTTACCTGAAACAGGATTGGTTGGCATCACTGGTCATGCAGGATGCATACCAGAACACAATGGTGCACCTCAGCCACCACAAGTACCTCCATTTCCGCGTGGAGGGACAACACTGTCAGTGCACAGTCCTACCCTGTGGGCTTTCCTCGACACCGGATGTCTTTACAAAGTGCTTTGCAGTACTTGCAAGGCACCTCAGACAGATCGGACTCCAAGTCTTCCCGTTTATGGAAGAGGAGCTAATTTCAAGCCTGTCCAGACAGGAGACAGAGCAGGCAGCGGCCACTGCCTTTCAATTCCTAACATCTATGGGAGTTCTGCCTATTCCCTCAAAGTCTCAGCTAGAGCCTTCCCAGGATCTGCTTTTCATTGGAGCTGTTCTGGACATGATCCAAGCTCGGGCCTTCCTCCCAGACAGCAGACTACGGACAGTCTTACAGATGGCATGCTACATCATGGAACGCAAGACTCTACCAGCCTACTCCATGCAATGCATGCTGGACCTAACAGCCTCCTCATTGTTCACAGTGCTTCTAGTAATGCTGCACATGAGGACAACTCAGTAGATGTTCAGTATCCAGTGGCCACAGTCATTACACCCTCTAAACTATACCATTCAGGTGACCAAACCCCTGGTGAGGTCCCTGATGTGGTGTTCAATGGAGGAAAACTTCCTTCAGGGCTTTCCCTTCTCCCCACCAGAGCCACAGGTGAGACTCATCTCGGATGCCTCCCTGCTGGTGTTGGCTTTCCATCTTAATCAGGCTATAAACCTGCCTACCTACTTTGTCAACTTCCAGAATGAGGCAGAAACGACTCTCCACTCACTGGATGTTAAGAGCATCCTACCTGGACAGAACTAAGGACTACAGACCGTCAAAAATTCTCTTTGTCTCTTTCGACCCTAATTGAAATGTACAGCCTGTCAGTCAAGTGCATTTCAGCCTTGATTGTAAACCGCCTTCGCCACTGCTATGCTACTGGAGGGCAAGCTACATGCCCACTCCACCAGAGCGGTTGCCACTTTTCTGCCAGCGATGCACTTTGTGCCTGTTGGAGAAATTTGGAGCATTGTGCATATTTTTCCAACCACTGTACCCTGTATGTCCATCCCAGCCAGCATGCCACCTCTAGCAGGACAGTTTTAAATGGATTACTATCCTAAGTGATCCCCTGGGATCCAACCTTCCTAGGCTGGGGAACCTTTTCTAAGCTTGCTACCATGACCCATTAATGGGAATCTATGGAGAAGCTTGATTCATGGAAGATATGGAAGTTACATACTTACCTTAAGTGTTGATCTTCTTGAATATCTTCTCCATAGATTACCATGCCCACCCACCATCCCCTGGACCCACTCCAGCATTATTGTGTTGATCTTCACCCCTTTGTACTTGACTTGGGCTATGAAAACACTGTGTTACTGGGTCCCTTCTTACATGGGCCACCAGGTTTATCTTGTGCCCATTAGGTTAAGTGCATAGGTTACTTGCTAGGTTCATGCTGCTCACCTCTTCGGTAAAAAATTTACAGCGGTGGTTGGAGGCTTGCGCCACTGTATACCAGCGAGTGCATGTGATGACACATCCATGAGGTCTACTAGTGCTGTCAGTCTTCCAGAAAAGTTCTGGCCCGGGGGGGGGGGTCCCTAGTGCTTCTGGCACAAACCCATTAGTTTCAATCTATAGAGAAGATATTCAGAAGATCAACAGTTACGGTAAATATGTAACTTCCATTTTTCATGCTAAGTTATTGCAATGCAAAAGGACAAAGAATAGCTGGACAGGAAATTTAAAAAACTGTACACCTCCGCCAACTGTCTGGGTCAAGCGTACTTACCAAGGTACTGGGGAGTTGCATGAAAGATTTGCACTGATGGGGAAGTGAGATTAATCATGTTAATATTTTAAAAGAAACAGTAAATGGGGGAGGGTAGTTTCACATAAAAAAAAAACAGGTACATTTTTTAAAAACATGCTGACCTTTTGGTGCTTTTTTTATGTGGATTAACTGTGAGCAAGATATATTTTTATTAATGAATTACACTGGCTAAGTTATTTGTAAAATGTGGAGGGAAATTTTTGTTGGGGGATGGCTGCCAGCTGAATCTGATTTTTTTTTAAATTTGTGCAGTCTTATAGTTTAACATATTCTAACATATTCCGAGACAGTTGAGATACAACTGCATTACTTATCCTTTGATTTTCACAAACAAACGACTGAGAAATCCCCAACTCCAGTTATGGACTTGTCTCTACAGAAACCATCTTGATCTTATCTGTGTCAGTCTTCACCATTCATCACCTTTGGGTTATCGGCCGGAGGTCATGACCCCACGGGAGCTTTTTTTTTTTTTTTGGATGGGCGGAGTCGGCGCACCATCGGCACCACCATCGAGGCCAACGCACTGCGTGGTGCTCGTGGGTTGTCCGTTAGGTGCTGTCGACTCCGCCCTTCCGTCAGTTCTTCGTCTCCCGCCGTCGAGGTCACCTCGTGGGATGCTTCGAGACAGAGAAGTTTTTCAGGCCTACCTGCTATATAGTAAATTTAATTCCCTCAACTCCGTGTTGAGGATTGTTGGCACTGAAGTCCATCGGCCCCCTTCCTGCCGGTTCTGATAGACACTCGATGTCGCCCGGTAAGATCTTTCCATTTATTTGTTTCATTTTCGACGTCGAGTCTTGTTTGCTGTTTTTTTCTGTAGGTCATGTCTAGGTCAGAGGGCAAGAAATCTTCGAGGCGAGACGGCCCCCATGCGACGGTGCCCATGCAGCTGAAAGTACTCTGTCACCAAACAGTACAGCTGTTGCCTTACATGTCTTGGCCCTCTTCACAACGTGGACTCGTGCAACACCTGTTTCTCCATGGACCACTTGGTCATCAAACTATGCGCCTGGAAAGTGGGGCGAGCTTCACCAACTTTCAGGGGTCGGGCGCACACTCGGGCCAAGCCGTGTTCTCGCGGCCTTTCCTCCGGGTCCCCTCCCAGATCTATATGAACCAAGGAGGAGGGGGGAGCCTTGACCTCTTGTAGCCAAGCCATGGCCGAGGCTCCTCCCGCAGTGCAGGAGACCCAGTCTGTTCCCTCCGGGGGACGGGCGGGAGGCAACGCACTGGCAGTCGACCCTTCGGGGGCGAAGTCTCATCTGGTGTTGGACCCACGCCCGGAAGGCCTGGGTCACTGCTGTCTGTTGGCGCCGTTCGCGGTGCCGTGGTCCCTGATGGAGTCACCATTGGCACCAGTCCATGGCTCAGCGCCGTGGCTGCTGTCGGCGCTGTTTGTGGAGCCGATAGTGCTAGTGGCACTGTGGGAGGTTCTGCGGTGTCATCTCTGACTTTTTCTCGCCTCGGTGCCATCTGCGGCACCAAGGTTGAGCACAGCGCCGTGTCCAGCTCCAGGGCCATTCACAGTTCTGGACATGGGCACAGTGCCATGGGGGTTTTGGATCTCGGTGCCAAAAGTGCTGTTGGAGCTGTTGTTGGCACCATCTCTGTCCTCCGTGCTGCGAGCAGCGCCGTGGAACGGGATGACACCATGGAGGTCTCTGACCTTGGCGCCGAGAGCACTGTCAGAGCCATCATCAGCGCCATCTCTGTTCTTATGCTCGACGGCGCCTGTGGTGGGACGCGCCATGTCGGGTTCTGGCTCGGAGACGGCTGCCCTGGTTGGAGCCATGTCCTCTTCTACCACTGTTCATGGTGCTGCGGAGGATGCTGATACCAACTCGGGTACGGTCTCTGTTTCTGGTACCCTGTTTGGTTGGGATAGCAGCAGGCGCCCGCCAACTGTTTGGCACAGGGCTTTGATCTCCACCTCTTTGGAGGAGTCGGAGTCGGATTCTGAGTCAGACAGGCAGTCTGGCTTCTTGGAGTTAGCTGCTGGCATGGGCACCCTTGTAGTGTCCTCGACAGACTGGAGTCAGACACCCTCTGAGGAGCGGACAGTGACTGCCGGGGCAGGGTCAGGGGTTCTGACCAGCAGGCAGCGATGCAGGCCACCATTGCACTGCAGCCTGGCCTTAGCGGGTTCTCTGACCCTCAGCGGTGGTACCCCCTCAGGTGGTGTGCCTGGATTGCCCAACTTTGGGGCCGATCAGAGCACCCATGAGAGGGGAGGGTGCTGTGCCCTGGATGGCTCCTTTCAGGGGCCAAACAGGGCTGTCAGTTGCCTAGGCTAGCTCTCTCGAGGAGGAGGGCACTCTTGGATTCCGAGGGGTCGAGGGGCATGGTGTCTGCGTGGCAACCTTTTTTTGGAGTGCAACCCGGGCTCTGGGAGAAGCTGTAGCATGGATCTCTGCTCTTCCCCCTTGGTTTCTTTGAGATGGCCCCATTCTTTGGAGGTAGGGGACCGTCCTTCTGGACCTACACGGCCCTGGTCACCTCAAAGGGGGGATTCTTCCAGGCGCAGCCAAGGCAGTTCCGATATGGTTGTTTAGCTGTCGGCTGTGGAGTCTTCAGGAGCACCTTCATCTTCTGGTGCTCCTGGTGCGCTCCCTAGCCCAGACGGAGGTCAGTCAATTTCTCTTGTCAGCTCTGTCCCTATCCCTCTGCCACATTCTCCGGCGCTCCCAGGCATCCTTGGTCCTAGCGGGCCCCTCTCTCCTGGGAGCAGTTCAGGGCTGTGGCTGCTCGATTCCCCGCTTACATCAGGGCAATGAACAGACAGGTTTTTTAACCTTGCCCTGAGCAGCCACCCTCTGAACATTTGAGGTCTTCTGACTTCTCATCCCCCTCTTCTGGGGGAGAGGAGCTATCTGTCCACATCTCCCCAGCTGCTGATCTTGCGGAGTATCAGTGATTCCTTGTGAGGATGTTGGAGGACCTGCACATCACCCCTCCCACTCAAAGCAATCCAGAGCACTCTGCGCACGCCTTTCTAGGCGAATTCAGCGAGGACACCCTTGTGGTGCCCCTTTGGCCTGCTCCCTTCCGGAAGGTGTCGTTGCGTTCCTGACAGAGGCCCTTTTCCAAAGTTCCTACCCCTAAGGATCTCTGCCAGTGGTATTGCACCCCCCGTAGTCTCCAGGTTCCATGCCTCATCCTCAGTCAGGATTGATGCAGCTGGACACTCCTGATGGGCTTCGCGCCCTCCACCATGACCGGCCCCCAGATCAAGATTCCTTGGATTTTGACTTCTGGGGGAGGAGGATGTTCTACTCGGCATGGTTGCTGCTCTCTATCACAGCACATCAGGCCCACTACGCATCCTATGACAGGTTCTTGTGGTCCAGGCTGGGTCAGCTGCTAGCCTCTTTGCCTGATATGGAGCAAACCAGACAAGCCATCGCACTCTCTGCACGTGGCCTGGAGCTGGCAAGGCACTAAGTGAGGGCATCGTACGATGCCAACAAGGTAGCTACCAGGGTCATAGGGACAGCGATCTGCACTAGGCGAGCAGCATGGCTGCGTCTTTCCCGGTTGTCACCCTTGGCCCGGCGTAGGGTGATTAACTCCACTCACCAGAGAACCTATCTCTTCTCCCATAGAGTGAGACGGTGCTTGTCGAGGCAACTTCCTTCCCCCTGCGGGGGGTCCCCATCTCACTCTCCCTACTCTTGGGGACCCTCCCCCCAGGCCTCGAAGGTTCTCCCTCTTAGTGTGTCACCCACTGAGAGCTAAGGTACTCTGTCCCTTAGGGTTACAACCCCTTTGGGGGGGGGGGGGCTCGCCAATCACCCAAAGGTGATGAATGCTGAAATTGACACAGATAAGATATGGAAATTACTTACCTACCGTAATTCTGATCTTTCTGTGTATCTTCTCAATCATCACAATCCCTTCATAATCCCCTGGGGCCTCAGACTCTGGGTCCCCCTCCCTCTCTGTGCCCCCCCCTTTTCTTTGTCAGGAGTGGGGAAAACAGAGGCACATGGGGGATGATATTTCTAAGAAGAGAGTGGTCAGGATGGGGGGGGGGCACTCCTTCTCCAGTGCTCTGGCTCCACCCCTGTGGGGTAAGAGTTGGCAGTTGCCCTCCATTCTCTCCTCCTCCTCCTTTGATCTTCCTGGACTAAGTCTCCATCACTCATTCACACTAGTGGGATAGTGCCGGGGGCGCTAGGACCAAGCAGGAGCCAAACATTTTCTGAAGAGTCGGCGCCGAGTCAGGACCGCATATGCGTGGCACTGCAAGACTGACTCACGCCTGTGTAGGCTATCTCGGTGTTAACCCTCCAACTGCCTCAGTTCCTTTTCTCCCACCGTCAAGTGCGCTTGGATGTCGACGTTGCTCATCTGCCGGAGTCAAAGTTTTCGTCTGTACAACAACAGCTTTTAGTGTTTAATTTAACAGTTTGACTATTTAGTAATAATTTCTTATTTTACAAATAAGAAAAGAAGATTATGAAGAAAAATAAATTCTTTCCTGCCATCAACAGAGTCGTCCTTAGACGGTAGTGGTGACAGTAGGAAGACTTCGTTTGAAAGTTATTATGGCAGAGGGGCTGTGCCTGGTCCGCCACCCTTAAGTAACGGGAGGGTCTGACTATGGACAGTCCTGTGCTCGGGGAGAGTGCACCGGAGCACGAATCTGGCGGTGCCAGGGATCCAGCTCCGCTTAGCCTCGAGCTCTTTTTCGTCATTTGGGGAAGAAGAATCAGTGCTGCTCGAGGTTGCCCGTTGGTACGTCTGCACGAGGATTGTTTGTTGGAAGGAGCGAGAGGCCTGAACCGACTTTCATAGGTTCCCCTCTGCCCCGCTCCTAATGGCCGCATTCTCGACTCTGGACTCCATCTATGTCCTCGTTGGAGTTCCAGTGAGCAGTTTCATCTCTGGGCCGGTCATGTGGAGCAGAGGGTTTGACTTGCCTTTTCTCCTGGCTGTGTTCCTGTTTTCAGGGTCTCTGGGCCTCGGAGCCATTGGACCGGAGCCGGGTCAATTGGATCATAATGTGCGTGGTGCCCTCTTGGTGCCTTCATTGTGTCAACCCCTCGTGCCTACCCCTCTTCCTTTTCCATGCTGGGGCTGGCACAGGCACCACCTTTTTCCTTCTCCCCATCTCCATTGGCTTTTCCATGGTGTTTTTCCTGGTGCCTTGCCAGACACCTTGGTGGCACCGTAGGTCCGGTGCCATGGCCACTGGTTGAGGCATCAGTGCGTGCGTGGCGCCCGCTGGAGTTTGGGTTGGCGCCGTTGCTGGATGCTGCATGGGCTTTGTGGCGGGCGCCGTGGGGCTGTTGTCTTCGTTGCCAGCGCCGCTGGCAGTGCCATGGGTGTCTCATGGTGCCACAGATGCCCACGGGTGTTCATGGGTGTTGTGGGCACCCATGGATGCCATGGACAGTGCCGGGCACTCGCTGGTGGCACTGAGGGCAGCACCGGGCACCCCATGGGTGCCGCGGGTGGTGCCAGGCACCTGTGGGTGGTGTGGGTGGTGCTGGCCACCCACAGGTGCCATGGTCGGTGCCAGGGCACCTGCAGGTGCCGCAGACAGTGCTGGGCACCCACGGGTGGTGCCTGGCACCCATGGGTGCCATGGGTGTCATGAGTCCATGGATGTCATGGGTGCCATGGTACCTTTGGTGCTATGGGTGCCCTCGGGTGCCATTGCTGCCATGGGTTTCTTGGGTGCCACCATGGGTGCCATGGGCATCGGGGTGCTTTGTGTGCCATTACTGCTGTTGGTGCTGAGGATACCTGTGGGTTCCACCATGGGTGCCCTCGGGTGTCTCCCAGGTTGGCATAGGTACTGCTTGGTGCCCTCCTGTGCCATGAGTGATGCTGGTGCCGCAGGGGTGCCAGTTGGTGCTGTCCGACAGAACTAGGGAAAGATCTCTGTTTGCAGACCTCTTCTTTCACGGGACTTGTGGCAGGATGTTTCCACAGAATGAAGTCCTTTTCTGCTAATTATTTTTTCCACACATCTTAGTGGGTGACTGTCTGCATCAGGTCTTGTGTCATCCAGCGGTTTTCCACTGATGGGACTCTTCTGTTCTGCCAGTGGAATCTCTCATTCCACTCAGCACTTTCTCAGCTCCCTACGTGGTGCCAAGCTCCTCGACACCCTTCCTGGTGGCGGAGTCTCTAGTGGCTCTCACCTAGACCTCTTTTTGGGGTCCTTCTGCAGTAAAAGGGCATCTAGATGAGTCTCTCCCTGTCCATCTGGTCAGTGATACAGCGGATGACTCATTTTATATACTGAAGGACACGACCTCTCTATCATCAGAGTCCGTGATGGAAGCTCTTTTCAGTAGTTCTTCAGTAATGGGGTCCACCATAGTGTTCAGACTGCATCTGTGGACCATACACCTCTGTGTCTAGACTCTTTCAGTCGTCAAGACAATTACACTCTGTGGAACATTCTAATTCAATGGTTGGGAGCCGCACAGACTGTTCTGTTCCTTTGATAGGGGTATACAGCCCCCTTCTGATGCTGCCCCTCTGGTGGCTGCTTCAGCACAGGTGGTTAACATCTGTCTCGCTATTATTATTAGTCCAGTCAAGAGTTCAGTTATGGATCCTCAGGCTCCTCCTGCTCCACAGAGGGATGACATCCTTGTCATTTCTGTATCAGGCAATCCTTGCAAAATAGCAACCTGCAACCTTGTCAGGCTCGGACTAATGGAAAAAAAAAAGGAGGGGTTAGAATTATCACAGCACAGAGCCTAGCTGGAATTTCCTGATACCACACTTTGGATCTGGTCAGGTTCCACCTCAACCCTGAGTACCTGATTTCTTCTACCCCAGGGGCAGTCTGCTCCAGCGGTGGTATAGCTCACCTCTTTTCTCTAGAGAGATTTCTCTTATTCCGAGATATTACCAAAACCTAGGTGTCTAACCAGTGTGTTAGTCCCTCCTTTTTTTATCAGGCTTTCTTCTCTTGCTCAGAGCCTAGCAGCAACAGAAGTGACTCTTCAGCGAGTCGGAACTTAGAGTCCTACTTCCATGCTTGCTTCAACTTAAACAGACGACATGCTCCTTTCTTGACCATAGGTCAAGTAGGTCTTTTTCTGAGATAGCGTCTCAGATATTCACACCTTCAGTTCCTGTGCAATGGTTTCGTGCCAGTCGTACACAAAGCTATCCTCTCCGACTGCGTGGCGGAGCTGTGATTTATTTTTTTTTCAACAAAGCAAACTAGAGTCCTTCCTACTCCCTTCAGGGAGGCCGGAGTAAGTAGTGCCTCACTGCATTGAGCCACTTCTGTCGCTATTCGGTCATTTCAATGAATGGGTTAGCCCTAACTTGGTCGTGCTGTATCCCTCCTTGACACACATCTGCCTCTATTTGCCTTACAAATCCAGCCCGTTTTTTTCTGTCAGAATTTTTTTTCCGCAGTGGACACGTCCTCCTGTACACTTTTTCCTTTCTTCCCTGAGTTCAGAGACTGCTACTACAGTTATACACACGGGCAGGATGATTCCTTTTTGGAATATGCGGTGACTAGGATTTGATTCTACTAGACCACCACAAGAGGCTTCTAAGTTGTGTGTCATCTTCCCTCAGGAAGGTTTCAGTGACTAAGTGAAAAACATTCTCCTTGATGGGCTAACCCCACCTGGACCTTCTTTTGCTCACCAAGTAAGGGGTTCAAGTGCTCCTGGACCTGCTGTTTGCAGGTCAGCCATACTTGGTAGTGGGGGTTCCGTCTCCACTTTTCAGTCTACCCTGAACCTGTAGACTTTACCTCTGGCTCTTGCAGTTCCTGAGGTCCTTTTACATTAGATTAGTACATGTCTTTGACACTATTAGTTTTGGTCCTATACCAAAGTCGGTGTCAGTGGGTCACTCAGAACCATCCTCGGTGTTGATGCGTCTGTTGGTGCTGTCCTCGGCACCGTTGAGGTTGTCGGCGCCATCCTCACTGCTGTGTGGCTTGTCGGTGCTGCCCTTGGCGCTGTGTGGCTTTTCGGGGCTTGTTGGCACCATCCTTGGTGCCAGGGGCTCTGTCGGCACCATGCGCTGTGCTGGGCTAGGCCGCGCCATGCTCTTCCTTGGCGCTGAGACTTGGTGTGACGTCTTCCAATCTCCAAGGCTCCTCGACTCCGAACCCTTTTCCCTCCTATTTTCCTTCTGATTTTCACTCCTTTCCTGTCCATACAGTCCCTCCTGGGCTGTCAGGAGATGATATTGAGCCTGAACCAGACCTTAGACTGGGTGATGACGTGGAAGGAACAGGATCTAATCCTGCTGCAGAGCCTGTGGTCGAGGACCTGTCATTTAAGTCTCTGCTGAAAAATTTGAATTCCACTCTTTCTCTCCAGACTATGGATATCGATCCTGGGAAGCTTTTAAGACTCCAGTACTTTCATGTTCCGGACATCCCTATGGATTTAACTCCCCCGGTACAGCCCTCCTTTGAGACGCTTTCTCAAATGATGTGGAATAATCCTGCTCTCATTCCTTCTGTGGCTAAGTCCATAGGAAGTATGCAGCTCCCAAGGATCGACCATTTTGGCCTCTCAAGCCTTTCGGACCCTATTGTAGTCTTGGCAGAGAATGATAAGGCTGTCCTTCCTCAGACTACTGCGGCTCAACCTATAAACAAAGAATCTCGTAAGATAGACACTTTAGGTAAGAGAGTCTTTGCTGCAGCCACCCTGGGTATGTGTATTGCCAACTACCAGTGCTGTTTCTATCAATATGAGTATATTCTGTGGCATTCACTTAAACAAATGGTTGACGCTCTACAGGAGTCGGATGCTAATTCAGAGCTTCTTCAGACCATAACCAGGGGTATCTAGTCCAACAATCAACAGGTTAAAGCAGCTATGGACGCTTTTGATACCGCCTCCTGAGCGGTGGTGGCGGCAGGCATTTTTACCCGCCGTCATTCCTGGCTGCGCACTTCCGGTTTCACGAATGATGCCCAGCAACAGGTCATGGCGTTGCCTTTTGACGGTGTCTATCTCTTCAGTCCTCAGGTTGAACAAGCTCTAGAGGCCAGACAGAAGACCAGATCAGCCATTAAATTGGCTCAACCTGCTCCTGCCCCTTCTCCGGGGTGTTAATAAGCACCAGTTTCACAACCATCAGTCCTTTCGAGGCAAAGGCAGGGGAGGTTTTTATAAAAGCCAAGCCCCTCAGCCTCAAAAGAAAATGCAACAGAAAGCACAAGGGCCCAAAGTGCCCAGTGCCACCTTCTGAGTTTCTGTCTCAAGTCCCACCTCCGCTGCCTGAGGTGGACTCCTTAGCGGTGGGAGGTCGTCTGACTCAGTTCTACAACCAGTGGAAGTCTAGAACATTGGACAAACGGACCCTCCGGATAATCTGCAAGGGATATTCCCTCAATCTTTCAGAGAACCCTCTGGATTGTCCCCCCAAACAGCAGCCTAAACTGTCAACTCTTCAGTCAGAACTTCTCGCTTCCGAGATACAACGCCTTCTGAACAACAGGGCAGTAGAAGTAGTTCCGCTGCATCAACGGAACAAAGGGTTCTACTCCCATTACTTTCCAGTTCCAAAGAAAACCAGGGGCATGCGCCCCATTTTGGACCTCAGAAAGTTGAACAAATTCCTTCCCAAAGAGAAATTCAAAATGATATCGCTAGGAACCCTGCTTCCTTTGCTTCATCAACACGACTGGTTAGCCTCTCTGGACATGCAGGATGCTTGCCAACATAATCCTATTCACCCAAGGCATCACAAATACCTAAGGTTTGTGGCTTTGGGCCAACATTATCAGTTCAGAGTCCTGCCCTTTGGGCTATCCTCAGCGCTGCGAGTTTTTGCAAAGTGTTATGCAATTCTTGCAGCGCACCTCAGAAAGATCGAAATACAAGTGTTCCCATATCTGGATGACTGGCTTTTAGTAAGCCCTTCCAGGCAAGGAACTCTCAACGCCGTAGCCATGGTCTCAGACTTCCTCACGTCCATGGGAGTCCTGCTAAATCTCAAGAAATCGTAGTTGCCGCCCTCCCAGAAGCTCCTTTTCATAGGAACTCTTCTGGACACCTCCTGGCGAAAGCTTTTCTACCAGAGGACAGAAGGAGCGATATCCTACAGATGGCCCGATACATCAGAGAGAACAGCTCGGTTCGAGCTATCTCGATGCAATGGATGCTGGGTCTCATGGCATCCTCGGGTGTTCACTGTACCCCTAACATGCCTCCACATGAGAATCTCTCAATGGATGCTCAGTACTCAGTGGTCCCTGAACACTCACCCTCAGTCCTTTCTCATCAAGGTGACAGAATCTCTGAAGAGGTCACTCACCTGGCGGTCACAAGAGGACAATCTTCTGGAAGGGTATCCCTTTACTCCTCGGGATCATCAGATTTCCATTACCACGGACGCGTCCCTGATGGAGTGGGGAGCTCACTGTCAGAATCTCCACACCCAAGGTACATGGACTCAGGAGAGTCCCAGCGTCACATAAATGTTTTAGAAATGAGAGCCGTCCTTTATGCAGTCCGGGCTTTGAAGGACAGTCTCTGTCACAAGAACATTCTCCTTCAAACAGACAACAAAGCAGTGATGTAGTACATCAACAAGCAGGGCAGTGCTCACTCTTACCCCTTATGCAGGGAAGCAATGAGAGTGTGGGAATGGTGCTTGGAGCACAAGGCTCTAATTCAAGCGGTCTACCTGCCGGGAGTGCAGAACAAACTGGCAGACTGTCTCAGCAGATCAGAGACAGATCCTCACGAATGGTCTCTCGACTCAACCGTGGTTCAGTCACTATTCGCGGAGTGGGGAACTCCAGACCTGGACCTTTTTGCATCCCCACTCAACACAAAACTGTCTCTCTTCTACTCCAGAAATCCAGGGCCTGGCATTTTCTGTCAGGATGCGTTCAGGCTGCGGTGGACAAAACGCTTTCTCTACGCCTTCCACCTCTTCCTCTAATTCAGAGGGTACTTCTCAAGTTCGAGTCCCAGGGGACAGAATGATCCTCATTGCTCCATTCTGGCCTCGACAAATATGGATCTTCCTGGACATGTCTCCTCCACTCATTCACACTAGTGGGATTAGCGCCGGAGGCACTAGGACCCATCGGGAGCAAACTTTTTGCTGGAGGGTCGGCGCGAGAGACGGCGCCGCGAGACATGGCGCCGCGAGCAGCGGCTCGAGCGGTAATGACTATCTCGGCGACAACCCTCCAACCGCCTCAGTTCCTTTTTTTCCTCCCGTCGAGTGCGCTTCAGTGACTACGTCGCTCGCCTGTCGGGAGTCAAACTTCAAACTAGCGCATAGTTTTCAGTTTGTTTTTTTGTAACATTATCACGATAGTAGTATCGCATAATTTTATTCTATTTTCGTTAAATTTTTCTAACATTTTAAATTTAACTTACTTGAAGAAGTCTCGGCCTACTGGACGGAGTCGACCATTAGCAGGTCAGGTGACGGTAGGGAGACTTCGTATGAAAGCTGTTCAGTCAGCCGGGCTGGGTCCGGTCAGCCTCCTTCTCCTCAGCGGGGTTCTGACTACGGTCAGTCCGATGCCCGGGGGGATGGGCGGTCCCCGCCGGCATAAAAATAAGCGGTCGCATTCTCGGCACCATTCGGCCTCGAGCTCTTCCGCCACAGGTCAAAGAAGGAGCATCACTCGAGGTCGCCCTCTGTGCGTCTGCCACGTCGGCGGTCGGTTATCGTTGCTGGTTGCGGTCTCCTCCCGAGTCGCCAACTCCCGATAATCGTGCGTCTCGATATCGGAGCCTCCCCACCTATAGGTAGGGCTCCAGATGAGCAGTTTCATCAGTGGGCCGCTGTTATGGGCGATGGGCTCGGAGGTTGGTTCTTCTGCCTGGCTCGGTTACCTCGGAGCCCTCGGGCTCCTCCGGCGATCAGGTAGGGCGGTTGGACCTTCCTAGTCGCGCGGCGCCATCTTCGGTGCCAGCGACTCCGTGCTTAGGTGTTTCCCCCCCCCTCACATGGCTGCGGCGCAAGTGGCCACACCGATGCCCTTATCTCCTGGTTTTTTTCCTTCTCTAGCTTTCCAGGTTCCTGGGGCTTTTGTGGCACCTTCCGCAGGTCTGTTGGCGCCGTTTTGGTGCCGTTGGGTCTTCTCAGTTGCCGTTGGCGGCGCCGTCGAATCTGAGCGGCGCGTTTGCGGTGCCGTTTGCAGCGTCGACCATGGCGCCGTTTGCGCGCCCGCCCGAAGCGCTTGCGGGAGCCCGCATGCCTCTTCGGCGCCGTGCACCTCCTCGGTGCCGTCTCCAGCCCGTTTTGCCGTCTCGGCGCCGGGGGCCCTCGGGCACTCTCCTTGTTTTTCTGCTATTTCCTCCTCTCCTAATTTTCACTCCTTTCCTGTCCAAACAGTCCTTCCTGGACCATCAGGAGATGATGTTGAGCCTGACCCAGACCTTCGGTTGGGTGATGAAGTGGAGGAAACAGGATCTTTTTTTGCTACAGAGCTTGTGGTCCAGGACCTGTCCTTTAAGTCTCTGTTGAAGAACCTGAGATCCACTCTTTCTCTCCAGACTACAGACATCGATCCTGGGAAGATATTAAGACTCCAGTATCTTCATGCTTCGGAGATCCCTACGGATTTGACTCCTCCGATCCAGCCTTTCTTCGAGACGCTGTCTCAAATGGTATGGACTGATCCTGCTCTTATTCCCTCAGTGGCTAAACCCATTGATAAGAAGTATTCAGCTCCCAAGGATCGTCCCATTTTGGCATCCCAAGCCTTTGCGGATCCTATTGTAGTCCTGGCAGAGAATGACAAGGTCATTCTTCCTCAATCTACTACAGCTCGACCTATTAACAAAGGTCTCGTAAGATTGATACATTAGGTAAGAGAGTCTTTGCTGCCTCCACTCTAAGTATGCGTATTGCCAGTTATCAAGGCTATTTTTCTCAGTATGAGTATATCCTGTGGCACTCTATGAAAAGAATGGTTGAAGCTCTTCCAGATTCGGACTACAAGTCAGAGCTTCTTTTGACCGTTATTAGAGGTATTGAGTCCAATAACCAACAGGTCAAAGCCACCATGGACGCTTTCGACACTGCTTCTCGCTCAGCAGCCGTGGGGATTTGTACTCGGCGCCATTCCTGGCTGCGTACTGCTGGCTTCACGAATGATGCTCAGCAGCAGGTAATGGCGCTGCCTTTTGATGGCTCCTTTCTTTTTGGCCCTCAGGTGGAGCAAGCCTTAGAGGCTCCTCAGAAGACTAGATCGGCCATTAAATTGGCCAGACCTCCGCCTGCCCCCTCTCGGGGGCATGTGAACAGACGTCAGTTTCATAGTCGTCAGTCCTTTCGAGGCAGAGGCAGGGGAAGCTTCCATAAAAGCCAACCTGCCCAACCTCAAAAGAAGACGCAGCAGAAGGCGCAGGGGCCTAAAGCCCTCAGCGCCACCTTATGAAGTGTTGGCCCAAGTTCCATCCACTCTGCCGAGGTGGAACTTTCTCCTCAGTGGGAGGTCGTCTGATGTACTTCTACAACCAGTGGAAGTCCATAACGGACAATGGGTCTCGGATAATTCGCGAGGTTATTCTCTCAATTTCTTGGAAACCCCCGAATTGTCCTCCCAGACGACAACCCAGGTTGTCGGCCTCTCATCAGACCTCCTCACAAGGAGATCCAGGGCCTTCTGAACAACAGGGCAATAGAACTGGTGCCCCGCATCTACGAAACACAGGGTTCTACTCCCATTGCTTTCTGGTTCCAAGAAATCTGGGGATCGCCCATTCTAGACCTCAGAAAGTTAAACAAATTCCTCCCAGGGAGAAATTCAAAATGATTTCCTAGGTACCCTGTTACCCTTGCTGCATCAGCACGACTGGCTGACCCTCTGGATATGCAGGATGCTTACCAGCATATCCCGTCCACCCGACCCACTGCAAGTTCCTCAGGTTTGTAGCTTTGGGTCAGCATTATCAGTTCAGAGTCCTGCCCTTTGGGCTATCCTCGGCCGTGAGTTTTACAAAGTGTTGTGCAGTTCTGCGGAGCATCTCAGGAATCGGACTCCAGGTGTTTCCCTACCTGGACAATTGGCTTCTAGCAAGCCCTTCCGGCCAAGGGACTTTGGAAGCCGTGCAAGCGACTTCTGTCTTCTCACGTCCATGGGAGTTCTGCTGAATTTGAAAAAATCTCAACTGCAGCCCTCCCAGAGGCTCCTTTTCATAGGGACGCTTCTAGACACCTCTTCCGCGAAGGCTTTCCTTCCAGAGGACAGAAGACTCAACATCCTTCGGATGGCCCGTTACATTGGGGAGAACCAATCGGTTACAGCTCTCTCGATGCAACGCATGTTGGGTCTCATGGCGTCCTCGGTCTGCACTGTACCCCTGGCCCAGTTGCACATGAGAACCACCCAATGGATGCTCTCCACTCAGTGGTCTCTGACCTCTCACCCCCAGTCTTATCCCATCAAGGTGACGGAGCCCCTTCGAAGGTCTCTCACCTGGTGGTCTCAAGAGAGCAATCTCCTGGAAGGATTCCCCTTTGCTCCCCCGGATCATCAGATCTCCATCACCACAGACGCATCACTAATGGGATGGGGAGCTCACTGTCTCACCCTCCACACTCAAGGTGTATGGACTCAGTTCGAAACTCATCTCCACATAAATGTCCTGGAGATGAGAGCGGTCCTCTATGCGATCCGAGCTCTGAAGGATGTCCTTTGTCACAAGAACATTCTCCTTCAAACGGACAACAAAGCTGTGATGTATTACATCAACAAGCAAGGCGGTGCTCATTCTTATCCCCTTTGCAGGGAAGCAATGAGGGTGTGGGAGTGGTGCTTGGAGCACAAGTCTCTGATTCAAGCGGTTTATCTGCCAGGTATACAAAACGACCTAGCAGATCACCTCAGCAGAATGGAGGCAGACCCTCACGAGTGGTCTCTCGATCCAGCCGTAGCTCGGTCCTTGTTCAAAGAGTGGGGGACTCCAGACCTGGACCTTTTTGCATCCCCACTCAACGCAAAACTGCCTCTCTTCTGCTCCAGAAATCCAGGGCCTGGCATTTTCTATCAGGATGCGTTCAGGCTGCAGTGGACAAAACGCTTTCTTTACGCCTTTCCACCGCTTTCTCTAATCCAGAGAGTACTCCTCAAGTTCGAGTCTCAGAGGACCAAGATGATTCTCATTGCTCCCTCCTGGCCTCGGCAACTATGGTTTCCTCTACTCAACAGTATGTTGGAAGCCTCTCCGAGACCACTTCCCTTGCAAATCAATCTTTTGACTCAGGGTTCGTTGGTCCATCCAACCTGAAATCACTTCACCTTCATGCTTGGCTCTGAAGAGATAGAAGTGAATGGGTTCAAGCGTCTCTCGTAGAGTCTCAGACATCCTTCTGGCTGCTCGGGAAGCCAGCCACCCGAAAACGTCGCTTCAAATGGAAACGTTTTTCTCTAGTGTGAAAGTCCTCTTGGAATCCCTTTTCCTGTCCTCCTGACAAGGTTCTGAGTATCTTTGGACCTATCAAACTCAGGTCTTCAGTACTCCACAGTTAAATTCACCTTAGTGCCATCTCAGCGTTCCATGAGCGGTTTCTTCCTTGACTCTGGCTTAGTTACCTATGGTGAAGAGATTTCTTAAGGGATTCTTCATACCAGACCCCGGTTAAGCGTCCAGTTGCAGCCTGGGACATTAACCTGGTGCTGGGCGTGCTCACTCGGAAGCCTTCGAACCCCTAGCTACCTGTGAGCTAAAATTTCTTACCTGGAAGACTGCCTTCCTGGTGGCCATTACCTCAGCCCGCAGGGTCTCTGAGATACATGCCCTGGTTACGGACCCTCCGTATACTGTATTCCATAAAGACAAGGTAGTTCTCCATACTCATCCTAAATTTCTTCCCAAGGTTGTGTCAGAATTCCATCTAAACCAACCTCTGGTACTTCCCGCTTACTTCGCTAATTTCCAAAATGAAGGGGAACGAGCTCTTCATTCCTTGGATGTTAAGAGAGCCTTGCGGTTCTATTTAGATAGAACCAAGGATGTTCGCAAGACTCAGCAACTGTTTGTTTCTTTCAGCGACGCCTGGCTGGGTCAACCTGTCGCTATCAGCTGTATCTCATCATGGTTAGTGGCATGCCTTCGACATTGCTATTCCATGGCTCAAGTTAAATTAGAAGGTAGAGTGTACGCTCACTCTACTAGGGCGGTCGCGGCATCCCTAGCGGAAATTCGCAATGTTCCAATTGCAGATATATGCAACGCCGCCACCTGGAGCTCAGTGCATACCTTCGTTAAGCACTATGCACTGGATGTTCATGCCAGGCGACATTCCGCATTCGGCAGAACTATCCTTAATGGGCTTCTATCTTAGACGCGTGAGCTCTGGCTTTCCTGCCGCCCTTTTGGGGGATTATCAGCTTGGTACTCTCCCACTAGTGTGAATGAGTGGTGGAGACTTATGTCCAGGAAGATATGAAAATTACGTACCTACCGTAATTCTTGATCTTCTTGGACGAGTCTCCACCACTCATTCACACGCCCACCCTCCATCCCCCGAGCTCACCGCTGTGTTGGTCTTCACTCCCTCAAATCTTTAGGCCGTGAGGACTTCTTTGCTGACCCTTCTTACAGTGCGTCACGGACTATCTTATGTCCGTTTTAATATGGGTTTACTCTTTACGTTAGTTGCGCTGCACCTCCTTGGTAAAAAGTGCTGAGGCGGTTGGAGGGTCGTCGCCGAGATAGTCATTACCAGCTCGAGCCGCTGCTCGTGGCACCATGTCTCGCGGCGCTGTCTCTCGCGCCGACCCTCCAGCAAAAAGTTTGCTCCCGATAGGTCCTAGTGCCTCCGGCGCTAATCCCACTAGTGTGAATGAGTGGTGGAGACTCGTCCAAGAAGATCAAGAATTTCGGTAGGTACGTAATTTTCATTTTCTGTTACTCAATAGTATGTCGAAAACCACTCCGAAAGCGCTTCCCCTTCAAACGAACTTTCTGACTCGGGTCTGTGGTCCATCCCAATCTGAGATTGCTTCACCTTCGGCTCCTGAAGAGATAGAGGTGAACAGGTTCAATATCTCTCACAGAATTTCAGATATTCTTCTGGCTACGTGCAAGCCGGCCACTAGGAAAACTTACACAGCCAAATGGAAGCGTTTTTCTCTCTGATGTGCAAAATCTTTTTTGAATCCCTTTTCCTGCCCACCAAATAACATTCTCGAGTACCTCTTAGACCTCTCAAATTCAGGTCTACAATACTCTACAGTCAAAGTTCACCTTTGTGCCATTTCAGCTTACCATGAACCAGTACTTTCCTTGTCACTGGCTCAGTTACCGGTAGTTAAGAGGTTTCTTAAGGGTATTCTGCATACCAGGCCTCCTATCAGATGTCCAGTTGCAGCCTGGGACATTAATCTTGTACTAGACATGCTCACCCGAAAACTTTTTGAGCCTCTAGCTACCTACGAGCTGAAATTTCTCACTTGGAAAACGACCTTCCTCATGGCCATTACCTCGGCCCGCAGGGTGTCTGAAATACACGCCTTGGTCACAGACACTCCATATATACTGTGTTTCATAAGACAAAGTAGTTCTTAAGACCTATCCTAAGTTTCTCCCTAAGGTTGTTTCAGAATTCCATCTAAACCACCCTTTAGTCCTTCCTACTTACTTCGCGAACTTCCAAAATGAAGGAGAGCGTACCCTTCATTCTTTGAATGTCAAAAGAGCCCTGCATTTCTATTTAGATAGAACAAAAGAAATTCGCAAAGCTCAACAACTGTTTGTTTCCTTCAGCGAGACCCGGCTGGGTCAACCTGTAGCTATCAGATGCATTTCAGTATGGCTGGTGGCATGCATTCGCCACTGTTACTCCATGGCACAGGTTAAGCTGGAGGGCAGAGTGTACGCTCACTCTACTAGAACAGTCGCGGCATCCCTGGCGGAAATCCGCAATGTGCCCATTGCAGATATTTGCAGTGCGGCTACCTGGAGCTCAGTGCATACTTTCGTCAAGTACTATGCCCTAAATGTCCATGCCAGGTGACATATTTAGTTTGGCAGAACCATCCTTAATGGACTTCTGTCCTAAATTGTGAGCTCTTGGTTCTCCTGCCGCCCTCTCGGGGGGATTATTAGCTCGGTACTCTCCCATCGGTGTGAATGAGTGGTGGAGACTTTATGTCCAGGAAAATATGGAAATTACGTACCTACCATAATTCTTGATCTTCTTGGACGAAGTCTCCACCACTCATTCACACGCCCACCCACCATCCCCCGAGCTCACCTCTGTTGTTGGTCTTCACTCCCTCAATCTTTAGGCTGTGAAGACTTCTTGGTTGACCATTCTTATACGGGTCGTATGGACTATCTTATGTCCGGTTTTTGTTAGGCTATCCTTCTAGGTTAGTTATGCTGCACCTCCTTGGAAAAAAGGTACTGAGGCGGTTGGAGGGTTGACGCCAAGATAGTCATTGCTGCAGGAGTCAGTGCTCGTGACGCCGTTCCTTGCAGCTCCATCTCTGGCGCTGGCCCTCCTGCAAAAAAGTTTGCTCCCGCTGGGTCCTAGCGCCTCCAGCGTAGATCCCATCAGTGTGAATGAGTGGTGGAGACTTCATCCAGGAAGATCAAGAATTATGGTAGGTACGTAATTTCCATTTCTTGACAGTGGATTGACACTTGAGTTTCAGGTGACGTCCGTTGTTCGCACCAGTTTTTATCATCTTAGGAATATCGCCAGGATAAAGCCCCTAGTTCCGCCACTGGACCTCCCCACCATGGTGCATGCTTTCATGACGTCCAGGCTTGACTACTGTAATGCACTCTATCTCGGGGTCTCTGGGGGTACCCTGCGCCGACTGCAGCAGGTGCAGAACGCTGCAGCTAGGCTGCTGACAGGACAGCCACATTACTCCAGTGCTGCGTCAACTGCACTGGCTGCTGGTCAGGTGGAAGGTCCTCTTTAAGGTGGGTTTGCTCACCTTTAAGGCCCTACATGACCTGGGCCCTGGTTACCTAAAAGACCTTCTTACACTTGCTGTCCCAATCCACTCCTCCTCTAGGGGCCTCCTTGCGCTTCCCAGGACGAGGTTAAAAACAGCAGGTGACAGAGCATTCAGTGTCGCCGCCCTCATACTGTGGAATTTGCTTTCTCCAGCTGTTAGGGAGGCCCCTTTTGTTGACGTATTCAAAGCCCGCCTCAATGCCTTCCTGTATAATCAGGCTCTCCCAGACTGTGTTTTATAACCCTCACCTGGTGTCAGAATTTTAGGTTTAAATTAATTTGTGATTATTTTGATTCTAGTTGCTGCTGTTGAGGGTAGTATTTATAAAATCATGTTTTAATTGTTGGAATATTGTATGTTATGTTTATAGTATGTTGTTTATGTATCTATTATGATTTGTATAGATTAAATTTTAATATGTTCGGTGCCCAGGGCCTCCTTGATGGGTGTCTCTTAAATAAAATTAGCCTTGCCTTGCCTACGTTTAGGGGATGATCTGGATGAGGATTCATTTTTGGAGTGGAGAGTAAGCCATCCACTTCAGTAGAGCCTGTAGTTGAGGACTTCTCTTTTAAGTTCCTACTGAAGAATATGAATTCCACCCTCTCTTTTCAGACTTCTGAGGTGGATCTTGGGAAGCTTTTGCACCTTCAATATCTGCATGTTCCTGAAATTCCCGTGGAACTAACACCACCGGTGCAACCCTCTTTTGACACTTTCACAAATGGTGTGGGACAGACCAGCGCTCATTCCTTCTGTGGCTAAGTCCATAGACAGGAAGTATGCTCTACCTAAGGATAGACCTATCCTTGCTTCTCAAGCCTTTGCAGATGCCCTAGTGGTTCTGGCAGAAAATGACAAAGCCGTGCTTCCCCAGGAATCCATGGCTCGTCCAGTGAATAAAGAATCCCAGAAAATAGATACTCTGGGAAAGCGAGTGTTCGCTGCTGCTGCCCTGGGCATGTGTATTGCTAGTTATCAGGGCTGTTTCTCTCAGTATGAGTATACCCTCTGGCATTCACTTAAAGAAATGGTTGAGGCTCTTCCGGAGTCGCACGTTAACTCAGAGCTTCGTCAGACCATCACTAGGGGCATTGATTGATTCCAACAATCAGCAGCTTAAGGCTGCTATGGATACCTTTGACACTGCCTCTAGAGCAACAGCAGCAGCCAGCATCTACACCTGGCGTCCCTCATGGCTAAAGACGTAGAGCTTCACTAATGCTTGTCAGCAGAGAGTCATGAATTTTCCCTTTGATGGTGTTTATCTATTTGGCTCACAGGTGGAGCAGGCACTGGAGGTCACTCAGAAAACCAGGACTGCTATTAAGATGGCCAAACCAGCCCCTGCCGCCCCTCAGTGGGGCAGAAACCACCCTCAGTTTCGTAACCAACAGTCCTTTCGTGGTAAAGGCCAAGGGGCTTTTAACACGAACCAAACCCCTCGGCCTCAAAAGAAAATGCAGCAGAAGGCACAGGCCCTGAAGGCGCCCAGTGCCACCCTCTGAAGACCCAGCCCATGTCCCACCTCTTCTGCCCGAGGGGACTCCTCTTTGATGGTAGGGGGGCATCTGACTCAAGTTTTACAACCAGTGGAAGTCCGTCACAATGGACAAGTGGGTCCTCAGGATAATTCGAGAGAGATGCTCTCTAAATTTCTCGGAGACTCCCCTGGATCGTCCGCCCAAACGACAGTCCAAGCTGTCTACCAGTCAGACCTCCTTGCTTCCGAGATTCAGGGCCTTCTGAAAAATAGAGTAGTAGAAGTGGTTCCACAAGCAGAATGGGACACAGGTTTCTACTCCCACTGCTTTCTATTTCCAAAGAAAACAGGCATGATGCACCCTATTCTAGACCTAAGGAAGTTAAACAAATACCTGTTTAAAGAGAAATTCAAGCTGTCGCTGGGAACACTCCTGCCTCTGATTCATCACAATGTATTGGCTGGCATCTGTGGACATGCAGGACACCTACCAGCACATCCCAGTACACCCAAGCCACCACAAATACTTACACTTTGTGGCTCAGGGTCAACACTACCAGTTCAGAGTCCTGCCCTTTGGGTTCTCCTTGGTGCTATGAGTCTTTACAAAGTGCTTTACAGTATTTGTGGTGCATCTCAGAAAACTCAGAATTCAAGTGTATCTGTACCTGGACGATTGACTCCTTGCTAGCCCTTCCAGACACGGGACACAGGAGGAGGTTTCCATGGCTTCCAGGTTCCTCACTTCTATGGGAGTTCTCCTGAATCTGGAAAAATTGCAGTTTCAACCCTCCCAACAACTCCTCTTCATAGGAGCTCTCCTGGACAACTCCAGGGCAAGAGCCTTCCTCCCAAAGTACAGGAGAAACGACATTCTCCAGATGGCTCACTTTATCAAGGAGAACAGTTTGGTTTGTGCTCTCTCGATGCAGTGGATACTAGGTCTCATGGCATCGTCCATGTTCACAGTTCCCCAAGAACTTTCCCCAAATCTTGGAAAAAGGCCAAGATCATTCCAATCTATAATGGGGGTACAATTCAGAACCTACAAATTACAGACCAATTGCCTTGTTGTTCACAGTGTCAAAGGTGATGGAGAGGCTGGTGCAGGGGCAGTTGAGCAAGTTCCTAGAGAAGAGCTCGCTGCTGACCTGCTACCAGTCTGGTTTCCATAAGGGCCACTCCACAGATGCTGCACTCACCGACCTGGTAGATAATATAGCTACTCGAATGAGGGAGAGTCGGTGGGTGCGGTGTTCGTGGACCTCTCCAAAGCCTTCGACACCATGGACTACAATATGCAATTGAATAGACTAAAAAATATTAGCTTTGAGGAAGAGACACTCCCCTGGTTTCAGTCTTACTTATTTCATAGGGCTCCGCAGGTGCAATTACACATTTTTTTATCAAACCCTGCTCAGGTACAAAGAGGAGTCCCACAGGGCTCAATATTATTTATTTAGTTAAACATCAGTTTAGAAACCTTTGAGCCAGAGGCTCATTTACAAAGGTACCTCGTCACAAAGAGGACATCAGAACAGTAGTACAAGGGACACAGTACTTACAAACAAAAAAGTTACAGTTTAATTACAATTTTGTTACAATAGAATACAATCTCCAACGAAGCAAAAGATAACAAAAGGTGCAGAACTTATGGTCGGGGGAGAGCTGGTGGGGAGTAGAAGGGAGGGAGATAGGGGAGGAGGAATTAGTAGGGAAAGGAAGGGGGGGGAGCCGCTCAGTGAGTATTGTCAAACAGAGTATATATTTATTTATTTATTTATTTTTTTACACTAGGCTAGCGGCAGTTGCATTTGCGAGAGCTAAGCAGGAAGTTTCTGAGCCTGGGCTTAAAGCAAGCTAAGGTTAGTGAGTTTGAGACACTGGCAGGGAGGGAGTTATACCAGTGGGGCGCATGGTAGGGGAATGCCCTCTGACATTGAGAGGTCCTGGCTCTTGGAATAACTAGGGTAGCTCTTGACGAGCTGCGCGTGATCAGAGTCGGTGCAGACGCTGAATGGAGTTGGATAGGCCTATGGGATAGGACAATGAGGGTTTAAAGGTGAGCTGGCATGTCTGATACATGAGTCGCTTCTTCCAGGTTGAGTAGGGTAGCCAGGGTGTACAGCTCACATGTGTGAGTGAGTCTGGGAGCACCAGTGATAAGTCTGCAGGCCTTATTAACTGTGAGGCGAACCTTGTTGAGGGCAGTCTGATCTGCTGGAGCCATAGACCGAAGGCCATAGTCAATGAGAGACATGACAGAGAGGTGACAGCCAGGCGGAGGGCATCAGGAGGAGGCATTTCTTGTGCCGGTAAAGAATGCCTAGCCGTGAGTTGGCGACAGAATTTAGGGCAAATATATGTCCATGGAATGAAAGTGCAGGGTCAAAGGTTATACCAAGATATTTATAGGACTGCACCTGGTCAATGACGAGATTGGGTGTGGAGTGGACAGCTAAGGTAAACTTGCTGTACTTATTTTGGGGGTGGGAGAAGAGCATCGTTTTTGTTTTCTTAAGGTTGATAACAAGTCGGTGCTCAGTGAACCAGGTAGCTGCAGAGTCAAAGACTAGTTGGAGGGAGTTCTGTAGCAGCATGGGGTCATTGTGGGAGTCAATATTAGGGCTAGTACTGTTCTTAATGTATATAAACGATTTAGTTGAAACAACAGAATACACGAAAGTGAGGTTATATGCTGATGATATGGTATTAATAGCTCAGGGGAATACATTATCAGAAATGGAATATAGATTACAAAGTGATTTTACAAGAATGGAAAGTGGTTACAAAACTCTAATTTAGTGCTGAATAGTAAGAAAACAAAAACAATGACCTTTAAATCATGTAGGGTGAAGAAAGAAAGTAAACAGACTAATGTACAAATAAGAACTTTAAAGGGTGAAATATTGGGCCAAGAAACCTGTTATAAGTGTCTTGGAGTGTGGATAGATGAAGGACTTAAATTCAGTTTTCACATAGATGAACTGGCAAGGAAAACAAATAAAAAAATGGTGCTTTTAGAAGGTCAGGATATTGCTTATTAGATTTATTAAGATTAAGTTTGGTAAATCAGTTCATTATCCCAAGTTTGGACTACGGGAGCCATATTTACGGCATGACATCAAAAACAAACTTGAAAAAACTGGATACTGTTTAAAACAACCTTGCCAGGTTCATCTTAAAGTGTGATTATTATAAACATCATTGTGAAATGTTGAATTTGTTAAACTGATTATCATTAGACCAGAAGAGGAATTTGAAGTGGTTGGGTCAGATCCATTCAGTGATACAGGGGGGAAACCCCAGTATCTATTAGACAAACTGAAAATAAAAGAATCAAACTATAACTTAAGAGGGTTAAAAAGTAAGTATGTTCAAATGAAAATTAAAAAAGTATGGTAATATGACTTCTGCTGTAAAAGTTAAAAAAACTTTGGGAACCTACAGACCATAAACAAAAGCAGCTTCAAAGTACTAAATCGTTTATAAAATAATTAAAGCAGACCTTAGATCCTAGTTGTAGATGTTAATAGGAATTGCTGAAAAGGTACCCCGGTATTAATACATTGGGTTAGTCTGGTAGACTTGAATACTCTGCATCTCTGTCTGGAAACTACCCAAACCACCTTACATCTCATAAATTTCATTTTGTGTCTCTGTTTGAAAACTACCCAAATCACTTTACACCTTAAGAATCTCATTTCATTGTGTGCAATATAAATATAGACTTGGAAAACTCTATTCGTAGAATATTTAAAAAATGATAAAAATACTTATTAGTATGGATTAAGGATACTATGTGTTTTTTTATATATAAGAAACATGTTATAATATGTTTTGTATGTAAATGTCTAGAAAATGTGTCTTCTTATATTTAAGATAACATGACAAAACAAGACCATCTTGAAAATGGGTTTTTGACCCAATGATGTGAAACTTAAGATCTTTTTCCTGTATAAAAATAAACATTTTACTACTACTACAGTGGATGCTCAGCACTCAGTGGTCTCCAACCACGCATTCGCAATCCTTCCACATCAAGGTGACAGAGCATCTAAAGAGGGTACTCACCTGGTGGACTCAGGAGGACAACCATCTCCAAGGTTTTCCCTTTGCCCCACTGGCGACGCAGATCACCATCACCATGGATGCATCTCTGACCGGTTCGGGAGCTCATTGTCGGGACTTCCACACCCAGGGCCTGTGGAGTCAGGACAAGTCCCAGCTGCACATAAATGTCCTGGAGGTGAAAGCTGTCCAAGCCCTGAAGGATGTCCTCTGTCACAAAGTAATTTTCTTTCAGATGGACTACAAGGCAGTGATGTACTACATCAACAAACAGGGTGGAGCACACTCTTACCATCTGTGCAGAGAAGTCATGAGAATGTGGGAATGGTGTCACAAGCACAAAGCCCTGATCCAGGCTGTTTACCTGCCAGGAATCCAGAACGATTTGGCAGATCGCCTCAGCAGAACAGAGGCAGATCCACACAAGTGGTCTCTCAACTCAAACGTTGTACAATCGCTGTTCAAAGAGTGAGGTATTCCGGACCTTGACCTTTTTGCATCCCTACTTAGTGCGAAACTGCCTCTGTTATGCTCCAGAAATCCAGAACAGGTACTTTCTGTCAGGATGCATTTAGACTGCAGTGGACAAGATGCTTTCTATATGCATTTCCTTCTCTTCCCTTAATTCAGAGGGTACTGCTAAAAATAGAGGCACAGTGGGGCAGCATGATTCTCATCACCCCATATTGGCCTAATCAGATATGGTTTCCGTTAATCAACAGATTATCAGAGGTTTCTCCGAGACAACTTCCCCTTCTGAGGGACCTCCTGACACAGGGTCCAGTGGTCCATCTCAACCTGCAATCCCTTCACCTCCATGCCTGGCTCCTAAAGAGATAGAAGTGGGTAGGTTCAACATCTCTCAGAGAATCTCAGACATCCTCCTAGCAGCGCGTAAGCCATCCACTAGGAAGACTTACACGGCAAAGTGGAAATGTTTTTCCATTTGGTGTGAAAAGGCCACCCTGGACTCCTTTGATTACTCACCAAACAAGGTGTTAGAGTACTTTCTAGACCTGTTGAATGTAGGACTGCAATACGTGACAATAAAGGTGCGCCTTTGCGTGATTTCAGCCTACCACGAGCCTATACATGATATGTCAGTTGCCCTTAGTTAAGAAATTCCTTAGAGGTATTCTACACACTAAACCACCAGTCAGGAGACTGGTAGCCGCATGGGATATCAATCTTGTGCTAGACATGCTCACCTGTAAACCTTTTGAGCCTCTAGCAACCTGCAACTTAAAGTTTTTGACCAAGAAGGCAACCTTCCTTGTGGCCATTACCTCTGCTCGCAGAGTGTCAAGTACATGCCCTGGTCACAGATTCCCCCATACACAGTATTTCACAAGGACAATGTGGTTCTCAGGACTCACCCTAAATTCCTTCCCAAAGTAGTCTCAGAAATCCACCTGAACCAGCCCTTGGTACTTCCAGCGTACTTTGCGAATTTCCAGAATGAAGCAGAACGTACCCTCCACTCTCTGGATGTGAAAAGGGTTTTGCGATTCTACATCGACAGAATGAGTTTCACAAATCCAAGCAACTTTTTGTCTCATTCAGCATGGCCCGGCTGGGTCAGCCTGTTGCCATCAGATGCATTTCAGCCTGGCTGGTAGCATGTCTTCAGCATTGCTACTCCATGGTGCAGGTCAAGCTGGAAGGTAGGGTGTACGCCCACTCTGCCAGATCGGTCGCGGCATCCCTGGCAGAGATTCAGAATTTGCTGATTGCAGATATCTGCAACGCAGCCACTTGGAGCTCTGTGCAGACTTTCGTGAAGCACTATGCCCTGGATGTCCATGCCAGACAGCATCCCTCCTTTGGCAGGACAATCCTTAATGGACTTCTGTCCTAAGTGAGCTCCTTTCTCCTGCCACCCTTCTCTGGGGGGATTGTTTTTAGCTCAGTACTCTCCCACTAGTGTGAATGAGTGGTAGAGACTTTTAAGTCCAGGAAGATATGAAAATTATGTACCTACCGTAATTCTTGATCTTCTTGAACAGAGTCTCCACTGCTCATTCACATGCCCACCCACCATTCCTCGAGCTCACTCATCCTGTTTTTGGTTTTCACTCCCACGTTGATTGGGCTGTGAAGACTCTGTTGAGTTGACCCTTCTTACATGGGTCATACGGGACTATCTTATGTCCGGGTTAGGTTAGTTTCCTAGATTAATTTACACTGCACCTCCTCGGTAAAAAAGGTACTGAGGCGTTTGGAGGGTCGACGCTGAGAGAGCCTATACGGTGCGAGCCAGCCTTGCAGTGCCACACGTGCACAGTCCTACCTCGGCGCTGGCCCTCCTGAAGAGTTTTGGCTCCCGTTGGGTCCTAGCACCTCAGGCATGATCCAACTATTGTTAATGAGTGGTGGAGACTTCGTCCAAGATTAAGAATTACAGTAGGTACATAATTTTCATTTCTGTCTGAAACTAAACATGGACTGGTTAATAGCTCTTTTGTTAGTGCAGATATTTTCCTAAGTACAGTACTCTCCCTTTTTAGATGTAACCTTTGCCACTGAAGGGGCTTGCCCTTCTTGGACATTTTTGGGACTGATATTGTTTTCTTTCCCCCCTTCTATTGTACCTGATTGTAAGATGATAAATTGTGCGCTCTCTATATTTTCTTAATGACAATGGTTGCTATACTGTTGGTTAATATCTTACATGAGGAAGTCTTCTGTATTGTTTCTCTATGAAAACAATAAATGACAATTAAAAAAAAAAGTATCAATGAGACAATCTATGTATTTATGTAACTGAGAAAAGAAAAAGAAAACCAAAACCAGTCTGAGCATGCTGAGATGGTAAAGTATTAATCTTTACATTACTTCATTTCTGTTCTTACAGCCATTGTTCTGCAGAGCCTGAGAAGACAAGCGGAGCCCATCAGTACTGAGAAATGAATTTAATAAATTGTACGGAACAAACAGACTCTCAACCTGCATCATACAATGAACCAACTGTATCCATTGTTTCAAAAACAATGGACGTTTATTATGCAGCTGCACTGTAATTTTTTTTCAATATTGTATATTTCATTACAGTATCTTGCCTTTACATTATTGTTGGGACCCGTATGGAAAACCATAACTCTGTAATTGTTTTCTTTGTTGTGATTAATAAAATCATCAATATTTATCTGTTGTATGAATTGCCTCAGGGTATTTATTTATTGAATTTTGGTAACCGAGTGAGCCCGCTGGAACCAGAGGTCCCTTTTTCAGGGGCGACCCAGAATTAATTACAGGCATGAGCTCATACATCAAGCAGGAACAGAGACTGCAATAATTCATACAGCAGGGGTTTGAATTCATACAATTGGCAAACAGAGGATGGAAAACGGTGTGAACACGTTACAATTAAGGGATCAGTTAGCTGACTAATACCATACATGACAAGTAGCAGGAGTGACATAAACACAATACTTAGTTCACAGTGCAACTTAGGAACATTTAGGGGTTCAGCAATAAGAAAGATCTTCCATAAATCATTCTTCTCCAGAGTAGCACTCTTGAGTCTAAATTGGAGGCACTAGGTCCCGCTGCAGCAAATCTTTTGGCCAGGGGGCCAGCAATGGCTACTGACTAGGGTGCCTTTACTACACCGCATGGTGACATGTGCATGCCAGTAACCGTTGCCAGCTTCTTTACTTACCTCAGTTCTGTTTTTCCCCATTGTCAGATACACACCCTGGGAGTGAATCACATGAACCTTAGTTTGTATGTTTAGTATCTCTCTTCTCACTTTAATATTTTCTTAGAATTTCTAAGTCATCAAAGAAGGGCACGAAACCTGTCCCTTTTCATCATTGTAGTTGTGGTAAAGATATTAGTAAGGATGACAGGTATTTTGTCTGTTTTTCCTGTCCTGAGCCCTACCACGGCATAGATTCCTGCAACAGCTGCTACTCTGTCAGTCCCCCAGATGCCACAAATGGGAAAGTAGAAGTACATACCCAGGATACGGTGGGTGCAACTAGAAGGATTAGAAAAGGGAAAATAAAAGACACCCTATCTAGGGTAGGGTAACAAATAACATTTAGGCTAGTTGGCAAAGAGTAGTGGACACCAGGGTAAGTTAGGTAGGTTAGAAAGGGGAAAATAAAAGACACCCTCTCTTGGGTAGGGCAACAATTAAGTTTCAGACAAGCAAAAGGGAGAGGTAGAAATGCAACAGGAGTAAAAAGGAGGAAGTAGGGTAAAGAGAAGTTTCAACAGACACTAAGTAAAGGAAGGAAAATCATGGAAATGGTGCAGTGCAACAGATGTGGAGCCATAGTCTTTCAAGACGTGTTTTGGAGACATTTGTGTTCACCTCTCTGGATTGAGGGCAGAAATTCCTGGACTACAGGCAAAACTGGCAGTGGTGCAGAGGACCTTCTGCCCCACCTCAGGCCACCAAGTCTGCCACTGCTGCCTCAGAGGATACCTAGGCAGAAGCAGTGGGCTCCAGGAAGGTGAGGGTGGTGGGAAAGGTGCATGCTCCTCACCCTGTACCACAGCAGAATTCCTTCGCTGTACTGGCTGGATGGAGCAGCTGCGAGGAGGTGCCCATAGCAGTGAGAAGGTTGGAAGTGGAGGTCCTCAGAAGGGGAGGCCCTGAGGACGAAGGAAGAGGGCCCCTAGCTGAGGAGTAAACATCTGCTGGTGGATGCAGTTATTAGGGGATAGACGTGGGAGTGGAGGGAGGAAGGAAGGAAGAGGGAGGTAAAATGCCTCAAGAGGTGCTTTGGCTCAGTGGGATGGAGAGCATACCCAGAGGATCCCCTGGGCAGCAGGAGCTGGGATGGAGCTAGACTTCATTGTCCACCTGGGTGCAAATGACCTGTCAAGGGACAGGTCAGGGTAGTGCAGAATAAATTCAGGGAACTGGGAAGGGGCCTCAAGCAGGTGGCACACATGGTGGCTTTTGCCAAGGTGTTACTTGTGTATGGCTGGGGAGAGGAAAGGGTACTCTGCACCAGGGCATTTAACAATTGGTTGAAAGCGTGATGCATGGGGAGAGCTTCTGCTACACTGTGGACTGGAGGACACCCTGAGAGGATATAGGCCTCTATAAAGGAGGCAGCCTAGGAGACCACAATCCTTAGTGGGAGCTTTAAATGCTACTGGTCGAGCATATAAACTAGCGGGGGGGCTATAAAACCAAGGCAGGGAACAATTCTACACCTCCTCCCTCCCCCCGGATAATACAGCATTAGGGAGGGAGTGCCCAAGGTACAAGACGATGGGGTGGGGACAAGGCAGAGAAAAGGGCATATAAATCAGGTAAGCAAGAGTAAAGGATATGGGGAACAGACAAGATGAAATGCAAAAAGGTGGGTCAGGTAAAGCTTCAGAGAACAGCACAGGCAGAAAGGGGGGGGGAGGAAAGCAGGGAAGCAGGCAGAGAGGCAGTAAATTATGGAGAGACATGTACCAATGGAATGAATCTGGGAAGTAAAATTCTGGACCCGGAGGTTATCACGGTGGAGGCTATACTGGAGTCATGGTGTACTGAGCACCACGACTGGGCCATGGCCATACATGGCTACTCTCTGTTCAGGAGAGAGAGAGGGTAGGGAGGAAGGGTTGCACTATATGTGAAGGAGGGAATCAAGGAAACAGAGGTGCAGAGTCACCAGAGGAATAGAAGGGACTGGTGCTGAGGGTCATCCTGGAAACAGACTTTGGGGACGCTATCTGTACCTGGCTAGTGTACAGACCTTCAGCACAGGAAGAGGAGTTGAATGAGTCACATGGGGAGTGAGGGGTGGTGGTGACAGTTGGTGACTTCAGTCTTCTGCCTGATATGTACTGGAGCCTTCCAGCTGTACTTTTTGCTAGGTGCAGGGCCATCCTTGACTCCCTACAAGGGTTTTTTCTTAGGTAGCTAGTCAGTGAACCCACTAGGGATGGAGCAGTGCTGCACTTGGTGCTTACAAACAGGGATGACATTGCAGACGTCATAGTGAGCAGTCACCTAGGTACCAGTGATCACTGTACAGTGTGGTTTAACATTAATATGGGAACAAAGGCAAACCACATGAGGAGGAGGGTCCTGGACTTCAGGAGGGCAGATTTTAAAGAAATGGGAGACTGTCTCAGAAACTGCCTCCTGGGGGAATTGCCAGGGAAGGGAAGAGGTACAGTGGGGAAAATAAGCGAGGGCATAATAAAGGCAGCCAGCTTCTGCATGAAAAAGTGTGTAAAAGCAGAAGGAAAAAGAAACCATTATGGTTCTCTAGGGAAGTGGCCAAGGTAGTGAAGAAAAAAAGGCAGGCTTCCAGGAGATATAAGAAAACGCACAGGGAGAAAGGCAGGGAGGTGTACCAAGTGAAAAGAGAGAAGTGGGAAAGGCAGTTAGGGAGCAAAGACGTAGACAGGAAAGGATAGCTGAGGGGTTAACTAAGGGTGCTAAAACTTTCTTCAGGTAGATAGTGAGGAGAGGAAAGCAGGGGGAGCGGTAGGGAAGATGAGGGCGGTAGGGGGAGATTTGCAGAAGAGGACCAAGAAAAAGCAGATTTCAAAAGGTGTGGATACAGTTCACTATCTACACTCTGGCAGTCTTCCTGGAGACAGGTGAGTCATCAGAAGTCTTCAAGCTATGTTCCTCCCACCACTAGGGTGGTATATCCGGATCTTATCTGTGTCAGTCTTCACCATTCATCATTGTTGGGTACTTGGCCGGAGGTCAGGACCCTGCGGGAGCTTTTTTTTTTTTCCCGGTAGGTGGAGCCGACGCACCATCACAGCGCCGCCTCAATGCCAACGACTGCTTCTAGCAGCTCAGCCGCTGAGGCCCTTCCACAGCACAGAGGCCTGTCCCGCCTCTTCGGGGCGGACAGGAGGCATCACCACGGCAATCGCCTTCGGGGTGAAGGCTCCCCGTGTCGGACTGTCGGTTCGCAAGGCCCAGGTCGGCGCTGTCCTCGACGCGCCGGTCGGCGCCATTGCAAATGGCACCATGTGCCCTGATGGAGCCGCCATCAGTACCAGCTTGTCACATGGCACCATGGCTTCTGTCGGAGCTGCCGTCGCAGTAATCGATCAAAGAAGTGGCGCCATGGGAGCGCTACGGTGCCATCTTTTGTCCGTGTCTCACATTGGCGCCATGTCCTCAGGGCTTGGCATCATGGGGCCGTCCTATTCCACCGTCGGTGCTGTCGTCAGCACCGCCTCTGCCCTCGGCGCTGTTCGCAGCACCATGGAGCCGGGCACTGCCATCCTTGGCGCCGATGGCACCGGCGCTGTCGTCAGCACCACCTCTGCCCTTGGCGCCATTCATGATGCCATGGAGCAGGGCGCCGATGGTGCCATCGGGGCCACTGTCGGTGCCGTCTTCATCCTTGGCGCTGTGGGGCCGGATGGTGCCATGGCTGGTCCTGACTCTGGAGCTCCTGTTCGGGCTGGAGCTGTGCCCCCTGTGGATTCCACTCACGGCGCTGTAGGGGGCACTGGTACTGGCTCAGGCACGGCTTTGGGTTCTGGCCCCTTTGGCAAAGATGGCAGTGGGTACCCTCCTGTGGTTTGGCACAGGGCCTCGGCCTCTACCTCCTTGGAGGCGGAGTTGAGCTCTGAGTCAGACGGACTGTCTGACCCTTTCTGGTTGGCTGTTGAGGTGGGAAGCCCAGTAGTTTCCTCGACAAGCCAGAGTCAGCACCCTTCTGAGGTGGGGTCGGTGGCTGCTGAGACTGGGGTCAGGGGTGCTGACCAATGGGCAGTGGTGCAGGCCACCGTTGCTCTGCCGCCTGTTCTTGGTGGGTTCACTGACCCCTCAGCAGTGGTACTCCCACCTGTGGTGTGCCTTGATCGCCCAACTTTGGGGCTGATCAGAGCACCTATGGTAGGGGAGGGTACTGTGCCCTGGATAGCTCCTTCGGGTGCTGCCTAGAGCTGTCAGCTACCTAGGCTGGCCCTCTCAAGGAGGAGGGCTCTTTCAGACTCCGAGGGGTCGAGGGGCGTGGGGTCGGCACGGCGGCCTTTTTCAGGGGTCCACCTGGGCTCTGGGAGAAGCCGTAGTGCAGATCTCTGCTCTTCCTCCTCGATCTCTTTGGTACTCACCCAACAGTGATGAATGGTGAAGATTGCCACAGATAAGATATGAAAATTACGTACCTGCCGTAATTCTGATCTTTCTGTGTATCCACCATTCATCACAATCCCACCCTCCATCCCCCTGGGGCCTCAGTCTCTGGGTCCCCCTCCCTCTCTGTGACTCCCTCTCTCCTCCTTAGAAGTGGGGTAAAATAGGGACACACAGGAGAGTATTTTTCCAGGAAGAGTGGATAGCTCGAGTGGCACTCCTTCTCCAGTACCTTGTCTCCACCCCTGTGAGGTGGGAGTTGGTAGTTGCCCTCCTTCTCTCCTCCTCCCAGTTTCCATCCAACCTATTTCTCCTAAAAAAAAAAACAACAACCTTTTTTTTCACGAAAAAAGCTTTCCTTGAGAGGGTGCTTAATCTCTGTATCCTGTCCTTCTCCAGAATAGCCGACTCTGCTTATCTGGAGTGTTTACCAGCTATTCCATGCCTTGAATTCTGGCAGAAAGCTTTGCTACTCCTTGCAGTTCCTATACAATCTGGCAGGGTCCGGGATGTCTTACCCTTCTCCCCTGTCTCCTAAATTCTTTACCCCCCCTACTCCCTTCTTCCTCTTCCAGAGATTGGGGCCCCTCCCAATCCCCTTTAGTTTCTAACCTCTTTCTTTTCTGTCCTCTCGGTCATTATTTCTCCTTTTAGTTCATACATCTTTTCTGTCCCTTGGACTCCCTTGTCCTACCCTCCACTCCCTTCCTCTTGTGTCTCTGGCGACTCAGAACTGGCAGGCAGGCGGAGTCGACACAGCCTAATGCCCAACCCGTGAGCGCCATGCAGTGCATCAGCCCCGAGGGTGGCAACGATGGTGTGTCGGCTCCACCTACCTGACCTCCGGCGGATACCCATCTATGATGAATGGTGAAGATACACAGAAAGATCATAATTACGGTAGGTATGTAATTTTCATTTCTCGTTCCAGGGGAGCATTTTTAGTTCAGAGTCTTGCCCATTGGCTTGTCCTCTGCGCCGCAGGTCTTTACCAAGTGCTTAGTGGCAGTGGCTGGAGCCCTTCAATGGGAGGGCCTTTATGTGTTCCCTTATCTGCATGATTGACTTTTGAAAGCCCCATCCAAGGAACTCTTGCTGACCACCTTGCACAGGACCCTGCAGCTGTTCCACTCCCTGGGCATCACCGTGAATCTGCCCAAGTCGGTTCTCACTCCCTCTCGGCACCTCCAGTATATCAGCACCATTCTGGATACCTCTTAGGGCAAAGCTTTTCTGCTGCAAGACAGGGCAGACTGCCTGATGGCACTAGCCTCCTTAGTGGCCCGGGAACAGTACGTTCCACCAGGTCTTTTCTGCAACTGCTGGGGCTGATGGCAGCCGCAGTAGCCACTGTTTCACTAGCCAGGCTCCATGTGCGAAGGGATCAGTGCCACATTGACCTGAATCAGTTAGTCCTGATCTCTTCCCCTGTCTGCAGGGTCCTTCAGTGGTGGCAGAACCCCAGTGATCATTTGCGAAGGATCTTTCTCATTCCTTTTCCCGGGCAGGTCCTCAAAACGGATGCCTCAGGATCAGGCTGGGAAACCCACCTAGGTCCTTTACAGACCCAGTGATCCTGGTCCATGATGGAGACAAGTCTCCACATCAGTGTGCTTGAGATGAGAGTGGTCCTTTATGCCCTTCAGGCTTTTAGGACTACCTGTCCCCAGATCACCTGCTGGTCCAGTCAGACAACATCAGTATGGTGTACTATCTCAACAGACAAGGAGGGGGGACTCACTCGTGCCCTCTCTGCTGGGAGGCAATGAGGGTCTGGTACTGGGCAGTGGACAATGACCTCGAGCTGTTGGTCATCCATATTCCAGGGGACCAAAACATCTTGGCAGACCAGCTAAGCCAGTTGCAGTCTTGCCAACAGGAGTGGGCACTGCTTCCCTCCGTGGCTGAAAGCCTGTTTCGAAGGTGGGGGTGGCCAGAGTTGGACCTTTTTGTGTCCCCACACAACGCAAAACTGCCACTTTTCTGCTCGCTAGATCCCGGAACTGAAGTTTTCTGGCAAGACATGTCCCTCTCCTGGAGAAGGAGGTTCCTTTATGCCTTCCCCCCCTTCCCGCTGATTCAGCAGGTCCTTCTCAAACTGCAGATGTAGGGGGCCTCCCTCATCCTGGTGGCACCATTTGAGCTGTAGCAAATCTGGTTTCCATTGTTGCAATAAGTGGCAGTGGAACCTCTGGTACCACTTCCACTTTGCTGGGACTTGCTCAGTTAGGCCCAAGGGAGCTTGGTCCACCTGGATTTCAAGTCCCTGTGACTGCATGCCTGGCTCCTGAGGACGTAGCAATAGTATGCTTTGGCATTTCCCAGAGAGTGGCTGATGTGTTGGTGGCAACTAGGAAACCTTCCACCAGGGTCATCTATTCCACGAAGTGGAAGTATTTTGCCATTTGGGCATCTGCCCATCACTTGGACCTCTTCACCGATCCGGTGAACCAGGTCCTGGAATACCTTCTGTCCCTCTCCAACTCTGGCCTTAATTATTCCTCCATTAAGGTGCACATGTCTGCCATCTTTGCTTTCCATGTGCCAGTGGACGGTTGCTCGATAGCCCAGTTAGAGGTGACCCTTACATTTTTGAGGGGCATTCTTCACTTGAAGCCCCCTGTTCATAACCCTGTCCTGGCTTAGGGCCTGAATTTTGTTTTGGAGAAACTGACCCTGCCTTCCTTTTGAGCCGACCGTGTCTTGCAAGCTCCACTTTCTCTCATGGAAAGCTCTGTTTTCAGTTGCTATTACTTCTGCTCAAAGGATTTCCAAGCTACAGGTACTCATGTGTGAGCAGCCTTATTTAATTTTTCACATAGACAGAGTCTCTTTGTGTAACAATTCAACTTTTTGCCTAAGGTGGTGTCCACGTTTACTCTTAATCCATCCACCTTCCTGTTTATTACTCCGAGCATGCCAATTCAGGGGAAGCATTGCTCCATACTTTAGATGTGCATAGGATTTTGTGTTACTATACACATCATGCCAAGGACTGCAGAAAGTTCAAACGTTTGTTTCTTTTGTCCCTGGGAAAGAGGGTTCCCCAGTTTCTAAACAGTGCTTATCCAAATGGTTGGCCAACTGTATTACTTTTTGTTCTCACCCCAGGAGTCCTTTAGCATCAGTAACATTAGCAATAAGCTGGCTAGGTTGAGCTGCCTTGGAGGTGGAGATTATGGTAAAAAGTTATAGGAATTAGCCAATCAGAAGAGAGTTAGAGAGTGTGCTGAGTGGAGCGGGCCCAGCGTGCACCAGAATTTTTTCTCCACCTGAGTGAACAACACTGCCTCTGAGGTGCTCTTCTCTCTCTGTCTCTCTCTCTGGGCTGAAGAGAATTTCTTTTTTTTTTTAATTTCTTTTTATTCAGAAGTATTTTGTTTACTACACAATGGGCAGCACTAGGTACAGGTAGATACATATGAAGTACATTTCAATAACAGATGTGCAGTTATCCTTTAACAGGAAGAATATCAAGAGGCAGGTTCAGTTGTGACTAGTCAGTTTACATGAAAATGATAATTTAGTAGATGAAGCCTGGGGTCTAGTTAAAGACTTGAGAAAGTTATGAAGCCGGGTAAATACCTAGTTGAAAGTCCCCAAATTAGACCAGATAAGGTTAAAGGACAAAATCTAAGTTTAGAGTAGTAATATGTTAGATCCACTGATTCCACTTTCTTAATTGAAGGATGGAACCTCCTCTTAGTTCTAGGTTAAATGTCTAAGCTTTGTAGATTTCAGACATTATTTGTCTCCAGTTTTGTAGTGAGGGAATCTGTGTTCTCATCCAACATCTTGTAATTGCTTTTTTAGCAGCCACAAAATATATTGGTAATATGGTCTTCTCCCGGGGGGAGCATGGTCCGGGTACACCCCCAAGAGAAACTGCTCGGCTGTTAGTTCGACTGGTTCAGAGAATAGGGTGGTTAAGTCCTTTTGAAGAGTTAGCCAGAAAGGCATAAGATAGGGGCAGATCCAGAAAACGTGCAAGAGAGTAGCTCGGGAACAGCCACAGTTTCTCCAGCACCTTCCATATATATCTGGGAGGTATTTTATTAGGACTGAGGGGGCTCTAAAATATCTGGAGCGGCATTTCCTGGCAAATTCTCTCCAGTACGGAGATGAGGTCAATTTTGTCTCCATTAATGTTGTTTTTAACCATGTGTCTGGCGAGATTTGTAATTGCAACTCTTTGTTCCAGGCGGACAAAGTCAAGAATGTGGCGTTAGGGAGACCAGATCGTAGTTCTGTATATATTAGGCTAATTAGATGGGTTCCTATTCTCCCCTCATTTGCGTCAATGAATAGTTTAAGTAATTTAGGTATAGGAGAGGGTATTCTAGGAGGTATTATATTATTGCATAAGAGACGGTTTTGAATTTGAAAATAGCGAAAAAAGTCAGAGGGTCTTAGAGAAAATTGGGATTGGAGCTTTTCGAAAGGAATAATGCCCTCGGGGGAGAGAAACTGATATATATGTGATAGGCTTAGTGCACACCATCTGAAAAAGGCTTGGTCCATGTAATTGGGAATAAACTTTTCATCTTGAGAGATTAATTTGCAGAACTAAAATACTTGCTGGGTAGGACCTGCTTTTCTTAGTTGTTTCCACTGCTTATAGGTTTGTGCTGTTATGGACGCTAAGGAAGAAGGGCGTAAGGAGTTACCGTCTGTGGAGAACAATATCTTCTTTATGTCGTGTAAGTCATTAAGTTGGAATTCTGTGGTCTTCCATGGGGAAGTATATGAGGCCGTAAGCCATAATATTAGGGTTCTTAAGAATGCCGCTTGGGTATATAAAAGGAAGTCTGGGAGATTAAGTCTGCCTTGTTTGAGGGATAATTTAAGTATGGTTAGTCTAGTCCTGGGACATTTTTTCCCCCAAATGAAATTCTGAATCATTTTGTTCCAGGATGTAAAGTAAAATTTGGAGGGAAAATAAGGAATAGTCTGGAGTAGGTAAAGAATTTGTGGGAGGACATTGGTACGAATTGCTAGGATTTTCTGATATAAGGAGGTACAAATCGTGGACCATCTATTCAGGTCTGCTTGTATCTGAACTGTGAGAGGTTCAAAATTAGATTACTCGATGACTCCAGGGTCCAAGGGGAGGTGAACACCCAAGTATTTTATTTTAGTTTTCCTCCACTTAAAGGGAAAAGCCTTTTTAATCTGGGAAGGAGGAGAATGGTTGAAGGTTAATATCTCGGTTTTATTTATGTTTAATTTGAATTCTGCCAATTTCTCAAACTGTGTGAGTATTTTCCATGCTGATCGGATTGATTGTGAAGGGGATAATAGAGTTAGCATAATATAGTTAGCAAATAACCCTACTTTGTATTCCGATTGCACAAGAGGGATACCCTCTACCGTGGGAGTGTTCCGAAGGCAGGCAGCCTGGGGTTCAATGAATAATGCGAAAAGGTAGGGGGATAAAGGGCAGCCTTGTCTAGTTCCACAGGCTAATGTGAGGGGGAGGGATAGGGAGCCATTCACTCTAAGATATGCTTTGGGGGAGACGTATAGTTTTTCTAAGCATGCAATGAATTGTGATGGGAAATCAAACTTTTTAAGCATTTCCCATAAAAAGGGCCACGAGACCCGGTCAAAGGCCTTCTCCACGTCTAAACTTATGAAGACCGCTGGGATTTGCCTAGACCGGACGAATCCTTGTAGCAGTAAAACTCTTCGAACACTGTCCATGGTGTTCCTGCTTTTAACAAATCCCGTTTGAGCAGGATGGATTATTGTGGGAATTATAATTTCCAGTCGAGAGGATAGAATGGCCGTATAAATTTTATACTCATCATTTAGAATAGAAATAGGTCTATAAGATTTAGGGTCAGTTGGGTCCTTATGGGGTTTTAGTATTGGGGCTATTGTGGCATATTCCCATGGGGGGGGTTCCTCCCAGAGACAGTTCTTTAAAAAGAGCATGTAATTTAGGAGTCAAGTCTTTTTTAAACTTTTTGTACCATTCCGGGATAAATCCGTCCGGGCCCGGGCATTTTCCCCGATTTAATATTTTTAATTGTCTCATCTATCTTGAGTATCGAGATCGGAGCAGTTAGAGAGTTGATTTGATGGGGGGAGAGAGTTGGGAGATTAGCTTGAGCCAGGAATTGCATGGTTTGTGTATAATTTAATGGATTGGAAGAGTAAAGTTTGGCATAATAATCAGTAAAGGCCTTTTGGATGTGGGCAGTGGTATGGTGAGTATGACCAGACAGGAGGTTTCTAAGTCTGAGGATAGTTGAGGATGCTTTGCTATTCCTTAGTCTACGTGTAATGTTTTTAACACTCCTGGGGCCACCCTCATGTATAGTTTGACGTAAATAGTATAGGGACTGCTGAATTTTATTATCTATTATTTTCTGGAGATCTGCCTTAGAGTTTCTAATCAGGATTTGAAGATCTACGTCTCCTTCTCTATAGAGCAGCTGATAGTTTTTTAAATTGGTTAGATAATCTATGATATTCTAGGTCTCTTTCCTTGTTTTTTCTAGAGGAATATGCTATCAGTTTGCCCCTGATTGTTGCTTTCATGGCATCCCACATCATTGCTTGTGATGTAGAGGGGTCAGAGTTTTCTGTGAAAAATCTGGTGATTTTAGTCGACAGAGAGTCTACAAGCTCTGGATCTGTCAAGTAGATCGGGTTGAGTCTCCAAATCGATCTCTTAGTCTCCTTACCTAGATCGAGTGAGATGATTAATGGGTGATGATCCGATAGAAACTTTGGCCCAATGGTGATGTCTTGGACAAGAGAGAGATGCTCGTAGGTGGTCAGAAAGTAGTCTAACCTAGAATAGGTGTTGAATCTAGGGGAGAAATAAGTATAACCTAGATCAGAGGTAAAAAATCCACGCCAAACATCAGCTAGGCCCAATTGTTCAATAGACTTCTTAAATTGCTTAGCCATATTTTTGTTCCTATGATTGAGGGGTTTTTGAACAGTCCTGTTGAGGGTATAGGGTCAAATTAAGGTCGCCGCCTATAATCAGTTGACCCTTCAGGTTGGAAAGTAGGACGGAGATGAAGCATTTGTATACCGGGAGGGTGGTAGCGGGAGGGAAGTACACATTGGCCAGGGTTGTCTGCTTGCCAAACAGCAAAGCCTGGGCAATTACATACTGCCCACTGGGGTCAATATGTATGTTTTGGATTTCCAACGGTGTGTCTCTAGGAATCAGGATTACCACTCCCCTTCTTCTACCCCAGGATGGGATAATGCCACAACTCTATATCTCCCCCCCCCCATTTCAATTTGAGGTGCTCAGTCTCTGAAAGACGAGTTTCTTGTAGGAAAATTAAGTCCAGAGATTGTTTGGATAAACCTTGCATAAGTCTAGCCCGCTTAATTGGGTCGTGTATCCCGTTTATGTTGTGGGGGAAAATCTTTACCGGGCTAAGCATGGGCATTTCTGAGGATACATCTATTGTTGATAATAATCTGTCTCTTTCCTCCACAGGAAGAAGAAAATAGAGGGGAAGACCCAGACCATGCTACCCCCCCCCCCCAAGAGGGCAGACCCCAGGCTTCATCGAGTTTGTCAAGATAGTAATGCATTTTCCTATTAATAAACTTTTTATACAAGAAATCCAGTCCACTGTGTAGTTATTTTCCAACCTTATCCCCCACCCCCCCTTATGGCAACTTTGCAGGTGCCAACGTAAACAAAATATTAAAACTGTATACAAAGTTGAATAACACCAACAACTTATCCCCTTAGTTTTCTTCTGTAGTAAGAGGTAGCACATGTTTAAGGTTATGTCAGGGGAAAAACCTATGTACAACAAGACTTCCAAAAGGAAGGAGGTCATTTAGAGCTTCTAGTAGGTTCTCCTTGCCAAAGGGTCTGAATTGACCCCAGTGGAGAAGGGGTTCTTAACCTTACCCCGATAAACTACCGGGAACAGGAACAGAGCCCCTAAGGGAGCGGTGTCAAGACCACTCCTTATGTGGTTCAGTATGTAGCTAGTGAGAGAGAGATAGAAGATACAGTAACAAATTAGCTCACTGCCCAGAACAGGGATGATAGGCTATGATCTGTGGTTTATAGGAGGAGGGTATCTTAGAGGATTTGGTAGAGAAAAATGAGGGAGATGGAAGGAGGAGAAAGAAAGAAAGAGAGAGAGAGAGAAGGAAGAAGGGAAGGGACAGGAGGGGGGACCTGATAGGTCCCCTCTAAAGGAGATCATGGATGTAAGGAAGGCCTACCCAGAGTTAGGAAGATTTCTGAATGCCAAGCCCTGGGTCCGTTGCAGCTTGGGTTTGACCCGGAGGGGTTCTAAGTCTGGCAACAGGGAGTACTAGATTAATAGATGGGTAAGGTAGGTTGGGAAGCAGACAGAGGGAAGGGGGATGAAGTATGAAAAGGGAAGAGTTGTACATGTAGAGAGAGAGAGAGAGAGAAAGGGGGGAGGGAGATTCAATATTATCCACCCTCCCTCTCCTCATTGTCTCCCCTCCAGTAGTAATCCGAAACCTCCCCCAGAGGAAGCCCCAGAAGATCACTCCCCCATCTAAATGGATGAGGGCTCTCTCGACCCAAGTCCAAAGCACCCCTCAAGGCAATGGGTTAATTTTGGAAACAGGGCCAGGAGCCCTCTCGAGTGTATGGTCCCATGAGGATCAGCTGGGGGGAGGGGCTATCCCCTCGCCATCCAGAAAGGCCCATGGGTCCAAGGGGATATCTCAATTGGAAATTCAGAGGGACACCATACCCCATCCTAAAGTGAGAGGCCCCCCCCAGGAGAGAAACAAGGGGACTGAGAGAGAGGAAAAAAAAAATACACCTCCTCTAATCCCTAATTCGCTCCCAGCATTAAGATGTGGGGATTACAAGCCAGGCAGTAGGGCTCGACGAGAAGAAGAACCCTGGGGTCCAACTATAAAATCAGTGGGGAGAGGCATTATGATATGGTAAGGGGAAATAAACACCACTGGGGAGGGGGAGGACAGCCCTAATAGGGACACTCGAGGAGCAAAGGGAGCGCCGCTGATGGGAGGGGGAAGTACCCCCTTAAGACAACACAGTCATTTCCTTCCCCATCTAACCTCAAAGGGTCTGGGTTATGCCGAGGGTGCTTAAAAGATTGCTAAAAACTGATAATGAACATCCCCTCAGTATATGGACCATTCTTAAGAGGAACTCCACTTGCTTAATGGAAGGATGTGCTGAGTGATATAGCCTCCGTGTGGGCGTATGTACAAGTCATCCCCCCCAGACCAAAACCAACGGAGGCCTCCCAACCCCCTCGTTGATCCAAATGGTTCACTCCCATCACCCCCCGGCCTCTGAAAAGCGCCAATGGAAAGGGGACCAGAGCGAGGCCACCATCGCGATGCAACTGAAACGTCTCTCCCCCCCATGCCCCACGGCCAAACCAGAACAAAGCCCAGCGTGGTGGTCCAGTAGGATTCGGGAGCCATTCGACAGGCACAGGTAAGGAAAGGAGAAAGACCCAGGGATAGGGACTTGGAGGGGTGAAAAGAGGCCTGAAAAGCCATCGGACTGGTCACAACATGGGAACCAACAGGGCATAGGGAGGGGATCCCCTCAGCCCAGGAAGTTACTAAAGGTGCAAGGGAGGGGGACTACTGATCAAGAGGGACCCGATGGCCTCTTGTGCTCAAGACGTGACCACTCCATCCCCACCCGTTTTCAATCCAACCGCTCCGCCCTCCCCCCCTCCACCGCCCCGACCCAACCGAGAAGTAAGTCAACAATAACAGTTCTAAAGATTTCAACACTTCTTGGGCTGCTAATGCTGATCGATATCTTGGTGCAGCATTCTCCACAATTAGAATCTGGTATCCTTTGGAAAAGCCTGATGCGCAAGTTGCAAGAGGAGAGTCCTGTTACACCTCAAGGACATCCTGGGCGAAACACTGCTCCTGTCACCATAGACACTGCAGGGACCTCACCAGAGCAGACAACACCTCGAGTCTTCCTCCCCCCCCCAGCCAGCCCCACTCAAACTGCAGCAGCCCACCTCTCCCAGGTCATTACCTCACCATAGGCTGTTGGGATTTCACAATGAACAAGAGTTCCAAATCATAGGGCTCATTTATTTGTATTTCGAAACTGCTGTAATTGAAGAAGGAGGTCCTGGATCGACGTCAAATTGCTAGAGTCCTGTTGCCTCTTCTGGCCCAGAGGTTTAACGGATCGCTGGGTCAAGATTTCCTGTAGGTGTTCCGGGATTACACCTCTGGCATGTAGATCGCGAGCTGCTTCTGTGGCTGAGGAATAAATCTGCGTTCCGTTAGATAAATGGACAACCAGCTTGGCGGGATAGGGAGTTTTAAATTTGATTTGTTGAGGTCGAAGGGGTGGAAAAAAAGGTCCATCTCCCTACGTTGTCACTGCGTGAGAAGTGCATAGTCATTATCAAATAGGAGTCGGGACTGACCCTATTTAATTTTGCCTTTTTTTGCCAAGCTTTGATAAAAGGGATTCCTTTACCTGGAAGCTGAGGAATCTCATCAGGAAGGATCGGGTCCTGGCATCGGGATGGGTGTGCTTGGGGCCTATGGCACGGTGTGCCCTTTCTATGTCGAAGTGGAAGGCAGGGTCCAGAGAGAGAACAGTGCGGAGGAGGTAGAGAAGGCCCTTCTTCACCTTTGGGAATGCCAAAGATCCTGATGTTTCATCGACCTCTGTTTTCTGCGTCTTCTTGGCGGGCAGAAATAGAGATTTAATTGCGTCTTCCAGAGTGTCTAGCCTTGAGGAGTTACTGGATATCTGAAGGTCGGCTTCTGCTAATCGGGACTCCAGGTGAGTAAAATCTCCTCTCAATTCCTTCAGAGAATCTCATACCTCACCCCTAAAATCAGCGATGTCTTGCAAAATAGCATCTATAGAGGTTTCTGTCAGTCTCCTAGGAGGTTTCCCTTTCTGAGATTTTCTCTTGGGGCCTTGGGTTGGCCCAGGGCAGGCCTCCCCATCGTCGGAGTGTGTTTCCTCCAATTCAGTAGTCACAGCAATCGGGAGGAATCGGTTCCATGAGGCTTTAGCCATTGCTATTTTATGCTTCAGAGCGATGTTAGAAGAGATATCTTTTTTTTGTATAAAGTATTGATGGATATTTGCTCATTTTTGGAATGTTTGAGGCAGGAGCTAATTAGTTAAGCTGTTCACCAGCGCATACCGGAGCCAGAAGTCCCTGGGCTGAAGAGAATTTCTATTGAAGTTTTTCCGTGTTTTTTATTTTTGTGCGGAGTTAGTGAGTATTATTACATTTCATTAGATCGTCCCTTGTCAATCTTCACCATTCATTACTTCCTGGGTGTAAGCCGGAGGCGCGCACCTGTCCGCAGGTTTTTTTTTTTTTTAAAGTTTGCACTGACGATCTGTGCCGCCTCTGGGTGACGCTTACATGTCATGCGCGAGGGGCGGCCATAGCAGTATGCACCGACTCCTCCTCCAACTCAGTTCTGTTTCTCCCGTCGCCGAGGCAACACCTGTTCGCGTGGTCTAGCGTGCAGTAGTGCGTAGTTCGGCCGACTCCTTTTTTCTACACTCGACGCCTACGGTAAGACTGTTCCTTCTTTCTTTGTACGGCGCCGGGTGTATTTCCGACTGTGTTTAACCTTGTTTATTTCGCGTTATGTCCAGTTCTGGAGCGAAACGTTCTTTTAAGACGGGCCGTGCCCCTATGCGTCGGTGCTCCTGCGGCCGGCATTTCGCCGTCTCGGACCGGCATGACGTTTGCCTTCGTTGCCTGGGACCCAACCACGACATGGATTCGTGCGATGCCTGTTTCTCCATGGACCGCCGCGTCCTAGAAGTCCGAGCGTTCAAGCTCGGCAAAACCCCGCCGACCTTCCGGGGACGACGTTGCTCAAGGGACGCCCAGGTAAGGTCTCTTGACCCTTCCCCCGGGTCCCCTCCCGGGCCTATACGGTCCGCGGAGGAGGGGGTCTCCTCGGCCTCTCTTGCCGAGGAGGAGGCCCCTTCCGCAGTGTCGGGGGAGCGTCGTGGTCCCTCCTGGGATAGCGACGCCACACCACCTCGGCATTCACCTCTTGAGGTGCAGGCTCCCCGTGGCGAGGCCCTCTTCTGGTGGGCCTAGCTCGGGTGACCCTCGCCCGCCCTCCGGCGCTGCTTTGGGTCCGTGCCATCTGCAGTGCCGGTGATCGTGCGGCCGTTCAGCGCCGTTCGGATCGGCGCCGTTAAGCGCCGGTGATCGACAGGCGCTGTTGGCAGCTAATGCGTCGGCGCGCCGTTCGCTGCGCCGGTGATCATGCGCGGCACGCTGGCAGTGCCGCTGTAGGCCTCGGCGCCCGTCTGCGGTACCCGATGGCCTCGGCAGCGCCCGGCGGCGCCGCCTCGCCTCCAGCGGCGCCGTGGGCCTAGTCTTGCCCCCTTGCGGCGCCGGTTCATTTTTCGGCTCCGGGAGCGGTGCCGTTGGTCCTGCCGGCGTCGTGGGGGCTTGGGACTCGGGTCTGGCTGCTGCCGGTGTTGGGGAGGCGGGCGGTGCCGCCCTTGGTACCGGTGCCGTTCGCGGCACCGTGACCTCTGGGACCCCTGGGGTGGCCAGTATTGAGGTACAGCTGGTCTCGTCTTCCTCGGAGGATGATGACTCAGACGTGGACCCATCCTGGCACCCCCACTCTTCGGGGTCTGGGTCCCCTGTGGTCAGAGGTACCAGGCGGCGCAGCGGAGCCCTCCCTCTGTCCCCCCTTCTGTTGTCCCCTGAGGGTTCCCCGGCTGGGGGTGGCCGGGGCCCCCGGGGGACGGGCGTGGGGGCGATGGAGGGGGAGGCTCCCCCCTCTGGAGAGCTGGGTACAGCTGCCCCCCAGGGTGCTGTTGCCCCCTCTGGAGAGGGGGAACCGCTGCCATCGAGGACGAGGGCCCTCTCGGAGTCTGAGGGGTTGAGGGGCAGGGGGTCTGCCTCTCGAGCTTCCTTGGCCACCTCGGGAGGTGGCCAGGAGCAGAGCGCAGAACCTCGCCCCTCCTCCGGGCTCTAGAGTGCCCTCTGGCGTTCTACTGGGCTGCCTTCTGGAACCATGCAGTCTAGGCGTCGTCACAGGGAGGTTCTCCCCTGGGCTCTTCAGGCTCCGTTTTCCAGTCTTCGGTCCTGCTGCTTGGTCTGATATCCGGGACTCCTACACTTAGGCTCCGCTCCCGGATTCCAGAGCCCTGGCAGAGAGCTGCTGCCTCCCAGAAGGTGCCCCTCCCATCTCTCTGCCCTCACCACCCCCGCTCCCAGGCCATGTCAGTCCTACGGGTCCGTTATCCTGGGAGCAGTTCAGGGGTTCTGCGGCGGCCTTCCCCTCCTATGTTAGACACATGCATGAGCGGGTCTTTCGACTCTCCCCTCCGCCGCAAGAGTCCTCTGGACAATCCAGCTCCCCCTCATCCTCGTCTCCCTCCTCTGAGGGAGAGGAACCTTCTGCTCATCTCTCCTCCGATGCTGGTTTCACTGAATATCAGCGATTCCTATCGAGGATGGTGAGGGACCTCAGGATTTCCTACATTCGGAGAGACAATACAGAACGGGAGATGCGTGAATTCCTTGGTGAATTCAGTGCCCAGCATCTTGTGGTACCTTCCTGGCCAATCCCCTTCCAGGAGGCGTCTATCTGATCCTGGCAGTCCCCAGCCGCTTCTTCCCCAGCCCCGGCTGACTGTCAGCGTAGGTATTGCGCACCATCTGAGTCTCTAGGTACCCTTCCCAACCCCCCTTCTGGTTTGGTCTACCTAGACACTCCTTCCGGGCGCCGCTGCCTGGCGCATGACCGCCCACCGGATTCGGACTCTGTCCAGTTCGACCGTTGGGGGCGAAGAGTGTTCTCTTCTTCTCGTGCGGTGGCCTGTATTGCATCTCATCAGGCTCACCACGCTGCCTATAACCGGCACTTGTGGTCGATGATGTCCCAGCTGCTGGCATCAATGCCTGACACGAGCAAACTACGCTGTTGCCCTCTCTGGCGGTAGGCCTGGGCTGGCAAGACACAAGCAAGGGCATCTTACGGCGCCAATGAGGTGGCTTCCAGGCTTGCGGGACAGCGATCTGCATCAGAGGCGACGGCATGGTTCGTCTTTCCAGGTTGTCACCCCTGGCCCGGCGTAGGGTGATTCGCTCTGCCTTCCGGGACCTGCCTTTTCTCATCCAGGGCTAGGAGGCTTTTTACAGGGCTCCCTCCGTCCCTCGCCTCGGGAGGCACCTCTAGCTCTTCCCCCACTTAGGCTTTCTGATTAAGCCAGGGTCCTCTCCTTCTGTTTCTCATCAGCAGAAGGCTGGGGGTCTTGTTCCCTCAGGGTATGGTACCTCTTCCCCCGCTCCGGGGGAAGAGGAGCTTGGTACTCACCCAGGAAGTAATGAATGGTGAAGATTGACAAGGGAAGATATGAAAATTACGTACCTACTGTAATTCCTGATCTTCTCTTGTATCTTCACCATTCATTACTGACTCCCGCCCACCATCCCCTCAGTGGCTTCCTCCTGTGGCTTCTCCCCCTCCCATCTCCTTCCTCTCTCTGCAGTTTAAAAAAAAAAAAAAAAAAGGATTTCTTCTTTCTCAAAAAAAAAAAAAAAAAAACAGAGGGACAAAGGCAATTGCTATATCCTTCCAAAGAGGAGATATATTCTTTCTCCACAAAATTATTTACTCTAAAGTTTTTGGGCTGAGGGTTCTGGATTTGCAAATCCGATCAGACTGCACAACTTCCTCTTGCCACTCCGTGGCAGATGCCTCTAAGACCTTAGTCTGTCTCGGGCTACTCAGTCCTGATCTGACAATTCCCTTCTCCAGCTGTTAAGCCTTAGACTCTCGAAACCCTTGTGAATTCTGCATGCAGAGCAGAGGAACGAGTACGTCTATTCCCCTTTCCTCTTTCAAAAAAAAAAAAAGAAAAGGGAGGAGAAACAACTGCAAAAGAAGCTGAGGGAACTCTCTCCGACTGCTGTAGAGCAATCTCTAGATTACTTCATGTCCTAGCCTGCTATTTTCCTAAAAAAAAAAAAAAAAAAAAAAAAGGGAAAAAGAAGGAAATAAGTGGAAACAAGAGCGAAGGAAGCCCTTCTCATAGTTCTTGTTGTTTGTTTTTTCCCTGTTCAGTGTCTCCTGGACTGTTTTTACAGAAAAGCAGTGTTAGTCATGACTAATCTTGCCAGCATAAGCTTCTGGCCTGCCTCAGCAAGTCTGACTGATCCTGCCGCTATACCTATAGCACGCCTTATGGGCATACTTTTCATTCCCTAATCCCTGCGGCAGCACCCTCTCTTACTGCTTGGGACTATCCTTCCTCCTGGGTGTCCTCAAATTAAAGGCTCTCCTCGGTCTGGGCCGAGTTGGAATCAAGGACCATGGCATGTTGGAGATTTGGACTATGCCCTTTGAGTCTGTCTAGCGGGTTCGGTGAACCTTCTCTTCAGCTCTATCCCGGGGATTCTTGCTTCCCTGTTAATTGAGCCTTTAGCCTTCGGCTAACTATGCTCATAGGGCATTTTGAGTCCCTTCAACATCCCATCTTCTCTTCTTCTTCTTCTTCTTCTTCCTTATTACCTTCCCTCTCTCTCCTCCTAGAGTTGCCCAGGTAAGGAGGCCCTGCAGTCCCTAGTTTAGGAATAATCTTACCTCCTCTGTCCTTTCTCCATCGGCTTATTCCTTTTCAGTTCATTCTTCCTTGCTTTGCTATCCCTTGGCTATCTTGCTGCTATCTCTATTTCTATGCTTTCCTTTTGCCTCTCCGGCTCACAGAACTGAGTTGGAGGAATCGATGCTTCTGCGCGGCCGCCCCTCGCGCATGGCATTATGGCGTCTGCCCGCGGGGTGCAACGCTAGTGCAAACTTTAAAAAAAAAAAAAAAAGTTCCTCGTGACAGGTGCGCGCCTCCGGCTTACACCCAGGAAGTAACGAATGGTGAAGATACAAGAGATCAGGAATTACGGTAGGTACGTAATTTTCATTTCTAGTGGTTCCCTTCAGTTCCAGGGAACCGCGGTTTTCCCTCATACCGCGGTTCCTGTTTGCTTTTCTTTTTTTTTTTTTTTTTTATTTAAAATGTTATACATATGCATAAAATCATATTTTCCAGAGTATGTGGAAAGAATCATTTTGCAACAATACACATTACATGGGGGATGTGATCACATACTACATTTGGTACATCTTTGGGGGTTAAGCTAAAGAAAGAAGAAGAAAATTTATACAGATTAATAAGTGAAATTAGGAGCCCTATATGCAGCCAAAGCCCCAGATTTTCATATCTACAAAAAAAAAAACAGATTGAAAAATATCTTAGCCGACCACTAAGTCCTATATTAATCACATATAATTAAAAAGGAAACTTTCACTATTTTCTAAAGCTCCTCAAAGCCATCAATTACTAGAAATAAACACATCTGTAAGGCTTCTCAATGTGCCTGGTAAATACTAGAAAAGATAAAAGGAAAAATCAGACCTTTCAGTAAGCCAAATTTGTTTCCATAGGCTGAAAGCCAACTGCAAACCCCCTCTATATAGTAACAGGGTTTGATTAAGGTCCAAAATTATAGGCACTTCTTTAGAAAACTAATTATGAGGTATTGATCGTCCTGAATAAAACAACAGGTGTACCACACCATGGTGGAAATGTAGAGCCAGCTTGTTATCTCAGCAGTTCTAGTTATTATTCAACCATACAGTAACTTCTCCTGAATATGTTTAGTTAAAAATGATGAACTTCACTAAGCGCTGGTTCTAGTTATCAAGATGTTCAGTAACAGTGCTAAATTAATATATCTGGGTAGCGTGCAACCTGTACAGTAATTTCGAACATCTGTTAACAGAGAATGTCCAGGCGGATGAAAAATAAAATTCTACATGGAGAGATAACAAAATAAACAACGAACCAGCCTGAAAAGTTCAAGATCAGGATGTTCCATGAAAGTCCCTGTTGTTCAATCCTCCTCCAGTTCCTCATCTGATGATCGATCCTCTTGTATTCTTCGAGCTGCTATTCTCTCGACACATGCTCCTGCTTCTTTAGGGTCATTGAAGCAGAATTGACAGTGGCCTTCGGTGAAACAAAGTCGAGCAGGAAAGGCCATGGCATAGGTAATACCCAGGTCGTGAAGCTTTCTCTTAACACCATCAAAGGCTTTACGACGCATTCTTGTCGCATAAGCTAAATCTGGGAAAAAAGTATGCGAGAGTCCTCTACATATATTGGGATTTTAGGCCGGATTGCTCCCAGTACCAAGTCCCTCTCTGCTGCTGAGGTTAGTGTAACCAAGATAGTGCGGGGATTCTCAAGGTTAGATACTGGTCTGCGAGGGGTAATTCTGTACGCTCGTTGGATATTTACTGCCTCCAATCCTGTGATGCCCTTTAGCCATTGATTAAGAAAAGCAGTTAAATTGTCTCCCTCTGTGCCTTCAGGGAGACCGAGTATGCGAATGTTAGCGGCCCGTACCGTATTTGCCAATTGTTCGATCTGGCTTCGTAATGCTGCTTGTTCTTTAATGGCTGTAGCTGATGCTGCCAAGGCCTTCCCTGCAGTGGCTTCTGCAATTTTTGTTGTCCCCCCCATGGCATCAATACGAGATTCCGTCGCCTGAAAACGTAGCGAAAATGCATCAAGCTTTTGATCCATCCCTTGAACCGTCTTAGTTAAGGCATTTAGTGCTATCTGAAGCGAGTTCAAAGATGCCGATGTCTGCTCAAGGCCTACTGAATTAGATGCGCCGTCATTTTGTTCCGAATGTTTCAGTGGAGGAGCACGTGGCTGAAAGAAATCTTGCTTAGGAGGTTTAGTTTTCCCTATAGCGACATCCAATATCTTCCAGAAGATGTAGGAAAGAATTTCCCGGACTTATGTCATAAATTTAGGTGGTTTTCAGGAAGAAGTAAAGGATTTATATTCAAATATATAGGCTCTTAGTAGGAGCTCCAGAAATAAGCTGCTTCTGGCTAGACTGCTGCCCCCGTTTGCTTTTCTGAGGTAAAATTTTATTGCGTCTAAGTAAAATTGACGGTTCTTTATTATATTATATTTTAAAAGTTAGCAGTTCCTGTTTTTTAGCGGAAATGAAAAATTACGTACTCAACCGTAATTCTTGATCTTCTCTTGTATCTTCACCGTTCATTACTGCTGGGTGTAAGCCGGAGGTCGAGAGTTTGTTTTTTTTAAGAGGTGTCAGCACCGATGGCGCCACCCCTGAGAGTGACACACTGCATGATGTGCAAGGGGCGGCCGTTTGACGCCGCAGACTCCTCCTCCTCCATCCCAGTTCTGTTAGCCGGAGAGGCTAAATAAGGATAAGAAAAAGAGAGCGAGGCAAGAGAGTTGAGGGATAGAAAAAAGGAAAGGATATAAACTGAAAAAGGCATAAGCCGGAGGAGGACAGAAAAAGAAGAAAATGCCTACCCTACGGGACCGCAGGGCCTCACTTCAGGGGCGGCTCCAAGGGAGGAACAGATGAACAAAAGGAGAAGAAGGAGAGAGGGAAGAGAACAAGGGATGTAGGGAGGGGAGAACACTGCCCACTGATATATCGGTTTAAGGCTTATAAGTTTGGAACGAAAAACAAGGGAGCAAGGATCCCGCTTGATAGGACTGAAAAGAAGGTTCAACCAAACTGCTTGCACAGATTGGACACAAAGGTCAGATTCTCTATCATCCCAACCCCTTAAACTCTAGCTGAGAGCTCACAGACTGCCGAGGCAGAAATTCTGTTCCAGAAAGAGAACGCCCAACTAGGAAGAGGAAGAGTTCCTCTAGCACCTTGTTAAGTACTAACACAGATGTGTGTGGAGAGGGGGTGAGCTCTACAGAGGGCACCCCTTTACGAAAAGGATAGAGTGGGAACGCAGTCGGATTCCCTGAAGACAAGGCAGTAGTATCAGCTCAAGGTAATTGAAGTGCCAGGAAAGCACCAACCAGACAAAACTGATACAAAAGAAGATTAAGAACTGCCAGAGGGACCAGGACAAAAAGGAATCGAGCCATAGAGGGGTGGTCCTTTAACTGTTAATTAAACCACATGGTTAAGAAAACCAAAAGGTCACCCCTAAGGGCAATCAGAACGAGTTCCCTCAGGATAGAATAAATTCCACTCGTTACCCCTTTACCTTAAGAAAATAGGATCCGTTCAGAAAAGAATGGAAAAATCAAGATTTTTTTTTTTTGGCTTAAAGGCCAATGAAGAAGGAGGAAGAATGAGCAGGGAAGGGGAGACGCCGAAGAAGAAGGCCCGTGAGGGGAAGGTGGGCGGGAATCAGTAATGAATGGTGAAGATACAAGAGAAGATCAAGAGTTATGGTAGGTACGTAATTTTCATATCTTCCCTTGTCAATCTTCACCATTCATTACTGTTGGGTGAGTACCAAGCCCCCCGAAGGGGGTGTGGCTAGACCCTGAGGGAACAGATCCCTTAGCCTCCTACTGGTGAGAAGTAGGAAGGAGGAGACCCTAACCAATAGACTAGGAAGTCTAAGGTGGGTGAGGAGGAGGAGGTGTCCCCTGTGGGCTGGGGGAAGGAGGTTGCCCCTGAAGAAGCCTCCTCGTCCTGTGGGGAAAAAAGGCAGGTCCCCCGGAAGGCAGAGTTAGCCACCCTACACCAGGCAGTGGGTGACAGTGTGGAGAGATGAAGCCATGCCGTCAGCCTAATGCAGATTGCTGTCCCTACTAGTCTGGACGCCACCTCATTGGCATCATAGGATGCCCTCGCTTGATGCCTTGCAAGCTCCAGACCCTGCGCAGAGAGGGCAATGGCTTGTCTAGACTGCTCTGAGTCAGGCAAAGAGGCTAAGATCTGAGCCAGCATCGTCCACAGATGACTGTTGTAAGCAGCGTGGTGAGTCTGATGAGATGAGATGCATAACAACGCACGATCAGAAGAGAAAATCCTTCGTCCCCACTGGTCAAATTCAGCAGAATCTGAATCCGGAGGCCTGTCGTGCACCAGGTGCCGAGGCCCGGAAGGAGTGTCTAGGGACATCAAACCCGAAGGTGGGTGAGGCAGAGAACCTAGAGACTCGTGGGGGACACAATACCGTCTCCTGCAGTCTCCCGGGGCTGGAGAAGGAGTGGTTGGAGACTGCCAGGTGCAGATAGACACCTCCTGGAAGGGGATCGGCCAGCAAGACACCACCAGATGGTGAGTGCTGAATTCACTAAGGAAATCACGTGTCTGCTGCTCGGTATTGTCCCTACGGATGTAGGAAATACAAAGCTCCGAAACCATCCTCGAAAGGAAACACTGATAATGAAATCAACGTCAGAAGAAAGGTGGACAGAAGGTTCCTTTTCCTCAGAGGAGGAAGGCGAGGAGGAAGTGGAGCTTGAATGCTCAGAAGACTCCTGTGGTGGGGGGGACAGGCAGAAAACCTGTTCATCCATGACCCTGTCATAGGACGGGAAGGCCGCCGCAGTAGCTCTGAACGTCTCCCAAGTTAATGGCCCAGCAGGCCCTACATGGCCTGGGAGAGAGGGAGGTGGTTGCAGAGGGATGGGCGAGAGGCACCTCATAGCATGTGCCTGGTCTCTGCCAGGGCTCTGGGATCCAGGTAGCGCCACCACCAAGACTGGGGACCCTGAGACCATGCCGGGTTGCATAGTAGAGAGGGAAAGAGGCAACTCTGGGAAGAGCCCTGAAGGGGAATCTCCCCTGTGATGCACCTGGGATTGCATGAGTCCAGAAGGGCAACCCTCAGAACCGCCACCAGAAGGCGCTGTAGAGACCTTAAGAGAAAGGCAAGGATCAGCACTGCGATTCCTGCCCACACCCCGTAGGGCGGTAGGGGATCGTCGCCACTCCTGACCTCTACCCCTCAGTCCTTCGGAGTCCGAAGCAGCCGTCTTCCTCATAACCAGTGGTGGAGGTCCCTGCTGAGCAAGACCCCGAAGGGAACTCGCCGAGGCAGAGTCCTCTCTCCTCTGCTGAAGGACCCCAGCAGCACCGGGGATGGTAGCTGCCTGGGACCCCCGAGAAGAGGGCATCCTCTCCAGAACTCCTAAAGGGTCCACGGCAGAAGACTCCAAGCCACCCCTAACCATGGAATCATTCAGGTTAACCAACTCCGGGGACTTGGGGAGAGGAACACTGGAACATCTAGCCCTGCAGCCTACAGGAGGCTCTGAGTCAGAAGATTCCAGTCACTGGTCTGGGTCCTCCCCTGAATCGTCCTCCGAGGAGGGGATGACAAGGGAAGACTCCATTGCAACAACCACAGGAACCTCCCCAGAGGTGGCACCAGGCCTGGTACTGCCGAAGGCCGTGACGCCAATGACACCAGCGGAGTCAGCTGCACCTCTGTTGGCGCCAGGAACCTTGGCCGCACCGCGAACAGCACCGCCCGAGTCCCTGACACTGTGGACAGCTTCAAGACCCAGAACGGACCGCCGATGGCACTGCCCAAATCCCCAGTGCCGCAGACAGCACTGAGAATCAGAGCAGCACTGCCAACGGTGCCACCCGAGTTCCCGGCTTCGCGAACGGTGCCGAGACCCAGAGCGGCACCGCCAGTGGCCCTGCCCAAGTCACCGGCACCGCGTGCTGCTTCAGACTCCATGGCAACAAGGGCAGACAAGAACAAGGGTCCACCGGAGCCGGGCCTCGCAACCGGAGGCCGTGGCTCCGGGGGAGCCTGCACCTCCATGGAGGTGACTGCTGGGACGGCGTCAACGGCATGACCCCGGGAGGGATCATACCGTTCCTCCTGTGCCAAAAAAGAAACCTCCTCCTCAGCAAGGCTGGAGGTGGAGGAGGTTCCCTCCTCGCCGGGCCGTAGAGACCCAGGAGGGGACCCGAAGGAAGGGTCAAGAGATCTGGCCTGGGAGGCCCACCGGCGAAGTCGTCCTCTGAAAGTCGGCGGAGCTCTTCCGACTTTAAATGCATGGACTTCTAACACACGGTGATCCATGGAGAAGCAGGCATTCGCAAAATATTCCAAATCATGGTAGGGTCCCAGGCACCGAAGACAAACATCATGACGGTCCGTGATGGAAAACTACCGGCCACAAGGGCACTGACGCATCGGGGCACGTCCTGCCTTAGACTTGCGTTTTGGCCCCAAACCTGACATGTTGCAAAACAATTGAGGAAAAAACAGTACAGTTCTCGTCGTCATCGAAATATAATAGAAACAGAACGGTCTTACTGGTCGACGATGTCGAGAAAAACCGGGATGAAGGAGCTTGGCGACTTTGAGAGAAATGCGGCCTATGATGCAGTACTATAAATGGCTCCACAGAGCGGGTGCAGCCTCGACGGCGGGAGAAACAGAACTGGGATGGAGGAGGAGTCTGCAGCACCTAATGGCTGCCCCTTGCGCATCATGCAGTGCGTCACTCTCAGGGGCGGCGCTGTCGGCGCCGACTCCTCTTAAAAAAAAAAAAAAACTCCCGTGGCGGGTGTGCGCCTCCGGCTTACACCCAGCAGTACTGAATGGTGAAGATTGACAAGGGAAGATCCACATTTTCTTTACTTTTAAACAACTTTTCACTTCTTTAGTTCGTGGTTTTTCACCACGAGGGAACCGACCGCAAATCTTTATTTTCCTTAATTGGGAACATAATTTTACAGGTTTGTCTGCCAAATTGGCATGTCAGAAAAAAATAAAGAAAAGGAATGGACTTATAGGTTTTAAAAATTGTTTAAAGTGCTTCAAAATAGTGGCTAAAGCAGACAGCCACAATTTGCATCTCAGATGTTTAGGTCCAGATGGCTCTTATGAACTTTGCTCTAAATTTTGTTCAAAGACTATTAAAAAGAGAGCCAAAAGACTGGAAATTATGGCTTCTCAGAATGCTTCCCCATCTACAAAAACTACTGAGGAGGGGGTCATCTTCTCAGTCTAAGCCTAAGGATAAGTACCCTGGGGACTCCACTGAAAATAAGTCTGATAAAAACAACAATAATGGTGACCAGCCAAAAAAGAGACATGGTGAGCAAGGTAATGATTCAGTGCCTGCAAAAAAGAAATTTGAAGAAAAACATATCACTGCCCCTCTCGCATTAAGGCAAAGGGAGACACCAGTGACTCATAAAGAAAAACAAAAAGAAAAAGATAAAAAAATAGACTTGGAAAAAGATTTACCCTCTGCTGAGGAAATAGCTAAGGCTTGGCACCTTTACCAGACTATTCAAAGCATGGGTACCATTTTCAATGCCCCTTCTTCCCCACTTAACCTTCTCAGTCCTGCCCCTCCTTACGGGCCAGACTATTATTATGGTGATGAAGATGAAGATGACGACGATGATGAAATAGAGGGTCAGCCATTAGAACCTGATGTATCCCCTGACCAGGAGTCTGGTGCTTCTCCTAATGGCCAGGAGAATATTTCCTCACTTTTTACTTTTCTGCAACATATGGTGGGCACCCTGGATCTTCCTACCCAGGAGACCACTGAGGAAGAGGAGGAGGATGATGAAGACTATAGTGAAATGATGGGTCTTCTCCCTCCAAAAACAGATTATTTTTCCTATGGGAAAAGCCACAATGAAGCTGCTCCAGACTCCTACTTCTACCCCTGAAGTGGATAAAAAGATTGACCAAAAATATCAGCTCGTCAGAACTGATGCTCAATTTCTGTTTGTGCACCCTAGTCATGAAGGGGTGGCGCAGGCTGCAGCTTGTGACAAAGTCAAAGTCCCACTTTCTTCACAGCCACCTGAAAAAGAGTCCAGAAAATTGGACTCTATGGCTAAGAAGTCATATACTACAGCCTCTTTGCTCCTTCGCCTGTCTACTTACACGGCATATGCTGCCAAATACCAAAAAGCTCTCTGAAATTCAGTGCTAGCCATCCTACATCAGAATTCAGACAAGATGGTGCAGGACATAACAGAAACAGTAAGAACTGCTCCTGAGGCAATGCAGTATCAATTCCACATAGCTGTGGACAATAATGATACTGCCTCCAGAGCTGTGGCACAGGCCATATCTCTCAGACATTTCTCAGAGTTAAGAACCACAAATCTTTCACAGGACACTCAGACCAAAGCAATGGACTTTCCCTGTGACAATAACACCCTCTTTGGAAACAGGACAGAAGCTTACATGAAAAAGGTAGAGGAATATAAGACCACCCATCAGAGTAATGTTGCCAAAGAGAAGGCCTCTGCTTCCCAGAAGGCCCATTACATGGGAAACAGAGGCAGAGGCTAGTATCCTAGGCCATTTTTCCCCATGCCAGTGCCCATGGACTATTCCCAAATGAGAGGCTTTTACAGAGGAAGAGGCAGGAGAGGGCAGAAAAGAGCTGTTACTACCCCTGCCCCTGCCACCCAATCCAAACCCTGACTCCAGCAAACAGGTCACCTCCCCTCTTCCAGTAGGGGCAGACTCTCCCTTTACCTCCAACACTGGACTCACATTACCACAGATATGTGGGTTCTGGAGGTGGTGGGCCAGGGCCTATCCTTGCAGTTCAAAAAGTTACCACCCCCTACCTAACTCCAACAGAAAAGCTCCTGCTGGAGTTGGAGGTCAAAGCATTGCTGTCTGCAAAGGTGGTGGAGAGAGTTCCCTTTATGTAGTAGGGAAAAGGCCTCTATTCCAGATACTTCCTCACACTAAAGAAAAATTGGGAGTGGCGACCTGTTCTCGACCTCAGGTACTTGAACAGGCATGTACTGAATCCAAAATTAAAAATGGTCACTCTAGCAAATGTGATTCATTCTCTTCAGCAGGGAGACTGGCTAGCCTCCTTAGAGCTCAAGGATGCTTACTTTCCCACCAAAAGTTCCTGAGATTCAGATTACCTTCAAGACACTATCGTTTGCAGCCATGCCATTTGACCTAACTTCGGCCCCCAGAGTATTCACCAAGTGCCTAGCAGTGGTGGCAGCTCATCTAAGGAAACAGCATCTCAGTCTACCCATACTTGGATCACTGGCTTCTGGTGGGCAAGACTCCTCATCGAGTCAGAGAGGCTCTCAGATCCACAAGACAAACCCTACACACACTGGGGTTTCTCATCAGTGAACAGAAGTCCCAGTTGGAACAAACTCAGCTCCTAAATTTCATGGAAGCAGAACTGAACACACTGCAGGGCAAGGCTTTTCTACCAGCAGACAGGATCCAGAGTTTTCTGTCAGTGGTGAACTCATTTATCCAAGGCCAGCCAGAGATTTTCTAAGACTTTTAGGACACGTCCTCTATGACAGCAGAAGTTCCAGGTGTGAGGCTCCAAATGAGGGACATTCAGCACCACGTGCAAGCACACTGGTCCCAGAAAAGGCATCCCCTGTCAAAACTGGTACCAGTTACCAGAACACTGCTTCAAGCTCTAGATTGGTGGAAGGAAATAGACAACCTCTTGGTAGGGATTCCCTTCCAGATTTCATGTCCCACAAAAATGTTCACTACAGATGCCTCCTTCTTAGGCTAGGGGGCTCATCTGGACAACTACTCCGTAAGTGGCACTTGGACTCCCAAGGAATTACAAAGCCACATCAGTCTTCTAGAACTCAGTGCTGTGTATCTGGTGCTAAAGGCCTTTGCCTCACAAGTCAAGGGCCACACAGTATAGATCAGGACAGACAACACCACTGCAATGTTTTACATAAACAAACAGGGTGGCAGAAGGTCAACGGTGCTCTGCACAGAGGCCATGAGAATTTGGTTCCTGGCCTACTCACTGCACATACGTCTCTCAGCCATACATCTTCCTGGCAAGGACAACACCCTGGCAGATGCTTTGAGTCTTATTAGCCAAGGCCACAATGATGAAGTGTGAACAAGCAGGTCCTTGCCACAGTGTTCAGGAGGTGGGGCATCCCAGAAATAGATCTGTTTGCATCTCACCTCAGCCATCAACTTCCTCTGTACTGCTGCAGGCCCCCAGCATTGGGCACCCTTCCAACAGATGCCCTAACTTGGACTGGACAGGGAAGTTTCTCTGTGCCTTCCCTTCCTTTCCTCTGATCCACAGGGTACTGCTGAAGCTGAGAGACCAATCAGCAACTATGATTCTAGTAGCCCTAGACTGGCCAAGACAACCTTGGTATCCTCTTTTGCTAGCCCTGTCACACAAGCAGCCTATTCGGCTTCCTCTGACTCACTCTGTCCTAGCTCTACCACCGACAGGGGTAACCTATCCCAATCTGGAATTAGTTTGCCTCAAAGCCTGGTTCTTGAGGAGTTAAGAGTTCCCAGACATCCAATATTCAGAACAGAAAATCCAGAAATCCTTCTTATGGCCAAAAAGCCAAGTACCAAGAAAACCTATGCAGCTAAGTGGAAGGGGTTTTCTCTCTGGTACAAAGGAAAATGAATAAATCCTCTTAAGGTTGCAGCTCCCAGCTTTTTTGGACTACCTGGTACACCTACAGGCCCTAGGCCTTAAAGCTTCATCCTTAAAGGTGTATTTGGCTGCTATTTCAGCATACATTTCTATTGGAAATGGTAAGTCAGTTATTTCACAGCCTATTTTCAAAAAGTGTTTTAAGTGTTTTCCATCTCCAACCCCAGTACAGCAACCAGTTATTCCTTGGGACCTGAATTTCTGCATTGCTAAGCTCATAGAGCCTCCATTTGAGCCCATAGCCACTGCCATTTAAAGTATGTCACCTGGAAGACTGTTTTCCTAGTAGCCATCACTTCTGCAAGAAGGATTTCAGAACTTCAGCAATGTGTACTGAGCCAAACTACATCATCTCTCATAAGGATAAAGTAGAGCTCAAAACAAACGGAAAATGTTTCCCTAAAGTGGTCTCCCAAGTTTCACCTTAACTAGTCCATTACCCTTCCAGTATTTTTCACTGACAAATCTACTCCAGGGGAACGCAAGCTTCATAGTTTGGATGTTAAAAGAGCCCTGTCTTACTACCTGGAGCACACCAAGTAGTTCAGGGGCTCCACTATGCAGCTTCTCCTCACCTGTGGTGAGGTAGGCAGAGGAGAACCAGCCACTCAAGAGAACTATCTCTCGCTGGATAGTTGCCTGCATTCAGTTTTGCTGTGATGAGATTGGTAAACAGCCTCCTCAAGGCCTTAAGGCTCATTCCACTAGGGGCACTGCTGCCACAGTGGCAGCTGTGAGGGATATCCTCTTACTTGATGTCTGCAAAGCAGTCACCTGGAAGACTGTACACACATTCACAAAGCATTACTGCCTGGATGTACAGTCTAGATCTCATGCCAGATTTGGCAGGGCGGTCCTGCACAGCCTCTTCCCTAAGTAGGTTCTGTACCCGCCTCCCAACTGCACTGCTTTGTAGTTTGCTAATGTTACTGATGCTAAAGAACTCCTGGGGTGAGAAGAAAAATTACTCACCGTAGTAATCTTGTTTCTTCCAAGGTGTCCTTTAGCATCAGTAACCTCCCACCCTTCCTCCCCATGTAACCTAACTGAAGAGGACTCTGCTTCTTGTGTTCTTTTTTTTACCAAATGTGTTCTACTTTGAACTGTATTTAAAGCAAAGTTGTCTTATCTCTTGTGTAGTTTTTTCCATATTTCTCCATACTTTTCAAAGCCTGTTAGGACAGACGTCATATGAGCATGTTCCCATTATAGCTTCAAAAAAATTCTGGTGCCCTCTGGGCAAGCTCCACTCAGCACATCCTCTAACTCTCTTCTGATTGGCCAATTCATATGACTCATTACCATAATCTCCACCTCCAAGGCAGCTCAACCAAGTCAGTTTACTGCTAATGTTACTAATGCTAAAGGAAACCTTGGAAGAAACAAGATTACTACAGTGAGTATTTTTTTCCTATAGGAAGTACAGTAAGGAACTTTCCGGGGATGTCAAGGGCCATTCTGCCAGGGGCATGGCCACTTCAGTTGCTTGTTTCAGGAATGTTTCTGCTGCTGATATTTGTGATGCTGCCACTTGGAGTTCTGTTCACACTTTTACCAAGCATTACAATTTGGACACTGCCTCTCGCACGCAGGCAGCTTTTGGCCTAGCCATGCTTCAGGGTCTCCTTTCTTGAGGTCTTTTCATCCTGCTTACCATTTAGTCTTTTCTAATGTCACTGCTTGGACTTGTTCCATAGGTGTGACCTGCTGAAAGAGATATCCCTGATGAAGATACAGTAGTACAGTTGCGTAAGAACTTACCATAACAGTAGATCTTTGAGGGAATCTCTTTCAGCAGGTCATGCTGTCCATCCCACCATCTCCCCTTTGGCGCTTCTTCTGTTCCAGACTGGTTGCTTTTTTCTTTGGTGCTCCTGCCATATAGAGGCCTAGGCACCCTTTCTCTCTCTCTCACTCTCCTGGGTTCCCCCAGTTTAGGCCAGGCATGTACTGTCTCCAGTGGGAAAGAACTGAGAAAGGATCAGGGCCACGTACACCTTTATATGGTGTGTGACATCGGCACGGGTGGCCCTTAGAAGACTGTCCAGAAAAAGGTTTCTGTGGGATCCTAGCACCTGATGGCTAAGTTCCTTAGGTGTAAACTGCTGAAAGAGATTCCCTCAAAGAGCTACTGTTATGTTAAGTTCTTACATAACTGTACTTTCCGGATTCTGTTCCTGGGTGGAAGTACCTTATTTAAGGAGCCAATTAGGCAATGTATTGTAGGCCAATTCAGGCAACACTCTATAGCCACTGCAGGCCTTTCAGAGCTATTAAGCTAGTGTAGGGACTATACCGAAAGGGTCCCACCGTGGAGTAGTGGTATAGCTTGCTCACTTTGGAATTCCAATCTGAAAACTAAGAGGGCCCCCTTTTTTTACATGAAGTTTAAAGTAAGTAGAGCCAGTGGCCATGAAATTGTTTAAATATTAAAATGTGCCGTGTGTGTGTGTGTGTGGGGGGTGCACTGGTATTCTGTTTTAACTGTTTCTCAAGAGGACCTTTCCTTTCAGTCTTTGCTGCGGAATATGCAGGCAACCCTGGCTTTTCACACCTCTGCTGTTGATCCAGGAAAGTGGATGTTCCTAGAATGGCTTCATGTTCCAAATATTCCAGTGAACCTTATGCCCCCTGTTCCACCAGCCTTTGAGACACTCTCTGAGGTTGTGTGGGCTAGGCCTGCCTCTATTCCCTCTATACAGATCTAGTCCATAGATCGAAAATATGTCCCTCCTAAACAGCGACCTATTCTAGCTTCCCAGCCTAATGCGAATGCACTAGTTATTTTTGCACAGAATGACAAAACTGTTTTATTTCAGGAAATAACAGCACATCCTATCAAGGAATTTTGGAAAATTGACACCATAGGGAAAAGGGCTTTTGCAGCTGGCACTCTTGGCATACGCATAGCCAGCTATGTGTCCTCTGGACCTCACTTAAGTCTCTCGCTGAGAGTCTTACGGAGTCTGATTCCCATCTTAATATTCTTCAGACTGTTACTTGTGGAATAGAATCCAATAGCCATCAGTTAAAAGCAGCTATGGATGCATATGATACTACTTCCAGAGCTGCTGCTGCTGGAATCTGTATTAGAAGACATTCCAGGCTGTAGACATCAGGGTTCTCCTCAGATGCCCAACAGCAGGTTAGGAATGTTCACTTTGATGGTGCCTACCTGTTTGGCCAACAGGTGGAACAATCCCTTCTAACCCCAGGTATTCTTAAATATCATTAACTAGCAGTCGGCCTCTTGGACTGCACTGCCCCAGAGATGAATGGAACTTATGCTAATAGTGCCACCATTCAAGTCTGCGGCCCTGTCAACTGTACGTGTTCTAAAATGCTCAAATTTCTTTCTCCATCTGCCTAGTTGGTCGCCTTGGAGACTGCTCCTCAGCGTTACTGAGAGAAGTTAGATTTTGATGAAAAATCATAAGTATTAGTTTTATTTTACTTCATTTCTGGTGACATTATAGATTTCGTTAGTTTAGGTTTAAATTTAGCGTTTTTTATTCAGTTTTGTGGTTCCTCGTCAGTTCCAGGTAACCGGTGAAGAACCGTTTTAGTTTGGTTTATATTAGCATTAAATCACTATTCTTTAGTATTACTTGGTGTTCGTTTGTTATTGTTTAGTCCAGTGTATTTAGGGGATTTTGTTTCTGTGTTTTTCACAGTCTGCTTGGTTGAGGAACCAACCACGAGCTCTTAACTGCTACAACTTGTGGTAAATCCCCAGTCATTTCCAGGTTCAGGAACTGATCCAAATTTAAATTTTATTTATTTTGGTCTACTTTAGCAATGTGTGATAAACCTAAGAAAAAGACTGGACCAACTGGTTTTAAAAATTGTGTTAAATGCCAGGAAATACTTGCTAAAGTGGACAAACATGACCTGTGTTTGTTCTGTCTCAGGGTTGAACACTTTGAGTCCGAGTGTGATATATGTAAAAGTTTTCCTGAGAAAACAGTGGAAAAACGCAAAAAGCATTTTAAGGAAAGAACTTCCACAGATTCGGTTTCAGATCCGAAGGATCCGACCACTGAAAAAAACTGGCATATCTAAAGATGTCTGTTCAAACGCCCCTGAAAAAGGCTTGACATCTGGACTTAAAAGACCAGGAGAGCCAGTAAAGGATTTGCCTCCTTTAAAGAAACTGTATAAGAAAAATAATACTGGTTCCTTGACTGAAAAAGCAACGGGGCTCCCAGTGATTCCAGGTAATATGCCAACAGCTGACCAGGTTGCACAGGCCCTCCAAATACTACAGGCTTTGCAGACTGGATTAGCACCGGTTAACCAGCAACTGGTTAGTTCCTCTGCATCAATAAGTATGGCTTCTGCAGAGGCTATGGATCCCGGCCGGGATGATTTTGGGGAGGAGTGTGAAGAGGATGAACCGACTGAACCAGAAATCTCTCCAGAACATGGGTTCAAATCCCCTCCAAGGGTGACTGAAGATTTCTCCTCACATTTTACTTTTGTCAAGCAGATGGTCGACGCCCTTGACCTTACACCTTATTAACCTGAACAGGATGAGGAGGAGGTGCAATTCATGGATATGATGGGGTTAACACCTACAAGAAAGGTGTTATTGCCCATCAGCAACTGCTTTAAAAAACAAGTGATCAAAATTCTTGAGACCCCCAAATTCTGTTCTACCTGTGGACAAGAAAGCTAACAAGAAATATCAGCTTGACCCACTGGGGCAGAGTTCCCATCGTCACATCCAGACCCTGAGGAAGTGGTACAAACAGCAGCCTGTGATAAGGCTAAAGTACCCCTGGCTACACATCCTCCGGAAAAAGATTCCAGAAAGGTGGATGGGATGGCCAAAAAAGAGTATCTGGCAGCCTCCTTGGGAATCAGGGAGGCTAATTACATGGGCTTTGCAGCCCAATACCAGAAGACTTTGTGGAACTCAGTTATGGCCACTGCTGACAAGGCACCACCGAGTCTGCAAGCTGACCTTATGGAATCAGTCAGGTGTGGCCTGGAAGCCACAAAATATCAGTTTCATATGCCTGTTGACGCAAATGACAATGCAGCCAGATGGATGGCTTTGTCTCTAGCCATTAGGAGGTTTGCCTGGCTCAGGGCAACCAACCTTACCCATGACACTCAAAACAAGGCTATGGACTTCCCTGTGGAGAACAACACCGTTTAGGCCCAAAACAGGAGTACATGAAGAAAGTGGATGAATTCAAGGCCACTTACAAAAGTAACTCTGCTAGGGATAAGGCCTCCATTTCATACAGGCCCTATGGAAGGGGAGGTAGGGGTTACACAAGATCCTTTTATCAGGCACAGGCTGCCCCTAGTTACTCACAGAGGGGATACTATAGGGGGTATATAACCCCAACCGCAAAACTTCGATAGTGACCAACACTACAATGCCACGTCGCTGTAGTGTCAGCGCTGGAACCTGGTACTGTCTTTCCCAGGTCTTGCACCCCACCCCCACAATCTCCTCTGACTCGGAGTTGAGAATCTGTAGTGGGGGGATGGGGGGGCACAGCCCCCCAAAGAAAACATGTCCCTGTAAGTGGAACCAAATGCAAACTGTGGTCAACATGCCAGTTACGCTGTCTGGTCGTTTGACAAGATTTTTGTCGACGACTAGTTGTAGATCCCTATAGGGGAAGGGGTCGCAGAGGTTCCAGAAGGGGAGAACATTCCCTTCAGCCTGCCACACAAAGTAAGCCGAACCCCTGATGTGTCAGTCAGGGTCACCTCCCCAACTCTGGTTGGGGGGCAGACTGACCCACTACTTCCAAAACTGGAAATCCATCACCACAGACAAGTGGGTGTTGGAGGTGGTGGGTCAGGGACTAGTCCTCAACTTCAAAACTTTCCCCAGGTTGAGACCAAAACATTTCCGGTGTCCAGACCCAACAGAAAGGAAACTACTGGAAAAAAAGAGGTTTCCTCACTGCTGGTAGCAAAGGCAGTAGAGCCTGTTCCCTCCTCTCAAAGGGGAAAAGGTTTTTACTCCAGATACTTCCTAACCTCAAAAAAAAAACACAGGGAGTGGTGACCCATACTGGATTTGAGATCCCTAAACAGGCATCTCATAAAGCCAGAGTTCCGGATGGTTACCTTGGCAATGATCTTACCCACATTACAATAAGGAGACTTGCTGGCATCACTGGATCTCAAAGATGCCCACTTCCACATCCCCATAGGAAATTTCACAGAAAGTACCTGAGGTTCAGACTACCATCATGTCATTACCAGTTTGCAGCTCTGCCTTTCAGCCTGACGTATGCTCCAAGGGTATTCACAAAGTGTTTGCCAGCGGTAGTGGCACATCTGAGAAGATAGGACATATCAGTGTTCCCTTTTTTAGATGGCTGGTTAGTGGTGGGAAAAGCCCACAACAGATAAAAGATGCTCTGAGTCTCACACGGGAGACTTTGGTGTCTGTGATTCCTTATAAACATCCAAAAGTCCATACTGCAACCTGTTCAGGTGCTGACAGGCTTAGATTGATGGAACATTATAAGATCTGTTAATCAGTAATAACCCCTAAGAAGGCAGAATTCCTGCCCGGGGAGATTGCTGCTGCATGGAATTGACCAGCTCAGCTCTTTCGACTGCGGACGGACTGTGCAATCCAGTCTGTCTACAGTCTGGAAGAGGTTTTTCACAAATAAAGTATGATGAGCTTGCTCGATTTTTTTGCAGATAAGGTTGCCAGCATCAGGACAGGGATCAGCCCAACTCCCTCTATGAGGGATTGCGGAGATCGGAGGGAGGTTGCGTGCACCCGATCTGTCTGGTTTGACTTCAGCCGGCCGGAATTCTTGGACATTGCGAGGATTGTCCAAATTTTGTGACTAACCAGCTGTAGTTTGGATCCGGGCCCTATGCTGCTATTGATACATTGCGTAGATGTTATCTGCCCGATCCTTGCTGAAACTGTCTGGTGTTCCTTGGAAAAGGGTTTTTTTCCTGATCTCCTCAAGGAGGCGGTCATTTGACCACTCCTTAAAAAAAAACTTCCTTGGATCCAGACTGTCTAGCAAACTACAGACCTGTCTCTAATCTACCCTTTGTGGGTAAGGTTATTGAGAAGGTGGTTGCATTGCAGCTGAATGACCATCTTACAATCCACAATGTCCTGGATGCTCTCCAGTCTGGGTTTAGGAAGAGACATAGTACCGAGACTGCCCTTGTTCGGGTGTTAAATGATCTCCTAATTGCAAGAGATCGAAAGGCTCGTACTGTCTTAGACCTTGATCTCTCGGCAGCATTTGACACTGTAGACCCTGGTTTGTTTTTGGAGTGCCTGTGGCATTTCTGTGGACTATCTACCACAGTCCTAAGTTGGTTTCAGTCTTTCCCAATGGGCAGGTCACAGAAGGTTATCACTGGAATTTATTCCTCTGATGCCGCCCCCCCTGCCCTGTGGGGTGCCGCAGGGCTCCATATTAGCACCCATGTTGTTTTCAGTGTACATTCTGCTATTGGGAGATATCATTAGGAAGTACAGTTTGGGTTTTCACTGTTATGCAGATGATACCCAGCTGTATATGTCTTTCATGCCCAGACAGGATGATGCGGTCTCTGTGCTTAACAACTGTCTAACCGAGATCAAAGATTGGATGAGCACTAGCTGGCTGAGAAATCCAGACAAGACTGAGGTGATAGTTGTGGACCTGGGTCTTCCGGAGGCAGGTCTTGGGACTGGGCATCCTTCGGGTCTATGACTTGATGGTGTCCAGCTCATGACCTCAGACCAGGTGCGTAACCTGGGTGTTATTTTTGATAGCGGTTTGACTTTGAAATCTCAGGTCTCCGCTGTCGTTAAATCTTCCTTCTACCATCTAAGAAATATCGCCCGGGTGAAACACCTGGTTCCTCCAGCTGACCTTTCTATATTGGTCCACGCCTTCGTAACCACCTGCCTTGATTACTGCAATGCCCTCTACCTAGGGCTTCCTGGGGTTGATATCCACAGCTTGCAGCTGGTGCAGAACGCGGCAGCCAGGCTTCTGACTGGTATGTCTAGGACTAGTCATATTACACCTGTGCTGCGAAAACTGCAATGGCTGCCGGTACAGTGGCAGATCACCTTTAAGGTCCGCTTGCTGACCTATAAGACCCTACACGAGCAGGGACCCCAATATCTGCAAGAGCCCCTTATTCCCTACTGCCTCCACCGCTCACTCCAATCCGCTGATGAGGGATTGTTAAAGATTCCCAGGGTTCATCTAAAAACATCTGGGGCACGTAATTTTTCTTATGCTGCAGCTACCCTGTGGAAATCACTACCTCATCGGTTAAGAGAATGCCTGACCATCACGAGTTTTAAATCTGATTTTAAAGCTTATTTGTGTTATCAAGCTTTTTTTGTATGATTTGAATTTCTGTTATTTGTTTATATTGGATCTTATTGTAAAGCACCTTGAAACCTGAAAGGCACTTAAGAAATACATTTTACCTTACCTTACCTTTTACCTTACCTTACCTGCACTTCATAGGAGCAGAACTGGACAGTGTGCAGGGCTTTCCTTCCCCAAGACAGAGTGAACGATATAGTGAACATTGCAGGATCTTTTGTCCTAAACAGGCCAAGACCAGCAAGACATTTACTGCAGTTGCTGGGACACATGGCTGCAGCCACAAGCACAGTGCAGGGCTGTTGTTTTCAAATGAGAGACATCCGGTTCCACCTCAGGGCCCATTGGTACTGGAAAAAGGACCCTCTTTCAAAGTTGGAGCCAATGTTAGTGACTCTGATACAGGCTCTACAATGGCTGTAGGACACAAGCAATTTAAGGGAAGGAGTACCATTCGAGAAAGAGTCCCCTACCATGCTACTCTCAGTAGATGCTTCCCTACTGGGGTGGGGGGTGCATCTGGAGGAACACACAGTGCATGGTCCGCCACAGAGTCACTGCTACATATAAATCTATTGGAACTTAGGGCAGTGCTTCTAGCACTTCGGTCTTTTGCATCCCTGATAGAGGGCAAGGTGGTACAGGTAAGGACAGACCATACCACCATGTATTATATTAACCAGCAGGGAGGGACAAGTCCAACCTACTCTGCACAGAAGCAATGAAGATTTAGGGCCTGGCATATTCTCTGCAGGTGTCCCTAGCAGCAGTGCACTGTCCAGGAAAGGACAATGCGCTGGCAGATGCCCTCAAGAGAATCAGTCAGAACCACCACAAATGGTGCCTCAACAGACAGGTGCTGGAGATAGTGTTCAGAAGGTGGGGCACTCCAGAGATAGATCTCTTCACCTCAGAAGTGAATCATTAGTTGCCAAAATGTTGCTGCAGATCCCCAGCCAAGGGGCCTGTTCCGGTGGATTCCATGGGCTGAATTGGGCAGAGAAAACCCTGTATGCATTTCCTCAATTCCCCTTATTGCGCAGGGTCTTGATCAAGCTCAGGTCCCAGTCAGCCACAATGTTTCTGATAGCACCAGATTGGGCCAGACAGCCATGGTACTCACTGCTGCTTTCTGTGTCAGTGGCTCAACCAATACACCTTCCACATAGACACTCTCTCCTAACATCCTCCCAGGGAAGGATTCTGTACCTGAACCTCAGGTCTCTCAGACTCGAGGCGTGGCTCTTGAGGACCTAGAATACACTGACTTAACCTTTCAGAGGATATCTTACAGGTGCCAAGAGGTTCCAGAAAACCCTCAACTAAGAAATCTATACTTTAAAGTGGAAGAGATTTTCCATCTGGTGTGCTTCAAAGGAGGTGGTTCCCACTGAGGCAGGGTTGTCAGTCCTGCTTGATTACCTGACACACCTACATACTCTGGGACTTTAGCCAGCTACACTCAAGGTCCGCCTGGCATCTGTTTCTGCATATCTCTCAGCTGGTAAGGGAGCTTCCTTAGCAGCTAATCCTATTTTTAGAAAATTCTTTAAAGGGCTGACCTGCCTGCATCCCCCTCACAGGGTGCCGGCTCCTGCCTGGAATCTAAATATCTGTATTGCCAAGCTCATGGAGCCTCCATTTGAGTCACTGGCCAATGCTCATTTAAAGTTTGTCACTAGGAAAGCTATCTTCTTAGTAGCCGTCATGTCTGCAAGAAGGATAAGTGAGTTACAGGCCCTGTGTATGGAGCAGGGCTACATTTCATTCCACAGGGACAAGGTGGTGCTTAGAACTAACAGGAAATTCCTTCCTAAAGTAGTTTCTGACTTCCACTTTAAACAATCTAGTACTTTGCCAGTCTTCTTCACCGAGCATTCTAGCTCTGAAGAGCGTAGATTGCATAGTCTCAATGTAAAGAAGACTTTGACCTATTACACTGAGCATACAAATGGGCATAAAAAAATGAAAAAGATCCAGGTATTATAATTAATAAGATGGACCTAAAAAAGCACTGTACCACCATGATAGCCAAAGCTAACAGAACACTAGTGGCTATAAAAAGGAACATCAAAAGCAAGACATCAGAAGTTTTAATGCCATTATATTTATCATACATCAGATCATATCTAGAGTATGGTAGCCAATTTTGGAATCCATATACAAAGAATGAAAAAAATGGGGAAAGTGCAAGAAGATTTACACGATCGATAAAAATATCAGAAGGGATTACAATATAATGAGAGATTAACTAACTTAGGACTATATAGCCTGGAACTAAGTAGACAAAGGGGCGATATGCTTCTCTTTTATAATATAATGAATTATCCGGTCTTAATGACAGAATTAAACATAGAATATAAAAATGATGACATAACAACTAGGGGCCACTCTTTGCAAGTCAGACTTGATCACTATAAAACCAAAAAAAACAAAATATTTCTTTACCCAACAGACATCAAATTTGTGGACTAGATTACCAGAATCTGTAGTGACAAGTCAAAATAGAACTATACAATGGGGTATGAAAATCCTGTAACCTCATTGGTCAAAACACATCACATTACCATGGTATATCCTGTAATAACCCATGGCTGAGAAATTGCATTTATAAAAAACCTACTTAAAACACATTTAAAATTTATTTTACACATGGGTCCATTGTATAATCACAATAAGGCACTCCAAGGTGTCGGTTATTGGGGAATTTACCCACTTCTTGTATGGTTAAGTCACTCGGCTGTGCCTCGTGACACCACACAAGGCATGGGTAAATCCCCCAATAACCTACACCCTGTCGTGCCTTATTGCTTAAATATCTTTAAAAATAATTAAGATAGATACATATCCACTGGTGGCAAACTAGATTATTACATCCTGTCATAATAGGAGCTGCTTATAGGCTTTGGCCTTATTAACTCCTCACATTCTAAGTGATAGGCAGGACAAGCAACAGTTGTTCCTGACCTATGTAGTGATGAGGGTAAAGGTAGGCCAGCTTCAAAAAGGACAGCTGCATGCTGGATTATGGCATGCATACAATTCTGTTTCAGTAAAGCTGGCAAGGATCCCCCAGTAGACCTGAGGGCACATTCCACTAGGGGTGCAGCTGCTACAGCAGCAGCAGCTAGGCATATTCCCTTGTTGGAAATCTGCAAAGCAGCCACATGGAAATCTGTACATACCTTTACAAAGCACTACAGTTTGGACATTCATTCCAGGAGTGATGCCATTTTTGGCACAGCAGTGCTGCAGCCTGTTCCCTAAGTAGAGTTCTGGGCACTACCCCAAAGGCACTGCTTTATAGTCTGCTAGAGTTAATGATATTGAAGAATACTTGGGGTTAGAAGAAAAAAATATTCACCATAGTAATCTTTCATCCAGGGTATTCTTCAGTATCATTAACTTGCCCACCCTACCTCCCCTTCCACAACCAATCAGTGTATGCGTACAGATGGTATTATATTGTTTGTTTTTCCTTACACTGGTACAAACATTTTTTTAGCCAGATGGCCCAGTTTTATTGTTACTGGGGTTATTTTTTTGGACATTGCCAGTTGGCTTAAGGGAACAAAAATGGAGGTTTGATTTAACCAAATTGTTATTATGTTGTTGTCAACTGTTAGGATAGCATAGTAAGGGACTTAGCTGCAGGCATATTCAAAATCTGAGCATTTTAGAATGCATACAGTTGACAGGGCAGCAGGTTTGAATGGTGGCACAAGCCAATCAGTGTTCCACTATTAGCATAAGTTCCATTCGTCTCCGGGGCAGTGAAATCCAGGAGGCTGACTGCTAGAGTTAATGATATTGAAGAATACCCTGGAAGAAAGAAGATTACTATGGTGAGTAATTTTTTCTTGAGGCCTCTCAGAAGATTAGGACTGCCATCAAAACGGCCAGATCAGCTCCTTCAACCCCTCAGAGGGGTTTCTTCTGTAATAGACAGACCTTTCCTGGGAGGAACAGAGGAGCCCCAGCCAAACACCAGTCTCCTTAGCTGCAAAAGAAAATGCAACAGAAGGCACAGGCCCCGATAATGCCCAGTGCTACCCTTTGAGACCCCGTCCCCTCTTCTGCCTCAACTGCCTGAGGTGGACCTCTCCTCAGCAGTGGGAGATCGTTTGACCTAGTTCTACGGTCAGTGGAAGTGGATCACTACAGACAAATGGGTCCTCAAGATTGTTCGAGAGGGGTACTTGCTCAGATTTTCAGAGACTCACCCAGACTTTCCACCCAAGCAGCATCATGCTCTGTCAGATGCTCAGTCAGACCTCCTCACAGTGGAGATAGCGGGCTTTCTCAGAAACAGGGCAGTGGAAGTAGTACCCTGGGCAGAACGCAACAGAGGTTTCTACTCCCATTACTTTCTGATTCTCAAAAAGACGGGACATGCACCCCATTCTCAACCTCCAAAAGCTGAACAAGTTCTTGTACTGTAAGATGCTCAAGATGGTATCTCTAGGGACCCTTCTACCACTTCTCAAACAACAGGACTGGCTGGCATCCCTGGACATACAAGATGCCTACCAGCATATTCCAGTACACCCAAACCACCACACATAACTTCACTTTGTGACCTTGGGTTAGTATTATTAATTCAGAGTCCTGCCCTTTGGGCTTTCCTCGGCACCCCAAAACTTTATAAAGTGCTTCGCAGTTCTCGCAGTGCACCTTTGGAAGCTCAGCATTCAGATCTTATCTGTGTCAATCTTCACCATTCATCACCTTTGGGTTATTGCCAGAGATCATGACCCCTTAGGAGCTTTTTTGGGGGGGATGGGCAGAGCTGACGCACCATCGGCACTGCCCTCAAGGCCGATGCACTGTGTAGCGCTCGCGGGTTGGCCGTTAGGTGCTGTCAACTCTGCCCTCCCACCAGATCTTCCTGTACATAAGTCTCCACCACTCATTCACACTATTGGGATCTGCGCCGGAGGCACTAGGACCCATCAGGAGCAAACTTTTTGCTGAGGAGTCGACGCCAGAGATGGCGCCGCGAGGCCCAGCTCGCACGGCAATGACTATCTCGGCGTCAACTCCCCAACCGCCTCAGTTCCTTTTTTCCCGCCGTTGAGTGCGCTTCAGTGACGACGTCGCTCGACTGTCGGGAGTCAAACTTCAAACTAGCAGCATAGTTTTCAGTTTCTATTATTTTGTAGTATTATCTCGATACAGTATCGCTTAAGTTATTCTTATTTTTAAATAAAAATGATAAAGAAGTCTCAGCTTACACTGACGGAGTCGACCATGAGCAGGTCAGGTGACGGTAGGGAGACTTCGTATGAAAGCTGTTCAGTCAGTTGGGCTGGGTCCGGTCCGCCGCCTTCTCCAGAAGGGGGGTCTGACAACGGTCAGTCCAATGCCTGGGGATGGGCGGTCCCCGCAGAAGCATAAAGCCAAACGGTCACATTCTCGGCACCGCTCGCCTCGAGTTTCTTCGCCCGCAGGTTCAAAAGAGAAGGCATCACCGAGGTCGCCTCTCTGATACGCCTGTGACGTCAGTTATCGGGGCGGTTGCTCTCTCCTTCGGAGTCGCCAACAGCGTATTCTTGGTAGCCGACGCCGACATCGAGTCCTACCCCGCCCGCAGGTAGGTCTTCAGATGAGCAGTTTCATCAGTGGGCCGCTCTATGGAGCAATGGGCTCAGAGGTTGGTTCGCTACCTGGCCTCGGTCCGCCATGGGCCTTCGGCTCTATGGGCTACCAGGTAGGGCGGTTGGACTTTCCTGGTCACGGTGGCACCTCTCTTTGGCACCGACAACCTGCGGCTTAGGTATCCCTCACCTGGCTTCTCGCAGGGGCCACACCGATGCCCTTATCTCCTGCTCTTTCTCCTTCAAAACCTGTTTTTCGGTTCTGGAGTGCTTCGCACTGGTGTCCTTGCGCGCAGCAGCTTCAGCGCGCTTCTGCGCCTGCCAAGCCAGCATCTCCCATGCACCGCGGCTTGGTGCCGGGGCTCGGGACTCTGCTGTCTCTTTCTCCTCCTTCCTCTGGCTTTCATCCTTTTCCTGTCCATACAGTCCCTCCTGGACTGTCAGGAGATGACGTTGAGCCTGACCCAGACCTTCGGCTGGGCGATGAGGTGGACGAAGCAGGATCTTTTACTGCTGCAGAGCCTCTGGTCGAGGACCTGTCTTTTAAGTCTCTGATGAAGAATATGATTTCCACACTTTCTCTCCAGACTACAGACATCGATCCTGGGAAATTGTTAAGACTCCAATACCTTCACACTTCGGAGATCCCTACGGATTTGACTCCTCCGATTCAGCCTTCCTTTGAGACGCTGTCTCAAATGGTATGGAATAATCCTGCTCTCTCTCTTTATCGGTGGCTAAATCCATTGATAGAAAATATTCAGCCCCAAGGATCGTCCCATTTTGGCATCTCAAGCCTTTGTGGATCCTATTGTAGTCCTGGCAGAGAATGATAAGGTCATCCTTCCTCAAACCACTACAGCTCGACTTTATTAACAAGGAATCTCAGAAGATAGACACCTTAGGTAAGAGAGTCTTTGCTGCTTCTACCCTAAGTATGATTGACAGTTACCAAGGCTATTTTTCTCAGTACGAGTATATCCTGTGGCACTCTCTGCAAATGGTTGAAGTTTCTTCCAGAGTCGGATTCAAAACCAGAGCTTCTTCAAACCATTACCAGGGGTATTGAATCTAACAACCAACAGGTTAAAGCAGCCATGGACGCCGACTGGGCTCCCGCTCAGCAGCTGCTGGTATTTGCACCCGCCATTCCTGGCTGCGCACTTCAGGTTTCACCAATGATGCACAACAACAGGTAATGGCATTGCCCTTTGATGGTGCATATCTTTTTGGTCCTCAGGTCGAGCAAGCTCTAGAAGCTACACAAAAGACTAGGTCAGCCATTAAGTTGGCTAGACCCCCTCCTGCCCTCTCTTGAGGGCATGCCAGTAAACGTCAGTTTCATAACCGTCAGTCCTTTCGAGGCAGAGGCAGAGGAAGTTTCCATAAGAACCAACCTGCCCAACCTCAAAAGAAGGCACAACAGAAAGTGCAGGGGCCCAAAGCGCCCAGTGCTACCTTATGAATTGCTGGCCCAAGTCCCACCTCAACTGCCCGAGGTGGACTTTTTCTCACCAGTGGAGGTCGGCTGATGCACTTCTACAGCCAGTGGAAGTCCATAACCTCAGACAAATGGGTTCTTCGGATAATCCGCGAGGGGTACTCACTCAATTTTGTGGAAACCCCTCCGATCGCCCTCCCAAACGGGCAGCCCAGGCTGTCTGCCTTTCAGTCAGACCTTCTCACCACCAAGATTCAGGGCCTTCTAAACAACAGGGCAGTAGAACTTGTGCCGCTGCACCTACTCTCATTACTTTCTGGTTCCAAAGAAGTCTGGAGGAATGCGTCCCATTCTAGATCTCAGAAAGCTAAACAAATTTCTCCCCAAGGAGAAATTCAAAATGATTTTTCTAGGAACCCTGTTACCCTTGCTTCATCAGCACGACTGGTTAGCCTCCCTAGACATGCAGGATGCTTACCAGCACATTCCCATTCACCCGAGGCATCACAAATTCCTGAAGTTTGTGGCTCTGGGACAACATTATCAATTCAGAGTCCTGCCTTTTGGGCTATCCTCGGCGCCGCAAGTTTTTATAAAGTGTTGTGCAGTTCTCACAGCGCACCTCAGAAAACTCAGAATACAGGTGTTCCCTTATCTGGACGATTGGCTTCTGGCAAGTCCTTCCAGGCAAGGGACTCTGGATGCCATAGAGACAGCCTCTCGCCTCCTTACGTCCATGGGAGTCCTGCTAAACCTCAAGAAATTGCAGCTGCAGCCCTCCCAGAGGCTCCTTTTCACAGGGACCCTTCTGGACGCATCCTGTGCGAAGGCTTTTCTCCCAGAGGACAGAAGGAACGATATCCTTCAGATGGCCCGGTAAATCGGAGTTACAGCGCTCTCGATGCAACGGATGCTGGGCCTCATGGCATCCTCAGTGTTCACTGTACCTCTGGCCTGTCTGCACATGAGAACCACCCAGTGGATGCTCAGTACTCAGTGGTCTCCAACCACTCACCCGCAGTCCTATCTCATCAAAGTGACAGAACCCTTAAAGAGGTCTCTCACCTGGTGGTCTCAAGAGGGCAATCTCCTGCAAGGATACCCCTTTGCCCCTCTGGACCATCAGATCTCCATTACCACAGACACTTCACTAATGGGGTGGGGAGCTCACTGTCAGGCTCTCCACACTCAGGGTGTGTGGACTCAACTCGAGTCCCAGCTTCACATAAATGTCCTAGAAATGACAGCTGTCCTTTATGTGGTCCGAGCTTTGAAGTACATTCTCTGTCACAAGAATATTCTCCTCCAAACGGACAACAAAGCAGTGATGTATTACATCAACAAGCAGGGCAGTGCTCATTCTTACCCCTTATGCAGAGAAGCGATGAGGGTCTGGGAATGGTGCTTGGAGCACAAGGCTCTAATTCAAGCAATCTACCTGCCAGGTGTACAGAACGACTTGGCAGACTGTCTCAGCAGAACAGAGACAGATCCTCATGAGTGGTCTCTCGACTCAACCATAGTTCAGTCACTATTCGAAGAGTGGGGAACTCCGGTCCTGGACCTTTTTGCATCCCCACTCAACACAAAACTGCCTCTCTTCTGCTCCAGAAGTCCAGGGCCTGGCATTTTTTGTCAGGATGCATTCAGGCTGCGGTGGACAAAATGCTTTCTTTACGCCTTTCTGCCTCTTCCTCTAATTCAGAGAGTACTCCTCAAGTTCGAGTCTCAGGGAGACAAGATGATTCTCATTGCTCCCTTTTGGCCTCGACAACTGTGGTTTCCACTTCTCAACAGTATGTTGACAGTTCCTCCGAGACCACTTCCCCTGCAGATGAACCTTTTAACTCAGGGACCGTGGTCCATCCCAATCTGAGATCTCTTCACCTTCACGCTTGGCTCCTGAAGAGGTAGAAGTAATCGGTTCAATGTCTCTAAGAGTTTCTGATATCCTTCTGTGCGCTGAAGCCAGCCACTAGGGAAAACTTACACTGCTAAGTGGAAGGTTTTTCCTCTGGTGGCAAAGTCCTCTTTGAATCCCTTTTCCTGCCCTCCAGATAAAGTTTTAGAGTATTTTTGGACCTCTCAAATTCAGGTCTCCAGTACTCTACAGTTAAGGTTCACCTTAGTGCCATTTCAGCATATCATGAGCCGGTTTTTTCTCTTTCACTGGCTCAGTTACCTATGGTTAAGAGATTTCTTAAGGGCATTCTGCACACCAGACCCCCTACAAGATGTCCTGTTGCAGCCTGGGACATTAATCTTGTACTAGACATGCTCACTCAGAAACCTTTTGAGCCTCTAGCTACCTGTGAACTAAAGTTCCTCACCTGGAAGACTGCCTTCCTAGTGGCCATTACCTCAGCCCGTAGGGTCTCTGAGAGACATGCCCTGGTCACAGCCCTCTGTATACTGTGTTCCATAAGGACAAAGTAGTCCTTCGTACTCATCCTAAATTTCTTCCTAAGGTTGTGTCAGAATTTCAGCTTAACCAACCTTTGGTCCTTCCCTCTTATTTTGCAGACTTCCAAAATGAAGGGGAACGCTCGCTTCATTCTCTGGATGTTAAGAGGGCCTTGCATTTCTACTTAGATAGAACCAAGGATTTTCATAAAGCCCAGCAACTGTTCATTTCCTTCAGTGAGGCCCGACTGGGTCAACCTGTCATTATTAGATGTATCTCAGCATGGCTAGTGGCATGCCTTCATCACTGCTGTTCCATGGTGCAGGTTAAGTTGGAAGGTAGAGTTTACACTCACTTTACCAGAGCGGTAGCGGCATCCCTAGCAGAAATCCGCAATGTGCCCATTGCAGACATCTGCAATGCAGCCACCTGGAGCTCAGTGCATACTTTCGTTAAGCATTATGCACTCGATGTCCATGCCAGACGACATTCTTCTTTTGGCAGAGCCATCCTTAATGGACTTCTGTCTTAAGCGTGAGCTCTTGGTTTCTCCTGCCGCCCTCTCGGGGGATTGTTAGCTCGGTACTCTCCCAATAGTGTGAATGAGTGGTGGAGACTTATGTCCAGGAAGATATGAAAATTACATACCTACCATAATTCTTGATCTTCTTGGACGAGTCTCCACCACTCATTCACACGCCCACCCTCCATCCCCCGAGCTCACCTCTGTTGTTGGTCTTCACTCCCTCAAATCTTTAGGCCTTGAAGACTTCTGTGTTGACCCTTCTTACACAGGTCGCCTGGACTATCTTATGTCCGGTTTTTAGGTTAGGCTACCCTTCTAGGTTAGTTACGCTGCACCTCCTTGGTATAAAAGGTACTGAGGCAGTTGGGGAGTCGACGCCGAGATAGTCATTGCCGCGCGAGCTGGGGCTCGTGGCGCCATCACTGGCGTCGACTCCCTTGCAAAAAGTTTGCTCCCGATGGGTCCTAGTGCCTCCGGCGCAGATCCCAATAGTGTGAATGAGTGGTGGAGACTCGTCCAAGAAGATCACGAATTACGGTAGGTACGTAATTTTCATTTCTTCATCTTCTGCCACTGAGGTCACCTTGTAGGAAGTGTGTAACAGATTTTGAGGCCTGCTGCTGTGCAATTTTTGTTTTCCGACTGTGTCGACTCCAAGCCATAGTTTGTCGTCCATTCTCCTGCCAGTTCTGATAGCCTGTTCGACGTCACCTGGTAAGATTGTTTCTTTTATTTAATTTTGCGACATTGAGTCTTGTTTTGGTGTTTTTTTCCGTAGGTCATGTCTCGGTTGGAAGGCAAGAAATCTTCGAAGACAGGAAGGCCCTTCCATGCGGCGGTGCCCTTGTGGTCGTAAGTTCTCTGTCACTGACCAGCACGACCATTGTCTTGCATGGCTTGGCCCGCTTCATGACATGGATTCATGCGACGCCTGCTTCTCCATGGACCGCTGGGTCATTGAACAATGCGCGTGGAAAGTGGGGCGAGCTCCACCGACTTTCAGGAGTCGGGCGCACACTCGGCAGGCCAAGCCGCATTCTCTCGGCCTTTCCTCTGGGTCCCCTTCCAGTTCTATATGGACCGAGGAGGGAGCCTTGACCTCTTGTAGCCTAGCCATGGCCGAGGCTCCTCCCACGGTGCAGGAGACCCAGTCTGTTCCCTCCAGGGGACAGGCGAGAGGCACCGCATTGGCAATCACCCCTTTGGGGCAAAGGGGTGTCGGATCCATGTCTCGGAAGGCCCGGGTTGGCGCCATCTGTTGGCGCCATTTTGGGCTCGGCGCCATTCGTGGCGCCATGGGCCCTGATGGTGTCGGTCTGTCACTCAGCACCATGGCTGCTGTCGGCACTGTTCATGGAGCCAATGGTGCTAGCGGTGCCGTGGGAGGTTCTACGGCACCATCTCTGACTTTTTCTCGCCTCGGTGCCATCCGTGGCACCGAGGTTAAGTACGGTGCTGTGTCCAGCTCCGGAGCTGTTCGCAGTTCCGGGCGTGGGCACAGCGCCATGGGGGTTTTGGATCTCAGCACCGAGAGCGCTGTTGGAGCTGTTATCAGTGCCATTTCTGTCCTTGGCACCACTCGTGGCATCGTGGGGCGGGACGGCACCATAGAGGTCTCTGGCCTCGGTGCCGAGAGTGCTGTCAGAGCCATCATCGGCGCTGTCTCTGTTCTTGGTGCCGCTCACGGTGCTGTGGGATGGGACAGTGCTGTGTCAGGTTCTGGCTCTGAGACTGCTGCCCTGGTTGGAGCTGTGTCCTCTTCTGCCACCATTTGCGGTGCTGCGGAGGACGCTGGTACCAACTCGGGTGCGGTCTCTGCTTCTAGTACCCTATTTGGTCGGTATGGTAGCAGGCACCCACCAATTGTTTGGCACAGGGCTTCAGTTTCCACCTCTTCATCAGAGAAGTCGGACTCTGAGTCAGACAGGCAGTCTGGCTCCTTGGAATTAGCTGCTGGTGTGGGCACCCTTGTAGTGTCCTTGACAGGCCGGAGTCAGCCCCCCTCTGAGGAGTGGACAGTGACTGCTGGGGCTGGGGTCAGGGGTTCTGACCAGCAGGCAGTGGTGCAGGCCACCATGGCACTGCAGCCTGGCCTCAGAGGGTTCTCTGACCCCTCAGCAGTGGTACCACCTCAGGTGGTGTGCCTAGATCACCCAACTTTGGGGCCGATCAGAGCACCCACGGGAAGGGAGGGGAAGGGAAGGTGCTGCACCCTGGATAGCTCCTTTGGGGTCTGGCTAGTGCTGTCAGTTGTCTAGGCTGGCTCTCTCGAGGAGGAGGGCGCTGTCGGATTCCGAGGGGTCGAGGGGCATGGGGTCTCTGCGGCGACCTTTTTCTGGAGCCCACCCGGGCTTTTGGAGAAGCCATAGTGTGGATCTCTGCTCTTCCCCTTTGGTTTCCTTGAGAGGGCCCCATTCTTTGGAGGTAGGGGACCGTCCTTCTGGACCTACACGGCTCCGGTCACCTCACAGGGGGGATTCTTCCGGGCGCAGCCAAGACAGTTCTGATATGGTTGTTCAGCTGTCGGCTGTGGAGTCTTCCAGAGCACCTTCAACTTCTGGGGCTCCTGGTGTGCTTCCTTGCCCAGGCAGAGGTCAGTCGATTTCTCTTGTCGGCTCTGTCCTTATCCCTCTGCCACATTCTCCGGCGCTCCCAAGCATCCTTGGTCCTAGCGGGCCTCTCCTGGGAGTAGTTCAGGGCCATGGCTGCTTGGTTCCCCGCTTATGTCAGGACCATGGACAGACAGGTTTTTCAACCTCCCCCTGAGCAGCCATCCTCTGAGCATTTGAGGTCCTCTGACTCCTCATCCCTTCTTCTGGGGGAGAGGAGCCATCTGTTCACATCTTCTCAGCTGATGATCTTGCGGAGTATCAATGATTCCTCGTGAGGATGTTGGAGGACCTGCACATCACCCCTCCCACTCAAAGCAATCCAGAGCACTCTGCACACGCCTTTCTAAGCGATTTCAGCAAGGACACCCTTGTGCCGTCCTGGCCTGCTCCCTTTCGGGAGGCGTTGTTGCGTTCCTGGCATAGGTCCTTCTCCGGAGTTCCTGCCCCTAGGGATCTCTGCCAGTGGTACTGCACCCCCCGGAGTTTCCAGGTTCCATGCCTCATCCTCAGTCAGGGTTGACACAACTGGACACTCCTGATGGGCTTCGCGCCCTCCACCATGACCGGCCCCAGATCAAGATTCCTTGGATTTTGACTTCTGGGGAGGAGGACGTTCTACTCGGCATGGTTGCTGCTCTCTATTGCAGCACATCAGGCCCACTACACATCCTATGATTGGTTCCTGTGGTCCAGGCTGGATCAGCTCCTAGCCTCATTGCCTGACATGGAGCAAACCAGACAAGCCATTCCACTCTCTGCACATGGCCTGGAGCTAGCAAGGCACCAAGCAAGGGCATCATATGATGCCAGTGAGGTAGCTACCGGGGTTGTAGGGACAGTGATCTGCACTAGGTGGATGGCATGGCTGCATCTTTCCCAGTTGTCACCCTTGGCTCGGAGTAAGGTGATTAACTCTGCTCACCAGAGAACCTATCTGTTCTCCTTTAGAGTGAGATGGCGTCTGTCGGGGCAACTTCCTTCCCCCTCTGGGGGGTCCCCGTCTCATTCTCCCCACTCGCGGGCCTCTCCAGGCCCAGAAGGTTCTCCCTCTTAGTGTGTCACCCACTGAGAGCTAAGGGACTCTGTCCCTTAGGGTTAAAACCCCCTTTCGGGGGGGGGGGCTCGGCACTCACCCAAAGGTGTTGAATGGTGAAGATTGACATGGATAAGATATGAAAATTACGTACCTACTGTAATTATGATCTTTCTGCATATCTTCACCATTCATCACAACCCCACCTGCCATCCCCCTGTGGCCTCAGTCTCTGGGTCCCCCTTCCTCTCTGTGTCCTTCTGGAACCCCTCCTTTCTGTTAGTCAGGGGTGGGGTAAAAGCGGGGACACATAGGGGGATAGTGTTTTAGAAGGAGTGGTCAGGATGGGGGACACTCCTTCTCCAGTACTTTGGCTCCACCCCAGTGAGGTGGGAGTTGGTAGCTGCCCTCTGTTCTCTCCACTTCCTTGTCCCGTCAATCCTTAGTTCCCCTTGTCCTGTGGACGTATCTGTAATCTCCTCAAGAAACCAAAATTTCTTACACCAAAAATTTTTTCCCTGAGAGGGGGGAAATTAACCCTGTGTCTTGTCTTTCTTCCAGAATAGACATTTTCTGCTTCTGGAGTTATTGCCAGTGATTCTGTGCCTTGAATCCTGACAGTGAGTCTTTTGGCTACTCCTTGCAGTTCCTATACAAGCTGGAGACAAGTCAACATTAAAAGTTCCAGGGTATGGTTGTTACCTCTTTCCCCCCTCAACCGTATCCTAAATTCTTCCTCTCTCCTTTTTCCTATTTCCAGAGATTGGGGCCCCAACCCAATCCCCTTAGTTTTCCTTCTCCTTCTATCCTCTCAGTCGTTTATTTCTCCTTTTGGTTTATATATCTTTTCCTTTGTCTGTTCTTGGACTTCTTGTCCCACCCTCCCCCTTTTCTTCACCTCTCCGGCGAATCAGAACTGGCAGGAGGGCAGAGTTGACAGCACCTAATGGGCAACCTGTGAACACTACACAGTGTGTCGGCCTTGAGGGAGGCACCGATGGTGTGTCGGCTCCACCCATCCCAAAAAAAAAGCTCCCGTGAGGTCATGACCTCCAGCCAATAACCCAAAGGTGATGAATGGTGAAGATATACAGAAAGATCATAATTACGGTAGGTACGTAATTTTAATTTCTTTCCCTACCTGGATGACTGGCTCCTAGCAAGTCTGTCGAGGCAGGGTACAGAGAAAGCAGTGTCCACACAGCTCAGTTCTTGACCTCCATGGGAGTACTGCTGAACTTGGAAGAGTCACAGCTTCAACCTTCACAACAGTTCCTCTTCATCGGGGCCGGCCCTCTTGGACACTACCAAGGTGAGGGCTTTCTTCCAAGAGGACAGAAGGAATGACATCCTTTGAATGGCACATTTCATCAAGGAGAACAATCCCATCTGGGCTCACTCCATACAATGGATCTTATGCCTCATGGCCGCTTCCATCTTCACAGTGCCTCTGGCTCGACTGCACATAACAACCAGTCAGTGGATGCTTGGCACACAGTGGTCCCCAACAACACTTCCTCAGTCTTACCTCCATCAAAGTGATGGAACCCTTGTGTTGGTCACTTGCATGGTGGACACAGGAAGATAACCTTCTTCAGTGTCTTCCCTCTGCTCCACCAGAATCTCGGATAACCATTACCACAGATGTATCTCTCCTTGGGTGGGGAGCTCACTTCCAGGGCCACCACACACAGGGAATCTGGACCCACACAAAGTCTTACCTCCATATCAACGTTCTGGAGATGAGGGCAGTCCTCTGCACTCTCCGAGTCTTGGAAGATGTCAGTCATAAAGTAATCCTTCTACAGACAGAGAACAAAGCAGTGATGTATTACATCAACAAATGGGGGGTGCACTCCTACCCACTCTGCAGAGACGTAATGAGGGTATGGGAATGGTGCGTCAATCAGAATGCCTTGACTCATGCAGTTTGCCAGGGACTCAGAACATTCTGGTGAACCAACTCAGCAGGATAGAAGCGGATCCTCATGAGTGGTTGTTAGCACCAGACGTCGTGCAGTCTTTCTTCGATGGGTGGGGTGCTCCAGACCAGGACCTTTTTGCATCCCCACTCAAAACTGCCTCTGTTCTGCTCCAAAAATCCAGAACCTGACATTTTTTGTCAGGATGCATTCAGGCTGTGGTGGACAAATTGCTTGCTGTACACATTTCCTCCTCTTCCTCTAGTTCAGTGGGTACTGCTCAGGCTGGATGTGCACAGGGACAAAATGATTCTCATTGCACCATACTGGCCTTGTCAGATTTGGTTTCCCTTGATCAATAAGTTATCAGTGACCCCTCTGAGACAGCTGCCTCTATGAATGTACCTTCTGACACAGGGATCTCTGGTCCATCCCAATCTGCGCTCCCTTCATCTCCACGCCTGGCTCCTGAAGAGGTAGAAGTGAGCAGGTTTAAGGTTTCTCAGAAGGTCTCAGAAATTCTCCTGGCTGCATGTAAACTTCCACAGCCAAATGGAAGCAATTCTCAGAATGGTGTGCTAAGATCAACGTAGACCCATTCAAATGCAGGCCTACAATACTCATCTGTAAAGGTACATCTCTGTGCAGTCTTTGCCTATCATGAACCAGTCGAGAACATGACCCTGGCTCAGCTACCTCTGTTCAAAAGATTTCTCAGTGGCATTCTACACACGAAGCCCCCAGTCAGAAAGCTGGTTGCCCACTGGGATATTAACCTAGTGCTAGACATGCTCACTCATAAACTCTGAGCCTCAGGCTACCTGTGGTCTCAAGTTTCTGACCTGGAAAAATGCCTTTCTAGTGGCCATCACTTCAGCTCACAGGGTCTCTGAGATATATGCTTTGGTCACTGACCCTCCATATACCATCTTTCACAAAGACAAGGTGGTTCTAAGTACACACTCCAAGTTCCTACCCAAAGTAGTTTCGTGGTTCCAGTTGAACCAATCCTTGGTTCTACCAACCTATTTTTCTAACTTCAAGAATGAAGGGAGCGTACCCTTCACTCCCTGGATGTTAAGAGAGCTCTTTGGTTCTACATCAATAGAACCAAGGACATCCATGAATCCAGGCAACTTTTTGTGTCCTTTAATGCCACCTGACTAGGACAGCCAGTAGTTATTAAATGTATTTACACTTTGATAATGGCCTGCCTTTGCCATCACTACTGTATGGCGCAGGTCACGTTAGTGGGCCAAGTGAGTGCCCAGTCTACCAGAGTGGTTGCTACATCCTTGGCAGAGATCCGTTCTGTTCCCATTGCTGAGATTTGCAAAGTGGCTACCTGGAGCTCAGTGCATATTTTCATAAAGCACTATGCTCTGGATGTTCGTGACAGACAGTATGCTTCTTTTGGCAGGATAATCCTTAAAGGACTTCTGTCCTGAGTAAGCTCAGTCTGCTATTGCCCTGCTCAAGGAATTCTTTCAGCTTGGTATGCTAACCCAGCAGTATGAATAAATGGTGAAGATTTATGTCCAGGAAGATATGAAAATTACATACTCGCCGTAATTCTTAATCTTCTTGGACAAGTTTTCACCATTTACTCCTACATCCACCCACCCACCAGCCACTGAGCTCACTTACTCTGTTCTTGGTCTTCACCTCCCTTGTTTTGGTTTGGGCTGTGAAGATGTGGTTCTTCGATGACCCTTCTTATACAGATCAGAAGAGCTATCTTATGCCCTTGTTAGGTCAGGTGTTCATCTAGTTAGAATACGCTGTACCTCCTCAGTAAAAAAAGGTTCTTAGGTGGTTGGAGGGTCACTGCCGAGATGGTCTATATAGTGCGAGCCAGCCTTGTGGTGCCACGCATGTGCAGTCCTATCTTTGCGCTGGCCCTCCTTAAGATTTTTGGCTCCTGCAGGGTCCCAGCGCCTCCAATTTGAACCCAGCAGTATGAATAAATGGTGAAGACTTCTCCAAGAAGATCAAGAATTACGGTATGTCATTTTCATTTTTTACCCATTAACAGCAGACAGTGAGTGTCGACCACAGATCTGCATGACATGTGTCTTTACTCTTAGGTGAGCAGCACAGCATCACGGAATGCACCTTGTGCCAGACTATGCTGCCCTCATCCATAGAGGCCAGAAGTCTTGACTGGCTTAGCAAAATGGCCCCAGTTGCTACCAGATCAGCTGCACCGCTAGTGGTCATGGAACAGGAAGTGGCAGCGACTGCAGTGAGTTCTTTGTCAGTCTCAGTGCCTGTCCCAGCTAGGTTTAGACCTTTGGGGAGAGCCCCTCTGCGAAACACAAGCACCACTGTCACAAGGTTGTGGTATCAGGAAAGATCACGCTCTTTCTGCTCCGTCAGCTCCCCTGACCATCCGGCCTTAGTGGAGCTTCCTTCAGTTCAGGGTAAGGTCAAGGGCTCTACAGCAGCCCCATAGGGACCCAGATTGACAAGGAGTCAGTTTCCCAGACCCCAGTTCTCCCGGTCCTCACTCAGGAGGACAAAGCCTAGTTGGTGTTCCCGACTGAATTACCTTAGGAGTGGCATCCACCAGCTATCATGCCTTGAAAGCATCTCATGCTTAATATGTCAAGGTACAGTATGTGGTTTACCACAACCCACCAGAGGATACCTGTCCAGCTGAGTTTAGGATGGGTAGAGGGTTTTGACAGTCACTAAGTAACAAAGGGACCTTGAGGTTATCAAATCTGATTACTTCAAAGTGGCAGGTCAGCGTAAAAGATCAAGTGGGTAGTGCCAGAGGGATGCTGGGATGCATGAGGAGAGGTATGTCCAGCAGGAGGAGAGAGGTGGTGGTGTCACTATACTGCTCGCTGGTGAGACCTCACCTAGAGTATTGTGTCCTGTTCTGGAGGCTGCACCTCAGAATTCTATGTCAACATGTACTGTATATGTGTAAATTACTACTTTTGCATGAAACACTTTGTGATGTTAGTGGTGAGGTCATGGAATATGTTGTACTTAAGTGGATGTAGTTTGCTTCCAAAACCACACTCCCTGATGAAAGCTTAACTGCCAAAGTGCTGGGCTCTGGTGTAGCTTGGCTGTGCCAGAATAGATCACTGCATGTAAGCATTTACTGAATTTTGTGGCATTTTTTCTGTGGTGTGCAGTTATTCCTGGAACTGTGCACTTCTACAGGTAGGCTGTTCCAGGCATCTACCACCCTTCCTGTGAAGAAGTACTTCCTCACATCCCCTCTAAGACTCCCCCTCTCCAGCCTCATAGCATGCCCCCTTGTCTACTGGTTTCTTTTTCTATGTAAAATGCCTGCTTCCTGTACCTTATTAATACTGTTGTGGTATTTGAATGATCTTCCTGGACTAAAAGTCTCCACTACTCATTCACATTAATGGGACTACACCAGAGGTGCTAGGACCCAGTGGGAACAAAAAATCTTCAGGAGGGCTTATGCTGAGGTAGGACCACACATGCATGGCACCACAAGGCTGGTTCATGCCCATATAGGCTATCTTGGCATCGACCCTCCAACTGCCTCAGTTCTTTTTTCCCCGCTGTCGAGTGCGCTTTAGTGAACGTCACTCACCTGCTGGGAGTCAAAGCTTCACGCCTATACAACAGCAGCTATAGTCGTCAAGTTTTGATTAGTTTTAGTTTTAATTACTAACAGTTGGTAAGACAGACCACACCTGGAGTGCTGTGTACAGTTCTGGAGACCCCATCTCTGCAAAGACATAGACAGGGTGGAGGCTGTCCAGAGGAGGGCAACCAAAATGGTGCAGGGTCTGCACCAGAAGACATATGAAGAAAGACTAAAGGAGCGTAAGATGTATACCCTTGAGGAATGGAGGGGGAAGGGGACATGATAGAAACTTTCAAATACCTCAAGGGAATCAACAAAGTCCAAGAGGGTAGTATCTTTCAGAAAAAGAAATGCGCAAGAACAAGGGGGCACAATTTGAAGATAGAGGGGGGACGGCTCAGAGGTAATGTGAGGAAGTATTTCTTCACAGAGAGGGTTGTAGATGTATGGAACAGCCTTCCTGAGGAGGTTGTAGAGTCAAAAACAGGAGGGGAATTCAAGAATGCATGGGACAGACATAAGGCAATTCTAGTGGGCGGGTAGGAGGAAATAGGCTGTTGGTTAACTAGGATCTGCAGCTTATCCATCAGGGAGGGGAATGGGCAGACTAGGTGGGCCAAGCAGTCCTTATCTGCCATCAGATTCTGTGTTTCTTTGTGGGGGGTCTGACCATGGGCAGTCTGGTGCTCAGGAGGAAGGGCAGTCCTCTTGTAAGCACAAAAAGAAGCGGGCCCATTCCCGATCACAGTTGGGGACCTGGCGCCACTCGACCTCAAGCTCTTCTTCCTCCCACCGGTTGAAGAAGAAGTGGTACCGCTCGAGGTCGCCCTCTGGTACATCTGCGCGTGGATCATTGGTAGCAGGGGGCAGTAGACTGATTCTGACTCCGTTGGGGTCTCCAGTGGTCTCCATCCATAGTGGCCATGATCCTTGGCTCCAAAGTCCCTCTCTGTCCTCTGAGGGGGCTTCTGGTGAGTAGTTTCATCATTGGGCTGCTCTTATGGAGCAGTGGGTGCGGCATCTTTTCCGACTGCCCTTGCCGGTGAACCCGGTGCCAGGGCCTTTGGGCCTAGGAACTGTTGAACCACAGTGCCGTCAATGCCAACCCTTCGTGCCTTCACCCCTTCCTCTGTTTCTTCTCCGGAGCCAGCACAGGTACTACATTTTCCTTCCCCTCCTTTCAGTACCTGCAGGGAGTCTCTGGTGGTGCCATGGCCTTCAGGCATCTCGGGGTCAGCATTGGGGGTCTCAGTTCTTTGTCTGGCACCAGCTTCAGTGTCACGTGTGGTGCCATTGTCAGGGCCGGTGCCAGGTTCAGTACCGGCACTGCGTTTGGTGCTGGGGCTGAGTCAGATGCTGGGGTCCTTGATGCTGGTTCCGGGGGTGGTGCCTTCAGTGCTCCCTTCCTCTAAACCTGTCTTCGCTGACCTCTCAGGTGTGGAGGTGGAGATTGATGAGTTTGATCCAGACCTACTTTTGTTGGATGACGTAGATGAAGACTTTTTTTTTACAGGCTGGAGAGTAAACCCTCTCTATCAACTGAGCCTGTGGTAGAAGACCTTTCATTTAAATCTCTTCTCAAGAACATGGGGTCCACCTTAGCCCTTCAGACTTCTGCTGTGGACCCAGGAAAACGTTTGCATCTGGAATATCTGTATGTCCCTGATATTCCTGATATTCCTGTAGACCAAATGCTGCCAGTGCAACCCTCTTTTGAGACCCTTTTACAAACGGTAAGGGACAGGCCTGCACTTATCCCTTCTGTGGCCAAATACATAGATAGGAAGTACACCACTCCTAAATACAGGCCAATCCTAGCTTCTCAACCTTTTGTGGATGCCTGTTTGGTGCATGCGGAGAACGACAAAACCATGTTCCCTCAGGAATTGATGGCGCAGCCTGTGAATAAAGAATCTCATAAGACTGACACTTTGGGGAAACGGATTTTTGCAGTAGCAACCTTGGGTATGCATATTGCTAGTTACCAGGGCCATTTCTCTCAGTACGAGTACACCCTGTGGCACACACTCATATCAACGGTCGACAACCTTGTGGAATCTGACACCAATGTGGAGCTTCTGCAGACCATTACCAGAGGCATAGAGTCCAACAATCTGCAGCTGAAAGCTGCCCTGGATGCTTTTGACACTGCCTCTAGGACAGCTGTTGCTGGGATTTGTACATGTCAATATTCCTGGCTCAGAACTTCGGGCTTCTCAAATGATGCTCAGCAGAAAGTTATGAACTTCTCCTTTGATGGTGTTTATCTGTTCAGCCCATGGGTGGAGCAAGCACTGGAGGCTACCCAGAAAACCAGGACTGCCATTAAAACGGCCAGTCCCGCTCCTGTCACCCCTCAGAGGGGCGGGAACTGCCAACAGTTTCAAAACAGGCAGTCCTTTTGAGATAAGGGCCAAGGAGCCTTTAACAGGAAATAAACCCCTCAGCCGCAAAAGAAAACACAACAGAAGATACAGGGCCTGAAAGCACCCAGTACCACCATCTGAAAATCCGACCCAGGTCCCACCTCGCCTGCCCGAGGTGAATACCGCTTTGGAAATGGGAGGTCATCTACAATCAGTGGAAATCTATAACAACAGACAAATGGGTCCACAGGGTTATACGAGAGGGATACTCACTCAATTTCGCAGAGATACCCCCAGATCTTCCACCCAAGCAGCAGACCAGTCTGTCTGCCGCTCAGTCAGACCTTCTTACTTCCGAGATACAGGGTGTTCTGAAAAACAGGGCAGTAGAAGTCATTCCACATGCAGAATGGAACATGGGGTTCTACTCGCATTAATTCCTAGTTCCAAAGAAAACAGGTGGCGTGCACCCAATTCTCGACCTCAGGAAGTTGAACAAGTACCTGTTCAGGGAGGAGTTCAAGATGATCTCTCTGGGAACATTACTCCCGCTGACTCATCAGTACAACTGGCTGGTCTCCCTGGATATGCAGGATGCCTACCAACATGTTCCAGTGCACCCAAGTCACCACAAGTACCTCCGTTTTGTGGCTCTGGGTCAGCCCTATCAATTCAGAGTCCTGCCCTTTGGGCTTCTCCTCAGTGCTGCAAGTCTTTACAAAGTGCTTCTCACTGCTCATGGCGCACCTCAGAAAAGTCAGCATTCAAGTGTACTCATACCCGGATGATTGGCTCCTGGCAAGTCCATTCAGACAGGAGACACAGGAAGCAGTCACCATGGCTTCCCAGTACCTCACTTCCATGGGCGTGGCATTGAATCTGGAAAAATCACAGCTTCAGCCCTCCCAGCAGCTTCTCTTCATAGGAGCCCTCCTGGACACCTCCAGGGCAAGGACCCTCCTGCCAGAGGACAGGAGGAAAGACATTCTCCAAATGGCATGTTACATCAGAGAGAACAATTTGGTTTGAGCATTCTCAATGCAGCGGATGTTGGGTCTCATGGCATCATCCGTCTTCACAGTGCCTCTGGCCGGGCTACTCATGAGGACCACACAGTGGATGCTTAGCACTCAGTGGTTGCCAGCTACACACCCACAGTCCTTCCACATAAAAGTGACGGAGCCTCTGACAAGATCGCTGGCATGGTGGACACAGGAAGACAAGCGCTTCAAGGTCTACCCTTTGCCCCACTGGAATCTCAGATCACCATCACAACGGATGCATCTCTGATTAGTTGGGGGCTCACTATCAGGACCTGTGGAGCCAGGAGGAGTCTCATCTACATATAAATGTCTTGGAGATGAGAGCTGTCCTATACGCTGTCCAAGCCCTGAAGGATGCCCTCTGTTGCAACGTAATTCTTCTCCAGACGGACAACAAGGCTGTGATGTATTACATCAACAAGCAGGGTGGAACACACTCATACCCTCTGTGCTGGGAATCCATGAGGGTGTGAGAGTGGTGCCTCGAACACAACATCTTGATTCAGGCAGTCTACTTGCCAGGAATTCAGAACGATCAAGCGGATCGCCTCAGCAGAACAAAGGTGGATCCACATGAATGATCGCTGGCTCCAGACATCATGCAGTCGCTATTTGGTGAGTGAGGCAGTCTGGACCTGGACCTTTTTGCATCCCCACTCAATGCTAAACTGGCTGTATTCTGCTCCAGAAATCCAGAAACTGGCATTTTTTGTCAGGATGCATTCAGGCTGCGGTGGACAAGACGCTTTATGTACGCATTTCCTCCTCTTCCAGTAATTCAGAGGGTGTTGCTCAAACTGGAGGCACGGGGGGGGCAGGGTGATTCTCATCGCTCTGTTCTGGCCTCATCAGATATGGTTTCTATTGATCAATAGGTTGTTGGAAGTCTTTACAAGGCAACTTCCTCTGTGAACGGACCTTCTGACACAGGGACCCCTGGTTCATCCCAACCTGCATTCCCTTCATCTCCACACATGGCTCCTGAGGAGATAGAGGTGGGTAGGTTTAAGGTCTCTCCTAGAATCTCAGAAATAATCTCAGAAATCCTCTTGGTGGCACGTAAGCCTTCCACTAGGAAAACTTACACGGCGAAGTGGAAGCTGTTTTCCATTTGGTGCACAAAGTCCATCCTAGATCCATTTGCTTGCCCACTGAATAAAGTGTTGGAGTACCTCTTAGACTTGTCAAATGCAGGACTGCAATACTCAACAGTGAAGGTACACCTCTGCGTGATTTCTGCCTACCATGAGCCACTGCAGAATATGTTGCTGGCTCAGTTACTGCTAGTCAAGAGATTCCTCAAAGGCATCCTTCATACTAGACCCCTGGTCAGAAAACCAGTGGCCATGTGGGATATCAACATCATGCTAGACATGCTCACCCGTAACCCCTTCGTGCCTCTAGCCAACTGCGACTTGAAGTTTCTGACCTGGAAGGCTGCCTTCCTGGTGGCCATTACCTCCGCTCGCAGAGTCTCTAAAATACATACCTTGGTCACTGACCCCCCCCCCTTACACCAGTATTTCACAATGACAAGGTGGTTCTTAGGACTCGACCCAGATTCCTACCCAAGGTGGTCACCTTAACTAGCCATTGGTCCATCCAACCTATTTTGCCAACTTCCAGAAAGAAGGGGAATGCACCACAAGCTCCCTGGACATCAAGAGGGTTTTGTGATTCTATATCGACAGAATGAGAGAGATTCGCAAATCCAAGCAACTCTTGATAGCATTCAGCATGGCCCGGCTGGGTCAGCCTGTTGCCATCAGATGCATTTCAACATGGTTGGTGGCATACCTTTGCCACTGCTACTCGATGGTGCAGGTCAAATTGAAAGGACAGGTTTACGCCCACTCTACCAGAGTGGTTGCAGCTTCCCTGGCAGAGATTTGTAATATGCCCATTACAGATATTTGTAAGGTGACTACTTGGAGCTCGGTGCACACCTTTGTGAAGCACTATGCTCTGGATGTCTATGTCAGTCAGCACACTTTCTTCAACTGGACAATCCTTAGTGGACGTCTATCCTGAGCAAGCTCTATCTCCTGCCGCCTTACTCAGGGGATTGGTTCTTAGCTTGGTACTCTCCCAATAGTGTGAATGAATGTTGAAGACTTGTAGTCCAGGAAGATATGGAAAGTATGTACCTACCATAATTCTTGATCTTCTTGGACGAAGCCTTTACCATTCATTCACATGCCCACCCATCATCTCCCTAGCTCAATCATCCTGGTTCTGATCTTCACTCCCTCATTTGTCTGGGCTTTGAAGACATTGTTGAGTTGACCTTTCTTACATGGGTCATCTGGGCTATCTTATGCCTGGGTTAGATTAGGTGTGTGGAGGGGTTGTGGGATAACAGATGGACCAAACACCAAACTTCAGGTTTAACACACAATCTCTGTGTGATGTGTATTCAAAATACAGGAAATAAGCTTCTGCAATGCCATATTCCTTCTTCAGTATATCAGTTAGCAGCAACAGACTATGAATGTCCTTTATCTGCACTTAGCCAGCTTCTACTGACACTGATCTCTGATCTAACCACTTTTCAGTGAAAACCCTTCATCCCTCTGTGGGCCCCATTTGTTTGGATAGAGGGGGCTCAAAAAGAAAAAAAGAAAAGCTATAGACAAAGAACCATCGGGTTTCAAAGAAATACAACATCATACATACTTCCATAATGCAAAGCATCATGGGATATATGCAAATCACCATGCAATTTCAGATTTGTTCAGTATATAGCAATTTACATGCATTTTAAATAGCATAACTAACAATTTCTATAACAGTCACCTAGTACTTTTTACCATTATAAACAACGCCTAGTGCCATGGTATATTCAGCATTTACTGGTTTCATAAACATAAGGTATATACATCGAGGTATTATGACATAGTGCTATTACATACTAAATCAACAACGATAAACCCAACCTGTTTTACATACACTTGGAGGTCACCACAATAACCTCCCTGTACAAGGACCTCAGAGGGAAAAGGAAAATTAAAAAGGACACTATAGCACAGTCAAGAAAGGGAAGGGGGTGCCCGTAGGTGGCCAACCTTATGGACTAGAAACTGTAAAGGGTAGATTAGGCTAATAAATAGAAGAACTGTAAAGTAGTAGACCAGGGAGGGGCTGTGGACATGGCCTACCTAGATTTTAGCAAGGCATTTGATACAGTCCCACACAAAAGATTAATACACAAGTTAGCCAGCCTTGGAGTGGGTCCCAATGTGGTAGCCTGGATAAAAAATTGGCTAGACAACAGGACTCAAAGGGTAGTAGTAAATGAAGTACACAGTGACGAAAGGAGGGTTACTAGCGGGGTACCGCAGGGTTCAGTACTGGGACCAGTCCTTTTTAATGTCTTTATAAGTGAAATTGCAGAGGAACTGGAAGGAAAAGTATGTCTCTTTGCAGATGACACAAAGATCTGCAACAGGGTTGATACACAAGATGGAGCGGAAAGGATGAGAAGGGACTTGGCAAGGTTGGAGGAATGGTCAAATGTATGGCAGCTCAGATTCAATGCAAAGAAGTGCAAGGTAATACACATGGGGAACAAAAACTCAGGGGAAGCGTACACAATGGGGGGTGAGATACTGACAACAGCAAAAATAGAAAGGGACCTGGGGGTAATTATATCAGATGACCTAAAGGTGGGCAAGCAATATGAGAAGGCAGTAGGAAGGCTGGGGGATACTGGGATGCATAGAAGAGGCATCAATAGTAGAAAACAGGAAGTTGTTATCCCTCTGTACAGACAGTTGGTGAGACCCCATCTGGAGTACTGTGCAGTTCTGAGACCCCATCTCCGCAAAGACATAGACAGAGTGGAGGCCGTCCAGAGGAGGGCAACCAAAATGGTGCAGGGTCTGCACCAGAAGACATATGAAGAAAGACTAAAGGAGCTTAATATGTATACCCTTGAGGAAAGAAGGGAGAGAGGGGACATGATAGAAACTTTCAAGTACCTCAAGGGAATTAACAAAGTCCAAGAGGGTAGCATCTTCCAGAAAAAGAGATGTGCAAGAACAAGGGGGCACAATTTGAAGATAGACGGGGGATGGCTCAGAGGTAATGTGAGGAAGTATTTTTTCACTGAGAGGGTTGTGGATGCATTGAACAGCCTCCCTGAGGAGGTCGTGGGGTCAAGAACAGAACACCTACTGACATTGATCTCTGATCTAACTACTTTTTTTTTTTTTAGTGAAAACCCTTCATCCCTATGTGGGCCCCATTTGTTTAGGTAGTGGGGGATCAAAAAGAAAAAAAACAAGCTATAGACAAAGAACTTCAATGCAGAATCACTGAAAAAAGGGTTACCCCATAGGGCATTGCAATAAATCAAATTTCAAAGAAATACAACATCATACATACTTCCATAATGCAAAGCATCATGGGGTGTATGCAAATCACCAAGACATTTCAGACTTGTTCAGTTTACAACAGTTTACACACATTTTAAATAGCATAACTAACTTAATTTCTATAATAGTCACCTAGTACTTTTTACCATTATCAAAAACACCTAGTGCCATGGCATTTTCAACATTTCCTGGTTTCATAAACATAAGGTATATACATCAAGGTATTATGACATAGTACGATTACATACTAAATCCAACAATGATAAACACAACCTGTTTTACATACATTTGGAGGTTACCACAATAACCTCCCTGTACGAGGACCTGAGAGGGAAAAGGAAAATTAAAAAGGACACTATAGCATAGTCAAGAAAGGGAAGGGGGTGCCCATAGGTGGCCAACCTTATGGACTAGAAATTGTAAAGGATAGATTAGGCTAAGAAATAGAAGAACTGCTGCAACAGATTTAAGAAAAGGTCAGTCCTCAAGAGTGGCAGGAGATCCCTATCACATGGTGTTTCCTAGGTTAGTTTATGCTGCACCTCCTCTGTCAAAAAGGTACCCTATCATGTCCCCCCTTTCCCTCATTTCCTCTAGAAAGTACATATATAATTCCTTGAGCCTTTCCTTGTAGGGTTTCTGATGTAGGCCACGTACCATTTTGGTTGCCCTCCTCTATACCGCCTCCACCCAGTCTGTGTTCTTCCAAAGATGGGGCCTTCAGATCTGGACACAGTACTCCAGGTGGGGCCTCAACAATGCTCTATACAGGGGTAAGACCATCTCTCTCTTTCAGCTGGTGATACCCCTCCCTATGCACTCCAGCATTCTACTGGCCTTTCACACCACCTTATCCCACTGTTTTGCTACCTTCTGGTCATCAGATAAGAAGAGTCTCAGGTCCCTTTCCAGTTTGGTGGTTGTCATAACCTCCCCCGCCATTTGGTATGTTGCCCATGGACTTCTGTGCCCTGTGTGCATAATGTTATACTTTTTGGTGTTGAAGCTTAGTTACTAAACTCTTGACCAGTCTTCCAGCTCTTTCAAGGTGTCCCTTATTCTTTCCACCCCCAAGGTATGTCCACTCTGTTGCAGATCTTTGTGTCACCTGCGACCAGACATGCCTTCCTTCAAGTCCCTCTGCTGTGTCACTAATAAAGACATTGAAGAGTACCCGCTCCAGTACTGACCTCTGTGGCACCCCGCTGGCTATTATGCCATCTTCCAAGTGAACCTCATTTAACACCGCCCTCTGACTCCTGTTGCTTAGCCAACTACTTACCCATTTTACTACTTTTGGACCCATCCCAGACAACCCAGTTTGTTTACCAGACTTCTGTGCGGAACAGTGTCAAAGGCCTTACTGAAATCCAGGTCGGCCACATTTACCACTCCTCCCTGATCTACTTCCTTGGTCACCAAGTCAAAGAACTCGATCAGGTTTGCTGGGCAAGATCTCCCTCCCATAAAGCCATGCTTCCTTGTATCCTGTAATCCACTGGTCCTAAAGTATTTATTTATTTGAATTTTGGTAACCGGGTAGGCTCACTGAGACCATGCAATCCCTTTTTAAGGGGGGCGACCCAGGGGAAGGGTACAAAGGACTAATAGTTTACAACATACTAGTTTATAACATCCGTAGAAGCACTGAACTATACAAAGCCATGAAATTAACCTAGCAACTAATACAATATAATATATAAAGTAATGTTCACAATGCAATACGGTTACGGTACCAAGGCTGTTGAGGGTTGGAAAATTAAGCTAAGGAGTTACAGAAGGACGAGGATATAAGAAGTAGTCAGGGAGTCAGGAAATGCAGGCACAGGTTCCTGAAACAGTGAGGTAGCTGTGCAGGGCAAGTTGAAGAGAGGGAAGGTAAAGCAAGAGAGGAATAGATGGGGGGAGGGAGTTCCAAACCGAGCGGGCAGCACAGGCAAAGGATCTTCTGCCTGCAGATAGACGTGTTTTAGGTACGTGTTGTAATGGAAGAGAGGCAGAGTGGAGTGACCGTCTGGACTGCTTTCGTACTATGATATTGGAAAGGCTAGGTGGAGTGTAGAGATGCATGAGCTTATAGGTAAGGCAAAGCGAGGAGTATTGAAATTTGTGTTTGAGTTGTAGTCATCCCAGAGATGCTAGTACAAAGCAGTGGTGTTGGTGGGGGAAGGGGCAGTTCCAAGAGCAAAGCATCCAATCATATGATATAGTTGTTTCAGTTTGTTTGTGAGAGCGGTCTTGATTGATAAGAACAGTGGAGCCCCATAAGATAGCAGAGGCAGGAGTGAGATAGTAGCAATTTTAAGACAGGAAGTAGTCGATAGTAAGGGACGAAGATGGTATAGCAGACCAATCTTTTGGTAAATGGCTGTGGCAATCTTGTGGACATGAGCCTTAAAGGAGAGGTTAAGATCAAGCAGGGTACCCAGGTATTTAAGGGAAAGAACCGTTTAAGCAGTTCCCCATTACTGGCGAGGATGGAGAGTTCAGGGTTAAGAGAAGTTTTGTAGGGGGGGATGGAAAAGCATTGATTTAGTTTTCTTCATGTTTAATAGTAGGTTATTTTCAAGGAACCACGTTTCTAGTTGGTGGTAGTTGAATTCCAGATGTTGATTGACCCATTGAGTGTCAGCTGAGGAGCAGTATAATATGGTGCCATCCGAGTAAAGTTGAACGGACGCCCCACCGCAGAAGCTGGGCAGCTCATTAATGAATAACAAGAAGAGTAGGGGGCCCAGGATGGACCTCTGGGGGACTCCGTGGGTAATCTGTGTGAAAGGGGATTGACAATTACCCCATTTGACGCTTTGGGTGCGACTGGATAGGCAGTCGTGGAGCCAGGATGTGGAAGCTTGATTAAGACCCAAGGATTCTGACTTTAACAGCAGCGCTTGGTTTACCAGGTCAAAGGCCTTGGTGAGGTCAACAAAGATAGCCCCCGTTAATAGTTCAAGGTCAAGGGCATGGTAGATGTCTAAGGTGACTTTACTGAGCGCAGAGAGATTACTGTGATTTTTGTGAAAATCATGCTGGCAGGGTGACAGCAGTTGGTGATGTTCGAGGTAGTCTTGCAATGGATTGTACAGAATTCTTGCTTGAACCTCTGCAAGGTGGAGAATTGAGATTGTCCTGTAATTTTCGACAGGTGCGGCTGATTTTCCTGGACATAAAGTCTCCCCCACTCATTCACACTAATGGGAGTATGCTGGAGGTGCTAGGACCCAGTGGGAGCAAACTTTTTCAGGAGGGCCAGTGCCTCAGATGGAGCCGTGAGGAAGCAGCACCACGAGCCTGGCATGTGAGGTAATGACTATCTCAGTGTCGACCCTCCAACCACCTCAATTCCTTTTTTCCCACTGTCGAATGCACTTCAGTGACAATGTCGTTCGACCACTGGGAGTCAAATTTCAAACTAGCAGCTTAGTTTTCAGTTTATTGTTTTGTATTTTATCTTCGATAAGTACCAGTTCTATTAATAAATTCTACTTATGACAGAGAAATCTTCAGCCCTCCATTGATGTAGTTGACCATGAGTGGGGCAGGTGATGGTAGGGAGACTTCATATTAAAGCTGTTCAGCCAGCGAGGCCGGGTCTGGTCCACCACCCTCCCCAGAGGAGGAGGGGGGTCTGACAACAGACGGTCCAATGCTCAGGGAGATGGGCGGTCTTCCCGAAAGCATAAAAAGGAACGGTCCCATTCTCGGCACCGTTCGACCTCGAAGTTCTTCTTCGTACACTGGTCAAGAAGAAACGGCATCACTCGAGGTCTCCCTCTGGTACGTCTGTGCATAGATGGTCAGTTATTGGGGCCAGGCGCTGTTCTCTACCTCTATCAGAGTCACCGGTTTCTGTCTCTGATGGTCAACCTCTTCGACACCGTTGCTCCTCTCCGCCTATTGGAGAAGCTTCCGATGAGCAGATTTTACCAGTGGGCTGCTCTTATGGAGCAGTGGGCTTGGAGGATGGCCTGATTGCCTGAACTGGCCAGTCCAACACCGGGCCCTTCATTTCCCAAACGGAAGACAGGGTGGTTGGGTCTTCCTAGTCGCGTGGCGCCTTCTTTGGTGCCATTGACTCCACGCTCTGGTGTCTATCCCCCTCACACAGCTGCGGCGCAGGGGTCTACACCAATACCCTTATCTCCTGCCATTTTTCATCCTGTAACTTCAAATCACAGTTCTCAGACTTCTGTGATGTTGCCATCGTCTGCGGTGCTGACTTCTCCATGCCAAGGTCCCTTGCGGCACAGCGAGTGCTGTCGGTGCCTTCCTTAGCATCAGGGCTGCTGGCAGCGCCAGGCACAGCATCGCGCTATCTGTCGGCGCCTCCGATGCTGGGTGCGGTGTCATGCTCTTTGTCGGTGCCATGTGCAATGCCATTTTCTGTGATGGCTCCTTCTTTGTTCTTGGCGACATTTTCTTCGACGGCGCCGGGGATGGGTGTGGCTCCGTCTAGTTTCCAGAGGTTTTTGACTCTGATTCTTTCTCCTTCTCTTCTTCTTCCTGATTTTCACTACATTCCTGTCTATACAGTCCCCTCTGGACTGTCAGGAGATGATTTTGAGCCTGATCCAGATCTTAGACTGGGTGATGATGTTGATGCTGACACTGCCCTGGGGGCAGGGATCAATCCTCCTGCAGAGCCTGTTATTGAGGACCTTTCCTTTGAGTCTCTGCTCAAGAATTTAAATTATACCCTTTCTCTCTAGACCACAGAAATCGATCCTGGGAAGCTTTTGCATCTCCAATACCTTCATGTCCCGGAAATCCCTTTGGATTTAACCCCTCCGGTACAGCCCTCTTTTGAGACCCCTTCACAAATGGTGTGGAAGAATCCAGCTCTTATTCCTTCTATGGCCAAGTCCATAGATAGGAAATATGCCCTTTCCAAGGATCACCCCATCTTGGCCTCACAAGCCTTTGCTGTTGCCATAGTGGTCCTGGCAGAGAATGATAAGGCAGTCCTCCCTCAGGAATCTACAGCCCATCCTATAAACAAAGAATCTCACTAGATAGACACTTGGTAAGAGAGTCTTTGCTGCCTCAACCCTGGGCATGCGCATTGCCAGCTACCAGGGCTATTTTTCTCAATATGAGTACGTTCTTTGGCATTCACTCAAAGCAATGGTACAAGCTCTGCCAAATCAGAGGTTAACTCAGAGCTGCTTCAAACCATAACTAGGGGTATCGAGTCCAATAATCAACAGGTTAAAGCTGCAATGGATGCCTTCGATACTGCTTCCTGGGTGGCGGTGGCTAGCTTCTGCACCCATCGACACTCGGCTGTTTCGGGCTTCACGAATGATGCCCAGCAGCAAGTCATGGCCTTACCTTTTGATGGTATGTATCTATTCGGACCTCAGGTAGAGCAAGTACTAGAGGCCACACAGAAGACTAGGTCTGCCTTTAAGACAGCTAGACCTACACCAGCCCCCTCCAAAGCGAGGGGGCAGGAACAAGTGCCGGTTTCACAACTGCCAGTCCTTTCGGGGCAAAGGCAGAGGAGGTTTTAACAGAAACTAGATCCCTCAGCCGTAAAAGAAAGTGCAACTGAAGGCACAAGGCCCAAAAGTGCCCAGTGCCACCTTCTGAGTTTCTGGCCCAGGTCCCACCTCAGCTGCTCGAGGGGGAGTCCTCCTCAGCAGTGGGAGGATGTCTGACTCAGTTCTACAAGCAGTGGAAATCTATAACATCAGACAAAGGGGTCTTCAAGATAATCCACGAAGGGTACTCTCTCAATCTTTCAGAAACCCCTCCGGATCATCCCTCCAAATGACAGCCTAGGCTGTTGGCAGTACAGTCAGACCTTCTTGCTTCCGAGGTACAAGGCCTTCGGAACAACAGGGCAGTAGAAGTAGTTCCATTGGATCAATGAAACACAGGTTTCTACTCCCATTACTTTCTGGTCCTAAAGAAAACCAGCAGCATGCACCCTATTCTGGATCTCAGAAAGTTAAACAAGTTCCTACACAAGGAGAAGTTCAAGATGATTTCACTTGGTACCCTGCTACGTTTGATTCATCAACACGATTGGCTAGCCTCCCTGGACATGCAGGATGCCTACCAACACATTCTCATACACCCAAAGCACCACAAATACCTAAGGTTTGTGGCATTGAGTCAACACTATCAGTTCTGAGTCCTTCACTTTGGGCTATCCTCTGTGCCTTAAGTTTTTACAAAGTGTTGTGCAATTCTCACAGCACACCTCAGGAAAATCAGAATACAAGTGTTCCCATATCTGGACGACTGGCTTCTAGCAAGTCTCTCCAGGCAAGAGACTCTGGAGGCCCTGGCCACAGCCTCAGACTTCCTTACGTCCATGGGAGCCCTACTGAACCTCGACAAGTCGCAGTTGCAGCCCTCCCAGAAGCTCCTCTTCATAGGAACTCTTCTGGACACCTCCTGTGTGAAGGCTTTTCTTCCAGAGGACAGAAGGAGTGATATCTTGCAGATGGCCCGATACATCAGAGATCACAGCTCAGTATGAGCTATCTGGATGCAACAGATCCTGGGCCTCATGGCATCCTCAGTGTTCACTGTACCCTTGGCTCATCTTCACATGAGAACCTCTCAGTGCTCAGTGGTCCCCAACCACTCACCCTCAATCCTTTCTCATCAAGGTGACAGAACCTCTGAAGAGGTCACTCACCTGGTAGTCTCAGGAGGACAACCTTCTGGAAGGATATCCCTTTGCTTCTCTGGATCATCAGCTCTCCATTACCACGGATGCATCTCTGATGGGTTGCGGAGATCACTGCCGGGATATCCACACCCAGGGTACGTGGACTCAGGATGAGACTCAACTTCACATAAACATCCTGGAAATGAGAGCCATCCTCTTTGCAGTCCAGAGCTTTGGAGGACATACTCAGTCACAAGAACATTCTCCTTCAAATGGACAAGGCAGCGATGTACTACATCAACAAACAGGGCGGTGCACACTCTTACCCATTATGCAGGGAAGCAATGAGAATATGGGAATGGTGCCTGGAGCACAAGGCTCTGATTCAGGCAGTTTACCTGCCAACAGTACAAAACGAGCTGGCAGACCATCTCAGCAGAATGGAAGTGGATCCTCACCAGTGGTCTCTCAACTTAACCGTCATTCAGTCACTCTTCAAAGAGTAGGGAACTCCAGACCTGGACCTTTTTGCATCCCCACTCAATGCAAAACTGCCTTTCTTCTGCTTCAGAAATCCAGGACCTGGTGTTTTTTGTCAGAATGCGTTCAGGCTGCGGTGGACAAAACGCTTTCTATACGCTTTTCCTCCTCTTCCCCTAATTCAGAGGGTACTGCTCAAATTGGAGTTCCAGGGGGGCAGAATGATTCTCATTGCTCCCTTCTTGCCTCAGCAGATATGGTTCCCGCTACTCAACTGACTATCAGAACCCCCCCAAAAATGCTCCTCCTTAAAATGAACCTTCTGGCCCAAGGTCCTGTGGTCCATCACAACCTGAGGTCACTTCATCTTCATGCTTGGTTCCTGAAGAGATAGAGGTGAATAGGGTCAATGTTTCTCATAGAGTTTCAGATATTCTTTTGGCTGCGCGTAAGCCAGCCACTAGAAAATCCTACACAGCTAAATGGAAGCGTTTCTCTATCTGATGTGCAAAATCCTCTTGGAATCCTTTTTTCCTGCCCACTGAATAAGGTCTTGGAGTATCTTTTAGACCTCTCAAACACAGGTCTGCAGTACTCCACAGTCAAAGTTCATCTTAGTGCCATTTCAGCATATTGTAAACTGGTACTTTTCATGTCACTGGCTCAGTTGCCCATAGTTAAGAGGTTTCTTATTGGTATTCTGCATACTAGACCTCCTATTAGACATCCAGTTGCAGTCTGGGACGTTAACATTTTGCTAGACATGCTCACTCATAAACCTTTCGAGCCTCTAGCTACTTACGAGTTGAAGTTCCTCACTTGGAAAACGGTCTTCCTGGTGGTCATAACTTCGGCCCATAGAGTTTCTGAAATACACGCACTGGTCACAGACCCCCCGTACACTGTATTTCACAAGGACAAAGTAGTTCTTAGGGCTCATCCTAAGGTTGTCTCAGAATTCCATCTAAACCAACCTTTAGTCCTTCCTACCTACTTTGCGAACTTCCAGAATGAAGGGGAGCGTACCCTTCATTCGCTGGACGTTAAGAGAGCATTGCAGTTGTATCTAGATAGAATGAAGGAAATTCGCAAGGCTCAACAATTGTTTGTTTCCTTCAGCGAGACCTTGCTGTGTCAACCTGTAGCTATCAGGTGCATTTCAGCGTGGCTTGTGGCATGCCTTTGCCACTGCTATTCTATGGCACAGGTCAAGCTAGAAGGCAGAGTGTATGCTCACTCTACCAGAGAAGTCACGGCATCTCTGGCAGAAATCCATGATGTGCCCATTGCAGATATTTGCAGTGCGGCTACCTGGAACTCCGTGCATACATTCATTAAGCACTGTGCCTTGGATGTCCATGCCAGATGACATCTGTCGTTTGGCAGGGCCATTCTTAACGGACTTCTGTCCTAAGCACGTGAGCTCCTTATCTCCTGCCGCCCATCTCGGGGGATTATTTAGCTCGGTACTCTCCCATTAGTGTGAATGAGTGGTGGAGACTTTATTTCCAGGAAGATAGGGAAATTACTTACCTACTGTAATTCTTGATCTTCTTGGATGAAGTCTCCACCACTCATTCACACGCCCACCCACCATCGCCTGAGCTCACTTCTGTGTTTATGGTCTTCACTCCATCAATGGCTGAGCTGTGAAGACTTCATTGTTTATTGATTATTGTGATTGTAGTTACCTTTTGATGGCAAGGGTAAAGAGCTGAGATAGAAATGTATGTATTTTTGAATGTTATAGAAGCCAGAAGGGGAAGAAAGCATATTCAATTCAGTGCTTTACAGTGACTGGTTATTGCTGTTTTTCTTTTAGACTTGGATTGTGGGCTTTTGGTGACACTGTACTTTCTTTGTTGTCTTTACTTAGAATTGGTTTTGAGCTGTTGAGGATTTAAAATGTAGTGGTGGTGTATTTGGTTGCTGCAAATTTTTGCCCCCCTTCCCCCAACTCTTGATTATATGCCCTGTTAAATCTGATTGGCAGGAGCTAAACACTGGGTATAGTAAGGGGTGTGGAGTAGGAGGGGCATACCAGGAAAGGAATAGCAGCAAGTGAAGAGGTGACTGTCTCTCAGTGAAGGAAGTAAATGCAAATCTAGGAGCTTTCATTATTACTTCTTAGCATTGATATTGCATTGGGGAAAGGAGGAGTAGGAGTTTGAAGAAGGTTGTGCAATGGCTACTTAAAGTCTGTTTTGAGTGTGGATAGGAAGGATAGGAATATAAAAGCAGTTGCTCAATATATCTAAACGTGTGCAACAAAGGAGGTAAGGGAAATAAAGAAAATGTTTGCACTGATAGAGGAGGGAGAGGGGAGACTTGGGGGAGTGTTTGGTATCCTGCATCTGGAAGGGTGGGGGGTCGCTGCTGGGCAACAACAGCAATGGGTAGGGTGGTAGGCTGCAACAACTGCGGTGCACCAATCTTTCTAAAAATTACCTGGAGTGTGGGAGGATGTTTAATGTGCAACCACATAGAAAAACTTAGAAAGGAGATTGAGGGTCTGCAGGAGGAACTAAGACAGGCAAGGCAGATTGAGGGTGGGTTTAGCCCAATACTGGAGGGAGGAAGAAAGGGCGATGAGGGAGGGTGATTTAAGCCAACAGTGGTGAGGAGAGGGTCAGAAGAAGGGAAGCAGAGACAAAGGGGCCCAGGCCAGGAAGGACAATTGCCGTGGAAACCAGGTCAGGAGACAAAAGACAAATGGAAGGAGGAGATAGGGACTTGTGAGGGGAGGCGAAGAAGTGGCAAAAGTCATGGAGTGGAAAAGAGAGAACAGGTTACTATGAAGAGAGAGGGAGCGGGCATTTGTGAAGGGCCTTCAGAAAATAGTTGTGCACTGTTAGAGAGGAAGAAGGTGGAGGAGGGAAATTATAAAATTAGAAGAGTAATTGATAAATGCCTGGACCAAACTGGAGCGGGGGGAAGTTCTGCTGGGAGAATTGCAACAGGGGTAAAAGGGGGAAATAATGTGTAGGAGGAAGGAGAGGAGCTGGAAATGAGAGAGGGAGTTGAATGGAAGCAAGCAGGGAGTAAGAGGGGTGGCATCTTAGTGCTGGGGGACTCAATACTAAAAGGAGTTAGATTGGGTAGCAAGAGGGGGAGAGGCATAGTCGCATTTGGGTGGAGGCCATGCCAGGAATGACAGCGGAAAGGGTGGGACAGTCTGTTCTGAAATATGCTAGAAGGGGTAGGGACAAGCCTCATTTAATTATACATGTTGGGACAAACGACCTGGCTGACAAGACAGTAGATACAGTCCAGAGGAGGTTTGAGGAACTAGCACAATTATGTGAGGGGGCAGGAAGATCAGTAACTTTTTCAGAGATACTTCCGGTGCCAAAGGCAAGCACAACAAGAAAGCTGAGGATAGAGGAATTTAACGGATGGCTAAGAACCTGGTGTTGTGCTAAAGGGTATGGACTGTTAGGGGGGTTGGGAGGGACCTGGTAGGACAGTAGTCTCAATGCCATGGACAGACTACACTTAAATGAGGAAGGAAAGAAAGTGTTGAAACAGAGGATGGAGGAGTACATAGAGGAAGTTGGGAATTTAAACTAGGAGTGGGGGGTGGCAGTTGGGGAAGAGATATGCAGAGACCACAGGTTGGGAAACCATATGAGCTTACCCCCCATAACAGTGACAAAGGACAAATGGCAAGTACTGTTGGTGATGCTAGGAAAGGAGGGGAGGATGGGGGAAGGGTGAAGGTGGTTACCTTAATGCTAGGAGCCTTGGGAGGAAAACTGCAGAGTTACAGGTTCTCATGGCAGAGGGAGAGGTGGACATTGCAGCCATCACGGAAACATGGGCCACCCAATACAATGACTGGGACCTGTCTGTACCAGGGTACAGGTTATTTCATAGGGACAGGGTGATTGGGAAAGGAGGGGTGGCACTATATGTGAAGGAAGGACTGAAGTGTGTAAGGGAGGAAGGGGAGGAGGGTAGTACGGAGTCACTTTGGATGCAAATCCAGGATTCCAAGAATAGGATTCTTAGAATGGGAGTGGTGTACAGGCCACCATCTCAGATGGAGGAGTTAGGGAACTAGCGGGACAGATCAGGAGGACCTGCGAGAAGGGTAGTGTGGTGATTGTGGGGGACTTCAACATGCCAGGAGTGAACTGGAGCACCCCAACAACCAGGAACAGAAGGGAGCATGTACTGCTGGATGCCTCCAGGACAGCTTCCTGCTGCAAATGGTCAGTGAACCAACCAGGTTAGGGAATACCCTTGACCTTGTGCTGGCAAATGGGACTTGTGAGAGAACTTACAGTGGAGGAACCGCTGTCAGAGAGTGACCACCACTCAGTATGGCTCACATTGGATATGGGCAAGGAAGGAGTGGAATCTGGCACAATAGTGCTGGACTTCAAGAGGGCTGACTTTGGGAGGATGGGGGAAGTGATAAAAGGGTACCTGGCCAGAATTCAATCCAGTATGGACACTAACCAGAGGTGGGAGCTCATAAAGCTGGGGATAGTGGAGGCAACCAAAAACTGCTGCAAAGCCCAGAGCAAGAAGGCTAGGGCTAAGAAACCGATCTGGTTGAGCAAGGAGGTCATGGAAAAGGTAAGGAGGAAAAGAGCTGCCTTTAGGAAGTACAAGAAGACAGGGAGGAGTACTTGACAGAATCGAAGGAGGTGACATGGGCAGTAAGGGGAACCAAAGCATCTACGAAACTCAGGCTGGCACAAGGCATTAAGAAGGGGGAGAAGGACTTCTTTAAGTACATCAGGGAGAAAAGGAGCTGTAAGGACCACATAGTAAGGATTAGGAAGGAGGGGGGTTGGGTGAAAGCAGGGTGCGATAAGGTGGAAGCACTAAATGAGTACTTCTGCTCAGTATTTACTAAAGAGAAGAGGGGGGTGACACCCAAGGTGGGAGAAATGGCAGAAGCAGGGTGGGAAGTGGTGACAGATGGGGAAATCATGGAGAGCAGAGTTCGAGAGGGTTTGAAGGCACTGAGGGTGGACAAGGCGCCAGGCCCAGATGGCATCCACCCCAGGGTACTGAAGGAGCTGGCAGAGGTCCTTGCAGGACCTTTGGCAGACCTATTTAATACATCACTACATTCGGGGTGTATACCTCAAGACTGGAGGATGGCTCATGTGGTGCCCCTCCACAAGAGTGGCCCCAAGGATGAACCGGGAAACTACAGACCAGTGAGCCTCACATCCATCGTGGGTAAGCTAATGGAGACTATCCTGAAGGAGAGGCTGGTGGCCCTCCTAGAGGCCAAAGGACTACAGGACAGCAGACAGCATGGCTTCATACGTGGCAGATCCTGCCAAACCAACCTGGTCGAGCTCTATGACTGGGTAACTAGGCAACTGGACAGGGGCCATGCAGTGGATGTCCTGTATCTGGACTTCAGTAAGGCATTCGACTCAGTGCCACATGGAAGACTGGGAAGGAAGTTAGTAGGCACAGGGCGGTGCAAAGCTGGTGAGATGGTAGGAAACTGGCTGCAGGGAAGGCAACAGAGGGTGGTGGTGGTGGGTGGGGAGCTCTCACACCCAAGGGCAGTGATGAGCGGTGTTCCACAGGGCTCGAGTGTTGGGACCAGTGTTGTTTGGGATATTCATTGCAGACATATCATGGGACATCAAGAGCAAGATCAGTCTGTTTGCTGATGATACCAAGGTAGGTGCGGTGGTGGATGACCTAGGGGATGGCAGGGGTTGCAGGATGATCTGGCAAAGCTTGAAACCTGGTCAGACACCTGGCAACTGGGCTTAATGCCAAAAGTGCAAGGTGCTGCATTTTGGGATGAAGAACCCAAGGAGGAGCACCAGCTAGGGGAGTGCAGCTAGCCCGGACAGAGGAGGAGAAGGATCTGGGTGTGCTCATTACAGGGTCAATGAACAACTCAGCACAATGTAGGAAGGCAGCTGCAAGGCCAACAAAATGCTGGGTTGTGTTGTAAGGGTATATCCTCGAGGAGGGAGGAGGTGATTCTGCCACTGTATAGGTCATTAGACCACACCTGGAGTACTGCGTGCAGTACTGGCGTCCGTATCTGAGAGGAACATTAAGTTACTGGAGGGTGCAGTGCAGGCGCAAAAGATGATCAAGGGGCTGGGGGACTTATCATACGAGAGGAGGCTGAAGGAGTTGAACATGTACTCACTGGAGAGAGGAGAGACAGGGGTGACATGATTGAAACCTTTAAATACATGAAAGGAATAAACAAGAGCGGGTACAGAGGGGCTGTTCAAAGTAAGGGAGGGAGGCCACCAGGGGCCATGATATGAGACTGGGCGAGGAAGGTTCAGGAGGGAGATGAGAGACACTTTTTACAGAGAGGGTGGTGGCTGGGTGGAATCGTTACCTGCTGAAGTGGTATGCAGTAGAACAGTGGACTGCTTCAAATGAGGATGGGACAGGACAAGGGGGAGGGTTAATGAAGGGGAAGGTTGGAAGGGAGGGGCATCTGCAGAATAAGGGGTGCTAGCTGCACATTCGAGCAGACTTGATGGACCTCTAGGCCTTTATCTGCTGGCAAATTTCGTATGTTCGTATTGTTGACCCTTCTTACACGGGTCATTCAGACTATCTTATGTCCAATTTTTAGATTAGTCCTTTCTAGGTTAGTTACGCTGCACCTCCTCCAGGGGAAAAAAGGTACTGAGGCTGTTGGAGGGTTGATGCCGAGATAGTCATTACTGCACATGCCAGGCTTGCAGTGCCGCTTCCTAGCGGCTCCATCTCAGGTGCCCACCCTCCTGAAAAAGTTTGCTCCTGCTGGGTCCTAGCACCTTCAGTGTACTCCCATTAGTGTGAATGAGTGGTAGAGACTTTGTCCAAAAAGATCAAGAATTACGGTAGGTATGTAATATCCGTATCCCCCCGTTGTGGCTCGGGCTTACTAGTGCCATTTTCCATTTTGAGGGTACAGTTCCTTCAAGAAAGGATCTGTTAACCAGGTTTCTAACCGGTACTGCAAGTGCTGGTGCTCCCTTTTTTAAAAACCCAAGCTCGAGTGAATCGTGGCTGGGAGATCCACATTCCTTGAGGTTTTGGAGTAGTCTAAGGACCTCTTTTCGGGTAGTGAGTTTGATGTGGAATTGTGATGTGGTCCTGTAGGGATATGTGACTGGAGAGGGTTGGTTGTTCCGATAGGTAGTGAAGTGGGATACATAGTTGCTGAGGTCAGTAAATAAGTTGTTAAAGCCTTCCATGGGAGGGGGGCGCTAATGAGCAGCTAACTGGACAAATGCATCTCGTAACGCTCCATGCCGACAGTCTGATAATTAAGTTATTTTAAATAAAAATACCTCGTATTTCCAATGGAAAAGTGTGTGGAGAGGTTTTTGAAAGGACCATGGATGATTATCTCATCCGCAATCTATCTAAGAGCCAGAGGCTAGCGAGCAAAAGCAGAAAGAAAGCGGCGTCTGCCACGATGGCTGAAAACTCCGGCCTGGTCTCCCTGTCGATGGCAGAAGTAGCGGCACTTGGCAGAGAAGTAACGGGACAAGTGATCGCGGCACTAGAACCATGACTAAGTTAGAGAGTAAGCTGGACCTTAAACTGCAGGAGGTCTTAGAGCAGCAGACTGCACAAGCTAATAAATTAATGGAGGCAGAAGATCGAATTTCCACTTTGGAGGATGAGTTGATAGCAGTCCCAGGGCAGGTTCAAGAGCTACAAAAGGAGTTGGAAGAATTTCAGAACGCTTTCGATTACCAGGAAAATTACCAGCGTCAACTTAATCTGCATCTGAGAGGCTTGCCGGAGGGTAAGGAGGGGACCAGCGTACTTGATTTCTGCTTGAAAACTATGCCAGAGCTCCTTGGGCTACAACCCAAACATGGGCGCTTCAAGCTGGAAAGAGCCCATCATGCAGTAATGGCCAGACTCCCCTCAGATCAACCCCCAAGGCAGATCATAATGCGCTTTCATAATTTTCAGGATCGGGAGTCTGTGCTGAGAGCTTACAGGGTAAAGGGTCAGCTGGAATATGATGGGATTCGGCTGTTTCTGTCACAGGATTATTCCGCAAGATTGCTGCAAAGAAGAAAAAAGTTTAATGGTCTCATGGCTCAACTTAGATCAATGAAGGTCAAGAATTTCTTGGTTTATCCGGCCACCTTGAAGATTCGTTATGAGGGAGCAACGTTTTCTTTTTGGGAAGTTGCCAAGGCTGAACAGTATTTGAAGTCCCTACAGCAGAAAATGGGCTGAGGAGAGTATGACCTGTACTACATTGAAAGGCCTCGGTTGGGGGATCGGTTTGTTCTTTTACGGTTGGTGATTTGTTTCTTCTCATTTTCCCTCCCTCCTAACATTAACATTGTCCGAACTGGGTTTTTGCTGTGTATTTCTGCAAGGTGTATATTTGACCAACATTGGATTCCTCCCACTCTCCCCCAGTTTGTTTTTTTTCCATGTAAGGGGATGCGGGCAAAAGTATGCAGCCTATTAAACCCAGACCACGAGAGCCGAACAAGGAACTGAGAACTGATAGAGCTGAAATGCAGAAGGGCAAAATGGACTTTTTTACTTTTGTATGAAAAATGCTGCATTGAAAGTCTTGGGGTTTGTTTTTTTTCTTTGATCTTCCCTTGTCAATCTTCACCATTCATTACTGCTTGGGTTTAGCGGAGCGCCAGCCGCTTTGGTTTTTTTTTTTTTTTTTAGAGTCGGCCCACGGCACCGTCGCCGAGGATGACGCACCGCTGGCCATGCACTCCAGGGCGGCCGTTAGGTGCCGTAGGACCTCCTCTATCTCAGTTCTGTTTCTCCTACCGCCGAGGCTGCATCTGCCGCGGTAGCGTTAAGTAATCGGATTTCTCTCAGCTAAGAAGACTCGCTTTTTCTCTCAGACTCCCCACTGACCGCGATTTCGGTAAGACCGTTCTTTTTATTTCTATTCTGCGGTGCCGAGTGCTTTTCCTGTGTTTTTTACTTGTTTAGTTCGCATCATGTCCGGTTCGGGGGCAAGGCGTAAATCGAAGGCAAGCCGCACCCTATGCGTCGGTGCTCCTGTGGCCGGCATTTCTCCATCTCGGACCGGCATGATGTCTGTCTCCGTTGCCTGGGACCCAACCACGACATGGACCAGCGTCGCGGCTCTTGTTTCTCCATGGACCATCGTGTCCTCGAAGTCCGCGCGTTCAAGCTCGGCAAGGCCCCCGCCGACCTTCAGGGACGGGCGTCGCCCAGAGATTCCCAGGTAAGGTCTCTAGGCCCTTCCCGGGTCCCTCCCGGGCCTATACGGTCCGCGGAGGAGGAAGCTTCCTCCTCTTCTCTTGCTGAAGAGGAAGCTTCTCTCACAGTGTCGGGGGAACGTCGTGGTCCCTCCCGGGGCCGCGACAGGGACACCGCCTCGTTAGTCACTTCCTCGGAGGTGCAGGCTCCCCCAGTGTCGAGGCCCATGATTCCTGGGCCTAGCACTGGTGGACCCTCGACGCCGCCCTCCGGTGCCGTTTCGGATCCCGGCACCGTTTGCGGTGCTGGTGATCGAGACGGCGCCGCGGGCCCGGTCTGTGCTCCTGGCGGTGTCGGGTTGGGTTCCGGGCGGGTTGGTGCCGTGGGCCTAACTGGTGCTGCAGGGCGGGACCGGGCCTAGCTGTCGCGAGTGGGCAGGGTTGTCCGTGCCGCCCCTGGCACCGTGTTGTTTCGGGATCCCTGGGGTTGCCAGCATTGAGGTCCTGCTGGTCTCGTCCTCTTCGGAGGCCGATGACACAGATGTGGACCCATCCTGGCACCCTGACTCTTCGGGGTCAGGGTCCCCGGTGGCACAGGGTGCTAGGCGGCACAGCGGGCCCCTTCCACTGTCCCCTCTTCCTTCCTCCCCTGAGGGTCCTCGGGCTAGGGGTGGTCCTGGGTCCCAGGGGGGTGATGCGGTGGGGACTGAGGAGGAGGCTCCGCCTCCTAGGGGACCTGTGACAGCTGCCCTCCCGGGTGCTGTTGCCCCCCCTGGGGTTGGGGAACACTGCAGTCGAGGAGGAGGGCTCTCTCGGAGTCCGTGGGGCAGGGGACGGGTGCCCCAGTCTCCGCCGGCCACTCCTCGGGTGGCTAGGAGCCGTAGCGCCGAACCCCACCCTTCCCTCTTGGGCCCCAGGGTTCCCTCTGGTGGCGTTGCTGTGGACTGCCCTTCTGGACCCATGCAGTCCCGGGTTCATCACAGGGAGGTCCCCTGGCTCTTCCAGGCATCGCATCCTCAGGGTCTCTGCCTTGCGGCCTGGTTTGTTGTCCGGGATCCCGCCAGCTTGGGCCTGCCTCGGATTTCAGAGCCCTGGCAGAGGTCACTTGCCTCTTCGTAGGTGCCCTTCTCCAGTACCTCTGCTGCCACCCCCCGCTCTTCCAGGCCATGTCAGTCCTACGGGGCCGTTATCCTGGGAGCAGTTCAGAGGTTCTGCGGCGGCCTTCCCCTCATATGTTAGATACATGCATGAGCTGGTCTTTTGACTCTCCCCACCGCCGCAGGAATTGTCTGGACATTCGAGCTCTCCATCATCCTCGTCTTCCTCCTCTGAGGGAGAGGAACCCCTTGCTCATCTTTCTTCCGACGCTGATTTCACTGAATATCAGCGATTCCTCTCGAGGATGGTGAGGGATTTTCAAATCTCTTACGTTAGGCGAGACAATACCGAACAGGAGACGCGTGAATTCCTTGGAGAATTCAATGCCTAGCACCTGGTGGTACCTTCCTGGCCTATCCCCTTCCAGGAGGCGTCTATCTGTTCCTGGCAGTCGCCAGCCGCCCTTTCTCCAGCCCCGGCAGACTGTTGTCATAGGTATTGTGCCCCCTCGGAATCCCTGGGTACCCTTCCCAACCTGTCCTCGGGTTTGGTGTACCTAGAGACTCCTTCCGGGCACCGTCGCCTGGCGCACGACCACCCACCAGATTCAGATTCTCTACAATTTGACCGGTGGGGGCGAAGAGTGTTCTCTTCTTCTCATGCGGTGGCTTGCATTGCATCTCATCAGGCTTACCACGCTGCCTACAATCGGCATCTGTGGTCGATGCTCTCCCAGCTCCTAGCATCGATGCCTGATACGGAGCAAACCAGACAGGCTATTGCCCTCTCCGCTATAGGCCTGGAGCTGGCAAGACACCAAGCAAGGGCATCTTATGACGCCAATGAGGTGGCTTCCAGGCTTGAGGGGACAGCGATCTGCATTAGGCGGACGGCATGGCTCCGTCTATCAAGGTTGTCACCCCTGGCCCGGCGTAGGGTGATCCGCTCCGCTTTCCGGGGGACCCGTCTTTTCTCCTCCAGAGCTAGGAGGCTTTTGCAGGGGCTTTCTCCGTCTCCCATCCTCGGAGGCACCTCCTAGCTCTTCTCCCACTTAGGCTTCCCTTGTGTTAGCCAGGGTCTTCCCTTCTGTTCCTCACCAACAGGAGGCTGGGGTCTTGTTCCCTCAGGGTTCTACCCCTTTTGTCAAGGGGAGGGGCTTGGTACTCACCAAGCAGTAATGAATGGTGAAGATTGACAAGGGAAGATATGAAAATTATGTACCTACCGTAATTCTTGATCTTCTCTTGTATCTTCACCATTCATTACTGATACCCACCCACCTTCCCCTCAGTGGCCTCCTTCTGTGGCGTCTCCCCCTCCCGTCTCGTTCCTCTCTCCTCCCTTGGCCTTTATGCCAAAAAAAAAAATCTGTTTTTTTCCCCCATTCTCTTGAATGGATTCGCTTTTTTCCTCAAGGTAGAGAGGAACGACTACGGTTACGAATTTCTTTAATCTGAGGGAACTCTTTCTGACTGCCCTATGGGGCGATTCCTTACCTTCTCCAGGTCATGTAGTTTCACAGCCTGGTCACCATGCCCTGTCTTGGCCTCCTCAAAGTTCGGAATCCCCCTGGCAGGCATTATTTTTCAAAGCTTTTCCAGCTGCTGACTGAACTTGTCAGCTTCAAGCCTCTGTCTACCTTGTCTTAGCAAGTCAGATTGAGTTCCTCTCTATTTTTCTTACCAACTGCCTCCGAGAGGCATGTTTTTTTCTGTACTCTTCTGTGGTAGCACTTAACAGGGTGCTAAGGAACTTAGTCCTCTTCCTGGATGGGCGCTCTTCCGGAACAGGTTCTGTTCGAACAGTCTAGGAGCCCTCAACTAGGATGAAGGGACTTGGCATGTTGAGAGTTCAGAGAGTTTGCCCTCTCTTGGGTCTGTCCAGGAAGTTCGGTGGAACCTCTCCTCAGTCCTAACAACTGGGATTCTTGTTCCCTTATTAGTTTCGAGCCTATAAGCCTCTTACCCAACAATGCTCGAGGGGCACTGTTCTCTTTCTCAACATGCCTCTTTCTTTCTTTCTTTCTTTCTTTCTTCTTCTACTTCCTCTCCTCTCTCTGTTCCTCCCCTAGAGCCACCCCGGAAAGGAGGCCCTGCGGTCCCTTAGGGTAGGAATTCTCTCTCATCTGTCTATTCTTCATCGGCTTATTCCTTTTTCAGTTTATTTTCCTTTCCTTTTTTCTATCCTTCGGCTCTCTTGCCTCACTTTCTTTTTTCTTACACTTTATTTTCGCCTCTCCGGTCAACAGAACTGAGATAGAGGAGGAGCCTGCGGCACCTAACGGCCGCCCCTCGCGCATGACGCGGTGCGTCGTCCTTGAGGGCGGTGCCGTTGGAGCCGACTCTAAAAAAAAACTCCCGTAGCGGGTGCGCGCCTCCGGCTAAACCCAAGCAGTAATGAATGGTGAAGATACAAGAGAAGATCAAGAATTACAGTAGGTACGTAATTTTCATTTTTGTGCTCTTAACTTTTGATTGCATACTGGAATACTTGGGGAGCAGGGGTGAGGTGTGTGCGTGGGAAGGGAACGTTGGAACAGGGTCTCAAGGTTAGGCTGAGACTAAAGCCAAATGGTGGCATCGCCGCTTTTAGGTAGAATTTTTCCCAAGCTCTTTTTCTTTTGGCCTGTGTAGAGGGAAGGTTTCCCATGCCTCCAATGGTGGGGATACAGGGACCAGAGATGGGAGAGGAGTGAGGGGAAAACGGGGATCAGTGTTGGCCAGTATTTGCATGGGCCATGTGACACAGTACCTTGTGATCTGACAGGCGGGACGCAAAATTATGGTAAAGGAGTTCAGAAGAAGGATTTTAGAGTGGGTTAAAGGGAGTACTATGCATTTACCTACTTTATTCTTTTGATTTTCTGTGGTAGAGAGCAGTAGGGTGGGGATGCAATATCTTTGCTGATTTCGATTTTTTGGTTAGGTGGGGACAATGAGGCTAAGGACTGTGGAGACACACATATATAACATAAGAGAAGTAGAAGGAGCAAGATAGGCTGTTGGCAGGGGTGATGGGATGTATATGTCGAAAGAGTTTTTTTTTTTATTGACACTTTAGCATATGAAGCAGTTAGTGTCACAGGTTGACAGGAGAAAGGGAAGGCAAAAGGGGGGGTGATTAGTTAATCGCCGTGTGGAAAGGGGAGATAAGGGTCGGGGGGAGTATTAGTACACAATGGAACTCAGGGGGGTGAAGAAGACTTCAGAGTATTAGTAGAAAGGGAAATGGAATCCAGGGAATGGATAAGGGAGGTGACTCTTGGGGACGAGGGGAGACACTAAAGTAAGGAATATGGCTGAGACAAATAAAGGGGGTAGGGGGCTGGGGAGGGCAGGAGGATGTTTTCATGTTTTTTACTGTTGCTGTTATTGTTCTACATGTTCTTGTTTCACTTTTTTCAGGTGCAGAAAATGATATAAGTGTACGTAACCTCATGCAGGTTTTGAGAAGGACTGTTAAAAAGTGTGGCTCCTTATCGTACATTGCTGATAATGTTGTGGGTACTGGTGGGGGTATCGCAGATGAGAAGGTTTTGAAAAATGGATAGGAGACAACTAACTCGAGTTGTCTCCTGGAATGTCAGGGGTATCGCACATCCTCTGAAACGAACTTTGCTATTAACCGCTCTGAGAAGGGTGGGGCTCGGGTTGCTCTTCTCCAAGAAACACACCTGACAGACGTGGAACATAAAACGTTAATCAGAAATTGGGTGGGTAAATGTTATGCTGCATCATATTCTGCTCACAAAAGGGGGGGGTGGCTATCCTCATACATAAAGCTTTCCCTTTTGCAGCACATAAAGTAGTTAAGGATCAGAAAGAGGGAAGATTTGTTTTCATCTCTGGGGAATTGTATGGCGAAAAGGTGACATCTGGTAGTATATATGCTCCCACGATGTTTGACCCAGTGTTCTTTGAGTCCCTTCTGGACTTATTATCTAAGGAGCAGTTTCCTGGTTTAATATTGGGGGGACTTTAACTGGACGATGGACCCAGTATGGGATCATTCAGAGGGTAGGGGCAGAACATCTGCTTTCATGAAGCAATGGCAGGTGGGATTAGTAGAGGTGGGCCTGGTTGATGGGTGGCGGTCTCGTAATCCAAGAGCAAAAGAGTATATATTCTTCTCCAACCCACACAAAACGTGGTCACATATAGACTATATTTACCTTCCTAGGATATGGTGAAATAGAGTCTAGGATGTATCACATGGACCCATACACGTGTCCGATCACGCGATGGTGATCCCGGGGATATACTGTGGAAAGGGACAGATGAGCCACTCCCAATGGAGGTTTCCTACATACTTGGCCAGGAACAAGTAATTTCGGGAATTTTTAGAGGAGCAGTGGAGATACTACACTGATACAAACGATAGCCCTAGCATATCTAGGCAGGTCTTTTGGGATGCCGGGAAAGCGTACATGCATGGGGCAATAATTGAATACATAGCCAGGTTTAAGAAAAAGAAAAGGACACAAAGGCAAGAGTTAGAGAAGGGATTAAAAGATTTAGAAAAGAGGGTAGTGGCTGGTGAGAAGGGTAGGGCAGAGCAACTCTTAAGGACAGCTAGGGAGACACTGAATAATTTACTCAGGGAAGAGGCGGATAGATTGTGGGTATACTGTAAACGCCAGATATTTGAGTGGGGAAACCAGCCGGGGCCACTGCTGGTTCATTTAATGCAAGGAGGGAGGTGCCCAGTTCGGATCACAAGTATTAAGAATGCAGCAGCAGTCACCTGCACAGATGCCAGGGAGATTAAGGGGTGCTTTATAGCTTTTTATAGTCAGCTATATAAGGCTGAACATATTGATAAAGGGGATCAAATGAAGGCATTTCTTGATAGGTTAGAGATACCAAGCCTAACTTCTGTACAACGGGAGAGACTGAACTGACCAATCTTGCAGGTAGAGATAGGGGAGGCCATACAGAGATTACAAAGAGGGAAGGCCAGTGCGCCTGACGGATTCCCAATAGAATATTATCAAATAATGCAGGGACAATTGGCACGGGTTTTGTGTGAAGTGTTTAGAAAACCTGAGGAGGGGAGTTTAGTGTTGCCTAGGACATGTGGGGAAGCGACAATCTGTCTGGCACCAAAACCCGGAAAAGAAGAAAGGATGTGTGCATCGTACAGACCCATATCACTGCTTCACTGTGATGTGAAAATTCTGGCAAAAGTCTTGGCCGTCAGATTGGAGGAAGTCCTATCGGACCTTGTCCATTCAGACCAGACTGGGTTTATTAAAGGGCATAAATCCTATCATAATATGCGCTGACTTCTCAACGTGGTGTGGAGAGCATCTCAGGGTGGGGAAAGTATGGGCATTGTGTCTATGGATGAAGAAAAAGCATTTGATAGACTACAGTGGGAATACCTTTTTGAGGTGATGTCCTGGTCTGGTCTGGATGAACAATACATAGATGGGGTGCGGGCCATGTACAAGGACCCTAGAGCTAGAATACTGGTGAACGGGGAGCTTACAGAACAGATGTGTCTCGAGAGGGGAACTAGGCAGGGGTGCCCTCTATCTCCCCTGCTGTTTGCGTTAGTGATGAGCCTTTGGCAGTTGCAATACGCCAACATGATGATATAAAAGAGGACAGGGGGAGGCGGGTGCCCCCCATAAAGTCGCACTTTACGCAGATGACATGTTACTGTTTGTTAGTCACCCACAGGAATCCATGCCCCCGCTGCTGGCATTGATCACGGAGTTTGCGGGCTTTTCAGGGTACAAGATTAATCTGGGCAAGTCAGAAATGCTCCTCTTCCCAGATCAGGAACAAGCTGGTGCCCAGTGGGGTTTGAAGGTGGCACAAAACAGCTTTACCTACCTAGGGATAAAAGTGGTGAAGTCACTGGATCTCTGTATGGTCAGAACTATTCTCCCCTAATTAAAACAATAGAGCAGGATCTTAGAAGATGGATGCACATTCCTATACTGTGGTTTGGAAGAGTTAACCTTATTAAGATGAATGTGCTTCCAAGGATCCTGTATCAGATGCAGATGTTAAATGAGGGACTCACTAAAAAAGACATGAAATGGGTAGAAGGTGCATTCTCTGGTTTTATCTGGAGAGGGAAAAGACCCAGAGCCAGCCTCAAAAGGTTGAAAACAGAGAAGGATAAGGGTGGATTGAATTTCCCAGATATGGGGAACTATTATCTTGCCATTCAGCAATGAAATCTGGCAGACTGGGTTCATCAGCCACAGGTGGCAAGCTGGATAGACCTAGAGCAGGAAGGTATAGGGGAAGACTAACAGCATATTTACATACAAAGGGACTCAAGGCCTTTAGGGCAGCTGGGAACGGTAACCCCTTGGTTGGTAGGGTTCTGGAGGCTAGGGTACAGCTACGTAAGTGGGGAGATGCAAGTGGGGGAGAAACAGTGTTGCTCCCGCTGGTGAGAAATCCCTTCTTTCTTCCTGGGATGGAGGATGTGAATTTTAGAGCGTGGGAGAGAGGGGGAATTAGTAATGTGGGCAACTTGCTGGTAAAAAGGGGAAATAGGTACTTTTACCCAAATACATACTACCTTAAAACTAGGGCGGCATCACCAATTTCGATACTGGCAAGTGAAAGCGTTTGTGAATAACCTGGGCAGGGATGAGGCCAGGCGGGTTACAATAGATCCAATAGAAACACTGGTGTACCAGGCATAAAATGACCCAAAGGGATTCATTGGGAAGGCGGCTTAGCAGGGACTACCAGATTTGACACAAAAGACAAAGAGTCTATGGGAAAGGGACCTTGCTAGTCAAATCTCAGAAGCAAACTGGGGAGTGGTACTGCTGATGCACCAGGGTATAATGGTCTGTAATTGATTTAAGGAATCTTTCTTCAAATTTGTGCACCGGCCATGCTATCCTCCAGTTGTAGTGCACAGGGCCAATCCGGGGGTATCTCCACTGTGTGGCAGATGTGGTGTTCAAAGAGGTACATATACACACTGTTTCTGGACCTGCCAGATGCTTAAAATTTTTGGGGACGATGTAGTGTCAGAGGTCACAAAACTATGGGGAAGGGTTGTGGCAAGGGATCCCCTAGTTTGTTTATTTGGGGTTGAGGAAGTGGAGGAAGGTGGATTGGAGCCTCTCCTGCGCTGGGTTAGGGTACTATTTGTGTTGGCTTGCCATAGGGGGTGTCCCAGATTAAACCTACTAAGCAACAATGGTGGACTCTGACACTGCAGACTTTAGCGATGGAACGATTAACAATGGTTATTAGGGATCGAGAGGAGGGTTTTCTGTGGGAGTGGGCACCATTCTTGTCCTCTCTAAGTCCAGGAGAACAAATAGTACTGGGGGTGGAATAAGTGGGCAATGAATTGTTGGGTATAGCTAAGGCTGTATATATTCACGGCAAAAAAGGAACGATTTCACGGCGTTTGCACGGAAATTCTAAATAATTTCACGGATACATTGCTAATTTCAGATTTCGTTTTTACTTCCATAAAAATCTTTAACAGCAGTTAAAATTGATTACATCAGGTACAAAAGTGCATTTGTGCAACTAAACATTAATTATTTTGCTGCAGCATTGAATACATCTTTAGATTTTCTGGCTTTATACTTCATCGAATATCAATCAGCATAGAACCGTAACGAGAAAATGATCTCTCAACACTGGCACTATGGACTGGTACACTCAAACAGCTAAGAGCAATGCTTTATAAGTTTGGGAATCTTTCTTTACAGTCCTTCCAGAACCCCACAATATCTGTGTTACAATATATGAAAGTGCTGCCTCGCATCTCTTGAATGTAGGATCTTAGCTCTGATCTTGCCTTTATATTTTCATCAAACAGAGGAATGCTGTCACAAATAGCCTCTTCTGTCATTGCAAGGTTTCATGTCCTCAATGGTTTAAAAATTCTAACTGCAGCAAAAAATTTGGCAGCCAACTGATGAAATCTGCCACGTTCAGTCATGTAGTCCCTGATTTTATGTGAACAGTCAGATAAATATTTTTAAGTTTGTGAGTTAATGGCAGTTTCTGACTTAACCTGAAGGAAAGTAGCAAAATCAAGCAGTTCGTCGTACAACAAGTGTGCTCTTGCATCTTCATCCTCATACTTTTTCAGCATATGAACTAAAGGAGGTGCGTTCTCTGCAATTTCTTGGATACCTGTGCTGACAGTTCCATCAGCTGACATTGCCACTACGTCCTCACAAGCTCCGCTTTCATCTTTAAAAAATTCAGTATACTCAGGGAGGTGTTCAGCATGATAGAAAACTGCCTTGAACCAGGTGTTCCACCTTGTGATGACAGGCGTTGGTGGTAAGGCAACTGACAGGTCTTTGCCAGCTAGGTACTGTTTAAAACGAGCCTTTCGAGCTGGGCATGCTGTGAATGCTTTTTTTACAGCCACAACAAGAGTGTTGACATCAGTAAATGTTTTACGCCAAATGTCTCCCAGAAGATTTAATAGATGGGCAGAACATGTAACGTGGACCCCATTTAAAAGTACATGCTTTAGACTCTGTAGCCAACACTTATTCATGTAAATAGCGTTGTCTGTGATGTATGCTGCAACTTTGGTGTATGGGACTTCATATTTTTGCAAACAATTCAGGACAGCTTAAGAAACTGTTTCAACATTTGTAGCTTCCAGAATGGTACAGTCTAGTAGTATAGGTTCTAATTTGTTTCCAGAGGGATTACTTGTTTGCAAGCGGAGTGCACTTATTGAAGGTATAGCCACAATGTTCAGTATATAGCGATCCTGTGCATCAGCTGTCTCATCACATATAATTGAAATTGTTTCTGCCTCTAACATTTTTTTTTTAACTCAGCCACATGAAATTAATACACTTTTGGCAAATATTCTGAACACAGCCACTGCGATGTAGGTATCAGTCCAACTGATTTTAAATTGGTTTCAAGGTAACAGTGTAGGCTGTGGTTATCTAGAGCATTCAAAGGAATATTAGCAGAAGTAAATGCTTCAACTAGATTAAATAATTGAGTTTTCCGGCTTTCCTGATGTTCCGCTTTGGTATGAAACAGCTCTCGTACAGTTACCTGCTTCTCAGCTACAACGTTTTGCTTCCATCGAGTTTTCTTTTCTTGGCAACATGAGAAGAGGCTTCGAGGTGACGATCACAAGAGGCTTTTCGTTTATGGTCTACAGGTATATTGCAGGTTGAGCAAAATAAAATATCACCCAAAACGTGAAAGGTGCCTCTATCATACCGGTGCACCTATGTTTGGCACACACTTTACCGAGTTTAGATGCAGAGGTAGGCTTTTGAGGCAGAGATATTGTGTGGCATGATGGAAAACTAGGCTATTACCTAACAATTTAAAACAGCTGGAGATCAAGAAATCAGTCACACAATTAAACAATTATGCTGTTAAGTGCTTAAGCAATCCGTGATTTCATGATGTTCTACATAGAGTAAGCAATTGGGAAATGACTGAATGATTTGAATGCTGTTAAATTAAGTGTTTAGGAAATGATTAACTAAATGACGAGGTAATCAAGAGATGAAAGAAAGACATTGATACCATTTTTGCCGAAATTCACAGAACCTGCCGATTTTCATGGTATCCGTGAATTTTGTGCGTACCGTGAATTAATTACAGCCTTAGGTATAGGCAATGGTTATGAGAGAACTAAGGGATAAGGCCACATGTGGGCTACCTGTTATGGGGACCCTTTAATCTTTTATCCTGAGAAAGGAATCTGGTGATATGGGAAAATGTGAAGATTATGAATAATGAAATGTACACGTTTGTCTTCTTGTGTTTGCACCTGATTGTTTGTTTATTTTTATACATATGTGTTCATCTTGTGTATGTTTCTTGGATGTACATGTTGCAATTAATTGTTCAAAAATAATAAAAATATTATTCAAAAAACAAAACAAAAACTTCTGCTATTGATACTGGGTCTGAGAGTACTTTGTCCTTCACTGAGAGCAAGTCTGGGCAGGTGGAAGTTTTACCTTTGAGGAGGGAATTAATCTGGGCCCAGAATTCTTTAGGGTTACTGAGTTTTTCTGTTTGTAATGTACAGTAACGGGTCCTCTTTGCATTAGTTATTTTAGACTTGCAAGAGTTTCTAAGCTGTCTATATGCATGCCAGTCTGAGGGAGGCTAGTCTTCTTATGTGTTTTCCAGGCTGCATCACGTTTAGACATGTGGGTCCTTATATCTTTTGTCAGCCATGGGGCTTTAACACCTTTGGATCTATGTCGGGTGAGTGGTGCGTGGCTGTTAATAATTGCAGTGACAGTATCGAATAGGTATTCCAGGGCTTGGTCAACAGTAGGCAGGGTGTGTATAGGGTCCCAATTTACATTATTGAGGGAGTTGAGAATGGATTCAAGATTAAAGGAGGATATATTACGGGATTGTACAATTTTTGGAGGAGGGTTTGAGGAGTTATTCCTCCAGGTACAGTAGACTGGTGAGTGGTCACTGATGCTGTCTGGTAGTACACCAGAGGCATTTATTCTGTGGGCTCAGCTAGATAAGACCCAGTCTAAGAGGTAATTGGTATCCCATCGTATTATCCTTCTTGTGGGTTTGATAATGTGTTGAGTTAGATTGGTGTCAACCAAGGTGGAGTGGGCTGTGCTTTTGTTACAGGTTAACCAATTGGTGTTGAAGTCCCCACACAATATTAGATCTTGTGGTGGAAGTTCAGAGAGGGAGGAGAGGTATTCCCCAATCCATTCTTTTAGTAGTTTGTCAATAAGGAGCCTCCTCCATAACCTAGCTTAACCTGAAGCAAGGTTCGTACATCTGGATATCATTTGCCTATCCGAGATATGACTTAAACTCTCTACCCCCTGATTCTGCCTGCTCGTTACCCAACTATAACCTTATCAGACGAGACAGGCCAACCTCTAAACGGGGTGGTGGTGTTGCCATCTTCTATAAATCACACCTAAACCTCTCGAACCCTATCACTCCTGTCCTCTCCCACTGTGAATCTATTCATGCTACCCTCCAGCTTGGCAGCAAGAAACTTCATATAGTGTGTCCTTATAACACCTCTCTAGGTGGCACCACTGGCCTCAAGGAGCATCTCTCACTTGTGGACGTAGCCGTTGGATGCAATGAAGTCCTAATTCTAGGTGACCTAAACCTAAATTAGATTGGCAAAGCAAACAAATCCCTTCACACTGTGATACAAGGCCACAACCTCCACCAACTAATCGCTGACCCCAAAAGTCCTGTCATGTCTCCCCCCAGGTCCAGTACTCTAATTGACTGGGCTCTGACTAATCTTATTGACAGTATAGTCTCCTCAGGAACCCTTGCTGATGTGATAAGTGACCACTCTCCAATATACTGTATCTGGCACTCAATCAGACAACCCTCTCCTCCCCAAAATCCATCACTTTCCGTAACCTAGCTAACCTTGATCAAGCCCAGTTTCTGTACAATCTCTTTATGATTGACTGGACCTGCATCTACTCTGCCACTGATGCTCAGGTTGCCCTAGACCACTTCTTAACCCTGTTTGGATCTCTCCAGGACATTCATGCACCCCGTATCACATGCTGTGTACTTGGAGCACAAACTAAGTGGCTCTATAAAGACCTACTTGCTCAAATTAGGGCTAGGGACAAAAGCTGAAGGTGCTTCAAGGTTTCCAGTCCTCTATCTGACAATAATGACTGCAGAACACAGAGAAACTCTTGCAAAAGGAACATTTGTCTACCTAAGAGCTCATTTTGTAAAGGTCTATCAATAAATGCCGCAGGTGACTCTAGAAAATTCTGTTCTCATATCAAAACACTAATCGGAGCCAAACACGCCACAACCACTAATGACATGATACTAAATGGTGTGCATTGTAACAATCCAGCCACCATCGCTAACTCCTTTAATCTCCATTTCATGGACTTATCTAAATATTCATCTTTCGTCCTTCCTTGCAGTCCACAACCCCCCCCCCCACCGAAAACGAACCGCTGCATACTTGCCCACCTTTCCAGTTTTGAACCATAACTAGACTTGAAGTCCAAAAGATACTACAAACCCTCACTGAGAGTACTGGTATTGGCTCAGATGGTCTTGAGCCCAGGCTCCTGAAACTCGCCGCCCCTCTTATTGCCTAACCCTTAGCTAAAATCTTTAACCTGTCACTATGCTACAACACAGTCCCTAGCATCTGGAAGATAGCTAGAATCACTCCCACATTTAAAAAAGGAGACTCCAAAGATATTGCCAACTACCGGCCTATAGCTATTCTCTCCGTTCTTAGCAAAATACTCGAAAAACTAGTAGCCAAGCAAACCATCTAATTTCTACATGAACATAACCTCCTCTCTGTCTCCCAGCATAGCTTCCGCAAAGGCCATAGCACTGCCACGGCACTCCTAAAATTTACTAATGATATCTATACTGCTATGGATAATGGACTCCTGACTGGTGCAGTCTTCATCAACTTAACCAAGGCGTCTGACCTTATTAACCACTCCCTTCTTCTCAACAAGCTTCATAGAAACATAGAAGTTGACGGCAGATAAGGACCGCAAGGCTCATCCAGTTTGCTCATTTCTTTTTCTACTTTATGAATGTGCCATCGGCCTTTGCTCTGTCAATGGCCTATCTATTCATATTCATCTGTACTGCTCCCTTGTGCCTACCCCATGCCTGTTTGAAGCCCTGCACTGTATTCATATCCACCACGTCCGGAAGTAGGCTATTCCATGCATCCACCACCCTTTCTGTGAAAAATAACTTCTTCATGTTACCCCTTAATCGGCCTCCCTCTAATCTCATGTTGTGTCCTCTTGTCCTGCTATTTTTCTTATACTGAAACATGTTAGACTCTTTCACCTTGTTAATGCCCTTAGGGTGTTTGAATGTTTTGATCATATCACCTCTCTCTCCCTCCTTTGCTCTAGGGTATACATATTGAGCTCCGTTAATCTGTCCTCATATGTTTTCTGATGCAGTCCTTGCACCATTTTGGTTGCCCTTCTCTGGATTGCCTCAATTTGGTTAATGTCCTTGTGAAGGCATGGCCTCCAGTACTGCACGCAGTACTCCAGATGGGACCTAACCATTGTATTGTAAAGAGGGACTGTTACCTCCCTCTTCTGACTTACAATACCCCTACTAATACACCCCAGCATCCTCCTAGCCTTACCTACTGCTTTCGTGGTCTGCTTGGATGATTTCAGGTCATTGGTGATGATGATGCCCAAGTCTCTTTCTTCCCTTGTGACTGCCAGCAACTCCCTTCCCAGCCTATAAGTGGCTTCAGGGTTTCTCTTCTCTGTGTGCATGATTTTGCATGTCTTTGTGTTAAACCCCAGTTGCAACTTTTCTGACCATTTTGCTAGTTTTTCCAGATCTCTTCTCATTCTGCCCACCCTATCTGGATCATCTACTCTGTTGCAGATCTTGGTGTCATCTGCAAACAGACAAACCTTACCCTCCAGTCCAGCTGCAATGTCACTGATGAAGATATTGAGGAGGACTGGCCCCAAGACTTTTCCTTGAGGTACCCCACTTGTGACATGCATCTCTTTTGACTGTATACCACTGATCACCACTCTCTGTTTTCTGCTCATAAACCAGCTTGCCATCCAGTTTTTTTTTTTTATTCTGTCTGTCTCCCCCAGGCACTGGAACTCTCTTGGGCCTATCTGCTCGCCTATGCCGCTCTACCGCCCACTGTGAGCCCTGTCATCTTCAAGGGCATTACATTCTCCCCGAGCCCCAAGGAGGATGAAGGGCCCGAGGAGACTGAAAGGGCAGTGACAGGGCTCCAGTGTTGGGCATGTGGCGGTTTGGCACTGGGATGGCCGTCGCTTATCCAGGCTGGTGGGGCTTTTTGTACGTAGGTTTTACGCCCCAGACATAGGACATGCAATGCTGTCAGCCTGCGAGGTGGGTGCTCCCACTCACGTCCAGAAGGCAGCCGCCCAGCGTCTTCCCTGATTGTGAGCCCCTGTGCACCGCAGTGCTGCCGGTCTCCACCAGGGGCTGCGCTACCCCTTGATCCCTCCCCGAGAGAGGAGAGCAGTCCTCCAGATGCTTGAACCTCCTTCTCCCCTGTCGACCCCCGGCGGTCCGGACCTGTTCCCAAACCCAGGTCGCCGGCATGGCGCGAGGTGTGGTGTCCAGCGCTTCAACCCTCAGCGCCACTGGGCCGACTTGCCACCCAGTTGACCAACTTCTGACCCACCCCGAGCCTACCCAGCTTCTTAATCAATCTTCTATGTGGAACAGTATCGAAAGCTTTGCTGAAGGCAAGGTAGGCGACATCAACTGCTCCCCCTTGGTCCACCACTCTGGTTACCCAGTCAAAGAAATCTATGAGATTAGTTTGACAGGACCTTCCTTTTGTAAACCCATGCTGTATTGGATCCTGTGCTCCTATGGATTCCAGGTGTTGCACTATCCTTTCCTTAAGGAGTGCCTCCATAACCTTGCCCACTACTGAGGTAAGACTGACTGGTCTGTAGTTCCCTGCCTCCTCCCTGCTACCACTCTTGTGGAGCGGGATCACATGAGCCTTTCTCCAGTCTTCTGGGACCTCTCCTATGCTCAGAGGCTCACAAAACAGTTCTGATAATGGCTCTGCTAGTTCCACTCTTAGCTCCTTTAGTACCCTGGGATGTATGCCATCAGGTCTCATTACCTTGTCCGCCCTGGGTTTATCGAGCTCTTGTAGGACCAGTGCACACCTCCCTCCCCCACCTGTGTCCATGGTGCTGAGCTGTGAGCCCTGCCCTACCTTCTTTTCTGTAAATGTTGAGCAGAAGCATCTATTTAGGATAGATGTTTTTACATGGTCCTCCTCCTCACATGACCCCTTATCCCCTTTGATCTTAGCAATACCCCCTCTGGACTTTCTCCTTTCACTAATGTATCTATAGAAAGTCTTGTCACATTGTTTTACTGTTTGTGCTAGTGTTTCCTTGGTTTGGGCCTTTGCCTGCCTTACTGCCTTCCCTGCTTCCCTTAGGGAAGCTTGGTATGCCTCCCTATCTTCATCCTGCTGAGTTCCCTTATATTTCCTGAAGGCCAGCCTTTTGGCTCTGACCTTTTTTGCTACTGTTTTTGAGAACCAAAGGAGTTTCCTTCTTCTTTTGCACTTCTTTTTCTCTCTAACACAGTGGGATGTTGCTTCAAGTAATGCATCCTTAATGCTTTCCCACTTTGCCTGTACTCCCTCACCTGTATTTCTTTTTGCCAGAGCTAGCTTAACTCTGTTGGCCATCTGATCAAAGTCAGCTCCTCTGAAGTCCCATATTTTTCCATTGGAATGGGATGATTTAGTTCTAGTGGCCAAATTGAACCATACCATATGATGGTCACTGGCCCCCAGGTGACCTTCTACCTGGAGATCTGTGATCATTTCCCTATTAGTCAGTACTAGATCTAGGATAGCCCCATCTCTTGTGGGTTGTTGTACCAGTTGTTTGAGGCCCTCCCCCTGCAGGGAATCCACCATGTGTCTAGTTCTGGCAGATGTTCCTGCTGGTATTGACCAATCTGTATCTGGCATGTTGAAGTCTTCCACTGTCAGAATCTCCCCTTTAGCTGTCATGTTTTGTATATCTTCTAACAGTAATGTGTCTGTGTCCTCCCCCTGGTCTGGAGGCCTGTACACAACACCAGTTCGTATGGCTGTCCCATTTCCTATTTCCAGGGTGACCCACAGTTCTTCTGGCTCCTTATGTGTATTCTAAATTTCTGTAGCTTTGATATTTTCATTGAAATAAAGGGCCAATCCACCCCCCCTTTTTTTGCTTCGGTCTCTTCTGAACAGTGCGGGTACTGAAGTCTGCCAAGTGTGGTTACTGGTAAACCATGTCTCACTAATGGCTACTGTGTCCAGTTTAGTCTCTGTCATATTATTGCTTGCAGGTCTGGGATCTTGTTTCCCAGACTGCAAGCATTGTCTTGATTTTCCATTGGCAGATTTCAGTGTGTTAGTTGTTGGAATTGAGGTCTGGCGTTTCCCTGTGCGTCGTATGGGGGCGGACCTTTCCTTACCTGGTGATGCAAATGAACTACAAACATGCTGAACTCCTTTTTGACCACTAGCTGGGGGGGGGGGGGTTCTTCCTATTCAACTTACGGGGTACTTCACCCCTCTCCCCCTTTGGTAGTTTAAATATTCTACAAAGATGTCAAACTTCTGCCCCCATGCACTGACACCCACCTTAGTCAGATGCAGTCCATCAAATTTAAAGCACTTTCGCTCCCAAAACTGTTGCCAGTTCCCTACAAATTTGTGTCCTTTTTCCTAGCACCAGCCCTTGAGCTACATGTTTAGCTCCCCTATCTCCCCTTCTCTGACCATCCATCCATCTGTCTCCCTCTCCCAGACTGGCAGGATATCAGAGAAGGAAATGCTGGATGAAATGGATGATAGTTTGTCACCCAGCTTGGTCAGGTGTTCCTTGGTCTCCATAACTGACCAGCTGGTGAGATCATTAGTCCCTATGTGTACCAGGACATCAGTGTTTTCTCCTGTTTCCTGAACAGATTTAGCAATGCGGTCAGTATCTCTCCATACTGATGTACCTGGGAGACATCTGACCATTACCACTGGCTGGAGATAGGTATCAACTCCCTGAATCATGGAGTCTCCTATGATCAGAAGTTTTTTGAATTTCCTTTTTGCTTTTTTTGTTTTGGTTCCTGTTTTGAGCTAGTTTTGTTGTGCTAGCTCCTGTGCTGCAGTATCCTGCTCTGTGGTGTCCTCTGCCCCTTTTTTGATTTCAGAGATAGAGGCAGATATCTGTTTGTAGTTTTTATATGGTTTCTGGAGGTGATATATTGGAGAGAACTGAGTGATGGGGCACCCGATTTGCCCCTCCTAACCACCTGCCAACCTCCCGGACCAACTACCCTCTGTGGTCGAGGTGCTTCTGTTCGATGTTGGGAAAATGGTGGACAGTTCTTATATTTCCTCTTGAATATGCAATTTGAGTTGAGCAATCTCTGCGCATACTGCCTGGAGCTGAGCCCTTAGATCTCCAATGGTCCAGCATGTAGGACAGTGTCCTAAATCCTGTAAAACTGCCCTTCTGAAAAGTGTTTCACAGTACCTGCATTTAATGATATCCATTCCAGATAAGTTGTTGGGGAACAGTTGTAGCTATACCCAAAGCAGACACCTCACCCACTACAGATGCCTTGCATTATCCTAAGTACTTCACAGTTAAAACCCTGATCTTTGCTGTACTAGGTCAACTGGGTATTAGTATTAGTACGCCAGCAGTGACCTCTAACTACCTGTCTAAACAAGAAAGAGTAAAGGCATTTCAGTTTCTCTTGGGGGCTATCAGGAGGCTACTGTTACTTTTGTTGCTCTGCTCGGGCAACATGGAGCTCAATCCAGGACCTCCAGCAACTACCTCTTCCCCTTCTGACCTACTTAGTCTCAAGGTGATAAGTTTTGTGCACGTAAATGCATGTAGTCTCCTAAAGAAGCTTACCTCCATCCAGGCTTGGGCACATCATACTGCTCCTGACATATTAGTGGTCACTGAAACATGGTTAAGACCTGGAACAGCTGACCATGAGGTGAATATTCCATCATACCTTCTGTATAGGACTGATAGGCAGACTAGAGGAGGTGGAGTAGCCATATACATTAGAGATAAATTTCAAGCCTCTGTCTTTGACTCGATCTCCATTCAAAATGAATTAGAAAATGCCTATCCTTGAAGGTCAAGATTTCACTTATGGTCTCGCTATGTGTAACTGGATGCTACAGGCCTCCGTCAGCTGGATTACAGCTGCTGCATCATCTAAATAAGACTCTGGGATCATTAACCATAGAAGTTGTAACTTTAGGAGACTTCAGTTTCAGTTGGCTTGCCACTGCCTCTGCACCCCTCAAAGCCATTTGTGACTCCCTCGGGCTGACACAACGTATCAATGAACCCACAAGACCAAATCCAAAGAACCCAAACATAACTCTCTGCTGGATCTTATCTTAGTAAGTAAACTACATTTATTTACTCATGCTGGTGTAATTGTCATGGATGCAAGTGATCATTGTGACAGTGCCTGTGTAAGAGCATCAAAAACAGCCACATCAGCTTCAAAATTTACCACAAAAAAGAAGTCACCACAACTTTAATCCCTATACATTTATTACCCAACTAAGAGATTCATTATGCTGGCAGGACTTTTACCTTGCAAAATTTGTGGATGCGGCTTACAACATCTTTCATGAAATCGTATCAGGAGCCCTGGATAACCTTGCTCCGCTGATTAAAGTCCGTAATACGGTGAAATCCTGCTGTTGGTTTAATTCAGAGCTTAAGACTGCCTTACAAAAAAGAGACACACTGTGGAAAAAGGCGCAGAAATCTAAGCTTCCAACTGACTGCACTTGTTTAGGAGAGCAAGGAACCTCTGCACCAAGCTGGTCAGAGAGTCAGAGACCACTTTTTATCATAGGGAACTTGATGCATCCTTGAAGTGCCCCAACAAATTCTGGAAAACCTTAAAAGATTTAGAAGGATACACTCTTGAAAACTCTCTACCTGCTAAAACCCTAGTTGGTGGCACCTCCGTCTCTGATAAGCCCTCCATCCTTGAGCACCTCAACAATCATTTTGCCACTGCAGGACTAGCCTTTGACAGCTCTCCTGCCAATAATCTATGATCCCAACTTGGTGTCCAGGACCAGGGAATCCCGGTATTTAACTCCTCATTCTTCCTGCAGTCGGTCTCGTTGAAGGAGGTTGAAGACCTCCTGTTACAGCTGGATGTCAAGAAAAGTGCTGGAGCCAACTTTTTCAACCCCTACTACCTGAAAATTGGTTATCAGGTCCTAGCTGTCCCACTTAATCACTCTCCCAGGCTGTCTTACCACCACTATGGAAGACAGCTCATGTCATCCCCCTGTTTAAATCCGGAGATCCTGCAGACCTTAATAATTACAGGCCCATCTCCTTACTTCTGATCTTATCCAAACTCCTGGAAAAGATTGGGAGTAACCAGCTCAAAAATATCTAGAATCTGAAAATCGAATTAACCCCTTACAATCCATTTTTAGGGCACAACATAGCACTGTCACTGCTCTCACTAAAGTGACCAATGACTGGTTACATGGACTGGATGCTAAAAACTTCGTATGCACAGTATTTTTGGACCTAAGCAAGGCCTTTGATACTGTAGACCACAGTCTGCTTCTTACATCACTCAGTAACATTGGCCTGGACCATCACTCCCAAAAGTGGTTCTCTAATTACCTTACAGGCTGGTACCAGCAGGTCAAGGCAGAAGGGGAATTTTCTCCCTTAAAACCTCTATTGAGAGGAATTCCCCAGGTCTCCATATTGGGTCCTCTACTATTCGCAGTTTATATTAATAGAATTAATGACAGCATCAAAGCTGCTAACATTCATCTCTTCGAAGATGACACGGTGCTCTACTCCAAAGGTCCCTCTCCTACTCCCACATGCAATGATCTGCAGTGTGATTTTAATCTGCTCCAATTACACCTGTTAAACCAGAAACTATTTCTAAATGCAAAAAAGACCAAAGCAATGCTATTCTCACCTTGTGCATATGATGCCACGTCTGTAACACCCCCTCAGATCACTACACTTCTGGGAGAACGCTTGGAATGCGTGTCTTAAGTTCAAATACCTGAGTGTCTGGATTGATCAAAGGCTGTCCTTTAATGACCACATTGAAGAGTTGCTAAAAAAGCTCAGGCAGAGACTAGGTCTTTTTTACAGGATAAACCAGTTCCTGACAAGAGAGGCCACGATGAGTCTGGTTCAATCCACTTTTCTTTCCCTTCTTGTCTACACAGATACCTTGTACTGTCATGGCCCAACTGCTGCACTCTCAAAGCTAGATACCCTTTACCACAGAGCTCTAAGATTCATCACTGGTCTCCCTTACTTGGCCCATCATTGTTCTTTATATACAGTGGTGGGACGGTCATCTCTTAAGTACAGATGGCAGAGAAATGCAGCCATTTGGATGCTCAGAGCCATTTCCAGTATGCTGCCTCAATGTATATCAGATTGCTTGCCATTATGTACAGTAGGCATGTACTCATTAAGAAGTACCTCCTGTATTTCGCTGTTTGTACCCAAGGTGAGATCTCGCTTCAGTAGCGCTTCAATAAGTTATATGGAACATAGTGTCCTCCTCTGGAATATGATTCAAAAATCCTTGAAACTGGTCCACTCTTTGTCAGTGGCTGCTTTCAAAACAAGCTATGCTTTCTTCTTCAATGAATCCTGTAATTGTTATCATTGAACCTGTCCCGCTATGGAGACCTGGGGTCAAAATGCTGGTTATATGCCTTTCTATCTTCCCCTTCCACACCTCTAGCACTTATCAGTATTCTCTATCCACTCAGTGATTGATCTCCATCCAAACTTGGCTTATGGGCTTAGCACCGAATCTTTCTCCAAGACCATAGTACTACCTGGCCCCTCACCCCCGGTTACCTATCAGGTATATGCTCCGGAAATCTGCTTTTCTGAACCAGTACTCTTAGGCTTCTCAACTTCCTCTCCCCTCAGTTATCCCTTCCTACCTCATGCTCTAAAAACTGCTCTAGTGCCCCAGCACTTTCTTGGCTTCTATACCTCCTCACTTACTGGCCCTTCCTCTCCATACCTTTTTTCTGCCCTATTTTCCTCCACCGGTCAACATCCTAACATCTAGTGATGTACTATCTTCCCTCCTCCCTCCCTCCTCTGTTAGCTTTAGGCTTGTATACTTATACTTGAGTACAGTTATCTCAACCAACACATTGACCTCTGAAATGTCTATACACTGTAAATATTATGTCGAGTTGCTGATTGTATCATTTAGTCTAGCATTGACCAATTAAATGTTTATACACTGTAAATGTATGTCTAGTCCTGCTAATTGCACCATTTAATCTGGCATTGACCAATGAAATGTTTATACACTGTAAATATCTTGTCTAGTCCTGCTGATTGTATCACTTAGTCTCTTTAATTCTATGCTATTTTACCCCTTGCCTTTTGTCCAATGTAATTTATGACTATATGTTCTGTCCAGGTCCATCTTGAAAATGAGCATTGCTCAATGATGTCTGCCTGGTAAAATAAAAGAGATTAATTGATTGATTTTGACTTTTGTCTCAACTGTATTTCTGTCCACCGAAAATCGTATTGGACCTATACCCTCGGTTTCACCTATTGTTGTACTGCTCAACTGTTTGTTGTTATATACTCCAACCTGTACCCTCCCAGGTTGTGCCTGAAAATAGGCATCTCTATGCTTAGTGCACCTACCCAGTTACCAAAAACCAAATAAACTTTGCCCACCACTGAAGACAGGCTCACAGGTCTATAGTTTCCTGCCTCCTCCCTGTTCTGATTCTTGTGAAGTGGGACCACATCCTCCAGTCCCCCAGAACTTCCACTGTATCCAGCGATAGGTTGAACAGGGCCATCAGTGGTGCATCCAGCTCCTCATTTAGTTCCCTCAGTATCCTGGGGTGTGCCCGTCTGGTCCCATTAACTTATCTGCTCTTAGTTGCTCTAGTTCCCTGAGGACTCTCTCCTTCGTAAAAGGGCTGGTGTCCCCACACCCTCCTTTGTTGCCTCCTTCCCCTATTTTTGGTCCGTCACCTACACCTTCTTTTGTAAATACTGAACAAAAGTATTTGTTCAATATGTCAGCGTTCTTCTGGTCCTCTTCAACACAATCCCCTCCTTGCCCTTTTATCCTTACAATCCATGCCTTGTTCTTCCTCTTTTTGCTTACGTACTAAAGAACGTTTTATTCCCTTTTTTAACTGCCTTAGCAATATTCTCCTCCACTTTGTGCCCTGGCTCTCCTAACTGCTTTCCCTGCTTCCCTTTGTTTCTCCAGCTACCCCTCTCTATCCTCCTCCTTCTGTTTTGCTTTGTATCTTTTAAATGCCTTTTTCTTTGTCCTTAATTCCTCATCTACTTCCTTGGAGAACCATAGCAGTTTATTTTTCTTCTTGCTCTTTTTAACCTGCCTGACACAGATGTTTGTTGCCTTCTCAATAGCCTTCCTTTTTTCTGTCCACTGTTCCTGTACCCCTCCCAATTTCCCCATCCCTGCTAGGTCTTCCCCAGACCCTCTCCCATTTTCATACTGTGGGTGCCATGACTTTATTACTTTCATTTTTCGAGTGACACTATAGTGTAGCAGGAGACAGCGTGAGCAGGGACACAGCTTAAATTGATTTGGAATGTGCACAACAGTGTTTTTAGAACATGTACAACTTAGAATGTGCACAACATTTCTGAAGTGGCTGTTTTCCTTGCACAATAAGCCCTAACCATACACTATATATAAAATAATGGATGAGCAACCATACATAATGAGCCTGTGTTTCCATTGTGGGACTGAGATACCAGCCTGTGGACCTCAAGATCACTCTCAAGGTTTATGTGCTTTTATCTCAACACTGAGATGGAAACATATGTCATGTTTTATAGGGTCGCCCATATTTTTATTTTGATAGTACATGTTTTGAATGAATAAATGTTTTACTGTCAGATGGTGTTTTTGAAAAGACTGTGGGTACTGTGACATTTACTTATGGATTTTCATTGATGAAGAAAGCATGACTGTGTAAACAGTGTGGCAGGAGACAGCACAAGCAGGGACAGAGTTTAAACACAGCAAAACTTGATTTGGGACATACCGTAACAGTAGATCTTTGAGAGAGCTTCCTGCAGTAGGTCATCACATATAGGACTGGCACCACCTGGGATTGGGCCGCACAGCAGACTTTTCTAGCAATCTGACGGGACCGCCCATCTGATATCACATGACCGACATCAGTGCAACTGTATATAGTGGGCGATCCCCATGCCTGCACTCCAGTTCTCCTGCCAGAGCCAGGAAGAGGCCTGACAGCAGGAGCGAGCAGGATTTCTAGTCCCTGTAAAACACAAAAATGTGGGGAAGGAGGGAGGGAAAAATATGACCTACTGAAGGAACCTCTCTCGAAGATCTACTGTTACGGTAAGTTCCTACATAACTGTACTATCTTACTTTGAGAGGGTTCCTTCAGTAGGTCATCACATATAGGACAGAGTCCCAAGCAGTCCCTCCAAGGAGAGACCGCGAGAAATTAGGGAGGAGGAAAACCTAACTCCAACAGAAAGACTGATACCCAGAAAGGACCTAGTCTAGGATAGAAGGCCCTGCAGGATGACTAGGCCAAAGCCGGCCCTCCGCCTAGATGCAATGTCCAGACTGTAATGTTTGGTAAAGGTATGGGCAGAACTCCAAGTAGCGGCAGCACAAATGTCAGCCGTAGAATTGTTCTGCAGGAAGGCCACGGAGGCAGCCATGGCCCTAGCAGAATAACCTCTGATGGTACCCGGCAGAGGCTTATCATAATTTTGGTAACAGTACTGAATGCAGTTGCCTAACCATTTGGAAAGACCCTGCTTAGAAACTGGTTTGCCCTTCGATCTTGGGGCAAAGGAGACAAACAACTGGTCACAAGAGTGAAACTCTTTCGTCTGGTGGGTATAACACTGGAGAATCCGATGGACATCCATCGTGTGAAGGAGTGCCTCAGCTCTGTTAGAAGAGGATGGGTACTACACCAGAAGCTCTATTGATTGGTTCAGCGTGGCTTCCGACACCACCTTGGGGAGAAACCTCAGATGAGTTCTGAGGACCGTCCGGTCCTGATGGAAAATCAAGTATGGCTCCATGCAGACTAGAGCGTGAAGCTCCGAAATCCTTCAGGCTGATGTGATGGCCACAAGAAAAAGTGCCTTCCAGGACAGGAAGCGCAAATCACAGCTCATAGCTGGTTCAAAAGGAGGAAGGGTGAGCATTTCCAGGGACAAGTTCAAGTCCCAAGGCAGAGTTAGGCTGCAGATGGGGGGTTTCAGATGGAGAATCCCTCTCAGAAAGGTTTTTGAGACTTCCAGCTGAGCCACGGGTTTATCATCCACTAGCTCATGGTATGTTGAGATATGGACCTTTAAGGAGGAATAAGACAGACCGGAGTCTGATAAGTGAAGGAGGTATTCCATGACTTGCGGGGCCGAGCAAGTGAAGGGGTTCCAGCCCTTAGCAGTCGTCCAGATGGAAAACCATTTCCACTTCACGGCATAAGTGGAACGACTTGAAGGTTTTCTGGCTTCGATGAGGACTTGAGCAACCCTGGAAGAAACCCCAAAGCGGGAAATCGCTATGTCTGCAGGAGCCACACATGAAGATGCAGGGTCCTGAGCCCTGGATGAAGCAGATGGCCTTGATCCTGAGTCAGGAGGTCGTGAGTCACTGGAAGTGGAACTGGTTGTTCCCTGGAAAGTTGCTGTAGCAGCGGGAACCAGATCTGTCTCGGCCAGAGAGGAGTGATGAGGATCATCCTTGCCCTCTCCACCTGAAGCGTGAGAAGAACCCCTTGCAGAATGGGAAACGGAGGGAAAGCATGCAAAAATTCCCCTGTCTAAGATAGAGACAATGTGTCACTCAAAAAAGCACCTTGCTCTGCAACCAGCGAGCAAAATTTGGAAAGTTTTGCGTTGGTTTGGGAGGAGAAGAGGTCGATTTCCGGACACCCCTAACTTTGGAAGATGGATTCTACCACTTCCTGTTGCAGTTCCCACTTGTGAGCTGGGGTCCAAGATCTGCTGAGACTGTCTGCCAGGACATTGAGAACACCTGGAACGTGCACGGCCACAAGGACCAGATGGTGCTTGACTGCCCAGTTCCACACCCGCGTTGCCTCCCTGCATAAAGGGTACGACCGGGTTCCTCCTTGTTTGTTGACATACCAAACTACCGACATATTGTTCATTTGGATTAGCAGTGTTGCCTTTGGAAGGAGAGTCTGAAAGGCATGTAACGCATACAGGACCACCCTCAGCTCCAGAACATTGATATGGAGAGAAGTCTCCAAGCCGGACCACTGTCCCTGGGCTTGATGTTCCCTGAGGTGAGCATTCCACCCCATATTCAAGGCATCTGTGGTGAGGGTGGCTGCTGGTGCAGGATTCTGAAACAGAAGTCCCAAGGAAAGATTGCGAGCATCCATCCACCAATGTAAATCCTTCTGAACTGCTGAGGAGACCAGGACCGGATGGCCCAGGTCATCCAGGAGCTGGTCCCACTGCAATGACCACTGAGTAATCCTCATGTGGAGTCTTGCTAGGGGAACGGTAGTGATGGAGGCCACCATCAGGCCCAAAAGGCGAAGGACTTCCTCAGCTGGGACGGTCCTGAGGGAGGCCACTTTGGAGGCCTGACAGATCAGGGTCTCCACCCTGTCTGGAGGAAGGAAGGCTCTGCACTGGACTATATCCAGGACTGCCCCAATAAACTGAAGTATCTGGGCAGGGATAAGGAATGACTTGGGAATGTTGACTGTGATCCCAAGTCGGCTGAATAGGTCCAGGGTAAAAGAAAGAGCCTTCAGCAATGAATCCCTGGACGGGGCTGAAATCAGCCAGTCGTCCAGGTAAGGGAAGACCACAATACCCCTGTGGCGCAGGAATGCTGCAACCACCGCCAGCCACTTGGTAAAGACCCGTGGTACTGAAGACAGGTCAAAAGGGGAGCACCCGGAACTGAAAGTGTTCCCCTTGTAAACAAAATCGCAGGAATCGGCGGTGGCTGGGGAAAATGGGAATGTGCAGGTAAGCATCCTGCATATCCAGGGTGCAGAGTCAGTGATTCTCCATGAGGAGAGGGAGGAGGCCCTGGAGCGTCAGCATTAGAAATTTTTTGTACTCGACAAACTGATTGAGCTGACTTAGGTTGAGTATGGGTCTGAAGTCCCTGGTCTTTTTTGGAACCAGGAAAAAATGGGAGTAAAATCCCTTTCCTCTTTGCCCTAAGGGGATGCATTCATTCGTTTCCTTGAGCAAGAGCGAATTTACCTCCTCGTGAACAAGAAGGGCCTGGTCCCAAGAGTAAGAGGACTTCTGCGGTGGAGTTTCTGGGGGAATCTCCAGAAGCTTTATGGTGTGTCTGATGGACACTAGTTGCAGGACCCACTTGTCGGAGGTGATTGCCTTCCACTCCTGCGCATGGCGGGCAAACCTCCCCCCACCTGCTCCCCGTTGCGAGACTGAGGAGACAGTGTGGCTGGGGAGTCAAGAAGTGGAGGGATATTCTGGGGAGGATCTCCCGAACATCTATGATTTTTGGAGGCAGGAGGGGTGGCTGTACCCATGGCCTTACGCTTCTCTTGGCAGTGCGCTGGAGCATTCTTTCACTGCCTCCAGGTCCTTTTCCGAAAGGGCTGCTGCTGGGAGCCCGATCAGTATATTGACCTACTAGACCTAAGAGCAACTCCCTTGTCCTGTAGGTCTGTTATGATATCCTTGGTGTCCCCACCAAAAAGGACAGAGCCCCTAACAGGGGCATCCTGAATCGCCAACTGGACCTCGTTGGCAAGTCCGGAGAGGCGAAGCCAGGAGTGCCATCTAAGGGCAATGGCAGTTGCCGAGGTACAGGCCATGGAATAGACAGAATCCTAAGTGGCACGTAAAGCATGTCTGCAGGAGATCTTGGAGAGGCGGAGATCCTTGGCAAGTTCCTCCTTCAAAGGCGAAGAATCCATGGACTGAACCTTCACCTCCAGCATGGCCATAGTCACCTTTTGATGGGACACCATATGGGCAACATAACTGAGGGACTGGTGGGCGCATGTGGCCGATGAATATATTTTTTTCCTGAACTGGTCCATCTGCCTCGACTCTTTGTCCTGAGAAGTAGTGCTCATGTGCTTGGGTGCTGAAGAGCAGTCATGAGCTGCAGAGATGACTACAGCCTTGGGTTGAGTCTTTAAGGAGGGGGCATCCCTCGACACCTGGTGGAGCCTGTTCACCCACTTGGGGACAGCTGGGATTGAATGAGCCATCTGCCAGATGGTCGTGGTGAGGTCTTGATGAGGTACCATCCATGGAGGAATCAGGATTGGAGACAGAGACTCTGAGTCTAGGTGTTCCATGAGTCTCTGCCTCATGGGATCCTGTTCCTCCGACTCCCAGTTGAAGTAATCTTTCAAGGCCCTCAAGAAATCCAAGAAGGAAGGGTTCTCCAGTGGAGACTTCAGCGAGGCCTTACCTTTCAGTTCCTCAGGGTCCTCCGTGATCTCCTCCTCCGAGGAATCTTTCCTCCCCTCTAAGCTGTCATCATCATTGTCTGCTTCCTCGGAGTCTAGAAGGGAAACGTCCTGCCGAGTCTTCCTCGAGATGTCGACAGTGGTCAGCGATGAACTGCTCAGGGATGGTGACCTAGGAAACTGCGGTTGTGGGAGCCTAGTCTCCAAGTCCGAGACCAGCTCCGACCTAGCCCCCTGCCACCAAGATTGTATCAAGGTCTTGAAGTCCGGAGCAACCGGAGGAGGGGAAGGTGGAGTCAGCTGAGGGGGAGGAGGTATGACTGGTGGTGGATAGTAGCCCTGGAGTCCTATGTAGTGGGATTAGGGGTTAAATCCAGGGTAGAACTGTCCAAGATGACTCCAGTTAGGAGTGGGACCCCTGGGTAGTGATTCCCCGGATACCCGAGTGGGTAATGCGGGACAGTTCAGGGTCTGGTATAAATCCCCGTCATCAGATCTGGCGTCAGGAGAACCCACGTCAGACCCACCGTTGTGTATATAGGTGGAGGGTCTGGTATTGGGACTGTCCACGTGAGTGGAACCGACGTCGGAAAACAGGCACCGCCCGATCCAGTGTCGGAAGGGGATCTGGCATCAGCAGGGCCGGCGTTGGAACTGGACGAAGGGGCCTTGGTGTCGGGGCCAGATCTCACATCAGGGCCAAAGGCAAAGGCCGGTCGGCTGGTCATGGCTGACAGACTGTTGTCGGGATCACCGGTATCCGAAGGGGTGCCAAAAGCTTGCCACAAGGTGAAGGAGGAGCCTCCATTGTAAGGCCAGAAGGCTGGGGAGGAGCCTCCTTCTCCTGAACCCCAGATAGGGGGACATGGAGAGGACCGCAAAGCCTCAACAGGGTCGATGAGTTCTCTGCTGGCATCGCTGGACGTGCTCGCTGGGGAATTGGGGGCACAGGTGAAGGAAGAGGAGGAGGGAGAGGGGCTTTCTCCCTCTGGTCCTGCCAGACATCAGGTGAGGCCCCAACAGGGGAACCAAGTCCATGCGGTCATCAGGGATGGCCGACTTAGCGGGTGGGGTTGGGCAGGCAGGGGAGGAGCCCCCGGCCAACTTATCAACCGGAGCCGGGTGACTACCCCCAGCCGGGGAGCTGACTTACTGGCAGCCACATGGTCCCTGGAGGAGCTGGGGGCCAACTTATCGGCTGAGGTGGCGCGGTCGCCAGAGGGGCCAATGGCCGACTTATCTGCCGAAGTTTTGTCTGACTTACCGTCTGGTTTTCTGGGCGGCAGCTGGGCCTTGCTCATCGAGGGCCAGATGTCATCCGTGGAGCGAGCCCGCTCCCCAGATTTCTCCTTGTGCTTTTTTGAGGGAGAAGAATTTTCAGACAAATCCCGAGGATAATCCATTTCTTCTCTAAGGAAGCCAGGTGGGCTTTTAGCAAATGGGCCTCCAAAGCCTGCTGTCTCCTCTTTTTTGTGACCTGGGTAAAGGATTGACACTCAGGGCAGGAGGAGACTGGATGGTCCGGGCCTAGACAGAGGACGCACTTGGAGTGATTGTCTTTGTGCGGGATCTGTGTGCCACAGGACGAGCACTTCTTCCTGGCTGAAGACATAAGGAAGAACACCAAATTTTGAGAAAAAAAGCAGCGAGGGATAAACCGACGTGATGAACTTTCACAGCGATCGCTAACTGGAAGTCTGCAATGCGACTGACACAAGGCAACAGCGGGAAAGAACTGGAGGTCGGGTGTGGGGACCGACCACTATATACAGTCACGCTGACGTCGGTCACATGACTCGGGTGGGTTGGTCCCCCATCAGGGATTGCTAGAAAAGTCTGCCGTGTGGCCTGATGCCAGGCAGCACCAGTCCTATATGTGATGACCTACCGAAGGAACCCTCTCGCAGTAAGATCAACCTTTTTAGAACATATGAACATAAGAAGAAGCCAGAAGAAGGCCATTTGGTCTATTTAATCTGCTCGTATTGCAGGGTCCACAGCTTAAGCTACTGATCCTACCCCCCACTCCTTCCATCCTTTCCATTATTCCTACCCATGATTCTTACCTTCTCCCATGCCTATCCCAGCCTCTCTTGAAGCTGCCCACCATCCTCAACAAGACCACCTCTTCTGGCAGGGCATTCCAAGTGTCTACTACCCACTCTGTGAAGAAGGGCTTCCTGACCTCACACCTAACCCCCACCCCCAATCAGAATGTGCAAAACAGGATTTATGAAGGGGCTGAGGTCCACAAAAAGCAAGCCCTAACTATATACTATAAAAATGTAATGCAGGGTGAGGTTTTTTTTTTTTGCTCCTTACTTGCCCCCTGGCCTGCCTATCCTTCCGGCTGCTCATGGACCCCCTGACTCCCTTGCCCTGACCCCCTTCCACTCACCACACATTGCAGACATCCCAAGGGTGGCCCATCGTATCCCTTCGCCAGATGGGTCCCTCTCGTCCAAGGGGGAAGGCCCCAGGAGGGGAAACCAGTGCACCACTCGATCAGTCTCCAGGTGCTGCTGAGGTAGATTCCGGAGCGTCAGGGCACTCGAGTCGGCGGGAGCCGGTAGCCATCATCCGTCAGACCAGGAGGCTGGGGTTTCCACTTTTCTCCCCGGGGGCATGGCTTGCAATGGACGTCTAGGCCAAAGCCAGTGTTCACCATTGCCCTGTGTGCAGTGAGGCTCACTTAAGCTGTTGCTCTCCCGGTCTCCGCCAGGAGGCAGCAGACAGCAAGCCGCGTCCCCACCCTCCCAAGGAGAAGGAGAGCAGTCACAGGATGCTCAAGCCTTCTCGTCCTGGCCAGCTCTCCAGCGACCCGAGTCCATTCTCGAACTTAGGTCGCCGGCGTCGCAAGCAGAAATCCAACTGCTTTGCAGATGAGCCGGTAGGCTTTTTTTTTTTTCAACACATTCTGTATCGTAATGTCCCTTTCTCCAGTTGGTCATCATCTTCACTGTCACCTACCTACTCTGAGACTTAACACCTCTCTATCCGAATACCACTGTGGCTTACTCCCCAGGGCTGGACTCTTTCATCAGGGTCTGAGACAGCCAGATCCCTTGAGTCAACATGAGCCAGCAATGGATGTAGAGAAGCTGCAGCCAGTGGCGTGGGGCCTGTGGGTGGAGCAGAGGAGTCATCCCATGAGGCTGGGGCTATTTTTTTTGTTTTCCTCTCTGCCTCTGAGATGCAAGCACCAAGGAGAGACAAGGTAGATGGACATGCTGACCATGCCCTGTGCTTCCAGCCCCCGGCCTGCATTTCTTTTTACATTGTTTCCTTCCTAGCATCCTGAGCTGCATTGTCACCTGTGATCACCAAGGTGGCAGTACTGTAGTGAGGACAGTGGCCCTCTCTCTCCCTACAGGAGAAGGAGGATAGCATCCCCTGGGCTACTCAATACTCCTTTCCTGGCTGGCCAACAGTGACCCAGGCTTGTTCCTGAACCTGGGTCACCAGCATTGCTATTGGTAGACCTACTGCTATGCCGACGAACCGGCTACAGGTTACATTGAATTGAAGTATTTTTTTTTTATCCTTTGATCCTTTGTTCACTCTGCATCTGCTTACTTACAGTTTACACAGTCTTTGTCTGGCCTTCCGGCTCCAGCGCCCCTCTTCACACACCTACTGTACTAGGCTGTAGAATCATCAAGTCTGATCCTCCTCTTTCTTCCCAGAACCCTAACAGCTTCCACCATACAGAGGGGCCAGGTCAGAGCAGACTTCTAATTTTCAGTCCTTCCAGGAGCTGAAATCCAGCGGTTGGCATCAGCTGTGAGGGAAGTGGGTAGCAAAATGCAAGAGCATGGCTCAAGATTTTCTATGTAAGTGATCCTCCAACCACCCTATCCTTTTGGAAGCTGCCCTTACCTTTCTTTCTGTTATAAAAAAGATTCATGTTATAACAGCAGTGATACAACATTTTAATTTTTCCCACGATCAAGCTGATTTATTAAGAAATTATGAATCTGCATTGTATAACATTTTAAGTCTTGTGAGCCTAACTTGCTAGAACATCTCATGGAGATCAGTGCAGATGAAGCGTTCCTTCAGCTGGAATGGCAGGTGAGCTGCTGCCTTTAACAGTCACAACAGTGAAAAAGCCTGCCCGTTGAGAAAATAAATATACCATATGGAGGTGAATGTGTTTGAAATAACAGCAGAATTGCTTACCACAAGTGAAATTCTTGCCATAAAACTCATTAACAATTAGAATCTCGCAGCCATATTTCTGATATGTAAGGTAGCTGAGCCATTGGAAGACTGTAGGCATTTCTTGTGTATTCCTTTCATAAAAAAAAAAATAGTAAGTTTTATTGTTGAAATAACATCAAGTGCCAGCAGTTTGTAGGAACAATCACGGTACAAAAATGAAAGTTACTTACTTCAATTCTAGGAAAAGTACTTGAAATAATAGTGAAGAAGGAAATTGAGAAATACATGAAAACTAATATCACTGATGATACACAACATGGTTTTTGAGAAGGAAGATCTTGCTATACAACTTATTTGAATTCTTGAGCCAGTGAGTAGGGCTCTGGAGAGCTACCAGCAGACCTGGTATACTTGGACTACAGCAAAGCCTTTGACACAGCGCCTCAAAGAGAACTGGTAGAGGAAATTGCTATTAAGCAGGGCCACTGGAAACTTGCAGAAAAACATGTCCCAAAATTGGGAGAATTTCTGTAAAAATTGCAGGAGTTTTATTATACATCCCAAGTGCTCCACAATATGTCTATTATTGTTTTCTGAAGGACATATTGGCCAGATAAAACTGTTTAATAGAAATAGCGTCACTTCGGTATGCTTACAGGTTTGTGATGTTGAGCTGTTCAATATGTAGCATATCCTCTGGATCCCCAGGTAAGGTATGATAAAAGAGGGCAGACTGGGTGGCCCAATATTTTTTTTTCTGCTGACATTTTTTAGGTTTTTACATCACATAGTGGCTTGTAATTTGTAAGGCACTTTTGTTTTACTCTGGTTGTAATTATTTTTTGTATATGTGAAGAAAAATGTTTAAATATATTTTACTTGTTCTGTCTGATTTTTATTCATGTAACCTTCTCAAGCTGTGCCTAAAAACAGGGATCCTCATGCCTAGTGCACTTACCTGAATAAAGACAAATCAACTATGTTTTTCATTGCAACCTTTGCACGTAAGCGTGACAGATTGTTATGGGAGGGACCATGGTCATTAACTCAGTAAGAGGCACTTCAACTTTAGAATCAGAAGGGCAATTCTAAATCCTCAGGTGTTCGAATCAAGAACCATTCAGAATGAAATGTACCCACGAAAAACCTACCCTTCCACTTGTAGAATATTTTGTTAGCACCTTGTTTTAATGAATGGCCCAGTTTACATCTTTACTGCCAACCATTGTGTCAGTTGCTGTGACAACGTAGGCTGCTTCAACACATGCTTCACCAATGGATTTTGAAACCCAACCAGGCAGCGAATTAGGTGAAAGCAGCATCACACAGAACCCTTTAGAACCCCCACTCCCACCGTTTCATTTTGGCCAAACCCAAGTCTGCATACTACAGTATCAGAATATTTGAAAGTTTTTAATGGATAATTGCAACATTTTCACATAGTTTGGGGAAAAAAAATCCAAAAAGTGCAAGGAACTGCAGAAATATTGTGGAGAATGGTGAAAACTGCAGATTTTGCAATAAAATTGCGGGTGTAATTTTCCAGTGGCCCTGTTAATAAGGGATTTGATGCCAGTATAGTAAAATGGACTAGATCATTGCTTTTGGACTGGATCCAGACATTAACAGTTTGGGGGCATGCATCAGGTTGGGGTCAAGTGATCAGTGGGGTGCCACAAGGATTGGTACTGGACCAGTCCTTTTTAACCTATGTGTGTCATGTATGAAGTGCACTGAAGGTGCCTGGATGGGATACAAAGCTCAGGGTTATTGTAGATAGTGAAGGGATGTCATGACCATGAAATACACCCTTAAAAAAATTGGAAGAATGGGCAACCAGGGCTAAACAAAATTGTACTATTGATAAGTGTATCGTCATGCATCTGGGTAATAAAAACCCACTAGAAGCATACAAGTTTTATGGGAAGGAATTAAGGGTGACTGAAGAAGAAAGGGATCTTGAGGTCATGGTTACAAACAATCTCAAGTTTAGGACCCACTGTAAATATGAGACTAAGAAAAGTTTTTTGGTGTTGGGATGCATAGGTAGAAACATCAGCAGTGGTAACTGGGGGTGATCCTTCCACTGTATAACTCACTAGTAAAACCACATACAGAGTACTGCAGCCAGTTCTGGGCACGACAGTATGCAAAGGATATAAAACTACTGGAGGGCATCCGGAGACGAGCAGCCAAAATGATAGGGGGGCAATGAAGGGAAAATCTTATGATGTGAGACTGAGGGGAATTGATCAATAGAAATGTTCTAGATGCCTACTTGCTTGTACCTATCCTATGATTCCTGTATTACTTACTGTAACTGCTGGTCCCACTAATGGGTCTGTTCTGAGGCACTAGGACCCTGTGAGAGCCAGAACTTTTCTGAGGGGGGGCTAGGGTGTTAGTACACCCCTAGCGCGTATCACTGCATGCACCTACTGGTATACAGCAATACCAGCCCCCAATCACCTCAGTACCTTTTTTATCAAGGAGGTGAGCAATATGAACCTAACAAGCAACCTATACACTTAACCTTAAAGGAAAACTACACCCAAAACTTGAAAAAATATATGTTGTGCAGAGTGTTTTAATTTGTATGTGAAGTTCTGTGTTTCCTTCCCTCTGACTGGTATTAGGAGTTTTTCCCAAATTAGCTTGCTAGCTTTATACTAGTTTTACGACCCCTGGGGATCTTCATACCTGATAGTGTAATTGTATTTATTGTTCCCCCAGTGCATCTTGTCTCATGTGACTGTGATGTAAGAGAGACCCAACATACAGCACACACATGCCAAACAAACTAAATATCTTCAAAGCTTTACAAGCTGCACAAAAATTACCAGCAGCAAAGTTTTTCAGGACAGTAAAACCTTTAGGATGAGGGTGGTCACCAAGCTGAATTCTACAGATTTTAAAATATAGCCATCTCTGTTGTTGTGAACTGATTGTAATGCAGTGCTTTCTGCTGGATTTATGGGCTCTGCTACATCACCATTACATGAAACAAGGTGCATTGTAGGACAAAGAAATGCAATAAAGCTATTTGATATGGAGATCTCCAGGGGTCGTAAAACTACCATAAAGCTAGCAGGCTAATTTAGGAAAAACTCCTAATACCAGTCAGAGGGAAGGAAACACTAGAACTTCACATACAAATTAAAACACTCTGCACAGCATATATTTTTTTAAGTTTTGGGTGTAGTTTTCCTTTAAGAGCATACGATTGCCCTGGTGGCCTGTGTAAGAAGGGCCACCAGACACAGTAACACAGTGTTCTCACAGCCCAAATGAAGTACAAAAGGGTGAAGACCAACACAACAATACTGGAGTGAGTACAGGTGATGGTGGGCAGGTGTAGTAGTCTATGGAGAAGATAGGAAGGTTGGTAGTTATGGTAAGTACGTTAATTTTGTATCTTCCAAGAATCAGTCTTCTCCATAGATTCCCACTAATGGGTCAAAGTATCAAGCTGAGAGACAGCCCACTGGACTAGGAGACTGGAGCTCGGGTCTCACTCAGGATAGTAATCCAGAAAGAACAGTTACTTACTTACCATGACAGCAGATCTTCATGAGAATCTCTTTCATCAGGCCACACCTATGGAATTATAGCTGCCAAGTGCTAGGACCACACAGAAAATGAAAATTACGTACCTACTGTAATTCTTGATCTTACTGTATATCTTCACCATTCATCACTGATGGGTACTACGCTGGAGGCACTAGGACCCCGCGGAAAGCTTTTTAGCTTAGAAAAGCTTTCTCCCTCCTACGAGAAGGGGCCGATGTCCAAGACAGTGCTGCCCTCGAGGCTGACGCATTGCGTGGTGCTCACGGGTTGGCCAATAACATACGCTGTCCACTCCAATACCTCAGTTCTGCTTGCTGGAGAGGAAAACAGATATAGAGAAAACAAGGGTAAGAGGGTGGGACAAGGAAGCCCAAGGGACAGAAAAAATGAAAGGATATAAACTGAAAAAGGAATAAGCCAACCAGAGAAGTAGAGGTTGGAGCATAGCATGTTCTGGGAAATGGGCCCCAACCTCTGGGCAGGCTAGGGGGGGAGGAGAAGAGAAGAAGAAAATAAGAGTAATAACAATAATAATAATAATAATAATAATGAGGTAGGGGGAGAAGGAGATGGAGGGAGAGGATGGACATCCACCCAACATACTCCAGAAGTCTCTGTGAACCAGGTGGTAGACCTAACTCCTCTGTATTTGACTCTCTTATGAATTACCTTTTTTAACTGGGAACAAGCCTTAAGATGAGGCTACTGAATCCAGTGAACTGGATCTCCCCCCGAGGAGAGGGAAAAGGGCAAACCCTCACGGGAAACGGGCAAACCCTCACCAACAAGAGAGTCTCAGCAGGCAACATGATTAACAGACCAGGAACTAACCCCAGGTCCACCAGGGAGGAGAAACTTGATCCTAAAATGTTCCTTCTCCCCCTTCCTCTGAGGCTGAAAGGTGGGAGAAACCCATCTTCAGGCCAAAGATCACCTCAGCACCTAAGGGAAAATCCCGGGGTGTAAGAGGATAAAAATTCCTATGTTTAGTACCACCGGGAAGGTGATTTTAACTGGAGAAGGAAACCTCAATGAGGTTCCTAACCCCTGGGAGTCCAAGGGGACTGTGTGTTGCCAAGAGACCCAGTCGAAGGTGTCTTGCAATGTAGAAAATTGAAAAATGTATATGGAGAGGAGCCTCCCTTATATCCTTGTTTCAGCAGAGGGGCTCTAGCTAGATGGTAGGCATCCTGCTAGAAGGAGCCTAAGGCAGGACTCCTATAAAGGAGACCTGAAGACACCTCCTGTTGTCAAGAATGCCCCAGGAAACCAAGGAAAAGAGGGCAAGAGCTGCTGCTTGTCTTCCCCAGTGGGCCCCTGATGCTTCCAAGAAGTGGCAGGGAACCCGGAGGTACCAGTGGGACTTTGCCCACAATTGGCCTCAACTGAGGGGGAAGGCAAGCAGGGAGGAGGCACTGCCCAGAAGCTGAGGCCCAAGAGAGGATGGTGGTCAGGAAGCAGTGATGAATGGTGAAGCTATACAGTAAGATCAAGAATTACGGTAGGTACATTAATTTCATATCTTCACTATATCAATCTTCATCATCCATCACTGATGGGTGAGTACTAAGCACCACAAAGTGGTACCGGTACCTCCCTGAAGGCTAGATAGCCTTCAGCCTCCCATGGGGAACTCACAAGAGGAGAGGACCCATCACGGATCTGGCCAGACCCACTACTGTTCAGAGCCAGGATGAGCCTCCGGACCTGCAGAAGAGGGAGGGTGCACCGACAGTTCTCATCTGGCCCTGCGGGAGAAAAAACAGGCTTTCTAGAAAAGTGAGGTAGTAACCCTATGCCAGGCCAAGGCTGACAACCAGAAAAGATGAAGCCATGCCGTCCGCCTAATACAGACTGCAGATCCCACAATCCTGGAAGCTACCGCACTGGCATCATAAGATGCTCGCACCTGGTATCTCGCTAGCTCCAGGTCTCTGGTGGTGATGGCAATGGCCTGCTTGGTTGCCTCGCTGTCTGGCATGGCTGCCAGGATTTGTCCCAACGAAGCCCACAGGTGCCTTTTATAGGCCACCATGTGTGCCTGATGAGCAGCTATGGATAACAAGAGACGCGTTGAGGTGAACACTCTTCTGCCCCAGCGATCGAACTCTGCAGAGTCCACCTCCGGAGGATGATCTCTTGTTAGACGCAGATGCCTAGAAGAGGTATCCAGCCACTCAAAGCCTGATGTGGGGTGGGGAGACCTTGAGGGAGCACAGTACCTGTGCTGGCAGTTCCAGGGGCTGAGGAAGCAGAGGCAGGGGACTGCCAGACACTGTGCAACTCCTCCATCAGAGGCCGAGGCCATGGAGGGATTGCCATCAATTCCTGGCTGAACTCCCCAAGGAACACAATCGTTGCATGCACAGGATTGCATTTTTTTTTTAACCAGGAGTAGCACACTAAGCTGAAAACTTGTTTACAGGTGTGACCTGGGAGCACAGGGAAGTTAAGTGACTTGCTCAGGGTCTCACAGTATGCAAGTGGGGGCTGTGGGATTCAAACCCAGGTCTCCAGGTTTGCAGCTCAGAGCCTTACACCAATGCACTATACTGCTTCCCAAATTGAATGGAAGAGATTAAGCTCCTCCATCATCATCATCATCACCAGGAATCACTGATACTTCATGAAGTCAACATCAGAAGACTGGTACAAAATGGAGTCCTTTTCCTCAGAGGAGGAAGCTGACAATGCAGAAGGGCTCTGCATAGGGAATAACAGTGCAGGAAGAGGAGATGCGAACACCATCTCATCCATGGCCCTGTAACAGATGGGGAAAGTACTCATCATTGCCCCATACTGCGCCCAAGTGAGAGGTCCCAAGTGACCGGAAAGACCCGAGAGATGAGGGGGAGAATGCTGAGAGGTTGAAGACTGAGCACTATGGTCCTGAGAGACCAGAATCCCTCTGCCAGGCTGAAGAGACAAGTGGGGGACCCCTCAGCAGTGAGGGATGTGTGCTGTCCAGAGCCCACCTGCTGCTCAAACCTCCCTGAGCCAGCAGGGGGAAGCCCTAGGGGAGAAGACCCCTGGTGAGGATACTGGAGCTAAGCAGGCCCAAAAGGGCAGCCCCTGTCCCCACCCATTGCAGAACTCTGACCCCTAGACAGGGAAGGGGTGCCCAATCCAGCACTCCAACTCCACCCCAGGGTGACCGCAGTCACTGGGGCAGAGCAGGAGGCTGACTAGGCCCCTGGCCCCCCGACCCAGAGCACTGAGACCTGCCCTTCGAGAGAGGTCCCACCATAGCTACCGCTGTCAGGGAGGGAGGGACAGAGAAACTGGCACCAGGGTTGGCCTCTGACTCCCCCTCAAACTCCTTGTTGGCACCGAAGACTGACACAGCACTGAAGCCAGTGTCCCCCATGGGGACATCCCCTGAGGTGGCATTGTCACCCAAGGTGGCACTGACCAGGGTACTGACAGCCATGGCACCATCAGCGACATCATCTGAAGCAGCACTGACATTGACATCGCTTCCAGCCGCAGCATCGACCTCAAATGTGGCACTGACTTTGGGGACAATGCCAGCCTTGGCACTGACCCCTCAAATGGCACCGACTGTGGCAGTGACACCAGGCATGGCACTGACCACAGTGCCATCACCAGGCATGACACTGACTGCAGCACCTTCTTTGACCACGGCACCGACCATGACATCATCATTGGGCACAGCACCGCAGTGGCACCATCACCCGAAACAGCACTGGAGATGGTACCAGAGTCCTCAGTGGCACTGAGTGTGGCACCAACAGAGGAAAGGGTGGTGTCACATACAGTATCAACCCTATGAACAGAACTCATGGACAATGACCTCGTGTGGATCCCGGGGTGTGACCTTCACTCCAGAGAGCTCGGTTGCCAATCCAGAGCGGCCTGATCATCCTCTGAATCTGAGGAAGAGAGCATGGCAATCCCAAGAGAGGCAACCTTGGCCACTCTACCTGTCTCAGCACCAAGAGCAGTGTTGGGAGAGGACTCCGCAGCAGCGGGGTTCAGCCTCAGTCACCGACACTGGAATTGGTGCCAGTAGCCGAGGATGCACTCCCCGAAGCACTCAAAGGCACCGCTGATGCAGGCCCTGCATGCAGCCGAGACCTTGACACCAGGGTTGGCCAGTTCCCCAAAGGGGAACTGGGCCATGAGCAATCAACAACTGGCCTCCCGAAGGAGGCTGCCCGTTCCCTCGACTTTTCACCCAGGCATCCGGGCTCAGCGAGACCTGAGCCAATGGAGGCCTGCTCTCCACTGGTGCATGTAACAGTGGGGTGAGACCTGGGGGATAGGTCCAAGGACCTTACCTTAGCAGCCCTCATGCGATGCCAACCACCGAAGGTTGGGGGACATGGCCCAACCTCGCCGCATGGATCTCCAAGGTGCGGTAATCCATAATGAAACAGGTGTCACAATGATCCATGTTGTGGTTTGGTGCAAGGCAAGTAAAGCATCGGTCATGCGGGTCTGTCACTGAAAACTGACTTCCACAGGGGAACCGACCCATAGGGGAAGTCCCCGCTTTGAACGTTTTTGCCCCAAACCTGACATGATCCAACCACACACAACTAAACAAAAAAGAAGGGAAAAGACTCAATGCTGAGTGAAAAAAAAAAGATGCCAACATGGCGTCGAACTAGTGCGGCATCGAGTGTTCAGACCGAATGAGCAGAACCAGCAGATCTGGGAGTGAGGCAGATGATTTTCTTGCTCTCCCATGAAGTCGTTACACCTTGATGGCGGGAAAAGCAGAACTGAGGTATTGGAGGGGCTAGTATCAGTTACTGGCCAACCTGTGAGCACCACGCAATGCGTCGACCTCGAGGGCAGTGCCGTCCTCAATGTCTACCCCTCCTCCTAGGAGGGAGAAAGCTTTTCTAAGCTAAAAAGCTTCCTGCAGGGTCCTAGCACCTCCGGCATAGTACCCACCAGTGATGAATGGTGAAGACTGATACAGTGAAGATCTTTTTTCTGAGCAGTCCACTATGGGCCACCCATGGTGATGTCTTATATCGACATCCTCTCTATATAAACATGGGCAGCTCCTCTCCCTCCTCAGTTCCTCACCGGAAATCATACTCATAGGACCTCCCTCTAGGGAACCAGGAGAAAGCTGAAGTTGCAGCTACTGGGCAAGGTTGGGAACAGCAGGTAGTCTGTCAGAGAGAGAGAGTGAGAGAGAGAGACAGACAGACACAGAGAGAGAGATAGAGAAGCTGTGAATCTGAGAGGGTGAGGTGGGGTGGCATGGCCTGATGAGATTCTCTCCAAGATCTACTGTTGCAGTTGGTACGTAACTGTTCTATCTTCTTCGAGGATATCGCTTTTGTCAGGCCACACCTATGGAACGAGTCCCAAGCAGTACTGATAGAGAGACAGTCTGAGTGGCTAGAGGCTTCAGGCCTAAGAATGGAGGCCTTGAAGCACAGCCAGCCATGTTGAAGCCTGTACTTCTTCTAGAGGAAATGTCCAGACTATGGTATTTACTGAAAGTGTGGACAGTACTCCAAGTTGCAGCATCACAAATTTCTGCAGCTGAACATTCCTGAAACAGGCAGCTGAAGTGTACATGCCTCTGGTTGAATGGTCACAAACGTCCCCAGGAAGTTCCTTACCGTACTTCCTATAACAAAAGTAATATGGTTGGTCAACCATATGGACAAGCGCTGTTTAGAAATCAGTATGCCCTCTTTCCCAGGGGCGAAGGAAACAAAAAGCTGTGAGGACTTCTTGCAGTCTTTCATACAATGAACATAATGTCCGAGTATTCTGTGTACACCTAATGTATGGAGCAATGCTTCCCCTGGATTGGCATGCTCAAGACTGGTAGGTGACTAGTTTGATTCGGTAAACACCAACACTACCTTATGAAGAAACTTAGGATTGGTACCTAAAGACACCCTGTCTATGAAAAAATCAAATAAGGAGGCTCACACATAAGAGCCTGAAGCTTGGAAATCTATCGAGCAGAAGTAATGGCAACTAAAAATAACGCTCTCCAACAAAGGAAGCATAAGCAACAAATCACGGCTAGCTCAAAAGAGTCAAAGTGAGTTTCTCTAGCACAAAATTTAGGTTCCAAGCCAGGACTGGATTGGGAATAGGAGGCTTCAAGTACAGGATGCCTCTCAAGAATGTATAGACCACTTCTAGCTAGCCACTGTACGGCCATCAGTAGGCACATGGAAAGCTGAAATAGCAGCCAAGTTCACTTTGATAGAAGATCACTGAAGTCCAGCATCTGACAAGGACATTAACAAGTGAAGGGATCCAAGTAATGAGAAGTGGCGCACAAGGCAAACTGCTTCCACTTCATGGAGTAAGTGGCCCTGGTGGAGGGCTTTCAGGCAGCCACCAGGACATCAGCTACCTTATGGGACACTCCAAATCTCACAATCTCTATTTCTTCAGGAGCCAGGCATGGAGATGGAGTGACTTGAGGTCCGGATGGACCAGGATTCCCTGTTCCTGTGACAGCAATCTCTTGCACAAGGGCAGAGGCAGTGGGGTTCCACTGCTGACTGCTGCAGTAAGGCAAACCAAATCTGATGAGGTCAAACAGGGGCCACAAGAATTAAAGTAGCTCCCTCCATTTGGAGCTTGATTAGCACCCTCTGAATCAGAGAAAAGGGAAGGAAGGTGTAAAGGAACCTCCCTTTCCAAGAGAGGGACAATGCATCTCGCCAGAAAACTCCAGGCCCTAGGATGAGCGAGCAGAAAAGCAGCAGTTTTGCTTTGCGTGGAAACTCAAAAAAGTCCAACTCTGGACGACACTACCTGTCGAACAGGTCTTCGACCACCGAGGCCAGCAACTCTCACTTGTACATTTTGGACTGCGACCTCCTTACCTTGTCTGACAGGGCATTTTGGACACCTGGAACTATGGATGGACAACAGCTCTAGACCATATTCTTGAGCCCAGTACCACAAACTCATTGCTTCCCTGCACAGGTGGTAAGATTGAGTCCCTTCTTGCTTGTTTATGTAGTGTACTACACTGATGTCCATCGGCACCAGCAGATGTCCCGGAAACAGATGGGTCCAGAAGGCTTGCAGAGCATACAGAACAGCCCACATCTCTAGGACATTTATATGAAGGGAAGTCTCCACTCTGGTCCAATGTTCCTTGTGTCTGATGAGGTCCCAGATGTGCCCCCCAGCCTAGCCCCAAAGAGTCTGTGGTGAGAATCTGCTGAGGGGAGGGGATGAGGAAGGAAACCCTCTTTAGCGAAGTGCTGGGTTCCATCCACCACTGGAGCACCTTGCGGACAGAGGAAGTTACCAGAACCTGCTGTTCTAGATCATTAGTGAACTGGTCCCACTGGACTCCTGATATCCATTGAGGGATCCTCATGTGCAGCCTGACCAAGGTTACCGTGACAATGGCTGTTGCCATCGGGCCCAATGGTCTCAGGAGTGTCCTGGCTGTGACATACCTGTTGTTGTAAAGCAGTTGAGCCTGTGCCATTAGGTGCTTTGCCCTGTCCTGGGGCAAGAAGGCTAACCCCTGAGCAGTGTCCCGTATTGCTCCTATGTACTACAGATGCTGACAAGGGGTCAAGACTGACTTGGGCAGATTGACCGTGATCCCTAGGGCATTGAACAGCTGTCTGGTATGCATTAGGATATGAGACAGTTGCTCCTTGGACTGAGCTTTGAGCAGCCAGTCATCTGGGTGGGGAAGACATATAGTCCCTCTCTTCTGAGAGCTGCTGCCACAACTGCCAAGCATTAGGCAAATACCCATGGCACGATGACAAGTCAAAGGCAATACCCTAAACTGGCAGTGTTCACCCTGAAACAGGAACCTGAGGTACACTACTTCCTGTGGGGTGGACAAATCTTGATATGCAGGTAAGCATCCTGCATGGCCAGGGAGCATATCCAGTCCCTTTTTGCAGGAGGGGCAGCAGACCTTGCAGAGTGACCATTCTGAACTTCTTGTACTGAGTATAGATGATCTCATCTGTGTCAGTCTTCAACATTCATCACTGGTGGGTTCTGGCTGGAGGAGCAGGACCCTGCAGGAGCATTTTTTGTTTTTTTTGTAAAGGGGAGGAACCATTGCCAATGGCAGCACCACCCTCGAGGACGACGCACTGTGTGGCATTCACGGGTTGGCCAGTAACTGATGCCAACTCCTCCTCCATTCCAGATCTGCTTCTCTCACCATTGAGTGAGCACAACCTCGTGAGAAGAGTGTTTTGATACTGCAACATCGGGCCTAGTCCATTTGGACCGTCTTTCAACCATCCTAGTTCGGCAGGAGCTGTTGCGTTCTCAGCGCTGTCAACTCTGGTTAAGATCTTTCCTTATTTTTCTTTGGTGCCGAGACCTTTTTGCTGATTTGTTATTGATTTTCCGTCCAATCATGTCTCGTCCTGGGGACAAGAAAAATAAATCTCCGAAAGCAGGCTAGCCCCCGATGCGGTGGTGTCCCTGTGACTGGCTATATTGCATCTCAGACCAGCATGATCGTTGCCTGACCTGCCTGGGACCTAACCATGATATGGACCATTACAATGCCTGTTTTTCCATAGACTGCAGAGTACTGGAACACTGCGTGTTTAAAGTTGGCTGTATGCCGCCGACTTTTGGAGGGCAGGTGCGCACTAGGGATGCCAGACGTAGGTCCCTTGACCCTTCCTCTGGGTCCCTTCCGGTTCTGTACAGGCCGCAGAGGAGGAAGCTCTGCCCTTTCTAGCCTTGCCATGGTGTAGGCCACATTCACTGTGTTGGAGGCCCAGTACATTTCCTCCAGGGGTTGGGCCAGAGGCACCGTTTGGCAAACACCTCCTCGGAGGTGAAGGTTCTCCCGGTGTCACAGCCTGTGTCTGCCAGGCTCGGCGCTGACTTGAACCCCAGCACGGTGCACTGTGCCGGTGATCAGGGCAGCACTGTGGGCAGTGCTGGGCCAGCTTGCGGGGGATGCTTGCAGTGCCAGGAGTGGGGGAGTTCAGGATGTCTTCTGGATCCATTTCTCCTTGGGGGACGATGATTCGGAGGCAGATCTGGACTGGCTTCCGGATTCTTCAGAGTCCTCGGACTCTCCCCTGTCCAGCACTTCAGTGCCTGTCCAACACCCTCCTTCGGAACCAGTGGTTTCTACCGGAGCTGGTGTCTGAGCCACTTGCGCCGCTGACAAATCTTCCAGGGGCGGCACTGGAGGATTCACCGGAGCTGGTTGAGCCTCTGAACTTGGAGGAGGTGAACCCCACCAATCTTCCTGGACATAAAGTCTCCACCACTCATTCACACTAATGGGAGTTCGCTGGAGGAGCTAGGACCCAGCGGGAGCAAACTTTTTTTGAGAGGGTCGGTACCTGAGATGGGGCCATGAGGAAGCAGCACCATGACCCCCGGCTGGTGTGGTAATAAAAATCTCAGCTTCGACCCTCCAACCGCCTCAATTCCTTTTTCTCCGCCGTCGAGTGCGCTTCTGTGACTACGTCGCTCGCCCACCAGGAGTCAAACTTCAAACTAGCAGCTTAGTTTTTCAGTTTTTTGTTTTGTAGTTTATCTTCGAATAAGTACTGATTATATATTTTATTCTACTTATAACAAGAAAGAAGTTTTCAGCCCTCCATTGATGGAGTCCACCATGAGTGGGTCAGGTGATGGTAGGGAGACTTTGTATGAAAGCTGCTCAGTCAGCCAGGCTGGGTCTGGTCCACCGCTGTCTCCGGAGGGGGGGGGGTCTGACAACGGATGGTCCCATGCTCAGGGGGATCGGTGGTCCCCCTGAAAGCATAAAAGGAAACGGTCCCATGTACGGCACCATTCGACCTTGAGTTCTTCGGAACACAGGTCAAAAAAGAAATGGCATCACTCAAGGTCACCCTTTGGTATGTCTGTGTGTAGATGGTCGGTTATTAGGGCCAGGCCCTGGTCTCCACCTTTGTCGGAGTCGCCGGTTTCTGTCTCTGGTGACTGACCTCCTCGACACCAGAGCCCCTCCCTGCCTATTGTAGGAGCCTCCGATGAGCAGTTTCACCAGTGGGCTGCTCTTATGGAGCAGTGGGCTCGGAGGTTGGTCCAGTTGCCTGAATCGGTCACTCCTAGACCTTCCGGCTGCTCAGAGGAACGGATAGGGTGGTTGGGCCTTCCTAGTCACACAGCGCCTTGTTCAGTGCCGTCGACTCTGTGCTCAGGTGTTTTTCCCCCTCACATGGCTGTGGTGCAGGGGTCTACACTGATGGCTCCATCTCCTGCCAGTTTTCCTACTTTTTCTTCAAATCGCAGTTTTCAGACCCTTGGAACTCTCTCGGCACCATCTGCGCTCCGGGGGCTCTGCTGGTGCCATCTACAGTGTTGAGGAGTCTGTCGGCGCTGTCTGAGGTGCCGTGGGCTCTGTCGGCACCGTGGACTCTGTTGGCGCCATGTGCCAGGACATTTTTGATGGCACCGCAATGCTTGGTGCGGCATCGTCTGGTCTCCAGGGGTTCTCAACTCTGATTCTTTCCCCTTCTGTTCCTCCTCCAGATTTTCACTCCTTTCCTGACCATACAGTCCCTCCTGGACTGTCAGGAGATGATTTTGAACCTGACCCATATCTTCAACTGGGTGATGATGCTGATGACACTGCCTTGGGAGCAGGGAGCAGTCCTTCTACAGAGCCTGTGGTCAGAAGACCTTTTCTTCAAGTCTCTGCTTAAAAATTTCAATTCTACTCTTTTTCTCCAGACTATTGAAATCGATCCTTGGAAACTTTAAAGACTCCAATACCTCCATGTCCTGGAGATCCCTATGGATTTAACACCTCTGGTACAGCCCTCTTTCAAGACCCTCTCTCAGATATTGTGGAAGAATCTGGCTCTCATTCCTTCCATGGCCAAGTGCATAGATAGGAAGTACGCCCCTTCCAAGGATCGCCCCATATTAACCTCACAAGCCTTTGCTGATCCCACTGTACTCTTAGCAGAAAATGATAAGGCTGTCCTTCCTCAGGCATCTACAGCCTAGCCTATAAATAAAGAATCTCGCAAGATAGACACCTTAGGTAAGAGAGTCTTTGCTGCCTCCACCCTAGGTATGCGCATTGCCAGCTACCAGGGCTATTTTTCTCAATATGAATTTTTTCTCTGGCATTCGCTCAAACAAATGGTAGAAGCTCTGCCCGAATCGGAAGTTAATTCGGAGCTACTTCACACCATAACCAGAGGTATCGAGTCCAATAACCAACAGGTTAAAGCTTCAATGGACACTTTCGACGCTGCTTCCTGAGCAGTGGCGGTTGGCATCTACACCCGTCGCCACTCTTGGCTACGTACTTCGGGCTTCACGAATGATGCCCAGCAACAGGTCATGGCCTTGCCCTTTGATGGTATGTATCTCTTTGGCCCCCAGGTGCAGCAAGCTCTGGAGGCCGCTGAGAAGTCTAGATCTGCCATTAAGATGGCTAGACCGACACTCGCCCCCTCCCGGGGGGTGCGAACAAGCATCAGTTTCACAACTGTCAGTCCTTTTGCGGCAGAGGAAGTTTTAACAAAAACCACAACCCTCAGCCACAAAAGAAAGCACAGCAGAAGACACACTGACCCAAAGTGCCCAGTGCCACCTTCTGAGTTTCTGGCCCAGGTCCCACCTCAGCTGTCCGAAGGGGACTCTACTCAGCAGTGGGAGGACCTCTGACTCAGTTCTACAACCAGTGGAAGTCTATAACATCAGATAAATGGGTCCTCTGGATAATCCATGAGGGGTACTCGCTCAATCTTTCTGAAACCCCTCTGGATCATCCCCCCAGACGATAGCCCAGGTTGTCAGCAGTACAGTCAGACCTTCTTGCTTCGGAGGTACGAGGCCTTCTGAATAACAGGACAGTAGAAGTAGTTCCACTGGATCAACAAAACACAGGTTTCTACTCCCATTACTTCCTGGTCCCAAAGAAAACTGGTGGCATGCACCCCATTCTGGATCTCAGAAAGTTCGAGTTCCTTCACAAAAAGTTCAAGATGATATCACTAGGTACCCTGCTACCTTTGCTTCATCAACATGATTGGCTAGCCTCCCTGGACATGCAGGATGCCTACCAACACATTCTCATACTCCCAAAGCACCACAAATACCTAAGGTTCATGGCATTGGGTCAGCACTATCAGTTCAGAGTCCTGCCCTTTGGGCTATCCTTGGTGCCTCGAGATTTTACAAAATGTTGTGCAATTCTCACGGTGCACCTCAGGAAAATCAGGATACAAGTGTTCCCATATCTGGTCGACTGGTTCCTAGCAAGTCCCTCCAGACAAAAGACTCTGGAGGCCATGCCACGGCCTCAGACTTCCTCACGTCCATGGGAATCCTTCTGAATCTCAACAAGTCGCAATTGCAGTCCTCCCAGAAGCTCGTCTTCATAGGAACTCTTCTGGACACCTTCTGTGTGAAGGCTTTTCTTCCAGAGGACAGAAGGAGTGATATCTTGCAGATGGCCCGATACATCAGAGAAAACAACTCAGTCCAAGCTATCTCGATGCAGTGGATGCTGGGTCTCACGGCATCCTCGGTGTTCACTGTACCCTTAGCTCATCTCCACATGAGAACCTCTCAGTGGATGCTAAGTACTCAGTGGTCCCCAACCACTCACCCTCAGTCCTTTCTCATCAAGGTGGTGGAACCTCTGAAGAGGTCACTCGCCTGGTGGTCGCAGGAGAACAATCTTCTGGAAGGATACCCCTTTGCCCCTATGGATCATCAGATCTCCATTACCACGGACGTATCCCTGATGGGGTAGGGAGCTGATTGCCAGAATCTCCACACCCAAGGTACGTGGACTCAAGACAATTCCCAGCTTCACATAAACATCCTGGAAATGAGAGCTGTCCTTTATGTGAGCCAAGCCTTGAAGAACATACTCTGTTACAAGAACATTCTTCTTCAAACGGACAACAAGGCAGTGATGTACTATATCAACAAGCAGGGTGCAGCACACTCTTACCCATTATGCAGGGAAGCAATGAGAGTGTGGGAATGGTGCCTGGAGCACAAGGCTCTAATTCAGGTGGTTTACCTACCAGGAGTACAAATGGAGCTGGCAGACTGTCTCAGCAGAACAGAGACAGATCCTCACCAGTGGTCTCTCGACTTAACCGTCATTCAGTCACTCTTCAAAGAATGGGGAACTCCAGAACTGGACCTTTTTGCGTTCCCACTCAATGCAAAACTGCCTCTCTTCTGCTCCAGAAATCCAGGACCTGGCATTTTCTGTCAGGATGCGTTCAGGCTGCAGTGGACAAGATGCTTTCTATACGCCTTTCCTCCTCTTCCCCTAATTCAGAGGGTACTTCTGTAATTCAAGTCTCAGGGGGGCAGAATGATTCTCATTGCTCCCTTCTGGCCTCCACAGATATGGTTCCCACTGCTCAACAGTCTGTCGGAACCCCCCCCCCCGAAAACGCTTCCTCTTCAGACAAACCTTTTGACCCAGAGCCCCGTGGTCCATCCCAATCTGAGGTCACTTCACCTCCATGCTTGGCTCCTGAAGAAATAGAGGTGAATAGGTTCAATGTTTCTCGTAGAATTTCAGATATTCTTTTGGTTGCGTGTAAGCAAGCCACTAGAAAAACCTACACAGCCAAATGGAAATGTTTCTCTGTCTGGTGTGAAAAATCCTCTTGGAACCCTTTTTCCTGCCCACCAAAAAAAGTTTGAGTACCTTCTAGACTTCTCAAATACAGGTAGGTCTACAGTACTCCACAGTCAAAGTTCATCTTTGTACCATTTCGGCATATCATGAACCGGTACTTTCCTTGTCACTGGCTCAGTTACCTGTAATTAAAGGTTTCTTGAGGGTATTCTGCACACTAGGCCTCCTATCAGACATTTAGTCGCAGCCTGGGACATTAACCTTGTGCTAGACATGCTTACTCAAAAATCTTTCGAGCCTCTAGCTACTTGTGACTTGAAGTTCCTCACTTGGAAAACGGCTTTCCTGGTGGTCATCACTTCGGGCTGTAGAGTTTCTGAAATACATGCACTGGTCACAGACCCCCCTTACACTGTATTTCACAAGGACAAAGTGGTTCTTAGGACTCATCCTAAGTTTCTCTCTAAGGTTGTCTCAGAATTCCATCTAAACCAAACTTTAGTCCTTCCAACCTACTTTGCGAACTTCCAGAATGAAGGGGACATACGAACATATGAAATTTGCCAGCAGATAAAGGCCTAGAGGTCTATCAACTCTGCTCGAATGTGCAGCTAGCACCCCTTATTCTGCAGCTTCCCCTCCCTTCCACCCTTCCCCTTCATTAACTCTCCCCCTTGTCCTGTCGCATCCCCTTTTGAAGCAGTCCACTGTTCTACTGGATACCACTTCTGCAGGTAACATTCCACCCAGCCACCACCCTCTCTGTAAAAAGTGTCTCCTCATCTCCCTCCTGAACCTTCCTCCCTCCAGTCTCATATCATGGCCCCTGGTGGCCTCCCCTCCCTTACTTTGAACAGCCCCTCTGTACCAGTCTTGTTTATTCCTTTCATGTATTTAAAGGTTTCAAACATGTCACCCTGTCCCTCCTCTCCTCCAGTGAGTACATGTTCAACTCCTTCAACCTCCTCTCGTATGATAAGTCCCCCAGCCCCTTGATCATCTTTGTCACCCTGCGCTGCACCCCCTCCAGTAACTTAATGTCCCTCTTCAGATACGGACGCCAGTACTGCACGCAGTACTCCAGGTGTGGTCTAACTAATGACCTATACAGTGGCAGAATCACCTCCTCCCTCCTCCCTCCTTGAGGATATACCCCTTGCAATACAACCCAGCATTTTGTTGGCCTTTACAGCTGCCTTCGTACATTGTGCCAAGTTGTTCATTGACCCTGTAATGAGCACACCCAGATCCTTCTCCTCCTCTGTCTGGGCTAGCTGCACTCCCCCAGCTGGTAACTCCTCCTTGGGTTCTTCATCCCAAAATTCAGCACCTTGCAGTTTTTGGCATTAAACCCTAGTTGCCAGGTGTCTGACCAGGTTTCAAGCTTTGCCAGATCATCCTGCAACCCCTGCCATCCCCCTAGGTCATCCACCACCGCGCCTACTTTGGTATCATCAGCAAACAGACTGATCTTGCTCTTGATGTCCCATGATATGCCTGCAATGAATATCCCAAACAACACTGGTCCCAACACCGAGCCCTGTGGAACACCGCTTGTCACTGCCCTTGGGTGTGAGAGCTCTCCACCACCACCACCCTCTGTTGCCTTCCCTGAAGCCAGTTTCCTACCAACTCACCAGCTTTGCACCTGCCCCTGTGCCTACTAACTTCCTTCCCAGCCTTCCATGTGGCACAGAGTCAAATGTCTTACTGAAGTCCAGATACAGGACATCCACTGCATAGCCTCTGTCCAGTTGCCTAGTTAGCCAGTCATAGAACTCCACCAGGTTGGTTTGGCAGGATCTGCCACGTATGAAGCCATGCTGTCTACTGTCCTGTAGTCCTTTGGCCTCTAGGAGGGCCACCAGCCTCTCCTTCAGGATAGTCTCCATTAGCTTACCCATGATGGATGTGAGGCTCACTGGTCTGTAGTTTCCCGGGTCATCCTTGGGGCCACTCCTGTGGAGGGGCACCACATGAGCCATCCTCCAGTCCTGAGGTACACACCCCAAATGTAGTGAGGCATTAAATAGGTCTGCCAAAGGTCCTGCAAGGACCTCTGCCAGCTCCTTCAGTACCCTGAGGTGGATGCCATCTGGGCCTGGCACCTTGTCCACCCTCAGTGCCTTCAAACCCTCTCGAACTCTGCTCTCCATGATTTCCCCATCTGTCACCCCTTCTCCCCTGTTTCTGCCATTTCTCCCACCTTGGGTGTCACCCCCCTCTTCTCTTTAGTAAATACTGAGCAGAAGTACTCATTTAGTGCTTCTGCTTATCGCACCCTGCTTCCACCCAACCCCCCCCTTCCTAATCCTTACTATGTGGTCCTTACAGCTCCTTTTCTCCCTGAGGTGCTTAAAGAAGTCCTTCTCCCCCTTCTTAATGCCTTGTGCCAGCCTAAGTTCTGTAGATGCTTTGGCTCTCCTTACTGCCCTTGTCACCTCCTTCGATTCTGTCAAGTACTCCTCCCTGTCCTCCCCTCTCCCTGTTTTCTTGTACTTCCTAAAGGCAGCTCTTTTCTTCCTTACCTTTTCCATGACCTCCTTGCTCAACCAGCTTGGTTTCTTAGCCCTAACCTTCTTGCTCTGGGCTTTGCAGCAGGTTTTGGTTGCCTCCACTATCCCCAGCTTTATGAGCTCCCACCTCTGGTTAGTGTCCATACTAGATTGAATTCTGGCCAGGTACCCTTTTACCACTTCCCCCATCCTCCCAAAGTCAGCCCTCCTGAAGTCCAGCACTCTTGTGCCAAATTCCTCCTTCCTTGCCCATATCCAATGTGAGCCATACTGAGTGGTGGTCACTCCCTGACAGCGGTTCCTCCACTGTAAGTTCTCTCACAAAGTCCCCATTTGCCAGCACAAGGTCAAGGGTATTCCGTAACCTGGTTGGTTCACTGATCATTTGCAGCAGGAAGCTGTCCTGGAAGGCATCCAGCAGTACATGCTCCCTTCTGTTCCTGGTTGTTGGGGTACTCCAGTCCACTCCTGGCATGTTGAAGTCCCCCACAACCACCACACTACCCTTCTCACAGGTCCTCCTGATCTGTCTCGCTAGTCCTCTGTCTAACTCCTCTGTCTGAGAGGGTGTACCCTTCATTCACTGGTTGTTAAGATAGCGTTGCGATTCTATCTAGATAGAACAAAATAATTTTGCAAGGCTTAACAACTGTTTGTTTTCTACAGCGAAACCCCAGCTGGGTCAGCCTGTCGCTATTAGATGCATTTCAGCATGGCTGGTGGCATGCCTACTCTGCTGCTTTTCTATGGCACAGGTCAAGCTGGAAGGTAGATTGTACAGTCACTCTACCAGAGCAGTTGCGGCATCTCTAGTGGAAATCCGCAACGTACCTATTGCAGATGTTTGCAATGCAGCTACTTGGAGCTCAGTGCATACTTTCATTAAGCACTACACCTTGGATGTCCATGCTAGATGACAGCTATCGTTTGGCAGAACCATTCTTAATGGACTTCTGTCCTAAGCATGTGAGCTCTTTAACTTCTGCCGCCCGTCTTAGGGGATTATTGGCTCGGTACTCTCCCATTAGTGTGAATGAGTGGTGGAGACTTTATGTCCAGGAAGATATGGAAATTACGTACCTACCGTAATTCTTGATCTTCTTGGATGAAGTCTCCACCACTCATTCACACGCCCACCTACCATCCCCCGAGCTTACTTCTCTGTTTTTGATCTTCACTCCCTCAATGGCTAGGCTGTGAAGACTTTGCTGTTGACCCTTCTTATATGGGTCATTCGGACTAGCTTATATCCAATTTGTAGGTTAGTCCTTCTAGGTTAGTTATGCTGCACCTCCTCAGGGAAAAAAAGGTACTGAGGCAGTTGGATGGTCAACGACGAGATAGTCTTTACCATACGAGCTGGGGCTTATGGTGCCACTTCCTTGCAGCTCCATCTTAGGCACCGACCCTCTCGAAAAAAGTTTGTTCCCGCTGGGTCCTAGTGCCTCTGGCGAACTCCCATTAGTTTAATGAGTGGTGGAAACTTTGTCCAAGAAGATCAAGAATTACGGTAGGTAAGTAATTTCCATTTTTAGGTGTCCAGGCTGGGCCCACTTCTGGACCTGCTAGGATGTCTGGGGCAGGGGCGATGTTTCTCTCATCTGCTGCCCCTTGGGGGTTGGTGGGTGAGGTTGAGCTTCCTCAGTTGGTCCTGAGGAAGAGGTCCCTCTCTGAGTATGAGGGGTTGAGGGGACAGTGTCAAGAGCAGTGTCCTTCCCTGGTAGCCTGCAAGGGCTCGAGTAGGAGCAGCAGCGCCAACTGTCTTCTCCCCTGAGGTCTCCTGGGGGGGTCTCGACTCTTGAGGCTAAGGGCCACCCTTCTGGACCCATGTGGCCCGGTTACCTTGCAAAGGGGAATCCCCTTCAGGGATCTGTCCTGTTTCAGAATGGTTGAACGGCCGGTGACTGCCTTGACTGACAGATGCTTCCAGGATGTTGGTTCGCCTGTTTGATCCCTGAGTCCTGGCAGAGGTCGTTCTCTTTCTCAGAGGCATTTGGCCCCTTTACCTCTGCCTTCCCCTCCCCTTCTCCTGGGCCACTCTGGTCTTATGGGGCCTCTAATCTGGGAGCAGTTTAGAGCCATGGCTGCCCATTTCCCAGCCTACGTTAGATCCATGGACGAGCAAGTGTTTCACCACTCACCCCTGCGGCAACCGGACTCTGACTCCACGGCTTCCTAGCCTTCCTCACATGAGAAAGAGGATCCTTCCGTCCACCTATCCTTGAACACTGATCAGACCTCCTATCAGCGTTTCCTTTCAAGGTTGATTGACGAGTTCCACATATCGAGATTGGCAAGATGCAGTCCTGAGTGGGCGACACACGCTTTCTTTAGTAAGTACAGTGCAGGCAACTTGGTGGTACCCACCTGGTCCTCCCTCTTTCTGGATGCATTGTCCATCAGTCCCTTCCCCAGTCCCGATGGACTGCCAGTGCAAATACTGCACACCCCAGGGATCTCCAGGAGACCTACTTCACCCCTCTTCGGGCGTGATGCTTCTGGACATTCTCTCCAGGCATAGAAGCACAAGACATGGCCAGCCCCCAGATGTTGACTCCACAAAGTTTGACTCCTGGGGAGGACAGTTTTTTCCTCGGTGCATCTTTCTCTCTCTCCACTGCAGCGCATCAGGCCCATCATGCTGCCTACAACAAGCACTTATGGTTTTTGCTGGGACAGATCCTAGCATCTATGCCTGATATGGAGGCAACCAGACAGCCATTGCCCTCTCCGCATGTGGTCTGGAGCTTATGATGCACCAAGCAAGGGCATCGTATGATGTCAATCAGGTGGTGTCCAGGCTAGCGGAGACAGCGATCTCCATCAGGTGGATGGCATGGCTTCATCTTTCCGTTATCACCCATGGCCTGGTGAAGGATGACTGCCTCCTCCTTCCGGGGAACCCACCTTTATTTCCGAAGAGTGAGGTGATAACTTCAGGGGCGACTTCCTTCTCCTAGCAAGAGGGAGACCCTGCCTCACCCTGACCAGTCCCAGGCCTAACTAGGCCTGTAAGGGTTTCCCCTTCTGTGTCTCCCCCACAGGAGTCTGAGGGACATTCTTCCCTCAGGGAGGTACCAGGTCCCCTTTGGTGGGCTTGGTAATCACCCACCAGTGATGAATGGTGAAGATTGACACAGATAGGATATGAAAATTACATATCTACCGTAATTCTTGATCTTTCTGTGTATCTTCACCATTCTTCACTACTCCCCACCCTCCTTCTCTTCTTGGGCCTCAGACTCTGGGCAGTGCCTCCTCCCTGCTTGCTTTTTCCCAGTAGTGAGCCTAGTCCTACTGGTACCTCTGAGCTCTTTGCTCCTTCTAGTGAAAGTGACAAAGGTTTACTGTTGGGGGAGGGCTAGCTGGGGTGCTTGTCCCTTCATATGAGGGCTCACCCTGGGCCATTTCTTGCATTCCTGATGAGGACCCCTTCCTCTGGCTTGATCTGGACCTCTCTGAGGGTTCGATTTGCCAGCTCTGGTCTCTCGACCCTTGGGATCCTCCTCAGGACTATAGCAATTGGGAGGGCCCTGGTGACTCCTAGAACCCTTCCTTTCAGGAGCTGTGACTACCTTTTCTCCCCCGCTGGTTCCAACTGACTTTTCCGTATGCAGGGTCCCTCTCTGGATTGTAAGATTATGTCTTAAGGGAGGTTCTCCTCCTGGCATCCTCTTTCCCCCTTCTGTTTCAGGGGGTGCATCATCTCTACACCATATGTGGGAGGTATCCTTCTCAGGGGGACCCTGCAGTGGTGTGGGTCCTGTCCCCACCCCAGGATGTTTTTAAAGACAGGAGTGGGAACCGCTTGCCACCCTCTCCACCTCTTTGGGCTGGCAGAGAGGGCACCTTCAGGTCTGGTGACCTGACTTGTGTCTGTCTTCTGGGCTGTTGCCCAGTTAGCCCCCCCCAGTTTTCCTCAAACCTGGGGGTATTGTCTCCTGCTGCACTTTGGCAGAGATATCAAAAAGCTTAGATGTGGCTTAAGACAGTGGTGCCCTTCTTCCCAGAGCCCCAGAGAGTCCTCTGGGCCTCTGCAGGGGTGGCACAGTGTCTTCTTTTTCTTTTCTTCCTTATCTTTCCTTCTTTCCTATCCTCTTACTCTCCATCCCTTACTCTGTCCCTCCCTTGCCTACTCAGAGGTTTGGCGCCCACTGTCCCAGATCCCTAGTTTCACCCTTCAGTCCTCTTGGCCGGCATTATATATTCTTCTGTTTATATCCTTCCTTTTTCCTATCTTTCAGGCTCCCTTGCCCCACCTTCTTTCTTTTCTCTTTTTCTGACTTCACTCTCCGGCATGCAGAACTGGGATGGAGGAGGAGTCGGCGTTGGTTACGGGCCAACCCATGAGCACCACATAGTGCACTGGCCTCAAGGGTGGTGCCACCCACGGCATCAGCTTCTCCCCCTTTACAAAAAAAAAATGCTCCCACGGAGTTCTGCTCTTCTGGCCAGAACCCACCAGTGATGAATGGTGAAGATACACAGAAAGATCAAGAATTACGGTAGGTACGTAATTTTCATTTTAGGTTCCTTAGATCCAGAATGGGCCTCAAGTCCCTGTGGATTTGGGGGCTAGTAAGAAATGAGAATAGAACCCCTGTTTCTTTGTTCCCAGGAAAGTGGTTCTATGGCCTTCAGCAGCAGTGTATGTATTTCCCCTAGGAGCACTGGTATGTGGTCTAGAGGATAAGTTGAAGAAATTGGTGGAAGGTCTGGAGGCACCTCCAGAAATTCAAGGGTGTGTCCTTGTTCTATTAACTGCAGGACCAAAGCATCTGTTGTAACCCCCCATCACTGTTCCAGGTGGAGGGAAAGGCGACCCCCCACCACCACCTCCAGATTTAGCGCTAAAAGGTGGGGCTTGATTAAGGAGTCATGCTGAAGCAGATCCAATGGCCACAGCCACACTTCCACTTCTAGGGGCTTTGGAGTGGGCACCTGTGGAGGAGAAGGTTGGGGCTGGTAAAGCTGACCCTGCTCTGCTTTTGCTCTGCTGCTTGGTCCCTGACCAAGGTGTACTGGTAGCTCTGCGAAAGGGGACCCTTTACCTACTTCATGGTTGTGTATGATAGAGTGAATAGACTGAGCATACAGTTCTCCCCAAGGCATGCAGTTCAGAAAGGATATCCTGCACATCTGCCCCAAAGAGCCTGTATGCTCTGAAAGGGGCATTCAGAATAGACTGCTGGACATCACTAGCAAAGTCTCACACCCTCAGCCAAGAATGCCTTCTCACTCAGATGCCAGCCACAGGTGCTCTGGCTGAGGCATCTGAAATGTCGTAGGCTGGACCTTAAGAGGTGCTTACCTATTTCAGCTCCAGTCTGGACAGCCTAGTGCATTTCCTGCTTCTGGTTTCCATCTGGAAGGGACTGGGCTGCTGCTTTAGCCTTTTTCCAGAAGATATTTTAGTATTTTACCATATTGGCCTGATAATTAGCTTTTCTGAGGTCCAGTGTGGCACAGGTAAAGATTCTGTTTCCCAGGAGGTCCAGTTTTCTTGACTCCTTGTCTGGGGGGAGAGAACTGAGATGCTTAGGCACCATAGACCTATCATGAGCTGCATTTATCACCACTGAATCTGCCTTAGGTTGGCTTGTGAAAAAGGTTTTCCTAAGGGGGTCTGGTACAGCTTATCTGCCTTTCTGGGCATGGCAGGGATCATGCTTGGTCTGTGCCAGGCTGCCAGGGTGGCATCCTCTAGTGCAGCTAATAGAGGAGGAATCATAAGAGGTGGGGTATCTGGTAGCTCTAGAAACTTCACCAAATATTTCTTAGTGATGTCTTGCTCCTCAGCATCAAAGCCCATTGTAGACTGGGGTTGCTTTATCATAGAGATGAAAGAGGGGTCCTCAGGAGAGGACCTCAGAGTGAAAAATGTGGGGTCCTCATTCCTTGTAGAAATGGTGGAGCCAGACACGTCAGATACGCTTCTTTCCATCTCTTCCTCCTCCTGTTCTTCTTCTTGTAAAAGGAGGTCAGGATTGTATTTGTGCTTCTTGTTGACAGGCCATGAAGGCCTCAATGAAGGAAGCAAGGACATTGATGCCCTGGAGAGTGCAAGATGTGTAGATGGAGCAGGCATCAACTTGGGGAATGGCCTGAGAGGATCCCGTCATTGTAGTGCCTTGTGTAGGAGGAGGACGAGGAGGAGGCATAAGGTGTTGTATCAGCTCTGCAAAGGAGGAGAGCACCATTTGAATGTCAGTGGTGTCTGCACTGCAGGAGCACCATGCAACGTTTACAGGGGTGACTTGAGTCCCAACATCTTCGCTGGCCATTGTAGGTCTAGCAGAACTCACTGCCAGACTTGACCTTGTGGGATTTGAGGTCTGCATGGCAGGAGGTGTCAAAGCCTAAGCTGTCAATGCCGCTGAATGAAGTGGTGACTGGGAGAGCACTGGGGGGATTGATCCTTACACCACTTCCCTCTCCTGGTGTTTGTGCTTTCCTGAAGACTTCTCTCAGGCCTTGGTAGACTGCGAGCCTGAGGAACCGGCTGGCGATGCAGAGGAGCTCTTCCCCTGGAGCTCTCTCTTTATTCTGGCTACCTGCTGCTCGAGGAAAGTGTGCAGGGCTCACTGACAGCATTGACAGGTAGCTTTATTGAACTTCAGACAGTGGTTGCAGGCCTTAACATTGTGGTCCTCTTCAAGACATCATACGCAGATGTGATCATCGCTGGAGTAGATTCTTCTACTGCACTTGCAGTAACGAAAGAGTTTAGTGGCATCCTTCTTTGACATACACAATGATGGCAATCACTTTAAAATAAAGTGATAGCTACTAGGGTGAGAAAAATAATAAAATCAAAGATTTAGCAGTTGACTGTAGCATCATCGTCTCCATGGAGTCCAGTGAGTATGGTCGACGGCAGGACAAGAACTGAGGAGGGAAAGGGACTGCCCAAGTTTATATAAAGAGTACATTAACACACTTGGAATTTTAAGGTAATAATGGTCTAGAAATGTAATGAATCAATTTTTTCCACTCTGCCGTTCAAACAAAAGTGAAACCTCACCACCAAACTCTATGTAATGTACTATACTATATTATTTTGTCTGTTACTTGATATTTGCTGTATTTCCCTGTCTCCCACCTTGTACTACCTGTACCCAGGTCGCACCTGGAAATGAGCCTCAGCGCAGTGTGTCTTTCCCGGTCACCAATTTTAAATAAATAAATAAATCAACGTAAGACATCATTGTGGGCAGCCCCTTTTGGACTGCTTGCAAAAAGGTTTCTGTGTAGTCCTAGTGCCTGGTGGCTATAATTCCATAGGTGTGGCCTGATGAAAGAGATATCCTCGAAGAAGATTTGCCCTGCCAAAGGTGGCATGCTGCCTGGCATGGACAACCAGGGCATAGTGCTTGGTACATGTATGTACTGTTCTCCAAGTTGCAGCTCTGCAAATTTCTCCAATAGGCATAGAGCATATCTCTACCAGGGAAGTGGCAACTGCTCTTGTGGAGTGGGCATGTACCTTGCCCTCCAGTTTAACATGAGGCACAGCATAGCAGTGGTTCAGGCAGTTAACAAATCAGGCTGAATTATACTTCATTGTGACAGGTTCTCCTTTTTGATTGGGATCAAAGGACACAAAGCTGTTTTGATTGTCTGTAGTCCTTAGTTCTGTCCAGGTAAAACGTAAGGGCCCTCTTAACATCCAGTGGGTAGAGAGTCCTTTCTCTCTCTCATTCTGGAAGTTCACAAAGAAAGTAGGTAGGATTATAGCTTGATTAAGATGGAAGTCTGATGCCACCTTAAGTAGAAATGTGGGATGTGTACGGAGAACTACCTTGTCTTTATGGAAAACAATATATGGAGGAACTGTGACCAAAGCATTAATTTCAGATACCCTGCATGCAGAGGTAACAGCTACCAGAAATGCTGTTCCAAAGTTAGGAACTTCAAATCGCAATAAGCTTGAAGGACTTGTAAGAGAGCATATCCAGCACAAGGCTGAAATCCCAGGGAACCACCAGCTTCCTGATTGGAGGCCTTCTGTGCAGAATACCCCTGAAGAACCTCTTCAACAGTGTCAGCTGTGCTAAAGAGAGGGAATCTACAGATTCATGGTATACTGATATAGCACATATGTGGACCTTAACTGTGGAGTACTGCAAGCCACCATCAGAAAGGTCTTGTAAGTACCACAAAACTCTTTTCTGGTGGACACCTTAAGGGGCCCATGGGTGTTTTGGAGCACCAGATGGAAAATCTAGTCTACCTGGCTGTGTATGTCTTCCTGATGGAACGTTTACATGCAGCTAAAAGTATTTCAGAGACTCTCTGAGATACTTTGAACCTGTTTACTTCTATCTCATTAGGAGCCTGGCATGGAGATGAAGTGAGTGCAGGTTGAGATAGACTAGTTGAACCTGGGTCAATAAGAACATCCTGAGTAGCAGAACCATCAGTTTGTTGACTTAAAGTTGATTCAACTGAGGAACCATATCTGCCTAGGCCAGCAGGGGAAACTAGGATAATCTTCCCCCATGTGCCTCCAATTTGAACAGCACTCTTTGGATGAGAGGGACTGGAGTTAATGCATACAGAAACAGATTTTGCCACAGCAATCTGAATGCATCCTGACAGAAAATGCCATGTCCTAGATTTCTGGAGCAGAATCGAGGCAGTTTGGCTATGAGTGGGGACACAAAAAGATCCACATCTGGGGTGCCCTGCTCTTTGAATGGTGATCTAATGATGTCTGTTGCTAGTGACCACTTGTGAGGATCTGCCTCTGTTGAACTTAATTTGTCTGTCAGAGTGTTCTGAACTCCTGGCAGATAGATTGAGTGGAGCATGATCCCCTCCTCCAGGCACCATTCCCACACTCTCACTGCCTCCTTGCAGAGAGGGAAAGGAGTGTGTTTGTCCTTTCTTGCTGATGTTGTACATGGCAAACTTTCTTTCCATCTGGAGAACTGTTTGTTGGCTGACCACATCCACTATGACTTTCAGACCGTACAGAACTGCATGAATCTCAAGCACATCGAGGCTGATATGTGTTTCTGACAAGTCTCAGATACCCTGTGTCTGGAGACCCTGGCAGTGGGCTCCATAACCCGGCAGGGAGGTATCTGTAGTTAGAATCACTTCTGGCACCAGTGGGGAGAGGGGGAAGCCCTGAAGGAGGTTGTCCTCTACTGACAATCACATCAAAGACATCACTAGGGGGTTGATCATCTGAATGGGATAGGTTCAAAGGTGTGATGCCTGTGACCACTGAGTACTGAGCATCCACTGAGTTCTCCTTATATGTTGCTTTGCTAGAGGCATTGTAAACATGGAGAAGACTATTCAGCCCAGCATGCGTTGCATGGAGTGGGCTGGCATAGTCTTGCATTCCATGCTGTAGCATGCCAACTGCACAGTTGCCTGAAGTCTGTCTGGAAGGAAGACCCAAGCATGAGTCATGTCCAGAACAGTTCCTATGAGCAGCAGTTCCTGGGTGGGCCCCAGCTGAGACTTTGAGGGGTTCAGGTAGAACTGCCATGGACACTAGCAGTTGGGAGGCAATGGCCACTGCCTGTTCTGTCTGCTCTCTGTATGGGCTTGAAATTAGCCAGTCATCCAGAAATGGGAAGATGTGGACTTCCAGCTTTCTAAGGTGCACTGTGAGCACTGTAAAGTACAGTACTTTCTAAAGACTTGCAGTGCCGAGGATATCCCATAGATTAGGACTCTGAACTGGTAGTGTTGTACTTCCACACAAATTAGGTTCCCACATGACAAAGTTCTATACCTACTTGACCTATCTCATGCTGGTCTACAGTATTCAACAGTAAAGGTCCACCTTTGTGCTAGTTCAGCATACTGCAAGCCCATCGGTACCCTCTGCCTGGCACAGCTGCCACTATTCAAGAGGTTAGGCAAGGGCATTTTGCACACACGGTCTCCCATCAGGAAGCCAGTAGCTGCCTAGGATATCAACCTTGTGTTGGATATGCTCATTCACAAGCCATTTAATCCACTTGCAATGTGTGACTTGAAGTTTTTAACATGGAAAGCAGCATTTCTGGTGGCTATTACCTCTGTTCACAAAGTATCTGAAATCCATGCTTTGGCCACAGATCCTCTATGTACTGTTTTCCACAAAGATGAAGTAGTTCTCCATCTACACCCAATGTTTCTGCCAAAAGTTGCATCTTAACCAGACCTTAGTCCTGCTTACCTACTTGCCAATTTTCAGAATGAGGGAGAGAGGTCTCTCCACTCTCTGAATGTCAAGAGGGTCCTTAGGTTTTACCTAGATGGATAGATCTCACTCAGAGAATAGTAAAGAGAAGAGGGTTGAAGGGCTGGTAGTGCAGGCCATAGCCTCAACAACACTGGCGACACTGGACCCAGCCCCAGATGTGCCTTGGGAACAGTCCAAACAGCACAAATGATGGCCTTGGGATGATCTCCAGAGGGAATGATCCTAACACCGTAGGCAGTGCAGTACCAGCACCAGAGTAGGCCTCAAAGAGCCAGACCCCAGCGTCAGATGCAACACTACCAACAGAGTGGATGTCTGCTAGTCGTGAAGGAACCAGAGGAGGCACTGTGGCTGTCCTCATCCCTGAAGAAGATAGGGGTGACACCACAAGCATTGCAGGCAACAGCAGTGCCAACAGCGGCCCCAGCACAGAGGCTAGAATCAGTCACCTGCCTAAGTCAAATGACACCAAAGATGCTGCCATCTCAACTGACATCAAGTTTTCAGGAGTCGGCACCAAAAATGACACTGCCTGACTTATACACACTGTTCCATAAGAGCTGCCCAATGGCCAAACAGCCCACCAGAGTCCTCTTTATTAAAAAAGGGCTCCATGACAGAGTCCTTGACCCTGCAGACCCAGGCTTCCCCGGTGCCATCGGTGATGATGGTGGGAAACTCAGGCCTACAGAAGTCTAGTGTCTCACAGCAGAACAACCGGAGGATGACCTTGACCTGTGCCATTTCTTTTCCTTATGCTTGCAGGAAGAATTCAAGGATGAATGGTGTAATGACCCCCAACGCCGAGCATATGCAGGATCTGGACCATTTCTTTTTGTGACACTGGGAGGCCTGTCTATCCTCCTTGGTGCTGGACTGCCCATTGGCAGAGCACCTGCTCAGATAGAGGTGGTCGACAGACTCTGTCCTGTTGCCAGAGCAATGTACCATTTTCAAGCTCCCCACCTTTTTGCATGGTCAACAACCATTAGCACAAAGGAGGGCTGAGAAAACTGTGAATTTTTGTGTGAAACTACGCCGACACAAAAATAACAAATGCTAGTGTATGTTAAACTAAAATCGAAGAAGTGAATACTGTCACCATATAGACGGTGAAGTTCTGGCCCTGACATGGAGATCAGCAATGCTGTTACTGCACACTTGATGGTGGGGAAAAGGGAACTGAGGCAGTTTGAGGCTGGTGCCACTGAATACCAACAGGCACCTGCATTTAAGCACGTGGGGTTTACTCATGCCACCAGCCCTCCAGAAAAGTTCTGGCTCCCACAGAGTCCTGCTACCTTCAGCACAGACCAGACTGATCTAGTAATACTGATCCAGGTTAAGCTGTCATTGATTGAGAGGATACAGAAAGAACTGGTTGATACTGAGTCAGGTTAAGGTGTTGGCAGTTGGGGGGATAAAGCAAGTACTGACTGACACTGAATCAGGTTAAGCTAAGGTGGTTAAGGGGGTAATACAGAAAGTATTGATTGATACTGAACCAGGTTAAGCCGTTGGTTGGAGAGCAATACAGAAAGTACAGATTTCGGGGGGGTTAATACAGGAAGTAGTGATTGATACGGAATCAGGTTATGTTGTTGGTGGTTCAGAGATACAGAGCGATCTTTCTGAATTTAAGTCTTCACCATTTATTCTCACTGCTGGGTTCAAGCTGAAGGCGCTGGGACCCCGTGAGAGCCAAAAACCTTCAGGAGGGCTGGCACCGAGATAGGACCATGCATGTGTGGCACCATGAGGCTGGCTTGTGCCTTATAAACTAGCTCTGCATCAATCCTCCAACTGCCTCAGTTCCTTTTTTCCCACTGTCGAGTGCTGTTCAGTGACGACATCGTTTGCCCACAGGGAGTCAGATCTTTATGTTTCTATGACAACAGCATTTAGCCTTTGTTTAGTTTTAGCTTATTTTATTATTTTCTGAAGTAATAAAAACAAAAAAAAAGTGTTATTATTTTCCTCTTTTTCAGCCCTACCAATCAACAGAGTTGGCCATGGACAGTGAAGGTGAAGGTAGGGAGTCTCCTTTGGAAGGCTGCTCTGGCAGCTAAGCTGAGTCCAGTTCACCGCACTCTCCAGAGGGGGGATCTGATGGGCAGTCCGGTGTTCAGGAGGGAGGACAGTCCTCCTGTAAACACAAAAAGAAGCAGGCCTGTTCCTGATCCTGGTCAGGGACCCAGCAACAGTTGGCCTCAAGTTCTTCCTCTTCCCGCCAGAAGGGGAAGAAACAGTACTGCTCAAGGTCACCCTCTGGTACGTCTGCCAAGAGATTTTTGGCATCCGAGGGCAGGAGGCCTTCCCCAGCTCCTTCCAATTCCCTGACGGCTTCTGCTCACAGTTGCTCAGAATCTCGACACCTGAGCCCTTCTCTGTCCTCCTGTGGGGATTGCAGGGGGGCAGTTACACCACTGGGCTGCTCTTATGGAGCAGTGGGTACAGTGTCTGGCCTTTTTACCCCTTCCTGTGGATCCGGTGCCAGGGCCCTTGGAACTAGGTGTCTAGGGACAGCAGTTGGAGTCTTCAGGCCAGGTAGAGTGTTTGGCTCTGGCAACGGATTTTCTTCCCTTGCTGGTGACTGCGCTGCCGACCATGGTTCCATGTGCCAACCTCACTCATTCTGTTTTTTCGCAGGGACTGGCACAGGTAACATCTCCTGCCTCTTCTGCCTCCTCTAGGTTGGGTTTAGGTTCTCAGGCAGAGTTATTGCCAGCTCCTCTTCGGTCAGCTCTGGGGCTGGCACTGCATCCAGCACTGGCTCCTCTGGGACTATTGCTGCATCCAGTGCCAATTCCTGCACCGGTTCCAGAGTCACTTGTCCTCCCACTACCTAGGCCTGGTCTTGATCTTTTGGCTCCATGCCTCTTCCACTCTCCCTCTCTGAGGAGGATCTGGAGTAGGATGAGTCTGACCCTGACCTCATCATTTCTGAAGAGGGGAACCAAGATTTGTTCTATAATCTGGACAATAAAATGTCAGTTCCAGCTTCTGTTTTTCAAGAGGACCTTTCCTTTCAGTCTTTGCTTAGGAATATGCAGGTGACCCTGGCTCTGCAAACTTCTGCTCTGGATCCAGGAAAGCGGATGTGTCTTGAATAGCTTCATGTTCCTAATATTGCAGTGAACCTTACACCCCCTGTTTTCCCAGCCTTTGAGACTCTGTCTGAGGCTGTGTGGTCTAGGCCTGCCTCTATTCTGTCTGTCTGCTAGGTCATAGATCGAAAATATGTCCCTCTTGATGACAGACCTATTCTAGCTTCCCAGCCTATTGCGCATGTGTTGGTTATACTTGCAGAGAATGACAAACCTGTTTTACCTCAGGAATTAACAGCACGTCCTATCAGTAAGAAATCTCACAAGATTGGCACCATGGGAAAAAGGGGTTTTGCAGCTGCCACTCTCAGCATGAGTATAGTCAGCTATCAAGGACACTTCTCACAATATGAATATGTCCTCTGAACCTCACTTCAGTCTCTCGTGGAGGGTCTCCTGGAGTCTGATTCCAAGCTTAAAATTCTTCAGACATTCACCTGTGGAATAGAATCCAATAGCCAACAGTTGAAACCGGCCATGGCTGCATAATATACTGCTCCCAGAGCTGCCACTGCTGGAATCTGTATTAGAAGACATTCCTGGCTGCGGACTGTGACAGGGTGGAATAGGACCCTGTCCCAGTTGTTATGGAGAAAGAGTTTGAATGCAAGGATCTGTTCTATTCTCTCCTTTCCTGTCTCTTGTCTGTCTGGTTGCGCAACCAAATTTTCCTGTGAGACCTAGGATTTGATCACCCCAACAGCTTTGCAATTCTCTGCCTCTCACTGTCTCTCAGTCCTCCCTTGCTGTCTGTCTGTTTCTCCCTTGCATATCTGCTGATATAAAAATATATGAAGATCATTATGTGGAAATGTAACTGATATTGGGATCCCTTTGTTTAGAAAATATATAGTGTTACTGTTGAAATGTATATAATTATATTTTGAGATGACTGCAAAAAGCTATTGTAAACTCAGGCTGTTTTAAGTCTTTTGCAGAAGAGCTGTGAAAAATGGGCCTCAGCTTAGGGACACTCTGTTCTAACAGCAACTGCCTGATACTTACAAGAACAGGATGCTTGTTAAGAATGGGGGTTGGAAGGACTTATAAGAGAGCTGAGCTGTAGTTGCTTAAGAAAGAAAAAAGGGATGTAGAGATGGAAGGAAAACTCTGAGGAATGTTCTCTATTTTATTTTGCCTTTGTAAATAGTTATACTGAACAAGTTTATTTTTTTTATGTTACTGCTAGTGTAAATAAATATATTTGGTGAATTCTACAACTGCTCCTTGTTTTCCTATGCTTCCTGACCTGTGCCTCAACGACAGATGATGTCAGCCTAAGTGGGATTTACGCCGTGCATTCTCTAAGACAGGAGTTTTGTGCATGGGTACTGGACCTAGTACAAGGGAAGCACAGAGAAAGGTATGGATTCTGCAGCAGCAAGTCTAGGAGTGGTTACCAGGAGAATGGCAGCCAAATTAGCAGAGACAGAAGTCCAAGCTGAGATTGTACAGCCAGCACAAGTTATGGAAAAAGAACAGGCAGTGACGGAACCTGAAAACCTGATAGACTTTTTTAAATGGTGGGCTATACAACAAAGAAAGACTGAGAAGTAGAGAGAAAAAGAGATTCAATGTTTAGAAGTGCAGAGGAGAGAAGAGATGCAGTGACAGGAGCAGCAGAGGAGAGAAGAGATGCAGCGACGGGAGCAGCAATGGCTGGATGCCTTGCAGACTATCAAAGCAGAGGATCTGGCACAGTTCCAGACAATTAACAAAACAAAAGCAACTTAAGAGCCATTAAACTTACAAAGTTGTGTCCCTTGGATGATATGGAGACATACTTGACAACTTTTGAAAGAGTTGCCACGGCCTGCCAATGGTCAAAGCAGCAATGGACAATCAGACTGGTACCCTACCTGACAGGGAAAGCCCAATTTGCCTACATCAATATGGACACTGCACAGTCAGAAAACTATGACCTGGTGAAAAATGAAATCCTGAAAAGGTATGATATCTCTGGAGAGACCTACAGGCAGAGATTTCGATCTCTGAGGTACAACTCTGTCGACAATCCTCGAGAAGCCTTCACCCAACTCAGAGAACTCCTGATAAAATGGTTCCAACCAGAGAGCAAAACAGTCCCACAGATCGTCGACACATTTGCCATGGAGCAATTCATCAATATCCTGCCTACAGATGTGCAGCTTTGAGTAAAGGAACACCAACCAGACAATGGGTAAAATGCTGTTTCTTTGGCCGAGGACTACCAAATGACCAGAAAGACACTACAGCAGCGAGGTAACAGCCAAGCACCAGTAAGAGACTCTTTTTCCCATTTAAACTCCAAGCCTAATAAGAACTCTGGTGGGGGTAACAAATCTCTGCCCAAAGACATTATTTGCTATAACTGTAATGAGTCAGGCCATATTGCAAGAAACTGCCATAGTAAGCAGAGTGGCACTAAAGCAGATTTGTCCTTGGCAAATTGGGGCAAGTACTTAACAGATGCAAAAGTGGCGGATAAGACTGTAAAGGGACTCATTGATTCAGGAAGTGGACAGACCCTAGTGCATGTTGGAGTGCTGGGAAAACACTGTGCAAAAGGACCAGGTACTGGTGTCATCTGCATCCACGGGGACACTTGATACTATCCCACCATCCAAGTGACTCTGACCATTAAGGGTGTGTCGCAACAAATGAAAGTGGGGGTAGTACCTAGGTTACCTGTACCTGTGATTACTGGAAATAATTTTCCAGGATTTACTGAGTTAATCAAAGCGGGAGTAAATCCTGATGTTTTGGCAGCTGTGGTAATGAGCTCAGGCAAAGAAAATTTCAGATGGTGGGGACACTTTTCCTTTCAGTGATTTTGATTCGGACTTGTTTGAGCACAGCTCCAAGATCCAAAAATCCAGGAAAGAAAGATGATGCCTGAAGAAACTGTGGTAACAAATGACTGATGGACATTAAGGGTTAAAATATGAAAATGCTGAAACTAAATTGATAACTGATTGTGATTTTCTTTCAGAACAAGCAAACAATGTTTCTCTCCAGGGTTATTTTAAGCATCTGGGGGTGAAACTAAAACAGGGTGGACCAATGTTTAAAAAAATGTAATGGGTTGCTGTACAGAGTTTGGGTTAAACCTCAGACACAGGAACAGACAGAACAATTGGTTATACCACAGAAGTATAGAACAGAGTTGTTACAGATAGCACATGACAGTCCTATGGCTGGTCACTCAGGGAGGAATTGCACCCTTGCCAGATTGCTGTATAGATTTTACTGGCCTGGAATTTATGAAGATGTTGCTACCTATTGTAATTACTGTGCTGAGTGTCAGAAAGTAGCCCCAGTCACTAGAAAAGACAAGGTGCCCCTGCCCCTGATAGATGTGCCTTTTGAGAGAATTACAATGGATGTGGTTGGTGCTTTAGACAGAAGTAAAAAGGGTAATAGATTTATCCTGGTAGTATGCGATTATGCTACTCGATACACAGAAGCAGTTTCAATGTGTACTGTCACAGCTTCAAAAATGGCAGCAGAACTTGCAAAAATTTTCAGCAGAGTGGGCATACCTAAAGAAATTATTACTGATCAGGATAGTAATTTTGGTGCTGCATTACTTAAAGAGCTGAACAGACTACTAGGTATCACTGCCATAAGAACCTCCCCCTGTCACCCTCAGACAGATGGTCTTGTTGAGTGTTTTAACCAAACCTTAAAATGCATGTTAAAAAGGTTTGTAAAAGGGGAAGGGAACGATTGGGACCAATACTTGCCTTATATACTTTTTGCTTACAGAGGAGTGCCACAGGCATCAACAGGGTTTTCACCATTTGAAATGCTGTATTGTAGGCAGCCAAGCAGGCCACTGGATGTGATAAAAGAAACATGGGAAGATAACCCTACTCAGAAACAATCTATAACATCTTATATGTGTGCCCTAAGAAAGAAGCTGGCAAAATATGTTGAAATTGCCCATAGTAATCAGGAAGAGGCCCAAAACCAGCAGAAGGTTTATTATGACCATGGGGTAAAAGAAAAAGGTTTTGAGCCAGATGAAAATGTTTTGCTATTGTTACCCACAACAGAAAATAAACTGTTAATGAAGTGGCAAGGGTCTTATAGAGTGCTTAGACATACTGGTGCTGTTAACTACAAGACTGAGACCCCTGACAGAAAAAATCCTACTAAGATATACCATGCTAACCTCTTCAAGAAATGGGTTGAACAAATGCCAAAAGCTGCTTTGCTAGTTTTACCAGAAACTGTTAAGGAAGATATTGATGTAGCTTATGATAGACTGGAACAAACTGTAAATGCTCATGCTGTAAAAGTGAATGTTTCCTTAACCTCAGAACAAACTGCAGACATTCGTAATGTGCTAAAGACATTTAACAGTACTTTTACGACAGTACCAGGCTGCGCAAAAGGGGTCGAGCACGTAATAGTGACAAGGAATGCTCGTTCTATTAGGCAAAAGACATACAGGTTACCAGAGCAGTTAAGAGCTGATGTGGTTAAGGAAATGCAAAAAATGAAAGAACTGGGTATCACAGAGGAGTCGAGGAGTACTTGGTCATCTCCAATGGTAATTGTAAACAAAAAAGATGGGTGTGTTAGAATCTGCCTTGATTTTAGGAAACTTAATCAAGTGTCAGAATTTGACAGTTGTCCTATGCCCAGAATAGATGATTCGGTGGACAGACTGGGGAGTGCAAAGGATATCCATGCCCTCGATCTCACCAAGGGTTACTGACAAATCCCTTTAGCTGAAGAATCCAGAGGCATAACTGCATTTCCCACTCCTGTTGGATTCTATCAGTTCACCACCATGCCATTTGGTTTACATGGTGCACCAGCTACATTCCAAAGGTACAGTGGCGTGAAAAAGTATTTGCCCCCTTCCTGATTTTCTCTATTATTGCATATTTGTCACACTGGATGTTTTCAGGTCTTTAGACAAAATATAATATTAGATAAAGGGAACCTAAGTGAACAAATAACACTTTTTTTTTTTACTTATTTCATTTATTTAATGAAAAAAGTTAACCAACACCAACTGGCACTGTGTGAAAAAGTAATTGCCCCCTAGTTAAATCAACCCAATTAAAGGGATAATTAGAGTCAGCTGATTGAACACAGCCAGGCTTGATTACAGCCAGCCCTGCTCAATATAAACCTCACTTATTTTGGCCCTTACCATCAGAGTCACGTTGCCAGCACAAAGATTCAACAAGCACATTATGCCATGATCAAAGGAAGTTCCTGAAAAGATCAGAAAAATATTTATTGCCCTCTATCAGTCTGGAAAGGGTTACAAAGCTATTTCTAAGGCTCTGGGACTCCATCGAACCACAGTGAGAGCCATAATCTCCAAATGGAGAACACTTGGAACAGTAGTGAACCTTCCCAGGAGTGGCGGCCTGCCAAAATTACCCAAGGGCGCAGTGTAAAATCATCCAAGAAGTCTCAAAGGATCCTAAAACAACATCCAAAGAACTGCAGGCTTCTCTTGCCTCAGCTAAGGTCAGTGTTCATGACTCCACAATCAGAAAGAGACTGGGCAAAATGGGCTTCATGTGAAGTAGCAAGGCGGAAACCACTGCTAAACAAGAAGAACATAAATGCTCATCTCTCATTTGCCAGAAGCACCTGGATGATCCACAAGCCTTTTGGGAAAATGTTCTATGGACAGATGAGTCAAAGTGGAACTTTTGGACAACATGGATCCATAATGTCTGTGTAAAGCAAACACAGCATTCCACAGTAAGAACACCATACCAACAGTCAAACATGGTGGTGGTAGTGTGATGGTGTGGGATGCTTTGCTGCCCTAAGGACCTGGATGACTTGCCATAATTAAAGGAACCATGAATTCTGCTCTGTGCGGAAAATTCTTAAGGAGAATGTCCAGTCATCCTTCCGTCAGCTGAAGCTGAAGCGTGGTTGGGTCATGCAGCAAGACAATGATCCAAAACACAAAAGCAAGTCCACATCAGAATGGCTAAAAGAAGTAAAATTAAAGTTTTGGAGTGGCCTAGTCAAAGTCAGACTTAAACCCAATAGAGATGCTGTGGCAGGACCTGAAGCGAGCAGTTCGTACAAAACCTACCAAATGTTACTGAATTAAAGCAGTTCTGCGAGGAAGAGTGGGTTAAAATTCCTCCACAGCGATGTGAAAGACTGATATTGAATTATAGGAAGTGTTTGGTTGCAGTCATTGCAGCTAAATGTGGCATAACCAGTTATTAAGTGTAAGGGGGCAATTACTTTTCACACAGTGCCAGTTGGTGTTGGTTAACTTTTTTTCATTAAATAAGTGAAATTAAAAAAAAAGTGTTATTTGTTCACTCAGGTTCCCTTTATCTAATATTACATTTTCTCTAAAGACCTGAAAACATCCAGTGTGACAAATATGCAATAATAGAGAAAATCAGGAAGGGGGCAAATACTTTTTCACACCACTGTACATGAATGTCATTTTATCACCTCATACTGGTTATTGTGCTGCATACCTGAATGATGTTGTGGTATACAGTCCAGACTGGAAAAGCTACCTGAAACATCTACAAGCAGTTATCCAAGCTATAAAAAATGCAGGTCTGACTATTAATCCTACCAAATGTGTACTGGGCATGCAGGAAACCAGATATTTGGGCTATGTGTTGGGAAATGGAGAAGTTAAGCCAGAAATTTCTAAAATAGAAGCTGCTGCTAACAGCCCTGTACCTAAAACAAAGAAACACGTCAGGTCATTTTTAGGGCTGGCTGGTTATTATCAAAGATTTGTTCCCAACTTTGCTGAGTTAGCTACTTCCCTCACTGAACTCACGAAAACACGGTACCCAAATAATGTGAAATGGACCCCAGAGTGTGATGAAGCTTTTCAAGCCATTAAGGCTGCATTATGTACAGCCCCTGTTTTAAGAAGCCCAGACTTTGAGAAACCATTTTTGCTACAGATGCATCAGAGGTAGGCTCAGGTGCAGGCTTGAGTCAAAATATTGATGGGACAGAACATCCTATTCTGTACATAAGTAGGAAGTTGCATGACAAAGAGAAAAGGTACTCCACCATTGAAAAGGAATGTTTAGCAGCAAAGTGGGCCGTGGAGTCCCTTAAGTTTGTTTTGCTAGGAACTGACTTTGTACTTAGAACAGATCACAAAATTCTCTGTTGGCTTAACCAAATGAAAGATAAAAATTCCAGAATCACAAGGTGGTACCTGTCATTACAGCCATTTAAATTCACAGTGATGCACAAATCTGGTAAAGAGAATAGCAATGCTGATTTTCTGTCAAGATATGGATCAGGAATTGAGGTTTCTGAAGGCTGAAAAACAAATGTATGGGTTTGAACTTTACTGGTTGCTGTACTGTTATAGAAAAAAGGATAATGCACGTGTTTAATTTCTGAAAGTTTAAAGCTAATATTAGTAGAGAATTAACAGAGAGTTTTGGAAACCTGTTTGATAAAACAGGTTCCTTCTTAAGGAGGGGGTGTATGTGACAGGGTGGAATAGGAACTTGTCCCAGTTGTTATGGAGAAAGTGTTTGAATGCAAGGATCTGTTCTAGTCTCTTCTTTCCTTTCTCTTGTCTGTCTGGTTGCGCAACCAAATTTTCCTGAGAGACCTAGGATTTGATCACCCCGACAGTCTTGCAATTCTCTGCCTCTCACTGTCTCTCAGTCCTCCCTTTCTGTTTGTCTGTTTCTCCCTTGCATATCTACTGATATAAAAATATATGCAGATCATTATGTGGAAATGTAACTGATATTCGGATCCCTTTGATTAGAAAATATATAATGTTACTGTTGAATTGTATATAATTATATTTTGAGGTGATTGCAAAAAGCTATTGTAAGCTCAAGAGATTACCTGAGAGCAAGTTTTAAGCCTTTTGCAGAAAAGCAGTGAAAAAGGGGCCTCAGTTCAAAGACACTTTGTTCTAGCAGCACCTGCCTGATACAAGAACAGGATGCTTGTTAAGAATGGGGGTTGGAAGGACTTATAAGAGAGATGAGCTGCAATTGCTTGAGAAAGAAAAAAGAGACACCGAGATGGAAAGAAAACTCTGATAGATGTTCTCTATTTTATTTTGTCTTTGTAAATAGTTGTACTGAACAAGTTTATTTTTTTATGTTACTGCTAGTGTAAATAAATATTTTTGGTGAATTCTACAACTGCTCCTGGTTTTCCTCTACTTCCTGACCTGTGCCTTGATGACACAGACATCTGGTTTCACCTCAGATGCCCAATAGCAGGTTATGAATGTTTCCTTTTGATGTTACCTATCTGTTCAGCCAAAAGTTGGAACAATCTCTAGCGGCCTCTCAGAAAACCAGGAGTGGCATCAAAATAGCCAGACCGGCTCCTTCAGCCCCTCAGAGAGGCAGGAACCGCCAGTTCTTTCTGAAAAGACAGCCCTTTTATGACAGAGGCAGGGGAACCCCAGCCAAACACCACTCTCTTCAGCCACAAAAGAAAATGCAACAGAAGGCACAAGCCCCAAAAGGGTCCAGTGCCACCCTCTGAGACCCTGGCACCAGTTCCGCCTCAACTGCCCGAGGTAGACCTCTCCTCAGCAGTGGGAGATCATCTGACTGAGTTCTACAGTCAGTGGAAGTCAATCACCACAGACAAGTGGTTCCTCAGGATTGTTCGAGTGGGGTACTCACTCCGTTTTTCAGAGATTACCCCAGACTTTCCACCCAAGTGGCAACATGCTCTGTCAGCCACTCAATCAGACCTTCTCACCTCAGAGATAACATGCCATCTCAGAAATAGGGCAGTGAAAGTAGTCCCCTGGGCAGAGTACAACACAGTTTTCCACTCCCATTACTTTCTGGTTCCAAAAAAGACAGGGGGCATGCACCCCATTCTCAATCTCAGAAAGTTGAACAATTTCTTGTACTGCGAGAAGTTCAAGATGGTCTTGATAGGGAGCCTTCTATCACTTCTTAAGCAACAAGACTGGCTGGCATCCCTGGACATGCAGGATGCCTACCAGTATATTCCAATTCACCCAACTCATTACAAGTTTCTTTGCTTTGTAACCTTGGGTCAGCATCATCAATTCAGAGTCCTGCCCTTTGAGCTCTCCTTGGTGCCTTGAGTCTTTACAGAGTGTTTTGAGGTTCTCACAGCATACCTTTGAAAATGTGACATTCAGGTCTTCCCCTACCTAGACAATTGGCTCCTGGAAAATCCGTCAAGGCAGGGCACAGAGAAAAGGCAGGGTACAGAGAAGGCAGTCTCCATAGCAGCTCAGTTCTTGACCTCCATGGAGGTACTACTGAACCTGAAAAAAGTCACAACTTTAACAATTGCAACAGATCCTCTTCATAGTGGCCTGTTGGACACTACTAAGGTGAGGACCTTCCTTCTGGAGGACAGAAGGAATGACATCCTTCGAATGGCACATTTCATCAGGGGGACCAATCCCATGCAGGCTTGCTCCATGCAGCGAATGTTAGGCCTCATGGCCTCTTCCATCTTCACAGTCCCTCTGGCTCGACTGCACGAGAACCATTCAGTGGATGCTCAGCATACAGTGGTCTCCGATAACACATCCTCAGTCCTACCCCATCAAAGTGACAGAACCCCTGCATCGGTCACTTGCATGGTGGACACAGGAGGGCAACCTTTTTCAAGGTCTCCCGTTTGCTCCACCAGAATTTCAGATAACCATCACCACAGTTGCATCTCTTCTCGGGTGGGGAGCTCACTGCCAGAGACACCACACTCAGGGAGTCTGGAACCACCCAGAGTCTCACCTCCATATCAACGTTCTGGAGATGAGGGCAGTTCTTTACACCCTCTGAGTCTTGGAAGACGTCAGTCATAAGGCAATCCTTCTTCAGATAGACAATAAAGCAGTGATGTATTACATCAACAAGCAGGGTGAAGCATACTCCTACCCACTTAGCTGAGAAGCTATGAGGGTATGGGAGTTGTGCCTCAACCATAGCGCTCTGATTGAAGCAGTTTACCTGCCAATGACTCAGAACAATCTTGCGATCCTCCTCAGCAGGACAGAAGTGGATCCTCATGAGTGGTCCTTAGCACCAGATGTGCAGTCTCTCATCGACAAGTGGGGTACTTCAGACCTGGAGCTTTTTGAGTCCCCACTCATCGCAAAACTGCCTCAATTCTGCTCCAGAAATCCAGACCCTGGCATTTTCTGTAAGGATGTATTCAGGCTGCGGTGGACAAATCACTTTCTATATGCATTTCCTTCCCTTCCTCTAGTTCAGTGGGTACTGCTCAGACTGGAAGCGCTCAGGGGCAAAATGATTCTCATTGCACCATTCTGGCCTCGTCATATTTAGTTTCCCTTGATCAACAAGTTATCAGTGGCACCTCTGAGGCAACTTCCCCCACGAACAGACCTTCTGACACAAGGATCCCTGATCCATCCCAAACTGCACTCCCTGTATCTCTATGCCTGGCTCCTGAAGAACTAAAAGTAAGCAGGTTTAAGGTTTCCCAGAGGATCCTAGAGACCCTCCTGGCTACATGCAAGCCTTCCACTGGGAAAACTTACACAGCCAAATGGAAGCGAGTCTTGGAATGGTGTGCTAAGATCAACATAGACCCATTCCAGTTCCCACCGGACAGGGTGTTGGAATATTTGCCAGACCTTTCAGATGCAGGGCTACAATACTTGTCTGTGCAGTTTCTGCCTACCATGAGCCAGTCCAGAACTTGACCCTGGCTCAATTACCTCTGTTCAGAAGATTTCTCAAGGGCATTTTACACACAAGGCCCCCAGTCAAGAAGCTGGTTGCCTCCTGGGATATTAACCTTGTGCTAGACATACTCACGCGTAAACCCTTTGAGCCTCTAGCTACGTGTGACCTCAAGTTTCTGACCTGGAAAACTGCTTTTCTGGTGGCCATCTCCTCTGCTCGCAGGGTCTCTGAGATACATGCTTTGGTCACAGATCCTCCATATACCATCTTTCACAAAGACAAGGTGGTTCTCCATAAACACCCTAACTTCCTACTCAAGGTGGTTTCGGAGTTCCATTTAAGCCAGCTTTTGATCTTGCCCAATTATTTTTCTAACTTCCAGAATGAAGGAGAATGCACCCTTCACACTTTGGATGTTAAAAGAGCCCTTTGGTTCTATATCAATAGAATCAATCCATCAATCCAAGCAGCTCTTTGTGTCCTTTAAAGGAGAACTGTGCTGAACTTGTAAACCATTTTCCCTGTAGAAGCTGATTTTTAAATACTGGTTCCAATTCTTTGTCCATCTCTATAGGCTTTCTAATTACCCAAGTGGATGTTTCTGCTTTACACACTGCAAGTAAGTACCATTTTTAGAACTGTATAATGTAGTTTATGTCCCTGTTCTTCTCTTCTATTGTTGGCACCCATGTTCTATTTTATAACTATGTGGCTGAGAGGGACATAAACTACGCTATACAGTTCTAAATTGGAACTTAACACCAGAGTGTAGATCAGAAACACTCACTGGGATAACTAAACGCCTGTAGAGATGGAACAGTATCAGAATTAGAAAACATATTTAAAAAGCAGCTTCTACTGGGAAAAATGACTTAAAGATTCAGTGCAGTTCTCCTTTAATGCCACGCAGCTAGGTCAGCCAGTAACCATTAAGTGTATTTTCATTTGGATAGTGGCATACCTTCACCACTGCTATTCTATGGTGTAAGTCAAACTGGAGGGCCAAGTGTGTACCCACTCTTGCAGAGTGGTTGCTGCATCCTTGGCAGAGATCCACTGAGTTCCCTTTGCTGAGATTTGCAAAGCGGCTACTTGGAGCTCAGTGCATACTTTTGTAAAACACTGTGCTGTAGATGTCCATGCCAGACAGCATTCTTGCTTTGGCAGGACAATCCTTAATGGACTTCTGTCCTGAATGAGCTCCGTCTCCCACCACCCTGCTTGGGAGATTTTGTTTCAGCTTAATACTCTAACCCAGCAGTATGAATAAATGGTGAAGACTTAAGTCCAGGAAGATATGAAAATGAGGTACTCACCGTAATTCTTGATCTTCTTGGACAAGTCTTCACCATTTATTCATGCACCCCCCTACCATCCCCCGGGCTTACTTACTCTGTTTTTGGTTTTCACCTCCCTTGTTTCAGTTTGGGCTGTGAAGATATTGTTTTTAGTTGACCTTCTTGCACAGGTCAGAAAGGACTATCTTATGCCCTTGTTAGGTTTGGTGTTTGTCTAGTTAGATTACGATGCACCTCCTCAGTAAAAAAAGTACTGAGGCAGTTGGAGGATTGACACCGAGATAGCCTACATGGTGCGAGCCAGCCTCACAGTGCCGTGCACGTGCAGTCCTACCTCCTGAAGATTTTTGGCTCCTGTCGGGACCCAGCTCCTCTGGCTTGTAACACAGCAATATGAATAAATGGTAAAGACTTGTCCAAGAAGATCAAGAATTATGGTGAGTACATAATTTTCATTTTTTGATCAATTTTGAACCAATTTAAGCTATTGGTGTATTAATGAATGGGGGAAATTTGACCAGGACGCAGGAGAAATTTTCCTATCACTTTCTGGGAAGTGCCATGGGATCTTTAACCTCCACCTGCACAACCAAAGGCAGGCAGGGCCTTGGTTTAATGTGTTATGTGAAAGATGACACCTCATAGCAGCACAGTGTCCCCTAACACCATGTTGGGCCATCAATGTGGTTATTTTTAACCAAGAGGAAAGTGCCCCTACAAAGCTACCAACATACCACTTCCTATAGCATATGGTGTTTGCTGAAGGTCTCCCATACAACTACAGACCATGTCCAATTTTACTTAGTTTCTGTGATCTGATGGGATCAAGCTCCAAAGAGGTCTGGCTTAATTAAAAATGTCTTCCTTTATTAGCCTCATACATACTAAACATTGAAATTCTCATTGATTTTTATACTTTATTTGCCAAGGACAACCCAACTGAGATGCAGCATCTAATTTACAGTGGGTTCCACTTTCTATCCAGGTTATATAATTGGACAGACTGAAGTACACATAGAGAAATGACCGTGCTGAAGGCTACGTGATATACCAGTAGATGTGATGAGATTTCTTTTATAATTTACATTTTATACTCCCCAGTGACTCAGCCTCCTTCCTCCAGCAAAGGCAGAAGTTCCTGGGGTGCAATGATGTGTGGACAGTGGCCAGAGTTGGGGTCCAAGCATGCCAGGGATAATCCCGCATCAGTCAGGCACTTTCCTTTTTCTAGGTCCCTGTCCCCCTGGGATGCCAACACTCTAGCTGGCTCCCTTCAAACACAGGCTGAATGTTCCCAAGCAGAGCCCAGTAGACGTCCCTTGACCTTCAAAGAATCAATTCTTACCATTCATTACTGGTGAGTCTATGCTGGAGGCATCAGGATCTTGTGGGAGCATACACCTTTAGAAGCTTCAGAAGTAGGGGACTGGCGTGGATGGTGCCGCCCATGAGGCAAACGTATGATGTGGTGCTCTTAGGATGGCCAGTAACCAACACCGGCCCCCCCGCCTCAGTTCTGTTCTTCCCGTCATCAAGGTAGCACTCCATGGAAGTGTTCACCATTTTCAATTGCTTCACTAGGACTAGTTCTGTTCCTCGCCACTCGCTTGATACCATAACACTTATTTTGGCTTCCTCGTCGGCGCTTATTCTTTTCTGTTTCTTTTTTAGGGCACTGAGCCCTGTTTTTGCTGGTTTTGTTTTTTTCCATAGTCAGTCATGTTCTGATCCCAGGAGCCTAAGAATCCTAAGAACAAGTCAAGCAAAAAGTTGGAGACTCCCCCCATGTGTCGGTCCCCCTGTGGGAGAAACATGTCCATCTGGGACCAGCATGACTGCTGCTGGACCTGTCTTGGAGCAGAACATGATATGGACCACTGCAATGCCTGCTTGTCCATGGACTTCTGCACTTTAGAGATTTGTGCGATGAGGTGGGGTTGGTCACCCCCCACCTTCAGAGGCAGTCATCACACTCGGGACTCCAAGGTAAGGTCCCTGGGCACTTCTACTGAGCTCCTCCCCAGTACTACATGTACTGAGAGAGATTAGGCCTCTCCTTGTTCTTGTATTGCTGAGACAGAGGGCCTGGGTGAGGGGTCTGTGGGACAGTCTGCCCCCTCCAAGGGACTGGATGCGCACCCCTCCCAGTCCGGCACCCCTCAGAGGTCCGGATGCCCACAGTGGTGAGCTCACAGCTATATACTGGGCCTACACTGGTGGGTGCCTTGGGGCCACGGCCTGGCACTGCTTTGGCTCCTGTTACTGAGGCTGGTGCTGGTGAGTGGAGCAGTGCCACACGTGTGGCCGGGTCCCCTCCTGCTGCAACTTGTGACACTGGGAGAAAGTCTCTGGAGCCAGTGGCCCATTGGAGATCTTCTGGCTCATCCCCTGAGCAGTTGGATGATTTGGGGGATGGGTCCAAAATGACTCCAACTGACTTCCGAGCTGTGATGAGGAAGGAGGCCTTTCTGGGCCTAGTTCTAGGCCTTTGGTGTCCGTGACATAGTCCTTGGATTCTTCTCAGGCTAGTGCTGACTGTGGTGCCACCCTTCTTCTGTCTTGTGCCAATGCGTACAGTGCTGGGGATGGCCCTGGGGCCAATTCTGGTGCTAGGGGCTGGTGCTAGCTGCAGTACCGGGCTGGGTTTTGGCACCATCCCCGGCACCGACTCAGACTCTAGCACTGTTCGCTGAGGGGAGTCCTGCTGCCACTCATGGCACTGGCTGTCCCTTAACTCAGATTCTTGCTCCTGGTGTTGTCTTCATGCCTAGCTCAAAGGGCAGAGCTCATTCCAGTGAGGAGAGGGCTGGTAGGTCCCAGTCAATGGCATGCTCCATGCCCAGAATTGCTGTTGGCTCTGGCAGGAGTCAAAGTGTTGACTTGGGTCCTTTGGCCTCCCCAGAACTGTCTGGGCTAGTGGTAGGTAGGGATAGAGGCCACCCTGTGGGACCTCTATGGCTCTGATCTCCTTATCTGGTGGTTCCTCCCAAGGGTACCACCTGGATCGCCTCTCTACGGTTGGGCATTCACAGGTGTATGAACTGTAAAGGCTCTCCTCTCAGACAAGGTCCCCTGTTCACTCTTGAAGCCCTGGCAGAGGACCTGGCCTGGTCTGCCACAACCTGACTCCTCCTCCTCCTCTTCTGTCTACCCCTCCTGCTCTCCCAGGCATTTTGAGTCCTACGGGGCCCTTGACCTGGGAACAATTCAGGGCATCATGGAGTGCTTTACCCACTCACCTGAGGTCACTGGACCAGGCTATCTTCCAGCCTGAAACCCCAGCACCGCCACCCTGAGTCCAGCTCCTCATCTTCGTCTTCCTCCTCTGAGGAAGAGAACTCTTCCCTCTACCATCATATGACACTGAGTACACTCGTTACCAACAGTTCCTTTCAGAGATGTTGAGGGAGCTGTGACTGTCCCATTTCTCTGGCCACAATCCTGTGTGTCTGATGCTGTCCTTCCTTGGGGAGTGTAGTCATGACTACACAGCCATACCTCAATGACCAAGGCCTTTTTTGGAGGTGTCAACAGATGTCTGGCTCCATCCCTCTGCCCCTTCTCCAGCCCAGAGGGATGTTTGTGCAGGTACTGTGCACCCTGGGGTCTCCAGAAGCCATCCCACACCCCACTTCTGGGGTCCAGCTCCTGGACACATCCTCTGGGCATAGGTGCCCAGTGCTCAACTGTTCCCTGGAGTCGGACTCGCTTGAGTTTGATGCCGGGTGTTGAAGAGTCTTCTCAGTGGTGTGCCCCATGTTGTGCATCTCTGCACACCAAGTGCACCAGGCATTATACAGCAGGCACCTCTGGGCGATGCTGGGACAGCTCTTGGCATCCTTGCCAGACTGTGAGCAAACCAGACAAGCCATACACCTTTCTGTGCAGGGTCTGGAGCTAGTGAGACACCAAGCAAGGGCATTTTGTGAATCCAGTGAGGTAGCCTCCAGGCTAGTGGGAACTGCGGTCTGCATTAGGCAGACAGTGTGGCTGCATCTTTCCAGGTTGTCACCCTTGGACCAGCATAGGGTGATCGTTTCACCCTTCCAGGGGCCCACTTCTTCTCCCGCAGGGCAGGCATGAGCTTGCAGGGCACATTCCTGCTCCCAGGCCATGGGAGCCTCTGCCTGCCCCGACCAGTCTTGGGCCTCGCCAGGCCCATGAGGGGCCACTACCTCTTTGCTTTTTTCCCCCTCAAAAGGCTGAGGGAGCAATCATTTCCCTCAGGGTTTGCCAACACCACCCTTGGTAGTAAGCTTGGCACTCAGACCCACCAGTAATGAATGGTGAAGACTGAATCTTAGAAGATATAAAAATGATATACTCACCATAATTCTTGATCTTCCAGAATATCTTCACCGTTCATTACCGCAACCCACCCACCTTCCCCCACAATGACCAGGCTTCTGTGCAGTCTTTTTCTTCTTTCTTCTCACCTTTGCCTTCCTTCTTATTAAAAAAAAAAAAAGAGAGAGAGAGGCACGTAGGGGGCAAACCACTATCAGGGACCTTGTTCTTTTTTCATGGTCCCTATTGTGGCCCTCAAAAAAAAAAACGTACAAAAAAATGTAATTAGGGGCCATTCTTATCCCCTAACCCCTCTAGTCACTTCCCCTGGTTGTTTAAAAAAAAAGACAAACAAAGAGTCACGTAAAGGTTCTTCTTATCCCTATTCTTTCTAGGTCTTCCTCTTGTTTTCTTGGGGGGAAAAGAGAGGAGCAGAGGAGAAACAGGGCAGAAAAGCCCTTTTACCTTCCCCCACCTTTTTCCCTCTATTGTGGGGAGGAGTCTATAGTTGTTTACTGTTAGATAATCTTCCCTTTCATCCCTTCTCCTTTGGGGGCAAAGGCTTGGAGGAGAGCAGGTGTAGTAAAGGATCAGGAAACATATTTGGAGTTGTAGCCCAAACTCCTTATCTAGTACTGCTTTCTTTTCCGTTGCAGTTTGCCTCCTGCATTTTCTTCTAGGTGGTCTGCCACACTTTTCTTTGTCTTAATTCCCTCTTTTTGGTGTAATCTCAATAAGAGAAAGAGAGCGTGGGGTATGAGAATCATTCACTTTCTGTGGTTTCCTTTACCTGGCAGCTGCCCTTCTATCGGGCACCCCCCCCCGTCTCAGTTATTTTTCCTCTCTTAGGGGTTGCTCCTTTACCTCTTGAGCTCCTAGATGTCTTCCCTTGACTCAAAAACCTGGGCTAGTAGTGCTTTTCTTGGGCCCTGGTTCTGCATATGTCAGGTCTCTCGAGAGCAGAGGCTCTCAGTAATTTCCTCCCATATCATACTTTAGTTACAGTATATGGGATCCCTCCTTCTGTAGTTCTCATACCAATGGATGGACAGCCCTGGCTGGCAATGCAGTTTCAGGGCTCGCAGCTCTACTCACATTTGCAAGACTTCAGGGAAGTACTCCTTCTTCTGGAATCTACCCCTTCCTGGTCTGGTCCTGTGGAATTTTTGCAGACCTTGGACTTCGCTTGAGGGTTGTTTAGTCTCTGGAGAGCAAAAGCAATTGTTTTTCTGCAGTTGCGAGTAAACCACCTCTTCTAACACCACTGTTCTCCCACTGGGAGCTCTGGGTCCCTGCTGCATGCACTCTCTCTCCTGCCCAGTTGTCCAGGTCCTCCTTTCACCACTACCAAGTCCCTCATCACAACCCTCCCTTCTCCTCTGAAAGACATTTTTTATTCCTTTGCTCCTTTTATATTCTATATCCTTTTGTTCATCCCTTGGGCTTCCTTGCCCCAATTCTTCTCTTTTCATACCTTTTGTTTCCTCTCCTGGCAAACAGAACTGAAGAAGGAGGGGGCTGGCATCCGTTACTGGCCAGCCCATGAGCACCACGTCATATGTATGCCTTGTGGGCAGCACCATCCCCTACGTCGGTCCCCTACCTCTGAAGCGTGTAATGGTGTATGCTCCCGTGGGGTCCTGATGCCTCTGGTACAGACCCAGCAGTAATGAATGATGAAGATATTCTGGAAGATCAACAATTACAGTGAGAACATAATTTTCACTTCCCACTGCACTGCCACATGTAGCCCCCCAGGTGGCAATGTTGTAGTGGTGGTAGTTGTCCTCACTCCCCAGAGGAAGAAAGAATGCTCTGGGACAATCGTTCTTCCTCCTTTAATGGCAACTTATGGTCCGAGCTCATTCCCAAACTCTGATCACCAGTGTTGCCAGCAGTGACCCTACTGCTGCGGCTACTGGCCAGCCACCATAGTGCAGTTTTAACCCGGTATCTCCAGGTTGCCAGATCTGTGCTCTAACCACTAGATTGCACTGCCTTCACTAAAATTCACAGCTAACCAAATAAAACATATCTCTGATGTTAAACTAGGAACTTATAAGTGGCAGTGTACATTACAGCATTTAGACACTGTAAGCTTGAAGGCTGGCAACACTGTGTTATATCTGAGCTTGAAATGATGATATTTAAGTGAATGAATCTCAACACGGGTAGCGGGAGAGATGTTCCTCAGAATGATTGTGTGGAGAAGAAATATGGCGAGGGGGAAGGGAAGAACATCTCTATTAGCTGAGCTGCCTACATTGGTAAAAAACATTATTTACAGTGGTAGCCAGATATGCTGTACAGTATGTCCCAGGAAATTGTTAGACGTATCTGGATACATCACAGGAAATCCCATTGAAATTAATGGGGATTTTCTTGTGTAATATAGAGACATGTACTGTATACTGGGACTGTATACTGTATACTAGGTACTGTATACTGGGACATAAATCACAGGAAATCCTGTTGAAATGAATAGGGATTTTCCATACTGGGACATATCTCTTGCTACAGTACCACTGAAAGAAGACTGAAGTGACCCCCCCCAGGACTATGTCGGTTCAGGGTATATCGGGGGGGGGCTTTAATCAGATATTTGGAGGTCTTGCTTGGTACAGACATGCACGTTATTAAGTATAAGAAAGGATACAACCCAGCTTCAGATGAAACATTGCTTACTACGGGTGCCTGTACAGTGTATCAAAAACTTAAGTCTCCTTTACCTTAGAAAACCAGATCCAACGAGAATGCCAGCCACATTTATTAGTGCTACTCCACTGTTGACTATGTTTGGGTTCTGAACCAGACCAAGAAGAGCAAGAGCCAGCAATTCACCAATTAAGTGAGGCACAAGTAGAACGGCAAAGAAGCACAAAAATCGGAGAACATCAGGATATAGTCCCACAGTCCTGTAAACATACAAGTAGTTCAAGTTCAAGATTTGTATTGTTCAACCTAAGCTGGTCTGCACATTTTTTTAGAACCAGTATCATTTATTTGAAAAAGAAGAAAAACAACAAATGATTTCAACACACACTTAATACATACAAAATTTAGGCATACCACAATTTCATCTTCAGTAATTGATTTTGGAACAGTTAAATGAACTTTCTACTAGAGAAGTATGATGGCTGTCCAGTATCTGTTTGGAATCCTTAAAAGAAAGCAGCCAGCATACTGAAACTGTTAGTGCTGTGCTAGCCGTACATTGTGCTCTGCAGTGACAGTGCACTCTGTGCAATATTCAAAGGTACAGTGAGTGCGGCACTAAATAAATACCAGGTGCACAGATGAGTGGGGCCGGCATGCACACAGCACGCACTAGTATAGCAGTTAGTGCTTCCCAAATCCTACTTTTTACAAATGCACAAGTTTTGAGCCCCTTCCCAAAAGGCATATGTACCTGGCACTGCCCCCCCACCCAACACACACACTCACCGGTCCTAGTAATGAACAAAACAAAGTTTCCTGGTTTTCTAGCAGGCTCCCCTCACACATTCTGTCCTGACAATGAATTAAACAAAGAACGTTTCCTGGTAGTAGTAGACTCTGTTTCTGTCACCCAACACCAGATGGGATACTGTTTAGATGAGCAGGCAATAAAAACTAGGAGATGGAGAGGTGTCCACTAATCTACCTAGGAAAGTTCCTTGTTTATTTCACTAGTAGACTGTGTGGGGGGGGGGAAGCTAGACTACCAGCAAAACAACATTTAAATCATTGCTGACACAGCACTGGACTGGGGAGGGGAGGATGTAATGCAGCTTTTTATTATGTAACAACTAACGGCACCAAAGATAATTGGTGGTGGTGGAGGTGGATTGCAGAACCGCAGAATACAGGAGGAAAAGCCCTCCATGCAACCAAAGGAGCAAATGCTTTGGCTCAGTGATGTGGAGGCCTGAAGAATTGGATGCCTCACCTCCTGCCATGCTGGTGACCCGGGTTCAGAAACAGATGCGAGTCACTCAGGGGCTGGCTGAGGAGAGAGGATTGAGCATCCCCAGGACAGCTCTCCTCCCTCAGGGAGGGGGGGGTTACAGTGCCTCGCTGCTTGTCTGCTGCCTGAAGGTATCTGGGTGGCAGCACACTGAGGTCAGGCAGAGAGAGAGGGACCCCAAACAGGTCACCAGGTGCATCTTAGCAGAGATGTAGCTCACACATCACGTGCATGGCACATGTGGTGGTCCCTTGGTGAAAATATGGGGAAAAACCTTTCAGATACAAGATGATACCTGACCCTCCCCACAGGCCCCTCACCAACAACTGGGCACCTCCAAAGAGACCGTCTAGCTAAGGGTGAGCAGGAGTGAGACAATCTTTGGAAAAACCGGGTGACAGGGCTGGGGAGGTCAGTTCAATGGGGGTGGCTGGGCAGCGAAGGCGGACCAAAGATAAGATAAAAAAAAGGAGCAAATGCTTGCAACATATCAGACAATGAAGCCATAATGCAACATAATACAATGCATATCATTTTTAAGTGCCTAGTATGGGTGAAGATTGTATAGGGACTTTGACTACAGCAAGTTAGTGCAAGAGCACTATCAGATTTGGGTTTGTATGTGTCTGTACTGAATACAAGCTTTCAAGGAGCAAAAGCATTGCTCATTGAAAGCCTGCATTCAATTATCTGATCATATTCCATTAATGTATCCTCACAGGTCGAGTTCTGTCAACAATTCTGATTTTACGATGTCTAATATCTTACAGTATTACAATAGGAGCTGGGAGGCTATGTACCAACTTTCTCCTGGAGTGTTGCAATAGACCCTCTTGTTTCTTAAAATGTTTCACTGTAATTAATTTATTGTAGGCCCACAGCTAAGATTCAGACCTATAGTCCTACTTGCTCTCTCTCACCCTCTCATTACTGGTGACATTGAGTCTATCTCTTGGCCGGTGCAGACCTCATCCCCCAGCCTACCCCCTCCCCCCGAATGGTGTTAATGGCTTAAAAATGACCCATCTGAATATAAAGAGTTCAGCTCCAAGCCCTGCTTAACTTATGGTGTGGACTAACCATTTTAAGCCTAATATACTTGGGAGTATCAGAAACATGGTTAAAACCAATTATCCTTACAAGCTATGCACCTTGCCTGGGTGTAATTTTATCAGACGTGATCATACTACATTGAAGACAAGGGGAGGCACCTGATTTACTTAAAATCTCATCTTGATGTCTCCTCCAATACCCCTGTCTCTCTCTTGATTCTGGCATCAGACTCTGCCATGCTGTCCTCTTATTAGGGGGCTACAAAAAAAAACCTTTTTGTGTGTATATCCCACTAGCTGGCAGCCATTAGACACTTCAATCCCTGATTATTACTGCTGTCCCTTTGTTAAACATAACAAATTTATCTTAATTGGGGATTTCAACATAAACTGGCTCAGCTGTAAAAATAAACACTTAGATTTGAAACTTAGTAAGCTCCAGCTCACTCACTCATATTATCACTGAACCCACTAGGCTAGCACACAATGGAAGTACAATACTGCCTCAATGATACTAGAGTAGATAGGATTACCTCCTCAGGAGTGCTCCCAGCTCTGCCAGTAGCAATCATTCTGCAGTTTACGGTGTGTGGAGAGATAAATCTCCAAAGGTCCCACCTAAACTAATTCATTTCAGAGATTACCCCCACTTTGATTCCAATATCTTCAAACATAATGTTGCTTGAGGCCGGCCCGGTGGCGCTGAGGGTTGAGGCACTAGACGCCACACCTCGCACCACGCTGGCAACCCGTGTTCGGGAATGAGCACGGGTCATCGGGGGTCGGCTGGGGCGGAGAAGGATAGAGTGCCTGACGGCAGCTCTCCTTCTCTGGGGAGGGGTACTGCAGGCTCCCGCCGCAATGCTGACACCTAGGGAAGCCGAGGTGGATTGCGCGGTAGGTGGAGCAGCAGCCAGCAGATTGGGTGACGGTTGGCAGAAGGGTGGAGCAGGAGGTACGTTTCAGCGTGCCTCCTAGCTCATAGCCGCTCATTGCACGCTGACATTGGGGGGGGGGAATAAGGAAGAAAACACCTTGCTCCCTCCTAGGCAATGATGCCTCCATGAAACTTCTCCAGGGCCCGTCGGACAGACCCCGCTGTGCCAGATCCACATGAACAGAACACTAGGTTTGGAGAGTGTAAGTATCGGGGGCTGCCCTCTCCACCCCATTACCCAGGGGTATACCGGGGGATATTCAGGGGAGTGTGGACGATGCACTCTAGGGGCAGATCATGACGAGGGTCTGGAGGGGTCCGAAGGAGGACGTCAGAGAGAGTGGAGGGAGAAGGCAGACAAGGAGCACAAACACAAGGATAAAAAAAAAAAAAAACATGATGTTGCTTGCACTGATTGGTCTTGTGTTTGGGTTTCTGATGATGTTTACCTGGCCATCTCTTAGTTCAATCATATTTTTTCCATTTTCCAGAATAAGTATATCCCCTGTATAGCCATGAGAGCTTGGGATCTGGTCATCAAGTGGCCTGTCTGCCCCCTTTTGTCTTTTTTTTTTTTTATTTATTATATATTTATGCTCCCCGGGTGCGATGGGGGCAGGAACTCCATCCTGCACTACCCGTCCACCAGCCCGACCAGACCCAAGACCCTCCACAGATTAGCCCCGTGGCAAGGCCAGAAAGGAAACTACCTCCCTTCCCAGAGCATAATCCAAATCTGGGGAGGCCACGACGGCAGACCGGCAGAATGGGGGCAGGGCCTCATGGAGCCCTCAGCCACCATTTTCCGCTCTTCTGTGCCTCTCCTGGTGCAAGGCGTAGCACGCATGTGTGAAGACACAGGCATGCCACACCTACTGGCTGCTGGTCTCCCTGTCTGCACCACCCTGCAGCCCCAATAGAGGCGGTCGGCCGGGTGGGGCAGCAGTCCCTCCGCCCGAGGCGGGAGAGCAGTCCCGCAGGCGCTCAATCCTCTCTCGCCCTGCCGACCCCTGACAGCTCGGGCTTATTCCCAAACCTGGGTTGCTAGTGCAGCGTGAGGTAAGGTATCCAGCACCTCAACCCTCAGCACCACCGGGTCGGGCCCTCTTTTGTCTTTTATCAGAATCAGGGATATAGCCTGGTTAACGTTTAAGACTGCTAATTTGGTTTCTGATTGGCTAAAGTACCAGACTCTTAGAAAAAAGAGTTTAAAAAGGCCATTCATCCTAACAAAACTGTACACTGCTGATCACTCCTTGACACTGTATCTGGAAACCCTCAACAGTCCTGGAACATCATTAAACAGGCCCTGGGTCAGGCTGGCAACATTTCTCCATCAGACAGGAGGCAGTATAGTGCAGTGGTTTATGGCTCTGAGCTGCAAACCTGGAGACCTGGGTTTGAATCCCGCATCTGCCACTTGCATACTATGTGACCCTGAGCAAGTCTCTTAACTTCCTTGTGCTCCCAGGTCACACCTGTAAACAAACTTCAGCTTAGTGTGTCTCTCCTGGCTAAAAATCAAACAAAAAAATAGACAGAGACAGAAACAGGATAAATTATAACAACTCTATCACAATAGCCAATACCGTTAACAATTTCTTCTCTGACCTTTCAGCATATGCTGGGTTGCCCCTCCCCCCCCCACCACCAAATTGGCTTCATCCTTAGAGCCTGATATGGGCTCCCAATTTCCCTAGTGTCACCTCAGAAATGCCAAAGTCTCTGAGTTCCATAAGCACCTACAGCTGATCCCTACTTCCAAATCTGCTGGCTCAGACGGAATCACACCCAAACTTCTGAGGGACACTTCAATGGAACTTGCCATGCCAGTAACTAGACTCATCAACTTGCCCTTAATGTCTGTAGTTGTGCCTGATCTTTGGAAGCTATCCCATATAGTATCAGTATTTAAGAATGGAAATGCAAAGATCATTAGTAATTATAGATCAATTGCTATTCTTCCGGTACTAAACAAGATCCTAGAAAAAAAATTCTTGCCTTCCAGTTTACTGAATACTAGTGTTGCTCAGATAGTGCTTTTGTGGATCCTACCACTATCTAGCAAATAGTGCTGGTATGACAGATGTAGGATCCAGGGTCAGGTAGCGATGGATCCTAGGTCAGATCCAGGGATCCTAGCTCAAACACTTAGGATCCAGGGTCAGATAGTCAATCAATCAATCAAAATCTTTATTTATCCAGGCGAACATCGTTGAGCAAGCTCATTTACAAGATGGACCTGGTTAGTACCGGGTCAAGGTAGAATTACATACAACAGTGACAAATACATCATTTTATGACAACAAATGAATACAAAGTAGGTGATCAATGCAGCAACAGAGTATTACAGAGGCAGGCATACAGGCACTTCAGATAGTGACTTTATTACATATAGATGAGTTATTTAATAGCCTAGATTAGTATGAGATCTTAACAAGGGTGCACGGTAAATAGCAGGGATGCACCGCTAAGTTAGGGAGGGTGTGTAGAATTCCTAGGAGATTGGGGCAGTGGAGCAGGGGGGCGGAAGAACAGTGAGAGTGGGGAGGTGGGAGGGCATGGTTTGTAGGGGAGTGCATAGGGGAAGGAGATTAGAGGCCGAAACCAGAATACAGGTAGATAGCGTGCAGATGCAACCTAATTGGGTGGAGAACAGTTATAGGGTTCCCTCAAAATGAGGTGAATCTATAGAGCCAGCAGTAACTCTAGTCTACACTGCATGCAGCTGAGAGCTGTGAGCCTAGACTGAAGACTTGATTCAAGGTCAAAGGCCACTGTAAAATGACCCGAGGTGACAAATGTCCAGCAAGACATTATTAAATGTACCCATAAAACAAACTGAAACATACATTTATCTGTTTATTTATTATTTATTTATTTATCAACATGTTACTGAAACTAAAAAGAACAAAAAAAAAAAATATAAACATAGACTGCAAGTGGAAGCTGCTATGTCCTTGGGAGATACAGACAGCTGCCGTGGGGGCCATTTGTGGCCCCCAGGCCACATGTTGTGTACCTGTGCTGTAGGGTTATGGCTACTGTTGTCTCCCTAAGAAGAGTTTCTTGGCTTAGATGTACCAGTCTTTCTCAGGATACCCAATGAAAAGCTATGGATTTCCCTGTTGTCCAGAATTCTCTGTTTGCTGATCAGACAGAGGCATCCATGAAAAAAATGCAGCTGCTAAGGAAAAGCCTGCAACTCCACAGAAGCAGTGAGCCAAGCTAGGCAGAGGCAGGCCTTATCAGAGGCCTTTCTACCAGGCCCAGGCATTCCCTGCTTGCCAGAAGCCAAGAGGGTATTTCAGGGGTAGAGGCAGGAGAGGTGTAAGCAGGGTTGCATCCACCTCTCAGTCTAGGACTTCTGCCAAACAGACACCCTGATGTGTCAGTGAGGGCCACCTCCTCATTGCCAGTAGGGGGCAGGCTGGCTCACTACTTCCAAGCCTGGTAAGCCATTACCACAGACAAGTAGGTCCTGGAAGTAGTGAGCCAGACACTTGCTCTAAGTTTCAAACAGTTTCCAAGAACAAGAGCAAGGCCATTCAAACCTACCAGCAGTTCAGAAACAACTCTTCTGGAAGCAGAGGTTACCACACTTCTGGAACACAAGGCTGTGGAACCCCGTTCCTTCTCTTCACAAAAGAAAAGGGTTGTATTCAAGATATTTCTTTACCTTAAAGAAAACTGGGGAGTGGTGGCCCATTCTAGATCTGAGGTATTTCAACAAGCGTCTGACAAAGCCCAAATTCAAGATGGTGATCCTAACCGTGATCCTTTCTACCCTCAGGCAAGAAGATTGGCTGGCTTCCTTGGATCTCAGGGATGCTTATGTTCATATTTCGGTCAGATACTCTCACAGAAAGTAGCTAAGGTTTGAACTGCCCTCAGGCCACTATTATTTCAGGGCAATGCCCTTTGGCCTTACCTCGGCTCCCACAGCATTCACAAAATGCCTGGCAGTGGTTGTAGCTCACCTGAGAATGCAAGGAGTGGCTGTTTCCCTACCTGGACAACTGGCTAGTCATGTGCTACTCCCCCCAACAGGTAAGGAGGGCCTTGGGGGTCTGGTACAAGATATCCTGATATCCTAAAGAAGTCATTGCTGGAACCTGTCCAGATCTTGGATTTCATAGGAACAGAGCTGGACACAGTTTAGGCAAAGGCTCTCCTGCCAGTTGGAAGGGCAGACAATCTCATTCTACTGGCAGACTCTTTTCACCTACATGTGTCTCGTTCGGCAAGACACTTTCTCCAGCTCCTGGAACACATGGCAGCATCCACAGCAGTGGTTCCAGGAGCCAGGTTTCAGATGAAGGATATTCAGTGTCACCTCAGGTCCTTTTGGTCCCAGAGAAGGGATTCCCTGTCCAAGTTGATCCCAGTGACACCCACCTTGGTACAGGCATTACAGTGGCAGACGGACAGGGACAACCTCAGGGAGGGTGTGCCAGTCCTCCAGCAATCTCCTACAGTGATTCTGACCATGGATGCTTCCCTCCTGGGGTGGGAGCTCATTTTGAGGATCATACTGCTCATGGGACATGGTCTCAACTGGAGTCTCTTCTCCACATCAACCTGTTGGAGCTCAGGGCAGTGTTCCTGGCACTTCAATCATTTGTAAAGATGGTACAAGGTAAGGTGGCTCAAGTAAGGACAGACAATACCACCACCATGTACTACGTCAGCAAACAAGGGACAAGGGCCTGTGCCTTGTGTATGGAGGCAATGAAGATCTGAAGTCTGGCTTATTCTCTCAAGACCTCCCTCTAAGCTGTGCATTTGCCAGGCAAAGACAATGTCCTGGCAGATGCCCTCAGAAAAATAAATCAGAGTCACCACAAGTGATCTCTGAACAGGGAAATACTATATGCAGTGTTCAGGAGATGGGGCACACCAGAGATAGATTTGTTTGCAGCCCCAGACAATCATCAGCTATCCCAGTTCTGTTGCAGACCTCCAGCTCTGGGTTCAGTGCCTCTGGATGCACTGATACTGGACTGGACAGGCAAATTTCTGTATGTCTTTCCCCCATTCCCCCTGATTTTCAGAGTTCTGGGCAAACTCAAGAGACAGCCATCATCAGTGATTCTGATTGCTCGAAACTAGGCCAGACAGACCTAGTATCCCATGCTGCTGTCTCTGTCAGTGACTAGCCCAATCTGCCTCTCCAGGAGGCACAATCTTCTGACCACCTCTCTAGGCCGGATCCTATACTCCAACCTCAAGTCCCTCAGGCTCAAGGCCTGGCTCTTGAGGACCTAGAGTATGCAGGCTTGCATCTCTCTGAAGGGGTTCTGGATATTTTGAGGGTTTCCAGAAAACTTGTGTAACCCCCCCTGCAAATGGGGCTTCCCAAAAGACTTCCAGGAGCTTGCTTGAATGCTCCAAGCCTGAATGGTGTTTGGCGTTTAAGCCATTTATCAGTGAGTGTTTTTAGAACCTCTGGTACTGTCTCTTTAAGAGCTGTCTGCTTGCAGACATAATTAGTTTGTATGGGGGACTGTGTGTTTCTTTGATTGAGTACCACTCGAGCTGCTGCAAATTCACTCTACTTTTGCAGTCACTAGGAGTGCAAAGGGAACCTATCTGAAAGATGTAACTGTTTGCCAGAAATCATTTACAGTAATAATGAAATTACAGTTTGTCTAACCTGCTTTCTTTGCAGTCAGAACTGTGTCTGCCTAGTTCCCCATTCTGGTTTTGAACTGCTGAACTGGACCAATCAGTGTGGGGTAAGCTAGCTCTAAAATGGTGCCTTGGACGAATCAGAACTTGGACTCATAATCTGAGCCAGCCACAAGAGGATTGTATGGGCAGTGACTCTGGGAGATGTAGTTTAGACTTCAGCACCTTTTTGGACCAACAGCAGCAGTCTATTGTGAGTGACAGCCAATCCAGTCAAGAACTGGGAGGAACTCAAAGGAAGTGCCAGTTTTGTCTGTTGGAGTTTCAGTTTAGAGCTGGCAGTGAAGGGAAAGAAACCTGTGCTCCTTCAGTGCACAGTTTCAGTCAAAAAGCGTGTGTAAGGCCCAGAGTTCGGTCTGCAGCTTGTGTAACTGCTTGTTAGGACTGAATCCGTCCTGTGAAAAGAATCAAAGGATCTCTGAAGAGTAGAAACCAGGCTCACCCTGTAGAAGACTGGAGAAATTGTTGAATTGCACTCGGTCTGTCAGGAACTGAATCTGCTGTGTGTTCTCCCGGGTATTGTGCAGTAATTGCGATCGGGATAGAGAAGCAGCCTGCCTGGTATAGTACTTTCTTTTTTTACCATATAAATGTGTGAAAGGGCCCCTACCAGCTGCCACGGTTTGGACTAGCCACTAGGGCTTGGGTACCCAGGAACAGTAACTGGTAGGGATAGGCCTGTGCACAGAGCAGTAGGTAGATAGTAAAAGTGATAAGCTAATTAACCTGATTTCCCCCTGTCCTTGTTATATCCCCCTAAATAAATCAGAGCTGCTTGTTTCAGCAAAGTTATACTTCCTGAGGTATTTGTCTGTGTTAAAGTACTGTACTGTGATTGTTGCACTGTATCTTATTTCACAGGAGGTCCCAGTGCGAGAACTAGTCCTGGGGGTAAGTGTATACTGTGAAGGTAATTCTGATATATTGTGTGGGCCACTAGTGGGAAGAAAGGGGGGTTGCAGTGTCCCAGAGGGCTGTGACCAAGTAAGTTTAACTATTGCAAACCCTGACCTCTGGGTGGAGGCACCCGCCATTGGATCCAGGCCCCTCAACCTGTTAGTGGCAAATCAGGCAGGGGTAGTAGCCCCTGGGATAGCGCCATCTAGGGGTTACACTTGCCACCAGAAACACCTATACTTCCAAGTGGAAGAGATTTACTATCTGGTGTACACAAAAGGAAACAGATCCATAGGCAGCCGGATTGGGAGTCCTGTTGGACTATTTAGCCCATTTTCACTCCTTAGGCCTTCAGCCTTCTACCTTGAAGGTACATTTAGCAGCTGTTTCTGCCTGTCTCTCTGCAGGGAAGGGTCCTTCCCTGGCCTGTCATGCAGCCTTCAAGATGTTCTTTAAGGGGTTGGTACATCTATACCTCCCCCCCACAGGAAGCCAACCCCTTCTTGGGATCTGAATATCTGCATAGTACAGCTAATGCAGCCCCCATTTGAACCCATGTCTTCTGCTGAACTCAAGTATCTGACATGGAAAACTATCTTTCTGGTAGCCATAACCTCTGCAAGGAGGATTAGTGAGCTACAGGCCTTGTCAGTGGAGCCCAACTACACAGCACGCCATAGGGACAAGGTCGTCCTTAGGACAAATAGGAAATTTCTTCCAAAGATGGTCTCTGACTTCCACCTGAATTAGTCCATGACATTACCTGTCTTCTTCACTGAACATTCTAGTTCAGGAGAATGCAGACTGCATAGCCTGGATGTTAAGAGGGCTATTAGCTACTATCTGGATCAGACAAAGGCCCATAGGAATGAGTGTACTCAGCTGTTCCTCACCTATGGAGAAGTGGGAAACGGTAAGCAAGCCACTAAGAGGACCATTGCTCTGTGGATTGTGTCTTACATCCAGTTCTGCTATAGCAAATGGGGGAAAGAGTCACCAGTGGGCCTTAGGGATCACTCTACCAGGGGGGCAGCTACCTCTATAGCAGCTACCAGAGATATCCCCCTGTTTGAAATTTGCAAAGCAGCTACCTGGAAAACTGTTCACACATTCACTGAACACTACTGCCTGGACACCCAGACCAGGAGTGATGCCAGGTTTGGCAAAGCAGTATTGCAGAGCCTATTTTCTAAGTAGGTTATGTGCCCACCTCCTTGGGGTACTGCTTGGTAGTCTGCATATAGTCAGAATACAGCAAGACTTCATGTTGTTTGAAGAAAAAAATACATACCACAGTAAACTTGTTTCTTCTAATTGAGTTTTGCTGTATTCTGACCTCCCTTCCTGCCTCCCCTACCAGAACCTGGGGGGGGGGGGGTACTGCACTCCAGCTGTTCTTTTTTAAGTGCTGCACCACTGGGGTGGCATTTTCTTGGGCATCTATGACTTGAATCTTCTTTATATCCCCTATTGTTGGGTTATTAGTCATTTGACTATTATTTTTATTAATGTTCACTGTTATTTAGTATAGTTTAGTAGCCACTATTTTAGTGCTTGTAAGAATCTGGCGGTTACATAGAATAAACCAGGGACAAGGATTTGAAAACTGATGTCGAGTTCAACGTTCTATGCATTTTCATACAGTTAACTCTTTCATTTCAGGGGCAGTTCAACTGGAAGGGCTAACTGCATATAGTCAGAATACAGCAAGACTCCATTAGAAGAAACAAGATTACTGTGATAAGTAATTTTTTCTTTCTGCTCGTAATACCCCTGCCTATGCATCCAAGGATACCACTTGCCTTCTGCACTGCCTTTTCAGATTGTTTTCCTATCTTTAAGTCATTGGTTATGATCACGGCCAGATCCCGTTCCATCTTTGTCTCCTCTTATTGATGCCATCTAGTACACACTTTTTTCATGGGTTCCACTTCCCCAGGTGTATTATCTTACACTTCTTGGCATTAAATTTTAACTGCCAATTTCTGGACAATCCTTCCAGTCTCCTTAGGTCAGCTTCCACATCTAATGCCCCCTCTAGTGTATTCACCCTGTTGCAGAGCTTTGTATCATCTGCAAACAGGCAAGCTTTCCTCTCCAGTTCATCAGTGATGTCACTGATGAATATGTTGAAGAGGACTGGACCCAGCACCAATCCCTGTGGAATGCCACTGGTCACACTTCCGTCCTTTGATAATGCCCCATTGACCAAAACTCTCTGGGGCCTATTCTGCAGCCAGTTTCTAATCCAGTTTACTATTTTCTGTCTGACTCCTGTGTGATCTAGTTTGTTAGAAAGTCTCCTGTGGGGAATGGTGTCAAAGGCCTTGCTGAAGTCTAGGTACACCACTTCCACTGCCCCACCCTGGTCCACTGATCTTCCCTGTGTCAGTCTTCACCATTCATCACTGGTGGGTGGTTGACCGGAGACAAGCACCCCACTCGAGTTTTTTTGTTGCAGGAGGGAGGAGCCAGTGCCGTTGGCACTGCCCACAAGGCTGATGCATTGCATGGCGCTCACGGGTTGGCCAGTAACAGCCTTTGGCTCCTCCTCCACCTCAGTTCTGCTTCTCCCGCTGTAGAGACAGCACCTTGCCAGCAGCTTGGAATTTGTACTGCAACACTGTGGCCTAAGTCCAATGGTTGAAGCCTCAATACTTGAAGTCATTGCTCCTCGGGGCCATTCTTGATGCCGAGCTGCTTCGACACCGATCAACTCCACTGACTCCACCTCGGTTCTGCAGCCTACTCAGTGCCATTTATCAACCAGCCGGTAAGATCTTTTCATTTTATTAACTGGCATCAAGTCTTTACTGTTTTTTGTGTTTAGTTACTGTTGCATCATGCCTGGTCCACGGGACAAGAAATGTTAGAAGAAAACGGGTCAGCCCCCCCTGCGACTGACAAATCTCCATTACCGACTGGCATGATGTTTGTCACACCTGCCTTGGACCCCAACACGACATGGACACCTATGATGCCTGCTTCTCTATGGATCACAACATTCTGGAGCATCGCATGTTAAAAGTCAGCAGGGCTCCACCAACTTTCACGGGGTGTTGTCATTCTCATTGGTCCAAGCGCAGGACTCTTGGCCCTTCTTCCAGGTAGCTTCCTGGGCCTACATGGTTCAGTGAAGAGGAGGCCTCCTCTTCTTCTCACCTTGCCATAGAGGAGGTCTCTACTGCTGTACTGGAGGTCCAGTCTGGTTCCACTCGGGGCAGGGCTGGGAAACCGCTCTGGCAGTCATCTCTTCGGAGGTGCAGGCTCCCCCATTTTTGGGTCCCATGGCTGCAGATCCTGGCGCAGGGCATTCTTCAGTGCTGCCCGTTGGCACTGCCTCAGATTCTGAAGCCATTCACAGAGCCGGTGATTGGGGTGATACCATGAGGGGTGTGGGGCTGGCCCGTGGTGCTGCTTGTGGCACCCCAGGTGGAAAAGCCCCACGGCTGCTGGTCCGGAGCTCCTCTGGATCATCTCCTCTTCAGAGCTGGATGATTTAGAGGCTGATCCAGACTGGCAGCCTGACTCCTTGGAGTTGGAGGGTTCTCCACAGCCTACCACTCTTTTGCCTCCCCAGGTGCCCTCTCGTGCTGCTCTGACTATCACCCACACCGACTCTTGAGCCAACAGTGGCTTGATGGGTAAGGTGCAGGCTGGCGGTCCCGCTGCTATGGAGGTGGTGGTCCTGGCTTTGGGGGAGGGATTGGCTACCATCCCTGGTGCCATCCTTTCTATCAAGGTCAAGACTGAACCTCCCTCCTCTGTGACTTTCCTCAGGGAGTAACTGAAATTGGGAGGTTCTTTGGCACAGGGTACGAGGAAGAGGGCTTCCTCACAGTCTAAGGGATTGAGGGGACAGGATAAGGGACAGCGGCACCCCCTTCGGGGCCCGGGGGGGAGCTGCAATGCTGAACTCAGATTCTCTCCTTCATCCCCTTCGAGGGAGTCCTCATTCGGTGGGGCTGGGGACTGCCCTTCTGGATCCATGAGGCCTTGGTCCCCCCATGGGGAAACTTCTCCTACAGGGCTCAGTCCCGACCACTTTTCTTAACATGACGGTGACTTTGCAGTCTGCAGATTCCCTGTTATGCCAGGATCACCTGTTGGGTCTTCCAGCCCTGGCAGAGGCTCGTCACATACGGTGACAGGGTCACTCATGCCTTTGTGTCCAGCTCCCCCTGTCCCAGGCCATGTTGGTCCTTCGGGGCCTTTGACGTGGTAACAGTTCAGATCCCGGACTGTGGATTTCCCCCAGTATGTTAGGGCTATGGACAAACAGGTCTTTCGACCAGTTCCTCTCCGCAGCCAAGGACTGACTCCACAAGTTCCTCAGCCTCCTCATCTTCCTCCACTGAGGAAGAGGAGTCATCTATCCACGTATCATCTGACGCTGATCAAACCCAGTATCAGTGCTTCCTAGCGAAGCTGGTCAGGGACTTGCATATTGCCTATTTTGCCCTTCAAAATACTGAGCGTTCGATGCCAGCCTTCTTAGGTGAGTTTGGGGCACACCATTTGGTGGTCTCTTTCTGGCCAATTCCCTTCCAGGAGGCATTGTACAGCACCTGGCAGCTTCCATATGCCACAGTTACAGCCCCCATGGACTGCCGGAGTTGGTACTGTGCACCCCAGAGGTCATCAGGCACTCTGCCTCATCCCACTTCGGGATTGACACGTCTGGACACCCCTACCAGACATAGACGTCCAGTCCATGACCGACTCCCGGGTCCTGACTCTGTGTAGTTCGATCGTCTGGGGTGGAGAGTTTTCTCCTCTTTGTGGATGGTGCTATCTATTGTTTCACATCAGGTGCACCACGCTGCCTATAATAGGCATCTGTGGGTCATGCTGGGCCAGGCGCTGGTATCGCTGTCTGATTTGGAGGCTACCCGGCAAGCCATAGCTCTCTCTGCTACTGGTCTGGAGCTGGCAAGGCACCAGTCAAGGGTATCTTACAACGGCAATGAGGTCACTATACGACTTGCAGGGACAGTAATCTGTATTAGGCGGATAGCATGGCTTCACCTTTCAAGGCTGTTACCTTTGGCCTGGCATAGATTACTGGCCTCCTCCTTCCGGGGGACCCATTTCTTTTCCCACAGGGTGAGACAGGAATTACAGGGGCACCTTCCTTCCCCCAGGGGATGGGGGACCCCACCTCACCCTGATCAGTCCCATGCCTAACTGGCTGGTTAAGGGGCCACTACCTCCCTATGTTTCCCCATGGGGGGGCTAAGGGATGCTATTCTCTCAGGGATTTACTGGGCCCCCTTCGGGTGGGGGCCTTGGTACTCACCCACCAGTGATAAATGGTGAAGATCAACACAGGGAAGATATGAAAATTACATACCTACCATAATTCTTGATCTTCCTGTGTATCTTCAGCATTCATCACTGAATCCTACCCACATTCCTCTCATAAGGCTTCAGTCCCTGGGCCATGCCCCCTACCTGCTTGCCCTCCTCCATGGGAATCTACTGGGGGTTTTCCCCTCCCTTCTCCTGGTGGCCTTTTAGGCGAATTCTGAGAGGGCCTCAAAGGCGGGAAAGTAGGGCCTCTGTCTGGGACATGTAGGGACTTCTGGTAGGCCCTTCCCCCTTATCCTGGGCATGATCTCAGGGGTTGGCAAATCTCCTGGGGGTGCACTGACCTTTGGGTCCCCTGGGATGGAGAGGGGAATCTGGGGCTGACTGGAACTCCCCCCACCATTTTTATTCTATCCTTTGCTGTCTCCTTCCCCTTGTGGGAGGGACGAATTAATAGTAGGGACCCCCTCTCCTTCCCCCCTTCGGAACCCTGTGGGTTCTGCTGTAAATGGTAATGGTGGGGGGAGGGACGGGCATACCTCCTAGGGGTTGAGGGTTTGAGAGGGGAGGGGCCTTGCCCATCTTTTCAGGATTCTTCTGACTTTCCTCGGAATCTTCCTTAATTGGGTTCTTACCTCTTGGAAGATCTGCCTTTGCCAGCTCTAAATCCTGAATGGGTCTTTGGCCCCCCTCTCTGCTTCCTGTCCCCTTAATTTCCCTCTCTCTCTCTCTCTCTCTCTCTCTCTTTCTCTTTCCTTCCCTTTCTGCCCTTCTGGCCTTCCAGGGACCAGGGCCTTTCTGGCCCTTAACCTCTGAGGTCCTCATCGTCCTCTGTCCTCTGGTCAGCCTATTTCTTTTTCAGTTTACATCCTTTCCTTTTGCTGTCTCTTGGGTTCCCTTGCCCCACCCTTATTTTTTCTCTATCACCTTTTTTCCTGTCTCTCCGGTGTGCAGAACTGAGGTGGAGAAGGAGCCAATGGCCATTACAGGCCAACCTGTGAGTGCCACACAATGTGTCAGCCTTGTGGGCGGTGCCGATGGCGCCGGCTCCTCCCTCCTACAAAAAGAAAAAAAAAGGTCCTGTGGGGTGCTTGTCTTCGGTCAACCACCCACCAGTAATGAATGGCGAAGATACACAGGAAGATCAAGAATTACAGTAAGTATTTTTATTTCTGGTAACCCAATCGAAGAAATCAATCATGTTTGTTTGGCACAAGCGCCCTGCTGTGAAGCCATGCTGTTTGTGGTCGAGTTTTCCAATTTCTTTTAGGTAGTCAACTATTCTCTCCTTTAGTAATGTCTCCATAATTTTTCTCACTACAGAGGTCAGTCTGACTGGGTGGTAGTTTCCTGCCTGTTCCTTGCTTCCAATGCAAGGGCACAACTGGTGCCTTTTTCCAGTCTTGAGGTACTCTGGTCCTTTCCAGAGATAAATTGAACAGCTCAACTAGTGGTGCAGCTATTTCTTCCCAAAACTCCTTTAGTATTCTGGGGTCGATACCATCTGGCCCCATGGCTTTATCCGCCTTAAGTTTGCTTTGCTCTTCTAAGACCCTCTCTTTCGTGAAGGGGCTTGTGTCTGCCCCTCCACTGTCCTGCTCTGTCTTACTTAGTGTAGATCCTTTGCCAATATCTTCTATTGTGAAGACTGAACAGAAGAATTTAACAGCTCTGCTTTATCTTCATCCTTCTCTAACAGCTGGCCTTCCCTTGTTGTTAGTCGGATTATTACCCCTTTACTCTTCCTTTTTTCTCTTATTTATCTGTGGAAAGTTTTATCTCCCTTCCTAACCCCTTGTGCTGTTCTTTCCTCTGGTTGGGCTTTGGCTATCTGAATTGCTTTCCCTGCCTCCTTGAGTTTGTTCCTATATTCCTTCCTGTCCGTTTCTCCTTTTGTTTCCTTGTACTGCTTAAAAGTTGTCTTTTTTTTTTTTGATTTTGGCTGCTTCCTGTTTGGAGTACCAGAGAGGGTTCTTCCTTCTTGTGGCTTTGCTGATTTGTTTTGCGCATTGCTCAGTGACTGTATTTAAGGCATTCTTTTAGTTCTCCCAGCAGTGTTCTGCACCCCCCTTGTTACTAGTGTCAAGCATGGTCTTAATCCTGGATTTCATTTCAGGAAAGTTTGCTTTTCTGAAATCAAGTGTCTTGGTTTTTGTATGACTTTTACCTTCCACTTTATTTACTGATAACCAGACTGATTATAGATTTCTTTTTTCTGTATCTTCTATTATTTGGATATTTTTTAGTGTTGTGATCTAGTTTTATTCCTGCTTGACAGACAGTATTTTGATATTTTACTTGATGCCAAACCTCTTTCAGTATGTCTAAAATCCTCTCTTTAATTTGTGATTTAAAATAGCAGTTGACTTGCTTCTTGGATTCAGCCAAATGTTGGTACAACCTATTGATTTCAGGATTTCATCCACACATGTATAAACAGACAAGAATAATCATGCTTTCAATTATTCCAGTATGATTCTGGGAGGGGGGTTGAATGTGTCAGTGATTTGGAGAGTGAGACAGAATGGGTTAATGCACTGTATTTTATTGACCTTACTTTTAGTCAAAAGTGTTTGCCGCTGTTCTGTAGTTTTTATGTCATGCAGTAGTTTTAGCACATGAGATAACAGTTAATCAATAATGCTCAGCACAGTGTGTTGTCATGGAATAAGGATCAGTTTAGTAAATAAACCAGTTTGTAGTTAAGCAATAATGTGTAACAGGACATGGGTTATTTTATTTATTTATTCGGCATGAAACCTCTTAGGCAGGGACTATTTTCCAAGGGGTTTGAGTCAAATACAATAGAGGACAACAAATTAGCAAGTATACAGTACAATACAGTAAGATTACAGTAGAACTACAGTAAACACTTAAAAGCACATGTAAGAAACTGTTTTACAATTGGTGCTACCACCATAATTTATCAATACATGGGTATCATGATAGCATAATACAATGAGTAAGATGCTGCATGCATGGATACACTGTGTACAGAAAGGATAGTCAGCAGTAGCGGTTGCACGATCCAGGTAGGGTAAGTGAGGAGAAAAGCTGGGATTTAAACAGATTTAAAGTGCAATCAATTTTTCGTGAAAGAAGCAGGCCATTCCAAAGTTTAACAAAACAGTATGATAAACAGGGATGGCCAAGAGAGGTTTTCCTTCATGGGAGCAGCAGAGTGTCTTGTACCACACCCCTAGTAGAGTATTTTTAGTCCACAAAGTTGAACATGGTCTGTAGACCTGGGGACAGCAAGCCTCGTAGCTTTTTTGCCAGTGATCAGGGTGTGGTATTGCATCCTTGAGTCTAGGTTAAGCCAGTTCAAGCTGCTATATCACACACAGGTGTGTGTGTGTGTGTGTGTGTGTGTGTGTGTGTGTGTGTGTGTGTCATGTTTTAGGCCAAGTGAGAAGCGGCAGGCTCTGTTTAGGAGACCCTGATTCTGGATAGCTCACTGTCACTCACAGAGCTGTGGACCATAATCAATTATTATTTTTTGTTTTGCTGTTGCCTGGTCCTCCCCGGAAGCTCAGCCCAGCTCTGTGTCCACAGTCTCCCCATGCCCAGGCTTACCCCCCCTTAGTAGCGCCACTGGGTGAGCACCCCACCAATGGACACTGGGTTGGTAAGACCCGACTTACCCCCCGGGTCAGCACCATGGGAGTGGGACCCCCATGGCGGACACAGTAGGCAGCATGGATGGTGACGATGACAGGGACATGCGTGGGGGCCGGCATTTTTTCTTTGCTTCAAGGATCCCCAGGTGCAGGGATGTGTAATGATGACCAGAGTCTGCCCAGCCCCCATGACTTGTGGCGCTGGCCATGGCAGTACCCCTAGCCTATGCCAGAGGTCCATAATATGCCAGACACTGAACCCTCCCTCCCCCTGGAGAAGAACAGCAGTCCCTAGGATGCTCAGTCATTCCCTGTCCCTGGTTGGCCCTCCGACTCCCAAGCCCATCGCCGAACCTGGGATGTCAGCACCGCAAGCAGATGCCTTGCCACTGTGCTGGTGGCCCGGCTGACCATAATCAATTATACTGGCAATGAAGCACTGTGCCGGAAGTTTTTTAATCTCTGGTAGGAAGTTGTTTCTATGCCTATAGAGTAGTCCTAGTCCAGAGTTGACATCTTTAACTAAAAGGCTGATGTGTGCAATAAAAGATAATGCAGTGTCAAGGGTAACTCCAAGGTACTTAAAGGTATTCACTTGCTCAAGGGGGTTGCAGAAGATGTAATTTTTAATACCAGGGAGGAGGGGGACTTGTTTTGGGTGGCAAAGATCATACATTTAGTTGGAACAGTCCCAGGAAGTGAGGCAGGCTTTAGAGGATGTTGCCCCTTTGTTTACGGCCAGGTCTGGACAAACCCCCTTAGTGACACATGATGGAGACACAGGGATACAAATATGGCAGACATCCTACCAGGTGTCTGAGGCTGTCCTAAAGGGCATTAGGAGGGAAGTGGAGGAAATGCTGGATTAATGGGGTAATCCAGAAATCCCACAGTCCCTGGGCCTCACCCGTAGTCCTTGTTCCCAAGCTAGATGGCTCTACTTGCTTTTGTGTGGACTATCATGGACTCAATGCAGTCACGAAGTCTGATGCCCACACAATGCCATGGATGAATGATCTACTAGACAAGTTGGAAGGGGCGACATACCTCACCACAACTGACTTGACAAAAGGGTATTGGCAGGTGGAGTTAACCACAAGAGCTAGAGATCAGTCAGCATTCATCACTCCAATAGGGTTATTCAAGTTCCAGGTAATGCCTTTTGGAATGAAGAACACCCCCTGCCACCTTACAAAGGTTGGCCAACCAGTTGTCACATGGTACTGAAGAGTACGCAGTGGCTTATCTGGATGATATTGCCATCTTCAGTACTAGCTGGAAGGAACACCTGTCCCACCTGAAGGAAGTGTTGGGCAGGATACAGAGGGCGGGGCTCACTGTCAAGGCTAAAAAATGCCAGGTGGCTATGGCAGAGGTGGCATACCTTGACTATGTAGTGGGGCTGGGGCAGCTTCACCCTAGTAAAGCAAAGATTGAGGCAATAGAGGTGTGTCTTACACATGAAACCCAGAAGCAGGTTAGGAGCTTCCTAGGGACTGCAGGGTACTATCAAAAGTCTTCTCCAATTTACAGTACCCAGGCAGCTCCCTCTGACCTGCTAAAGAAAAGAAAGCCCAAAAAAGACTGGGAGCCAGCCTGTGAACAAGCCTTTGTATGACTAAAGGAGGCACTATGCAGTGCCCCTGTGTTAGCCAGTCCAGATTACAATAGTTAGTTTGTTGTACAGACAGATGCCTCAAATGTGGGGATTAGAGCAGTCCTCTGTCAGACCTCTAATCAGGGAAAAGAGCATCCAATAGTGTACCTTAGCAAAAAGTTACTTCTCTGGGAGCAGGCATATTCCACAGTGGAAAAGGAATGTCTTGCGCTGGTATGGGTCCTGAAGACATTAGAGCTGTACCTCGATGGGAAATGCTTCTAGGTACAGACCGATCATAACCCCCTTGTGTGGCTAAATCAGATGGGTAAAACAAATAGTTGTCTCTTAAGGTGGAGTATAGCCCTACAGGTCTACCGTGACAATTACCCACAGGGCTGGATTGGCCAGTGCCAACGCAGATGGCCTATCTCACCAGTTAGAACAGTAACAGAATTTGTGAAAACATTATCATGCGGTAGGGGGTGTGTTCCCACAAATTCAGTCTAGGAGGGAGGGATGTAGTGAGCTATGCCACTGCCAGTCAGATGTACAGCTATATGGTGTTGTATTCTATTATATTTTGTGTATGTTTAAAATGTCACAAGGAATAATGGATAAAAGGGTCACATGAACAAAGAGAATGTATTGTTTTTTTTGAAGGTCTGCAAATTCCCTGTGACCTAAGAGAAACTGGTTTTCCCAGGGAAGCTGGAAATTGCATTTCAAAAGAGTCTTCCTGGCTAACTAACACAGAGGTCATAAATCTATCACCTGTAATAAAAACTGTCACTTGAAAAGCCAGACTGCTTCAGAAGACAGCATTGGGGTAGCTATTAAAAAGGAAAATGGTTATAAACTCAGAAGATGTTAACAGCTAGCCCTGTCATAAAAAAAAAAAACTTTACACTTCAAAGGACAGTGCTAGATTCCAGGAAACCATCATGGTATAATTAATTACATTGGTTAACTAGCAGCATATTGGAATTGTAAGAGAGTTTGACTAATAAAGTTATGAGTCCCTTAATAAGAATTTTTTGGGAAAGTACAAGGGTTTACATCTACTGGCCCAAAAGTTTGGACCAGACCAAGACCTACAGACTGCTTTGGGCCACAGGTATTTAAGACCCTCTACAGAGCATTTTGAGGACACTTTGCTTTTGGACACTCTCCTGACCACAAGAGAACAACTGCCAGCAGACACACAAGAAGCAAGACTGCTACAGAAAGGACTGAAACCTTTGAAAAAAGTTTCTTTTTCTGGGCTTCATTTCACTACTAATTTAAGGTAGAACTTTAAATAACTGTTATAATGCATTGTTTTTTTATATATCCACTTTTATTTGTGTTATTCTGTGACCAAAATTTTCCACACCTTTTTGTTGTAATGTATGATAATTATTTAATTATTTAGTAAAGACATTTGTTTTGTTTAAAAAAACCTGCCTGAGCAAGATTTCTATACTGTGTGTGTGGCTGAGGGATGGTTCAGTAATAATCTGTGACTAAACTGTTTTTGGTAAGGGGTGCCATCATAAGCTACCAACTTGAACAACGGTCTGAAAAAGGAAAGTCTGGGTAAAGATAGGGGAATTACCGATGTCTCAAGGAAGGGTCTGTGGGTATTTTAACCAGCTTATTGCACGCCTTGTGGGAGAAGGCAGAATCAGGGTTACAATGCTACCCTGAAGACGCTGTAATGCCTAGATCTTTCCCCTTTGTGTAACAACCAAGAAGGGTTCACATTTGGCTACAAAATTCGAGACTAGTATTGTACCCTGATCCACAGTAAAGAGGGCACCCTGGGACCCTGTGGTGAGTGTTCAGTTGTGAACTCAGTGAGCACTATAGAAGAACATGAAAAGGGTGTCCCCTGTTTCCCTCTCCCTGTTACATATTGCTCTTAGGGGTGGGCACTGTGAGCTAAGTGGACCTGACCCTCAGGAGTGGGGTTGTGACACTAGTAAGGTATTGTGTAGTAAAAACAATTACAAGAATGTGATGCTGACTAGTATTATCAGCACAGTTTAGGTTCCTATTCTAACCATGCACTGATGTCCCCTCAACAATTTTGCAATACACACATCACCATCAGTGCAATTTAGACCATTTAAACAATTTGTTCCTTTAAGTCCCTCTACCCTGGATTCCTGCAGAATCAAAAATAAAAAAACATGCCAAAGACAGTTTGTTCCCTTTTAGTCTCACCACCCAGCAGCTTTCCTTAATTCTCTCCACCCTGGATCCCTGTAGAGTATTATCAGTACAGTTAGGTCCCTGTACTACCATGCACTGATGTCCCCTCAACAATAGTGTAATAAAACATCACTGTTTGGGCAATTTAGACCATTTGAAACAATTTGTTCCCCTAAGTCCCTCTGTCCTAGATTCCTGTAGAGTTAAAAATGTGAACGACAACAGTGTTCAAGACAATTTGTTGCTGGAGGAATGGGTGAATGCCACAGGGATGACCTTTTTTGGGAGGTTGCCTGGATGGGGTAGAGGAACAGTGGTCAAAGATAAAAGGGAGCACAGTAAAGGCAACAAACCTCTGTGTCAAACAAGTGAGTGAAAGCAAGATGAATAAGAGACAACTATGGTTCTCAAAAGAGGTGGCTGAAAAAGTAAAGGCTAAAAGGGTAGCATTCAGAAGGTATAAGAAAATGCAGAGGGAGGAGGATAGGGAGGTGTAGCATCAGAAACTGAGGAAAGCAGGGAAAGCAGTCAGGAGCATAAAGAGCATAAAGGTGCAAACTGAAGAAAGAGCATAGCCCAGGAGGTAATGAATGGTGACAAGACATTTTTTATGACATGTAAGTGAAAAGTGGAAGACCAGGGGTGGGCTGTAATATTAAAAAGGGAAGGTTGGACTGTGCAGAGGGGAACCAGGAAAAGGCAGGCATCCTGAACAGATATTTTTGTTCAGTGTTCACAGAGAAAGGATAAGGGGAGGGGCCTCAAAAAGTAACAAAAGCGTTTAAGGGATGGAGGTGGACACTAGTTCTTTTAGGGAGGCGAGAGTACTGAAGAGACTTGCTAATCTGAAGGTAGACGAAGCAATGGGGCCAGATGGGTGCATCCAGGGTTATTGAGGCAGCTCGGAGAAATACTGGCTGCACCTCTGACAGTCCGATTTAACAGCTCACTGGAAACAGGAGTGGTTCTGGAGGACTGCGGGTGTAGTCCCACTAAACAAAAATGGTAGCAGGGAGGAGGCTGGTAATTATAGACTAATCAACCTGACAATGGTGATGGGAAAATTAATGGAATCACTGTTGAAGTAACAGATTGTGGAATATCTTGAATCCAGTGGGTTACAAGACCCAAGTCAGTAAGGTTTCATAGGGGAGAAGTCAAATCAAACGAATGTGGTAGATTTCTTTGACTGGGTGACCAAGCATTTAGATCAGGGTGGAGTGGTGGACATGGCCTACCTAGATTTCTGTAAGGCTTTCAACAATGCTCCACATAGAAGACTAGTAAGCAAGCCAGGTAGCTTAAAAGTGGGTCCAAAAATGGTATACTGGATAAGAAATTAGTTAGGGGATGAGAGACAGTGTGTTGGTAAATGGAGTTCACTTTGAGGAAGGGTCGGTGACCAGCTGGGTGCCTCAGGATCAGTGCTGGGACCAGTCCTCTTTAATGTCTTTATAAGTGACATTGCAGAGCAGCTGGAAGGAAAGGTCTGCCTCTTTGCAGATAACACCACAATCTGCAAGGGAGTGAACACTATGAGGGTGGGGTGGAAAGGATAAGTAGAGACCCAAGAAAACTAGATGAGTGGTCAAGGATATGGCAGCTGGGTTGCAATGCAAAAAAGTGCAAAATAATGCACTTACAGCACAGAAACCCAGAGATGGAGTACAAAATTGGTCGAATGGTACTGATAACCACCAAGCAGGAAAGAGACCTGGGTAATCATATTGGATGACCTAAAGGTGGCCAGGCAGTGTGAGAAGACAGTATGGAGGGCAAGTGGGATGCTGGAGTGCATAGGGAGGGGTATCACCAGGAGAAAGAGTAAAGTGGTGTTAACTTTTGTATAGATCACTGGTAAGACTCCACCTAGAGTATTATGTCCAGTTCTGGAGACCACATCTCTGAAGGGACATAGACAGAGTGGAGGTGGTCCTGAGGAGGGCAACTAAAATGGTGCAGAGTCTGCATCAAAAGCCCTATGATGAGAGACTAAAGGACCTCATTATGTACACCCTGGAACAGACAAGGGAGGGGGAGATAAGATAGGATCCTTTAAATACCTCATGGGGGTAAATAAGGTACAGGAGAGGAATATTTTTCAGAAGAAATGGTGCTCAAGAACAAGGGGACATGCTATGAAACTGGAGGGAGGTAGATTAAGGAGAGACATAAGAAAGTACTTCTTTACGGAAAGAGTGGTGGATTCCTGGAGTAGCCTTCCAGCAGAGGTGGTTGGGCAAAAACAGTGGTGGGATTCAAGAATGCATGGGATAAACACAAGGGAATCATAGTGGAATTGAGGGGAGAGAGAAAGAGCTGTAGCCCGAGCACAGTCCGCGGTAATAATGTAGGTAGGGAGAAATGGTCAGACTGAATGGGCCAAGCGGTCTTCATCTGCCATCAAATTTTATGTTTCTATGGGTCTGCATCAAAAGACCTACAAGGAAGGACCTCAATATGTACACCCTGGAAGACAGAAAGGAGAGGGGGAATATGATAGAGACATTTAAATACCTCACAGGGGTAAAAAGGTAGAGGAAGGAAGTATTTTTCAGAAGAAAAAGTGTTCAAGAACAAGGGGACATGCGATGTAGCTGGGAAGTTAGAGTCAGAAGAGACGTGAGGAAGCACTTATTTTTATTTTATTGAATACAATCGAAATTAATACCTTTGAGTCAGAGACTCCTTTACAAAGCCTCCACGTCATAGAAAACAATGCAGAGCATACAGTGTACAGACATCACAGTATAAATAGCAGTGTGGGAAATATCACACCTTATGAATGATACATGGTAAAGTACAACAGGTGGATGTGTTACAGGGTAATTTCAACAATCAAAGACAATGCAGTACAGTGGCAAAATACAACAAATACAGTAACTATCGTGGCACTCTAGAAGCAGGACCAAATGGGTCCATTGTCATGGCAGTTATAGGTCTTGGGTAGGCCAGGTACAGTCGCAGGTGGAGTCATGCAAGATATTGCTACGGCGACATAAAGAGTGGTGGATTCCTGGAACAGCCTTCCAGCAGAGGTGATGGGGGTGAAAACAGTGATGGGGTTCAAGAATGCATGGAATAAGCACAAGGGAATCATAGCCAAAAGGAAGGGGAGAGAGAAAGGGCTGTAGGTTGGGCACTGTCTACTGTAATAGTGTAGGTAGGGAGAAATGGGCAGACCGAATGGGCCAAGCAGTCCTTATCTGCTGTCAAATTCTATGTCTCTATGTAAGTGGAGAACTGCAGGGAAGGGAGGAAGTGCCACAAAGATGCAATGGGGATCAAAGCTGCAGAACTGAGAAAGTGGTGGAAAAAGTTGAGCTGTGGCAGCAGGGATGGGACAAAGTGCTGCAGAAAGAACAGTTGCATAAGAACTTACCAAAACAGCAGATCTTTGAGGCGATCTCAGTCATCAGGTTACACTGTAGGAACTTCACCATCGGTGAAGCAGGATCCACATGGAAGGTTTTCAGCAGTACAACTGGGGCTGCCCATGTCTTCGACATCCGTCAACATCACCAACCCTATAAAGGCATGCGTAGCCCCACTCCCTCCTCAGTTCTTTCCCCTGGAGACAAAGGGAGCATAGCAATAGCCATGGGGGACAGAGTGGGGGGAGAGAGAGAGAGACAGAGAGAGATGCCCAGACCTATAGCATATGAAAGGCTGGATACACCAGACAGCCAGTTCCCAGAAAAGAGCCCCAAGAATGGTGGCAGAGAAAGCAGACCTAAGTCAGCCTGCTGGCACAGTGGTTGGATTTCTGCTTGCGATGTTGGCAACCCAGGTTCGGGAATGGATCTAGGTCATCAGAAGGCCGGCCAGGGGGAGAAGGATTGAGCATCCCTAGGATTGCTCTCCTTCTCCTTGGGGGGGGGGCTATGCTCTTGGCACAGGAGCAACACCTGGTGGAGGCTGGGTTTGTCGCCCTGGACTGACGCAAGATTGAGTATCTCTGGGGCGGGACAGATGCTGGCGTCATTGCATGTATCCGCCCCAGCTTACAGGGGACAAAAATCCTCCAAGCCTGCCGCCTAGATGAAGCCCTGTCTCTAGGCTTTGATTAGCCTCCTGGTCCCAAGCTCTCCCAGTAGATACCAGTATTGTGGTACTGGTGCCCTCCATGGTGCTGTGACCCTGCCCCCTTGGGGGTAAGCTGGGGCAATCGGGGGAGAACGAATAGGCTTAGTAGGAGGTGGAAGCCAAGGGGATGCCATGACTAGGGCAGAAACACCAGCAGCAGGTGAGAGGCAAAAAAGTAGAATATAAAAAAAAAAAGGAAAGCAGACCTGATGACAGATCCCCTCGAAGATATATTTTTACGGTAAGTTCTTACATAACTGTTCTATCTTCTTCTGGGATATCTCAGTCATCAGTTCACACTGTAGGAATGAGTCCCAAGCAGTTACAGGTACAAACAGACAGTTTGGGAGGAGAGCTCACCAATAAACATAAGACAGGAGGCCCTGCAGCACAGCCCTGCCAAAACCTGCACAGGCTCTTGAGGCAGTATATGGACTGTAGTGCTTGGTGGAAGTATGGATGGTACTCCAGGTGACAGCTGCACATGTCAGTGGCTGAATCCCCTCAGAAACAAGCCACAGAGGTAGCCATGCCTCTTGTGGAGTGAGTCTTGACAACACCAGGCAGTTCTTTGCCATACTTGTTGTAGCAGAACACAATGCAATTTGCCAACCATTTGGATATATATTGCTTAGAAACTGAAGCACTCTTTCTACCTGTTTAACACCTTATGTGATGGTGAGTTGGGGATTAATGAAGCCCACCACTTGACAAACAAGGGCCTTGTTAGTCAAGCAATGGCCTTCATTAATCTCCAGCTTGCCATCATAAGGTACTAAATAGGAAAGAAAATTGAGCCCCATTCATTTCAATGGGGTACCCCCCACACATTTTCCCTTGTTGGATGTCATAGCAAGGGGGCGTGTTCATCGATCGGGAAGTAAAAGAATTGACTGGCCACCATGTCGGGGCCAAAGTACGACCCCTTGTATCTGAATATAGACACAGAATAAAATCTTGAAAATGGGGTGGAATTAATTTTGCCGACATAAGGCATAAAATAAGGTAAATCAGTTTGAAATTAAATAACATAAAATCAATTTAACAAGCCATAACTCCATCAATAATTGGAGTTAAGGGAGAATTTATATATCAGAAAGATCGCAATGAATACTACAACACTAATATATAATCCCCCCATAACATTCATGGGACATGCACTGTACCCTAAAATTACCTCCAAACTTCACCATGGTGCCAAATCCACAATGAAACCTGACCATCATCAAAAATGCACTAAAGGTGTATCTTAACATACAAAAAAGTACTGATTCCTAGGTAAAAAAAAATGAAAAACTAATTTTTGCCCATATACTATCAACTGCCAGCAATTAAGAGGGATACTTAATGTATTTTTATTCTTTGAAGTGAGCTCCATAAAACCAATTACAACCAAGCAGAAAACTTGCTGCAGGGCCCAGAGGGCCATGTGCTTCCATAGCCAGATAGATGTGAGCACATCTGCAGGGATGGAAATGCAGGACCCTTTGGACTTTCAACTTCCATAACCAGATGGATGTGTTAGGACCTGCATGAATGAAGATATGATTATATTATCTCAAAAAATAGGGAAATATTGCATTAGGGTTTCCAATCCTAACTCCCCACCCCCACCCAAAGCAGCAAAAGGAAAAAAAAATACGGTATTCGATGTCCTGACTCTTGGCGAATCAGAGGTGAGGTCTTCCTTGGGGTTCTCAACCCTAACACTCACCCCACTCAGTAGCACAGCACTGTGGTGTGGGAGTCTGGTATTTGTTCACATCAGGAATCTGCTACATGACAAAGAAGTGAACACTAATGGGAATATATATTTATTGTGTTTAGATACCTCCCTTGAAAAATCCAGTTATGTAATTGTCGAAATGTTGGGAATGATGTGTGGTGTCCTGTGATGCTTTACAAAGTATGGAATAAATTTTATAGAGAAATAATGAAAACAACTTGAGTTTATGTATTTGGTGATCTTCGCGGATATTTTTTTCAGCAGGTCACACCTTTGGAACTATAACCGTCAGGCACTAGGACCACATGGAAACATTTTTGCTAGCAATCTACCAGGAACCACCCACTGTGACATAACCATGTCAATGTCCTCCCTATATTGCTGTGGGTGGGCCCATGATCTCTTCAGTTCTTTTCCCGCCATCGCCCATCACATATTGGACTCCATGGAGACAACGCTGCTTTGGTCGACAGCCAAATCTTAATTTATTTTCCTATCCACAACGTTGCAACCTTCTTCCTCTCATTCATCTGCATCCTCGGTGCCCATTTTGGAGCCAGAGGATGAGGACGAATATAACTCTGACTTTCTCCCTCCTGATGAGGATGGAGATGAGGGGCAAGGACCCTGTCCAGATCTCCCTTCCACTATTTTCTCTGGGGGTAAGGACTCCACTAAACATAGCCCAAAGTATCCTCCTGATGACCCCTCCTTCATTTCTGTGATGAAGCAAATGCAGGTTGCTATGTGGTTCGACGCTACAGAGCAGGATGTTACCAGGAGGAACCTGACTATCTGGAATTGCTAGATTCTCCCCCATAATCATTCCCCCTCTGCTGAATGCCTATGGGGATGCCATACAGACCAAATATGGTCCCTGCTATGCCCAGAAAAGTGGACAAATTGTATCAGGTCCCCTCTGAGAAACCTTATTTTGTAGGACAACCACAGGCCTGTTCAGTGGTGATAAATGTGGCCCATGAAAAGGTCCAAGAGGCCTCAGCATCTCAGCTCTCTCCCCCTGGACATGGAGTCTGGAGTGCCCTCAGAAACAGGAGCTGCTTAAAGCCCTCCAGTCAGGGGCAGACATGAGTAAGCATCTCTTGAGACCTGCCTATGATGCTTCAGATGCCTGTACCACAGCATCTGTGGTAGGAGTCTGCCTAAGGAGGCATTCCTAGCTCAGAGTGTCAGGATTTGCATTCCATTTTGAATGCCCCTTTCAGGGGTTATAAGCTCTTCAGAGTGGAAGTGCAGGATATTCCTAATAACCTGCAAGCCTCCATGAGGACTCTGTGGTCTGTCCACTCCCTCTACCACACCCACCCAAAAAGTGAGCAGAGGCTGCCCTTTTGGAGTGCCTCCCATAGACCCAGGTCTGAGACCAGACAGCCGGGGAAGCGCAAAGCAGGGACAGCCTTGCCTACCCCCACCTCCACCACGGAAAAAGCCCATAGAGGTAGAGGAGTAGCCCAGGCTGCAGGTTCTGCTTTAGCCTGACTCCTTGCTTGACCCCCTCCATCCAGTACCCCAGGATGTTGTGGTATGGGGTCACTTCTCCCTCCACTTGGACACCGCAATTCATAGAACCAGGTCATACTCCAGAATTTCTGCAGCTACCTTCAGATCTTCCTCACAACCCTGCTACTTACCCTCCCAGTCATATACCAGTGTTGCTAGGGGAGGGCCTTACTGTGCTGTGAAAAATGGCCAAGGATCAAAGGGATAGGGGGTTCTATTCCCACTTCTTCCTCATCCCCATGTCCACAGAGGACTTGTGACCCATCCTAAACTTAAGAAACCTGAACTACTACATCAAGTACAAAAAGTGCAGGATGGTAACTCTGCAAGGCCTGCTGCCTGTGCTACAGAAGGGAGATTGGATATGCTTCCTAGACTTGCAGGATGTTTATCTGCACATCAAGATCTGCCCTCCCCACAGGAAGTACCTCAGGTTCTTGTTTCAGGGGTCTCACTACCAGTTCAGGGTAATGCCCTTTGACTTGTCTCCTGCACTTTGGGTATTTACCAAATGCTTAACAGTAGTGACAGCAGCCCTCAGGAGGGAGGGACTCTAAGTATTCCCCTATCTGGACGACTGGCTGCTCAAAGCCCAGTCCAAGAAGCAACTGTCTCTGATCCTAACGCATACCAGGCAACTTTTCAGCACATTGGGGGTCACAGTCAACCTGTCCAAGTCTGTTTTGACTCCATGCCAGTGTCTCCAGAACATAGGAGCTATACTGGATACTGCCCAGGGTTCAGCTTTCCTGCCCCAGGACAGGGCAGAGTGCCTGATAGCACAGACCCGGGAGCTTTACAACACCAGGTATGTCACAGCCAGGATATTCCTGAGACTGCTGGAACTGATGGCAGCAGCCATTGTCATGTTCCCCCTGGCTCACTGCATATGCGTATCCCTCACTGGACTTTGAGGGTCCAATGAGACCAATGCACCGATGATCTCAAATAGAAGGTTCTAGTAACTTCACCTGTAAGGAAAGTGCTGCTGTGGTAGATGGAACCCAGCAATTTGCTCAAGGGAGTTCCTTTCCTCATTCCTTCTCCTCATCAGATCCTCATCATGGATACCTCGGGGATGGGCTGGGGGGCATATCTGGGCCCTCACCAGACCCAGGGGAAATGGACTGCAGTGGGGACTTCTCTCCATATCAATGTCCTAAAGATAAGAATTGTTCTATACGGCCTGTAGGCCTTCCAGAGCCACCTGTCCTCAGGTCCTCTGAAGTGCAGAATGACAACATCAGTGTAGTGCACTACATCAACAAGCAAAGGGGAACTCATTCTTACCTCCTGTGCAGAGAAGCAATGAGGGTTTGGTACTGGGCTCTAGAACACAATCTAGAATTGTCAGCAGTTCATGTTCCAGGCATCCAAAACTTCTTGGCAAACAGGCTAAGCAGGTCACAGTCCAGAATGCATGAATGGGAGCTGCTGATCTAGGTGATAGAAGACCTGTTTGACAGGCGGGGCCATCCATACTAACATACTAATTGCCAGCAGATTAGGCCTTATGGTCTATCGAGTCTGCTTGAACCTCAGATCCCTAGTTGGGTGCCTTGGCCCTCCCCCACCTCGTGTTCCAGAAACCCCTATCATCCATCCCCACCCCCCTTGGCCAGGCCATCATCTGGTACATCCGCTTTCTGTCTCTGTACCACACTCTCTTGAAGCCCTCCACTGTGGTGCTCTGAACCAGCTCGCCAGGCAGTGCATTCCAAGGGTCCACTACCCTCTCAGTGAAAAACCTCCTCCTCTTTCCCCCCCTCACCCTTCCACCTTCCAACTTCAAACCATGCCCTCTGGTGATACCTTCCTGCTTTAGTCTAAAGATCCCCTCCATGTTTACCCTATTTATTCCCTTGAGGTACTTGAAGACCTCAATCATGTCCCCCATCTCTCCTCTCCTCCAATGAAAACAGGCAGAGCTCCTCAAGTCTGTCCTCATACGTCAAATCCCCTAGTCCTCGTATCATCTTAGTTGCCCTCCTCTGTACCCTCTCCAGGAGCTGTATGTCCCTCTTCAAGTGTGGTCTCCAGTACTGTACACAGTATTCAAGATGTGGTCTAACCAGTCCATTGTACAGCGGCAGAATCACTTCCCTGCTCCTAGAGGTGATCCCCCTTTCGATGCACCCCAACATCCTGTTTGCCTTGCTACCCGCTCTCCTGCACTGCTCAGAGTTATTCATACATGCATCCACCATGACCCCTAGGTCTTTTTCTCCTGATCCAGAGTTGGATCTTTTTGCATCCTCCCCACTCAACACAAAACTGTGACTTTTCTGCCTGCTTGATCCAGGGCCTGGAGATTTTGGTGAGATGTGTTGTCCCTCTCTTGGAGCAGGAGGTTCCTTTATGCTTTTCCTCCTTTCCCACTGATTCAGAGGGTAATAATCAAGCTCCAAATTGAGGGAGCCACTCTGATTCTGGTGACCCCTTTTATGCCTCGTCAGATATGGTTGCCATTACTGCAGCAATTAGCAGTGGAACCTTCAGTTACAAGTCCTCAGGGTGTCTTTGCGTACTAACCTTAGTTTTTATGGAAGGTGGTGTCTGAGTTTACTTTAAATCAAACCATCCACCTGCCTGTTTATTATCCAGACCATGCCAATCCAGGGGAAGCATTGCTTCATATGTTGGATGTGCACAGAATACTTAGATACTATACACACAGTACAAAGGACTGCAGGAAGTCCTCACAGTTATTTGTTTCTTTCACCCCAGGAAAGAGGGCATTCCAGTTTCTAAACAATGTTTGTCCAAATTGTTGGCCAACTGTATTATCTTTTGTTACAGGAAGTACGGTAAGGAACTTTCTGGGTCTGTGAAGAGCTGTTCAACCAGAGGAATGACCACTTCAGTTGCCTATTTCTGGGGTGTTTCAGCTGCTGAGATTTGTGCTGCTGCAACTTGGAGTACTATCCACACTTTTACAAGGCACTACAGTCTGGACATTGCCTCTAGAAGAAGGCAGGTTTTGGCCTAGTTGTGTCACAGTGCCTCCTTTCTTAGGCTTCTGCCTTCCAGCCACCCAGACTGTACACCAGTACTGTTTGGGACTCGTTCAAAGTATGACCTGCTAAAAGAGAAATCCTCAAAGAAGATGGAACAGTTATGTAAGAATGTACCACAACAGTAGATCTTTGAGAGAATCTCTTTCAGCAGGTCATGCCATCCCCACCCTCCTTCCCCCTTGGTCTCAGAGTTTCTCTTCTCCTGTCTCTCTTTCTCCAGGAGGATATACCTGCTGTTCTCCATTTGCCTAGTGGTGGAAACCTCTAGCTCCCCCTCAGTCCCTCACAAGCAAATCCTTGGTGGATGGTCTCTGGCGGGAAACTGAGGAGGGTGCAGAGCCACCCTTGGCTATATAGGGAGGACGTTGACATGGTGATGTTGCTGTGGGTGACTTCTGGTAGACTGCTGGCAAAAATGTTTCTGTGAGCTCCTCCTAGTGCCTGACAGCTATAGTTCCAAAGGTGTGACCTGCTGAAAGAGATTATCTCTAAGATCTACTGTTATGATAAATTCTTATGTAATTGTTCTATCTTCTTCACGAATATCTCTGGCAGTCCACCAGAGGCCGATCACGATGATGTCAGATGTGGACTACTACATAAACACGGGCAGCCCCTTCCCTCCTCAGTTCTTTTCCCCCCATTGACCATATTCATTGGACAGTGCACAGAAATGCCACTACAATAGCTGCCGTTTTCTTTATTTCCTCCCCATAGTTAAGTAATCACTTTCATAAGTGATTTTCGATGGTGTGTATGTCATCAAAGGAACCGTCAAAACTGTTCCATTATTGTGAATGCGGTGAAAAGATTTGCACTGGCAATTCACACAACATCTGCGTGTGTTGCCTCAGTCCAGACTACAATGTGCAAGCCTGCCAGATTTGTAAAGGGTTCAATGCAGCTACCCAGCAATGTCAAAAAGGCACTTTTGAGAAGCACCTTTTAAAACAGAAGGTAGCTCGCATGAAGAAAGAGCTCCAGCAAAAGAGTTCTGCCACAGTGGCAGCCCACTCCTCCAGGTCCGGGTCATCAAAATCTGAGGAGAAATCATCTGGGACCCACAAGCATAAACACTTGGAGAAGGAAAAAGGAAAGAAGGCCTTCCCAGTGCTCTCCAGATCACCCCTTTGCAAGTTATTACCTCTACAGTGCCATTAACCACTCTGGCAGTGCCGCTGCTCACCACCCCGCCCATCAACCTAACTTCCAGGTTCGGGTAGGCCATAGGTGCCACCAGGACTAGTACAGCTGGTGTGTCACCACTGACATCGGGAGTCCTGCCTCCTTTGTCAGCTTCCACCTGTGCTCCCGTCGACCACACAGGTGCCGACATCCAGGCGGTGCTATCGTCCTTCACAGACATGCTCTGGTGCCTGTTGCCTCCTTCTCCTGTATCAAGAGGTCCATCAACAGGGCCTGCAATTTAAACCCCCTTGACGATGCATCCTAGGGCTGTGTCTCAGCTGCCTCCTCACCAGCGCACTGCCTTTGACCTGTCAAACAGACCGATGATGACTTTGAGTATAATCTTAATCTCATGATGCAGGGTGATGAAGAGGAGGCTGAAGACTATGTGGAAAGTCCTTATGAAAGAACTAGTTCCACTGTCTCTACCTGCAGTGAGGACTTGGTGGTTTGCACCCCACAGTCCCCTCCAGAGGATCCCTGTTTCATTATTTATTTATTTATTCATTTATTTGAATTTTGGTAACTGGGTGAGCCCACTGAGACCATGCAATCCCTTTTTGAGGGGGTGACCCAGGCAGAACAATACAGTACAATACAATACAATTCCATATAAACAAAGAACAGGAATACAAATAATGAGCAGCACATGTTATGAACAGCAGATATACAATCAGTGAACAGTTGACGAGGGCAGCTAAACAGCAACGAGTACACAGTAGAGTCAGGGGTGTACAAGGTAACAAAAGATGCAGCAGTGAGAAAAATAAAATAAAAAAATAAAGTCATATACAGTGAGATATACAAATTTATAGAGAAATATTCATATTTACAAAACTTCAGTGTAGTAAATTCAATTGAGATTTCTTCGGCAGAATAAAGACAGAAAATAGGATTAGGATGTACATAATAGAGCAAAGAGAAGTTCTGCTTTGAAAAACATGCACCAGAGCTCATTATTTTAAAAGTAGGGTACAGAGAAAACAGTGATTAGTGAAAACAAACGCAGGTAGGAGGTTTGAGCATGTGAGCAGCAAGCAATTTTTTGAACAGTGATAGGGAAGGGCACGAGAGGGAATTAGGCGGTAGGGCATTCCAGGCTGTGGTGGCAGAGCAGGCAAAAGATCACCTTCCAGTGAGACGGCGGGGTATCAGAGTTGCTAGAATAGGTAGTATGGAAGATTTGATTGGACGAACAACTTCTTTACGATAGACAATTTCCCTTAGACAAGGTGGATTGAAACGATTCACCAGTTTACATTTAAAGCATATTGTGAGGTAACGTAGCCTTGAGTCATAATCCGGGCAATGCAAGGTGGTCATGATATCGCAGTGGTGTTTTCTAGGTTCAGCCCCTAAGGCAAAGTGCCAATCCTATAATAGAGTTGTCGGTGCAGGCAATGGATGAGGGTTGAGCAGAGAGAAGTAGTGGTGCACCATAGAAAAGTACAGGGAGAAGGGATGTGGAAGCAATTTTCTGGCAGGAGGCGGCGGATAAAAGGGGGCAGAGACAGTATAACAGACCTAACTTCTGGTTGATAGTTTGAGTTAGCAAGGAGACATGGGTCTCAAAAGGAAGGCTGAGTCAAGGTACAGTTCTAAGTATATAAAGGTTTGGATTACTATGACGTAGACAGCCAGCTCTGATTGCTGTATCAATTTTTTTAGTACATATAAAATATGGGATGGGAAGGTCAGTTTGAGGAAACTACTGTCTTACTGGAACTGAAACATCAAGACCCCCCAGGGATAAGTTCAGAGGACAGGGCATAGCTAAACTGGAGATATCTGGGTGCAATTACCTTGTCAATTTGCTTTCATCCCAGGAAATAAGATTAGCCATTCATAATTCACTCAGGGAAAATCCTTTGATTTACAATAGTTGTCAGGAAGAACTTGAGAGGGAGGGGTGTCAGAGAGAAGCCAGAATGGACAATGAAGAGAGGTTGATGTCTGGGCCAGGGAGGACCCAGATGAATTTGGAGGGTCCAATATACTTTCCCGGGGAATCCTTGAGTTACATCAGAGAGACCTTTGAGGTGTAGATTCCAAGGCCCAGACCGGATTAAAGAGGCAAATACACTTTTGCTTTCACTACAGTGACTTAGATCAAAGAAACTTTTGAGATGTATGTGCAGCAGAGCACAAACCGGTTTGGTCTGGTTAACCTGAGGGAGGAAAGGCAGTGAGGTCACCTATTATGTTTTTTTAAATATTTTATTTGGACATTCTGTGAGATAAAATATAGATGTTGTTACACCAAGGCGGAGTTATGTGACCTCAGAAAGGGCTGGCTCAGAACCTTATTTAATTGCTGAAAGAACCGTGACAGACACACAAGACAATATTTCTGACTGAGAGAAGAGAGACCTGAAAGAAAGTAAGCATTAGATTAGACCAGTCTGAATGTATGTATTGTAGGAACTGCACTTTAACATGTTTAAGGCTGTATGTGTTGGGATGTATTTTGTTCTGTAATTATTGTTCTGTTTTGATATTTTAAAGTAAAGATATATTTTACAACGGAAACTGTCTGGAGTACCTTGACATTTCTTTTTATTTTTAAGTGGAGCTTTTAAAGGTTATAAGTACACTGTGTATGAGCTTATTGTATACCAAACTGGGAAATGGATAGAGTTCTCTAAAGCCTTGCATAAAGTTCTAAGGGTTCATTTGACAGACCTGGTTGGGTGCCCGTAGGCAAAGATATCTGGCCCCCCGAAGAAAGAATTATCTGAGCCTGATAATTGGGTACGCTAACAAGAGGTTATCAGTTTGAATCCCTCCAGAGCTTGAGACTAAGGTGACTTGAAACCATAAAATAGACAAGAAGGTTACCTTGTTCTGTTCACTGTACACAAATCATATGCTCAGAGGTTGGCACCTTGGGAGTAGAGGGCTGACCGGCTCAGCAAGTTTGTGACAGATTTCTATGGAATCCCCTGATATTGAGCAGATTGTGAGAGGGTATTATGAAGAGGTTATAGAGGTTTTAGAGGCGGGATAGTGGAATACCATGTGAATTACCATGATGCAGCAGTTGCAGGCTGCCATAGGGTTTGATTTGGAGAAACAGGATACCACCAAGAAAAACCTCATAGACTTCTTGGAGTTACCTGATGCTCCCCCTATGATGATACCACTCCTCCTCCCTGCACTGGAGGATGCCACCTTTGCTGCCTGACATAGTCCGAATGTAATTCTTGCCATACCAAGAAAGGCAGATAAGATGTATATGGCTCCCTCAGGGAAACCCTTCTTTGCTGGCCAACCTGAAGCAAACTCTGTAGTGATCAATGCTGCCCATGATAGATCAAGGGCACCAAAAAACGTCAGTTCAGTTCTTCCTGATAATGAGTCCACGAGGTTAGATGTGCTAGGTAAGAGAACTTTCACCTTAGCCTACCTGGGCCTCAGAATTGCTAACTAACAGGCCCATATTGGCAAGTACCAGAATACACTCTGGAGAAAGGCCAAAGCAGCTGCTTCTCAAAGCTCTCACAGCTGGGTCTGTTGTAAGAAAACACCTTCTACATATGGCCTATGACATAACTGATGCTTCAGCCAGAGCAACTGCCTCAGGAATATGCCTCAGGGGTATAACAATGCTACAGCAAAACTACAACTGCAAAGATCTTTACAGTGACAAAACCGTCAGTTCGCTGTAATGGTTGCATGGGACAGTGACATGGCTTCACCGGGATTTGTGCCCCCTTCCCAAAACAACTCCGACCTGGAGTTAATTATTTTAGAGACCCAGGTGCATGGGGCAGAGCCCCCCATGGGGGTGTGTGGGGTGGCAGAGTCTTCCCCCACAAAAAACATTGTTTACCTGATGGCACAATGATGAATGTCAGCACTGTGCCATTGCTGTAGAGGTGGTCGACAAGATTTCTGTTGAACTGCTGTGGTGGAACCTGCCTCAGGAAGTACTCCTGGCTTAGGGTGGAAGGCTTTGCGAATGACATGCAGTAGTCCATTCTAGTGTCCCCTTTAGAGGATACAGGTTATTTGGATCAGGTGTCCAGGATATCCTCTCTAACTTTCAGACCTCAGATAGAATCCTGAAGTCAGTACTCTTCCTCTGTATGCCCAACCAAGGGGTAGACAGAGGATACCTTTTCATCCAAATGGTGCTAGCCACTATCCTACTACCAGACAAGGTAAGGGCAAGAGAGCAGGAGCCTTGCCCACCCTAGAAACCACTCAAGTGTGCATTCAAAAGCCCCTAGAGGTGGTGGCACAGCAGGAGCCACAACAACTAGCTCTGCCTCTTTGTACACCCCCCAACCACCATTACCTTCAGGGATGGTTGTTGGGGTCGTCTCTCCCTCTACCTAAATCAGCGAAAGGAGGTGACATCAGATGCCTGGGTTCTAGAAGTCATAACACAAGGTCATGCTCTGGAACTTATAGAAATACCTTCAGATCGGCCAGGAAGGGCACACTTTGCTTTAGAAGAGGGCTATAGAACCTGTGCCCTTGGAACAGAGAAACACAGGTTTCTTCTCTCAGTATTTCCTAGTCCCAAAATGGACAGGAGACGTGAGACCTATTCTATACCTCAGGGACCTGAACTTTTTTATAGATTACAAAAAGTTCAGAATGGTCACCCTACAGGGCCTGCTCTAACTACTACAAGCAGGGGATTGGATCTGTTCCCTTGACATGCCGAATGCATACCTTCATATCAAAATTTTCAGATCTCACAGAAAATATTTGAGGTTCCTGTTTTGGGGGAACACTACCAATTCAGAATATTGCCCTTTGGCTTGTACTCTGCACCACAGGTATTTACCAAATGCTTGGCAGTGGTGGCAGCAGCCCTTCACTATTTCCTTACCTGGATGACTGACTACCGACAGTCAACTCCAAGGAGCAGCTTCTGCACACACAAGGCAGATGTTTGATGCCCTATGAGTTACTGTCAATGTACCCAAGTCTGTCTTGACACCTTGTCAGCTCCTGCAGTACATAGGAACAGTTTTGGATACAGCCCAAGGCGTAGCCTTCCTGCCTCTGGACAGGGACGAACGTCTGATTGCACAGGCCCAAATGGTTCACAACAACTGGTATGTTACAGCCAGCACATTCCTTCAGCTCCTGGATCTCATAACAGCAGCCACTGTCACAGTACCTCTGGTCAGACTGCACATGAAGATCCCTCATTGGAACCTAAGCGTCCAGTGGGACCAGCTCACAGATGATCGAGAACAGAAGGTACTAGTATCTTTGCCTATACACGCTCAAGTGGTGGATGAAATCCAGCAACCTGTTAAAGGAGATTTCCTTCCTGATCCCCTTCCCATACCAGATTTTAACTACAGATGCTTCGGGAATGGTCTGGGGGACACATTTAGGGCCCCATCAGACATGGGTTCATGGACCACAGTGGAGAGCACCCTTTATATAAATGTTTTGAAAATGCGAGCTGTCCTGAACGACCTACAGGCCTTCCAGGCTCACCTGTCCCTGGGTCCTCTGTTAGTACTGATAGACAACATTAATGTGATGCATTATATCAACAAGCAAGGGGGAACTCACTCTTACTTCCTGTGCAGGGAAGCAATAAGAGTCTGATATTGGGCTCTGTAACGCAATCTAGAACTGTCAGCAGTACATGTTCCAGGTGCCTAAAATGTCTTGGCAGACAGGCTAAGCAGTCACAGTCAAGAATGCATGAGTGGGAGCTGCTGACCTCAGTGGTAGAAGATCTGTCTGACAGAAGGGGTCATTGAGAGTTGGATCTTTTTGCATCCCCACGCAATGCAAAACTGCTGCTTTTCTGCTTGCTCACTCCTGGGCCTGGAGTTTTCCGGCAAGACGCATTGTCCCTCTCTTGGAAGGGAAGGTTCCTGTACACCTTCCCTCCCTTCCTTCTCATTCAGAGGGTGCTACTCAAACTCCAGATGGAGGGGACAACTCTGCTTCTCATTGCTCCCCTTTGGTCTCACCAAATCTGCTTCCCTCTACTGCAACAGCTGGCAGTGGAACCAGCAGTACCCATTCCCTTATGCCAGGGCCTTCTGTCACAGGAACAGGGAACCTCAGATCATTTCACCTTCATGCATGGCTCCTGAAAACATAGCAATTGCTAGATTTGGGGTTTCCCAAAAGATGGCTGATGTCCTGGTGGCTGCCAAGAAGCCTTCCATCAGGGCCACTTATTCCATGAAGTGGAAGCGGTTTGCTTTGTGGCCGCTTCTCATCACTTAGATCCATTAACCTGTCCAGTAAATCATGTCCTAGATTATCTGCTGTTCTTCTTAGATGCAGGCCTGCATTATTTCTCTATCAAGGTGCACTTGGCTGCCATTTCAGCTTCCACATGCCTATTGAGGGTCATATGGTTTCTCAGCTGGAGGTGGGCTATACATTTTTTAGAGGCATTCTGCACTTAAAGCCTCCCAACTGCAATCCAGTCCTGGTGTGGGACCTGAAATTTGTTTTGGAAAAGCTTACTTAGCAGCTCCTTTTGAGCCAGTCGTGACTTGTGGCTTATGCTTTCTTTTTTGGAAAGCATTATTTTTAGTTGCCATTACTTCTACTCAAAGGGTTTCAAAGCTGCATGTCCTTTGATTTTCCACAAAGACAGGGTGTTTTTGTGCACTAATCCTAAGTTCTTACCAAAGGCAGTGTATGAGTTTACTTTAAATCAAGCCATCCACCTGCCATTTATTTTCCTGAGCAGGTCAGTTTAGGGGAAGCACTGCTCCATGCTCTAGATGTACAGAAAATACTGAAGTACTATATCCACCACATGAAGGACTGTAGAAAATCCTCACAGCTTTTTGTTTCATTCACCCCTGGGAAGGAGGGTGCCCCAGTGTCTAAACAGTACATGTCAAAATGGTTAGCAAACTGTATTACTTTTTGTTATAGGAAGTATGGTAAAGAACTTCCTGGGGTGGTGGTTGTCATTCCACTAGACAAGAGGCATAGCCACATCTGTTGCAGATTTCAAAAACGTGTCTGCTGCAGAAATCTGTGCAGCTGCCACCTGGAGTACTGTCCACACCTTCACTAAACACTACAGTCTGGACATTGTCCTTTGCAAAAGGGCTGGCTTTGGCCTAGCTGTGCTTCAAGGCCTATGTAATGAGGCATGTGGGCTTCAGCCACTCAGACTGTTTATGTTCAATACTACCTTATACTTGCTCCATAGGTGTTCCCTGATGAAAGATATATCCTCAAAGAAGATAGAACTGTTACGTATTCACTGTAATAGTAGATCTTTAAGATAATCTCTTTCATTAGGCCATGCCATGCCACCTCCCTTCCCCCTATAGGATACTGAGAATCTAGTGAGTGCTGTTTCCTTCTCCATGAAGGTCTATCTGCTGTCCTCTGCCTTACTTGGTTGGCAAAGCCCTAGGTTCTCTCCTGGTTCCCTACAGTGAGGTCCTCAGAGCATGATCTCTGGCAAGGAACTGAGGAGGGAAGGGGCCACCTTCGTTTATGCAGTAGCTGACATCTGACATCATTGTGAGCAGCCCCTGGTGGACTGCTTACAAAAGTTTCCATGTCGTCCTGGTGTCTGGTGGCTATAAGTTCCATAGTTATGGCCAATAAAGGAGATTCTCTCGAAGATCTAGTGTTATTGTGAGTATGTAACTGCTCTTTGTAAACCCCAGTAATACTCAGGTATTCATAACTGTATGCAGTCTTCTTCCTAAGTAGAACTGCCCAGAGAGAATTTGGAACATATGCAAATGATGGAATCTTTTGCATGAGCTACTTTTCAAATGCTGCCTTATACTAACTGCCTTAGTTCTAAACCCCTCAGATTTCTCTCTCTGCCTGAGAAGTCTAGATGCTCAGAGATTCTCTTTTCTTCATCATCTTTATCTGGCATGAAAAACCTTATAGAATATGGTAAGTATTCTTTAACATTTCTTTTGCTGCCTTTTACTTTTTGTAGTTTTAGTGAACCTGTAGTTTTAGTGTTTAAATTGTAAGTTTCTCGGTTTCTCTCTGTTCGGTATAACCAGGGGGTAAACCGAGGTTTATTTTATAGTTATCAGAGTTTTCTGACTAAAAAACTCCATTAGTTATGTTTAATTTTATTAAATTAGTTTGTTTTAAGAATTGCTAACACTAGTTCTTTTACCAATAGTCTCGGTTCATTTTTCCTCGGTTCCCAGGACCCGATCGGTACTTCATCGATTCTGGAACTGACCGCAACTTCTAAATAAACTTTAAATTAAAATACTTTTTAGCGGTTGCAATTTTTATTGGTTTTACATTGAAAATGTCATAAAAACTGAAAAGAAAACTGGTGACCCTGGTTTCAAACTATGTATTCTGTATGGTGAAATTCTGTTAAGTTCCTTTTGTCTACGTATCTGGACATGAACAGTAAAAGTGGAGTGAAATCTGCATTTCATGTCCTGAGAAAAACTATTGAAAAATGCCTGGATAAGGCTGAAAAAAAAAAGAAAACTTTCACCATCTAAGGGTTCCTCCACTCTGACCAGCTGATACCCTAAATTACTATGGGTGAAACCACAACAATTCATGTAAACTGCTACCCCTGAGATGGGTATACAAGCAGTTCTTGAGAGGCTTGCTGAACTGGCTGACTACCTAGTTCCCTCTAATCAAATAAAACTAAGCACACAGAACCCCCTGCTAGACAGCATATGGGGGACTTATGTGCCTGCCAACTCCTGCAGATTGTCACCTACAGTGAAGCCCTCCAGGATGAGGTAAAGTGCCTCAGGTTTACTATATCATTAAAGGGATTAATTCCCACTGAAATGGTATTCTTACTGCAGTAACTTTACTGCAGAATTTTGTAGCACTGTGCTTCATTCTGGTAGTGTTTCACTGTGAATGAAGGTGTGAAAATTGTAAACTTTCCTAGAAAAAAGTGTAAAGATATGCCTGGAATGGCTAAAGAAAACACTTTTAGGCTTACAAGGGCTGTCTACTTCTCAGCAGCAGACCTCTGCACAGCAGCACGTCTCCTCTGACCAGTCTTCCCATTATCCGGAGGAAGACTACGTGATTTCATGTAGTGCTTGGTTTTTCACCAAAAAGCATTTGAAGATTATCCCTCATTCTTCACATTTGTGAGAAATGATTGGGCTGACACCCACTAAAAGCTTCTCCTTCCTGTGAATAAATTCATCAGGGAAGACACTTTAAAGATTTTACAGACTTTAAACTCTGTTCCTCCTCTTGAAAAGAGGATGTATAAGAAACATCAGCTAGACAGGGAGGGAACTCAAAGTTTGTTCCCTCATCCTATACATCAAGGAGTAGTTGAAGTAACAGCCTGTGACAAGGCAAAGAGATCCCTGGCATCCTACTCTCCTAACACGGATCCCAGAAAAACTGACACATGGCATAAAAGGGATATTTATCAGGTTCCTTGGCTATTGAGCAGGCACACTTCAAGTCCATGTTTCTCCCCTGCTAGATGATCTAGCTGAAGCAACTAAATCTGGTTTGGAAGCAGCCATATAACTGTTTAAATGGCTGCTGCTAGATGGGAGGTAAATACAGTGGTTCAAAGGGGGTTTGCCTGGTTGTGAGTCGCCAACCTAACCCAGTATTCCCAAACCAAGGTTGTGGATTCCAAGTCAAGGGCAATTCCTCTTTAGAGAAAAGATAAAAGTCAAAAAAAGAAAAGGGATGAATACACCACAGTAAGCTCCTTTTGTTGTATCAGACTAGGGCTGTTCTTCAGTATCAGCAATACCTACGGCAGGGGTATTTCAGACCCACAGAAAAGTGGTCATGGATGTAGTAATCAGGGATTGTCTCTGGGTTCAAATTCCTTCCAAAAAAAAAAGTTTTCTATCCATCTACAGTTGTAGAGAAAGAAAACTTTGAGAAAACGAGGTTCAAAACCTATTACTGTCAAAGACAGAGGAATCTGTCTTGGTATAGCAAAAGGTACTACAAAAAGGATGGGGAGTGGCAACCTATCTTAGAGGGTACTAAGCAGGTGTCTGATAAAGCCAAAGTTCAAAATGGTGCTTTTGGCACTTCTGCGAACACTCCTAAGAAGGGGGAAGGTTTGGCATCACTGGACATAATGTATTTCCACATCCCCATAAGCACAGAAAGTACCTCACATTCAGACCCCCCATTAGCTCATTCTTTAAGAGAGTGCACAGTGGTTGTAGCACCTTCAAAGACAAAGTTTCACAAGTTCTTCCTGTACTTAGAGTATTGGCAGTGGTTGAAAAGTCACCACAGCAAGTGGATCTGCAACTCACCTAGGGGCTCCTGGAGTCTCTAGGTTTCCTGATAACTCTAGAGACAGTTTGTCTCTCAGCCTGCTTGGGCACTACAGTTCATAGGAGCAGAGCTTAATACCCTGTGAGACAGGGCCTACATGCCTACAAGCAGGGCAAGAAGTATTCCACTGATAGTGGTTTCATTCATCCTGGATGAAATGAATAAATAAATAAATAAATAAATAAAACTGCAGAACGGTTTCTTCAGCTACTGCCTATGGCACCTGCCACTGGCCTAGTCTTGGAATCCAGGTTACAAATTACTATTCAGTTTCACCTCAGGGTTCCCTGGTGTCAGAGAAAGGACCCTCTGTCATAACCAATTTTAGTAACAGAAATATTGTCACAGACCTCCAATGGAGGAAAGAGGAAACCAACCTAATGGAAGATATTTATTTTTTCAGCAAAAAAGCTCCATCAGTTGTCTGATAACAAAGTCATCTTGACTGGAGTGTGACACCACCTGGGGGTTCACACCTCCCATGGCACATAAACCTGCAGGGGCTAAGAGTAGTGTTACTGGCACTAAAGGTTTTATATAACTACTACAAAGAGTGTGGGTACAGCTCAGAACAGACAGTACCACCACAATGTACTATGTAAACATTTCAGGAGGGACAAGGTTAAACCCTCCCCATAAAGGATTCATGAAAATATGGAATCTATCATGCTCAATGGGCGCTTTTTCAGGATATTCATCTGTCACTGCCAGGTAAGGATAGTACCTTGGTGGATACATCAACTCAAATCAGCCAGCCCCATCATGAGTGGTACAACTTATGTTCAGGAGGAGGCCACCACAGAGGTTGCCTTGTTCACACCCCACCAAAACCACCACAGCACTATATATGATGCCCAGCTCATTACCTCAGATCAGGTGCGTAATCTGGGCATTATTTTTGATGACAGCCTGACCCTGAAGTCTCAGGTATTAGCTGTGGTCAAATCCTCATTTTACCATCTAAGGAATATCACCCAGATGAAACACTTGATTCCACCAGCTGACCTTCTAACATTGGTCCATGCCTTCATTACCACCTGTCTTGACTACTGCAATGCCCTCTACCTAGGGCTGTCTGGGGTTGATATCCACTGCCTACAACTAGTGCAGAATGCTGTGGCCAGGCTGCTGACCTCTAGGACCAGTCACATTATGTCTGTGCTGTGTGAACTGCATTGGCTGCCAGTTCAGTGGCGGATCACCTATAATGTAGGCTTGCTTACCTTTAAAGCCCTACATGAAGAGGGACTTGACTGCCTGAAAGATCTCCTGATCCCCCTACTCCCCCAATCGCCCTCTCCGATCTGCTGATGAGGGATTGCTAGAGATTCCCAGGGATCGTCTTAAAACATCTGGAGCTCATGCTTTTTCATTTGCAGCACCAACCCTGTGGAATTCTCTACCTCATCGGTTAAGAGAATGCCTGACCGTCAGCCGTTTTAAATCTATGCTGAAAACATATTTATTTTCTTTGGCCTTCCCTAATTAATTGATTAACTGATTGATTTTAAATATTTTATTATATTATTTGTTTTATACTGTGTACAGCGCCTTGATTATGAAAGGCACTATATAAATAAAATGTTCTTGCTTGCTACTGTGACAGACAGCCAGATCTGGGAACAATCCCCCTGGATGCTCTGGCTTTGAGCTGGCAAGGGAAGCAAGTGCATGTTTCTTCTTTCTCCCTTCTGGTATAAGAGAGCAATTTTCTCAAGCTCAGGTCCCAGTCAGCATCAATAATCTTGATAGCATTAGAATGGGCCAGTCAGACATGGCTCTGTCTTCTACCCTTCATGCCTGGGCTCGAACCAATACACCTTCCCTCAGAGGCACAGTCTGCTGACCTCCTATCAGCAAGCTCCTATATCCAATCCTAGGATCACTCACATTCAAGGCATGGCTCTTGAGTACCTTTGGTATAATATGCAGGTTTCCAGCTTTCTCAAAGTGTCTTAGGCATGTGATGTGGTTACAGGAAGCTTTCCACTAAGAAAATCTACGCTTCAGAATGGGAAAAAAGTTTTATGATTGGTGTTCAACCAGAAAATTGGTCCCAGAACATGCTGGGTCCTAGCTGTTTCATTATCTTATATATTTACAGTCATTGGACTGGTATCCGGCACCTTCAAGGTCCACCTGGTTGCAACATCTGTTGGCATGTCAGTTGGACAGAATGTTTTTATTGCTTCAGATCCTAGCTCCAAAAGGTGTTCCTGTTGTGCTGGACTATCTTGCCTATTTGCTCTTACTGGGCTTGCAGTCCAGTACCTTAAACATCGACCTGGCCGCAGCACCTACTTACACTTCAGTTGGACATAATATTTTTCAGGCCTTGGACCCTATCTTCAAAGGGTTCTTTAAAGGCCTGTCTCATTAGCAACCCTCACAAGGGACCAGTGCCAGCATGTGGCCTAGATGTGTGTATAGTTTGGCTCATGGGTCCCCTTTTTGACCCTTTGTCTTCAATTTATTTGAAATATGTCAAAAATAAAAAAATAAAAAAACTATGTTTTTCCTGCAGTAATCACTTCTGACAGAAAAATCAGTGAGCTCAAGTCTCTCTGAATTGAACAGGTCTGTATTTCATTCCACGGAGATAAAATTGTCCTGGGAACAAACGGGAAGTTTCCTTTTAATATGACCTCTAATTATGATTTGAACCAAACCATTACCTTATCTGTCTTTTCACAGAACACTTTGGTCCTGGTGAAAAAAGTTTTCATAGTCTGGACGTCAAAAGAGTTTTTAGCTACTATTTGACAGCCTCTAAAGCCCTTAGGCAGGACAGAAAACAGCTGTTCCTGACCTATGGGAATGTGAGAAAGGGTAACCCAGCATCAAAGAAGGTCCGCTTATTACTGGATGGTACAGTAAAACCAGTTGGGTACTCTAAGGCTAGAAAGGAGCCCCTTGTGGGTGGAGGGCCATTCCACAAGGGGCACAGCTGCTACCATAGTGGCTGTCAGGGATGTTTCCCTGGTGAATCTTTAAAGCAACTACCTGGAAAACATTACATAGCTGTACGAAGCATTGCACTTTGGATAATCTGCCCAGGGGTGATGCCAGATTCATCACAGCAGTTCTGCAAAGTCTGTTCCTAAGATGAGGTTCTATGCCCACCTCCAAAGGTACTGCTTGGTAGTCTACATACAGTTATGAATACCTGAGTATTACTGGGGTTAGAAGAAAAAAATTACTTCCCTAGTAATCTTGTTTCTTCCAAGTGATACTCAGGTATTCATAACTCTCCCTCCCTGCCTCCTCTTCTGGAACCTTTAACCTCTGCACTTCTGAATATTGAGCTCTCAGGGGCATAGATGCCATTTCTCGTACACATGTTGTGATTGGGTTCCCTATTGTTGTCCCCTCCCCTTTTTCAGGTGATTTGGGCATTTTAGCATGTTTTTTCATATGTTATGCACTCCAGTTGGAGGCCTTTTTTGCGGGTTAAGGGAGTTCTTTAATTACTGTTAATAATAATATTATTATTATTATTACACTTGGTGTTAAGGGAGTGTCCTCTGCTATTATTATTAATATTGTTGTTATTCTTACTATTATTATTATACTTAGTCCCTGTGGGCCTGTCTTTTCAGGCATCCAGGAAATCTGAGGGCTTTAGAACGAAGGCAGTTAGTATAAGGCAGCATTTGAAAAGTGGTTCATGCAAAAGATTCCATCACTTGCATATGTTCTGAATTCTCTCTGGGCAGTTCTACTTAGGAGAAAGACTGCATACAGTTTTGAATACCTCAGTTTCACTTGGAAGAAACAAGATTACTAGGTAAGTAATTTTTTCTTTTGATACCTTTCATGTATTTGGTGTTTTCTTACCTTGTTGAAGTGAGATTGGATGTCTGCTTTCTTGAGATCCCACTGAGCTAAGTGACTGGGTAGAGACTGAATACTTCTACTAGCTGAAGTGATTAAATTCCAAACTGACATCACAAAGATGTTATAATGAGAGTATGTAAATCTTACCAGTACAAAAAAGTGCAGAAGACCGCCACACTTATAATGCTGAATGGAAGGATATGTATTACATAGGCTAACAGCATGTGCCACTTCTGATAAAGACCATCCTTACTTTCTTGGTCGCTGACTGCTCGTAAAGCTGGGACTAAAATAGAATTATGTGAAAGACAGAGTTAGTGACTGTTGTGGAGTCTACTGTATATACCGTACTGTATGTACAGTAGTTCAAATTGAAAATTTCATTTGATGAACTAAAAAGTCGTTACAATCTTGCCATATAATACTGAGAACTGTAAAATGAGCAAACAAAATGTAACATTTTTGTCAATAATGATCCCATTCTTCTCTTCCTCCTCATTTTATCAAATCCTATCTGATGCTCTGTGTAACATCATAAAAAGCTGTAGGAGAGAGAACATTATCTGTCCACTAGGACCATTGGAGTCTGGACCCAAAAAGGAAAAGAAAAATTCCAAAGCAGCTTATATTTCTCATTACCTTTGTATTTCTTATCCACATAATTTATTAATGAAGTCATATGCATGAAATCAGGATAGTTGTACCCTAATGGTTCATCAGCTCCTATTACTTCTTCCCAACCTGATGCCAGAATACACTGCTGGTGACAGCACCATTATTCACATGGCAACAGATTGTGATGTCACAACACAGCATTATAATTTCAAGGAGAGAATAAGCTACAGAGGCAGATTATCTCCAAGGGATAAATATCTTGTTTTTGTGTGAATGTCTTCAGAAATAAATACTGGAGAGGAGACATCTAAAGAAGACATATGAAATACAAGCTGAATTATGTCTAAATATAAGTTTCCCCAAAGGCATCAGCTGCTCTTTGAGTTGTTTTGTTACCTGTTACATCTAATAACTCAGTCCTACAAGAAATTAGAGGCAGCTTAGTATTTAAAAGAACTGCTATTAGACAGTTGAAATATAACATATTCTGTGGGCATAAACATCTATTTCAAAATCCTTCACCAGTGAATTCTTGCACTTTCATACCATTTACAAAATAGCATGCTCGAGGGCTTCAATTTCATTGTCCCTACAGTTTGTTCCACTACTTTTTGATATGGAGTACAGCGTCTCCAAAAAATTACTTTTTAAAAAAAATATAGCAATAGAGTAAAAATATGTTTTTTTAAGGGTTTTTGATTTGCTCTAGATAATTTTCAGTTCTTTATTTTAGCAAGCCATGGGTTATATTTTGAAGTCATAACTCGAATCATACTGTATCTTCTTGCTTAGTTATGTTAGTGCTTCTGTTTATTTCCTGTTTCCTCTCTTTCAAATACTGTACGTATACCAGTGTGGACTATTCCATAGGTGCCTCAGGCCAAATATTTCTGCTATCCCAGTCTATTTTTTTTTCCATCAAACAAAGGTACAGAAGTTGATTTTTGTTCGTATGATCAATTGTCATTAAGTAGGATCTTATTTTCACAGTCACTTTCAGAGTGATCTGTTCTAATTCTGGTCTGAGCAATGGTGCTGGGGAGAAAGGTAGTAATCTGAGAATAAATCTGTATAAAGGGTCTATAACTTTGTCAAGTTCAAAATTACAAATGTATTCCCAAATAATGCCACATATGTTGCTTGGGTTGGAGTTATTATATTAAGGACTCTTATTATTGATTTTATGGAACGCCCCCCATATTTTCAATGTATATCATAATTCCAGTATGGTATTGCTTTAAGTTATTTGCAGGGTAGTTTGTGTGTTTCATTCTTTTTTTTTTGTAATTAGAATAAGTCCCAAGCACTCTAATGTATATTTGAATTACTTTGATGTAGAACTAGTTACTAGGGTTACTGGTTTTTCAGTATTAATAATAAATCCTCATTCATTGCATAACATTGCAAACCTGTTTAATATTCTTTGACGGTCTAGAGAGTATAGAAGAGAAGAACAGAGGACAGGGAGAGAAAAGTCATACCATCATCATCGTTGTCATAGACTAAACTAGAAGGCTGCAGTTTACATTTGGTATTGTACTGTAGGTGATTGGAAATCTTCATCTTACGTTTGAAGAAATAGTTAATAAATGTAGAGATTAAACATGACAGGAACAAGGACACAGCCTTGTTTTACTCCTTTGTTTTAACATTTCCCATTTCATTTTTATTGAAAACCTGGTTATAATGTTCATAGTTACAGACCTGAAATTCACCCCCCCAAATAATCCATGTTTAACTGTACCTAAAGAAAAGGTGACAAAAATTAATGTGTTTTGTTTATTTTATAAAGAACATTCAATTTAGCTTGTTTTTATGGAATCAGTAATTAGGAATTTTTGCTGTCACGGCTTGTGCATAGAATGTTGAGCATGAGGGCTGACTTATCAGAAGACAGTGGCTGGAGTTCTGTGCACAAAGAGAGACCATCAAAATTCAATTTTACTGGTTCAGTGAAGAGGGCAGTACAGAATTTTACCCCAAAAAACAACCCAATTCAAAATGCAGTTTTACGCATAAACTTTTATTCAGCATAGTTATATATGGATCATGTGGGGGCATTAATGTAAAATCCGAAAATAGCAACTTTGAAAATATTCAATAATCAGAAACAATTGTTGCCCTCTTTAAAGCATATAAATAATATTTGACCACATATAGAAAGAGAAATAGTTGAATGGTGAATTACAAAGCTTGTAATTCCATCCAGGGGGTTCTGGGGACATTTTGAAACTACTCAAGCTAATAAGCTTTGGTCCCATAGTTTATAAAGTCATTGGAACACCTCAGTGAAACTGCAGCCTTGTAATTTACACTTGTATAGAATTTATTGTCTGTCTATGTATGTATCTTGCTAGCTACACAGTACATATACAAGATGTTTTCAGTGTGCATTATCAAAGTACTTAGGATATGAAATTGTAAGGTAACTATTCATTATATAGTGACATATAGTGCTGCAAATAAAAGTGTTTGACAACCTACACAAGGCAACAGCATTTAACATTCCTGTGTACGGTGGTGCACCCATGCATTGGTAGATGAGGCCTATGCGATCCTGGACAGCTCCCTTCAGAACATCGTTATCCAGCCTCATGAGGAAGAACACAACAAACAAGCCAAAGATCAGATTTTGAGAAAGACGCATAATGATGCCAATCCTGTTTCTGGACAGATTTTTCACTATTCTCCTAAACAGAAGAAAACAGAATTAGTAGATAATAACAGATGCTATCATTTAACTATTAGAAAGGAGGAAGACTGCACTGTACTTAAATGCATTAGTCACATGGTGATCTTTACTGCTACTACTGTTAGTTTATTGTGCTTTATCTCAGTGTCCCCCAGAATTCAACTGGTTGGCTACATGTTTCCCTGGGTGCATGAAAAAAGGTGGGGTTCTTTGTCATGCACCAGCTTTTGTACTTAATTTTTACATTGATTTTAAAGAGCTAAATTTATTTTGGTATAATTCATAGATGTATACCATAATACTATAAGATAACAAAGCAATTTATGTTAGTCACAAAAATAATGTATGCACAGATCTGTAATATTGTACCCTCATTGAGAGTCAGAGGTAAAGCTTGCTCTTACATAACAAAAAGGTAACTTTAAATGGCTGGCAGTACAGGCTAAATGTTAGAGTAAGGAGCTGTAAATGAGCTTTGTATATATGACAGACCTGGGTTTGATTCCCTCAACCTCCACTTGCATACTGTGTGACCCCTAGAAAGTCATTTAGCTTCTCCAGTGACTCCCAGCTCACCCTTAAAAACAAGTCTTGGGCAAAGAGGGCCTTATCTGATTACCAAATAATAATAATACTGATAAATGCACACTAAAATCAAAAAAAAAGTTAGAATCTACATTTCAACCATAGGACTGCTTCAGGAATTATCTAAAAGAGAAAAAAGTGCAGTAAGTCTAGTGCTCTTACATAAATCATTTATAAAACATTGCTGCTGATGAAGGAGTTCTACTGCCACCTAACGATATGGCTAATGCTAGCTCAGAATGGCACTGGACATAAACCAGGCAATTATTTTTACAAAAATAATTTTTTCCTCCTTTTCTCTCTGACCTTCTTATAAACAGGCTACTTCAGTATGACATATCATATGATATATTAACATTCAACAAAAAAAGAAAGCTTTTATCTTGACCCTGCAATGGACTACACTTAGAATTTTAACATAAAATATCATTTTAGCTCTGTACATTTGTCGCAGGTGTTACTGGTGTCACAAACCCACTCAGCAGGTCAGGCCATGCGTCCCTAAAGGGGTTAGTCCAGGCTTGGCACTAAACAATGGGGCAAAGTCTGCTAAAGCATCCCTTACTTTCTGGATCTGGTCCAGGGCCAGCTGGGGAGACAATTTTACTGCCTCCACAGAGGACTCCCGCTTGCTTTCTTCCAGCAAGTCCAGAAGGGGGTCTCCTTCATCCGACCCCTCCCCAGGACTACACACTACAAACACCATGTCAGCCCTATTTGCACATGGCTTCATTATGTTGACACGGTACATGCTTTCTGTCTGTCTTCAGTCAGGTAACTCTACAATATAGTTCACGTCATTTACCTTCCTAACCACTTTGTGTGGTCCTGCCCACTCAGACTGCAGCTTGTCTTTCCGGAGCAGGTTAAGAACCATGACTTCCTGACCCACCATGTACGAGCGAGCCCTGACTCTGCAGTTGTACCACACTTTTTGTTTCTGTTGGGCAGCTGCCATGTTGCTCTGGACTGTCCCCATAAGTTCCTTCAGCCTCTTCCTAAACCTAAGGATGTAATCCACAATGGGAGTTCCCTGGGTGGTGTGCTTGCCTTCCCAGTCCTCCCGGATCAAGTCTAGGGGACCACATACCTGGCGTCCATATAAGAGTTTGAAGGGGGAAAATCCTGTTGACTCTTGGGCACCTCCCTGTATGCAAACAACAGATGGGGAAGGTATTTCTCTCAGTCCCCCCCATGCTGTTCAGCAAACACCCGGAGCATTGACTTCAGGGTACCATTGAATCTTTCCACAAGCCCATTGGCTTGTGGGTGATACAGTGTCATGCATCTCTGCACCACCCCACACTTCTCCCATAAACATTTCATCAGGTCTGACATGAAGGAACCCCCTCAATCAGTGATAACCTCCTGCAGAAACCCAACACGGGAGAAAATCCCAAGTAAGGCATCTGCCGCTTTGTCTGTCCTCAGTGAGGATAGGGCGACTGCTTCTGGGTACCGGGCGGCATAATCCACCACAGTCAGGATGAATTTCTTCCCTGAGGAGCTGGGGGTATTTAAAGGTCCCACAATATCCATTCTCACCCTCTGGAATGGCTCCTCCACTATGGGAAATGGAATCAGGGTGGCTTGGGTTTTCTTGCCCACATTCTCTATTTCTTGGCACCGGTGACAAGACCTGCAATACTACTTCACCTGCTGGGTGAAGTTAGGCCAATAGAAATTTTGGGCCAACCACTGTGTAGTGCGCATGATTCCCAGATGACCAGACAAGGGAATATCATGTGCAATCTTGAGCAACAGCTCACAATACCCCTGGGGAACGACATGCTGCCTGCCTAATATCCTTCCCTCTGTCTGCACAGCCTGAGTATACATCAGTCCGTTTTCCCAATAACCCTTATGTCTGCTGTCACCTTCCTGTGCCCCATCAGAATCTGTCCAAGCCCTCAGCTTCTCTAGACTAGGGTCACTTCTCTGAGTAGCTGCAAACCCCTCACACATTCCCAAGGCATGGGACAGGTCCCCTTCAGTCGCTAAACTAGGGTCCCCAGCTCTAGCGTCAGGGCACTCAGGATCACTGTCAATCCCAACCCTCTGACAATAGGTCACCCCTTCCTTTTTAGAGTAACCTTCTGTAGCTGTGTGGTTACTTGCTACTGGGGGAATTTCTACCCCCTTTTCATTAGTCTCCCCATCTGGAGACACAGGCTGGGGAACCAGCCTCTCAGTAGTTTCCACAATGGCTTCTGTGGGGTTCAGGGAACTACAATTTTCCCTTGCTGCTTGGTTATGGGTAACTGCACATACCATCCCCTGTTTGAGACTGTTGCCCAGGATCACATCCACTGCTAAGGTTTTGGCTACAGCCACCTGTTGCACAGTTCCCCCTGTTTCACCCCAGTCTAGGAGAACACTAGCAAGGGGCAACATTTTCACCTCACCAGTAAAGTCCTGTACAGTGATGTATTTATTGGGTATAAGCTGACCAGGCTCTACCAGATCCCCCTTTACCAAGGTCAATGATGCCCCTGTGTCCCTTAACCCTTGCATCTGTATACCATTCACCATGACTGGGTGCATGTGTTCCCTCATGTTCACAGGCATGCTTCCAGGGACACACAAACAACCCACTTCCTTTCATAGCCCCCTGTTGTGTATTGCTCACCTATTTGGGACACTGTCAGGCAATATGCCCAGTTTCTTTACACAACCAACATTCATTTCTTCTCTCAGATAAATGTTTTCTCTGAAACCTGGGGCTAACTGGTTTTGGTCGAGGCAGTGAGAGTGTTAGCTGCCCTGAAGGTGCACTTTTCCCTTTGTGCACTGCCACGCCTGCCCCATTCGCTCTTAGAGCAGGTCTTCTCTTGGCATTGTGGTCTGAGAGTTCAGCAGCCTCTTGCACTGTTTTGGGATATCAGTCCTCCAGCCAGGTTTTCAGCTCTGCTGGGCATGCCTAGAAAAACTGTTCGAACAAAATCACATTTGCATTTTTATCAACCGAGTTTGCTTCAATTCCTTCCCACCTACGTTTTAAAAACTGATGTTGTTTCATGGCTAGCTCCTCATAGCTTATATCAGGGCTTCTCCTGAGCTTACGGAATTTAGCTCTGTATGATTCAGTAGTTAATTCATGTTTCTTTAACAGTGCAGCTTTAAGTTTGCTGTAATCATCACTGTCCTCATTGTTCATTTGACCCAATGCAACCGAGCTTTCCTGGTAAGTAGCAGGGATAGCTGGAACCTTCAGGACTCCCTAGGAATTTTAGCCTGAATACAAACTTTTTCAAAAGAATTTAAGAAGGCATCCATATCCTCCCCCTCTTTAAATTTGGCTATCAATTTGGAATTCAATTTGTAACCCAATCCTGTAGTCACAGTTAAACCCAAGCCACTTACCTGCTCTGGTGCTGCTGGTTGGAGTCGTAGCTTCTCTAGTTTGTGTTGCCTCTAGCGCTCACACTCCTCATGGTCAGCATCTCTCTGTGCATGCTCTGCCTCTCGGTGTTCTCGCTCTGCCTCTCGGCATTCTTGCTTTGCCTCCCTCTGTTCTTGTTCCCTCTTCTCCTCTGCAGCTCACTGGCACTTACACTCCTCATGCTCAGCCTCCCGCTGTTCCCGCTCTGCCTCTCGTCTCTCTCATTCTCTCTTCTCCTGGAACTCCAGCTCTATTTAGCGCAACTCAATCTGCAACCGTAGTACTTCTGTATCCAGGATACTGGTGACCTTCCCCTGCTGCTGTGGCTCTTCACTGGCAGGGGCCCTGTTGCCCTTCTCATCGGACCTGGACACTGCACTGGCCACTAGTCCTGCCACACTCAAGGTTTGGTCCTTTTCATTCACTGTCTGTGACTCGATGGTCTGGGTATGTGCTACCATCAGGGCATCCACGAGGTTCTGTTTGCTGGCTTTCACCTTGAACGGGAGTCCTCTGTCCCCGCACAACTGCTTTAAGTAGTCTACAGTGTGCCTGCTGTAGTTGGAAGCTATCTTCTTCCCTAACTATGACTACTTTGATTTGCACTTTAGAAAAAAAAATAAAACGGGTAGGAACTTGACTGTACGCCAAGTGATATAGTTCTGTCTCCTTTTTTAAAAAATAACTCATTGTCTTTTTCTTTCTTTGTAAGTGAGCTGACAGTCTCAAGCTGACACACTGAACAATAAAAGCTTGTAATACCAAAATTTATTGCACCGCTGCCAACCAATCTGTCACAAACCCACTCAGCAGGTCAGGCCCTCTGCTCCCACAGTGCCAACCTCTAAGCGCAGTCTTGTGAACAGTTAACAGACACAGGGTAATCCTCCTGTCTGTTTTGTGAGTTTGAATCAAAATTTGGGCTCAAGTCTTGGAGGTATTCAAACTGTGAACCTCTTGCTAGCGTACCCAATGTACAGGCTCAGATAATTCTGCTCTTCGGGGGGGGGCAGATATCTTTTGCCTACAGGTACCTAACCAGGCATACAAAATGAACCCTTAAAACTCTATTAAAGACCTCAGAATAAATTCTTACCTTTTCCCAGTTTGGTAAAACCAGTAAGCTTTGTACCGTGTCAACTTTAACCATGTATGCTGCACTTGTCAAGAAAAAGAATTTCAAAGGCACACCAAGTAGTCTCTAAAGTAGAGGTTTACTTCAAAATAGATAAAAAACTGTAAACTGTAAATAGAGAACCATATATCACAAAACATGCAAATCACTTAAAAGAATACGGTTTTAAAAAGTGCAGATTCCTACCACTAATACACTCAAACTTGTCTGTTCTAAGGTATTCTTATCTCACAATGCTGTAGATGTTTCCTTTTCAGAATCCAAACATTTATGTTTAAATGGAAAACAGAATACTGTTTAAAAACTGGCTTTGCGAACCTCTTTGTGTGAGGTCATCTAACTCCTCCCTGTCAGAATATAAAAAATATATCTATGCAAAACAGGATGTCTTATCGAAGTACTGTATTAAATTCTGTGATCTCAGCACAACTCATTTTCTCATATGACTTTCTTTGATCTTATGAGCAGCTTCCTCTTTCCAGGACATCAAAGCACTTGTTATGTCTCTCTACCAGATCTCACAGAGGTGCAACATGCTTTGTATCACTACGTGAATATTAATTGTGTTTCCTCTGAATGTCATAAAAGTTTATGGCAGTTGGCAAGCTGCAATTAGTCAGACCAACAGAACATCCTAAATTTTAAGTCTCTTCTAACCTGTAATTATCTCTTGGCCTTCCAGGTAACACGTTGTAGCTAAAACCTGGGAAGGGGGGTGTCATTCCACAGGCTGATTCAGCATGTATCATGAGAGACACTCAATAACACATTTTTATATTACAAAAATCATAGATCAATCAGAACCAGCTGTCTGAGTGTCACAACTGGTACATAGTCCGTTTTTCCAGATTGCATGGATTCATTGCCCTCTTCCTGATCTCCTACCGCTGAATACTTGAAGGGCCCAGATCTGCTCTTGATAAGGTCTTTCATCACCAGTTCACCTACATAAGAACATACCTTTCAAACCCCAGGAATCCCTCACTTTTGCTTAACAACTGCATTCATTCCCCTGGAATAAGCTGCCCCAGAATTTAGAATTTTATGCTAATTAGAGAATCTTAGAATGAAATTTAAAACTCTGCTGTACCGTCATGTTCACCCTCACATTCTAATGGCAGATGTATTTCTACATCTGACAAAAGCAGTCACTTCAAAGTCTTCTCTCCATACTTCAGACTAATTACAGTTTATTGCTTTATTTGTTCTTAGTTTCAAGTTTACTATAGACAATTTATCCATACTTTGCGTTAGTCAGAGTGCACTTTGTACAAATTTGTCTATTTCTCCAGTTCTGCATCGTTTACCTGGGACCAGACAGGGCCATATTGTGGTGCAGTTCCTGCTTTAGGGGGCCACTTTATTTTAAGAGAAAAAAAATTGTTTTTACTATTAAAATTAATGGCTTTGCAGTAAATTTGCAATAACTTTTCTCGGTCTCTGATTTCGTGAACCAAGATGACTGGCCTTTTTTGATATTATTAACACCATTTGGTATTATTTTTCATCACGCTCCATCTTTAAAAAGGGAACTGAAATGTGTTTTCCTTTCTAAATCTGTACTGCTTACATAGAGTTTTGTTACTACTGGAAATTGTCTTTTTGGGGAACCGGAATGTCTTCTCTAGTTTGTCAGTGTTTGGCATGGCTGACAGGCCTAAGAAGAAAATGGGACCAACAGGCTTTAAAAATTGTAAAGTTTGCTTCCAACTGCTGACTAAGGCAGACTGCCACGAGTTGCACTAAAGGTGGTCTGGGTACAGATCACAATTTTGTCAATTGTTTGTTTTGTATCAAGTTTTGCCCTAAAACACAAAAGTAAAGGGCAAAGAAATCAGAACACATTATGGCCTCTCAGTCTGTCACCTAAATGCTCAGATGACGCTTCAGTCTCTCAAGGCAAGCAGCAGTCCCTGTCAAAGGGGACAGATAAGAAAGAAATACTGCTAAATGTGGTTCAGAAATCATGGTGTCTGAACGGGGGGAACTGTGATGGGGTAGAATAGAACCCTGTCCCATTTGTTTATTTATTTATTTTTTGTTGACCGGGTAAGTGCACCAGACAAATCCTGCCTATTTTCAGGCACGACCTGGGGGAAGGGAATACAGATGAATGCTTACTGACCTTGAACCAGATTAAGCTGTTTGTGGTATTTTTAGTGAATGAGGGAAATTTGGCCAGGACACCAGGGAAATTCCCCTACTCTTTTCGCTAAGTGCCATGGGATCTTTAACATCCACCTGAACTACCACCAATACAGGCAGATGGGATCTTGGTTTAACATCTCATCTGAAAGACGGCACCTCAGAAGTGCAGCACCCCTCTCATGCTGCACTACAGTGTCAGTATTGGGATATTAACCCAAGTGCCACATGTGGGAACTGAACCCACAGCCCTCTGATCTCCTGGCCTCAGAGGTGAGTGTGCTACCTACTGAGCCACTGACACTGATAATTTGATTTGTTATGAAGAAAGTGTGTAAATGCAAAGATCTGTATTCTTTCCTTTTCTGTCTCTTCTGTCTGGTTGCACAACTAAATTTTCCTGTGAGACTTTGGACTTGAACAACCTGAGCAGTCTCACACTCCTTTACCTCTCACTGTCTCTGTTTTCTCTTGCTGTCTGTTTTTCCTCCCTTCCATATCTACATCTGGTAATATAAGAATATGTGCAAATCAATACATGGAAATGAAACTGATAATGGGATCACTTTTGTTTAGAAATTATGGAATTACTGTTGAAATGTGTATATATTTATAATTTGAGATAATTGTAGAAAACTGGAGGTTACTTGAGTACAAATGTCTCAGCCTTTTGCAGCTGCTGTGGGGACCTCGGGAAGTTCTCAATGTTCTAGCAGCTCCTGAAATTTACAAAGAACAGGATGCTTGCAAAGGATGGGGCTTGAAAAAGACTTATAAAAACAGCTAAGCTGCACTGCAAGGGAGATTTTTTTTACAAGAGATTTCATTTTGCTTCTGTATATAGTTATTCTGAACAGGCTTATTTTATTTTATTTTATGTTACTGCAACTACAAATAAACAGTTTTGTGGAATTTTACAACTGCTTCTGGGTTTTCTCTATGCTTCCTGACCTGTGTCTCAATGACAGATGGTGTCAAAAGTGGGATTTAAGCTGTACATATCCTAAGACAGGAGATGTGTATGTGGGTACTGGACCTAGTATCAGGGAAGCACAGAGGAGGTATGGATTCTGCAGCAGCAAGTCCAGGAGTGGTTACCAGAGCAATGACCACCAAACTAGCCACACCAGAAGTCCAGTCTGAGATTGTACAGCCAGCACAAGTCATGAAAAAAGAACAGGCAGTGACAGAACCTGACAGCATGATGGACTTTTTCAAATGGTGGGCTATACAACAAAAAGAGACTGAGACACAGAGAGAAAAAGAGATTCAGCATTTAGAAGTGCAAAGGAGAGAAGAAATGCAACGACAGAAGCCCAGACTTTGAGAAACCATTTCTGCTACAAACAGATGCATCTGAGGCAGGCCTAGGTGCTGTCCTAAGTCAAAATATAGAAGGGAAAGAACATCCTATTCTGTATATAAGTAGGAAGTTGCATGACAGAGAGAGAAACAGTACTCCACTGTCGAGAAGGAGTATTGAGCAACAAAGTGGTTCATGGAATCCCTCAAATTTTATTTACTAGGAACTGAATTTGTTCTTGTAACTTATCACAATCCTCTCTGTTGGCTTAACCAGATGAAAGATAACAATTCCAGAATCACACGGTAGTACCTGGCACTACAGCCATTTAAATTCTCTGTGATTCACAAATCTGGTAAAGAGAATAGCAATGCTGATTTTCTGTCAAGATGTGGATCAGTAATTGAGGGTTCTGATGGTTAAAAAAAGGAAAATGTATGGGTTTGAACTGTACTTTTTGCTGTACTGTTAAAAAAATGGATGCAAATGTGCTTAATTTCTGAAAGCAGAAAATGTTAATAGAGAATAGAAAGTTTTGGAAACCTGTTTAATAAAACAGGTTCCCTCTTAAAGAGAGGGGTATATGTGACAGTGTAGAATAGGACCCTGTCCCATTTGTTATGAAGAAAGTGTGTAAATGCAAGGATCTGTATTCCTTCCTTTTCTGCCTCTTCTGTCTGGCTGCGCAACCAAATTTTCCTGTGAGACTTCGGACTTGATCAACCTCAACAGTCTCATAGTCCTTTACCTCTCACTGTCTCTGTTTTCTCTTGCTGTCTGTTTTTCCTCCCTTGCATATCTACATCTGGTAATATATGAGTATGTGCAAATCAATATATGGAAATGAAACTGATAATGGGATCACTTTTGTTTAGAAAATATGGTATTACTGTTGAAAAGTGTATATATTTATAATGTGAGATAACTGTAGAAAACTGGAGGTTACTTGAGTACAAATGTCTCAGCCTTTTGCAGCTGCTGTGGGGACCTTAGGAAGTTCTCAATGTTCTAGCAGCTCCTGAAATTTACAAAAAACAGGATGCTTGCAAAGGATGGGGGTTGAAAAAGACTTATAAAAACAGCTAAGCTGAGCAGCAAGGGAGTTTATTTTACAAGATATTTTATTTTGCTTCTGAATATAGTTATTCTGAACAGGTTTATTTTATTTTGTGTTACTGCAACTACAAATAAACAGTTTTGTGGAATTTTACAATTGCTCCTGGGTTTTCTCTATGCTTCCTGACCTGTGCCTCAATGACAGGAATCCTGAATTCAATAAAAATAAAAGACCCTTGAAGAAAAAACAAAAGGAAAAACATGTTGCTGTCCCTCCTCCTGAAGAAGAAAAGGAGCCACCATCAGACACAAATAAAATGCCCTCAGTGGCGGACATGACTAAGGCATGACAGTTCCTCTTAGCATTCCAGGCTATTGGGAATTTCATGAATATGCCTGTCTCCCCTCCCCAGGCTCTGGTTCCATTCCCAATGCCTGTGGAGGAAGCTAAATTGTATTTTTTTAATATTCTTTATTTTTCATAGTCCTTTACAGCAGGTACAGTTCATAAGGCACAAGGAAAAGAAAAACTTCATCTCAACAATCACTGTCATGTATACATAGAATATGGCATTTCCAATCAGTCCCATCCAATTGTTATAATAATCATACCCTAAGGGGGTAAACAGGTTTATGTTTCCTTAAATACATATTTTGACCATTTTATTTATGGAACACGTGATTCATCTACTTTGATATATAGAACACCCAAAACCTCCATGACAACTCAAATTGCTGTGGTCTACCCAACTGTGTGAAGATTATATGTTCTAAATAATAAATTTAATTTATCACCAAATGCCATTGGGTCAATGTTGGGGATGTAGTAGTGCACCACAGGTGGGTAATCACTTTCTTTGCCACTGCCAAGTAAACATATAGCTTACTTTTACGAGGTGGCACTGTGCCATCTTCTAATATACAGTATATAGGACAACTGACTGTTGTGTCACGGTCAATTCAGCATCTATTGTGTCAAACATTAATCAATCTCCTGCCAGAATTGAACAGTCTTAGCGCAGCTCCAAAATATGTGTACCATATTTGCTCGGGGTTCCCTGCACTGCCTCCAACATGCCCATATTTCGATGGTAAAAATTTAATTAGCTTATCTGGAGTATTAAAAAGACAGGTCCGATGCTTCCAGATAAATTCCCTCCAATATGGAGCCTGTGATATTTTCATGGAAGGAAGAATTGGTTCCAGCCATTTTTCATAGGTAATATCAGAGCCTGATTCTATACTTCATGCTTTTAAAATACTCTGTGTGGATCCAGCTCAATGATCCCGAAGAGCCTTACAGATAAGGCCAATCAGATGTGGCATTTGAGAACCCTGTATAGCTTCTGTGAAAAGATACATAAATTGCGGTGTGGGATTTGGTAATGCATTCCAGGGAGGATTCTTCCTCATCAAAAATGACCGTACTTGTAGGTACCAGAAAAGGTCTTGGTGAGGCAAAAGTGGAATGTTTGTAAAGTTGCAAAGGGTACTATACCCTGGGTATCTAAAAATTAATATATCAAAGATAAACCCCTTCTGTGCTACCTGCAAAAAAGTTAGATCTATTTGTGCTGGTAAAAATTCTTGTTCTGTCACTAGTAATCGAAAATAATAAAAATAATAAACCAGTGTTGGTTGGACCCTGATCGTATACCAGCTCCATAAGGTGTGGCTTGTACCAAACAAAACATTTTTAAAGTTTGGAGGTGTTGACAGCGGTGCAAAAATGATCGGGAACATATCAAACAAACCCTTCAATACAAATTCTATAAATTTCCATGGCATCTCACATGTCTTATTAAGCCATGTCATGACTGTTTTACATGTGATGGCTTTATGATATTCTATTAGGTTTGGAAGATTCATCCCCCCCCCATCTACTGGTAATTGCAACAATGACCACCTTATCCTTGGCCATTTCCCTGTCCATACAAATCTAGAGAGGATTCTATTCAAGGCTGTGAAATAATATTGGGAATGGGTTAGCGGCAAAGTCTGGAAAAAGCTAAATTGTATTTTGATGAGGAAGAGGATGAAGGAGAACCCAAAGAACCAGATGGTTCTCCAAAATGCAAGTTTGGCTCCCCTCCTAGATCCTCAGACTACTATACCTCACACTATACTTTAGTGAAGTATGGTCTCCCTGCAGAAGTCATAGGGGCCAAAACAATAGATGAATTCAAGAATGCATGGGATAGGCAGAAGGCAACCCTTGCGGTAGGAAGGAGAGGATAAGTTGCAGATCAACTAGACTCTGGAGTTTATGCAGTAGGTAGAGAAATTGGCATACTCTGTGGGCCAAGCGGTCCTTATCTGCCGTCAGATTCTATGTTTCTATGTTTCTACATGGTAAATACCCTTAAAATCACCTCACAGGAAACTGAAGAAGATGAGGATGAGGTGGAATGTTTGAATATGATGGGTTTAACTCCCTCAGAAAGGCTGTTATTACCCATTTACAAGTCCCTCAAGGCCACCTGTTGAATTATGTCAGCATCCACTTCAGTTGCTAGCATAGCCTTCCATAGTTTAATGAGAGCCTCCCATAGTTTGTCGCAGGAGTAGCCAGTAGACAGGCTTCTTGGTGAGTTACATCAGTTAATGCAGCAGTGTCCCTTCCCCAAATGTGAGAGTTATGGGGTGAGAACACTGCATTGAATGAACTTCTGTGTTGGGTGCTTCGTGTGATTCTTTCTGAGGGGCATCCTTCTTTAAGTATTTTCTTCCGATAAAGACCTTTCAGCTCACTGTTGATTCAAGGGTGAGCTACTGTTTTGGTTGAGCTCCAGAATTAAATTTTGTAGCTAGACATAGCAGGACTTGAATTTCCATCAAAGAATCCAGGAGCAGACAGTGGTGAGAGCCTGGACTGCATGAGGTCGGTTGGTCCTAATTTGTTTTGACTGCTGTGAATTGCCTGTCCATCTACAGTAATTCTAAACTGGTCCAGAAGTGCAGAATTGTAGGATGTTTTCTCCTGTGAGAGAGGAAAGGAACTGCCTGTTCTGTGGTTTAGAAGATCTGAACAGATTTACTGAGACCACCTCATGGATTTAGTTTTGGACTTTCTCCCTCAAAAGGAAATAATTTGGACTGAGAGTTTTAAAAGTGGGTGGGTTGGGGTTGGAGGGGTTTTCTGACTGATGTTCATTTGGAATAGGGAGGGTAGGGGATTATTTGGAGTGTAAGGTTGAATGGTTGGATGACTGGTTGGATGTGGTTGTGTGGGTTTTACAATAACGGTTTGATTTAATTAAATAAAAGGAATATGTGCCTGAGACATAGACTGTTAAGGTGCAGCTACTTGGTGGCCTACCTCCAGGACCTTCGCCCCTTCGAGCTCTCATCACTTTCTGTAGAAACCTACAGAAAGTGGAGGGTGTTGGGGATTACTCGGAGGGGGGTTCTTCTTGAGTGGCTTCTGGGGAGTCACGGATTCAGGTAGTGAGGCCAAGGAGACGCCCTGGGGTGAAATGGATATTAAAGAGGGCTCTGCCCTGTCTGGTTCCCATACCCAAGGGATCCACTGTGGGGAGTGGACAGATAGCTGATACAGCAATCTTCCCTCATCCTACTTGGGCTCTGTTGTGCAATGCTAGGTCGATGAGGAACAATACTGCCATAATGATGGACTTGATAGCCTTGGTAGACCTGGCTTGCATCACAGAGACCTGGCTGGATGAGAATGATGAGAATACTGCTCCCATTTTGGAGACAGCAGTATCAGCTGGGTACTCCATTATACATACCCAAAGGAAGGATCGCAGAGGCGGGGGTGGCCATTTGTTTTTAATCCAGCCTGGGTCTCATGGTGTTACCCATGGGCCCTACTGGGTCACTTGAGTGTGCTGTCGTGTATGGGGGGCCTGGTGCAGGCTTCAGAAACCTCCTGCTCTACCACCTTCCAGGCCAGGAGGGAGAATTCTTGAGGGAGATGGGAGACTTCACCACCAGTTTGGTGTTGGAGTCCCCCAGATGGCTAATTCTGGGGGACTTCAATGCCTGGGTTGACGATGAACTCTCATTGTTTGGGTGTGATCTCCTGAAGAATATGGAGACACTGGGCCTGGTGCAAAAGGTCACCTCAGTGACCCACTCATGTGGCCACACACTAGACCTGGTGTTTTCTTTGTGCCTTGAGGTCAGTGTAGATCAGGTAGTTTGGTCGGATCATAGCACCGTGGGGTTCAGGTTTGGGGATCTGCCTGAAGATTCATCCACTGTGGAGATGGTCCGGTACCAACCTTTGTGGGGCTTGTTTCTAACAGGACTACAAGTGGCGCTGGACCTAGTGAGTGTGGAGGCTGCATGTGTGATTGGAATGGAGGAGGCAGTGGTGGCTTGTAATCGGGCCATCACTGCCACCTTTGATTCAATCGCACCCGTTTGTATGTGACCCATATCTATTTGCCGGAGACCTCCCTGGTTTGATGGGAAACTTAGGGAGCTAAAGATTAAGGGTTGGAGGTTAGAGAGATGTTGGAAGAGATCTGGCTTGATGGAGGACAAATTGGCCCTGAGGTGTCATTATAGCGACTATCAGGGGCAGTCTTATTTTATTTTTTAATTTGAATTTTGATGACTGGGTAGGCCCACTGAGACAGGGATCTTATACCATCAGAGGACCTGACCACACTGGTACATGCTTTCATCATGTCTAGGTTGGATTACTGCAATGCCCTGTACCTACGGCTATCTGGAGGCAATCTCTGCTGGCTGCAGCTGGTGCAGAATGTGGTGGCGAGATTATTGATGGGTGTGCGAAGGTGTGATCATATCACACCTATCCTCTGTGAAGTGCACTGGCTGCCAGTTAGGTGGAGGATTGTCTTCAAGATCAGATTACTGACTTATAAGGCCCTACACGAAGGGGGACCAGCCTACCTGCAAGATCTCCTTGTGCCCCATTGTCCATCCTGGGCTCTCGGTTCCTCCGAGGGTTGCCTCCTTAGGGTTCCCAGGGTTAGGCTGTGCATTCGGGTGATTGTGCATTTTCTGTTGCCATGTCTACCCTGTGGAACTCACTGCCTAACCATCTTCGAGAGGCACCCTCGGTGGAAATCTTTAAAAATGATTGAAAGACCTTTTTATTTCACCAGGCTTTTAATTTATAAATATGTTATTGTGATTAATTTTAAAGTATAATGATAGATAGATTTTAAACTTATTGCTGCTAGCTCCACCTGAATTTGATTTTTGATTTTGATTACTATGTTGTGTGCTTTTATATTGCTTTTAATTGTTAATGTGAAGCGCTCTGAGTCCCTGAAATGGGGTGCTATATAAATAAAATACCTACCCTATCTATCTATCTATCTATCTATCTATCTATCTATCTATCTATCTATCTATCTATCTAGCCTAGATAAGAAACTTGAGAAAAAGTACCAGGTGGATGAGCAGGGTTCTGAATACCTGTATTCACACTCTGATCATGAGGGAGTGATCCAGGCTGCTGCCCATGACAAAGGTTCCTCTTTCTTCTCAGCCTCCTGAAACAGATTCCAGGAAGTTGAATAGTACTGGCCAAAACGTTTATACTTCAGCTTCCTTGCTATTAAGGCAGGCAGCATTTTTGGCCTGCCCAGTTCAATATCAAAAAGCCCTCTGGAGCTTAATATTGGCAATGAGCGAGAAGACTACTGGTAACCTGGCAAAAGATTTGGCAGATGCAGCAAAATCTGATTTTGATACCATTAAGTGCCAGTTCCGTACGGCATTTTAAATTTTATTGCTGTGGGTAGTGTTAGCAGTGGAGTTTGAAAATGTGGTGAGGCTGTTTTTGGAGAGCTTATTTATCTTTTTTGTCATACATTTTTGTAAGTTTTGCTGTTGCATTTTAAATGTTGCCTAAATTCTTAAAATCTTTCTGTGGCTAGGAGGATAGAAAGCTTTAAATCTTAAATCTTTCTGTGCTGGCTGGAGACTGTTGTTGTGGAGGAGGGTTCTTTCTTTGACTAGTAACATAGCAGCCAATCAAGGTTGTTTGCATTTCAGTTAATCTCTGTTTAAATCCTCACTGAGGCATTTTAAATCTTATTGCTGTGGGTAGTGTTAGCAGTGGAGCTTGAAGATGTGGTGAGGCTGTGTTTTGGAGAGCTTATTTATCTTTTTTGTCATAAGTTTTTGTTAGTTTTGCTATTGTGTTTTAAATGTTGCCTAAATCCTTAAAATCTGTCTTTCTTAAATACAGAAAATCCACTGGGGGTTGGGTTAAAGGCTGGGAGGGAGGGAGGAGCTTAGGGAGTTACAAACTTCCCCTATGAGCTAACTTTTTTTTTTTTTTAATATTTCTTTTATTGCAGAATTTTGTACACACATGTCAAGGATAGGTACAGTACATTGATTTAGTTAAGGTTACAGACAGCAGCATTAGTCAGTATAGTCATATTTCCCTAAAGGTTAAGACATAGTTCATCAGTTACAGTTCTCCAATTTGTTGTTTGAGAAATTCCATCTCCATGAAATCTCCAGAATTCTGAGACTAGATAATTCCTCTCCCCAAATTCTGTTTTCTTGCAGATTTTTCAGTTAATTTAAGGATCCTTGGGTAGAACTAATAATTTAAGTAGATCCTGGGTTTAAAATTTAAATTCTGAATTCCTCACCCCCCGCCATCCCTCCCTCTGTGTTATTTTGCCTTATATCTGGCCAGTCCCTAACCAATTTAATAGACTGGGGCCAAAGTTGGGAGCCACCAATGAACAGTAGAATACTCACCTCTACCATTTCAACATGTGGGATGGAGTTTTATTTTGAATTTTTGCATTGAGACTGTCTAGTCGGTATAAATCAGACATAATGGATGTCCATTCTTCGGTTGTTGGTATCTGTGCCATCATCCATCTTCGGGCAATAGACTTTTTTGCTGCAAGAAGGCATATAGGTAGGAGGGTATTTACCCATGGAGGAGTGTGGTCTGGGAAAATCCCCAATAATGTCTGTTCGGCTGTTAGTTCAACTGGCTGACCAAATAAGCTAGTAAGTTCTATCTGTAAGGTGAGCCAAAAAGGCATTTGGATAGGGCATAGCCAAAAAATATGGCCCAGAGAGGCCCTAAGGCAACTGCAACCTCTCCAACAAACTCCATATCTGTTTGGGAGGAATTTGAGGAGTACTGCAGGTGTTCAAAAAAAGCAGGAGCAGCACTTCCACGCAAACTCCCTCCATAGAGGGGATGAGGAGGTCTTCACCACCCTCAAGGCCGATCCCAGCCATGCCTCCACGGATATCTCCAGGGATAAATCTTTATTCCATTCTTGTAATATGGAAGCAGTGGATTCTTGTTGTTCATTTCTCAACCCCTTGTATATAGTTCCTATGATATGTTTTCCCAGATTCCCATGGATGGCTTCAATGAATATTTTTATTAATTCCGGAGTCGGGAAGGCATTTTAGCCTGGATTGTCCTGTTCCGTAAATATGATTCCAAACCTGAAAATAACGAAATAGGTCTGAACTATGGAGATTATATTGGGACTGTAACTTTTCAAAGGGGGGAATCCCTTGAGGTGCCCTATGAGCTAACTCTTAAGGCTAATGGTCAGGTGGGGAAAAGTTCAGACACTCAAGCGTTGCTAGTTTGAAAGTCTGCATACTGTATGGTTACATTGTCTAGGTATAGGTATAGGTATTGGTAGCTTGAGAAACTGCAGAGCCATTGAGTTGATCATCTGGCTTAGAAAAGACTGCTAAGATGATGGGGAAGGGTCCACACATTACTAGAGCAGGTATCTTTGCGCTGGCGGTTGGGTGCACAGGGTATGGTGCAGCCATGATACTGGACTGGGCTTGGATGTTCGGGGATGCCCAGTGTGCTACCAGCTGGCACAGCTTAAGCAGAAGGTAGAGGGGACCTGAAGGCAGCTGGGGGTGCTGGGGAGGAGAGGATTGGAGAGGTAGGAGGCAAACGGTCACCTATATGGAAGCACTAGGTGCTGGGGCCTCCCATGCTGGGGGAGGAGTGAAGAGAGGTGCTCACACTAGGGGAGGAGGGAAGGGGGTACACAGGGGCCACTGGCAGTTGGGCCCAAAAGGTGGAAATTTCTACACCAGTAGGCAAGAGACTGGGGGTGTCCAGAGAAAACTGAAAGGGGCGGTAGGGATGGGGGGGGCATGGGGGATTGGCTAAGGCTCACAAATCATTTTAACCCTCTACACCCGTTGGTGGAAGAGGGAAGCATGGAAAGGAGGATGATGATGTTGCTGCTGGTGAAGCTGGGGCAGGGATGAATAGAAAGGATGAAGGGGGCAAGAGGCAAGGAAGCAATAGAGGGGGAACCGGACAGGATGGGGGAAGGAGAAGAAAAAGGAGGATCAGGGGAACAAGGAGGAGGCTGAGGGTATGGAACAAGGGAGCATGACAGGCAGAAAGGCGCAGGATGTAAATGGGATGATAGGGAGCAGAAAGTCAAGTAGGCATTCGGATAGGATGAATGGATTAATCAGGAATGGGGAAAGAGATACAGAGAAAGATACTCAGGTGGGGGGATAAAGAAGGCCAGGACATGGGTAGAGTGGTGACCAGGAAAATAGTGAAGGAGCTACCTTCAACACCCAGATTGTGGGAGGCACGAGGAGCTGTTTGAGGGAGAACCCTGACGAAGGGATGAGGAGGGGCAAGGAAGGAGGTGAAACCCAAAGGGTGAGCAGGGAGACAAGGGGGAGGTTAGAGTACTGCTATTGAGGGACTCCATGATCAGAGGCATCCAGTGGGAGGGGCAGGGGTAGGGTAAAACCTATCTGATCAGAACCAAATTCCACCCAGGCCTGATGGTGCACAAGGCCAAGCATAAGTTGTATTCACTGGCAAGGGAATGCAGGGGACCCCAGACAATCTAGTACACTTGGGGACAAATGACATAAATGGTAATAGAGAACTAGAAATTCAGGCAAGGTTCCAGGAGTTGGCCAGGGTATACCTTTCCATAGACTGTAAGATCTCCTTCTCGGAAATCCTGCTGGTGCCAAGGGCTAGTGGGGGAAACAAAAAGAAGATTAGGGAGATAAATCAGTGGCTTAGGGAGTGGTGTGGGGAATTGGAGTATGGCTTGGTGGGGGACTGGGGGAGACCCGAGATGATAAGGGGCTGTACGCTAGGCACAGACTCCACCTTAATTTGGAGGGGAAGGAAATCCTTAAGCTCAAACTAGCTGGGTTTATCAGTGAAAGGTGGGGTTTAAACTTGTGAAGGGAAGGGATCAAAAAAGTGGCAGTGCCAGCTGGTACGATAAATGAGGGACATGGTCTCCACTCCTCTAGGGGGCTAGGAAGATGTGGAAATGGGTCACCAGGTAGGGTGCAGGAGCTGAGAAACGGGAGCTCAAGGGGGGGAAGGAGAGGAGGGAAAAGGGGTGCAGAGTGGTCCTGATAAATGCCAGGAGCTTAGGAAATAAAATGCCTGAGCTCCAGGCAATGTCAATTGAGGGGGAGGTAGATGTGGCAGCAATCACTAAGACCTGGGCCACTCAAGGGCATAAGTGGGACCTAAATCTGGAGGGCTATACTATGTTCAAAAAAGATAGGGAGGAGGGAAGAGGGGTGGTGTAGCACTGTTAATCAGAAATTGCATGGGTATTGGAGGGTTAGAGGAAGCAGAGGGTAACGTGGAGGTTATTTGGGTCACCCTGCTGATGCAGGGGGGTAAGAGAGTAAAGGTCGGAGTGGTATACAGACCACCAGCACTGGCGGAGGTTCTGGCTGAAAGTTTGGTGGCAAATCTTGAGGGACACTGTAGATTGGGAAAGGGAAGGTTAGTGGTAATGGGGGAACCACAACATGCCAGGAACAGACTGGGGGACCATGACGTCACCAGTGGCCAGGGAGCAGAGGCTGCTGGATGTCTTCCAGGACACATTTCTGACACAACAGGTGGGTGAGCCAACTAGGGAGGCCCAGACACTGGACATGGTACTGGCAGACAGTGATAGGGGCCTCGAGGTGAGGGACCCATTGGCAGGGAGTGATGACGCCACTGTCTGGTTCTTCCTGGACCTTGGGGGGGGGAGGAAAGCTGAACAAGGATGGTAGTAACTGACTTTAGGAGTGCGAACTTCAAGGAGATGGGAAGGATCCTTAAAGATCGTTTGGACAGGATAAGGCTGGATATGGATGCTGACAGCAGGTGGGGGGTCATTAGGAGGGGAATACAGGGGGTTACCAGATCCTGCGCAAGGGAAAGGCATAAGTTCGGTAAGGCCAAAAAACCCTGCTGGTGGATCCAGGAGGTACAGAAGGTGGTGAGAGACAAGAAGTCAGCCTATAGGTGCTTCAAGCACTCAAGGAGTAAAAGGGGATCAGGAGGAATATTAGCTGACAGCCAAGAGAGTCACCAGGCTGGTGAGAGCAGCTAAGGCAAAAAAGGAGCAGTCCTTGGCCAGTGGATCTGGAGGGGGAACAAGGGGTTATTTAGCTACATAGGGGAACAAATGAAAGTAAGGAGGCAGATCAGCAGGATAAGGATAGGGGATGGTTGGGTACAGGAGGAGGGGGAACAGGCAGAAGTCCTAAATGAGTACTTTGCCTCAGTTTTACCAGGGGGAAGGAAGGGCTATGTTTTGCGGGGGGGAGTGGGGGCAAACTGGAGAAAGGGGTGGGGCCGGTAGAGATCAGGGGCCCTGACGGGTCTGGGGAAAGGGAGTGGCCACCACAGACAGGTGGGAGGCAAGCAGTACAGGGTGAAAAGGGGGGGAGGATGTGGAGGCTGAAATCCTGGTAGAGAGAGTAAGGATTGCCGTCAGGTCCCTTCAGACGGAGAAAGCACCTGGGCCAGATGAGATACATCCCAAGGTGCTGAGGAAACTGGCAGATGTCTTGGCAGTCCCCCTACTGCAGATTTTCAACATCTCTCTGAGAACTGGGTGGGTGCCCCAAGACTGGAGAGTGGCCCATGTCGTGCTGATCCACAAGGAGGGATCAAGAGAGGAGGCAGGAAATTACAGGCCTGTTAGCCTGACATCGGTGGTCGGCAAGGTGATGGAGGGTATTGCCAAGGAAAGGCTAGAGGGGTTACTGGAGCAAAATGGGTATTTGGATGATGGGCAGCATGGAAGATCCTGCCAGACAAACCTTGCTGAGTTCTATGACTGGGTGACGAGGGCCCTGGACCAGGGTAGGCCAGTGGACGTCCTCTTTCTGGACTTCAGCAAGGCATTTAATTCGGTACCCAACAGTGGCCTGCTGGCTAAGCTGAAGGAAATGGGGATAGGGAGACAGTTTTTAAGATGGATAGGAAATTGGCTCTCTGAGCATACTCAGAAGGTGGTGGTTGGAGGGTTGGCCTCATCCCCAAGGTGAGTTACTAGTGGGGTGCCCCGGGGGTCAGTGCTGGGGCCACTCCTGTTCAACGCCTATGTCTCAGACATCAGGAAGGGGATCAGGAGTGAAACGAGTCTCTTTGCAGATGACTCAAAGCTGGGTGCAGTGGTAGATGAGGAGGAGGGGAGGGTGGCCTTGCAGGAGGACCTGGAGGCTCTGGAAAGGTGGTCAGGAAAATGGAAACTAAAATTCAATGCGGGGAAGTGCAAGGTTCTTCACCTGGGAGCCAGAAATCCAGGCCAGGGGTATACCCTGGGAGGAGACGTGATTCAAGTCACAGAGGGTGAGAGGGACCTGGTGGTAGTGGTAGGTGTCAAAATGAACAACTCAGAGACCTGTAGGAGGGCAGCGGCAAGGGCAAATAGGATGCTGGGATACATTGCCAAGGGGATTACCTCCAGAAAGGCAGAAGTGATCTTTCCACTGTACAACTGCTTGGTTAGGCCACACCTTGAGTACTGTGTGCAGTTTTGGAGACCACACTTAAAGAGGGACGTTACACTCCTAGAGAGGGTCCAAAAGAGGGCAACCAAAATGATCTGGGGCCTGGGGGAGAGGACCTATGAGGAGAGGCCCAAGGAGCTTGACATGTACACCCTGGATGAAAGGAGGGACGGGAGACATGATAGAGATTTTTAAGTACATGAAAGAGATCAATAAGGGAGGCCCAGTCAAGGTGCTCCAAAGGAAAGAGGGTGGGGCAACGAGAGGCCACGGGTGTAAGCTGGAAGGGGGCAGGCTCAGAGGGGAGAGGATGAGGTGTTATTTCACTGAAAGGGTGGTGGAGCCATGGAATGTGTTGCCCAGGGAGCTGGTAGAAGTGGAGACTGCGGATTGGTTTAAGAAGGGATGGAACAGGTACAGGGGGAGGGTGAATCTGACCAGGCCCAATACAGGTGGGACTTCTGGGACTGGGAACAGTATAACCCAAGGGGGAAGGAAGGGCACCAAAATCGGCCCTCAGTGCAGGTGCTGAAAAATCGAGCAGACTCAAAAGACTGTTAGGCCTATTCTGCTGGCATTTTAGTATGTTAGTACGACACAAATGACACTTCTTCCAGGGTCATGGCCCATGCAGTGTTACTATGAAGGTTTGCCAGGCTTAGAACTACTAACATATTCTCTGACACTCAAGGAAAGGCAATGGATTTCCTCTGTAGGGGAAATTCACTGGTGACAAGACAGAGGCTTACATGAAAAAGATGGATGAATACAAATTATAAACATAGTAGGAACATCCCTGCATCCTGATTGGCCAGGATCCATACATGCTGACAGTAGTGCCAATGGGTAAATATTTTTCTTTTAAATGTCTTTGTTTTATTTTTAAAATGTACCTATGAATCCCAATTTATAAACACAGTAAGACACTCCATGGCATTGGTAGTAGTGTGACAACTGCACATCCAGGGCTGAAGTCCCTCACCTTCCAGACCGTCGTACTACACCCCTTTGTGTGCAGTTGTCACAGTACTACCAACACCATGTAGTTTCTTATTGTTTAAGAGCAACACTAAGAAGGAAAAGGTAACCACTTCATACAGACCTTCAGGAAGGGTAGGAAGAGAGAGGGGATACGGTCCCTGTGTCTTCATTACCTATGATTTCCCTCCACAGAGGGGTTTCTTCAGATGTAGGGGTGGAAGGGCCACCGGGCAGGCAATTGCATATTTGGCCTCCAAGACTCAGGCTAAGCAAAACTTCTGACAAGTCTTCACAGGTCGCCCATCCATTGCCAGTGGGTGGGGGTGGGGGATGACTAACTCACTGTTTTCAGAACTGGTCAAAACTGACCACAGAAAGATGGGTTCTGGAAATAGTGAATCAGAGTCTGTCCCTGCAGTTCATAAAATTCCCAAAACTACAGAATCACAAAGGTTTTCATGCTCACACTCCAGCAGAAAGAATCAAGTTGGAGATGGAAGTAAAACAGCTGCTGCAAGCAAATGCTGTGGAAACGGTACCTTCCTCGCAATGGGGAAAGGGACTTTACTGAAGATACTTGCTGAGCCACAGGAAAAAATTCTGGCCAGAGCTGATAGGACTGCAGCCGAGGAATTTGGGGCAAAAATAATGAATGTTTGTTTTGCAATATTTGTACACCAAATTTTCAGCATAGCCTTGTTATGACCCTGCCTCATGAATAAGGGCAGAGAAAATGTTCAACTCCTGGCCTAAACATGATTTTGCACAAGGACTGCTAAATCGATTTTCAGGATGCAAAAACACATTTTAGGTAGGAGCTGGTCGCATTCATGAGGTGCAGTAAAGAAATGGCTGTGTTGTAAATTTGGGCTAAAAATATTGAAAATTACCAAAGTTACGAGCCTGTATTTGCAAAATTCAACATAGGCTCATATCTTTGCTTTTTAGTATTTTTACACCAAATTTTCAACATAGCCTTCTTATGATCCCATCTCATGAACAAGGGTGGAGAAAACTTTCAACTCCAGCCTGAAAGGTGATTTCACATAGGGGCTGTGAAATCACCTTTCAGGACGTAAAAAAAACCCATTTTGGCCAGGATTTGAAAAATGCCAGCTGTCACATTCGTGATGTGCTGTAAAGATATGGCTATGTTGTAAATTTGGGGTAAAAATACAGAAAATTATCAAAGTTACAAGCCTGCGTTCACAAAATTCAATGTAGGCTCATAACTTTATTATTTTTTAATATTTGTACACCACATTTTCAACATAGGCTTCATATGCCCCCACCTCATGAACAAGGGTAGAGAAAATGTTTAACTCCTGCCCGAAAGGTGATTTCGCACAGGGACCATGAAATCACCTTTTGGGACAGATTTGGACAATTGTTCATGAGGTGGGGTCCCAAGAAAGGCTTGTTGAAAATGTGGGCCAAAAATATGCAAAAATGCCCTAGTCATGTCACTAAGTTTCAAAATCTCATCGAAATTCATTGAACCTGTTTCTTCAGTACACGGTCCAGCTTTGAAGAGTGAAAACGTGTCTGTGGACTAGAGAAGATTATGGTGTTGGACCCCCAATGGATAAGTAAGAGCTTGGGGATGGGTGCAGGGTAGTGGGTGCTGAGCGGGAGGGTCAGGTGGGGGGGGTTAGGAATGGCCAGAAAAGTCATTGATGGAAGGTGAAAAAAAAAAAATGACAGAGGATTCCGATTGTGACACTGGGGGACTGGGCCCCCAATGTCACTGTTGTGTTCGGTATATGTGTGTGTGTGTGTGGGGGGTGGTGGTGCTGACAGGAGAGTCGGGGGAAATGGAAAAAAAATCACGTAGAACACAATCGCAACACTGGGAATTGGGCACCCCAGTACCAGGTCAGTATGTCACTGAAAGAACGGCGCAGAATAAATCACGCTGTAGAAATGGCGAAAATAATTACAGCAACAGGGCTATAATAGTGGTAGGGAATTAATGCTACCCCTGTCACTGTATGGAGGGATTAGAAGGGGATAAAGCAGCTGTAAGTGCAGTGCCTGGTCGAGCCACTCCCATGATGGAGTGGGAGACCGGGGAACAAGGTTTGGTTCCCCATCTCCCGATCTTAGAATTTTTTTTTAAACTAATGTTTCCCCACTCATGAGTTTCTCCCCATCCTCAAAGTTGATTACATTAAGTCAGTGTTCGTGTGTGTGTGTGTGTGTGTGTGTGTGTGTGTGTGTGTGTATGTGTGTGTGTATGGAGGGATGGCCCCTGCAAAACAAAAAAACTGTACTGTCGCTCCATAGAGTGACATTGTGTGGGTGGCACTTGGTGGTGGTGTATTCATTTTTGCTTTACATCATTTTGCTTTCAGCATTGCGTGCCACGCTGTTATTGTATGTGGGGTTATGACCCTGTGCCAGGCACCCCCAGTGTCATTGTTGTGTTTCTGGTGGGGGGAAGTGCTGAGACGGAGGGTTGGGGGGGAAGAAATGGAAAGAACACAATTGCGACACTGGGGGATTGGGCACCCCCAGTGTCATTGTTATGTTTTTGGAGGTGGGGTGGTGGGTGCTGAGATGAAGGGTGAGGTGCAGGAGATACGTAAAATTTAAAAAAATAGAAAATCGGCGGTGACTGCAGAACGCAGCACAGTCCACCATGACCAAGATGGCCACTGCACTGTACTACACATGCTCTAGTAGTCGTGTATGTGCAATATGGTTTTGCGGCCATCTTGGACACAGTGGAGTGTGCCACGTTCCACCATGACCACCGACAGACAAAACATTAGTGCGGTGCAACTCCAATGCAGATAGCCAGTGGTGTGCTTCACGGGACTTTGCTGTAACTCCAACAGGTTGCTTGGTCGGAAGGAATGCATTGACTGCTTTTTTCATAGCAGGATGTCTGCAAGCCTATGCCCACTGCAGCCCTAAAAATGGAGAATGGTGACCCATTTTAGATCTACAATTTCTGAACAAACATTTAAAAAATTAAAAGTTCAACTGGGGTAAGAGATTCCATCACTGCAAAAAGTAGACTGGCTGTGGTCACTGGATCTGAAAGATACCTACTTTCATATACCGGTCAGGTCCAGTCACAGAAAGCACCTCAGATTCAGGTTAGGAAATTTTCATTACCAATTCACAGTCCTTCCCTTCAGGCTATCAAGCACCAAGGGTGTTCACTAAGTGCCTAGCCGTAGTAGCAGCACATTTGCACAGGCGAAGAGTGGTGTTTTTCCCTACCTGGATGACTGGCTAATTTTAGGAAAATCATATCAGGAACCAAGTCCTCCCTCCTTCTGACACAAGGCACCTGGAAGACCTGGACTTTCTCATAAATGTACAAAAGGTTCTAGACTTTATAGATGCAGAACTGGATACTCTATAGGGGAGAGCATTTGAAAGTACCCCTTCCCCAAGCAGGGGTGGCAAACCTGACTGCAGCTGCAAAGTCCTTCAAGGTAGGTCAGTCCAGACCCGCATGGGATTTCCTGTGCTTGCTGGGCCACGTGGCATCACCCACCACAGTGATGCCAATTTCCAAATGAGAGATATCCAATACCACCTGGGTAACCATTGGCCTTAGAGGTGGAAATCACTTTTAAACTAGTTCCAGTCACAAAGTCCCTGCTACAGCACTAATATGGTGGAAGGAGGAATGCAACCTTAGAGAGGAGTTCTCTTCCTTCAGTAATCACCTATGGTCATACTCACAATGGATGCCTCCCTCCTAGGCTGGGGTGCCCATCTGGAGGACCACACTGTAAGTGACATATGGAGCACACAGGAGACTAAAGAGCACATAAATCTCCTGGAGCTCTAGGCAGTGTAACTGGCAATTCAGCCCTTTTCCTCCCACATCAGAGGTCAGTCCGTCCAGATCAGGACAGACAATACCACTGTTACCCACCCTTCAGCAGTTTCTAGGGGTCCTGATGGTAAAAACGCTGGAGAAGGGCACAAGCCAGGAAAGCACCAGGGATCCTAGATAATAAAGGTAAATGGCTTGGCCTGCCTTGACACTTGAATCTGTACTGTCAAGGAGAGATGGTTCTTGACAGCATAGTGAGATGGAGGAGTAGCTGGATTTACACCGGGCAGGTAAGGCACTGGAGCTGTATCCAGGGCCACCTGGTTAATGCACATGTAGCACAGGCAGACAGGAGTTACAAGTTTTACAAGAATAAAAAAATAATTTAATTAATGGAACATAACATTCAGCTTCATGGGGCTGGAGGCACAATGGAGGACAGGCATAAGGATGAAAAGCAGCACTTTCCACAGCACAAAGCTCTGGCACACAACTTACAGTAGGCCTAGGAAGTCCAGAAAACATGGACTCCACTTGGATGAAATGAGCCCAGAGGCTCAGATAGCAGGGCAGCAAAACAAACCAAGGGCTAACACCACACCAGGGCTCTCCAGACACACATCCCTGGTCACACTCTGGTCTGGAAAAACACTCTGCTGTGCACCCTACCTGCACTTGGCCACACCACAAGCAGGGAGATCTCTCGCCACCGGCTCCTTCACAAATCCAGACATCCTGCAGGAAAGGTGGGCCTGGCTCCTCTCGCTTCCTGCAGGCTGCCAAACCAAAGGCAGCTTACCACACAGGTGCAACTTATCTGGTGCTGCCACCACTGGATAGGCCATGCTGCAGCTCTGCCACCATCGTGCCTCACACAATTCACATTCAGGACAGGCCCCGACCTGCACCGGTGCTGTGGAGCACTAGGTGGGTCATATACAATTCCTCCAGGATGTGGCTCCTACTCCCACTGGGGTCCCATCCCACTGGCCACTTCCCTGCACACTTCCCAGTATACCCGAGCACTGAACCAGCACTGCTGAACTAGGCCATAAACTCCCGGGCCGGGGTTCAAACCCCAGCCCACACTTATGCTCTGCAGTTCTGCTGGCTTCCTCCTCTCTAAGCGCCTCCCAATTTATACCTTACAGGGCAGGATCACCACACCCATGGGGCGGGCACCACCCAGGCCCTACCTCCCATGAGGCACCTACAGGGGGCGAGCAGGGTAACCTTTAGTAAGCCCTTGAAGTGGGGTGGCTTATACCACAACTATGTATTACCTAAACAAACAGGGAGGAACAAGATCTTCAAAACTGTGCACAGAAGCAATGAAGATCTGGAACTCTGCATACACCCTGTAGGTCTAGTTTTTGGCAGTTCACCTGCCAGGGGACGGCAGTGTGCTGGCAGATTCCCTGAGCAGAATCAGTGGGGGAAATCATGACTGGACAAACCAGCAGGTGCTGGCGACAGTGTTTGTATTGTTCATTTTGTTCATTTAATTTGTACCCCTTAGTGAGAGGAGGGGTACTTAAGTTGTATTTTGTTTTTTGGTTTTAAGTTTTATTTATACCCTCAGCTCTTCTGTGATCTGGACTTCCCTGGAGTGGATTCCCTATGGTATTTTACCATCTTGTTCTCCTGGATTTACATCACTTACTCAGAGACTTTGGAGCCTGGACTGATGTTTTATAATTGCAATTTATTATAGTTTTACTGTAGTATAGTTTTGTTTGGGTGGGAGTTTTTTATTTTTAGTTAGGTGGGTATTGTTGTCTAATTTTTAATATTGTTGTTTTGGGGTCTTTTTTAGGTTGGGTGCCTGATTTGCTGTGTACTTTGATACTGGTTTCATTTGTGAGATGTGTAAGTTTTCCCCCCAGTCGTGCGCTATTCGTCCTCCACTGCCCTTGCCCTCCAACCCTTCCCCCCCGTTGTTGTCAACCTATCAGCGCTGTCGTGTGCTGGGTATTGTTCGCAGGAGGGGGGTGGGGTGGGGGTGTGTGGACACTCAAGAACAAATGAATGCCCCTCTTGCATTGGGCTGGTTAGGCCTAGAAGACTCCCTGGGGCGAAATGGAGTCTGGAACGGGGTGCCCCATGTCTAGTCTCCACACCCAAGGACACTGCCTTTTGCGGCAGGCAAGTAGCCGGGGCTGCCCTTGAAGCCCATCCAACTTGAGTGGTGTTATGCAATGCCAGATCTATTAAAAATAAGACTGCAATTATTGCAGATCTTATTGGAACAACCGATCTGGCTTGCATCACCGAGACCTGGCTGGATGAAAATGCTGGCCCTATTTTGGATGCTGCAATTCCAGACGGATACTCAGTGATACACCTCTCGAGAATGGAGGCGTGGAGGTGGGGGGGGAAGTGTGGTCTGTTTTAAGACTGAGTTGGGCCCCACAAGTGTTCCAGTTGAGGAAGCCGAATCATCTGAGTGTACCATGGTGTATGGTGTAGGTTGCAGGTTAGCCCTCGTCTACCGTCCACCCGGGGACGAGTCACGATTCCTGCAGGAAGTAGCAGATTTCATCACTGAAATGACATTGGAGTCACTCAGATTGATGGTACTGGGCGACTTCAGTGCCTGGGTCGATGACGAACTCTCGCAGTTTGGACAACACTTCCTCCAGCTTATGACATCTCTGGGCCTCACACAGGTTGTTTCCTCTGCCACCCATAAACACGGTCACTCTTTTGATTTGGTTTTCCTTCTGGGGATCAAGGCCTCCGACTTGGAAATGGAGCCTGTCGGTTGGTCTGATCACTACACCGTGAGGTTCAACTTTTGCACCCCCCCCTCCTTGAAGGCCTGCCCCTGTGGAAATGGTCAATTACCGCCCATTACGGGAGGTGAGCCCTGGTGGCTTAGCGGCAGTGATTGATCTCTTGGAGTTTCCTGTGGCCTGCTCGAGTCCAGAGACTTTAGTTGTGGCCTATAATAAGGTCATTTCTGTAGCCCTGGACTTGATTGCTCCCATCCGTGTTCGTCCCCTCCCCCTTCGTACTCAAGCCCCTTGGTTTGAAGGGTCTTTGAGGGAGTTGAGGCGAGTTGAATGTAGGTTAGAGTGGCGTTGGCAGGCGTCCACCCTGGATGCCGACCACCTTAGATTGGTTGAGTATTATCAGACTTACCAATCAGTGATCTCCTGTAAGAAGGCAGAATTCTTGTCTGGGGAGATCGCTGCTGCTCAGAACTGACCGCCTCAGCTCTTCCGAACTGTCGACAGGTTGTGCAACTCAACTTGTCTGCAGCTCCGAAGACCTTTTTCGCAAGTGGAGTGCGATGAACTTGCTCAGTTCTTTGTGGATAAGGTGGCTGACATCAGGTCGGAAATTCTTTAAACTCACTCTATGGGGGTTGTCGACGATCTGTGTTTGGTCGCCTCACCTCAAGCTTCCTGGAATACCTTTGCCTTGCCCGAACTTGTGGATGTCATGCGAATTGTCCAGTGTATGCGCCCTGACTGCCTTGATTATGGGTTGTTGGGATATGATCGGCCTGGTCCTGGTGCAGATAGTCAGGTGCTCCCTGGAATCTAGTGAGTTTCCAAGCTCCCTGAAGGAGGTGGTGGTAACCCCACCTCCTAAAGAAAGCTTCTTTGGACCTGGATTCTTTCGCCAACTACAGACCAATCTCAAATCTTCCTTTTATAGGGAAGGTGATTGAGAAAGTAGTGGCAGTACAGCTGGATGACCACTTGACTATCCAAAACATCTACGAACCTCTCCAGTCCGGTTTTTGAAAGAGGCACAGCACTGAGACGGCACTGGTTTGGGTGCTCAATGATCTCCTGATGGCGAGAGATCAGAGAAGCTGTTCTATCTTGGTGGTCCTTGATCTCTCTTCAGCCTTTGACACTGTTGACCATGGGGTGCTGCTTGGACGTCTGAGGTCCATCTGTGGACTGACAGATACGGTCCTCAGGTGGTTTTCATCTTTCCTCACTGACCAGAGTCAGAGAGTGGTATCTGGGATTTTTTCTTCGGTCCCATTCCCCTTGCCATGTGGGGTTCCTCAGGGTTCAGTGCTGTCCCCCATGTTGTTTGCAGTGTATATGCTGCCCCTCGGAGACATTATAAGATGTCATGGGCTAAGGTTTCACTGCTATGCTGATGATACACAGCTCTACCTGTATTTTGCTCCTGACCAGGATAGAACTGTCTCGGTTTTTAATACCTGCCTCACTGAAATCCAGGAAAAGATGAATTTGAGCTGGTTGAAGTTGAATGCCGGAAAGACGGAGGTGATGGTAGTGGACCAGGGTCACTGGATAGAGGTGTTGTGGGTTGATCAGCCCTCTGGACTTTTCCTTGGAGCTCTCAGATCCTATCCTCTGAATGGGTGTGAAACCTGGGGGTAGTGCTTGATGACAGGCTGACTTTACGAGCTCAGGTGGTGGCCATCGTCAAGACTTCCTTTTACCATTTTAGGAATATTTCCAGGATTAAGCACCTGGTTCTGTCCAGGGACTTGCCTACATTGGTCCATGCCTTTGTGACCTTGTGGCTTGATTATTACAACTCTCTCTACTTAGGGCTTCCTAGGGTTGATATCTGCCGCCTGCAGCTTATGCAGAACGCAGCAGCAAAATTGTTGACAGGGGCATCTCAAGCTTCCCATATTAATCCTGTGCTGTGCGATCTGCACTGGCTGCTGATTAGGTGGTGGATCACCTTTAAAGGTGGTTTACTGACTTATAAAGCCCTACATGAACTGGGCTCTGACTACTTGAAAGAGCTTCTTGTGCCTTACTGCCTGGTGCAACAGTTGTGTTCGGCTGACAAGGGGTTGCTAGAGATTCCTAGGGTGTCTTTGAAATCTTCAGGGGCCTGTGAATTTATGCACATGGCCCCTACCCTTTGGAACTTTCTACCCCATCAGCTACATGAGTGAACAACTGGGGGTTAAACAGGTGCTGAAAACCTTTTTATGGTGCCATGCCTTTGGTGGCACTGGATAATTTTTGATCCTCTGTTGTATTTTATTGTTTTGTTTACAATTTTATCATGATTGTTTTTATCTTTTGTAAAGCGCCTTGATAGTTTGAAAGCTGCTTGCGCGAAATAAAATTTATTATTATTATTATTATTAGAGTTCTGTGACCTAAATCTCTCTCAAGAAGTTATGGAAGTGCTTAAGGTTTCTAAGAAACCAGCAACAAGGAAAACCTATGTCTCAGAGTGGAAGATTCTCCTTTTGATGTTCCTCTAGACAGCTCAGCCCATTGCAGGTGAGTCTGGCTTCAGTCCTGGTCTATCCAGTCCACCTACAGTCCCTGGGCTCCAGGCCCTCAACCCTGAAGGTTCATTTGACTGCAGTGCCAGCATATGCTTCAGCTGGCAAAGACAGGTCAGTGACCTCGTAGCCCATCTTCAGAAAGTCATTTAAAGGTCCTAATCACCTATACCCTCCAGTAAGGGATCCTGTCCCTCTGTGGGACATGGTCTGTGTATTGTCCAGCTGATGGAGGCTCCCTTCAACCATATGGCAACTGCTGTTCTGAAGTATGTCACCTGGAAAGCAGTTTTCCTGGTGGCACTGACATCTGCCAGGAGGGTGAGCCAGCTGCAAGCCCTCTGTACAGATCCTAAGTATATCATATTTCAGAGGGACTAGGTAGTTCTAAGAACTAACAGAAAACTCCTTCCTAAAGTGGTATCTGAATCTGTCAGCTACACTTCCAGTGTTCTTTACAGCAAACTACAACTTGGTAGAACAACAGCTCCATGGTCTGGATGGTAAGAGAGCTCTTAGCTACTGTACTACTTGGATCACTCAAGGGGTGTAACGTCCACTAATATTCAGTTGTTTGTCAACTATGGTGAAGGTGGGAAAGGTAAACCAGCATCCACAAGAACCATTTCTCATTGGATAGTCTCCTGTATGCAGTTCTGTTATGGCAAATCTGGCCTGAGAGTGAGTGAAAGTGAGAGACAGTCAGAGACTGTCTGATGATGGCAGAGGGATCAGCTAGAGCTGTGCATTAAAGCTCTGTCTAGCAAGGGAGATCCATGGCTAATGGAATGGAGTAAGAACAGGGCTTGCCCCTACCACAAGGGAGACATACCAATAGTTTGATAGCTATTTTCTGGATTTGGCCAGTCGGCCAGGAAGTAACAAACACCTGTGTCTGATGTAGCCATTATAGCAATTACACTGATTGGGGTTTAGGTTTAACTGTATGCATTCAGCATTTCCAATATTTGATTTCAAGTGCACCACCATTGGCCAACCAGCTGCAATTTCTATAGTCCTACATTGATTCAGTCAAAACTCACAGAAGAACCAGCGCTCACAAAGGTCTTCTGAAAATATTGTTTACTTGAAAAGTGCTACCAAACACAACCACAACGGTGCTTCGAGGGATCCAAGCCCTCTTCATCAGCAGGTGGAGTCAAATTCATTCACCTGTTATGTAAATACAGGTAGATCGATTATATCATTGACACATGACATATAAAATAGAATGAATCATACAATTTGAAAACAAAAAAGTCATGTTGTAATGTAACCTTAAACAGCATCATGTTGCATTTCATTAAGGAATATTAGTATTTCTATATTGCTTTTATATTTTTTATGAATGGATTTCACAATAGAAGAAAAAGCTGATTGCTTGAAATTCCTATACTATTTTATGCCGTGACATTAAAGGTACGCATCAATAAATGCAGCATGATGGATGTTTTAGGTTTAAATGAACACCAACAGCATCAGTATGAGAAAACAGACGTCTAAAGTGTATCATTTATAAATAATTTTTTTCTTTCTCTGTTTGATAGTTTCAATCTGTACAATTTAAATTTTTTGTACAAATCTTGGAATAATGTTGCAGTTTATTTAATACTACATAAACTGATTCATTGTTCAGAGAGTTAATTATAATAACTAGACATAAGCCAGACTGATGGCACTGAGGGTTGAGGTGCTAGACACCACACCTTGTGCCACGCCGGCGACCTGTGTTTGGGAATGAGCACGGGCTACCGGGGGTTGGCAGGGGAGGAGAAGGATCGAGCATCCCAGGGACTGCTTTCCTTCTCCAGGGAGCAAGGGCACCTGTAGTCAGTGAATGCCTGGCCCCTAGCAGAGACTGGGGGGCAGCACGCTGATGCTGACAAAGTGGGTTAAGGATGGGGCAGACACCTGGAGGAGCATACACAGGAGTGTGCGCATTGCCTCCTCAGGCATCATTGCATGCCCCACCCCTGAGGGGAACAGGAAAAAGAGAAAACGTGGTTGTGTGGCTTGATGGCTATCCCAGGACGCGCTAGGCTCCGGAGTTGTCAACCCCAGAGAACTGGATCCAGTCTTGGCAGTGAGTAAGTGGAGCTCGCTGCCACTCCATCAGGGGCAAGCCATGGGGTATGTCGGTGGAGGGCCTTAATAGGAGCTAGGTGTACTAGGACAGTGGCCAGATGTGGGCCAATTATGGGGGTTAAAAAAATAATAACTAGACATAAGACACAGGGGAAACTACAAAAATATAAACACACAAAGAGATTCACTTTATAAATACATGGTTAAATCAAATTCTCTATTAAGACCTCCTGGGTACACACTATTCAGACTGAAAATCTATTTTGATTCTTTCTGGTGCAACTTGGTGACACAGTCACCTCTCCTAATCTGATGCTTCACATGTTCGAGATAGGTGAATTTAACTTTATTCACCCTACTATTGTGTTTTTCAAAAAAAATGTGTTCCTAATGCTGAATCAAGATTTGAATTATGGATGTCCCTGATGTATTCCAACACACGTTCTTTCACCTGTCTGGTTGTCATACCAACATAGACAAGTGGACAGTAGCATTGGGCAACATAAACAAAGGAACAGGGTAGAACAATTAATAAACTCCTTAATTGTTGCAGTAGAGTCATTCGTGGGATGTTTAAATTCCTTGTTCTGAGTGACATAATTACAAGCCATACAGTGGCCACATTTGTAACAGCCAACTGGCTGTGTAGGAAACCATGTGTGTGGTCTGGTAGGCACAGTATAGTGACTGTGACTTAGATAGTTGCCCAAATTGTTGGCATTACTATAAGGTACCCTAGGAGGTTGAGAAAAAGAGTTGCTGGAGCTAATTTGTTGTAACAAGTGCCAGTTCTTTAGAACAATGCTTTTTATTTGTGGTGCTATGGCATTGTATTCCAGAATGCAATTAATAACATTGTCCTGATTGGTGTTTCTTACTTTGGGCTGAAGTAAGGTATTTCTATTAACACATGATGCTTTGCGTAATGCCATATCTAGAATGCACTTGTCATAGCCTCTAGAAGAGAACCTCAGGTACATCTCTGTAGCTTGTTCAGAAAAGGTCTCATTTGAAGAGCAATTGCATTTTAAGTGCAAAAAATTGTCTGTGTGAGACAGAACGAAAAAGGGAAGGAGGATGTGCACTTGTGGCATCCAGGATCGAATTGAGAGCTTTTGGCTTTCTAAAGCCTGCAGTAGTGACAATGTGTCCTGGTTTCACCTGTAGTTTTAAGTCTAAAAAATCTATTTTTTCACTGTCAATTACTGAGGTGAGATGTAGATTCCAATCATTTTCATTGATCCATGATATAAATGCATTGACTGACTGTTCAGTGCCATCCCAGATGACAAGCAAGTCATCTATATAACGGTCCCAAGACACGATGTTTGATGCATATTGATTGTTGTTATTGAAAATCTAATATTTTTCCCACCAACCTAAATATAGGTTAGTGTAACTGGGCTTGACAGTTGAACTCACAGCTGTACCTACTTGCTGCAAATAGAACTTGTTTTTAAATAAAAAGGAGTTATGTGTAAGAACGAATTTAACTGCTAGGCACAGACACTTTGATGGGAGCATACTACCAATGGAACTGTCATCAATCATATCCCTTAAGGCTCTAAGCCCCAAATTATGTGGTATACATGTATAAAGGAATATGACATCTATACTGATCTGTAAATAAGTGGGTTCCCAAATAAACTTTTCAAATTTTCCAACAATATGCATGGAATCACGTGTATATGATTTTAAGCTTGTCACTAATGGCTATAGAAAAAAGTCACAAAGACTTGACAGATTGAGTCAGGTGAAGAAGAATAAGTAATTACTGAACCAGTGCACACATCGTGTCTGGAGTTGCTACAGGGTCGAGTTAACAGACGTGCCATCAGTAGACCTCACACTCACTCTTCCTCCACAGTAAGTGCTACCATAGAGAAAACAGTTGAACTGAGAATTGCTTTCATAAAGCTTGAAAAACTTTTAAAACAAGAATTGCTGCTATAATATTAATAGCCTTGAGGAAGAATATGCTGCAAACCACAGAACACCACGAGGTCTCAGACTAGACATTAAACCTATGGTTGGGACTGATAAGTTTAAACACAAAGCTGAATGGGAAAGGGCTCTAGTAGATTTAAAAGGGTAAACACACTAGTGGGGAGAGGGTAGCACCTCCAGTACAGGAGAGCATCATGGGTGCACTGGATTGTACACTGGTGTGGGGGTGGGCTGAATGTCACAGTGCTGTGCCAGGTAGGGCATTATTAATGATGGCACAGGAAAGTTTCTAATGAGGCCATGCCTGCTCAGGATGTATGAAGAGTGGTCACTGTTTTAGGCTGGGCCTACATAGAGTACTGGAGGACCAATCATAGTGTGATTCTACTACTTTATATTGCGCTAACCTCTTACTTTCCCCTTTAGGGTTACAGCCCTAAATCAAGCTGTGTATTGTTCGAGGCTACTATTATTTTTGTCTCAGAAAGCTTAAGCGCAGGTTATTTGGAAGGAACTACCTGCTATTGTTCACAGTCTACAGCATGGGTGAACATATTGAAGAGATGGAGAAGTACTTCAGCTCTGGCAACTGTGCTGAATTTTCAACAGGCACACTCTTATATTTCTCTGGGTGGAGGCACCATGGTATTTCTACCATCTGGAAAGAAACTTCCTCACTTCAAGAAGAAAATAAACCTAGGAGTCACCAAAACAACTATGGCAAACTGGTGGCATTGGAAGGCTTCTGTACTGGCTCCCCAGTGACTTTGGAACCAAAACCTTGACTCCTTACACCATAACCCTTAGCCACACATTAGTCTGTCTAAAAAACACAAAAGTTTTAGAGTGGAGGAAGTAAATGGGTTGGGAACTGTAAATCATTTGCTACATATTGTGATATACATTGTAACTTTCTGCTTTATTTTGCAATCTACTTTTGTAGCTGGTGTAGAAAGAATATAGGCTGATGTGATTGGTGTCTGTCAGCTCAAAGTCAAAGGTTGAAATGAAATGACAGGTATCAAAACCAATCAGTGCTGAAATTTGCCCTGTTGCTTTCAGTATCTTAGTAACTCCCTATCTGGGGTCTGGCTGTATTACATATCCCTATGACCTGTTTACAGGCTCATTGCAATTTTTCATAGTCTTGTGAGCCGGCAGCAATTCCCTATCTTGGAGCTGCATGTATAGCATATCCTTAGGAACTATTAGGAACCCTTGCATATACAGTACATGCACGTGGGGGCCAGTAACCTGCCTTATACAGGATGCCTAGCGAGTCCCTATCTGGGTTCTGCACGTACTGTATTCCAAATCCCAGGCATTTTTGCCAACCCAAACTCTAGGACTCCCCAGACAACCATAAATTGTATCTCCCCTTACTCATGGTAGTCCCGTACCTATGAAATATTGCCCATCAGGCAGACAGAATGGTCTTCCTTAGAGCAGCCTATTTTTCAAAACTTTAATAGCCTATTGGTGGAAAAAACTTTATCTCACACATATTGCCTCTCTCTGTACTTGGGACTTGAACCCCAGACCCCTAGCCCCCCAAGGCAACACCCAATTATCTGTGCCAAATAGCAGTCCATATGTACCCATTTGCTTTCTTTATCACCCTTGTCCTTTATATCGCTGCTAAAAATCTGGTAAGTCTTGGTTTGAGCACCTAACTTCCAGATAGGTGGGATTTGAACCCCGGACCCCTATCCTAAAGATAGCTCCCAATCATCTACTCCAACTAGTAGTCTTCAATTATATTTATCCTTAAGCTTCTCTTATCTCCCTTCTTTATATCACTGCTAAATAATTTAGATGTTTTTGGGTTAGGACCCTTAACCTCCAGGTCCACAGTCTGTGCCATTACCACTAGACCATCTACCAATCCTCTGCTTCCCTTTCACCACGATAACCCTTTTTTTCTTCATCCTCCATATCTCTGTTAAGAACCTCATCTCTTAGCTCTGTCTGCTCCCCCCAGTTAGAACCCTTAACCTCTGGGCCCATAGTCTGCAACATCATCAGTTCACCATCTACCTGTCCTCTGCTTCATCTTTCTTTCACGCTAACCTTATGTTCATCATCCTCTTAATCTCTGCTAAAAACCTAATTCCTAAATTCTGTTTGCTTCTCCCAGACTAGAACCCTTAACCTCCAGGTTCACAGTCTGTGACACTACCACTAAATCATCTAACTGGCCCTGCTTTAGCCTTCTCCATGTTAACCTTATCTACATCTTCCTCTATATCTCTGCTAAAAAAATCTGCTTGTCCCCCCCAAGTGGTCTCAGCTTTTTGACGGACTCCCTTTCTCTCTCTCTCTCTCCCCCCTCCATATTTCTTCTTCAACACTCTCCACCTTATTTGTTTTGGCTTTGTCCTGCCTCTATTAGGTTATGGGATTCAAACCCCACACCAACAGCACCACAGGCCACCACCCTTCCCCAAAGCCATCTAATCTTGCTGGTGCTGATCTACTCCAAATCAGTTTTCACTTCTCCCATCCACATACCCCAGGTTATGCCAAGTGCTCCCCCACTCTGCACTCTTCATCAGCCATGCTCCTCCAGTTACTATTTGCCCTGGCATTGCTTCCATGCTCACTTAAGGATTCAGCACCCATAGTTTCCATGCGGCACACTTCAGCTACGGCATACATCCCCTGGCAACCACTCACCTTATCGCGATGAGCTACAGAGTCCTCTACATGTTACCTAACCCCAAGGCACCCCGCCCACTTCTCACTGGTGCTCCAGTGCACCCTGCCTGCTCCCTTGACCACTAGAGCATGCTGTCGTATAGCCATGACCTGTTCCCTTCGTCTCACTCCCCCTCCCTCAAAGTCATCATCTCCATTAACACACTCTGGACAGTCCCAAAAGAGAAGAGAACTTGCTATAGCAAGATGTATCTTAAAAAAAGCTTATTCTGCTACTTCAAATCTGATCTGGAAATGTGGAGATGAACCCTGGTTCCTCAGCCCCCTTGCCTCCCCCTCAGACTTTACAGCTGCTCCAAGCCTAAAGATGATGCTGACTAACATATGGAGCTTCCTGAATAAACTAGACCAGCTCCAAATTTTGGCTGCCCACACCAAGTCAGACCTTATTATCATCACTGAATCCTGGCTTAAGAGCACCATTTCAGACCAGCAGATCTCTCTCTCCCTGCCTACAATCTGCAGAGAGCAGACAGGCCTACAAGGGGGGAGGGGTGGTCATTTATTCAAAAGACAAATTTAATGTCACTGATGTCCGCACCATGTCAAAACCAAAAGATTTCAAATAAGTGTCCCTAAAATCTACCTGCCCTCATCAGAAGCCCCTAACATTATCAGTTGTTACAGACCCCCCCCCACTGGGGGCAACAAAATAATCACAACCCTTAAATCCCTCATTGCCCCCAACAACAATAAAACCATCATTCTAGGTGATCTAAACCTTGATTGGCTCTCTCCCAAAGCGAGTGGGCTAAAAGGACTTTTCAACGAGCTTGGCGTCTCCCAACACATCATGGAGCCAACTAGATTAAATACCAAAAACTGCGCAAACAGCTCTTTCCTCGATGTCATCATTTCAAATCATCCCCATGAAATCCTACGCACCACCGTATTTCATAATGATTTGAGTGACCACATCATTGTAGTGTGCACCAGATCCCATGAAAAGGGCTCCTACTTGTCCAAATTTATTACTAAGCATAGCTTTTGGAAATTCAATGCCGTTAATTATCTCTCTGATCTCAGCCATATAAATTGGCATCACCTCTATTTAGCCAAAATAGTGGATGAGGCAGTCACTATCCTTAACAATAACTTATCACTGTTAGTAAATAAGCACGGCCCTTTCATCAGAACCAGAGTCCACAAGTTTTCCCACCCATGGTTCACACCAGGCCTCAAAGCTGCTCTAACCAACTGGGATAAACTCTGGGCCCATGCAAGGCGAACTAAGTGCCAGACCAACTGGCAGACTTTTAGAACTGCCAGGAATTCTTGTGTCAACTTAATACACTCTGCAAAATCTAATTATTACATTGAAACTCTCGAACAAGACAAAGGGAACTCAGCCAAGATCTGGCAGACTAGAAAATCGGTCAAAGGACATAAAGCTCCCCTTCTGTCCCAGCCAAAATCCATGCCAATGGAGTTGAAATTGAAGACCGCGGTCTTATTCTTGAAAAACTAAGCTTCCATTTTGCCACCGCTGGACTGGCATTTGATTCCTTTCCCTACGCAGAGTTATCTTGCCTTCCCCCTGGACACTAACTCACCCCCTGTATTCTCACCTCTGTACCCCCTCCAGTTTCACCACATGTCATATAATGAAGTGGAAGACCATCTTAGCAAAATAGACGCCAAAAAGCGTGGTGGAGCAGATAGGATTGAACCTTTTTTTCCTCAAACTAGGCTGCTACTATCTTACCACTCCATCCTTCACATTTTCAACATGTCTATTTCCACTGCCACAGTCCATTCCTGCTGTAAATCTGCTCACGTTCTCCCCCTCTTCAAATCCGGTGACCCCGGTGATCTGAATAATTACAGGCCATCTCCATCCTTCCAGTACTGTCCAAAATCCTCGAAAAACTAGTCCATAGTCAACTAAAAGACCACCTTAATAAACACTCTCTATTCAACCCAGCTCAGTCTGGTTTTAGACAAAACCACAGCACCATCTCTGCTCTAGCAAAAGTTACCAATGGCTGGTTCACTGCTCACGATTCTAAACAAGTAACAGGTGCCGTGTTCTTAGACCTGAGCATTTGGTACCATTGACCACAACCTCATTCTTCTTGGTCTTACAAATCTAGGTGCTACAGTTACTACAGTTCAATGGTTCACCAGCTACCTCACCAGTAGATTCCAGAAAATTAAACTGATGGCCTATTGCTGGACTCCCTTCCCATCACAAGAGGTGTCCCACAAGGGTCAATACTAGGCCCTATACTTTTTTCGAGCTGTATTAATACCCTGGACCCCAACATCATTAAGTCCAAGCTGCATTTTTTCATGGACAACACCGTACTTTATACATCCAAACCAACTCTAGCCGACGTCTGTGATGAGCTGCAATCTGATTTCTTGCAGCCTGAACATAATCTCATTAACTCCAAACTTTTACTAAATGCAAAAAAAATGAAATTAATGTTCTTCACTCATAACAGCACCCCCCCACACACACACACTAAGGCTACAAATGCATCTATTGTGACATCCCTAGGTGAAACGCTTGAAGTGGTAGATAAATTAAATACCTAGGCATATGGCTTGGTAGTAAGCTGTCTTTCAATGCCCATATCAATAGCCTCACCAGTAAACTTAAAGTTAGACTCAGATTCTTCTTTAGAAACAAGGCACTCTTTCCACCCAAGGTCAGACTTAGACTAGTTCAGGTCACGTTCCTCCCACTTCTAGATTATGGTGACATAATATATAATTGCACCTCGGCAACCAATCTATACAAACTTGATGTGTTGTTCCACCGTGCCCTGTGCTTTGTCACCGAGGTACCTTATAGGATGCACCACTGCAACCTCTATGCAGAAGTTGGCTGGACGTTCCTCGCCTCAGGGTGACTGTCTCATCTTGGCACGTGGACACTCAAAATTCTTCTAAACAAACTTCCAGGTTATATCTTCTCTCTCATTCACATTTCTCACAGTACCTACTCTCTAAGGAAGTCAGCTTTCATCCTCCCAGACATGCCTAGGACCTGCATCTCACTTGGCAAGGGTGCTATTTCCTATACCCTTCCTGTGGCATGGAATAGCATTCAGTCAGTATTCAAGCTCACTAGTCTTGTCTAGGTTAACTTCTTCAAAACCCTGGCCACTGAACATTTCAAGGCAGTATGTAATTGCCAGAGGGCTTAGTTCTCATTGTCATCACCTCCATCCTTTCTCCCCTCACCTGATCCCCCTCTCTACCCACCCCCTGCATATACCCTTCTTCCCGCTTCTTACCCCCATAACCCTCCTTCTTTCCTTCCACGTGCCCTCTCCCGGTCCTCCCCTACCAAACTCTCCCTATTCCCTGTTGTCCTGCCCCCCCTTCTGCTCCGCTCCCTCCATCCCTTTTATGGCTGTCCCTGTGCTCCACTCCCACCTCACCCCTGTGCTCCGCTCCCACCTCACCCCGACACTCACGCACTTAACTCTTTTCTCTTCTTTTCTATTGCTTTTCTATCTTCTCGACCTTTCCACCCATGACTTCATAGTATGCATGTCCCCCCCATTTTGTTCTCTCTACCTCCTGCTCATCCCGATGCTTTACCCATCTCTTCCCATTTCTCACCTCTCTGATCTCTCACCCCTCTGAATCAGCTACTCCTTCAACCCTAATTCAGTATGCTACACAAAAGAGTTCTAGTAACCTCCCGGCTGACAGTTGCTTAAGTCTTTATTGTTTGCGCTGTATTTTTCCATTCCACCCTGTAGTTAGTCAATATGTTACTATGCACTGTATCTTGTCATTTTATTACCACATACTTTATTACTGTACTGTATGATTACATGATTTCCCTGTTATTTTTCTGTGCATAGCACTTTATTTTATCTTTTATTGATGTCATGCAATTGTTCCATAGATTGAGTCACCTGTAATTCACTGTAATTGCTTTTATGTGTTGCACCTACCATTGTTGTCTATATGTATATGTCCCTAATTTTATGTAATCAGGACCTCCTTGTGAATGAGCCTGCCCAATTGAGCTTTTCCTGCAATAAACTTCAATTGAATTGAATTACTCCTCCATCCATTAGCTTTGGTGGCCCTGATGGGTTCTCCCCTAACTGGCTTGGTGACATTGTCAGACTCATGTGCCCACGTGTTAGCAACTGATCAAGCTACCCTAGTAAATTTCAGAAGTAATTCTACTGGGCCAATCTTCAGTGCTGCCAGTCATAATTCTCAGTCTCTCCTCATCAACCATTTTGCACTACTGGACAAGAGACAGGACTGTCTTCTAAATGCATGTATCTGCTCTAGAAGTGTTCTTGTGACCCCCCTCCATGCTTATGTAGGGTATGTAACCCCTGGTCTCCCTTTTGCTGCTGCCTCTGGGTGGCAACATAGAGAACAACAGCTCTTTCCTGTCTCCTATACATCATAAAGACCCCTAGACCAACTGTCATAGGCTTAAGGTAGTGCATCAGAATGTGCAGAGTCTGCTGCCCAAGATATCTGAGCTAGAAGCGTGGATCACCTTCTATAAGCCTGACATAATTAGAATCACTGAAACTTGACTAAGGCCTCCCTAACGCCTTCTGCAACATTAGGGGCTTCCACATAGTCAGGCAGGGCAGAGGGCACAACAAAAAGGGAGGTGGAGTCCTTCTTTATTACAGAGACTCCCTACTGATAACAATGTATGCCAATGGCTTATCACAGAACTGATTCTAGGGTCTGCCAAGAAGCACTACACAGGTTTTGCTACAGTCCCCCAGAGGGGGTCTATCTAGCCTCACCCAACTATCCCATAGCATTGATTGCACTTCCCCATGAGGAAGAGCACATTACTGGGGGATTTCAACATCAACTGGTCGGACAGCCCCCAGTCAGAGTGTCTTGAATTGTTAAAGTAGACAAGCCTCATGCAAATCATATCTACCCCTACCTGGTTCAACCTTAAGTCCTCTAACCATGCCCTCCTGGACTGGATTCTCACAAACTGTGAGGATAGGATACTACAAGCTGGTGTCCTAGCTGATTCCATCAATGATCACTCCCCAACCTTCTGCATCTGGTCCTGTAAGTGCCCCCCCCCCAAACGCTCTTTTCGAAATATGACCCTGCTCAACTATGCTCAAATATTAGGGGTGTGGGTTGGTCAGTACTCCACACCTTACCTGACATGACCTCTGCTCTGGGATTTCTTGTGGGTGCACTGTCCTCCATCCAGGTCAGGCACTTACCTGTCACCACCTGGTGAATCAGGGGTGGGAACTCAAGGTGACTGACCAAGAATCTTCTTAATAAAATAAAACAGGGAGACACCCATTGGGAGACTCAAAAATCCTCCCCATCCCCTACTACCTGAAATAATTACAGGAGGCTCTGCAACCAATGTAAAGAAGAAATTAAATCACGCAAGGATGCCTACCTAAAACACTTACATGCCAGTAACCTTGGTGACCCCAAAATGACTGGGACATCAGTAAATGCCTTAATTAAACCTGGGACCAAGCAAATTTCAATCAATTTACGCTTGGCAGCAAGGGCCATAACAGATCCCCACCAGGTGGTGCAAGCTCTAAAGGGGAAATTCACTAAGCTGGCTGACTATCTGGATAAACCCCCACCTAAGGGAACTGGTATGCCACAGAATAACTAAATATCAGATGGCTTAGCGCCTCCTTGTTTTTATTTCAAGGCTATCTCCCCTAAAGAGCTCCAACATCTCCCCAATCAAGTGAGTGCTGGCAGTGACGGTTCCTGCCCATGATTTATCAAGCTAACAGTCAACCTTATTGCCAGACCCCTAGCCACCCTCTTTAATTTGTCATTGCCCTCCTCAACCTTTCCATCACAATGGAAACAGGCCAGAGTTACACCTATATTCAAATCAGGGGACCCAAACTCTATGGACATCTCCATCCTTTCCCACCTTAACCAAATACTGGCAGAAATCGTATTTCAGCCAGTTGCAGAACATGTGTCCAACTACAACTTACTTCCCCCCCACCAGCATGGATTTTAGAAAATCCCATAGAGTCACCACTGCCTTGGCCTGTTTTACCAACTATGTCCTTAAGGATATGGATAATGGGAAACTAATTAGGCCATTTTCATGGACCTTAGGCCTTCAATCTTGTGGACCACAACATCCACATTGACAAACTGCAACACTATGGTTTCACAGATGTAATCACAGCCTAGGTTACAAATTACCTTTTAGGGAAGTCCCAGGTGGTTTGCATGGTGGGGGGCATCCATAACTCCTAGTGGATTGGTAGCAGGGTCCCCCGGGGTCCATTCTTGGACCCATTCTGTTTTCCCTCTTTGTGAACCACCTTCCCAGGGAAAACAAAGGCCGGTGCATGCTAATGTATGCTGATGATCTGATCATCTACCTTAGTGCAGGAAGCCTGGCTGAACTAGCCACCTCCCTCTCCAGGGAGTACAGTGCCACCCAGAGGTGATTCAGTCATAACATGCTGCTTGTGAACATGTGAAAAACCAAAGCAATGCTCCTTGGGACCAAAACCAAGCTCACAGACTTGGCTGCAGGCTCTGGTACTTCAAATCCTTTGACCATTCTAACTCAGGAAGGGTACCTCTGGAGCAGGTAATGTCATTTAAATACCTGGGGGTTACACTGGACCCCTCCCTGACCTTCTCTGGCCACATAGGGTTAACAGTGAAGCACATAAACAAAAAAATTAGAGGTTTGCTACAGGCTAAGGAACTTCATGACCCCAGAAATATGGCTAGCCATTGTCAGAGGTCCACTCCTTTCCCTCCTGGACTATTGCTCACCTATTTTCTCCCACACTTCTAGTTGCAGTCTCTCCAGGCTCAACTCCACCTACAAAACATCTGCAGATTCACCCTTCTGGCCCCTTCAAAAACTCACCACTGCTCCCTCTACCACAGGTTTGTCTGGCTCTCCCCATAGGCCCATAGGGATCACCTTATGGGCAGACTTGTTGATAAGTCTCTTAAGGAAAGAGTACACTCCCCTCTATTGGCATTTCTTCATCTCAAGGTTGGGACTTGCAACCTTAGGACCTCCTCCCATTTTCTCCTCAAATCCCCCCATGTGGCTGTCTGTATGAGAGAAAAAGCCTTCTCTACAGACGCCCCCAGGCTTTAGAATGATTTGCCATCACCCCTTCACCACCTAGAAATATCCAGTATTTTTAAAGACAATTGATAGGCACCCTCCTAGCCAGCTCTCTATGCCAGTGTCCCAAATGAAGGCGATCCTTGTTTCCTTCCCTATTCCAGGATCTTCAGAGTGGAAGGCTAGCATACCAAAGTGGACCCACCCACCAAGCAGCTTGACCAGAACCTATTTCAAAGGTATGGGCTTAATCTTATGTTATCATAACTGTAATATGACAGTAATGTAATGTTCTTCATGATCTGTATTGACATGTTTTCTTGTTTGCCTTATTCTCTCTTTGTATCGCTAAGCTTGGGTGCTCAGCACTCTGTATAACCTTACATCACCTAGCTTAATTTGCCATGTTCTTTGCATTTTATGTCTCTACTTCTTGTCACTGTGGTGTATCCACGCTGATATGTGCCATCTTAATTGCCCAGGTCATGCCTGAAAATGGTCTCTGGGACCAATGTACTTACCTGGTTAACAAACATAGAAACATAGAATTTGACGGCAGATAAGGACCGCTTGGCCCACCTAGTCTGCCCATTTTCCTACCTAACAGATAAGCTGCAGATCCTAATTAACCACGGCTTACTTCCTCCTACCCCCCACTAAAAATAAATGAAACTGAAACAAATAAATAATAAATATGACAGGCATACATCAAAATTTCATTTCAGAGTCCCATATGCCATTGTATAAGACTTACTGGCATTGATTAGCTTCTGGAAGTTGATTGGGACCAGTTAATTCAGTGCAATGGCTCATTGTATGGGATTCCAAAAAAATAAGTTATAAGTTTGGTCCATTTATAATGTATATATTGATGCAATGGCCCGCTGAGTTAGCTCTCCCTCACCCTATAACCCTGCAAGATGGGGAGGAGGGGTCTGCATGATCACAACTGGATGGGGCTCATTATCCTGTTCACGTGTATGACAGGGGACTCCCCTCCTGCCACCTGCCTGAGCAGCTTTAAATATTTCAAAGTTGGCCTTCTGCACTTTTGATTTACATGAGTAGTATTGTTTCTTGCATGTTACCCCAACATTTGAATATCGGGAGCTGAGACTTCATACTCTACCTCCTTTACCTCAGGTTTTAGAAATGCCGAAGGAGGAGCTAAGAAGCACAAAGACAGAAATGAATTCATTTTGAACATGTAGTGCTTTTATTGGTGGTGCTGTTCCCTCAGGGCTTTTTTTGTTTAGGGACATGGCAGTTACCCATTGTTTGCTCATTCTCATTCTTGTCATCAGAGGCTTCTAGACCCTGGTATATCTTTTCCACTTTCTCTACAAACGGATCTGCAGCCTGGAGAGGTGAGGAGACCTACTGCTCGCCCCAGCATGAACTTTCTGACTTTGTTGGGGTAGAGGCACTGGCATGAAACTTGAGCCGGCGGCCTCCTCTAATGGGAGGAACCTCACAGGACTAACAAGGGGAGAATTTTTTCTGACCGGGAGAACTTTTAGCTGGGGCTCTGTCTGCTTCAGCTGGGTGCCAAATTTGAATGTTGCTGCAGACGCCTATTGGCCCCTTCCTGCTGTGATGCTTGGTCTGGCTCAGTTCTTCAGGCCGACTCGAGCCTCACAGCGCCACTCTACAAATGGATCTGCAGCCTGGGGAGGTGAGGGAGACCTACTGTCATGGGTCTCCCCCCACCATGAACTTTCCAACTTTGTTGGGGTAGAGGTGCCGGCGTGAAGCTTGAGCCGGGTGGACCTCCCCTGATGCAAGGAACCTCCACAGGACTAACAAGGGGAGAATTTGTTTTCCGATTGGGAGAACCTGTAGCAGGGGCTTTGTCTGCTTCGGCTGGGTGCCATTGAATGTTGCTGCAGACACCTTTTGGCCCCTTCCTGCTGTGATGCTCAGTCTGGCTCTTTTCTTCAGGCTGACTTGAGCCGGGCGGACCTCCCCCGACATGAGGAACCTCCACAGGACTAACAAGGGGAGAATTTTTTTTTTCCCCCCTGCCATCCCTGTTCCCTCTTCCCCTTAAACGCTTGTTCATCCCATCCACTAGCTTACCAGGTTCTATTCCTAGTTGCCTACACTAGGGACTGTGTCAGCAACAAACCTTTGCAGCCTAAGAGACTTATCTTTGCTGAACTCTGAATGCTAATTTCTCATACAACTGGTACCCCAGTAATATCATAGACAATTTTCCCTCCTCTGTGCAGCAAAGATACATAATCATATCCCTGGCCGGGAGAGGCTCTAATCTGCTTAATCTACTGGCCTGAAGCTATCCCTAGCCTAGTCCTCAGATCACTTTGTTTTAATTGAACCACCTGTACTATTAGGACTTGTTATCCTCACTGTCACACTTGTGCATGACCACCATTGTAGCCCTTGTTGTTTAAGGCTAGCACCAGCAGAGTACTGTCTTGATATAGCTACCTTAGCCCGCTGTTTTATACTGCTTGTCTAGCTTCCTAGGGCTATGTTAACGACTCTGCCTTATTTATGTGGATAACCTTGTCAGTTTTGCACTAGACTAGGCCCAGCACTGTCATTTAACCTACTGTCTCATAAAATCTAGCTCAGCACCCCAGGGCTGGCTTTTTGTAGCTATTAGGCCTTCAGAATGCTGCCCCAGAATGGATGCCCAGCCCTCCCTGGCCCAGCTGGGGGCACAGCCCACACCCCTGTTCCTCGGGCCACCCCGCACTCTCTCAGGTCCCCCACGACCTGGAAATCTACCAAAGGCCTAAAAATGATACACATGAATGCGCATAGTCTCCTACCCAGCCTTGCTGAGCTAACTGCCCGGGTGGCTCTCTATAATCCCGATATCTTGGGGATCACAGAAACCTGGATGAGGCCGCACATCCCAGACTCCATGTGTACCCTCCTGGGTTACAACCTAATTAGGTGAGACAGAGAGGGAAACAAGTGTGGAGGAAGAGTGCTTCTCTACTACAAGGGGCACTTAAATGTGTCTGTCATCGGACACCCCCCCACACCCTCTGCCTGTAAGTTCTTACATGCCCTTCTCCTGCTAGGTAACACCAAAACTTGGGTTCTCCTACCTACTTGACTGTCTCAGGGACAAAGTAGGCTCTAACGAGATGCTAGGTCTGGGCGACCTCAACCTGAACTGACTGGGGGGCAATGCCAAGGTTTATGAGCCTCTGCTGTCTGGTCTTGCCCTCAGTCAGCTCATTTCTGAACCTAAAAGGCTCTCCTCGTGTGGTGTGAAGGGATCCCTCATCAACTGGGTACTGAGTAACAGACCCAATAAAATAGTTGCCCCAGGAATCCTCCCTGATGCCATCTCAGACCACTCTCCCACCTGTTGCGTATGGGGCCCCTCTTCTCCTCTCCCAAAATTCCTAGCAAAGTGATCCAGATGTGGGACTACTCCAATTTTGACATTGACGATTACCTTGCTGACCTACGTCAAGTGGGCTGGACCCAGGTCACTGCCTCAAGTGATCCCTCAGTGGCCCTTGACAACTTCCTCGCTGTCTTTGCTCCCCTGCAAAACAAACATGCTCCACTCACAAAAATGAGGGTGAGAGGCACCATCACCAAGTGGCTCCATGGTAGTCTACTATCCCTCAAGAAGCAAAGAGACAAATGCTGGGCAAGGTTCAAGTCCTCCCACTCCAGTACCGACCTCCTTGATTATTGACGGTTGAGAAACTCTTGTAAAAGAGCCATTGTCTCTGTCAAGAGTGATTTTTGCCAGTCTGCCCTGCTATCCTCAGCCAGAAACCCGAGGAGCATATGGCAAAACACTGAAAACATGGTCGGGGGGTCTGCCAGAGCCCAGGTCTCTGACTTGTTCATTGAAGGGGCCAACTGCTATAAACCCCTCACAAGTGCCAATGCTTTTAACCGCCAGTTCTCTGACTTGACTGTTCCGTCCTCCCAACACCCGGCTCCTCTCTCACATTCCCCTGCCCCCTTAGTTACAGGGCCCTCCCTCAGTGTGACCTCCAGCCATCCTTCCTTCTACCTAAAAGCTGTCTCTGTCCTGGAGACCCAGAGGCTCCTCCTGGGTCTCTCCCCTCACATGGGAGTTGGGCACAATGGTGTTGAGCCCAAACTGTTTTGCTTGGGGGCATCCCTCCTAGCCCAGCCTATCTTTCACATCTTTAACACCTCCCCAATCTCAGGCACCATCCTGGATGTATGGAAGGTGGCCAAGGTCACCCCTGTCCTCAAACAAGGCAACCAAAAAAATCCTAATAATTATCACCCTATTGTGATCCTGTCTGCCATCAGCAAGTTACTCGAAAAACTGGTTGCCTCCCAGCTTATCCACTACCTCCAGAGCTACAAGATTCTATCCCCAGCTCAACACGGGTTCAGAAAAGGGCATAGCACTTCTACTGCACTTGCAGTGGTTATCTCTGCTATCAGGTCCACCACTGATCAAGGCAAACTGACTGGAACCATCTTCATAGATCTCTCCAAAGCCTTTGACCGGGTCGACCACTCGCTCCTGCGATCCACACTCTGAACCTTGGGCTTCTCCCCCCCTGCCTGCCCTCACCTGGTTCACTCATAATCTCTCAGGGAGACAGCAATACACCAACTTTAACAAGGCCCTCTCTGACCTAGCCCCAGTGACCTGCGGTGTCCCCCAGGGCTCTGTCCTTGGTCACATCTTGTTTTCCCTCTTCATAAATGAGTTACCCTCGGCCACAGCCTTTGGACACTCTACCCTGTACGCCGGATGACCTTATCATCCTGGCTAGCTCTTGGGACTCTATGTCTATAAACATCTGGTTAAACTCTGACTTTAACCTTATCCAATCCTGGCTCGGGACCATAAGATTACCATTAACCTCAAGAAGACTCAGGTCATGCTCTTTGGCTCCTTAGCCAAGATGAAAGCCTGCCCTGCTCCTCTAAAAATCTCAGGAGCTGATGGGTCTCCCCTGCTTGTTGCAGAAGTGGTCAGGTACCTGGGGGTAACCCTTGACCCGCAGCTGAACCTCACTCTGCACATTTGCAACACCTGCAAAGCTACCAACTGCAAGCTGGGCCTGGCTTACAGAGCTAAATCGTAACTCACCCCAGCGGCTCGTCTGGCCCTAGCCAGGGGGTCCTCCTACCCACGCTCTGCTATAGCCTTGTATCCTTTGCCCATGTATGCTGCTTTGCTCTCTCTGCTCCTCACCTCACACATCAATGTGACCTATACTCCCAGCTGGAGTGGCTCCCTCCAGAGAACCACCGCACCTTCGTCCTTGGCAACTTTATTGACAACGTCATCTGAACTGCCATCCCTTCTGCTCTTGCCTTGTCCCTCACTCCCACAGCTCCCTTCTACCACCTAAGATCCAATGACTCTCAGGTCTTCCTGGTTCCTAAAACCTGCACTCGAATGGGCAACCAGACCTTCCCTGCCTTTACGCCGAAGCTGTGGAACTTCCTGTCAGCCTGCACTCACTCCTCTGCTGCACATTCCTGCTTCAAAGCCTCCCTATGGGGCTCCCTGAAATTGGCCTCAGCTTGTCTCTGCACCTGAGCTGCTATTACCTGATCTCATCTACTGGGCGTCTAGTCCATGGTTAAGCTTGCACTTTGCCCAGCTGGCTAGCTAGTGTCATCTGACATACCATGTATTGCCCCCCCCCCCCACTACTGTCCTATCTGTTCTGCATCCCTCTTTCCCCCTCCGGAGGGTGTGGCTGGCCTTGCTTGGATGCTACTGTTGACCATGCCTGTCCCACTTTGTTATCTGCCTTTGATGTAGCCTATGAGTCTGATGCTCTATGTACCCTGATCTGACTGATCCTGATGCTTTGTACCCTGTTAATCTACCCGATGCTCTATGTACCCTGATCTGACTGATCCTGATGCTTTGTACCCTGTTAATCTACCTGATGCTCTTATGTACCCTGATCTGACTGATCCTGATGTTCTGTACCTTGTTAATCTTCGGGGTCGCCGGAAGACTCCTGTCGCCCATGCCTGTACTTTGCCGCTTGTTACCTCCTATAGTAATCTATGTTCCTAATTTCTGACTTTATTAATGTGCTTGATCCCATTGTAATCTATGTACTTATTCTGATGTTACATATTGTGCCTGATCCTAATGTATGTTTACCCTGTATATGCCTGATGTTCATATTTATGTACTGTACCATTGTAACCCTCCCGGGTCGCACCTGAAAATAGGCACTTGGTTGTGTAGCGTGCTTACCCAGTAAACAAAAGCAAATACATAAAATTGACTTAAAAATAAAATAAATTAAGAACAACCCACCTTAGAAGTATCCAAAGTTTGCAGAAAGTAGTAGGAGACTCTTTGTTTTTGAAAGTTATGGGTGGTAATTGGTTCATTGTCCTTCTGCCAGTAATGTTGTCCGATGTGGTTTTAAAAGCTTCCGAATTCTGATAGGCATCAGCAATGACATGGACTCTGCTATACGTTTCTAGTTCTCGTTCTTTGCTTCTTGTGTCCACCGAGGTCAGGTCCACTGCAAATTCATCAAAACTTTTCAGAATTAAACCCTCAAGATGGATTGCAAAACACCAGTTTTCAGTGAATTAATTTAAGGGTTCTACTGGTAAGCACTGAACCACAATCCGTATGTGTTCTGGTATTTATGACAATCAAGAAGTGTGCCCATTGTTTCTTTGAATACTGTCCATAGTTTCCTAGACACCAGTTTATCACTTCACTGGATTAAAGGGGGGTGGATAATCTCTTAGTTCTACACGTTAAACTGCTGTTCTAAATGCTTAGAGCACACACACACACACTCTTATGCGTTTTACATATTTCTAATGCTTTAGTGCTCGTGCGCGCACACACACACACACACACACACACACATTTTCTTTAACTTGACTTCAGCGAGACTTGTAACGTCAGATGATTTACTACATAGCATTCCATTCTGTGATATTTGATTTACTGATCTCAGGGATGCCTGTTTATCTATGGTTGTATTTCTTAACTAATGGCCAATCTGTCACACTCATGTGAAAAATGTTTTTTTCTCTTTTTTTTTAAAAAGTGAGTTTTCTAAAATATCTGCCATTTGTCCTGAAGAAGACCTCTGTTGGAGGTCGAAAGCTTAAGGTCCTTATGAAATCTCTGTTGGTCCAATAAAAGGTATCAAATCACCTAATTTGTGCATCTTGTTGAGCAAGAACCAACACAACAAGCATTTTTTTGGATTAATATCTGTCATACTTCTATATTAGGATCAGTGTGCCCCTTTTGCTATACCTCTGCCGAGGCCACTATCTGCAACTGTAGTACAAGAGATGCATTCAGTTGATTTCACTGTTTTAAAGAAGATGGAATACTGTATATTGCAGGTAAAAATGTAAATATTATAGCCTACTGGTTAGAATACAGTGTTGCCAACTTGGGAGACTGAGGTTTGAATCCCACAACTGTCACTTAGTACTTTATGTTGCAAGTTAGTTAACTTTCCTGTGCTTAGTAGCCCACAATTTCTCTTCCGTTCCCAGTCCCAAACTTTCCTTAACCATCCCATGCATGCCTAATGATTGCTGCCAACTGTTCATGGACTGCAGTGCATTTTTATGTTGCATGCATGCATGTGCAAGAAACATAGTGCCATCATCCGAGTTTTCGGAGGTGTGTCAGCCCGTCTTCCAATGCAGTCAGTGTGCTTGCAGGTGCGGCCCCAGTTCCCCAATCACTGCTGCTGCTGCTGTCTGTGACAAGCTGAAAATGCAGAGGCATACAGTTGAAAGGGAGAGCTGCGCTTCAGTGAGCAGAGCTCTCCCCCCCCACACACACACACATGCGCAAGCACGCATATTGCGTGCTGAAGCGCTACCCCCACGCACACACTGTATGGTGGACAGGGGTGACCAATCCCCGTCGGCTCTCAAGGCTGCCACGCTCCCCTAGTAGTTTTCTGCTGCGCTGGGAGCCCACCCAGCGTGGCAAATTTTGTTTGGCTGACGGGGGTGCCCAATCCCCCATCGGCTTCACGTCCCCCCAAACAGCTTTTCCTGCTGCTACGCTGGGAGCCCACCTCAGCATGGCAAACATCTTGCGTCTTCTTCTTAAAAAAAAAAAACAACCTGTGAATAAAAAAACGGTCCCTTGTAGTCCCCCTGCCTCCCTCCACAACCCGCACCACCACTCGCACCCTGCCTCCCCACCCCTCACCCCATACTTACTTCGGCTCGATGGCATTATTGGTGGACCGGGAACACGTTGTACTCTTCAAAGTCGACCATGAACTGACGAAATGCCGGTAAGCTGTATAATGGGATAGATAGGGTTTTTTCAACTTTGTTGCATATCTTAGGCATTTTGGGGAATTTTGGCCCCAAATTTTCAGCATGGGGTTTTTGGGACCCCTCTTCATGAATTCTTGCACTGTCATGGCGTTAATCAGGCCCGAAGGGTGATTTCGCAGTCACTGCGTGAAATCCCCTTTTGGGACCAAGTAATGAAATGACACTGCCAGTGTTCATAAGATGGACTCTCAAAAAGCCTATGTTGAAAATTTGGTGAAAAAATTCCTAAAAATAACTGTTTTATGAGCGTGCGTTGCGCAGTTCCTATGCACGCTTGTAAGTTTGCAAATTTTCAATATTTTCACCCCAGATTTTCAACATTGCCATTTTACCACACCTCCTTATGAGCAGTACAGCTGTCATTTTTCATCCTGCTCAAATGTGTTTCCGCCATGTGGCGCACAACGGCGCGTTGATCGAACTCAATGTATAGGACACATTAAGAAAATCACAGTGACACTGTTCATGAGCAGAGGTCTTAAAACATGTTGAAATTTGGTGAAAAAATTCCTAAAAATGACTGTTTTACGAGTGTGCATTGCGCAGTTCCTACGCACGCTCGTAAGTTCACGAATTTTCAATATTTGCGCTCCAATGACTTCCAAATACCTAAACAGCACATAGAAGCAAGCAACATTCTGCATTGACAAATGCTTGTTGAATATAGTGTGAATGAAAGGGCTCTGTCAAACCATATTCTATTCCATAAATCCTTGGGTTCAGCTACTATAATGAATAATAAGACAACCCCCAAAAAAGTGTGGTTGTATGACTCTGCCCTGCCTGTTTGGTCACTTTTACTACAATCTCGGTGTTTGCCACACCCCACCTTCAGTTAAACCAACAAAACTTCTTTCATTATCCTGTAAATTAAACTGCACTTTGGTGAGCCTGCCAAAAAAGCAGATGTTCCTAGTTCCAGCCCTGGTAAAACTCCCATCATCAACATCTTCATACAGCACTGGGTCAAAACAGCCATATGCTAATTGGATCCTGGTTCATATTTGAATGAAATCTTGTTAAATCCAGATAATCTGAGCTGGCACTGTGGGCCAGTGTTTAATAGGATTGCCTTCATTGCAGAGTGGCTAAGGTTCAGTTCCTTAAAGCCCTGACTCCATTAAGGCTGGCAAAGAGGTTTTAAGGCTATCCCAGGGGTGTCTCACCTTCTATGGGGAATGTTGCTGCACACAGTCAAAGGATGACTGCCCTCTGGTGATCCAGGGGGTGCAAGCTGTTTTCTACTGGTCCCAATATTGTCCTCTCCTTCCGGCTCCAGGTTTGGTAAATGTAGAAACAGAAATGTCAGCAGAAAAGGACTCATAGGCCCATCCAGTCTGCCCCTTGTCCCTGTTTATTTAATTACCACTGACCCTAGTCGGTCATAGGTGTCACTCCCTCCCCCTTTCCTCTACCTAATATGCCCCGTTCCTATCCCACACATGCTTGAAGCTCCCCACAGTCTTTACCCCCACTGCTTCCTCTGGCAGGCTGTTCCAGTCATCTACCACCATTTCTGCGAATAAGTATTTCTACACCTCTCCTAAACTCACCTCCCCAGCTTCATTGCATGCCCCCTTATTCTAGTGCCTTCTTTTCTCTGAAATAAACCCTCCACTTTCACCTTGTTCACTTCTGTGAGGTACCTGTAGGTTTCAGTCATGTCCCCCTCTCAGGTAGGGCTTCTTGGGGGCCTTTTGGTTTGAGGTCAAAGAGATTGGGCCCTGCTCCTATGTCCAATTACTGTGCACTCTGATAGTGCTTCTCCAGGCCAGCTTCTGTTGGTGTGGGATCTTCTTGACTCCTCTCTTGTGTACAGAGGTGGGCTCAATAAGCTACAACTCAACCAGTTTGTCTGGTGTAGCCTTCCCCACCATTTCCCAATGATCTGTGGAATTTTTAGCAGGGAGGAGGAGGAGCAGACTGTGGGAAGCAAGAAAGCATAGCAGTTGGAGAAGCAGCAGTAGAGTTAACCCCAGGCAAGGGTAGGCCAGGCAGAGTAGGGGATTGAACACCTTGTTATTGAAGCATTAAATGGCTTTACTCACTTAGAACATATCTGAGAAAGGGATACGTGTGACTCAGGTTTTTGTTACTGATGATACAAACTTCTGGAAATACACAGTGCTTCTGCAACAAGATTCTTTTTGTAATCAAGCTTTGTACCCCTCCCACCCAAACCAGTCACATCCCCGCCCCACCAGCTACAATCCAAATATTGTGGCATGGAACCCAAGAGTACCAGCATCCAGCATGCAGATGGTGATGGTGATTTTACTCCTTGTTTTCTCCCCACCTTCCTTATGGTATTCTGGGGCTGTGACATGCCCGCCATGGCACCTATGGAAGAACTAGAGATACACTGGCTTGGCTTGTCAGTGGGTTCTTTGCTGGGGTAGAACCAGGGGTGTCACCTCCCTAACTGAGAAGCATTGCTGCTGGAAGCACGTCTAACCATGGCATCACATGGCTGTGCAGACCTGGGCTTTTGTCCTAACCTGGGTCACCAGCATGGGAGAAGGAGATGATACTGCTAGGCAACTGGAGCAGCCCCACTGCAATGGGATTTGCAAAACTGTTTTTTAATCAGCATTTTTCTCTCCAGTTTCAGGGTGTCTGTGATCCTTTTGGGGCTGGCGACCCCTCAGCGCTGACAGCTGTAGGGCCTCTCCCAGTGGCGTGGGGCCTAAGTACAGAGGTCATCAGTTGATTAGGTTTGTGGTGTTTTTACTCCATGCTTCTCCCCTGTTCCTCCCACCTTCTCTGGCAAGGCTGCGCCTAACTGTGATGGTCTCACAGACACACAGCTGCAGTGCTGCCAATGTGGCACCTAGTTCAGTCTGTGAAGCCGGCCCGATTCTCTCCTGAGCAGTCATCATGTGTGGTGTGCACTGACACACACCATTACCACTGTCGCTTTGGCAGCCTCGGTGTGGGAGGAGGGCACATATTAGGGTTATTACTGTGATAGTCAGGGGAATCTTGGATGCTGTGACAGCATGTTGGGAGCCAAATCATAGCGCGGTTATAGGAGGCAGGTGGTGGAACTAAAGGGAGAAGAATGGGGATAATGAGGATTATAAAATTAAGACCTATGGACCACACCTCAACCTGATATTTTAAACAGCTCCTGGTATCTCTGATGAACCTTTAAAGAACCTTACTTTTAGAAGCCAGTCAGTTCAGATTTGATATTTTTCTGTGTTTAGTTCCTGCTTTGTCTTTACACTGTAGCTATTGAAATGAACATGGAAACAGTATCACTGCCCCTAGACTCTATCTGCCCTTGCTCTTTGTCTACACCTGATATCACAGTCCTCTGCCTGTGACAACACAGTCATTTCTGCTGCTAGAGACTGTGGTGTCACAAGCATAGGATTATGATGTCAGGTATAGACAAGCAGTCAGAGTAGCTGAAGTCCTAGGGGTCGGTGATGAGCTTGCTTTCACATTAATGCACAGTTACAACAAAAGAGGGGATGCTAAATACAGAAAACATATAAAGTATACACTGAAGTGTCTAAATATTATTTCAGAATTCTGCATGAGATGTCAGGGCCAGGCTTTTTAAAGTATTCATTATAACTGGTACTCTGAAGTTATACAGTCTCTCACCCTTCTAATGAAATAGCTCTTGCTTACCATAGCCAGGTAGGTTACTGTACAGAAATGGTGTATGTTATCCTTAATTATAAACTGGATAAAGAAAATAATGTTCACTAATTGGCTGACAGCTTGTTTCAGCCATGACTAAAGCTCAAGACATAGTCTCACTTAAAAAAGTTCCTAAAAACATTTGTTTTGCTCCGCCAGACTATCCATTCACTGTATCACTTTTAATTACCGTTCAGCATAGCATCATCTCTCTTCCTGTTTCTCCCTCATCACACACTCTCTTACTTATTTAATTGGCCCATAGCTTTGGGCAATCTCCCTAGAGGTTGGAAGACAGCCCAGGCCACCCCGATTTTTAAAGGGGGCTACCCTGGATTTCTGACCAACTATAGACTTATTTCTTTGCTGCTTCTTGTTAGTGAGATATTGGAAAAGTTATTGGCTGTGCAGTTAACAGATTATTTAGAAAACCATACTTTGCTGGGCCAATATTAATTGAGTTTCTATAAACAGCATGGTACTGTGGTGGCCATGTCAAGGGTCTTGAATGACACTGGTTTTGCCAGTGATGTCCAGTGTTTCACTGGTGCCATACTGGTCGATCTCTCCAAGGTCTTCGGTATGGTTGACCACCAGTTATTACTGCAATGATTATAAGAGGTTGGCATTAGTAGGCAGGCTTTAGAATGAGTGCTCTTTCCTGGGGCCGCTACTCTTTCTTATATATTGAAAGGATTTGGGACAGAATGTGGGCGATTCTCACTATCAACTTTACGCAGATGACACTATTATCTATTCTTCACAGTCATCTATTTGTGATGTCCAGAACGCTCTCCAGGACAGCTTCAACTGTTCGCAGACATTTTTCATAAAATCCAAATTAAAATGAAATGCTTCTAAAACTAAAAGTATGCTCTTTGATCCTCCTACTAAGATGAAATTGGGAAAGGAGACTGTGATAGTGGATGGAGTTGGTACTGCCCAGGAGGGTGTGGACACTTACAAATATTTAAGTTTCTGGCTGGATCAGTCAGGCTCAGGTAATAAGCATTAGGACAACTTGATAGTTCAAGTCAGTAAGTGGGTGGGGTCCTGTTTAGAGATAAACATTGCTTTGATTCAGAAACAATAAAGCTGATTGTAGAAGTTCAAATTTTGCCACTGATAGATTACTGTGAAATTGTGTATGATAATGCTACCTCAGAAAGATTACATAGGTTGGATGTACTATTTAATCGACTGGCTAGACTTACACTTAAATGTTCAAATCATGTTCACCATTGGGTAATGTACCATCAGTTAGGCTGATTATCTCTTCCTAATGGGAGAGAATACCATGAAAGTATTTTTGCATATAAATGTGGCTTGGGGGCAATCCCGGGGTACCTAAGTGGTAGAATTGTCTTTAGGAATATTGATCCATCACTGAGAAATTGTCTCTGCACCCCATGGGTCTACACGCATATTCTCCGTCCATTGATCAATGTGGCTGCCCCTGTCCTACCTCCCGAACAAGGTCACCAGGCCCTCCCCGTCAGCTCTTCCTAGGCCCCCACATGCAGGCACTTATTCGGCTTAACATATGACTGAACCTGTGTGCACTTGTTTGTCCCAACCCCTTTTGAGGACTGTCAACCACCTACCCAAATCTTTCTAAAGCGTACCATCTCCTCCTTGAGTGCCATATTGGTTTAGCCTGCTCTCCTGTTTTATGTAAATCTTGACTCACTCATTGTTTTGTGTATGCTCTAGCTTATAACTCTCCCGGGTCACCTGTAACACCCCCTGGGTTCATGACTTGTTACCAGTTGTCATTCTATTCCATCACCTGTTATCCCACTGTATGTAAGACTGATTTGTCACTGTACCTACCTACTTAAGTTTGTAACTCTCCCGGGTCGCACCTGAAAATAGGCACTTGGCTGTCTAGTGTGACTTACCTGGTCAACAAAAGCAAATAAATAAATAATAATAAAAAAAATGGTGGTTCCATGTACAAAGACTAAATGCTCTATGCACTGCTTTAATCAGTCTGTCCCAGTTCATTGGAATAATCTTCCTCCAGAATTCTGGGAACAATATGTTAAACCTCCTTCTATTCTAGCACTAAAAAAGCATTTATTGTCTTTGCAAAACCCCTGTAGCTCTTTTATTTAAGTTATTTAGCTAATGTGTGTATTTGGAATATCTGTATTGTATACTGATAATTATTTATATTTTTCTGTATTGCATTTTCAGGGTCACAATTGCGAATCAGCTTCGCTCAATGGTCTTAACCTTAAATAAATAAACAAACAAACAAAACAAAAAAAATACAAAATGCCTTTTTTAACAATTTACACTCCCTCTCTCAATTTAGCACCAGACAGAAAAATGAAATGAAATCCATCAGTGTGATTGGCTTCATAGCTTCCCCCCCCCCGCCGCCACTTGGCAGCATGTCAGCCTCACTTCTCACCACGGACCCTGACCCCCTCTTTATTTAAATAACAAACTAGATAAATCTGATAATTACCTAACACCATGCTATCTAAAAAGAAATCATTAAAACTGCCACATTGCAAATTCACTATCCACGAGTGTTTCAATTTTTCAGAGGCAAGTACATGCACATTTCAAAATAGCAGGTTTGCACAGTTTACAAACTTCTCCTTGTGGTCCTGCTGCTTCCATTCTTTTAAAATAAAAATAGTAGCATATACTGGGAGAAGGCCAACACTGAGAGAGTGACAAGGGGGACACCAAGAGAGTGACCACCGGGGGGGGGGGAGAGACATCAGAGACCAAAATGACAAGCACAACATGGGAAGGGGTAGAAACACACAGAAGCAGCACCGCCACCTACTAGACTCAATAGAAACTGCAGACTTTTTTGTAATAAATATACGTCCACATACATTCTGCATGTACCAGTTCATATTACAAACAAATTGTTTAAAACTACTATTTTAAATTTTTACTAAAAGGATTCAAGTTCATAATAGCAATAATACACTCCATAGTGTGGCATATCATGGGATATTGTCACCTCCTGGGTGCATGAGACACTTGGCCTGCAGTCTTATGCCTCACAATGCACCCGTGGTGTGATGATATCCCACGACATCCCATACCTTGTCATGTATTATTGCTTAATCAAACCATTGCTAGTCACAAATAAAGTTACTATACTTAAGAACTAAGTTGCACATTCTCACCATAGTAATCGAATGGATTTGAGTAGTCAGGACATGCATATCCACAGTCACTGAAAAAGGTCACCATTTCTTCCGGTTCACCACAGAAAACCAGTTCTCCACAGCTCATGATGGCAATTCTGTCAAATAGCTGATTGAATAAGGAACCTTGTTATATTTTTTGACCAGTAAATCAACCCCCATCAATGTTACTTAGTTTGTGAAATAAGTTTTCCCAAAAGTCAGATGTAAATAAATTCTTCACAGTTGGGCAAAACAACACTCTCTTTCATTTCAGCAAAAAAACATAGCCCAAGTGGTAAAATGCCTTTTGGTTTTATTAAATAAGTTTCATTCTGGAAAATGTCCTTGTACAAGCTATCATTTGTACTTCAGTTCCACAGCCCCTAGTTTGTTTCCTAGCCTTCTAATGGTTGTTCTTTGAGTGTTCTCTGCTCCAGCTACCTGCAACCATATTATATACAATATTTAGTTATTTATTTTTATTTACCCGGTAAAGTACAGTTTACTGAGATAAAGTCTTATTTTCAGCTATGGGCAAGCTTGCATTTAATTGACAATATAAATCACAACAGTGTTTACATGGTTATTTACATAGTGTTCTTATAGTGCATGTTTGAATTGATCTGGCACCTGGAGGTGTTTCTGACTGAACACAAGAGGATTCATCATAACAGTGAGCTCCTGTGGCCGAGTTTGTATTTAGTTTTGTCAATGACAGTAATTATGCACTGGAAGAATGCAGAGCATGAACACGTCTGGAAATGAAACAAAGTGAAAAGAAATGTGGGAGAATGTGACAGATATTAACAGCTGTAGCCAATCACCACTGCGCATGTTTGGCTTTAATGGAAAGGATGCCTAAGTGACTATATTGAGCATCAAGTGCAAATCTTCATATACTTTTCATATATTGCCCAAAGCCTGCTCTGGAGTCTACTATTGAATGTGGATGATGCAGTATTATTCAACACCACGCCAACCCTGCTGCCCTTCAATCCTGGTTTGCTGACCATAGGCTTGTCCTAAACTATAAAAAAAACAAAGTCCATGCTGTTTATCCATGCCCAAAACAAGTTTAGCAGCCACCCTCTGCTCATCCATAACCCCCAAAATGAATCCCTGAACAAGTATCTACTTTTAAATACTTGGGTGTTACCCTGGACTCTGGGCTCACCTACCACAAACACATCCGCTGACTTAGTACAGCTGTAAATGTGTGTATTAGTTTGCTCCATCACTACAAACACTGTCTCCCTCCTGAAGTCCTACAGCTAGCCATCTCCTCCTCCTCCTCTGTCCTGTCTCTCATAGATTATAGGATCATTATCTATGGTGCTGCCGACAGCACCTCCCTTAACAAAATCCGGGTTTCCTTGAATAAAGCCTGTGGGCTGGCCACAGGATGTGACCGTCTTACGCACACCTGCACACTCTATACCAGTACAAATTGGTTAAACTTCGATGAGCACCTAAAATATTAGACCTGCCTTCTTGCCAAGAAGATCACAGCCGGCTTCACCCCCCCAGCCCTTTTGGCATTGCTCTCCCCTCCTCACAGCACCAGGCACACACGTCACACTGAGGACGCCCTCTACCAGGTTCCCCACTGTAAAACCTCCATGGGTGAGAGAACTTTCAGGTACCGCACCCCCTAGTTGGCTGAATTCACTCCCCAGGCCAGTCATCTCAGTTGCTACCCTGAGTCTGTTCAAATCCTTTCTCCGTAGCCACATCTCGCAGGACCCAATATGTGACTGTATCTGACCTACCCCCATCCAAAACTATGCCACAACAATGGACCTTCTTGGTCCTGCCTCCAGAGTGCTTGTCCTTGGCCTCTGTCTGACCGTGGCCTCTGACTAGCTGTCAATCATTGGTCTGCACTGCATGCATTTGCATGTCATAAAATGATCTACAACTGCTTTATTGTATGATCACCTCTGTAGATACTGTACAATGTATTTTGCCTCTGTACTTCATTTGTCTCGGACTGTTATAAATATCCTGTACTGCATTTGCCTGTTTGTCTTATACTCTGTATCAATTTCTGCGCTGTAATGTCTGACACTGTATGCTTTGTATTGTTTTTCTATGACATACAGCCTTTGTAAAGGAGTCTCTGACTCAAAGGTATTAATTTTGATATGTCTCAATAAATAAATAAAATAAAGTTTACCTGCTTTATTCAAATTCCAATACTGCAGACAGTGAAATAGCATGCAGCTGTTGCCTACTGCTGGCGTCAAAGTATGAGGAGCAACAACTTTGTTTGCTTGGCTGGACATAGAGAATACTGGTTGGGCAACCATGTGCAACAAGCCTGTGCTGCTACAGAAGGGTTTTGATTACATCAGACATCAAGAGCGAAGCTTGAGAAGTTCAACTTAATCAGAAACCCGAGGTGGCAGCTCACGCTGGTTGGGTGTGTGGTTGCTGTAGACACAATAGGGCCATAAGCCATAGGATTCTGGCAAAATGTAAGGAAAGTGCACACTTCAGTCTAAGCAGTAATAGACATGCACTGAAGAGCCTGTCATAAAACATTTATTTCTGAGCTTCCACAGCCAAGCAGTCCTGCAAGTACTCAACCCAGGCATATGGACACACCTCAGTAAAGAGATCTCTTGGCAACCTGTATCAAACAATATTCTTCAAGCTTTCCAGCTTCAAGAACCTTCAAAGGTCAACTGGCCATATTCTTAAACTTATAAACTCTATGCAGAGCTGACAAGCCAAGATGTAGTTTAAGAATCAAAACCCAGCATTAGTAATGTCACAGGATCGTAAATACAGAGCTTGCAACAGATTCAAACTTCAGTTACCTCATGAACAAGTTCCTCAAAGTCAACCACAACTGCCTCTTATCAGAGACCATCTACCACTAGCAACAGCAGTACCCTAACCACAAGTGACATAACTTCCAACACCTCATTCTTGAACATGTGCAGTGTAACGTTTTGTGGTTATAAATCTGTTAATTGCCACCTCGTGGGTAGGTCAAAAGTACAATAGACATGAAGATGCTGACTGAGGTCTGGTGGCTGAAACAAAACCCAACACGTAGGCTCCAGACCTTCCGATCAAGTCAAGACTTCTGCTCAGAGATATGGCTAAGCCAATGAGAGACTGGCAAGTGCTAGTTGCTATCCCATTTGAGGATGTCACGTCATCTGCAATGGGACAGCTCAACAATAAAAGGAGGATCTGTAGAGACAGAACATTGGTACTGACTGGCTTTCTATCCTGCTATACTTCTGCTCAGAAGAAGATGCATCAACTCTACTCTACTCTACTGACTTTAAAACTATTATTCCTCTAAACTCTGCAAAGAACTTTTGACTAGGGCCAGGAGAAAAAGGGCTCTGAAATTGTATTAACTTTGTTCACATTAATTTTACATTCAGTTACAGAAGAAGAACCAAGTCTTCAAGGAACCAAAGGATAGATACAACTCACCCAACCTCCAGATCCCATCTCCGGGCGGAAGGGGGAAAAGACTGGAAGGACTTTTGGCTGAGTATATTTAAAGACTATCAAGGTGTTTACTTAACACGTGTCTTTTATGAATCATGGTTCCATGTTAAATGCATAAAGATAAAATGCAATAGGATATTTTTTAAAGCTAGCAAAGATTATTAGTGCTGAAGAATTGTGCACGTGTGTTGATTAAGATTGTTCTTGAGCAGGGGTCTACCATAACTTTTTTTTGCACTAGCCAGCGGGGCTAGTGAACTAGACATTGCACTAGCTTGCAGAAGTTTGCACTAGCCAGCAGTTAGTATGGTTCATAGTGATTTGTTAAGCACAAGGCAAATAAAATTGAAATGTATCAAGCATGTCTGAATTTATTTGAAACCTAAATTACAAATGAACTTTGTGAAATAAAATACTTCATCTCTATAACACTCTGTGAAATCAGTGTCTAAATGTCATTGTCTTAAAGTTCATAATACAAAAGTCAAACGATCCTTAAATGTTGCTGGATTGTTTGGTGTCAGGGGAGTACGGCTCACTCTCAAGCACACTTGTATCACAATCACCGTCACTCTCCACTCAGACAGACCACAGAGACAAGGCTGAAAAGAACAGCAGAGGTTGGAGTGCTAGTTTAACCTCCCTGTGTTCCTGGGCTGTAGCTTGTTAGTCTCTTGTTTGATTAGCACTGTGGTCTCTCACTGTTGCGACCACACCCTGCTGTGAATGCTGGTGAATCTAGTGATATTGCTTAATTTGGGGGGGGGTTGGATTCAGGGGTCTGTCTTTGTACCATTACTGCTTTTGGAGATAGAGACCAGCTGTTACAGTTAGGACAGAGGAGCCCGTTTTCTCACTGGTGCTTACTTGCTGCACCTTCTGCTTCAGAGTTTTGGAAGCAGCTTCACAGAATGCTGGTGACTACAGGGTGACAGGGTCGGGACAAGGCGTCTTACTGTTCTGACCGCGCCGTGTCCTGACTCCTGAATGCTGAGGGATGTTGACTGTTCAGCTTGGGGGATGGGGTGCTCTGGTCACATTTTTCCTTTGCAGAAGCCTATTTTCTCACTCACACACATTATCTGCTGCCACTGCTGCTTTGCAGCTTCTCAGCACAGGGTGACAGGGACAAGGCTACAACAAATGGAACAGCGGAGATGAGGTTGGAGTGCATTACTAGCTAAGCTAACTTTATTTCAGTTTCAGCAGTCTGTCTTGATTTACTTCTTACCCAACATTATAGTGTGAAATGCTGCCCTACCACTAGTCTTGGCTTAAATACTGAGCTGCTTGTCTTTAATTATGTACAGTTTGTAGTCTCGCTTTTCCGACCACGCTGTGTCCTGAATGGTGCTGCTGGGTTGTTGTTCAGTTTGCGACCACACAAGCACCACACAGCACAACAGGCAGAGAATGGAACTGCAGCTTTCCACCGGAGGAACTGAGATCCTGCACTAGTACCTGGGCTAGTAAATGAATGTTAAGATCGATCCTGTTCTTGAGAGTACACTGCGTTAAGAGCCCAGAAGACTAGGGATAAGAGGCCACATCCTACAGAGTAAAGATTGTGTGAGGGTAAAAACACACAGATCGACAGAGTCTACTAAAATGTCCTAGGATTGTTGTTGTAAATGTTAATGTGTTAATGTTATCTGTGATACTAAAAATAAACTGCTTTTGACTGCAATCCATATCCAAGAAAAGTCTGACGTCTCAGTGATTGCCACCATAAAATAAGTGAGTGCAATGTACTGTACACCTTTTAATTAACAGCCAACAGAGATATCCCCTTTTCAAATTCATACAGAGACATGGTTAGCTACTGGTAATTGTGCTCACATTGTCCTACAAATATTTTTTATAGTATATAGTTTTTTAAGTTTTTATAAAACAAAAAAAAAGAAAAGAAAGTGTTTTCACAGTGCTCCCATGCAACCAAGCGGTTTCAGTTCAGAACTTAAAATGATTGCTGTGTGTGCAGCAGCGCTGTGAAGGATTTCTGATCAGGAGGAGCCTTGTTGTGCCACAGAAGGGTACAACCGCATTCCATGACCTTTGAACTTTGGTACAACAAGGTTTCAATTGGCATAGAAATCCATGCAGAACAAACCCTCACTATACACTGTCAGTTGCCTTTTACCCTTTACCAAGCAACAAATCTGGTGTTAATTCTGATAACCCCTTTAGAAATAAGAACACTCGTGGTTAGGCATTCATCAAGCAGGACCCTAAATAAGTACAATTTGGTGGCATCGTCCAATTCAGTACCATCACTGCAAATTGTGTTCTGGGAACAAGTGACCATCATACAGTGTGGTTCACGTTAAACTCAGCTACAGAGTCAAGCCATACAAAAGTAAGGGTATTGGACTTCAGGAGGACTGACTTTGGCAAGATGGGAGAGTGCCTCAGAAAAGCACTAGCAAAAAGGCTAGAAGGAGGGGTGGAGCAACAGTGGGGAATCATCAAAACTGCCATCACTGCCGGCCCGCCGGCGCAGCGGTAGGGCTACTGCTCGTGACGCCAGCGATCCGGGTTCGGGAACAGACTCGGGCGGCTGGAGGGCCGACTGGGGGCAGGAGGATTGAGCGCCATGGGGCTACTCTCCTCCTCTGGGTAGGTTGGGATGTGGGTCCCACTGCGATACCACCACCTGGGTGACCACAAGTGGCTGTGAAGTGAGACAGCATACAAGGGAGGGAGAATGTCTACGGGAGCCTGAGCATTAGCGCGTCTCGACGTGCATCGCTCCTTGGCCCCCCCTTGCATGCAGACGTCCTGTGGGTCGGGACCAGGAAAAATGGAAAAACCCTGTGCTGGCTCCTGTAGATGGGACCCGGTTGTCCCAAGACAACCCTTAACCAGGCTCCATAGATGGGGCTGGTGACGCCTTCCAACGCATACTTGAGGTGTGAGGGGGGAACCTCTCCTCCCCGCCTGGGGGGAAAACTGAGGCAGAATGGGGAAAGGCTAACCAGCACTCGGAGGGAGGTACCTGGGGTGGGACTATGGGAATACACAGCCTAGGGATCCTCGAAGAAAGGAATCTAGCACTGCGAGAAGAGGGCATAAAGAGAAAGTATAAAAAAAAAAGGAAACCGCCATCACAGAGGCAACAAGCCTTTGTGTATAGCAAATAAACAAATCAAAACAAAAGAAAAAGCCACTATGGTTCTCAAAAGAGGTAGCTGGGAAAGTCAGGGAGAAAAAGATAGCATCCAGGAAGTATAAGGAAACACAGAAGGAGCAGGACAGAGAGCTGTACCAGTTAAGGCAGAAGGAAGCAGGGAGGGAAGTCAGAATAGCAAAGGCCCAAACTGAGGAAAAGATAGCCAACTCAGTTAAGAAGGGTGTTAAAACCTTTTATAGGTACAGCAGAGAGTGTGGAAAGACAAAGGGAGGGATAGTGAGTCTGAATAGAATGAATGGTGGGTGGGCAGAGGGGGACAGTGAAAAAGTAGGGATACTGAACGAATATTTCTGCTCAGTATTCACAAAAGAGGAGGGTAGGAAGTGCCTAATCCAATTAACAGAAGCACTCTTGATGGGGGGGGGGGTCGATCCCAGTCCTTTCACAGAAGAAAGGGTTCTGTAAGAACTCCTAAAACTGAAGGTGGACAAAGCAATGGGGCCTGAAGGAATTCACCCCAGAATTGTAAAAAAATTAAGGGGGAACTAGTGAAATCACTGACTACTCTTTTTAACAAATCATGGGAGGATAGTGTGGTACCAGAGGACTGGAGGAAGGCAGATGTGATTCCCCTTTACAAAAGAGGGACCAAGACAGAGGCAGGAAACTACAGACCTGTCAGTTTGACCTCTGTGGTAGGGAAAGTGATGGAGTCACTTCTGAAGGAAAGAATTGTTGAGTACCTAGAGGCTAGTGGGGCACAAGACCCAAGGTAGCATGGGTTCACAGCAGGAAGATCATGTCAGACGAATCTAATAGATTTCTTTGACTGGGTAACCAAAGTAGTAGACCAGGAAGGGGCTGTGGACATGGCCTACCTAGACTTTAGCAAGGCATTTGACACAGTCCCACACAAAAGATTAATAGTCAAATTAACCAGCCTGGGAGTGGGTCCCAGGGTGGTAGCCTGGGTAATACACTGGCTGGACAACAGGACACAGAAGGTAATTGTAAATGGAGTCCACTCTGAAGAAAGAGGGGTTACTAGTGGGTACCGCAGGGTTCAGTACTGGGTCCAGTCCTTTTAATGTCTTTATAAGTGACATTGCAGAGGGACTGGAAGGAAAAGTATGCCTCTTTGCAGATGACACAAAGATCTGCAACAGGGTTGATACACAAGGAGGCGTGGAAAGGATGAGAAGGGACTTGGCAAGGTTGGAGGAATGGTCAGAAGTATGGCAGCTAGGATTCAATGCAAAGAAGTGCAAAATAATGCACCTGGGAAACAAGAACCCAGGGGAAGATTACACAATGGGGGAAGGTAGTAACAACAACAAAAAAGGAAAGAGACCTGGGGTAATTACATCAGATGACCTTAAGGTTAGCAAGCAATGTGAGAAGGCAGTAGGGAGGGCTGGGGGTTTTCTGGGATGCATAGGGAGAGGCATCACCAGCAGACAACAGGAAGTTGTTATCCCTCTGTACTGACAGTTGGTGAGACTCCATCTGGAGTACTGTGTACAATTCTGGAGACCCCATCTCCGCAAGGACATAGACAGGATAGAGGCAGTCCAGAGGAGGACAACTAAAATGGTGCAGGGTCTGCAAGAGAAGCCACACAAGAAGAGACTAAAGGAGCTTAATATGTATACCCTTGAGGAAAGGAGGGAGAGGGGGAACATAAAAGAAACTTTTAAGTACCTTAGTGGAATCAACAAAGTCCAAGAGGGAAGCATCTTTCAGAAAAAGAGACATGCAAGAACAAGGGGACACAATTTAAAGATAGAGGGAGGGCAATGTGAGGAAGTATTTTTTCATAGAGAGGGTAGTGGATGCATGGAACAGCCTTCCTGAGGAGGTTGTGGGGTCTAAAACTGTGGGAGAATTCAAGAATGCATGGGACAGACATAAGGCAATTCTTGTGTGGGGTAGGAAGAAATAGGCTGTTGGTTAACTAGGATCTGTGGCCTATCTTGTAGGTAGGGAAATGGGCAGACCGAGGGGCCAAGTGGTCCTTATCTGCCATCAAAGTCTATGTTTCTATTTTACTTGTACTTATCAATTTCATTTTTGTGTACTGTCAAAAATCATGGATTTAGATTTGCGTTCTTACATTGCAACAACCTGCTTTCTGAACCACAAAGTTGCAGACCCCCAAAGCCAGATTGGAGTCTGATGAACATGATTAACAGTTTTTCCATTACCGTACAGAACTGTGTCATCTGCATATAAATGAATATGTGCTTGATAATTTTCAGATGGAAGATTATTTATACATAAAAAAGCAGGCAAGTGCAAAACCCACCCTCACTGTACATCATCAATAACTGATGCAGAGTCTGAAAAAAAAATTGGATTTTTGGCCACCTGAGTATGGTTTAAAAGATTAGTTTTTGAACCAAGGTTGGTATATCTATTCCACAGTTATGTGGTCTCTCAAATATAAATGTGTGACTGACCAGATTAAAAATTTCTGTCAAATCAGCAAATACTGCTTCAGTTAGCTTTTACTTTCCATATCTGAAATGACATCATTAAGGGCTTGCAGTATAGACCAGAGGTTTGAGCAACAAGATCTGAGTAAGTTCGGAACATCCAGCTGACCTGGGTTTGAGTCCCACGACAACCATTTGCATACTGAATGACCCCGTGTATGACACAACCTCCCCAGTGCTCCAGGGTTGCACCTGTAAATGGGCCTTGAGCCCAGTAGAAACAAACACAGAATTTGTCAGCAGAAAAGGACCATTTGATCCACCCCATCTGCCCAGGTTGTCCTTGCTAAATCTGCCTCCATAGACCCTAACTGGTCTCCAGCAACCCTTCCTCCTCCCTGCCTGTTCATTGATATTTCTTTATATCTATCCAAAGCATGCTTGAAGACCCATACTGTTTTTGCTTTCACCACTTCCACTGGCAGTCTATTCCAGGCATCTACCACTCTTTCAGTGAAGTAGTACTTCCTCACATCCCCTCTTTAACTTCCCCCCTCCAGCATCATGGCTTGCCCTCTGGTCCTGATGCTTTTCCTTCTTTTGAAAGACACTCCCCTCCTGCACCCTGTTCACCCCTGTGAGGTACTTGTAGATCTCTGTTATGTCCCCCTCACGTTCCTCTCTTCCAGAGTGTACATATTGAGATCCCTCAATCTCTCCTCATAGGGCTTTAGGTGCAACCCCTGTATCATTTTAGTTGCCCTCCTCTGGATTGCCTCCACCCTGTCTATGCTCTTTCTGAGGTGCGGCCTCCAGAACTGGATGTGATAGATGGATAGATGACAGATAGATAGATAGATAGATAGATAGATAGATAGATAGATAGATAGATACTTTTATTTCTATAGCGCGCTCCTTCCCAGAGGCTCAAAGCGCTTCAAAACTCATAAATACATCTCATGTAAGAACAACAGCAATCAACTTGCAGAGAAAGAATTTAAAATACAGTCAAAACAAACACTTGAAATTAAATAACTCTCATATAACATCTGTCTATCAATCATATCAAGACAGCCTTAAAGCATATAATAATATTGGCTAATTATACAGCTCAAATGCTTGACCAAATAAGAATGTTTTTAGGCTCTTTTTGAAGGTTTCCACTGAGGGTGCCTCCCTCAGATGATTAGGCAGTGAGTTCCACAGGGCTGGCACAGCAACTGAAAAAGCCCAGTCCCCTGAATGCCACAGCCTAGCCCTGGGAACCACTAGGAGGCAACCCTTGGAGGAACGGAGAGAGCGGGTTGGGCAGTGAGGAACCAGGAGGTCTTGCAGGTAGTCCGGTCTCCAGCCATGTAGGTCTTTATAGGTCAGTAACCTGACTTTGAAGGCAATCCTCCACCTTATCAACAGCCAGTGTAGACCACAGAGAAGAGGCGTAATATGGTCCCACCTTGCTGCACCAGTCACCTGCCTGGCTACCGCATTCTGTACCAGCTGTAGACAGCGGATATTGCCTCTAGATAGCCCTAGGTAGAGACCACTGCAGTAGTCCATCCTGGATGTGACAAAGGCATGCACTAAAGTGGCGAGATCCTCAGCTGGTAACAAGGCTCGGATCCGGGCAATATTCCTCAAATGCTAGAAACCACTTTGAATGGTGACCGACACCTGAGCATCAAGTGTCAGACTGTCGTCAGCAAATAAGTCTTACCCAGTTTCCAAAGAATAACAAAAAAATAAATAAATTAGTAAAATTTAACAGCCAAGTGTGGCCTTCTATAATTTCAAATTGACAGCCTGACAGGAGTTTATTTGAATGTACTGTACATGGTCTATAAATTGTTTGAAGATGCATTTTTTGCGGCTCTTGTGTGGTTCAGATAAACCTGCAGTTGACTCTAGTATACTATTTTACACTTTAAATATCACTATGGATTTGTTTTATATTGATGGAATTGCGGACATAGCAAAAGTTAGATTATTTATACTTATCAAGGGTTGCTAACCAATTTGGCCTCTTCTTTGATCAAAACCTGGTCTCTGCCTTATCCTTATAACACAACCTCAAGGCAGGCTGTCTGTGGAATCACTTGTACAGGTCAAAAAACAGTGACAAGCTCCCTCTATAATAGCCCCCCCCAAAAAAAAATATTGATACAATCTAGTATTTACAAAAGCTAACATAGCCAGACCCCACAGCAAGATAATGTAGATGAAAAAAGCAAAATAAATACCTCATATAAACACCAAACTCCTGCAGCTTGAACCATACAGTTCAAACCCACAGAATGAACTATATCTCAGTTCAAAACTTCACAAACTCACAGCAAGACAGCAGCAGAGAAAATACCTCAAATACAGTAAACACAATAAACTTTAGTTTCCCGGTTGTGTTGGCCTTACTCAGGTATGTTTCAATCTTTTAATTCAGTACTTTTTTCAGTTAACAATGTTTTCTGTGTAGGCGAAAAGGTTTCTGTGATATGATTCAGGCCCGTCGGAAGCATATTAAAAGTGGTAAGGCCATATTGTCGATATTCAAGACAATAAAGCCGGGGGTCTGGGGGCCTGGCAGCCCCTAGAAGCTCTGAGGGTCTAGATGCTCTGTGGTGAGTTTAGGGGGCTGTTGCTGAAGATAAAAAGCACTTTTATTATGACTTTCATACCCCTGATTCATGGGATGAAAAAAAAATGTCCTCTTGATCTAGGAGAGTGTGAGACCTTGGCTGGCCTTGGAGCCTGCAGCTGCAACTAGAGAGGGCCAAGTGACTAAGCAGCAATGCCATCAACCACCCACCCACCTTATGATGAGAATTAGTGCAATGTTCTGCGAAATATGTTTATATGAAGGATGGGGGTCTGGGGCCCACCAGGCCCCCAGAAGCTCTGGAATCCAGTTGCTCTGTGGGGAATGTAGGAACTTTTATTTAAGATAAAGCACAGATGATTCATTTGTTTCTTTCCTACCCCTAATTTCCAATTTTTTCCCCCTTGAGTTCAGTTAGGGCTGTGGGACACTGTGGCTATGCTTAGAGCCTGCAGCTGCAACTGGGGAGGGGTCAACTGCCTAAGAAACTATGCTATTGCCAGGCAATGCCTGCCATTGTTGCTTAGACACTTGAGGCATCAACCGTCACCCACCACAAGCATCCCAGCCATGACTCCATTGTGATCATTATTCAATATCCAACCTGTGTGAAACTTCGCATTTTATAAAGGCAGTGGGTCTGGGGGCCACTAGACCATTGCCAGAGGTTTTGAGGGTCTAGATGCTCTGTGGTGATTTTTTGGGGGCTTTTACTGAAGAGTAAACACACTTTTGTTGTTTTGTCTTGGTGTGGGAAAAAAAATGATTTGTTCCCCCAGGAAAGTGGGAGACTGTGGCAGCCAGAGTGTTCCATACTCCAGACTCTAGTGTGAAGAAATTGTATCACAGGATTCAGGGGTAAGAAAGACATACAAAACGTGTGTTTAATCTTCAATAAATGCACCAAAACATACCACAGAGCATATACACCCCCAGAACGTCTGCGGGTCTAGCAGACCCTCCATCCCAGACTTTCCAGCCTTTATAAACATGTTTCAGTTTCAGACATGGCATTGTAATAGTGCTGCTGCTCACCATGGGGTCACTGGGGTGGGTTGCTGGGTTACAGATATGTGGTTGCTGGAACTGCTGGTCAGCCACCCCCCCCCCCACACACACACTTTGCAGCTACGGGATGTCAGGATCTAAGGCCACCCAGAGGTGTCCACCCTCCTAACTCCAGTGAAAAAGTTTAGTTTTCCACAGGACTGAGTGGTATGAAATGGTATGGTTTACTGTTTAATTTTCTATTAAAGGTCCAAACTCAACAATAGCATCTAGCTTTTCAGAGCTTAGTAGCGGGGCTAGCAACCCACAGGGCCCACAGGCACAAAGACTATATAGTATGACAATACTTTCTTTCACAGGACATTGCAATAATTCTGCTCAGATTTTAACAGCTCATGGAGTGGGTGGTTGGTGGAGGATGGCATCCACTAACTCCATGAGATGGCACTGTTGACAGCCAGGTGTATTCCCACCCACTCCATGAGATGGCATTGTTGACAGCCAGGTGTATTCCCACCCACTCCATGAGATGGCATTGTTGACAGCCAGGTGTACTCCCAACCACTCCATGAGATGGCATTGTTGACAGCCAGGTGTATTCCCAACCACTCCATGAGATGGCATTGTTGACTGCCAGGTGTATTCCCACCCACTCCAGGAGATGGCATTGTTGACAGCCAGTTGTATTCCCAACACATACCAGTTGCAGATGTTAAGAAGGCCAGCTAGATGAGCATTATTGACATGACTTTGTAGGCTGCACCATTGTCAGTATGAGGAATGTCACAGTCCAAAATTTAATAATACCTGATTATTGTACTTTGCTGTTTTACTGTATTGGCTAGTACCGCAGCAGTGTGTCAGCGCTAGGCCAAGTCTGTACTGGAATGCAAGGATGGAACAATAATTGTAATGAAGAGGAAGAAACAAGACTGAAGACTTGACACATTTTAGTTCTGTTTTTGAATTACTCATTTTTTACTTTTAAATCTTCAGCAGTGAATTTGTGAAGATACAGCAACAGTGCTCTGAACCTTCTACAAAGTCATTGGCAACATCCACAAGGTTCAAACTGTCTGTTTTGGTCTTGTGTATGTGAAGAAGCATTAGGTGATTTAGGCAGGCCTGTGACATGGTTGTACGGAGATAATCTTTAATTATTCTCAGAACAATAAAAGATCATTCACTGACTGCATTTGTAGCAGGTATCACAAGTATCAGCTTAAGCAAAACAGTAGCATTTAAGAAAAATTCCTGTTCAGCATGAGACAGAGTATTCATGAAGTCAATTACATCCCTAAGTCATGAGCTACCTTTTTTCATAGCAAAGTTTGCAGCAAGGGCTTGCAGCTGTGCACACAAGGATGAAGCATCAATGTCATCATAGTACAATTTCAGGATGTGTTGAAATTCCTCCTCCCATTCCTCAACATTGATGGTCTTTAAGATCAGTTGTTCCAGCTTAGAATACATCTGCTATCCAGGCTGCTCAAAACGGTCTTTGATGCAAGTGATAACAACGTCAAATGCCGTCATGTAGATTTGGCAATAGCGGTCTTCCACAGAAGTGGGAAAAGTTGCTGGTGCTGGACAATTAGTGATGTAGTCATCAAGTCTACGTGGTGCTTTCCTCTTTCTAGGAAGCTGGGGTTCACCAACATCCAGGTCATTGGCCATCTCTCTAATTTGAGCCCAAAACTTCTTGAACTCATCCTCGCTTCTGAGTGCTTTTAAAGTGTCTACAGTCATTCTTGCTAGAGTCTGTTCTTCTGATGCACATAGTTCTGGTTACTGTAGAGGCATGCTGAATTACCACAGTGATGAAATAAAACCTCACCAAGGGCAACACCAAGGAGGAAATCGAAGGACTTCATCTGGGAAGAAACACCAAGAATTCTGCTCTTAGTCTTTGGGTTTGGAGCACGAGTTTCATAGGCAAGCCACGTGTTTTGCAGCACTTTATAGTTATCCAAAACACTCTTCAGTGACTTCCCTTTCACAGTCCACCTTGTCGGACATAGAGTATGAAGCGATGGGACATTAGGAGTAAGTTCCTTTTTAAGCTGCTCAAAGAAGACTCCTTTGTTAGGAGAGTTTATCAATTGTGTTATTTCATGAGTTATCTCAAGTGCTGTTTTGACTTCTTTGCATTTGTTCACAGCATCACAGCATGCTGGGTTTACAGAATGACCATAACAATGCACAAACAGTGCCCTAGGCTCTGCCTCAGATATCTGTTTAGCCACACCGGACTTCCTCCCAGTCATAGCAGCAGCACTATCATAACACCGCCCTCTGACTTCGGCGATGCTAGGGTTAGCATGCATCAGCACATCTTTGATGACCTGCACTAGCGTTTTTGAATCAGGTCCCGCAACTTCATAAAGCCCCAAAAATTCTTCATTTTTTTTTTTTTTTTTTTTTTATTTTCGTCTTTATCCCTCCTTACTGCCTCCAGTGCCCACTCCTTCCGTCCGCTCATGTCCCCCGGTACCTACCTTAGGGATCTGCCCCTAGAGTGCCCATCCTCCTCTTCTCGCACATTGGGGTCTGTCCTGTAGGTGGTCCGGTAGGACTTAGGGCGGACTTCATCTAGGACTACGGAGGGTGTTTTCAGTTTCTCCTAACATCCCACTCCCCAGGGCGCCTTGCGCTGGGGCGTCACGTCCCAGTGGTAGCTGCTTCGCATGCAGACCCTCATGCGCCATGACGTCCCTCCCCGGCTCCGACGAAGCGAAGCCGCCTCCACCCCTTCCCTCTGCCGGTGCTTCCACTGGCTATGGAAGGAGTGCAGAGCGCAATGCGCTCTTGGTAACCCACCCCTGAGGGAGGAGAGCATCCATTGGGACGCCTCGATCCTCTCTCCTCACGACTTCGCCACCCGGAACTGCTCAACCCGGTCGCTGGCACAGCGCCAGGTGTGGCGCCCAGCGCTCAACCTCAACGCCACCGGGCCAGCATCCCAAAAATTCTTCATGACCGTCATAATTGTCATTCACCCATCTGACACAAAGTACTACCTGTTCCTTGTTGCCAGAATCTCTGGTTTCATCAATCATTACCGAGAAGAATGTAACTGATCTAATTCTTTCAGTCACTTCACGCAGGACTCTAAAGCCTAAAGTTTTCAGCATTTCATTTTGAATCTCTGGGCATGTGTATTTGCTTGTCTTTCGCTCAGTCCAGTCATTAAGCTGCAGGTAATAATTAACTCTTAATTTGATAAAAGTTTTAATCTGATTCATCACCATCTCCACGGAAAGCCAAACCCTGTCTAGCTAAGAATGTTACATTTTGAAGAATGGTTAGGAAACAATGAAAAGGATCCCTCTTCTGTTATTCATGTAGTGAAGACAGACGTTCTCCAACATCAGGGAATGACTTGAGAACTGTCACCACCTTGAAAACAGCAGTTTCAAGGCACTTAGTAAGCACGTGTTTTCAAATGTTAACACAAGCATCTTTCCAGTTGCTATACTCCTTAGATATGGAAACAGGGATCAAGGCAACTGATATTTAGAAGTTTATCCCTATATGCCTTTACACATGTGAAGCAAAACACACAGTCCTTGCTTCCATCATAGTGAAGTCACTTCCATCAATCAAATCAAGAGGCACTGTACGAGCGATTTACCATCTGTGTTTGTCCAAATAGACGTTTTGGGTAATCGTACACTATTGGCTGATGCGGGTTACTGGACAGATTTGATATTTCTAGACCTGCACTGCATTTGTTGAAAAATGTTGTCAGTGCCATAATTGAATTTGTCAGGTATTGATATTTCAATATGTGACAGATTAAAAATGTTTTATGTTTTTACTACATCACACAAAACCCGTACACCTTATGCTTATGATAAGTTTGTGAAACTGCAAATAATAAACTAATGCTGATTTAAAAATCTGTGTCTGTTTTTATTGCTTCTTTCAAAATGTTACCGCCTATCTCCTTCACCACAATCTACACACACACACAGGTTTATTTTCTTTAAAACCTTTTTTTTTGTGGTGTATTGCCTTTCCTTTTTTTTTATTTTCCTTCACAAGCCAGATGTAGAAGAAGTCGACAGGCAGGGCACTGCTAGGCTTTCCCACTGTGTGAACTCTCCACTCCCCACACCTACCACAGGTCAGGACCACACAGTCACTCAGGTATACATAACACACAAAGGCTTGTCTCAGTGTAGTGCCCCAAAGTTTGGCTGACCAGCAGACCAGGGAAGACCTCCAGGGAGGGAAAGGGCTAACCCCCCAACTCACCCCATATACAGCCAGCTGGCTTGCTGACCAAGCTAGCTGCCCAACTACTTCCTGTCTCTATCCCCCCTCTCCTCCTCCCCCTCCTGGACATTTCCTGGGCTGGATCCTTTGTCCTGGCCAGGCCAGGGCTCTGGCCAATGCCTAAAGGGGCCAAAAATCATCCAGAGAGGCTGATCCAAACCCCAGGGCCCAATCGGCTGGCTAAGAGCCAAGTCTTCCCCAGGCTAGAAAAGGGTCTTCCCTGCTAGCTGGAAGGCAGCTCTGGACTGGGTGGCTCACAGAGTGGAGAACACAGGAGTAAGAATGCCCACAGGCTTACCTGAAGCATGGGTCCGTAGCTCTTTGGTGGCTGCTCCTCTGTGGCCAGGGGTCCTGAGGGTCAGCAGTAGAAGCTGCAGTCATCTTCTAGCCTGTTGGAGTCCAGCAGTCCATCTGAAGTCCAGCAGCAGCCCCTCGGGTAAGTTCCCCTAAGCTTCCTTTGCTGGGTTGGTGGGTTCCCCTCATTGCTGGTGAGGTTTGTAGGGTACTGTTGATAGGCGGTGGGCAGTACCCTGAGTGGCCAGTCTCTGCAGTCCTCCTGCCATCCCATAACTACAGGCCATGGGGCTCAGGGTGGTGGACAAGTTACCTACTGTCCTTGGGCCTGTCTCTCCATGTCGGCCCTGCAGGCCCCTTTGTACGGCCGAGGGTCTGGGTTCCATTTTACAGCTGTGGGGTAGAGAAAATCCAGTTGTCCCTTCCCTCTTGGTGCTGTGATCATTTTGTGGTGCATGCTTCCTCTCACCCCCCCCCGATTCCCAGAACTGGCCATGACTGCAGGTAGTCACTCGAGTAGCCCGTCGCATCCCCCAACCCAGCAAAAGACTCTTTGGAGGGAGGAAACCTTGCCTCTCCTCCCACCAGCCCTCTGGTACAGCTGTAGCTGATACAGTAGCAGCTGATTCGCGCTGTGCTCGAAGGGGAATTGCTGAGTGGGTGGACCGAAGTGTGCCACCGCAACTTGAGTCCGGGCAGAAACAGACACCTGGAACTCCACCATTCTGCCCCGCATCTGCACAGGGGCATGCCAAGTGTTGAGTGGGAACATGACTCCCCGACCCCTACCACGAATGCCACCCACGGTTTCTTTGGCTACAGAGGACCTGGGACAGACGGTGAGTGGGCTGCAAGCCTAGATATTTATTTCACCTGGCACCAGGACCTGTCTTGGGAGGGTTGAGAGCACCAGGGCACAGTGAAGGAGACAGGCAAGTGGGCAAGACACCCACTACAAGTGATGAGGGGCGTCGGGAGGCATAAGCCCCAGAAAAGTAAGGTCGGCACCAGATCGGTGCCCGGCACAGTGGAGGGGGAATTGGAGGAGCAAAGGTGGGGGCACCAGCAGCAAACTCACTCTAAGAGCACAGGGCATAGCCATAAGCAAGGGCCCTCATGGTTATGTATAGGGAAGGCGGAGCTAACTCCGGGCCCACTGTGCAGTAGAGCTGCAGCCCTGCTATGTAGCCAAAAGGGGGCAGAGCCTGCACTGGGCCAACTGCCTAGCAAGGCCAAAGCCTTCTACCTGGTAGTCAAATAGGGGCAGGTGGGGCCAAGGAAATTCCCCTACAGGCCCGCAGAGCCAAACAGATTCCTCAGGGATTTAAAGGTCCAGTGCCCCATTTCAGAAGGAGACCCCCGGAGGCCCTGGCCCCTCCACTGGGAGCCCCGACCACTCAAGTTTGCCATCTTATCCCCCCCCCAGGACTGCTTGCTGATGGATGGTGTGACCTGCAGATCAAGGGGACGGTCGAGCCTATATGGTGCTGCCTGTCACCCTGACCTTAGCCATAAGGTAAACCCAGTTCCTGGTAAAAAGAACAGTTGTTATTCTGTAATTGTTATTTACAGTGTTTCCCTTGGTTGCACCCAGGGGCGTTATTGACCCCTAACTGACTAAACTATTTGTATCGGAGTCTGATCAAAATTGCAACAGGGCCTGAACTGCCTGCACTGCACCCACCAAAGCCACCTATCCACATCGGGGCTGAACTTGCCTGCCCTGCCCCTCGACCAGTTGGTTACTGAACTGTTCTGGAAGGGTCTCGAACTGCCTGCCCTGTCACCAACTGCATCGAGCCATGTCAGTTCTCTCTCCTCCCCCAGTCTGAGCTGTTGCCGTGGGAGAATGGACGGACGGTCCAACTGTGGTAGTCCCACCACCCAATGAGTTGCCCTATGAAGACTGCAATTGCCTGCACCCCTGAGTTCAGGGGTCATCTGCCTTTTGTCAGCCAAGCATCTAGTGCTTCCCGCCCAGCCTGCCAGTAACCCCCGAAGACGATGAAAGACCGCATTACCCAGCATAGTGGTAGTCAGTCCCCCCACCCAGTATAGTTAGTTTAGGAGCTGTCCCAGCTCACGATAGTGAGGCTCCCTCTGCAGTACGCAAATATGAAATTGCCCTGTTTTCATTTTTGCTTTTCGAAGTGGCCATAGCTCCCTCCCCCGGCTGGGCGGCAACTCATCAGAAGCCTTCCAGAGGACCTGCCATCATCACCGAAGGACATCGCCTTTATCATTCTCTCATCATCTGCACCTTTGGCTCTGGACTAGCCTTCATCCTTCATCTTCAGCATTCCTTTCATCTTCTTCATCCCCGTTGTCCTCAGTCTTCCTGCCGGCCAGTGAGACTGATCGGTCACCAAGGTTCAGTACCAGTTATTCCAAGCTAGCTAGCCACCACCTGCTCCACACTAAAGAGACTGCTCCTACTGCTGGACTGTCATACCATAAGCTGATGTGTCTTTAGTTACCCTTGGCCAAGGTGGTTAGGCAATGGTAAAGTTAGTACGTTTGACGTCTGCAGACATAGGGCACTGGGTGACCCTTTTAGAGGTACCTTACGTATTGATGTTTTAAATATATATATATGACCGTTTACGTTTAACTTCACTGCCCCCTAGACCTGTATGGTTGCCTTCTATCACTAAGTATTGTGTTGTGCATGACATGCACTGTAAGTGCCTTGTACTCTGCAATCACATAACCAATTATTTTCCAGCGTAACCAGTGGCTGTCCCAATAAAAGCTTGCTGTTTGCACCTGGAACTGTTGTGCCTGCCTATCCTTGGAAAGAAGAGATGAACCACCCTCCTAAGTCTGGTCACCACATTAGTTAACGAGAAACTATTTTAGTCGCTTTTTTTTTTCACAAGCAAGATGTAGAAGAAGTGGACAGGCAGGGCTTAGTTGGCAGCAGGGCAACAAAATCTCCTCTCTCTACACACACACACACATGCACCAGTCAGTCACAAACACGGGGTTATTTTTTCTAAATTCTGACTTAATTAGTTTTATTTTTTTTCTTTGTTCATTTTTTTTTCCAAAAGCCAGCTGCTGCAGGACATGACTGGTTAAAATGAAATCTCTGTCAAAAAAGAGCACATACTAGCATCCTGTTTTTCTCCAGTCCAGACCAGTCCTCTTTATAATTTTTGTTTTGTTCTTCCCTTTGCCTTTCCCAATGTTTTTTATTCCCTTCCTCCCAGACTAAGCAAAACCCAAAACAAACAAGCACAAAGTCAGCCCCCTCACAGACTCTCCGCTCCAGTTCAGTTGTCTCTGTCTGTCTGTCTCTGCCTGACTCAGGCTGGCTGACTGAATCTCTTTCTGACTTTCTCTATAGATTTAATTTTTTTATTTGTAGTTCTTCTGCACTGGAGGGAACAGAGACCCCTCAGCAGCCCCCACCCCCTCACAGTGAGTCTCTCTGTCTCACAAGTCTGTGCTCTGCAGGCTGCACACACGGCTAGTCTCCTTAAGAATATTTTTTTTTTGTAGACAATGAGCACGAACTGAGCACTGGTCAAGCTAAGCACAAGTGCTCACTCGTTTGTCCCACTCTCTCCTCTCACTGCTCTCAAATGGCAACGTCTACTCTGACTGCAGCAGCGCAGAACAATAAGTGCCCGCCCCAAACCACTCCCACCATGCCAGGACTGACAAGTCGAATTAACATACACATAATTCGATCACTGACCTGTTAGTCTGTGGGTGGCATGGACTGGGTAGGGTGCTGCTCCTCATCTCTCGCTCTGGGTGGCTGGTCTACAGCAGGGAAGGCACTGTGCCATTCGCACACTCAGCTTAATACGTGCCCAGTGGCCCAGGAGACTAGGAAGGAGGTGGATCATCTTGATGGCGCTGAGTCGCCGAGAGACTACGAGTAGTAGTGCCGCCCTGTGAGACTGTGTGTCTGTGTCACCCATGTGGTTTGCCAAACGGACAAACATGTGACACAGACACAGTCATCGCAGCAGGTGGGTGCAGGAATGAGGACATCTAGTGGTGGTTTGTGGAAAACTGCCGATTGTAAATAAAAAACAAATAATATTTTTTTTGGCACCAGAGCTTGGGCAAAATAAAAACGGCCATACAACCCTAAAGTGGCACGGCCATGGCTGTACCAGCTGCACTGTTTGCGATGGCCCTGACATGATTTCCTACATTTATCCGAAGGTTTAGTTGCATATTTGAGTGAGGACAGTGTGTTTTGCAGCTCCTCTCTAAGGGTATACTGCAGCTCTGGTGCTACTTGGGTTTCTTAACTTTCCAACTGATGCACAGTTTCTTCTATGTCTTCAAAGTAAGTTATAGCCCACAACAGGGCATAAGTGCATCAAGAGTTTGTGAGGCATGAGGCCAAAGTCTAGGTGTCCTCCCAGCTACCCAGAAAATACGGTAATACCTGATACATAAATGCCCTGGAGTAGGTTACTGCACTTATAAAATGGAAAAAAAGGCATGTATTTATGTAAAAAGATTTTATTTTCATTTAGTTAGGCTGTTGCTAGGTAAATTGGAGTAGGTTAGTAAAGAACTATGTATATACCAGAGATTAACCAAGGCCAGGTGATATAAACACCCACCACTCTGTCTGTAATGTTGGCCCTAGATCCCCCACCCTTCCTTTCATGGAATTTTCTGTTGGCCAAACTGAGTACTCCTTCTGCTTAAAGCTCTAGTCTTCTCTTTCTCCTGCTATCCACATTGCCTCCTCTCTCTCTTCTCCCTCAAATACCTCCCTTCATGACTCCTCTGCTCATTCCTGTGACTGCCCTTGACTGCACTGTGATCCTACATCCTCATACCCTACAGCCTCCCTTCTAGGCATCATCTCATCTGGGTTTTGGCACATGGTCTGTGCTAAATCTATTTCAACACTACCAGGGAAGGAGCCATACAGGACTTAATGCTCTCCAGTGGGGACAGCATAGGGGAGGTCAGTGTACAGGAGCCCCTCGGAACCAGTGACCAGAACTATTATTTATTTTATTTTAAATCTGATAACCAGGAAAGGCACCACTGAGCTGAAGCTCGTTTCCAGGTGTGACCTGAGGACAGGGTTACATAGGAGAATACAGAATTTTAAAAATATTTGTAGAACAAAGGTCACGGTTACAAGACCCAAATACAAGTGGATTACAGCAAGTACAGAATTAAATGAAAAGTAAACAGAATTATAATACTGCTTCAATAACTAATTCAGGTTACGATGGACAGTATCAAAGAGTTTTGGAGCATCCTGACTATTAAAAGTAGGAGCAATGTACACCGTACACCACTGGGAGCATAGGGAGTTAGAGGCAGGTGAACTACGAAATTCTGACTACTATGGGCGGTCACTTGGATTAGGGGGGATTTGGGAGCACAGTGAGCACTGAGGAGGGGGAGAAGTCTTTTGAGGGAGAAAGAGGAGTAGGATAGACGAAGAGCAGAGGGGAGTTTATTCCAGAGATGTGGGAAATGAAAAGAGAAGGCGGATTGGCTGGATGCATGTATGTCTCTGTGTTGAAGAGAGTAGTTTGAAGTGGCTACTTGAGAAAGGCGGGAGGAAAGGTAGGTGGGGAGGGTTCCAAACCAGAACTTAACAATAAGGGAGGTGCAGTGAACCATCCTTCTGTGTGATAATGGTGCGAGAGAGAGAGAGAGAGAGAGAGAGAGAGAGACAGCAGAGTAGAGGATACAGTGGTGAGTAAGGGGAAGGGCGGCAATAGCGAAATGGCAGAAAGAGTTCAGAAATGTATCCAATCTGGACATGGATGTGACTGAAGCAGAGCCATAGACCACGCTGGCATAATCAATGACAGACAGAATCATTTTGGATACCAACTCTCGGCGGGTGGGGAGGGGGAGACTATCTATGTGTTGATAGTGGACTGCTAGCTTGGGACTCAGTTTTGAACAGATGGCATTTATGTGGGTAGAGAAATCCAGATGGTGATACAGCCAAACCCCTAAGCATTTAAAAGCTGAAACAGTCTCTGGGGGGAATATTCAAAGTATAGGAGACAGGAGACTGGAGGATGGCCAGTTTCTGTCTAGAGCTGAATGTCATGCCCACTGTTTTTTTTTATTGCATTTCAGTTGTTTTTGTCTGAAACAAAGACTGCACTCTGTTGAAATCTTGCTGGAGGGGGGGGATTGCACACTGATCGAGGAAGGCCTGGAGGTGAAGCTAATGGCATTGTCTGCATACATATGCATTTTGGAAGTATTGCAGACTAAGGGAAGGTCATTAATAAATAGGGAGAAGAGGATGGGGCCAAGGATGGAGCGTTGAGGGACCCCAGTAAGGATAGGGAGCAGGGAGGAGAGTGCATTGCCTATTTGTACAGATTACTGCCTATTGTGTAGATAAGCGTGGAACCAGTTAACAGCGGGTTTTGCAAGGCCAACAGATTTAAGTTTATATAACAGGAGAGGATGGGAGACTGAATTGAATGCCTTTGCCGAGTCTATGAAAATGGTTGCTGTAATATGACTCTGGTCCATTGCTGAGAAAATGGAATCAGTGACATGCAGCAGGGTGGAGATGGTCGAATGTTGTTTCATAAAACCTGACTGCACATGTGAGAAAGTGTTGCTTGTGGTAAGTTCAAGTTTATTGCAGGAAATAACTCAGTTGAGCAAGCTCATTCACAAGGAGGTCCTGAGACATATAAGCAGACAAGTACACATTGCATAACAACAACATCACAGTACTTAAGTACAGTTTTGGAAATGTGGTACATAATGCTTAATTTGGAAATAACCTGATAGGTAATAGCCTGGAGTGAAGAAAAAAGTAATGAGAATGAAGAGAGGAATGTGTATGAGGAGTTAACAGCCATAAAGTAGGAAAATAAAAATATGGAGGAGCAGGAGGGAGCTAGAGGTCTAGAGGGTGTAGGGGAGAATTGGGTGCAATTGAGGAGGGAAAGGAAAAGTAGGAATGGAGTTAGGGGTATGGGGTAACAGGATAAAGTTAGGGTAGGGTTAGCAGGAGGGGGGTAGGTGGGAGTAAGAGAGACTAGGAAATGGAAGACTAAAGGGCAAAGGACAGTAGAGGGAGCGGTTATAGACTTCTTTCAGTATACCCATGGAGGACATTTTGGACTAGTGGTCTAGGGCAAGTGCTAGAATAATACTTCTGAGCTGGAACTATTTCCAGATAGTTGCGAGACGTCGAGAGGAGTAATAGCGGTGATAAGGTTTAGAAACAGCTACAAGTGTCTTTTATTTTGGATGCAGCCAGCCTTTTCAAGAAATTGAAAGGGACGATGCCAGACAGTTTCAATGTGGATTGAGCTGGTTCCAAAGGGTTGGAAGGTACTTGATATGGCGCGTTTGCCAAAGGAAGTGCGAGTCCTAGGTACATCAAGAAGGATGAAGTCAGTTTTCCCAAGAGAGTAGGCACTGTTGGAAATACGGATGAGGGATGTTAGATAGCTTGGGAGCTTATTCAGGATTAACTTGAGAGTCCAGATACCCATATGACGCGTACGTCTAACCGAAAGTGACGTCCAGCCAACAGCTGTATACAGATCACAGTGGTGGGTTTGGTAGGGTAAGTTTGTAATGAACTGTAGAGCATGATGATAGAGGACGTCCAATTTTCTTAGGCTTGTGACAGCTGAGGAAGTATAGATTAAACCTCCATAGTCGAGTAGAGGGAGGAATGTGGCCTGAACAAGCCTGATTCTAGTATCCAACAGAAAGAGAGACCTGTTACGGACGAAGAAACCAAGCCTAGTTTTTAGCCTCCTTGACAGGTCCTCAAGATGGTCATTGAAGGAGAGCTTGTTATCCAACCAAATACCAAGATATTTGAATTTGGAGACTACTTCCAAGAGTTTTCCTAAGGAGGTGACAACAACGTCTTTGGGAGGTCGGCGGAAGAGGTGGAAGAGGAATTAAGAGTGAGGATCATGGCTTTGGTTTTCTTGGCATTGAGGACGAGTTTACCATTAATAAGATTAATTTCCAGTTGGGCAAAATCAGCTTGTAATACATCCCTCACGTCGGAAAGTGTTGAGCCCGATGTATACAGTACTGTATCATCTGCAAAGAAATGCAGAGTGGAGTTGGTTATGTGTGTGTCTAGATTATTGATGTATAGGGAAAAGAGGATAGGACCTAAGATGGAGCCTTGCAGAACTCCCCTAGAAATCAGCAGGGAGGCTGAAAAAAGGCCATCAGCTTTGACTTTCTGTTAGGTAGCTGGTAAACCACTGGGCGATAAGTGGGGTAGCACCTATTTTGCTAAGGCTACTAACTAGTAGGTTGTGGTCAATGGCGTCAAATGCTATGTTAAGATCTAAGAATACTGCACCAGTGATTTTCTAAGTATCCAGAGCAGAGACCCAGTCATTGGTGACTTTAGCCAGTGCAGTGACTGTACTATGATTGGGCCAAAAGCCGGATTGTGCTGGGTTGAGGAGTGAGAAAGTTTCAATATGGTGCTTTAACTGAGTATAGATACATTTTTCGAAGACTTTAGAGAGGATGGGCAAGATTGAGATAGGCCTGTAATTATTTAGGTCACATGGGTCCCCTGATTTAAATAAGGGAAGGATGTTGGCTGATTTCCAACAAGAGAGAAGTGTGGCAGTGGAGATAGAAAGACTGAATATGTGAAGGATAGGGGCAGTGAGATGGAGGTAACCTAGTTTTAGGAAGAATGGTTCTAATCTATCATCTCCAGCTTTTTTCTTTGTATCTAATTTAAGGAGCGAATCTTCAACATCTTTAAAGCTGAGAGTTATTCAGACAACCTGGAGTGAATGAGACACTCCTAGAGTTTGGCAAGAGAGGGGGGAGGACAGAGATGGGCTGGTTGTTTCCAGGAGCAGAAGGGTCACAACCTTTGTGAAGAGATAACACCTTTGTGGATTTCCAGACCTTTGAGATGGTGGAGGTTGAGAAGGAAAGATTGAAAATGTGGGCTGGGGGGCAGCTATAGTAGGGGATGACATGTAGAGCAGCCTGGGATGTAGACCATCAGGGCTGGTCTTGATAGGGTTAAGGGCGAGGAGGGCCAAGTAGACTTCAAGGGGGGGAGAACTGAGGGAAGAGGAACTTGGTAGGGGGATCGAGTGTGTCCGGCAGGATAGAAGAGGAGTCGGGGGGATGGGAGGGGGGTTGTCGGGGAGAACATAAGTGACAAAGATTTTATTGATGATCTCTGCTACACCAGCAGGGTCAGAGACAGGGGAGCCATCAGTATTGAGGACTGGGGAGGCCTGTTGGGCAGGGAGGTCTAGTAGAGTGTACAGTACTTTCCAAAATGAAGTGGTTGTGTTTTGAACTTGCTGCAGGTGGCACCTGAAGTATTGGGCCTTGGGAAGGTGGATGGCCTTGGTGCAGTTATTTCTGAGGGCTCTGTAAGCTTGGAAGCCTGCCAGGGTTGAAGACTCTTTATAGTAGTACTTTACTAAGCATTGTCCCTGGCTCTGCATTTGGTCAGCAGGTGTGCTGTAATCCAGGGGTGGCGGTGGTGACGTTTTACTCTGGCTTTCTTAAGGGGGGAATGTGGTAGTTTCAAATGTGGTTGAGAATCCTGGAAAAGACAGATAGGGCAAAGTAAACGTCATAGGTTGTCAATCTGCCTCAGAGAGACCATGTTGCAGGGCAGTTATGTTTACGGTGTGGAGGGGTGGGACCATATGTATTTAGGGACAGCATGGGGAAGTGAATGTTTCATATGTAATACATGATACAGTGATCACTGAGGGCATCTGATAGTATGTCTACTGCAGTGATATGGTGGGGGTTAGAGGATAACGCTCAGTCAAGTAGGGAAAGATTTTAAGAGCGGGGGTTGATGCGTGTGGGTTTGTGAATCATTTGAGTTAGGTTGAGAGCCTCGATCCTGAGTAGGGTAGGCTTACAGGAGGGGGGAGAGCCAGTCTAGGTCAAAGTCACCTAGAAGCAGGAGCTCACCATTTGCTGCATGGGTGGAGATAGAAGAGATAATGGAGACTAGGGAGTCTGGTTTAGTTTTAGGTGGAGGATAGAGTGCCCCAATGTAGAGAGGAGCCGAGGATGGGAGGGATGCTAGGGAAATAATCATTTTGTGGGAGGAGTTGCAGGATTCTTTGAAGGTAGTGGAGCAGGAGAGAGACTATCTGACATAGAAAGCTACACCTCCACCGTGCTTTCCTCGCTCTTGACGGAATAAATCGAAGTCAGGAAAGGAGAGAGTGGAGTCAGGAATTCTGGCTGACAGACAAGTTTTGGTAACACAGAGAATGTCAGGTGGGTGCTGGGTGATCTATACTTTAACAGCATCCACTTTGGGGAGGAGGCCATGGCTTTAGGTGAAAAGTGCAAAGACCCTTAGGCGGGGAGAAGGCAAAGATTTCAGAGTAGTGCCTCAGTGGGTTTGGACAGAGACAGAGGGGACTGTGAGAGGATCTAGGTTTGGTTGGATGTCACCAGAGAGAAGCAGTAGGAGTACGAAAAGGGACAGATGAGGAGGGTACTTGTTCCTTCTGGGGTAGCGAGGGGAAGGTGGAGTGGATGGGTATATGCAATGGAAGAGGGCCTCAAGGTTAAGGAGGCAAGAGGGGAGCAGCGTGGGGTGGATGAGCGGTGTAGTGGAGGGGTGAGGGGAAACTGGGAAGGGAGATAAGTAAGGGTAAACAGTGGTACAGGAAGGAGGGTAGAGACTGTAGGCAAAGGGGGGAAGGGACCAATTAGCATCATACTGGAAATCCAATGCTTAAATTCATGGGCAATGATCCAGGAACTCAGAAGGGCAGGTTTTTGGAAAGGTTAGAAGAAACCTGTGAAGGTGAGGGAAATGGAGGGGACTGAGGTCAAATGGAAAACTATAAAATGGAATTGCAGAAGCAACTATCTGTAACTCCTATTTGAGACAGGTACTGTAGGAAAGAAAAAGAAACACAAAAGACCACTTTGGTCCTCAAGGGAAATGGTTAAAACAATAAGAATAGAAGGCAGCTTTCAGGAAATCAAGAGATCTCAGGAAATGGAAATTTGTTATTTTTATTTATTTATTGAAATCTTTGGAGATTATCTTTGAGCACAAGTGCTCATTTACAAAGGTTCCATGTCAAATACATAGTCACAAAAACATTACAAGTACAATAAGCAGTTCCAAAGGAAACGCAGTTGAATCAGGCTCAAAACAAGACAGCACAATCATGTACAGTTTTGAAAAAATCCATGCAGATTATTGTATAAGAAGTCACAGGATATGTACAGAGAGAAATCGAATAAAAATGTTTAATGGTTACCATTCCACTGGACTAGAAGGACAGACCACAAATATCTCTTAAACTGATTAATCTTGAGAAGATTCAACAGTGTATCAGGCAGTTTCACATAGCAGCCCTGATAGCACACGACCACTTGCGCAGCTGAGTACACTGGAAAGGAGGCTTAAGGGTATTCCTGGCCATGTTCCTGGTGTTGTATTGGTTGGAGATGGTGCGGAAGCAGTTTGTTAACTCATTATCAACTGGAGGCCATTTTGTGTAAGGTTAAGCGATAGACAGTTCGGGTTTCATATGACGCTATTGGAAGTAATGAGTTTTAAAGCAGGGGGTGTTAGGTCTATGAGAGCCTTTTTGGCTAACAAGCAAGTCTGGAACTTTATTCTGCTGGGAAAAGGTAGCCAGTTAGTGAGTGCGTAAAGGGTACAACTATGAGTACAGTTATTTGCAACAAGTAGAAAGTGGCACTCCCTATTACAGATCAGCTCTACTCTGTTTAGCACCATATCACAGGCAGCTGCGTAGAGAGGGAGGCCTAATCTATAAGTGACAGAATAGAAATGACCACAATAAGGTGTCTAGCATCCCCAGTGAGATTGTTCTGGTTATGATACAGGGCACCCAGTCTCTTGTTAACTATGGCCACCAGATCATCAACATGTGGGGCCAAACTAATATACCTCCTCCTTCCTTCAGCTGGGCCAAATATCTGCCCCTATCCCAAACCCCTCTTGCAATCCTGGCACTTCTGTAACTTAACACTTTCTATCACCCCTACTGTTCCACCCCCCCCCCCGTGTACCTTTGGCTATACCCACTGTCAGCCACTCACAAATGTATCCTAATCTTTGAAATGTTACTAGCTATTGTTGGTGTTAACTGTACAGTCTGTCTATATGCTGCTAAGCTAACTCCTGATGTATGTATCCCGTTGTACTACTTATTGTTCCCACTCCCCTTTCCCCAGGACGTACCGTGAGACGGCATTGTTGCTCAGTGTGACCTTTCTGGTGAAACATTTCAATAAATAAAATAAATAAATAAAAAAGATAAGGTGTCATCCAGAGTTAAGTATTGGAAGGTCTCCACCTATTCAAGATTTTGTCCCAGGCTGTTTTGGATGATGAAGGGTGGAACTTTCCTCTTCTGTAGGAAGCTAGAGAAGAGCCAGGTCTTTAGTTTTTATTTTTTTTTTGTGGGGGGTTGTTTGGTTATTTTGTAGTTGAGGAACACATTTTTTGTTGAAGAAAGCAGTTTTCTAGTGTCCTGAAGTTAGTTTAGAGAGTGGCGTTGAGGCTGTCAAGGTCAGAGTTTCTGGAATAGATCACTGCATCATCGGCACAGAGGAGTACACTGGCTGTCAGACAAGCATGTGCAGTTGATTTATGAAAAGGCTGTGGAAAGTTGAGCTGCAGACATCGTAGAAAAACTGCTCAGAGCCCCACAATATTGGAGTTTTTTCAAGAGTTAATTAGTAAAATGGAAGCTAAGGAGTAGCACACCCCTTTTCTGGCACCCGATGTTTCGCATCACTACTTCGCACTTTTTGAAAGGTGGCCTTTGAAAAAGCGCAAGGTAGTGATGTGAAACATCAGGTGCTAGTAAGGGGGGGGGGGGTGCTACTCCATAGTTTTCATTTTACTAATAAAGACTTAAAAATTATCTCCGATGTTGTGGGGATCTGTGCAGTTCTTCTAGGACATCAGCAGTTTAACTTTCCCAGTTGTCTGCATATGTTTACATTTTGCAGCTCTGTCCACTGTTCCTTCTCCACATTCCAGATTTATGAAGAGACCAAATAGGAGTGGGCCCAAGATGGAGTCCTGGGGGACACTAACATATGCTCTCCTAGTGTCAGACAAGGATTTAATGATCTTCCCAATCTGAAAGTGACTGATGAGATAGCTGTGGAACCAGTCAACTGTGTTCTGTGACAGACCCAGGCCAAGGAGTTAAAGTAAGAGCTAATGGTTGACCAGGTTAAATGCCTTAGTAAAGTCAATGTATATAGTTCCAACTTGGTCACCATTGTCAAAGACCTCATAAACACAGTTGGTGTATTCCAGCAGCACCGTGTCAGTGCTGTAGAGCTTCCAGAATTCCTGCTGCAGTACACACTGAGCACTGTATTTTTTGAGGTATGTGACAAGCTGGTCAGAGAAAGGGGGAAGAAAATAGAAACGGGGCTGTAATTGTCAAGGCTAGTTAAGTCTCTGCTTTTGAAAACTGGTATAAGCAGAGCAGATTTCCACTTCTCAGGGAACTGCGAGTAGCACAGGGAAAAGTTAAAAATCTAGAGATGGGGTGGAAATGCTCCTCTACCACCAGGGCAAGATGTTTCATACCAACCAGATCACTCCCACACATAGTTTTGCCTAGTATCCTACTGATGTATTTTGAGGTCTCTCTGAAACAGCCTTAAAGTAGTATTTAGGTTACCCTGGTTCTGAGCCCACCATCTGGGAGGCTTCAGGACCTTTAGAATATAGGAAAAGAAATAGAGACCTATATGGAGAAAGCAAGGGAGGCTGAATGGTAAGCAGAGCAAAAGCAGAGGTTGAGCTGAAAATAGCAGTGGGTATAAAGGGAAGGAACACAACCTTCTGCTACTATATCAAAGAGCAGCAAAGGACAAGGCGGAGTCAGCTTACGAAAAAGAGGGGAAAATGAAGAAGATGAGAAGAAGAAGAAAGTAGGTACTCTAAATGAATACTTCTGCTCAGTGTTGGACAAAGATTTATTGAGCTTCACAATCTGGGAGTAACCGATGTGACAGATATGGAACTAGTCAACTGTGTTCTGTGACAGACCCAGGCCAAGGAGTTAAAAGAGCTTATGGTTGACCAGGTCGAAGGCCTTAGTAAGGTCAACATATACTGTATACCGTAGCTCCATCGAGATCACCATTGTCAAAGGAAAAGGAGGAACTGCTCCCAAAGTGTCACACAAACAGGGGTGGGACAGATACAAAGACTTGATAAATACCGGTTACCCCCCAGACAGCGACATTTCGCCAGCAAGGTCCCCCACAGCGACTACAGCGCCATGCCACTGTGGGAAACCCGCTGGCGCCAGGCGATGTCTGTCGGGGGTCCTGCACCCCCCCCAATCAGCTGTGACTTGGAGTTTAAAATCCTTAAGATGGGGGTGTGGGGGGCGAAGCCCCCTGAAGAACACATAGTCAGCCTGTGTGAACCGGCAGCCGAATGCAGAATGCAGTCGACCTGCCAGTATCACTGACGGGGCATTCAACAAAATTTTGTCAAGCACCCGTCGTGGATCTGGTAAAGACCACACCATAAGGGAAGAGGGTAGGGAAGAGCCTTTAGGGCTGCCATTCAGCAATAGTTAGGCTGCAGTGCACAGTCACAATGGGCCAGCAGGCCTTTTCCTGCCAACAGATCCTATGTTTCTGTGGACTCTTGGAGACAGAAAATTGCAGATGCTGCTAGTATACATGAGGGTACCTTGTTTACGGGCTACAGTAAGACACCTGGGATGGCAACAGACGAGGAGTTGATTAGAAGATAGATAGATTTCAAATAGAATGAGGATGGTTTTGCAAGACCCAAATTCTTATTTGCTCCATTTTGGAGAACAGGCTTCTAATGATTTTGAGACCTTTAGGTAAGGTGGGTGTGCTGCTGGCAAGGATGGGGGAGGGGGGGGCACCACATCTCCAAGAAGTAGTGCCAGTAGCATCTGGTTGGCTCTAGGGAAGGACAGAGCTCTCTTATTAAAGGGCAGTGATAGTGAGGGCTACAGTGCCCCAGGAATTCTAAGCCTCAGTAGGGATTCAGGGTGTAGCCTGCTGTGATGAAGTAGTCCTGGATGTATGTCAGGGTAGTATGAGGCGAGGCATGGCTGGGCTGTGGGGAACGTGAGGGTAATTATTTGGGTATGGGGGTGGGGTTGTAGTGCAGTCAGCAGTAAGACTATCATGGTGGATAGGAACAGCAGATTGCAGGGAGAATATGTAGATAATATTATAGATGAGTAACACTGTAGAAAGATTTGTAACATTGCAAGGCTGATTCCATGACAATTACAGTATAGAGGATTTGTAACCTTGTAAGGCTGACTGCACTGCAATTAGAGTACAGAGGTCATGTCTGGGCCTGATATTATCTGTGCAGCTACACTGGCTGTGAGATCTGGAGGTGTATATTAGAACAGATTCAAGGACACTGATATTTACTACAAGTAATACACAGACTAATAGGGCAGATCCCAGACAATAGCAGTAAGGCAGAGAGGAGTGATGCCAGTGAGCAATACAGCCCTGTAGACTACCGCAAGGTTCTCCTGAGAGATTGGGAAGCTAAAGGCATAGGCGGGGGGGGGGCAGCGCCTCCTACTGACTACCACCCTGTTATGAAGCCTTCAGTATGACACCTTTAAACTCCACCCTTGGACTCTAAACTGCTGCGTGGAGGAATGCTAGATGAGATGGCCCTTTTCAACAGCCATGTTAGTTGATCTTACTACCCGATTGGTGGACACTGTCCTCTTGGTCCCCAGTTGGCCATCCTCACCAGCCCCTGTGCAGCTATCAGTGGTGGGGGGGAGAGGGAACAAGGCAATGGCTCCCACCTCTCATGACCCTGGCTGCTCACATGAAGCTAAGTTCAAAGTGGCACCAAAATACAAAATACCTGGAACTCCAATATAGCAGTAGATGTGTAGGGATCATTATTCTTGCCCCTCAGTCGCTTTTACCACTCAATTGCAGTCACTTTCCTCCTGGCCTCAGATGACTTTCCCAGTCCTAGTCCTCCCTGGACCCTGAGAAGCAATCAGTGGTGGGGGGATTAGTTGCTGCACCACTGTCAGGACTCTTTTAACATACAAAGCTCTGCATGGTTCAGGCTCTGCCTATCTTAAAAACCTTTTGGCCCAGTATACTCCCAGCTGCTCTCTCCACTCCATCGAAGAGTTATTACTGGCCATGTTGAGATCATGCATGAAAAGTCTGGTGACACAGTCTTCTCAGTGGGGGCTCTGGTAGAGTGGAAATCCTTGCCTTTGTATTAGTAGCATAGTTCCGATATCCATTCAGCATGGCGACTGTGATTGAGCAATAGCAAAAAGGGTGATTCAATCATGGTGCCTGTGTTCTGGGCTACCTGGCAGGATAGTGACAGGATAGCGGGGTGGGCGACTACGGCAACAGGATGTGTATACATATATACACGTGCGTGGGGGGGGACCATGCTGTGTGATGGGTGGAGGGGGAAGGAAGATGTGTGTGGTGTAGTGTGATGGTCTGCTGCCGATCTGACTGTGTGGCATGGTAGGTAGGGTGGCAGGTTGGGATTGGAGGGTGCCGGGTTCGTTCTGGGGTGTGATCGCATTTTGTGTCGGGGTCTTTTTATTTTTTTAAGTTTTACACCCCCGACATGCACCACCCTGGAGTTGAGAATCTTTAAGTAGGGGGGTGCAGGGGGGGCTAACACAGAAAACTGTTGTCGGTTTTGTAGTCGATGCAAACACCCTTCAGCAATCGCCGTTATGACATGGAACACACAGGTCCCAATGGGATCCTACCCAAGCTGCTGGGTCTTGGGATTCCAATCCCAGCTCACCCCATTGCACATATCTTTAACTTGTCAATCTCCTCTGGTATTGTCCCAGCTGCCAGGAAAACTTGACAGGATTACACCCATGCTAAAGAATGGGGACCCAAAGTTTTTGAATAACTACCAACCAACTGCTTTACTTCCCATCCTTAGTAAACTGCTGGAAAGAGTCTATGTCATCTGTTAGCACCCTTTGCAAACAGTGTGAGAGGCCTTTCGGCACCATGCAATTCTGCTTAAAGTTGAACCAGCAACATTCTGTTGTGATTTGCATATGCAGCCCATGATGCTTTGCATTGTGTGGACATGTGTGATTTTGTATTTTATTGACTTGTCTAGTGCACCTTACCTGGTAAACAAAACCTAATAAGTAAATAAATAATAAAGATGTTCCCTCTCGGTGGAGGTGTTCAAAAGAGGTCTGAAAAGTTACTTGTTTAATCTTGGATATGACCTGGAATTCTGAGCTGATGTTTTAATTGTACCTCAAGATGAATTTTAGTGTACTGTATTGCTTGTAGAGTTTAATATATCATTAGTTTTCACATCACAGCCTCCTCCTGTCCTCCTTACAAACCATAGGAGTGGACTCCTCCTCGCTGCACTGGTTCACTGACTATCTCACAGGGCACCTCCAGCAAGTCAAAGCGGAAGGAGAACTGTCCCCTCTCAAACCCCTTCTAAGAGGGGTACCGCAGGGATCCATTTTAGGCCCCCTCTTATTCGCAATCTGCATTAATAATATCGACAACTGCATTAGAAATCAACATCCACTTGTTTGCAGACAATACCGTTCTCTATGTTAGTAGACCAACGCCTGAAGCTGCCTGCAATGATCTCCAAGCCATATTCAACCTCCTTCAAAACCAACTAATTCACATAAAGCTACTCCTGAATGCTAAAAAGACAAAAGCAATGCTTTTCTCTCCGCTTGCCTATGTAGCCAACCCGGCAGCCTGTGGGTCAGTTCCCCAAATAACCACAATCTTAGGAGAAAAACTGGAATTCATCACAAAATTCAAGTATCTGGGAGTATGGATTGAACACAGACATTCCTTCATCGAGCATATTGAGGACTTCCTAAAAAAACTCCAACAAAGTCTAGGACTCTTCTTCAGAATCAAACAATTCCTTACCATAGATGCCAAGCTACGACTGGTCCAATACACCTTTTTATCGCTGGTTGACTATGCGGATTTCCTCTACAGCCAGTGCCCCAGCTCTTACTTAATAAAACTGGACACGCTACACCACCGAGCCCTGAGGTTCATCACAGGTCTTCCCATTGCTACTCACCACTGCGCGCTGTACGCTGCTGTGGGGTGGCCCTCCCTTAAACTCAGGCACCACAAAAATGCTGCACTCTGGGCCTACCGGGCTCTCACAAAAAAACTACCCCCTATATCTCTGGCAGCCTTCCTTTAAGTGTAATAGGAAACTACGCACTTAGAAGCTACTCATTCATCACTCTCAAAATACCTAAAGCAAAATCTCATTACGGCAGAGTGGCAATAAGCTTTACGCTGCCCACCCTATGGAATAACCTACAAAGAACACTTAAACTGAGTGCTCTTGTCTCACTACCCACCTCCAAGGCATTATACTCCCGCACAATCAAAGAAGTGTGCAACTGCTTCGCTCTCCCAGGACCGGCACTCAGGTCCACCCTGGACTGCTTCCCGGCTCTGACCCGCTCGTAGTCGCCTTCCCACTGCCTTGCCTCCCTCCAGTTTTAGGTATCTTCTTCCCTGCTCTTTTGACATGTCAACATAACCCCTCTCCCAGTCTCCCTTCTTTGTTTGGAGCTCCCCCAACCCTCTGGTTTGAGATACCCCTTTAGCTGTTGTCCCCTCCACCCCTTGCACCAAGCGTTCCACCTTTCCCCCTCATACTCATTTGAACTTCCCTCCTTCCCCCTCCATTTTATCTTATTACCTTCCTAGCCTGTCTCTGTAGTCACCATTCAGCATGTATAAGTGTATTGTACCGTGTACCCTGCTTGTATTATCTTACGTCCATACGAACCCATGCATTGTCATATCTATGCTCATAGTACTTGGTGTGCCTTTTACTAGTATGTAATATTATCATGGGGCGCTGCCCAAATTGTGAATGTATTATCACTGTGTGGTATGTTCAACTTGTGCACATGTTCTAACCAGGTCCATCTCGCAAATGAGCATTGCTCAACAGTGACTGTCTGGATAAATAAAGACTTTGATTGATTGATTGAGTTTTAACTGTTGCACTTTATGTGAAGCTCCCTGAGTCGTTTTGGATAGGGCGTGTAACAAATAAAATTACTTTGCCTTGCCAAATCCAAATCCACTGGCAAAACCCTCTCTCCATCTCGGCAGGCCACCATCTATGAAAGTTAAAATATAACCTGGAAAAAAACATGTTACAAAATGCACTGATCATGCATGCATCTGGACTTAGAGTTCTTTCTTTCTTTCTTTTTTGGTACAGACATTGACTATTACTGGTCATTTTAGGCCAAAGATTTCAGGGTACCCAGGCAGTCCAAGACTGCTAGAAAATACATTTTATTTCAAAAAAGAACAAGCAGAGTTCTAAACAAAGCCGTACATCCCTCAGCACTTTGAGGCTCTTGCTGCCTCTTTGTCAGGAAGCATAAAGCCACACCCCCTGACAAACAGGCCGCAAGCCTCGAAGGGGCGAGGCATGTACAGCTTTGTTCAGGAACTCTGCTTGTTCTTTTTTTAAATAAAACTGTATTCTTTAGCAATCTTGTGTGTGCTGGTCAATCCTTCTCCTGTCCAGTCTTTGTGCCACGGACCATGCGGTACACAGCCCCTTTAACAGCACCGTTCCTTGCTTACTCAAGCTCTTATTCCACCTTATGACTTCATAAGTTGCACCTTGTAAATGTGACCCAAATTGTGTTTTGGTGGTCAGTTTGCATGAAAATGGCAGCTTTGAGTCACCAAATTGGCACCCCCTCACAAAACTGATATATGTTACACAAAAGAAGGAGGGGGTGGGATATTCCCACTGAGCTACTGGATGGGGGAGGGGAACTTGATAGATCACTGGACTTCTTTCTTCCCTAAAGTGGGATGTTTGCATACTGTACATGTAATCCACAGTGCTGCTAGGAACTTTAGCAGATGCTATGCATTCCAGAAATCATGCTGAAGGACACAGACACAGAGACAATAAATATTATGGTTATTAGAAATAAAATGGTACAAAATGGGTTTATTAGGGTCTTCATCTCTGTTCTGTGGTTTACTCTCAACTGGTCAGCCAGGCATCAATCAGTCTATTCAACGTGAATAGCTGGGCACCTCCTGCAGGGTACACACCATATTACATTGCTGGAAAAGCATGGAAAATCCTAGGTGACGTAAAGAAATATCTGCAGGACCTTGGATACACAGTAGGTGGTTAAATAACGAACTTTGCAGAGCTGGTCCAGTGGCGTGGAGGGCTGAGGCATCCACCGTGCCTTCCCTCCTGCCATGCCGGTGACTCGTGTTCACGGTGCAAGCGGGCCACCGGGGGTCGGCTGGGGAGGGAGAGGTTCGAGCATCTGAAGGAGTGCTCTCCTCTCCCAGTGAGGGAGGACCAGTGCTCCCGCCGAATGCCTGCCTCTGGATGGAGGCCCACAGGTAGTATGGGTCCGATGGGCACCAGAGAAGGGAGTGTTCTGTGGGACATCTGCAGACATGCACGCACCTCCGCGTCTGGCGTATGTGCTCCAACAACGGGGATGGGAATTGGGAGAAAAACATGGTGGAAAATACCCTCAGCTGTGGCTGATGACTGACCCTCCGCAGGCTCTGCGCCTGGCGACCAGAAGAAGGTGAGAAGGCAAGTCCCGGTGATACTGGGGTGACGGGGCTGGGGGGGTCAGTCTAAAGGGGGCAGCTGGGTTGGACAAGAGTATAAAATGTATATGGAAAAAAACCCAAAGAACTTAGCTGACATTATTCTTCAATGTACAGATTAAACTGAGATCTGGGCAGAGGTATTTCTAGGTATAAAAATTCCTGCAGCAGGGGTGGGAGAGACTGAAAAAGGCATATGGTATTTGCAGTGACTGCAAACTATTCATTGTTAAATCACATAATGAGTAATTTAAGGTTGGAAGGGACTCTGGCTCGATCCCCTGCTTAATAAGCTGAGATGAATAACTGTCCTGTTCAGACACGTACTAATTTATAAGACTTCCATACCCACACTCCTACTCGTGGTACCATTTGATTCCCTTGATAAGTAGAAATGTGTCCAGGCTTACCTTAAAGGCCTATTGTATCTTCATATGCACTGTCTCTGCAGGTAGGCTAATCCAAAGACTCACCACTCTGTGGGAGAAGAACTGCCTTCTCACATTACCCTTGAATGTACTACCTCTGAGCTTCAGTCTCCGCATCCTGCTGCAGGACACCAGCTCAGGTATCCTTATCTGTCTGCTCTTTTCCATACCCTTGAGTATGGAAGACTGAGATCATTTCCCCTCTCAGCCTCCTCTCCTCCAGGATGAACATAGTAAGGGCCTTCAGCATGTAATAGCATTGTCCTCCATACTGTTGATCATTGTGGTGGGCCTGTAGTGCACCCTCTCAACATCTTCTACGTCCTTTTTGTGTTGTGGAGCTCAGCACTGCATGTGGCACCCCCGCTGGGTCCTGACCATAGCCTTGTACATTGGCAGGATTACTTCTCTTGTCCTGCTGGTCACCGCCCTCAGCTCCTTCCCTCAACCCAACATTCTGCTGGCCTACTGAAGCCACACACTGCTTGTTATGTTCAGCCTCTTTGTCTGTTATAATAAGTCTCAGAAATGCTGAACTCTTATTATCTGAATTATGAGAACTCTATTTTTGTCTTTAAATTAATATACTTGTTCAATCTGATTATTGGTAAACTGATTAAATTTTTAAAGCAACACACTACATTTTTCTTGTTTCTGTTAATAGAACTTAGAGCTGCAATTAGACATACTGCTAGGCTTAGCCTACCCCTTAGAGTAATCAAAAGCCATGACAACTGGGGCAAACAAATAAAATATTGAATAAGTGTTTTAGTTTGATGTCCAAATTGTTTCACAGGAGCAGTACTATTTCTCATCACTCCCATTCCAGCTAGCAACCTACAAACTGCTTTAATCCCCCACCACACACCTTTACATTACCTTCATTGACAGGATCAATTTGGGCGCACTCACAGGGATCTGACTTAAAAAGAGAAAATAAAAATACATGACTAGCCAAGGCATCTGCTTAAGAATTGCATTTGTTTAGCTGAGGTCTGTGCTTATTACACAACTGAATAAAGCACTCTCTCACCCCAGTGAATTCAAATTAAAAAAACAACAACAAAAAAATGGCTACCTCAACCCCACAAGAGTCTCAGCACAGCAGCAACCATTATGAGAACGCATGTTCTACACTGCCGGCCCCTGCCTGTTTCATGCAGAAATACTGGTACCTTTTCAAACACTGTAAACATTTATAACATCTCCCATAGTCTGTGTCTGGAACCAGTCCCAGACACGGTTTGATTATATTTCACCCCTAGCCTCAAATAAAAAACATATCCCTGTGGCAACCTACATGAACGTGCACACACTATGAAACTTGGGAATGCATGGCAGTAGCTCTTTACAATCTACTTAGCATGGATGGACTGTTTGCCCGTAAAAGATTGTGGAAATGAAAACAACAAAAGGTAATTTTTTTTGTAAGCCCTATTTCTGTGCACGCAATAAGACACAACAGGGTGCTGGTTGTGAAAGGATAATGCACGCCCAACCTGGAAGTACATTAACACCAGGCAACCAATAACTTGGAGTGTATTATTGCACTTCAAAATTGGGTAAACTGAGAAACAATTTTAAAAACAAAAAAAAAGCAGTTTCTTAGAAATATAAATTGGCTTTTTTCTTGTTAAAAGTAGCCAGTAAAATGTAGTCCTTCTCCTCTCGCCAATCATCTGTCTTTCCACACATTCAGTAGATGGAATTATTCTTTATAATGGAACATAGGAATTCAAATTGCTGTAGAATTCCTCTGGCAGAATGTTCACCCACTCACACACAACCAAATGCCCTCTGTGAACCAAGGTTTCAATTTTATCTGAAGCAGTGTAAGCAGCCGCGATTGCCCTGGTAAGCTAGTAAGAACAGAAGAAAAAATTACTCACCTTAGTAATGTTGTTTTTTTCTAATGGAGTCTTGCTATATTCTGACATATGCAGTGAGTCCCAACCTTTGAACTGCTCCGGAGGTGAAAGAGTTAACTTTTCATGCCAGGCATGGAACGCTGAGCTCGAGCTCGGTTGAAACTCTGTCTGTTGTTCTTCAGACTCAAACCGTCAAATCTTTACGAGCTAAACTCACTGAGGTCCTGTGTGGAAGCTGTAAACCTACACTAGCCAACTGTCTACTAAACATAATAACACATTTTTTGGTCCCAAAACAAAGACTCAAGTCAGGAGACCCAAAAAATGAAAAACACAACACCAAGTCACTCCAAGAAAGGAGGGGTGAAAAACAACAAGGTGGGCACCTACTAAGTGCCAACACTGCACTGCCCACCCACATCCCAGAAACAGAGGTTCTGAGAGGGGCAGGCAGGGGGGGAGATCAGAATATAGCAAGACTCCATTAGAAGAAACAACACTACTAAGGTGAGTAATTTTTTCTTCAAACAACATGAAGTCTTGCTGTATTCTGACATATCTGAACTACAAGCAGTACCTCCATGGAGGAGGGACAAACCTACTTAGGAAATAGGCTCTGAAGCACAGCTGTGCCAAACCGAGCATCACTCCTAGCCTGGATGTCCAGGGAGTAATGCTTGGTAAAAGTGTGAACTGTTTTCCAGGTAGCTGCTTGACATATCTCTAGAATAGGGATGTCCCTGGCAGCATCCAGAGAAGCAGCTGTACCTCTGGTAGAGTGAGCCCTCTGGCCTGAGAGAGGAACCTTACCCGGTTTTGGTAGCAAAATTGGATACAAGAGACAATCCACCTGGCAATGGATCTTTTAGTGGCAGGTTTTCCTTTACCAACCTCACCATAAGTGAGGAATAGTTGGAGGGAGTCAAACCTGTGACCCTTGGTACACTCTATGTAGTAACTAAGGGCTCTCTTCACATCTAAACTGTGCAGCCTCCTCTCGCCAGAGGAGAAATGGTCAGTGAAGTACACTGGAAGAGATATAGATTGATTAAGGTGGAAATCTGAAACCACCTTAGGCAAGAACTTCCTGTTAGTCCTGAGGACCACCTTATCTCTATGAAAGGAGATAAAATCAGGCTCCACTGACAAAGCTTGTAATTCACTTATGCGTCTGGCAGAAGTGATGGCTACCAGAAACACAGTCTTCCATGTCAAGTACTTAAGCTCTGCTGAAGACAAAGGCTCAAAGGGGGGTTGCATAAGCTGAGCAATGCAAACATTAAGATCCCAGGAGGGGGCAGGGTCCCTGAATGGAGGGTTGGTGTGACGCAAACCCTTGAAAAACTTGGAGAATACAGGGTGAGCTGAAAGAGAAGAGGGCTTACCTGCTGAAATAAAAGCAGACACAGCTGCCAGATGCACTTTTAGGGTAGCTGGCCTCAGCCCCAAGGTATTTAAGTGGACCATATAATCCAGGACTGTGGGTAAATCAGCAGACTCTGGGGAAATATGCTTTCCAGAGCACCATATGGAAATCTCTTCCATTTGGAATTATAGGTAGCCCTGGTGGAAGGTTTTCTAGAAGCCTTCAGAATATCCATTACACCTTGGGAGAGGTGTAAATCAGCAAACTCTAACTCTTCAAGAGCCAGGCCTTGAGATTGAGAGATTTGAGGTTCGGGTACCAAACCCTCCCCTGAGCACAGGTTAACAGGTTGTAATTCCTGGGGAGACACAGGAGAAAATGGACTGCTAAGGACAATAGGAGTGGATACCAGGGTTGTCTGCCCCAATCTGGAGCAATCAGGATCATCTTGCAGGGTTGAGATCTGATTTTGACTAGCACTTTGAACAGGAAAGGGAAGGGGGGAAAAGCATAGAGAAACTTCTCTTCCCAATTGAGAACTAAGGCATCCAGAGGGACTGAGCCCAACACTGGGGGTCTGCAGCAAAAAAGGGGAAGTTGGTGATTGTCTGGGGCTGCAAAAAGATCTATCTGCGGGTGCCCCATCTGGAAAATATCACTTCAAGACCAGGGTCCAGTGACCATTCGTGATGGCTGAAACCCTGCTGAAAGCATCTGCCAGGACATTGTCCTTGCCTGGGAGGTGAACTGCCGTAGGGAGGTGTTCAGGGAGTAAGCCAGAGACCACAACTTCATTGCTTGGTGCACAAGGCCACAGACCGAGTGCCCCCTGTTGTTGATGTACCACATTGTGGTGGTGTTGTCTGTTCTGACCTGTACGACTTTGTTCTGAACAGATTTGGAAAAAGCTTGAAGTGCTAGAAAAACTGCTCTGAGTTCCAACAGATTGATGTGGAGCAGAGATTCCTGAGGGGACCACAACCCCTGGGTGGTGAGGTCGCCCATGTGAGCTCCCCACCCCAAGAGGGATGCATCTGTAGTAAGGATTAAGGAGTAAGACTGAGTGACAAAGGGAACCCCTTGTCTCAAATTGCTCTGATCCTGCCACCACTGTAGGGCCTGGATCAGGGTTCGAGTCACTGGGATCAATTTGGTTAGAGGGTCTTTCCTTTGAGACCAAAAGGCTCTCAAATGGAACTGAATGTCCCTCATCTGAAATCTTGCTCCCTGCACTACTGCTGTAGAGGCAGCCATGTGCCCCAGGAGCTGTAGAAAATGCCTTGCTAGTCGAGACACCTGCAGGGTGAATGAGGAGGCCAGAGAGACCAGGGTCCTTGCTCTGTCCAAAGGAAGGAAGGCTCTGGCTTTCTCTGTGTTCAGCTCTGCGCCTATGAAGGTGAGGAGCTGGACAGGCTCTAGAACTGACTTTGCAAGATTCAGAAGGAAACCTAGAGAGGTGAGCAGTTGCTGAGTTATCTGTAGGTGTAACTTGACTTGGTCTGGGGACTGGCCTACTATGAGCCAATCGTCCAGATAAGGGAAGATGGCAATTTTTTGCCTTCTTAGAGAAGCAACTGCTACTGCCAGGCATTTTGTGAATACCCTTGGAGCAGAGGTGAGGCCAAAGAGCATTGCTCTGAACTGGTAATAGCCTGAGGGCAGCTCGAACCTGAGGTACTTTCGGTGGGAGCTTCTGATGAGAATATGGAAGTAGGCATCCTTAAGGTCCAGGGACACTAGCCAGTCCCCTGGCCATAGAGAGGGTAGAATAATTCCCAGAGTCACCATTTTGAATTTTGGTTTTAAAAGGTGCTTGTTTAAGTATCTGAGATCCAGGATGGGCCGCCATTCTCCTGCCTTTTTTTGGGTAAGGAAGTACCTGGAATACAATCCTTTGCCCTGGTGTAGGGGTGGAACTCTTTCCACAGCTCTGAGAGCAAGGAGGGAAGAGACCTCTGCCTCTAAGGTAAGTGCTTCTGATGGATTTGCAGGTGGAAAGGATCTGGTTCTCATCTTTGGAAACTTTTTGAATCTGAGAACCAGTCCCTGGCTTACTACCTCCAGGACCCATTTGTCTGATGTCAGAGACTCCCAGTCCTAGACAAAGTAAGCCAGCCTCCCCTACAGGTAGCTGAGAATCGGCTGGCAACCCCATCAGGGTGCCTGCTTGGCAGGGGCTTTGGGCTGAGGGTGGAAGCAGGCCTGCTTGTACCCCGTCTGCCTCTCCCTCTAAGAACCCCTCTGGGCATAAGCAGAAGAGGAGGCCTGGGCTTGGTAAAAAGGCCTATGAAAAGGCCTGCCCCTGCTCCTGGGAAGCTGCCTTTGAGGAGTGGCCTGCCTTTCCTTGCCTGTGCACTCCTATAGGTGGTCCCATACTCATCCATTTTCTTCATGTAATTCTCTGTCTGCTCCCCAAACAGAGAATTACCCACAACAGGAAAATCCATGGCCTTAGTCTGGGTATCCTGTGACAGGCTAGTACATCTGAGCCAAGCCATTCTGCAGTGCCACAGATGAGCCATGACTCTTGATGACACATCATTTGAGTCCACTGCAGCATGGAATTGCACCTTGGATGCCTCAATACCATCAGCAGCCACCTGTTCCAGCTCCTTGGCAAGCTGGCCAGAGACCTGTTTTGCTAGAGCCATGACAGTGTCCCATCTGGATTTCTGATATCTAGCAACATAAGCCGCATAATTTGCCTGTCTGAGTCCCAAGGATGCTGCCATGTACTGTTTCTTTGCCATGGCATCAATCCTCCTGGAGTCCTTGTCCGGGGGGTGTGAAGCCAAGGGAATATTTGCCTTGTCACAGGCTGCAGCCTGCACAACCCTAACATGGCTGCATTGTTGTGTAAGGAACTCCGTATCACAGCCTGACAATGTGTACCTCTTGTCCATTCTCTTATCCACAGGAGGTATAGTGTGAGGAGTTTTAGAATTTTAAATGTCTGTTTCCACAAGATTTATGCAAGGAATAGACAGTCTCCTAGACTCTGGGATATCCATCATTTCCACATAGTCAGGCTCCTCTTGATCATCCACAGCTTCCTCCATAGGGAGCTGGAGGTTCAGCCACTTTTTTATAAAACATAAAATGAGAAGGAGACTCAGAAAGCCTAGGAGGAGACACTCCTGAAGGTCTGTCTGGGGAGATGTCCGGGTCAATGGGCACATCCAGACTTTCAAATCCACATTCACTCTCCTCATACTCCTCTTCCCCCTCTTCCGGTTCATAATATTCCTCTAAATCATACTCTTGAACCGGAGGAACTGGCCGAACCGGGCGCTTACCTGATGGTGCCGGTTCGGTCGGAACCGGGAAAAGTGACTGGACAATTTTGATCGCTTAGCTATTTCTTCAGTGGTTGGAGAGGAAAGTTTTGGCTCCACACCAGCTGATTTCCTAGTCCTTTTGCTGGAACCGACTCCTCAGAGTCGGATCTCCTTGCCCTGAAGAAGTCTAAGCCCTTGTCAGAGGCACTCCTCTAGTTCGGTTGGAACCGAACCGGGCCTCAGTTCAACGGACTTTTAGGCCTCCGCTCCCTGAGTCTACCAACTCTCTTTTCCAGGGTAGCTGCAGGAAAATTTTACAAATCTGGCAGTCTGCATTGAGGTGGTCAAACCCCAGACAATAAACACAGGTGGTATGAAGGTCAGCCTTGGCAAAGACTTCCCCACACACACTGCAGTGTTGAAACCCAGTGGGCCCGGTTTTTCTTTTGGGTTTCTCAGACATAGTGCCAGTCCTATCCAAACGTATCCATTTATGGCAATCCGCCAGGTAAGACCCTCTTATCGGTTCCCAACCGCGTCACGGGTCGTGGAAAAAAATGTAATAAAATCCGTCTTTTTTAGAACCGATAAGAACCAGTAACCACACTCTGAATCACAGATTAAGATATTTTAAACAACCTGATCGGTTCAAACCGAACCGATAAACCGTTTACAAGTTCCACACAGAAGAGAATTAATGTAAAACCTATCTAGTACTCACAAATACCACAGACAGAGCCTGAACCAACCGGTTGCAGTTTAAATTCTGTCAAAAACTGAGAAAAACAATACTTTAACCGACAAAATGAACCGAGCAGAAGGAGAAATCTCCGGAGCGACTGTTCAGTGAGGCAGAGTAAAGAATCTGATGGTTTGAGTTTGAAGAACAACAGACAAAGTTTCAACCGAGCTCGAGCTCAGCGTTCCATGCCTGGCATGGAAAGTTAGCTTTTTCACCTCCACGGCAGTTCGAAGGTTGGGACTCACTGCATATGTCAGAATATAGCAAGACTTCATGTTGTTTGAAGGAGTATTTCTCATGGTCACCAAAGAAATACCAGGAATTGAAACTCTGAATAATACTTTTTTTTTAAGTTGTTTATGTGTTTAAGAAGCCTGTTGGAGACCCCAGCTTCCAGATACATTACGAAATGTTGAAAAGTGGCCACAGCAATAATCCCAGAGGGACACGTCAGAGCACGCCACTCTACAGTGAGTAGTGCCCGTCCACCACAACTCCCTGCTTTCTGTGCCCAAACCAGTTAGCAATCTACCTTGTATATGCTGCATACCTTTTGTGTGCCACCATGATGTACTTTGCCTAGATGTTTGTTATGCACCACATTATCAAAGGCCTTCAGTCCGGATATATTACTGTAATTGTACAGTAGATCTAAATAGAATATGAAGCTCTACTTTTTTTGGCAATAGAAGGCAAATGTAGAGGTGACAGTTGGAGTATTCCCCAGTAATACCTCCCCAACATACACACACACACGGAGACACACACACACTTATCTATATACATGATAGCAAGCAGGAAACCCAATGAATTTCCCTTAAACAAGCCAACATCATATCCTCACCTTGAAAAGTTCAGATCGTGGCTGGTGAATAGTCAGAATAACAATCCTGTCTCTCTGTGCCAGTTCGGAAAGTAAGACAATGATTTGATTTGCAGTCATACTGTCCAAACCTGTAGTTGGTTCATCTAACAGAATGACCTCTGCAAAGAATATGATTTAGTTAGTTGCACACACCCATCTTTGAAAATTTTGTTTACAATAGGACATTGCTATTCTGTATGACTTTCCTGCCTAGCATGCTGTATCCCTACTAATTCATCCCCCAAGTAAAACAGTAAAAAATCTTTTTTTGTGGCCCGTCGGCACGGCAGTTGGGTTTCCGCTTGCGACACTGGCGACCTGGATTCGGAAACGGACGTGGGTTACTGGAGGGCTGGCCAGGGGGAGAAGGATGGAGCATCCCCATGACTGCTCTCCTTCTCCTGGGGGAGGGTGGGGAGAGTGTCTGGTGCTCGATGGACCCCTGGCAGAGGCTGGGGGTTACGCAGCAACTGGTGCCTAGCACAACCAGGTGGTGGGATGGACGCAGGACGTCATTGCACGTCCCCAACCCCCAGTAAACCAGGAAAAAGAACAGCTGCTGGCTGCCCTTGATGAAGCCCATCCCAGCTTCAATTAGCCCCCCAGGCCGACCCTCCAACCTATCCCATTGTCTGCGGTGCTAGGTGTGGCACCACAACCCCACCCTGTGGGGTAATCCAGGGGGCATCTGAGGGTCACGGACATTGTGGGGGGTGGAAGCCTGTGGTTCGTGACCGGGCAGAGGGTTCTGGGTGGCTGGTGACAGGGGGAGTATAAAGAAAGAATAATAAAAAAAAAATGATTCTGTTTGTACAATGCAGATGTTCTGAGTTGCGCTGAGGTCTTGAAAACAGCTCTGAGGGGTATCACGGTGCAACATAAAACATCCACAAGGAAGTCATGGGCCTACAATAATGGAATTAAATTTGCATGTGATTCAGTACTAATGAGGGTGGTTGACACGAGGGTAGAGAAAAACAGTCTGCAAAGGTACTTAAAAGTACTGGTGGAGTGGGCCAACTAGTGGCAAAGGAAATTCAACTTAGACAAGTATAAGGTCCTTCATTTAGGCATAAAAGAATTTAGGTTAAAGTTAATACTTAAATAGTGAACAACCAGCAGCAACAGATCATGAAAACATCCTCTGGGGTTATCACTCATGGGAAGCTGAAGCTGCACAGCGGTGTGCAGTGGCAGTTAGTAATGTGATATATATATATATATATATATATATATATATATATTTATTTCTTTTATTTTATTTATTTCAGAGATTGGAAAGTACTTTTGAGTCAGAGACTCATTTACAAAGGTTTCATGTCACATATAATGAACAGTACAAAGTTAAGGTAGCATACAGTGCAGGGAACAATTTACATAGGTTCCACGTCACATATTTTGAACAAGTACAAAGTCAAGGTAACATAAACAGTGCAGGGAACATAAACACGCTTGATACGTGGTAAAAATAAGAAATAAGGCTCACAGTCTTGAACTAACAGACTTATGGAGGCTCAGGTAGGCATTTAATAAGAGAGAAAGAAAAAGAGAAATAAGCGGGGTTGCCACCCAGAGGCCATGTCATTGTGGGGGTTGTGACAGGGTCAATAACAGTCACAGCAGTTTAGGGTCTGGAGGTGGCCCTTGAGGTGAGTTTTGAAGAGTCCGGTAGTGTTTTGGGTTGTGATGAGATGGGGTAGGTCATTCATGCAGGTGGGGGCCTTATAGCTAAAATACCTTTGGCACTGGGAAGTACATATATACATATATACAGTATCCATGTTGTTGCATAACATTATATTATACTTGAGTACATCTCCAGTCTGGATTTGTGGTATTCTGTTTTATTTCTCTTTTTGTTGGACCACTTTACAAGGCCTTTGTCAGGCCCCCCATGGAATATTGTGTGCAGACCTTCCCTGAATCAGTCTTCACCACTGATTATATATATGGGTCTAGAGCTAGAGACACTAGGACCCTGCAGGAGCGTTTTTCTTCTAGGCAGGGAGTTGATGTCAGCTACCGACACCACTCGCAAGCAGCACATACCTATGTATTGCTGTGTGCCGGTCAGTAACTCCCTCGTGCACCTCAGTTCTGTTCTTCTCACCATCAAGTGAACACCATGGGAGCAGCATGTCAGTTCAAACGTTTTTGAACTTCTACTGTGATATTGCTTAAGTTTCTCTTTTGCAGTGTAGACTTTCATTTATTATTTTGTCTGTGATGTCAGAGTCCAAGAAAAAGAGTAAGGGGCAAAACAAGCCCCAATTATGCACCAGTGTTCCTGTGGGAAAGCGACCATCACAAAGGACCGACATCAGGTTTGCTGGACCATTCTTGGCCCTGAACATGACATGGATCCCTGTAATACCTGCTTTTCAGTGTACCTCTGTACTGTCAAATTACTCGCACAGAAATTGGGTCGTCCAGTTCCTACCTTCAGAGGCAGGCTGAAAACCCATGTTGCCAAGTTCCGGTCTTTGGGCCCTTCTACAGGGTCCCTTCCCAGTGCCGTTGGTGTCATGGAAGAACAGGGTTCTCCCTGACCTCAGCTTGTAGAGGCATTGGAGACATGGGGGATGGGTATGATGGACAGCTGGCTTCTTCTGAGTGGCCGGTTGAGCACCATCCCCAGTCTGTTCACCTGGGCAGTGGACATCCCCAGTGGTGAAGCTGAAGTTGTATGCTTGGTCTACACCAGAGGACACTTTGGTGTCGTGGCCTGGGACTGCCCCAGTTCCTGCCACCACTCATAGTGTCAATGAGCAGGGTGGGGCAGTGCTGGCCATAATGTCGGACCCCTGCTAGTACCATTTGTGGTGTTAGGAGAGGGACCAGCACCAGGTTAGGGCATCATCCTGCTGTGGAGTTGTAGATGTTGCTTTCTGACTTGAGTAGCCCCCATGGCTTTGAGGAATGGGTTACACCAAGCCCAGCACCTGGCGTGGTGCCAGTGATGGTGCCACCTCTAGGTCTGTCACCGGGTCCATTCTGCTCATGGCACTGGGCTAGCTTCCAACACTGCTTGCAGTGTCAGGAGCAAGGGCATATCTTGAGCAGGCACTTTATCCTACACCGGCCCTGGCACCAAGGATGTTGCTGATCATGAACTGAGAGGACTCATGACTGGATTGTTTTCTGACCCTGAATTCATTGCTGGAGGCAACACCAGCACAATGTCAGGGACCCATTGCGGAGTTCTCTCCTTACCCTATGGCACGCCCCATCTCTGGTGAGGACCACAGCTGCCCCAAGGGGACCAAATGGCTCCGCCTTCCACACCTGGGGATCTTCACCGGTGGACACCGACGAGATTGTTCCTCATTTCACTGCATGCCTCCTTGTCCTGGTGCTCCTTCTCATTTGAAAGAGACTTCCCCCCTGCATCCTGTTGGCCCCTGTGAAGTACTTGTAGGCTGCTATCATGTCACCTCTCCTCTTTTCCAGTATGTACATGTTGAGATCTCTCAGTCTCTCCTCACAGGGGTTCTCATGCAATCTCAACACCATTTTAATTGCCCTTCTCTAGGCTGCCTCTACCCTATTTCCTTTCTGAGGTGCAGCCTCCAAAACTGGACACAGTACTCCAGGTTGGGTTTCACCAGCAAGCGATACAGTGGCAACACCACCTCCCTCCTCCTGCTGGATATTCCCTCCCTATGCAGCCCAGCATCCCACTAGCCCTACCTACTGCCTTGTCACATTGCCCTGCCACCTTGAGTTTGTCAGATATGATAACCCCAAGGTCCCTTTCCTGTTTAGTGACCATCAGTACCTCTCCCCACCTTATACTCTGTGCCTGGGATCCTATGGCCGAGGTGCATGAGTCTGCCTTTTTTGCATTAAACCCCAGCTGCTATGCTTTGACCACTCTTTGAGTTTTCCCACATCCTTGCTCATCAGGTGGCAGCATGGCTCAGTTGGTAGCATATCTATCTCTGGGTCAGAAGGTTATGGGTTTTAGTCCCACACCAGGATTGGGCTCATACCTAAACACTGGCCATACTGGGGGTTGGGGTGGGGTGATGTATTGTTGGAGTGTGCTATCCTTTAGATGAGATGTTAAACCAAGGTCCCTTCTACTCATCTCTGGTGCTGTCTTGGTGGGTGTCTAGGTGGAAGTAAAAGAACCCATGGCACGTTTTCAAGAGTAGGGGACATTCCCAGTGTTCTGGCCAACATTCCCCTTCCCAAAAAATCAGTTCATGCAATTGTCTAAGGCTGTGTGTGGGTATTGATGTGTGAAATGGCTGACACTACATATTCAGTCACTTTACCACGAGTCTAGTACTGCTTGTAAAGCACTTTTGGATGCAATGTGTATGAAAACACTATATATATGCTGATTCTTCTTCTTCTTATTTTTTTCCACCCCCTCCTATGTGTCTACTCTATTGCAAATTTTGGTCTCATCTGCAAAAAGGCATACCTTTCCTTCCATTTCCTCAGCAATGTCACTTATGAAGACATTGAAGAGGACTGGTCCTGGTACTGAGCCCTGCGGCACTCCACCGGTCTCTCGTCCATCATTCAAGTGAGTGCCATTTACCATTACCCTTTGTCTCCTATCTATCTGTGAACCAGTTTCTATCCTAATTCACCTCTTTGGATCACACCCCCAGGCTGCTCAGTTTCTTTATCAACCTTCTGTGCAGCACACTGTCGAAGACCTTGCTGAAATCCAAATATGCCACATACTCTGCCTTCCCCCGATCTATTTCTCTGGTCACCCACTCAAAGAAGTCCATCATAGAAACATAGCATCTATCAGCAGAAAAGGACTGCTTGGCCCACCTAGTCTGCTTATTTTTCCCTGCCTATACTTACACTGCAGAACCTACCTGATCTCTTGCTACCACCACCCTCCCCATTTTTCCAGTTAAGATTCCCTTGTACCTATCCCATGCATGCTTGAAGCCTGCTACTGTTTTTGCCCCCACTACCTCCACTGGAGAACCATTCAAGGCATCCACAACCCTTTCTGCGAAAAAGTACTTCCTCACATCCTTGCCCAATTTTCCTCCTTCCAGCTTCATTGCATGCTTCCTTGTTCACATGCACCGTCTCCACTGAAAAATACTCCCCTCCTGTACCTTGGTTCAACCCTGTGAGGTATTTATAGGTCTCTATCATATCCCCCTCTCCCTCCTCTATTCCAGGGTGTACATATTGAGATCCCATAGTCTCTCTCCTCAATGGGGTTCTGATGCAGCCCCTGAACCATTTTAGTTGCCCACCTCTGGACAGCCTCCACTGTGTTTATGTCCTTGAGATGTTGTCTTCAAATTCATTTGGCATGACACCCACCCACCCCCACCCTCCATGAATCTATGCAGCCTGTGGTCTTGTAATCCATTGGATTCAAGGTAGTCTACTAGTCTTTCTTTTAGCAGGGTTTCCATTAATTTCCCCATGACTGAAGTAAGATTAACTGTCCTATAGTCATTAGCCTTCTCCCTGGTGCTGCTCTTATGTAGATTGACCATGTCAGCTCTTCTCTAGTCCTCTGGAACCATGCCTCTTTTAAGTGAGCTCTTGAACAAGGCCATCAGTGGAGCAACTGTCACCTCCCTGAGTTCCTCTAGAACGCTTGGATGTATCCTGTCTGGTCCCATTGCTTTGTCCACCTTCAGAACTGCAAGCCCCTTCCAGACTCTTTCTTCTGAAAATGGACTTGGATATTCCCTGGTGGTCTGTCCCCCCTCACTGTAAAAACTGAGCAGAAATACCTGTTCAGAATGTCTGTTTTTTCTTGGTCCTCTTCGGCACAGTTACCCCCCGCCATACTAATCCTCACTATCCATTCCCTTACTTTCCTCTTCTCACTTATGTATCTGAAGAAAATCTTATCCACCATAATGACACTATTGGCGATTCTTTCCACTCTGAGCTTTTGCTCCCCTTACCTGCACCCTGTGCTTTAGTAAGTATACCTCCCTGTCCTTCTCCCTCCATGTTTCCTTAGATCTTCTGAATGCCACCTTTTTTCCTTCACCACCTTTACCACTTCCACAAAGAACCATAATGGTCACTTTTTCCTTCTGCTTTTACTCACTTTCTTCACTCAGTTGCTTTAGTTATACCATCCTTTTACTTTTGCCCACTATGCCTCTATCGCACCCTGACAATACCCCCCCTTCCACAATGCAGTTTCTGAAGCAGCCCCCTCCCTTTAAAATCCACCCTCCAAAAGTCCTGGACCTGTGCCCTCATGTGGTTAGCCTCTGTTCCTGTCTTAATGTTAAATCACACCGTACGGTGATGGCTAGTAGCCAGGGGCCTGCCCACTGTGACATCTGCAATGCTGTCACTGTTGTAAGCACCATGTCCAGCACTGCCTCATCTCTAGTGGGTTCTGTGACTAGCTGCCTGAGAAAAGTCCCTTGTAGGGAGTCCAGTATGGCCCTACTCCTTGCAGAAGCTGCTGTTGCACAGCTGCACTCCACGTCTGGCAGATTGAAGTCATCAGCTAGCAGTACCTCCCACTTATTTGCTGTCTTGGTGATAGCTTCTCCAAGTGCCTTATTCAGCTCCTCCCCCTGTGCTGGAGGCCTGTACACTACCTCATTATGGATCATGGTCCCAGAGCCTATCTCCATGGTGAGCCACACCACCTTCAGCCCTTCCTTTTCCTCCTGGTGCCCTTGTACCTCCATGACCTCGATTCCCTCCCTCACATATAAAATAATCCCTCCTCCCTCCAACTTGCCTTGTCTCTCCTGAACATAGAGTAACCTGCAAGGGCTATATTCCAGTTGTGGTGCTCAGTGCACCACAGCACCGTAATGGCCATCTGGACACTAGTAGATGCTTCTAAGACAGATGCTTCACTCCTGCACTGTCCGACTCACACACTGGGACACAAGCCTGATGGGACATGCTGGGTGTTGCTCTTTTTATCTCCCCTTCCTACTTCCTTATGTTATCTGATTTCCTGTCCCCATTAAGCCTCTGGCAGCTCCCCCCCCCCCCGACACACACCTGAATCTCAGGACTTTCTTAATCCACTGAACACAATATCAATTTCCTGAGCCAAGTTCCTCACACCATCTGTTACAAGGTTAATGAAAATGTTCAAAGTGCCCCTAAATTCTGACAAAAAATCTCTTTCCACCTACCCACTTAAACTGCTTATTTAAGTATGGAGAGAAAACACATCTAGGTTTAAGCTGGCTGCTTATTCTTCTCTCTGTCAGCAATTTCAGTCGACCAAATAGTACTGTGCAAGTGTGGTTTGGGGCAGGATACCATATTTTGGACTGTGCCTGGAAGGACACTGGAAGAACAGTCAGGACACTGCGTTTAATTGACGCCGGGCCTAGGAGGTCACTGGAAAATCAGCTGGAAATATATACTGCTACCTCTTCACTAGATTACTTTTGTCTCTTTAGGGCCTGATAGTGACCTTAATAAAAACCTTTTTTTTGTACACAACTACCACTTGAGCATATTTCATTCTTGAGTGTTACAGTGGAGCCCACCAGGATACAACACAATACTGCAGCATTCTGCGGCAGAGTTACTTCAGAAAACAAGGCAGTTTCAATGACAGTTTAGTTATTTATTGGCTTTTGGTAACCGAGTAAATGCATTAGGCAAAAATCCTGCCTATTTTCAAGCACAACCCGGGAGGGTACAGTTTTCAAACAGTGAACACATCACAAAACAAGTACATACAGTTTTAGATTACAGGCTTGCAAAATACAGGGTGAATACAATTGTACAGGAAATCACAAAGTAGTAATTAAACTTCATACAGTTTTCAATTACAGGCTTACAAAATACAGGGTGAATGCAATTGTACAGGAAATCACAGAGTGGTAATTAAACAAGGACTTAACAGAGATGACCCTGGGGAAGGAGTCATAATGCAACAACAATGATAGAGACAGGAATCAGTATCAGCAAAGTAGAGAGAAGCCTGGGTAGAGCAAGAGTATAGATAAGCAGGACACAGGATGCAGGCAAGGATTAGGTACAGACACAGGAATCAAGTGCATGAAGGTGGGAGAAAAGTGCAGACTTGAAGGCTGAGTGAGATGTGCAGCCCCGTAAGTTGGCAGATAGGGAGTTCCAGAATTTAGGGGCGAAATGGATGAAAGCAAACTGCCCCATTTTAGTCAAGCAGAGAGGGATGGAGAGCAGGGGCAAATTAGAGGACCTCAAAGTTCGGGCATGGGTCATGGGGGTGAGCATGGCCTCAATACTGTCAGGGCGGTGGGCCTATTCATGGAGTCGATAAAACACCCCCAGAAAGAAAGAGTGCTGCAATTTGGGGGACAGCCAATGCAGAGTAGCGTATAGGAGACAGTGTGGGTAAGGCGAGGGGCAGAAAGGGCGACTCTACAGATGTTATTATAAGAGATGTCCCACTTATGAAGGATACCCACACTGGCATGCGAGAGTGTGGGAAGAGTGTGTAGAAGCCTAGGAAGCAGTATTCCACGTGCTACAGAGATTCTGGCTGCAGGGGTAAGGGCGTGACGCTTGTGGTAGGCGGTACCTAATTTGGCATTAACAGACCTGCATACATCGTTTATATGTGCAGAGAAATCGAGTACAGGATCAAGGGTCACACCAAGATATTTGAAGGCGTCTGTGGGCGTGACTACCGACCCATCATTGCTAATCACAGGAAGCTTAGCTGACTCTGTATGAACTTTCCTGGCAGATCCAAAAAGCATGACCTGAGTCTTAGGCAAGTTGAGAATGAGTGAGTTGGAGGTGAGCCAGTGTTGGATTTGTTTGAACGCAGAGGAAATGTGAGTATTAATTTCCAAGACCGAGCGTGAGGTGGCGTAGAGCACCAGGTCATCAGCATACATGATAGAGTGACAGTGTGGGAGAGAGGAGGGAGTGTCATTGGTAAAGCTGGAGAAGAGTAGAGGTCCTAGGATGGAACCTTGGGGGACGCCACAAGAGATTGAGGCAGGGGGAAGACAGAACTTTGCCAGAGGAGGCGGATTGGGTTCGGTTGGAGAGATAGCTGCTGAACCTGGACTGGGTAGATCCAGTGGCCCCTAGTAAGTGGAGTTTGTACAGTAGCAGTGGATGATTAACCATGTTGAACGCCTTGGTGAGATCTATAAGGACAGCACCTGTGAGAAGACCCCGGTCCATGTTGAACTTAATCTCATGGTGAGAAGCGTGAGGGTGGTGGTACTGCTATGTCTAGCCCTGAAGCCATGTGGAGCAGGCGATTGAATATTGAAATTCAGTAGGTGGGTAGAGATCTGGCGATGAAAGAGTTTCTCTAAGATCTAATTGAGGGTGGGTAGTAAGACTATGGGCCGATAATTCACAAGGACTTTGGGGTCACCTTTCTTGAATACAGGGAGCAGTTAATCTTTTTTGTCATGCAGTAACCTGAGACACTGAATTGCACCCTGGCAGGTCCACTGTAAATTGTATGCTTTGTGGGGACTGTTATAGCATCATGATGGTTCCCTGGTCGGTTTATCTTGTGGGGAGGTGGGAAGATACTGTATCCCATTGGTTGCCACTATACTTGCACCAGGCCCAAATTATACCTTTTCCTGGGTGGAGGTACTACACTATTTTAAACCTAAGCTTGGCTATGAACCTCCCATCCAGGAGTTTAAGTAATCCAGGCCCTTAACCTTGTGGAGCCCACAAGGCAAGGGTAGTAACTGTAACATCAGTGGTGACCTGGTTACATTAAATAAAATTGTACTGTACTGTATTGCACTGCATTGTATTGTATTACATTGTATTGTATTATGTTGCATTGCATTGTATTGTATTGCACTTACTTGGATCTTGCAATAGTTGTGCTGCAATTGAAACACGTCTTCTCTCTCCACCTGAAATCCCTCGAAAAATGCGACCGCCAATCACATTGTTTGCGACATGATTCAAACTCAGCTCAGTTAAAACTGAGCCTACCTGCAAAATATTATTCAAATGAATATATAGGAGTCATTTGAGATCATGCTTACATGTACTTTGTAATTCTCAGTTATCATATTGACATGTGCTGAGAACTCTAAGACCTTTTCACTTAGGGTCCCCTCCTTCATTTTCATCTTGGTCAACAAGTCACTTAGCCGCCCTGTACTTCCATCGTCTCATCTGTAAAACAGAGTGGAAGCAGGATCTTCCAGAAAGTGAGATCTTGCATCATAGCTGGGTTGCTCAGGGAAAATGGAGATTAGCTTTCATTGTTCAGCTGTTTGGCTGTTATTACTTAGGACGTGTGTTCAGTTGTTTAAATTGTGTTAGTCCCAGTCTGCTAGTTAACCTCATTTAGTTAACTTGTCATGATTTACATTGATGCTTTCTGCATCCATACTCCTATAGTTTAGCACTGTTGTGGCACTATTTCCCACTCTGAGGCAATGCTATAGCTGCAGCAACAGGAGGGAACTGTTCCTCCATTGGTGAGGTGGTGTCAACCCTATTAGCTGTGAATCTCGTAGGAGGCCACTGGGAGCCTCTGAAATACTGTCAATTTCTTAGTTTCTGCATAAGCAAATTTCATCTCAAGTTATAAGTCATGGTCTAAATCAGAGGGAATTTTACTAGATTATGGTTCTTAGGGTTTTCCGCATACCAACCATAACCAAACAGTTTGGGCACACTACCAGAGATCTGTGCTTGAGAAGAAGTGGAAGTAGGGGTGGCCACTTTTAGATCTCTCAGGAGTGCACTAGAAAACATGGGTAATAGACAAGGATCGCACTGAGATGCAGTGTTTTTTTGGGGAGAGTTTTCCCAAGACTTTCTGTAACTACATACTAGGTGCTCCAGTTGCAGGGTTTTGTTCTGGAAAACACAACAGCTCTTTAATATAATGGCCATGGCGGCAGTTAAAGGGAAACAGCCAGCACGAAGAGCCCCACATTCATGAGTGGGCTGGTCCCAATTTGCACTTTTTGTGCAAAAACATTTTTATTTTACTTACATTTACTGCAGTAGAGTAAACTGTAACAGACTGATTCTGCTGACTTCCAAGATGACATTTTCTGTAACTGTAAATCCCAGAATCCCCTGCAGCTACCATCAGAGCAAGGCTGCAGCAGTAGGAGATTCAATAGTCTGCAGTGCATGTTAGAATTGTTAGAAGCTCTGACCTTTTGTTTGCTGTTCCCATTGTCCTCCCTGGGGTATGTACTGTACTTTGTCCCAGGACAACAGCAAAACCAGTAAACATCTGATCTGAGTTTATAAAATCTCTAACATGTGCTGCAGGTTATCGAATCTCCCACTGCTGCAACCCTGCTCTGATGTCAGCTGCAGGGGATTCTGGGATTTGTTAGTTATATAAAATGTCAGCTTGGAAATCAGCAGAATCAGTCATCTACAATCTGCTATACTGCTGAAAACAGTAAGTAAGCTGAAAAAACAGTTTTTGCACACAAAGTGCAAATTGGAACCAGCTCCACATTTGAGGGTGCGGCTCTTAGTGGTGACTGTACTCATTTAAGACCCTCACATCACCACTAGCCGAGTCCTGTGATCACCACCTTGGGCGACTGGAGACTTTTGGGCAATTCTGTACACAGTACGGAAAGAAATATGGCTGAAAAGAGAGAAATGTTTAAGGTAATTGGAGGATTTAGATAGAGTACTGTTTGACCACTGTTGTCCACTAGAGTTGGATCCACGAATTTGAAGGGATTGGGACACTGCCCGAGGGTTGTGCTCTTCCCCTTCCATCTTACAGGTTGCCAGTTCTGTATCAAGTTATTACCCTTATGATCATAGCACACAGACAGATTGTTGTTTACATAGTCTTCTTTTTATTTTATTTAAATAATTTTTTTAACATTTTCTTAATGCTCCCTCTTCTCTGGCCACCTGGACTCTTCTCCAATGTAGTCTCATGACTCAGTTGACTCCTGCCTGCCTGAAGTCTCCCAGCCTTACCTTCCGGTGTGGGCCCATCTCTGCTCCACACCTCTGATTGCTCGATCCCCCGGCTCTCAGCCTCCCCCTTGCACTCTATCTATAATCTAGAAGAGTGACCAGGGCACAGAGGGAGAACCGGATGCAGACTGGGGAGACCCAGCATTGGGCCTGGAAGCTGTCCACTAGACCCACCTTCACCTACCAGGAAGCCAGGGCCATTTTCATTTTTTTTTTTATCCTTCCCCTTGGCGCGGACATGCAATGCACTCCAGTGCATCCATGCACATTCCCGCACACACACACAGGAATGCTGCCACAACCAATCCCTGCTTGTGGATCTCACAAGGCTGATGTACCTCAAGTCTCCACTGGGAGTCACCCAAGCCAGGGATCTGCATCTCCCTCCCTCCCACAAGAGAGCAGTCATCCGGATGCTCAATCCTCTCCTTCCAGTCCGACCCCCGGCTCCCCGAGCTTGCTAGCAAACTTGGGTCACTGGCTTGGAGCGAGGTGCAGCAGTGCCTCAGCCCTCAATGCCACTGGGCTGAACTAGTTAGCTTTATTAACCAGGTAGGTGCACTAGACAAGACATTTGCCTATTTTAAGGCACAACCTGGGAGAATTACAAAACAGGAGGTAAACAGAAACATACAACATACAAGGTGACATACCCAATTGCATATCTGTAAGCATAGAACTACCCAAAGAAACAAAATACAAAATATAATAACTTGGAGACAAAATACAGGGTATAGGACAGTAATAGAATCAGTACAAGAAAATAACAATCTCAAATAGTTGTTGTAAACCTAATGACAAGCTCAGAAGTTTGTTTTTTTTCATTATCTCTTTGTGCTCCTACCTCCGACCGCCACCGTCTGACTGACCCCCCCATCCCATCACCCAGCTCCCCTGGGACTTACCTTGACCTTCATTCTCTAAAACAGGACTTGTGACAAACACCCAGCCACCAGTGCAGAGCCTGGGGGGGGGGGCGGTCTTCATCCTGCCTCTGAGGGTTCTGTTTTCTGCCTGGTTTTCACCCTTTTACCCCAGGGACCTTGGCTATACAAGGCAGCGCATGCACGAGGAGGCACTGAACACTCCCTGATCTGCCCACCTGGCCTAGTGCCAGCCCCTCCAGTGCTCCACCACTATCAGCGAGCCTCTACTTAGTGACACAAAAGCCAGAGAAGCCCACCTCCCCTGTCAGGGAGAGGACAGCTGCCTGGTGGCCACTCTATCCACTCCAAGCCCTCCTTCCCCTGCCAACCCATGCTCATTCCCAAACATGGGTCGCCAGCGTGGTGAGAGGTAAGGCGCCCAGTGCCTCAGCCCTCTGCGTAACTGGGTCAGCTCAAAAGCTCAGAAGGTTTTAACTTGGAGTTGATGATGATCAGCAGTGCAGCAAGTGCAACATTTCAGAGATGTACTGAATTTCCAACACAAACTATCGACAAGAACAGATAGAGGCCTTGGAGAGGAGGAGGAAGTGATACCCATTCTTGAAGACTAGACTAGAGGAACTCAGCCAGACTGAGGCTGGGATGGAATTCAACAGTTTTGAGGCAGAGAAGGGTAGGGGCAGATCACCTAATTTTGATTTAGTCTTGGGGATGGTTAGAGAACCGGGGCGTTGGACCTTAATGGATAGGAAATGCTGTGAGGAATTAGAAGTGAAGAAAGGAATGAAGAGGCCTGTTTAGACACCACATTAAAAACTATACCACTCAAAAATGAGTTTACACAAGGCAGGTGGGGGAAGCCAGCCAAGTTTGGAGTAAAGGGTACAATGATGTGTGTACCTGTTGGTGGTCAGGGAAAACCTGCATATATTATTATAGGCCGCATGCCACTTTTGGAGGACAGCCTTAGAGGCAGGGAAGTATACTGCCATCCTGTAGGTCAGGTTGGTAGTAAAATGCCACAGGCAGCGGCACTATGAGCCTTTGTGTAAGGCGATGTCTGATTTTGAAGAAAAGCCCCAACCTAGTGTTCAGTGCCTTACAGGCAGCACAGATCTGTGCTGAAAAGTCCAGCGATGTGTCTAATGTAACCCTCCACAGCTGCCATGAACCCATGCTGCTTACTATCATGGAGCACATTACTTTCCAGTTAGTGCACTGGGATCCTCTTTGAGTCATGTTTCTACCAGTTTACCTACAATGGCGGTAAGGCTGGCAGGCCAGTAACTACCCCACTTCACTCCCTATCCCCTCCCTTGTTGATTGCCACTCTGTCCGCTATCCTCCAATCTCTCAGAATCCCCTCTGACTGAAGTGAGCTATTGAATAGCCCTGCCAAACATTCAGAGAGTTCAGGTACCAAATCCCTGACAACCTTAAGGTGCATCCCATCTGGCCCTGGAGCCTTGTATATTGTCAGGGCTGCACACCCTCTTTTTGAACTCTTTCTCCTGTAATTACCACCGTCCCTATTTCTTGAATATTACTTGCAGCATCTTGCTATCCACCTCAGTGAATACTGAGCATAAGTATGGTTGCCTTTTGCTCATCTTCTTCTACTACCCTGCCCTCCTTTGTCAGTCTAACAATTCCCTTCTCATCTTCCTTATTTCTGTGATGTACCTGAAGAACTGTTTTCCCCCTCCTTTGGCCCTCCTGATAATATGTAGATCTGTGTCTGCTTTTGTGTCCCTGCCTGCCTTCTAGGCCCCCTTCATCCCTACCTGGTATCTGCTCCATTTCATGTCCCCTTTTCTCCTTGCAGCCTATGGAGGTACCTTTTTTTTGGCCCTCCCTGTCTCCCTGACTTTCTTAGAGAACTAAATTGGTAACGTGTGCTTATTACCCTTGGTAGCGGTTCTCAAGCACTGTATGCTTGCTTTGAGGAGAGGTGAAGAGAAATTAAAGGGCCCCTCACAAGGCAACTAAGGCATGCTTGAGAATGGGCACCAAGAATAAAAGGCACAAGACACCAATCCAGTTCTCTAAAAAAGTCAGGGAAGCAGCAAGGGCAAAAAAAAGGGCCTTCATCAAATACAAAGAGAAACAGGTGGGCAAAGAATGGCATGAATACTAAGCAAAGATGAGGAAATCCAAGAAGCCAGTTACAGATGCAAAAGCAGATAATGAGCTGTGTATTTCGAGGGAGGGGTCAATGGAGGGACAAAGAGTGTTTTAAAATTAAGGAGGATGAACAGAAGGCAGCCTGTATTTACTGTGGTGAACAGCGGGCCCATGCCAAAAAGTAGCATAATGGCTTCTGCAAGGGGATCCCAGCAATGGGGCAGGTGGGAAACACAGGGAAAAGGGAAAAAAAGGGTTTATGGTCTCGAAAGTAGATAAAGCCAGAAGGCCAGATGGATTGCACCCTAGGGTGCTCAAGGAACTAGCATTAGAACCAGCTGAACCCGGGACAGGATTATTCAGTAACTCACTTTAGAAAAAAGTAGTTCTGAAAGATTGGAGGGTAGCGGATGTAGTTCCTCTCCACAAGGGAGGTGACAAGGAGCAACCAGGTAACTACAGGCCCATCAGTTTTACCTCCATTGAGGGTAATCTGATGGAGACACTAGTCAAGGAGAACCTAGTTGACTACCTGGAGAGAAATGGGCTCCAGGATATAAGAAGCATGGGTTTGTGGTGGGGAGGTCTCGTTAGAGCCACCTGATAGTATTCGCTGACTGGGTAACTAGGGCAGTAGGTTAGGGACAATCAGTGGATCTACTGTACTTCAACTTCAGCAAGGCATTCAGCTTAGTGCCACATAGAGAGCTGCTGAAGAATGTAAAGGATCTAGGTGCATCGAATGACCTAATAAGATGGGTGGGAAGTTGGTAGAGGGGCATACAGCAGAGGGTTATGATAAATGGGGTAAAGTCAGGAGAGAGGGAGGTCACAAGAAGGGTGCTGCAGGGGCTAGTCCTGGGGCCAGTTCCTTTTAATATGTGTATCAGCAACATAAGAGAAGGAATACAGGGCAGGATGTGTCTCTTCGTAGATGACACTAAGCTCTGAGACAGGGTAAACAGTGAAGAGAGGGTAAAGGAAATGCAGAGGGACCTGAAAAGATTAGAAAGCTGGTCCAAAATCTGGCAGTTGAAATTCAACAGCAAAAAGTGCAAGGTGATGCTCATAGGGAACAAGAACCCCAGGGTGGAATATTGGATTAATTGAACACTTCTTCTGAGAAGGATCTAGAAACATAGAAACACAGAAATTGACAGCAGATGAGGATTGCTTGACCCGTTCAGTCTGTCCATTTCTCCCTACCTACACTATTACATCAGACTGTGCCTGATCTACAGCTTTTTCTCCCTGCCCCCTTCCTTTTCACTATGATTCATTTGTGCATATCCCATGCATTCTTGAACCCCAACACTGTTTTCACCCCCACCACCTCCGCTGGAAGGCTGTTCCTGAAATCTACCACTCTTTCTGTGAAGAAGTATGTCCTCAAATCTGTCCTGAATCTAACCCTCTCCAGCTGCATGGCATGTCCCCTTGTTCTTGAGCACCTGTTCTACTGAAAAATACTCCCCTCTTGTACCTTATTTATCCCAATATGTTTCTACTGTATCTTCCCTCTCTCTCCCCCCTCAGTTCCAGGGTGTACATAAAGAGGTCCTTTAGTTTCTCCTCATAGGGCTTTTGATGCAAACACTGCACCATTTTAGTTACCCCCTCTGGACCGCCTCCACTCTGTCTATGTCCTTCTGGAGATGTGGTCTCCAGAACTGGACACAATACTCTAGGTGGGGTTTTACCAATGATCTATACACAGGCAACACTACCTCCTTTTTTCTACTGGTGATACCCCTCCGTGTGCACCCCAGCATCCCACTCACCCTCCCTACTGCCTTGTCGCACTGCCTGCCCATCTTTAGGTCATCCGATATGATTACCCCCAGGTCTCTTTCCTGCTTGGTGGTCATCAATACTGCTTCACCAATTTCATATTCCGCCCTGGGTTTCTGAGCCCTAAGTGCATTATTTTGCACTTTTTCACATTGAAACTCAGCTGCCATACCCTTGACCACTCCTCTAGTTTTCTCAGGTCTCTGGTCATCCTTTCCACCCCCCTGGAGTGTCCACCCTATTGCAGATTCTGGTGTCATTTGCAAAGAGGCAGACCTTCCCTTCCAGCTCCTGTGCAGTGTCACTTATAAAGACATTAAAGAGGATTTGCTTCAAGGACTGATCCCTGAGGCAACCTGCTGATCACCCTCCCTTCCCTGGAGTGAACTCCGTTTACCACCACCCTCTGTCACCTGTTCCCTAGCCAATTTCTTATCCAGTTTACCATCACTAGACCCACTCCTAAGCTACCTAGTTTGCTTACTAATCTTCTATGTGGAATGGTGTTGAATGCCTTACTGAAATCTAGGTAGAGCACATCCACTGCTCCACCCTGATCTAGTTTCTTGGTCACCGAGTCAAAGAAATCTATCAGATTCATTGACATGACCCCCGCCCGTGAAAACATGCTGCCTTGGGTCTTGTAACCCACTGGATTCAAGATATTCCACAATCCTTTCCTTCAGCAGTGATTCCATTAGCTTTTCCACTACCGATGTCAGGCTGACTGGCCTATAACTGCCAGCCTCCTCCCTGCTACCATTTTTCTGTAGTGGGACAACATCCTCCCTCCTCCAGTCCTCCAGAACCACTCCTGTTTCCAGTGAGCTGTTACATAGAACAGTCAGAGGTGCAGCCAATATTCCCCTGAGCTCTCAACACCCTTGGATGCACCCCATCTGGCCCCGTTGCTTTTTCCACCTTCAGATTAGCAAGTCCCTTCAGGACTCTCGCCTCTAAAAGCATCCACCTCCCTCCCTACCTCCATAACTTTTGTTACTTTTTTGTGGACCCTTCCCTTCTCCTTCCTTTGTAAACACTGGTCAAAAGTATTTGTTCAGGATGTCAGCCTTTCCTGGTCCTCCTTTGCACAGTCCCTCCCTTACCTTTTTAAACTTACAATCCCACCCAGGTCTTCCTCTTTTCACTTACATATTTAAAAAATGTCTTGTCCAAGTCAGCCCATCAGCACAGCAGTTGGATTTCAGCTCGCGACGCCGGCGATCTGAGTTCAGAAGCGGACTCGGGTCGCTGGAGGGCCAGCTGGGGGAGAACGCTTGAGCATCCCATGACTGCTCGCCTTCTCTGGGGGGATGGAGGGGGCCAAGGCCTGCAGCTTGCCTGACCCCGAGTGGAGGCTCGGGGTACAGTAAGCCTGCTTGCAGGAGGGGCTGGCTGAGATGCTAGGTAGACGTTGGCACACAGTGCCTTGACATCTAGGGCGCACACCACGGGAGGGAGAAACACCAGAGGAAAAGCCTGCCATCTCCTGGAAGATGGGGCACCAGGAGCGTGCTCTCGATGTGCCACCACTCACCTAGGCCACCTTGCCTGATGCAAACAGATGTGTACGAGGTGTACAGGCCCCACCTTGTTCCCCGCTCGGGGGGGTAGCTGCGGCTCCATGGGGTGCAAAGTCAGTCATGGGTAGGGTGGCTGGCAGAGGGATGACTCCCAGGTGCCCCTGAAGGGTCGGAGATGGTGGGAAGGTAGGAGGAAAAAACAGAAAAAAAAAAAGTCATCCTCTTTTGTTATCTCCTGAGCTATTCTCTCTTCAGTTTGTGCCTTTGTGCTCCTTACTGCTTTCCCTGCTTTCCTCTGTTTCCCTGATACACCTCCCTATCCTCCTTCCTCTGCATCTCCTTATACCTTCTGAATGCTACTCTTTTAGCTTTTACCTTTTCAGCCACCCTATTTGAGAACCGTAGCGGTCTCTTTTTCCTCTTCCTTTTTCTCAGTTGTTTGATGCAGAGGTATGTTGCCTATACTATGTTCCCTTTTATCTTCACCCACTGTTCCTCCTCCCCACCCAGGTCACCCACCCCTGCTAGGTCATCCCTGAGGCATTAACCCATCTTTTTTTAAAATCTGCCCTCCTGAAGTCCAGGACCCTCGCCCTTGTGTGGTTTGATTCTGTAGCCATCCTTATACTGAACCACACTGTACGGTGATCACTAGTCCCCAAGTGACCTCCCACCTTGACATCTGCAACACTGTCACTGTTAGTGAGTACCAGGTCCAGTATTGCCCCACCATGAGTGGGTTCACTGACTAGTTGCCTGAATAATGCCCCCTGCAGAGTCCAGGATATCCCTGCTTCTAGCTGAAACTGCTGCTGGGAAGCTCAAATCCACATCTGGCAGGTTGAAGTTCCCCACCAGCAGCACCGCCCCCTTTCCTGCCATATTCTTGCCAATGGCTTCCACCAGTACCTTATCTAATTCCTCCCTCTGTTCTGGAGGTATGTAGATCACTCCAGTGTGAATAGTTGCTCCATTCCCTGTTTCCAGGGTGACCCACAGTACCTCTGCCTCCCTCTGTATTCCCTGTATCTCTGTGGCTTTTATGCTGTCCCTTACATAAATCATCACACCTCCTTTCCTTCCCACCCTGTCTTTCCTAAAAAAGAGTATAGCCTGCTATGGCCATGTCCCAGTCATGGTTTTCAGTGCACCATGACGCAATAATAGCTACCATATCCAGGTTGGCCCCTGCCATGATGGCCTCTGTGTCTGCAATCTTGTTTCCTAGACTTCAAGCATTCGCACACATGGCCTTCCAGATTTTGTTTCCACTCTGCTTGTTGTCCCCCTTTTTCCTTTTTGTCCTCCCTCCTTCCCAACTCTCTTCTTAATGCTTCCATTCCTTTCCCCCTTTATCTCTACCATCCTGCTCCCTTTATAAATGTACACCCTGGGGATTCCTCTCCCCTTAGGTTCTCCTTACTCTCTACTTCAGCAAGTGAGGGGAAGGCAGTTTCTGACTCCCCGATTCCTTCTGCCACCCCCCTTGGCTAGTTTAAATGGGAGTCATCTATGCCTTACTACCATGTGACCTTGCAGGAAAACCTCATTAGGTCAGAACTCCTTCTCGTTTAGACTTACTAAATGCTGGAATGACACTTCTCGCGTGTTAAGAAGGTTTGACTCTATTGTATCATTTCAATCTCAGCTGTTAGCTACGCTTACTATCTCCAGAACATATAATGGTATTAAGAACTTTGTGGAATCCTGACAATGTTTTCTTACGTATACTGCACCTGTTTGCCTAAAACTTGTAACCTAATTCTGTAACTGTACTTGTGTTTATGTCCAACCTCATTTACATGGAGTTTGATACTCTTAGGTTCCTCCTGAAACAGGGTTTTCTTTACTCCAGTAAGCTTATACAGTCAACAAAACAAAACAAACAGATAAATAACTTTAAGTAAACTGTAAAATGAAAAGATATAGCAAGCCTGAAAATAGGCATATTATTGTCTATCGCACTTATCCGGTAATCAAAAACATAGTAAATAAATAAGACAAAGAAATCCATTGTTGAGAGGTCTGGGAATTAGATCTCAGTCACAGGCTGATTGGAGTGGGGTACAAAAAACTTAGACAAAAGCAGTGATAGACAGCCACCAGTTCTTTGGTTCTGGCTGCTTATTACACCTTAATTAGTACTTCAAGCTAGTACAGTAGGAAGGGTGGGGCGGTGGGGCAGCTTTGGGCTAAGCTCCTAGGGGTGCAGTTTGATCTGAAGCTCACTCTATTATTAACTTAAAAAAGTGAGCACTGCAACTTAAACTTTTTTTTTTACTTTCTTTAGGTAATTACTATTTGCTGCAGCAGGGCGCATCCACGGACCAGCAAGTCGGGGGGGGTGGGGGTGGACACATAATATGTTGCTGCAGCAAGAAGAACAATCATGTTGTATACAGAGCAGACAGTTTGTCTGTGAGGGCAGGCTGGCGACAAGTGAAGTACATAAGGTAATGTAAGCAGCAGACTCCAGAGCGTTGTTAGAGTGGCAGAGCAGTTGAGCAGAGGCGGTTAGAGGAGAGTTGGAGTAAAGGAGAGAGCGAGAGAGCGACTAGTATGGTAGAGAGAGTGTGGAGTGTTTAAATTGATTTTGTGTAACAGCATGTAGCAGACAAGAGAACAAAACTTCCTTCCATGTCTGTAATCCATCTAATTAAATAAACGATGATGATCTGTTTGTTGCGGGGAGGGGGTTGAAAAAAAGTAAAAACTACTTACTGATCGTCCCTTGTCCAAAGATGGCAAAGGGTTAGCCTAGGATATATAGGATTAGATAATTGGGCTCAGGGCTGGCTGCTGTGTATAACTTGTCCGTTTGACTTTGCTTTTGGAGTGGACCCGTGTTCTGACTGACAGGCCGGCGCGGCCTCGTTCTCCCTCATCCCCGCCCCATCCCCCGATTCATTCGTCCTCCCTCTGAAGCAGGCTGAGCGATCATTTGTGAATGATGAGATTCCTTCTGGTCTGGCCCTGGGTCCCAGTCCCCTGCCCCTCTTGCTGACTCCTGAGGTGATTTTTTAATTTTACAAGACTGAAAACAAGGTCTTGTTCTCCACATCCGCGGTCCTGGACTTCCTCCTCGCAAAAGTTGATTCAATGATTCTTGATTCTCCGGTCCCAGGTCCCTGCCAGCTGCCCCACCCACCTGTTTTGCCAACTCCTGCCAACTCCCGATTAAGCCTGGAGGCTGCTTGGCCTGGCTGTCCCTGCCAGCTGCCCGCCCCACACTTGCTGCTTTCCTAATCCTGCCTGGGTGTCCCAGCAGTAGTTACTTAGTTTGTGCTGCTCAGTGCTGCTGGCTGTGCTGCCTTTGTAACCAAGTCTGCTTGCTGGGGCCTAGGCTGGCTGCATTCTTTAAAATAAAAGCCCAGTGCCTCACGCCTCCCGAGTCAGTCCTGAGACTGACCCAGACCCTACTACAAAATCAACAGGCAGCAGTATTTACAGAAACAAAAATTATTCTGTGTGTGTGTGTGTTGGGGGATTAGCAGTAAAAAAAGCAAAATTATGCAGTTGAAACTCAAGTCTTCTTTCTTTATGTGTGTCAGTCTGGGGGGGGTATTAAAAATAAAATAATGAATCTGCAGGGAGTCTGAAGGGGACTATGCTTAAAAAAGATAAAGGGACACAAGTGAGACATGGGGTCCTCTTACTGAAGGAGCTTTGCTATGCATGCTTGGGCATCCTGTGGGAATGCAGGAAGGGACTGAAACTGTGATTTCTGTGTGCTGGTGCCAGCAAACAAAATAATCTGAGGGACAGGATGGGATTAAAGGAGGGTAAGGAGATATCCAGAATAGTGCTAGAGTGGGTGAAGATTATGGGTTTTTAAGTGACTGCTAGAGAAATCCTGTCTGGGATACCCCCTGATAAAAGGGTCTCTGCCCATGAAACAACTTCAGCAGCACTAGTGAAGCACTAGGGATGGGGACCCTATGTCAGTAGGTAAAGCAGGGGCATAGGGGAGTCATTCGAGAGGATGTGGAGAGTTATGGGGGGACAGGGTAGGAAGGAGGCATCACAGGCCGCAGCAACTGTAGTGCAGTCATCTTCAGGAAAGTCCTCGGGAGGCAGTGATGTTGCCTGGTGTACAGCAGGTTTGCAGCACTCACTGTGGAGCTGGGTGCAGTAAAGGATGAACTTAAACTTTTTACAGTGAGTCCCAGTGGACGCTGGTGCAAGCAGCCACTACTCCTTTCCACTGCACACCGTGCCACACCTACTGTAGGTAGGGACGATGGGGGAAGAAGGGTCTATACAGACTGAGATCCTGAGGTGGCAACAGCAAACAGATTCACCCCTCATGTGCAGTTTGGTTCATCTAGTCCTGCAAGTGAAAAGGCCGTACCCTGCAGGTATGCAAGAGATCAGGTCTGTGCTTAAGAGTACACCTTACATGCGATCAGAATCCAAGAGGTAAGACAGTGCTAGGAAAGAACTTGTGATAGGTCATTCCATCATAAAGAGGACATGGGGGTGGTGGGTGCAGAGAAGCAGGGGATAGGAAAGATAGACAGAAAAGGAAGTGCAAAAGAAGAAGGAAACCACTTTGGTTCTCAAATACAGTAGCAGAAATGGTCAGAGCCAAAAGGCTGGCCTTCAGGAAATATAAGGGAACACAGCGGGATGAAGATAGGGAGGCATACCAAACTGCCCTAAGGGAAGCAGGTAAGGCAGTAAGGCAGGCAAAGTCCCAAACTGAGGAAACACTAGCACGAACAGTAAAGAAGGTGACAAGACTTTCTATAGATACATTAGTGAAAGGAGAAAGTCCAGAGGGGTATTGCTAAGCTTAATGGAGAAAAGGGAGCATGTGAGGAGGAGGACCCTGTAAAGGCATCTATCCTAAATAGATACTTTGCTCAGTATTTACTGAAGAGAAGGTAGGCAGGGCCCACAGCTCAGCATCATGGACACAGTGGGGAGGAGGTGAGCACTACTCCCTTCACAAAGAAAGGGTCCTACAAGAGCTTGCTAAGCTCAGGGTGGATAAGGCAATGGGACCTGATGGCATACATCCCAGGGTACTTAAGGAGCTAAAGGAGGAACTAGCAGAACCATTAGCAGAATTGTTTAGTGAGTCTCTGAGCACAGGAGAGGTCCCAGAAGACTGGAGAAGGGCTCATGTGATCTCGCCCACAAGAGTGGTAGCAGGAGGAGGCGGGGAACTACAGACCGGTCAGTCTTACTTCAGTAGTGGGCAAGATTATGGAGGCACTCCTTAAGGAAAGGATAGTGCAACACCTGGAATCCATAGGGGCACAGGATCCAAGACAGCATGGGTTTACAAAAGGAAGGTCCTGTCAAACTAATCTCATAGATTTCTTTGACTGGGTAACCAGAGTGGTGGACCAAGGGGGAGCAGTTGATGTCGGCTACCTTGACTTCAGCAAAGCTTTTGACACTGTTCCACATAGAAGATTGATAAATAAGCTGGGTAGGCTCGGGGTGGGTCAGAAGTTGGTCAACTGGGTGGCAAACTGGTTGACGGGCAGAAAAACAGAGTGGTGGTAAATGGTATACAGTCAGAAGAGATGCAAGTCACAAGTGGGGTACCTCAGGGATCAGTCCTGGGACCAGTCCTCTTCAACATCTTCATTAGTGACCTTGCAGATGGACTAGAGGGTAAGGCTTGTCTGTTTGCAGATGACACCAAGATCTGCAACAGAGTAGATGATCCAGATGGGTGGGCAGAATGAGAAGAGATCTGGATAAACTAGCAGAATGGTCAGAAGAGTGGCAACTGGGATTTAATGCAAAGAAGTGCAAAATCATGCACATAGGGAGAGAAACCTGAAGCCACCTATAGGCTGGGAGGGAGTTGCTAGCAGTCACAAAGGAAGAAAGAGACTTGGGCATCATTATCACTGATGACCTAAAATCATCCAAGCAGACCTCTAAAGCAGTAGGTAAGGCTAGGAGGTGTTATGGTGTATTAGTAGGGGTATCACAAGTCGTAAGAGGGAGGTAATAATCCCTCTGTACAAGACACTGGTTAGGCCCCATCTGGAGTACTGCGTGCAGTATTGGAGGCCACACCTTCACAAGGACATTAACCAAATTGAGGCAGTCCAAAGAAGGGCAACCAAAATGGTGCAGGGACTGCATCAGAAGACATATGAGGACAGATTAACGGAGCTCAATATGTATACCCTTGAGCAAAGGAGGGAGAGAGGTGATATGATCGAGGCATTCAAACACCTTAAGGGCATAAACAAGGTGAAAGAGTCTAACATGTTTAAATATAAGAAAAATAGCAGGACAAGAGGACACAGCATGAGATTAGAGGGAGGCTGATTAAGGGGGAATGTGAGGAAATTCTTTTTCACAGAAAGGGTGGTGGATGCATGGAATGGCTTACCACAAAAAGTGGTGGCTATGAATACAGTGCAGGGCTTCAAACAGGCATGGGATAGGCATAAGGGAGCAATACAAATGAGTATGAATAGATAGGTCACTGACAGAGCAAAGGCCGATGGCACATTTATAAGGTAGAAAAAGAAATGGGCAGACTGGATGGGCCTTGCGGTCCTTATCTGCCGTCAACTTCTATGTTTCTATGTTTCTATATTTCTATAGATGCCTTCTGGGGCTTTGGTTGGATGGGATATAAACAGGGTAGAAAGAATTTGTTAACAGAGTGGAAAGCAATCTTACTAGGCACCGATAACCTGGTTTGCAGACTCCTAGAGGAGGTTAAGAATAGCTTTAGAAATTTTGTGGGGGACATCCAAGCTGGCAGCTGTCTCACTGACTTCAGAGTTTTTTTTTTGCCAGTTTGAGCAGAAGGGAGAACTAGAAGAGGGTTCATCTAATTGCTCACTTCAGCTCATGGCTGATGGAGTGGTAAAGGCAGGAGGGATGGGGTGCCTGGGATATTGGAGCCACTCTTAGATGGACTGAAAGCTATTCAAGCTGGATGGCCCTCAACCCTCTGAGGAGGGCATTAGGACACCAGGGAGCAGGTTTAAAGAATTATTTAAAAAATTAGGCAGCTTTAAATCAGCAGAGGTAGATGCTGTGCAGATGCGGACAACAAATACACCTACTAAACTGCTAAAAAACATGGAAGGAACAATATGGCATAACAAATGTGGAGAAAGAGTGAGGTTGGAACAAGCTGGAGGAAAGGTGTTTCAATACTGGATCTGGGTATCTAGGAAGGAGATAGGCAGGACCAAGGCTTGAGAAGAGAATTCTGTTATGTATGTGTAATGGTAATGCATTGCGTTACTCTGCCACTAGAGGGCAGCATTCCGAGATGTGTAAGCTAGAAAGAGAGCACAGAGAGAGTTGTTGTGCTGAGACTAGAAAGGCACCTGAATAAAAATGAAAGCTGCTCTACTCCAGTTGTGGCGTGAGTTTGTTGAACAGGACCAGAATAAATGTTAAAACATAACATAATTGGCGACGAGGTGTTTAATTACTCTCTGGTACCTTACCAGAACGAACTACAGCTGTGAGGGTTTTCCTGAGATGTAACTTTTGGACCCATGAGTGAACCCGCGAAAAAACACATAAAGATGGCCGCTACCATAGGACATATTGATGCCTTTGATGAAAATGTGGAACAATGGACTACTTATATCAACAGATTTGGACATTGTGTCACAGCAAATTATATAAGTTATGAAAAACAAGTGGCTGTGTTACTGAGTGTTATGGGCAGCACAACGTACAGTTTGCTGACAAGTCTAATAGCGCCAGAAAAGCCTGGGGAGAAAACTTTTGCCAGTATTGTGGAGGTCTTACAGACACATTTCTCTCCTAAGCCTCTGGTGATTGCTGAAAAATTTCACTTTCACAAACAGAATCAAGCAGAGGGTGAGACTGTTGCGCAGTATGTGGCTGTTCTAAAGAAATTAGCTGAGCATTGCGAGTTTGGCACCCATTTAGATGATGCCCTCCGAGACAGATTTGTGTGCAGTTTGAAAAGTGAAGTGACACTGAAGCGTCTTTTAATGGAGGCGGGACTGACATACAAGAAAGCGATAGAGATCGCTGTATCAATGGAGACAGCTGCACGGAAGGCTCAGCACCTAAGTGATTCCCTGAAAGTAAATGCTTTATCCTTCTCTTCTCCCAGGAAGCCTAATAAATGTGGTCGTTGTGGGAAGGCTAATCACAGTGATAAGGACTGCTGGTTTAAAGAACAGACATGTCATAACTGTGGGAAGAAAGGCCACATTGGGCGAGTGTGCAGAGGGAAAAAGAAAGGAGGGGAAATCAATGGAAGCAAAGGGAAGCAATTTGCAAAATGTAGAAAAGAGAAGTACATCGTGGAAACACAGGGAACGCAGTGATGACACTGATACTGAATTAGCATTGCACGTGCTGACTCTTAAAGGGGAAACGGCAACCATCTGTGTAACACCTGAAATTGAAGGGAAACCACTGAAAATGGAATTGGACACAGGGGCTGCAGTTTCATTGATTTCTACAGACAAGTATGAAACTATGCTGAGACATTTACCCCTGCAAATGACTGACGTTGTACTGAGGACATACACTGGCAAGGCAATTTCTCCTGAAGGTGTCATCGAGGTGCAGGTGAAAATAAATGGGCAAACGGCACTACTGCCTTTGTACGTGGTTAAAGGTAACTACCCTTCACTCTTAGGCCAAGAATGGCTGAAGAAAATACGCCTCAACTGGCAGGAGATAAGGACTGTTAATACGAGTGACCACAAAACTCTAGAAGCAGTGTTGCAAAAACATGCTCCTTTATTCAAAGGGGAGCTAGGCACAATGAAGGGCATTGAAGCAAAAGTGTCTCTGAGGACGCAGCACAAACCAAAGTTTTGTCAACCACGCCCAGTACCTTATGCACTCAGACCCGAAAGTGGGCGGTTCGCTAACTCGAACCGTTGGAGTCTGTCACCTGTACAGTGTAGTGACTGGGCAACGCCAGTAGTGCCAGTGGTAAAGAATGACGGGTCCGTGAGAATATGTGGAGACTTTAAAGTAACCATAAATCCAGTTCTGTGTGTGCAACAGTATCCAATCCCACGCATTGAAGACTTGTTTGCATCGCTGGTGCAGGGCCAACGCTTCAGTACGCTGGATCTGTCACATGCTTCTCTACAAATGAGAGTAGATGAAAACTCATGGAAATATCTCACAATAACCACCCAAAAGGGTCTCTTCTGCTGTAATTGCCTACCTTTTGGCATTGCATCAGCTCCAGCCATATTTCAGCGAGCTATGGACCAGGTTTTACAAGGTCTTCCAAATGTTCACTGTTACCTGGATGATATACTGGTGACCGGAAGGAATGATGCAGAGCACCTGAAAAACCTGGATGCAGTTCTGCAGCGATTGGAAGATTTTGGCTTGTGTGTCCAGAAGGAGAAGTGTGAATTTTTCAAGACTTCATTGGAGTACTTGGGCCATACCATAGATGCAGCAGGCTTACACAAATCGCCTGAGAAAGAAAAAAGCAATTGTGGACGCCCCAGCGCCGGAAAATGTGAGCCAGTTACGGTCGTTCTTGGGCCTGTTTAAATTATTATGGCAGGTTTATTCCCAATCTGGCTACGATTCTCAACCCACTAAATGGCTTGCTGTGCAAGGGGAAGTCCTGGTGTTGAACAAAGGACTGCAAGAGTGCATTTAAGAAGGCCAAAAAAGCAGCTTGTTTCTCAAGATGTGCTCATTCACTATAATCCACAGCTGAGCATCAGACTGGCATGTGATGCCTCACCTTATGGGGTGGGAGCAGTTCTTTCTCATGTTCTACCGAATGGGGACGAAAAGCCAATTGCCTTTGCATCCAGAACTCTCAGCAAGCTGAACAAAACTATGCCCAAATTGAGAGAGAAGCTTTGGCAGTAGTGTTCGGAGTTCGCAAATTCCACCAATACCTCAATGGTCGAGAATTCCACTCTCACTGATCACCGTCCCCTCACGACCATTTTCAGCCCCCACAAAGGTATTCCTTCCACGGCAGCAGCCAGAATGCAACGTTGGGCTCTCTTGTTATCAGCTCACAACTACCACATTGAATACAAGAAGGCGGCTCTTCATGGCAATGCTGATGGGCTCTCAAGATTGCCTCTGCAGGTAGCCCACAGTGACAAAGTGGACACTGTTGATGTCTTCTACATCAGTCAGCTTGAGAAACTACCTATCACAAGTTCTGAAATTAAAAAGGAGACAAAAGTTGACCCTGTGTTGTCTCAAGACTTGGACTTAGTAACAAAAGGGACTTTTACTGTGAACCAGAACATTCACGGTGAGTTATCACCATTCTACACCAGACGTAATGAGCTTTCAGTACAGCAAGGTTGCTTGATGTGGGGTGTCCGGGTGATTGTCCCTCAAAACTACGTATTCGTGTTCTGGATGAGCTACATGTGGGACACCTGGGTGTAGTGAGAATGAAGGCTTTAGCTAGAAGCTATATTTGGTGGCCAGGGATTGATTTGCAAATTGAGCAACAAGCAAAAACATGCACCACCTGTCAGCGTGTTCAGAAAATGCCGTGTCCCTCACCTTTACATCCCTGGATGTGGCCAGGTGCACCGTGGCAGCGCATTCATGTAGATTTTGCAGGGCCAGGGGAGGGACACATGTACTTAATTGTTGTAGATGCCCACCAAAGTGGCCTGAATTCAAGTCATGGACACCACTACTACCAGTAAGACCATTCAAGTGCTGCGAGGACTATTTAGCCGTTGAGGGATTCCGGAACAGCTGGTCAGTGACAATGGACCACAATTCATTTCTAGTGACTTTGCAGCATTTTTGAAGTCCAATGGTGTGAGGCATATTGGTAGTGCCCCATATCACCCCTCGACTAATGGTCTAGCGGAGCGTTTTGTGCAAACCATGAAGAATGCTCTGAGATCGGTGGGGGGGTCTTTGACCTTACAACACAAGTTGGATAACTTCCTGCTGGCATACCGAAATACACCCCATGCTACAACAAAGGAATCTCCAGCAATGTTTGTTATTTTTTCAGCGTAAGCTTCGCTCCTGTCTTGATATGCGTAAGCCAGATGTGGCATCAGAGGTTTTGAAGAACCAAGAATCTCAAATACTGCGCCGGCAAGCTCGTTCAAAGGACAGGCAGTTCATTGTTGGTCAAGAGGTGCTTGTTCGAGATTACCAGAAGGGGGAGAAGTGGACCACATCTCAGATGGGTCCAGTGTCGAATACAGTTGATGTTGAATCTGGAGGGAAATGGAAACGGCATGCTGAACAGCTCCTAGATCTTCAGCAGCGCACAGATGGGGACACTTCCAGGGAAGAAAACCCACGGGAAATGTGGATTCCATCTGCCATAGCTTACAGAAGCCCCACTACGGAAGTCTCAACACCTTCTGAAGATGCTAAGGAGAAGGTGGAGAAGAGCGATGGTGAGGCTGTACAACCACCAACCGAGGATCGGAGGGAGGTACCAGACAGGGCAGCCATGCCAAGGGTTGCTCACGAGAAACGTTATCCATCCCAAATTTCAAAACCTCCAGATCATTTGAACCTGTGAGACATTTAAAAGAAATAAATGTTTTGTGTAGTTAGAGAGCCAGATCAGATTATTGGGGCAGAATAATCCCCTTGACTGGTTTGAGGCCTGGGGCAGTCTACCCCCTACCTCTAGCATAGAATGAACCATCTTAATAATAGCGAATAATGCTAACCCCAATTGGACCTTGGTAGTCATATCCATAATGCCTGCAGTGGGGTAAACCGCAAACTGGGGATGGCCTACAGGGCTCGGTACAACCTCACTCCAGCGGCTCGCTTAGCTCTTGCCAGGGGAGTACTACTTCCCTCCCTCAGCTACGGCTCCCTCATATTTGCTCATACTTCTAAGACCCTCCTAAGCAGGAGCACAACGCATAACAACATCTGTCGCTTTGCTTGGCCGCCTGCCTCACCCATCACTGCGAGCTCCACGAAGCTTGGCTGGCTATCCCTGCTCAATCACCTTAACTTTAGCACTGGGTGCCTCGTGAGTAAAGTACTTAGCCCGCACCCTCCGAACTGGCCCGATTTCTTGCTCCTGCTGACCTCTCCCCTACCTGCTTAGATCCCAAGGCCCTGGCCTACTAATGTACCTACTCCCACACCAACATGGGGGACCGGAGTTTGCTGTCCATGGCCCCAGGCTCTGGAACTCCTTTCCTGAAAGAGTCCGCACTGCCTCCTCTCACAAGAGTTTCCGGACCTCCTGTGGGATCATCTTAAGGTGGCTTCTCGCTGGAATGTCCTAAGCCTCCTTAGCCTCCCGTGTCCACTGGTGCCGGCTTCTTCTCTCCTGCTCATGCCCCCACTCTGCGCTTGTGTCCTCGTCCAAACTTCTCCTTGCTTGACTGACGAATGATTTTTACTTATGCTCATAATCCTCACCAGCCCTGTTGGTCATTGAATTTATCTCTAATTTATACCTTGCCCCAGCACTGTATCTGGGTGTACCTTCCACGAAACGTAAAACTGTAAAATTGTCTTTTCTCCTGTTTTTGTACCTGAATGTATTCGCCTGAATCAATTACTGTATCAATGTACCTGTTGTACCCTTTTGTACTCTCCCGGTCGCTCCTGAAAATAGGCATAAAACTTGTCTAGTGTACTTACCCGTAAACAAAAACTAATTAATAAATAAAATAATACTTGTTCATTTGGTAACAATATAATTTAGTGGGGAGGAAATGTTATGTATGTGTAATGGTAATGCATTGCGTTACTCTGCCACTAGAGGGCAGCATTCCGAGATGTGTAAGCTAGAAAGAGAGCAGAGAGAGAGTTGTTGTGCTGAGACTAGAAAGGCACCTGAATAAAAATGAAAGCTGCTCTACTCCAGTTGTGGCGTGAGTTTGTTGAACAAGACCAGAATAAATGTTAAAACATAACAAATTTGATTTTAGTTTTCCCTTTGTTTACACACTTCTTAAATATTGTCTCTGTCTGCTCATGCTCAAAGATCGTATTTTTTAAGATTTTACTTTTCTATATTAAAAGTATGTTTTTCTTCAGAAAAGCCCCCCAACCCACCAAAGAGCATGTAAACCCCCCAGAGCTTCTGGGGGCCTTGCAGCCCACAGACCCCTGGCCCTTTTCTGAGGGGGAGGCGCAAAATTAGTCTTTTGCCCAGGGCACCAAAATGCATTCCTATGGCTCTGCTTCAATCCTTGTTCTGGATCCTCCTGTGCCTTAGGTCTATGGGACCCACAGTCAAGCAAGGACATTCATGGTCTTCCATGGGATGGGCACACAGTAAACTATTTTATGTAGGCCAAAATTATTACAAAGAATTAGAAAATAAGAACATTGAAAGTGTTAGCATTGCTATCTTAGCGTTAATGTCCTCTGTTTGGAACTCATTAAGTAAGATATGCTGTGCAAACTGTACAAACCTTCTTTCCAATGACATCGTTGGAGCGTTTCGGAAGTGCTAGCAAGGCAGTGTAAGTTAATGTTTCCTGCACGGTGAGATAGCTCAATAAGGTGTCGCTCTAATAGGGCAAAAGCAGAAGAATAGTACATATGAACAAATCTCTTGTTTATAACAAACGTTAATTTTGTGACACAGATAACAAATGTAACAAAATGAAGAAAAACACCTGTAAAACATAGGAAAAGCAGTCCTTAAATTCTTCCCTTTTAAGCTTACGTCCATTTACGTACACTTCACCAAGGAGGGTCCCTGTTTTTCCAATTCTTCCAGAAATTGCATCCAGCAAAGTTGTCTTTCCTGAGCCTAATGTCCAAAACACAAGAGTAAATTGTTACATTTGCATCTGTAAATATCAGAGTTAAAACTTCTCTCCATGTACACACACACACACACACACTTGTTTGTCTGTATTTTAATGACTGGGTCTCAGCGGCAGCCCTAGTTGGTATTCATGGGTACTGTGCAAATCTTCCTTCTGTGTTCCATTACAGCAGTCGAATCCCAAGAACAATGACTCCTTTTTGATTTAATAAAAAATTACTTGTGGATTTCTGCAGTTTCCTGGACCCAGGGTGGTAGCCTGGGTAAAACATTGGCTGGACAACAGGACACAGAAGGTAATTGTAAATGGAGTCCACTCTGAAGAAGGGGGGTTACTAGTGGGGTACCACAGGGTTCAGTATTGGGTCCAGTCCTTTTTAATGTCTTCATCAGTGACATTGCAGAGGGACTGGAAGGAAAAGTATGCCTTTTTGCAGATGACACAAAGATCTGCAACAGGGTTGATACACAAGGAGGCGTGGAAAGGATGAAAAGGGACTTGGCAAGGTTGGAGGAATGGTCAGAAGTATGGCAGCTAGGATTCAATGCAAAGAAGTGCAAAATAATGCACCTGGGAAACAAGAACCCAGGGGAAGAATGTACAATGGGTAGGGAGGTAGTAACAACAACAAAAAAGGAAAGGGACCTGGAGGTAATCATATCAGATGACCTTAAGGTTAGCAAGCAATGTGAGAAGGCAGTAAGGAGGGCTGGGGGTATACTGGGATGTATAGGGAGAGGCATCATCAGCAGAAAGCAGGACGTTGTTATCCCTCTGTACAGACAGTTGGTGAGACCCCATCTGGAGTACTGTGTCTAGTTCCGGAGACCCCATCTCCACAAGGACATAGACAGGATAGAGGCAGTCCAGAGGAGGGCAACTAAAATGGTGCAGGGTCTGCAAGAGAAGCCGATGGAGGAGAGACTAAAGGAGCTCAATATGTATACCCTTGAGGAAAGAAGGAGAGGGGGGACATGATAGAAACTTTAAGCACCTCAGTGGAATCAACAAAGTCCAAGAGGGTAGCATCTTTCAGAAAAAGAGACTTGCAAGAACAAGGGGACACAATTTAAAGATAGAAGGAGGGCGGTTCAGGGCAATGTGAGGAAGTATTATTTCACAGAGAGGATAGTGGATGCATGGAACAGCCTCCTGAGGAGGTTGGGGGTCTAAAACTGTGGGAGAATTCAAGAATGCATAGGACAGACATAAGGCAATTCTTGGGGGTAGGAAGAAATAGGCTGTTGGTTAACTAGGATCTGCGCCCTATCCTGTAGGTAGGGAAATGGGCAGACTAGATGGGCCTAGCAGTCCTTATCTGCCGTCAAAGTCTATGTTTCTATGTAATCTCCTGGGGGGCCGGGAGATGAAGAGGAAAACAGGCAGAAGTGAAGCTAGCTAGATAGCTAGCACTTTCTGGTGGCTTCTCTGCTCGTGGGGTTCATGTGGCTGCCAATTCTGACTTAGATGCCGCATGTCTGACAAACAATTAATACACAGTTAGCAGGTTCATTATACAACAGTTGTCCTAGACCTTTCAGAACACCCAGGAACCTAAATGTAGGACATGGCTTTCCTTTCATCAGATCTGCCACACAATCTTTTGGTTGGCAACACTCTCTTAGCCTTCAAATAAAGCCTCCAACACTGCTGTGTTATCATCAATGTTGTTTTATTTTTCCAATTCAGTCCCAACCTTTAGTCACATACAGTTTCTTCAGAGAACCTGATATCAAGTGTAACATGTGGCACTCAAAAGAATAATAGAAGAAAATATTTTTATAAATAAATTGAATATACTGTAAGTTACCGGGTAAGTGGGAGCATTGTGATGCATCCCAAAGCGTGCAAGAGACAACAGGAGACCCCACAGTAAAGATATTTGTTGTAACTCTCTTTCCTTTAAACTAAGAAGCTAAGCTGAAAGTGATTCCTGTAACCTGATGGGGAGGGTGTTTCAGGGGCACCAGGAAGTGCTGGACCAGCATGAACCCGGTCTGCTCTACATCCTGTGTCAGACAGCTGAGCCATGCGAGCATGTGTCTGCGCTGCATTACAGGTACTGTAACTTTCTCTGAATTATGTGTAACCCCCCTGCAAATGGGGGTTCCCAAAAGACTTCCAGGAGCTTGCTTGAATGCTCCAAACCTGAATGGTGTTTGGCATTTAAGCCATTTATCAGTGAGTGTTTTTAGAGCCTCTGGTACTGTCTCTTTAAGAGCTGTCTGCTTGCAGACATAATTAGTTTGTATGGGGGGACTGTGTGCTTCTCTGTTTGAGTACCACTCGAACTGCTGCCAATTCACTCCATTTTTGCAGTCACTAGGAGTGCAAAGGGAACCTATCTGAAAGATGTAACTGTTTGCCAGAAATCATTTACAGTAATAATGAAATTACAGTTTGTCTAACCTGCTTTCTTTGCAGTCAGAACTGTGTCTGCCTAGTTCCCCATTCTGGTTTTGAACTGCTGAACTGGACCAATCAGTGTGGGGTAAGCTAGCTCTAAATGGTGCCTTGACTAATCAGAACTTGGACTCATAATCTGAGCCAGCCACAAGAGGATTGTATTAGACAGTGACTCTGGGAGATGTAGTTTAGACTTCAGCGCCTTTTTGGACCAACAGCAGCAGTCTATTGTGAGTGACAGCCAATCCAGTCAAGAACTGGGAGGAACTCAAAGGAAGTGCCCGGTTTTGTCGGTTGGAGTTTCAGTTTAGATCTGGCAGTGAAGGGGAAAGAAACCCTGTGCTTTTTCAGTGCACAGTTTCAGTCAAAAAACGTGTGTAAGGCCCAGAGTTCCGGTCTGCAGCTTGTGTAACTGCTTGTTAGGACTGAACTGTCCTGTGAAAAGAATCAAAGATCTCTGAAGAGTAGAAACCAGGCTCACCCTGTAGAAGACTGGAGAAATTGTTGAATTGCACTCGGTCTGTCAGGAACTGAATCTGCTGTGTGTTCTCCCAGGTATTGTGCAGTAATTGCGATCGGGATAGAGAAGCAGCCTGCCTGGTATAGTACTTTTTTTTTTACCATATAAATGTGTGAAGAGTCTCTTGGAGCTCAAGAGTAGCCCCTGCTGATATTGAAGGACCCTATCTTATTTGGAGGTCGTGAGTACTAATTCAGGGTCGCTCCTGTTGAATTGCCACATTAAACCAAATGGAATTACTGTACTGCTGACTGTTTAATTTTCCTTTCTCGTGTGAAAGGGCTCCTCACCAGCTGCCACGGTTTGACCAGCCACTAGGGCTTGGGTAACCAGGGACAGTAACTGATAGGGATAGGCCGTGCACAGAGCCATAGGTAGATGATTAGAGTGATAAGCTAATTAACCTGATTTCCCTGTCCTTGTTATATCCCCCTAAATAAATCAGAGCTGCTTGTTTCAGCAAAGTTATACTGCCTGAGGTATTTGTCTATGTTAAAGTACTGTACTGTGATTGTTGCACTGTATCTTATTTCAAAGAAGGTCCCAGTGCCGGAACCAGTCCTGGGGGTAAGTGTATACTGTGAAGGTAATTCTGATATATTGTGTGGGCCACTAGTGGGAAGAAAGGGGGGTTGCAGTATCCCAGAGGGCTGTGACCAAGTTAGTTTAACTATTGCAAACCCTGACTCTGGGTGGAGGCACCCGCCATTGGATCCAGGCCCTCAACCTGTTAGTGGCAAATCAGGCAGGGGTAGTAGCCCTGGGATAGCGCCATCTAGGGTTACATCTTGAGGCTCACCGCTGGGATTGTGTGTCCTCTAGTGGCCATTTTTACGAACCACTGTTAAGAAAAAATGGGTACCCGACAGAAGTGGCTGTGCTCGGCTGGTGGAGGTGTACTGGGGAGGAGATCGACCCCAAAATGCTATGCTTATCCTGGACATCCCCTGGGTATCAATACGGACACTGTGCAGGAGTACTTTCCAAGGTGGAAGGTTTACAAACCCTGTGGTGGTGGGGTCGGCATGCTAATCTGCTCACCCACACTTTCCTGGCCCTAGTAGAGTTTAAGGATCCCATAGATAGCTCCAAAGTGCCACAGACCATTACCCAGAGGGAGCCCTCACTGCTTGGAGAGTGATAACTAAGGACAGTAAAGACCGGGGAATGAGCCCCACCACTATCTGAAACTTTGAGGAGAAATTTGCTAAATGGTTGCTGGGGAAGGGAAACTGTGGAGGACTTGAAGAAACTATTCTTGCCACCTGGGGTGCTCCTCCCAACACCCTCTCCCGCCTCCAGTACCCGTAATGGTGGCTGGAACCAATGCAGACTCCTATTTCTGCACCTGCCATTAGTCACGACTCTACCGAGGTTGAGGATCTTCTGGCACCTTCCCCACCCCAAGGGAGGATGACTGGGAGACCTGGATAGACTATGTTGCCCCCAAGTGCTAGAATGGCAATGCTCGGAGCCGAAAAGCGAAAGAGGGTTAGTGAGAGCTCCGAGGTCCTGCCCTGGCTACCATTCATGCTAAACGGCCAGTAACCCTGAAGTGACTGCACAGGCCTATCTTGAGGCCCTGAGAATGTGTATGGGAGCCCAGATTCTGATGAGGACCTATGGTGGAGAGTAAGAGATGCACAACAGTACCAAGGGAGTTGTTGTCTGTGTATGTATCTCGCTGGAAAATTGTTGCAAGAATGCCTCAGAAAAGGTAGTTTGCCAGCGATTGAACTGGACCGAACCAGGCTGGACAGGATCCTTAAGTCTGCCCCTTCTCAGAACTGCTGTTGTTTCAGTTACACCTGGCAGATCGACTGAATCCCACCTCCTATGATGAGTTAATGAGAGAAATTCGAGGAGTTGAGAAAGACGACCTCGGGAGGGACCTGCACCAATAGCTGCGGCTACGACTGAGTGACTGAGGTGACCCATCAAGTGAAGTTCAGGGCAGAGGTTGGCAGTAAATGAGTGCTCTGGCAGGGAAAAGATATGCCACAATGGTGCGAACTGTTGAGAGAGATCCGGGAATTCAAAACAGTCCTTTATGAAGGCCACGCCTGCAAGTACGGGCCCTGACCTATATCCGACTGCGGTATCTGCTATGGGGGTGGGGTACCCACCCATGTATCTCCTGCTGATAACAGCTCCAAACTCAATTCCTTGACCATGGAAGTGGAGAAACTGACAGATGTCTCCAAATGCTTATCACCCGCAGACAGAGATGGCACCCAGGTTTCCAGTTAGTAATACCCCCGCTCTGGCTCCCAGTGTGGCGCTCGGCCAGCTCAAACTCCAGAAAGTATGTTTTGCTATAATTGTGGGAAAGATGGGCCATTGAAAAGGGAATGCTAGTCCCCAAAAGACACTGACAAAGTTGCATATAGGCTACAAGGAGAGCTTCAGAGAGCAAATCAGTGGTTAAGAGGTGCACAACATGATCCAGTGAGGGCACCAAAATGCTAATTCACGCCTTTGTGGCAAGGTCAGTTGCCCAGGCCCCACCACCGCCTCTCAGACTGGTCCAGAATAGTGGGTCCCTCCATGGAGACCACTGTAAAGGTGAATGGAGTGTCTACAAGAGCTGTATTAGACAGTGGCTCCCAAGTGACAATTATGTTCCAAGATTGGTATCAGAAGCATTGTCAGACGACTTACAACCATTAGAAGGACTGTATGTATGGGGGTTATGAGAAGGCCTACCCCTATTCCGGTATATCCGGATTTGGTTGTCTTTCCCCACCTCGTGGCTGGAGTGGCCGAACAAGTAGAGACCCTAGCCTTAGTGTGTCCCCACTGGACTGTATGATGGTGTCCCTTGTTGATTGGAACAAATGCTCATATGTTCGGAAGGCTGGCACAGTTGTGTTATGAAAAACAGGGTCAAAGACTAGTAGAACTTTAAGAGTTCTGGCTTTAATTAAGAAGGCCTATGAGGCACTGAGAGATGCTGAAAAAATAGAACCAGAGGAACCAGTCGGAATTGTATGGAAGAAGGATCCTGAGTCTCTGATCCTGGCGCCAAATGCCCAGTGTACCTTACAGGGAGAGGTCCGTGATAGAAAGGATGTTAAGAATAAAATATTAATGTTGGATGCACCAGGCGATGGAAAAATTGCCAGAGGGACTGCTGGTCAGCCTTAGTATTTTGCCCGCTAGAGCCCATGCTTATGCCAGAAGGGTAATGGTTCAAGTTCATAATGTGTCTGAAAGAGACATTCGAGAAATAGAGGTTGCATCCTGGCTAATGTGCATTGTGCAGACACTGCAGTGCTACCCAGCAGCAAAAGTTCAAGGAAGAATGACAGAGTAATGCCTGACTTGTTTGATTTCGGCGACTCCCCGCTGCCAGCTGAATGGAAAGTGAGGATCAGTGAGAAGCTTGCCCAGAGAGACCAGGTGTTTTCTTTAAAGGAATGGGACGTAGGATGCATGCAAGGAGCTGAGTACAATATCCGGCTGCATGACGAAAGACCATTTCGTGAGAGGTCTCGACGCCTGGCACCTGCTGACATAGATGATGTGAGACGGCATCTGCAAGAGATGTTAGCTGCTTGTGTAATACAAGAATCCAGAAGCCCTTATGCTTCCCCCATTGTGGTAGTGAGGAAAAAGAATGGAACAGTAAGGATGTGTGTGGATTATCGCACCTTAAACTGGCGGACTATCCCTGATCAGTACACAATGCCCCGCATTCAGGATGCTTTGGACTGCCTAAACGGGAGCAAGTGGTTCTCTGTGCTGGATCTCCGCAGTGGGTACTACCAGATCCCGATGGCCCCAGAGGACCGTAAGAAGACAGCCTTTATCTGTCCGCTTGGCTTCTATGAATTCATGAGGATGCCTCAAGGGATTTCAGGTGCCCCAGCCACTTTTCAACGATTTATGGAGCGTGCAGTGGGGGACATGAACTTACTAGAATGCCTGGTATACCTAGATGATGTTATTGTGTTTGGCAGCTCACTGGAGGAACATGAGAGCAGATTATTTAAGGTATTGGACCAACTGGAGGACTTTGGCTTTAAACTGTCCATTGATAAGTGTCAATTCTTTCAAACATCAGTAAAGTATGTGGGACACATAGTATCCACGAGGAATAGAGACCACCAAGTAAAGTTGAGGCCTTGACCACCTGGCCACAGCCCAAAAATCTAAAAGAACTGCAAAGATTCTTGGGATTCTGTGGTTATTATCGGTGTTTCATCAAGGACTATTCAAGAGTGATCCGCCTTTACTTAACCTTACTCATGGGTATCCCCAACCCACAAAAAATACCAAAAGTCAGCGTCCCTCAAGACTGAAAGAGTGTATTTTCATCCGAGTGAAGTATTTGGGGCCCGCTGGACTCCTGATTGTGAGACTGCTTTTCATGAGATCATATATCAATCTACCCATGCTCCAGTGCTGGCCTATGCCATCCAAGAAAACCTTACGTCCTGCACACTGATGCTAGCTTGCAAGGGTTGGGGGCGTTGTACCAAGAGCACGAGAATGGCCTGAGACCAGTGGCCTTTGCCAGTAGAAGCCTGACCCCATCCAAAAGAACTATCCTGTACATAAGTTAGAGTTCCTAGCTTTGAAGTGGGCTATTGTTGACCAATTCCATGAGTACTTGTATGGGCTAAAATACTAGTAAAACTGACAATAATCCTTTGACCTATGTGCAGACCTCAACTAAGTTGGATGCCACTGGCCATAGGTGGCTTTCTGCATTATCTACATATGACTATGCTCTTGAATACCGAGCAGGTCTGAACCACATAGATGCTGATGCTCTCCGAGGCCTGTTCCCCAGAATGATTGGGTCCGATGCAGAACCTGACATTCGGGCACTCTGCCGAAGTTTGACAGGAGGAACAATGTCCACGGACGCAGTGGACTGCATGGTGGATTGCTTGGGAGCCTCTGAGAATTGCATACCTGCTGCTTATTGCCACTTTTCTGCAATAGACATTGGTGCACTGCCTCAGCTGGACAATGACAGTATTCAGCGGGCTCAACTCGCGATCCCATGATCAAAGCAGCTTTAGAAGCCTCTATGCAGGAAAAGATGTGTCCAAATTACGCTCCAGTGATTTGAGAACTGCACTGTTATACAAAGAAGGTCCTAAGTTGAAACTGATCAATAAACTGTTATACAGAGAAACAGTAGACAGAGGGGACAAGTAGACAAACAACAACTAGTGCTGCCACTGCCTTTCGAGACTCAGTACTGAGGTCCTTGCACAACCACATGGGGCACCTTGGTATAGACAGAACACTTGACTTGGTGAGATCCAGATTCTATTGGCCTAAGATGGGGGCTGATGTGGAGCAACACATTTGAACTTGTAATGGCTGCTTACAGAGAAGCTTTGCCCCAGAGGCTGCCCCCTTGTTAACATAACCACCAGTGCACCCATGGAGCTGGTCTGTATTGATTTTCTGAGTTTGGAGTCAGATCAAAGAAATATCAGTAATGTGCTGGTGGTCACTGACCATTTCACGAGATATGCCCAAGCTTTCCCACCAAAGACCAGAAAGCATCCACTGTAGCCAAAGTACTTGTAGAAAACTTTTTGTTCACTATGGGGCTCCACAAAGAATCCATTCTGACCAAGGAGAGACTTTGAGAGTCGCCTGATCAAAGAGATGCTTTCTCTGTGGGGAGGCGAAAGTCCAGAACACTCCTTACCACCCCAGGGGACCCACAGCCTGAACGTTTCAACCGCACTTTGCTAGATATGCTAGGCACCCTGCACCAAAAGGACAAGCCTAGATGGAGCCAACAAATTAGCACCCTGGTACATGCTTATAACTGCACCAAAAGTGATGCCACTGGGTTCTCCCCCTACCGCCTGATGTTTGGAAGAAAGCTCGACTACCGGTAGATGTGTGTTTTGGGGTCTCTCCTGATGGGGTTCAAGCTGACGACTATTTACAGTATGTACAAAAGTTAAAGGCCCAGCTAACTCATGCGTACTCAACTGGCTCAAACCATGGCTGCCAAAAGAAATCTGGCCAACAAAGAAAGGTATGATAAAAGGTGAAAGCACAGGAACTCCAGGAGGAGATCGGGTATTGCTAAGAGATCTGGGACTGCATGGCAAGCACAAGATTGCTGACAGATGGCACCATCTCCCTCACATTGTAGTGGGCAAACTAGATGATCTGCCAGTGTACAAAGTAAGGCCTGAGAATAATTCAAAAGATGTAAAACAATGCATAGAAATCATTTACTGCCCATTGGACAAATCTTAATTGAGTCTGAGCCCCTAGAAGATGCCCTCTGGACCAGTGACTAGAGCTGCTGCTAAGAAAGATCAAGAAAGTCTGCACCTACAGAAGCAAAGTTAAAGTGTTCCTGCACAAGTCCCAGTTGAGCATGACTGTCAGTCCATATCAGAAGAAAGTGAGAGTGACTTTGAATACTATCCTTCTTACGAACTGAGTCAATTATTTGGGCAATCCCTAGTCAATACTGGAGACGAAGGCTGGGCCTTCTGGACTGTCTAAGCCCCAGCTTCATCCCTGGAGCCAATGCTCCCAGAAAGTGAAGTGCAAAGCATCAGATCAGATGAAATGGAATCATTGTGCATGGTTGAACTGTTTGAGCTTTCAGGAGGAAAATGATAGATTGGGGCAGACTGGTGATACACCAGAACAAGAAGAGTATTTTGAGTGCCCTGACAGTCCACTGCCAGTGTCCGAAAGCTCTCCATGCGAGCCAAATGTTGTGACTCAGAAACTGTAACTCCTGGAGCTGAAAGTGCCCCAAGTTCTAGCTCTCTACCCCCATGGAGACTCCCTGACAAGTGAGGACAATGCTGAAAATGAGGCTCAGAGTGCAGAGACTGTAATAGTTCCCCTAGAAAGACTGGTCGAGCTGTAAAGCCTGTGGTGCACCTCAGTTATGATTTTCTTGGGAGGCCTGTGGACTTGCCTCTCAATGTTGTCCATAAAGGTGTATGTGTCCCAGCTCATTGCCCAAACTGAGCGTCAGTGCTAAATCAAGTTACTTGTGTTGCCCTCTAAGTATGGTGCCCTTGCCCCATCCAGCCCCAAGGTAACTGATAGGAAGGGCCCCTCTTTTCAGGTTTCATGTACAAGAGGTAATAACTTGAGTTATGGTACAATGTGTATGTAATACTGTGTAAAGAGGACGATGCAATGTTTCAGAAATGTGTTCTTGGTAAAATGATATATTGACTGATGATTACATGTGTGAGCCTAATGCAAATGTATATGGTTGCAGTTAAAACTTATGGGTACTTGCTTGAAGCGGACGCAAGCTTTCCCAGGCCAGGAAGGGTGTAACCCCCTGCAAATGGGGGTTCCCAAAGACTTCCAGGAGCTTGCTTGAATGCTCCAAGCCTGAATGGTGTTTGGACTTAAGCCATTTATCAGTGAGTGTTTTAGAGCCTCTGGTACTGTCTCTTTAAGAGCTGTCTGCTTGCAGACAAAATTAGTTTGTATGGGGGACTGTGTGCTTCTCTGTTTGAGTACCACTTGAACTGCTGCCAATTCACTCCATTTTTGCAGTCACTAGGAGTGCAAAGGGAACCTATCTGAAAGATGTAACTGTTTGCCAGAAATCATTTACAGTAATAATGAAATTACAGTTTGTCTAACCTGCTTTCTTTGTAGTCAGAACTGTGTCTGCCTAGTTCCCCATTCTGGTTTTGAACTGCTGAACTGGACCAATCAGTGTGGGGTAAGCTAGCTCTAAAATGGTGCCTTGGACGAATCAGAACTTGGACTCATAATCTGAGCCAGCCACAAGAGGATTGTATTAGACAGTGACTCTGGGAGATGTAGTTTAGACTTCAGCGCCTTTTTGGACCAACAGCAGCAGTCTATTGTGAGTGACAGCCAATCCAGTCAAGAACTGGGAGGAACTCAAAGGAAGTGCCCGGTTTTGTCGGTTGGAGTTTCAGTTTAGATCTGGCAGTGAAGGGGAAAGAAACCCTGTGCTTTTTCAGTGCACAGTTTCAGTCAAAAAACAGGTGTAAGGCCCAGAGTTCCGGTCTGCAGCTTGTGTAACTGCTTGTTAGGACTGAATCCGTCCTGTGAAAAGAATCAAAGGATCTCTGAAGAGTAGAAACCAGGCTCACCCTGTAGAAGACTGGGGAAATTGTTGAATTGCACTCGGTCTGTCAGGAACTGAATCTGCTGTGTGTTCTCCCGGGTATTGTGCAGTAATTGCGATCGGGATAGAGAAGCAGCCTGCCTGGTATAGTACTTTCTTTTTTTACCATATAAATGTGTGAAGAGTCTCTTGAGCTCAAGAGTAGCCCTGCTGATATTGAAGGACCCTATCTTATTTGGAGGTCGGAGTACTAATTCAGGGTCGCCTCCCTGTTGAATTGCCACATTAAATCCAAATGGAATTACTGTACTGCTGACTGTTTAATTTTCCTTTTCTGTGTGAAAGGGCCCCCACCAGCTGCCATGGTTTGACTAGCCACTAGGGCTTGGGTACCCAGGGACAGTAACTGATAGGGATAGGCCTGTGCACAGAGCCATAGGTAGATGATTAGAGTGATAAGCTAATTAACCTGATTTCCCTGTCCTTGTTATATCCCTCAAATAAATCAGAGCTGCTTGTTTCAGCAAAGTTATACTGCCTGAGGTATTTGTCTATGTTAAAGTACTGTACTGTGATTGTTGCACTGTATCTTATTTCACAGAAGGTCCCAGTGCCGGAACCAGTCCTGGGGGTAAGTGTATACTGTGAAGGTAATTCTGATATATTGTGTGGGCCACTAGTGGGAAGAAAGGGTGGTTGCAGTGTCCCAGAGGGCTGTGACCAAGTTAGTTTAACTATTGCAAACCCTGACCTCTGGGTGGAGGCACCCGCCATTGGATCCAGGCCCCTCAACCTGTTAGTGGCAAATCAGGCAGGGGTAGTAGCCCCTGGGATAGCGCCATCTAGGGGTTACATATGCTTTTTTTTTAAGATGCCATGCTAAAAGCATTATACCATTTCTGCAGTTTATAACCCTAAAGCAGGGTTGTTGCTTAAATCTGATAATGTGAACAGTTTTCATCATAAATTTAGTAAGCCTGAAGTTAGCAGTCTTCCTTGTAGATTCTTAGAAGCTGTGCTGTGAGTCTGCTGAGTTGCTTAGATGACTGGTTCTCTAGATTAATTAGTAGCAATAAATGGATATGTGCATTTGTGACTACATAAAGCTGCATAATGGCTCAGCTACTTGTTAAAGACAGCATAGCAGTAAAAACTGTAAAACCTAAGTGCTGTGCAAGCTGACCTAGGCACTCTGAATACTGCATCAGTTTTCATACATTAAGTTAAGATGCTTCCTAGTTTATTTGTTCAAAGCAGTTTTATGTGTTTTATGATATAGTATTCACTAATTCCCTCCCAGAGCGTATATTTTGAAATGTTCTATGCTTAACATTATTCAAAATGGCCAGTTTGAGCTGAATGGTAGAACAGCTAAATTAAGTTTTATCAGAGTAGTCAGATATAAATGTACAGTTAAAATTGTTACACGTCCTGTGTCAGACTCTGCTGAGCTGTGTGTGTGTGTGTGTATGTCCACTGCCTACAGATGAATAAAGATGTTTTGATTTCTAGAGACCCATGGGTACATGTGTAACATCTGACGAGGCAGGCAGGAGAGGTGCATTCAAAAGTAAGAATGTGTTGGAATAAGATGTCTCTTCAGCATACGAACCTACTACCAGAAGTGATGTGAAAGATTATGGTACAAAGGGAAACTATAATCTTGCACACAAGTACTTTTTTGTATTTGTTTGGAAAATGTTTCGCCAGGAAAGACAACATGAGCTATAAACAGCTCGTTTCCAGAAGCATCCGGGGGGGGGGGGCAAGACAAGCAAACACATAGTACAAGTGCAATTGGCTATACAATTTCTAACACAAAACAATGTAACACAATTACACAATAACCCAGACGAACCGACCAAGGTAAACAAACCATATTCGGATATAACATACATTGCAACAACTCAAGAGCAGGTGATCCAGTAGGGTAAAGCTTACAGGATGGATAACACATCTGAAGTGCTAGATGTAGTAGGCTGAGCACAAGATTTGAAGTGCTATTGTATACCAAGGGAGGGCAGTTATAAGATAAGTGTACTCAGGTGATGGGTAGAGGGTGGGTATGGAAGAGGGACAATAAACACCATAGAGAGTGAAAAAATGGATGCCTTTAAAAATAAATTGGATGCATATATGGACTACAAAAAATGTATTTTCTACCAGTGATTGGTGGCGAGCTTAATAAAGGCATAACTTACCTCCTTAACTTGTAAACATCTATGATATGAATCTATGAATGTGCCAGGGTGGGGATTGTTGAAAGGGGGCTAAGAACAAGTGCAGTTAGGGGAATAGACATTTTGAAGAGCTAAGGAAATTGAAGATGGGGAAGAGGAAAGTCTGATAGGAGCTGGCAGTGAGTTCCAAAGCTTTGGGAAGTGGTAGGAGAAAGCTTCCTGTCCTGTGGAGGTAAAGCGATGGGGAATAGCTAGAGTGCATGCTCCAGTAGATCTGAGAGAGTGGGAGGAGGGAGGTGGAGCAGAGAGTAAGGAGGAGAGGTAAGAGGGAAGAGTCCCAACCCAGAATTTAGACGTGAACTTGGCACAGTGAGAGAGACACCTACATTCAAGGGATGGGAAGCTGGAGAATGATACAAAGTACAGTGATGTGAGTTGGAGGGGGAGTCATGAGCAAATCAACAGAAAGCATTGAAGACAGTATCCAACCTGGTAAGGGAAGACTTAGGAGCAGCACTGTAGACTGTGTCACAGTAGTAAAAAACAGGGAGTATCATTTTCTGAACTAGATCACGCCTAACCGGTAGTGGTAAGGAACTACAGTTCCTGTAAAGGGCGCTGAGCTTGGGTGCAGTTTTTTCAGGATGGCGTGAATATGTACGGAAATGTTAAGGCAATGGTCAAGCCAGACACCCAGGTATTTGAAAGAGGGGGTATCCTCTAATTCTGTCCCATCAAGGGTGTGGAGGGAGGGAATGAACTGCAATCTAGGGAGTCTCTGCCTAGTGCCAAAGGTCATGGAGACTATTTTCTTGGCATTTAGGAAAAGTCAATGTGAGCATAGCCAGCACTGAACATTATTGAAGTCAAGCTATAGTCTAGAAGTCACATCGGAGGGAGATTGGCCAGAGGTGAATAAGACCGTGTCATCAGCGTACGTATGAATGGAGGATGAGCATACTGATGGTAGGTCATTTAGAAAAATTGAGAATAAGAGAGGGCCAAGTATAGAGCCTTGAGGCACACCAGTAGAGCTGGGCAGTGGAGGGGATATAGAGTTCTCTATTTTAACAGACTGAGTTCTACCGACCAGGTAGGCTCTGAACCAGGTGCAGGCAGACAGAGACAAGCCAGCTGATGATAGAGTTTCAGGGTGGGGGGAGTGGGAGACTGTGTCGAAAGCCTTAGCAAGGCCGACAAAAATAGCAGAAGTGATGTGACCTCTGTCCATGGCTGAATGAATAGAGTCAGTGAGTCTAAGTAGGGAAGTAGTTGTGGAGTGATTCTTCTGAAAACCAGATTGAAATGGAGTGAAGAAGGAGGAGTCATCAAGAAAGGAGGAGAGTTAGAAGAGAACAAGGTGTTCCTGAAGTTTAGCCAGGGTGGGTAGAAGCAAGATGGGGCGGTAATCCCAGGAGATGAGAGATCACCTCCCTTTGGTAGGGGGAGAACTATAGCATGTGTCCAGGCTTCGGGGACAGTTGCAGTGTAGAATGACAGGTTGAGGAGATCGGAAGGGGGAATAGTAGGAGCAGAGAGGTACAGCAACTGAGGGTCAAGGCCATCAGGGTAGCTGCCCTTTGCTGGGTTGATAGAGAGCAGTGCCTTTAAGGTGTCATTGGGAGAGATGGGTGAAAAGGCAAAACTCTCCACTAAGTGGTGGTGTTGGGATGGATCAAGAGGGAGGGAAGAGGTAGTAGGGTGGGGTCAAAGGGAGGCTAACAGGGTGGAGGCACAGGAAGTAAAGTAGGAATTGGATTCTGCTGCTACTGTAGGACGGTCAGCAATTATTTGGTTGTTTATTTTGAGTAGCAGAGATGGGGGGGTTAGTTTGGGGAGAGAAAAGTGAGTGAACTACTTTCCAAAACTTTGATGGATTGTTTATGTTAGTATTAAAGGTGGACCGGAAATATTCCGCTTCTGTGCTGTCTTTAATTGCTGCAAATTTTCCCTCCTCACCCCTTCCCCAACTCTTAATTATATGCCCTGATAAATCTGATTGACAGGAGCTAAACACAGGGTATAGAAAGAGGTGTGAAGTAGGAGGGGCATAAGGGGGAAGAAGACCACCCTCAGCACGACAAGTGTTTTGACTCATTTATTTATTTATTGGTTTCTTTTTCCTTAAAAAAATATATATCTGAGGATCAGTTACAGGATTTGTAGTACTGTAAATAAATAAAAAGAGAACTAAGAGAGCTTCAGTAGCAGATAAGTAGTGGAATTGCAGTATAATGTGGGGAGTGGTGCAATGCAGTGGCTGTGGGGCAGCCATATTCAGGCAGACCTTCTGGACACTGAGGTGCTGCCCTATCTGCATGCATCTCTCGGGACTGAGGGATGAGGTAGCCAGACTCAGAGCGGAAGTAAACTGGGTCAGGAGTACCATCACCCTGTCCAGGAACCACCCAGTCCAATGCAGCTGCCTCAAAGGATGCCGAGAACGAGGAGCACTTGATGACAGTGGGCTCAGGGAGGGTAAGAGCAGTCAGGCAGAGGCACATCCCAGATCCTATTCCTTCAAGAACTCATGCCACACTGGCAAATGAGGACAACCAAATAGAGGACCCAGGGAAGTGGAAGGAAAGGATGTGGAGGTTAGGCAAGGGGTGACCTCAGTGGGGAAAGCAGTGGACCCCAGAGGAGGAGGAAGTGAATCCTGGTGGGGACTCCATCATAAGAGGATCCACTAGGAACACAGGAGGGGAGGACAGGGAGGTGAGGTGCCTACCAGGTGCCACGGCATGGAGGGATGGAAGGAAGATACTGGGGATCACTGGGAAGGCAAGACAGGAGGGTGAGCTGGATGTCATTATCCACCTAGGTACTAATGACTTGGCAAATGGGGAGCCAAAGGGCGTTCAGGAAGAGTTTAGGAAACTGGGGAGGGTCTCAAGCAAGTAGCTACTTCTGTCACTTTCAGAAGTACTACCTGTGAGAGGCAAGGAGCATAGGAGCATGCACCAGGAACTTTAACTCATGGTTGAAGAACTGGTGCTGTGAGGAAAGGTTTGGATTCATTGGTGACTGGGGACCCATCTGGAGGATGGAGGTTTGTTCAAGCCTGACGGCCTGCATCCATCCTGGAGGGAATCCAAGCACTCAATGATAAGTTTAAATGCCACATTGCAAGCATTTAAACTAGCAAGGGGGTGGCAGGCCAGCAAGGATGGTACCTACTTGCTCACCCCTACAGCTAGTAATGGAACCAGTGAACCAGAGGAGTGGCTATCTCTGCAAAGCAGTGTGCAAAAGTTGGAGATTAGTGTCCAAAAGGTGGATAAGCAGAAAAGGGCAAAATTCAGCAGAAGGGCAGACAGCAAGGAGAACCAGGGATAAATGACAACCAAGGAAGGGGCTGGAGTAGAACAGTGAAGCAGTCTAGGAGGTCAAATCATGGAAAGCCATGTGCAAATGCCAGGAGCCTTAGCAACAAGATGGAAGATCTGGAGGCTGTCATGGTACAGTCAGACCTGGACATTGTGGCCATCACTGAAACCTGGTGTAATGATAACCATGACTGGGAGATGGTCATACCTGACTACAACATATTCAGAAGAGACAGAGCAGGCAGGAAGGGAGGAGGAGTGGCACTGTATGTGAAAAATGACATAAGGGCCACACAGATCCAGGAGGAACAAAATGTGGGAGAGATACTGTGGGTTAAGCTGGAAAGGAAAATGGGTCCAGCCATCCGCACAGGTGTGGTCTATAGACCACCCGCCCAGGAGGAAGAAACAGATAGGGAGCTGATGCTAGCCATCCAAAGGATGGCAGACAAGGGTGAGGTAGTACTGGTTGGAGACTTCAATATACCAGACGTGGACTGGAGCATCCCAGCAGCAGCATCAACTAGGAGCAGATTTATCCTGGACTCCCTTCAGGGTGCCTTCCTCAAGCAACTGGTCATGGAACCAACTCGGCAGAAGGCAATACTGGACCTTGTGCTCACAAACAGGGACAGTGTGATGGGGGTAACAGTGGGGGAGCACCTGAATAACAGTGACCACCAGTCATTGTGGTTTGAAATCACAGAAAGAGCAGAACCAAACCACACAAAAACACGTATCCTGGATTTTAGGGGGGCAGACTTTGAGAAAATGGGGAGATGCTTGAAAGAGGCATTAAGGGGAATGGGACAAGAATCAGGGATTGAGGAACAGTGGGCAGTATTTAAAATGGGGATTATAAGAACAACAGAATTATGCATTAAGCAGGTTAGCAAGAGGAAAAGAAAGAGGAGACCATTATGGTTTTCCAAAGAGGTGCAAAGAAAGTGAAAGCCAAAAAGATTGCATTCAGGCAATACAAAAAGACACAGGCAGAAGGGGATAGGGAGAAGTACCAGGAGAAACAAAAGGAGGCAGGAAGTCAGTAAGGAAGCCAAAGCTCAGACAGAAGAACACATTGCAAAATCAGTGGTTAAAGGGACAAAACCTTTTACAGGTACATAAGTGAAAAAGAAGGACAAAGGAGGGATAGTGAGACTGAAGGGGAGGATGGGAGCCGTGGAGGATGACAACAGTAAAGCTGACATATTGAACAGGTATTTCTGCTCAGTCTTTACTAAGGAAGAGGGGTAATGGGTCTGAAGGGAGTACAAGGGTGAGAATGGTGCAGAATGGACACAAGTCCCTTTACACGAGAAAGGGTCCTGAAGGAACTGGAAGTAATAAGAGCTGATAAAGCAATGGGGCCAGATGGGGTGCACCCAGGGTCCTTAAAGAACTAAGAGAGGTGGTGGCTGAACCTCTGGCTATCCTGTTCAGCCAATCACTGGAAACAGGAGGTACCCAAAGACTGGAGGACAGCAGATGTAGTCCTCTTATACAAAAGTGGGAACAAAGAGGAAGCAGGGAACTACAGACCAGTCAGCCTCACCTCGGTAGTGGGAAAGATCATGGAAGCACTACTGAAGGAGAGATTGGTGGAACATCTGGTTGTCAATGGACTACAGGACCCAAGGCAGCATGGTTTCACCAGGGGGAGGTCATGTCAGACCAACCTCATTGAATTTTTTGACTGGGTGACTAGGGAGGTGGATCAGGGGAGGGCAGTGGACATGGCCTATCTGGACTTCAGCAAGGCCTTTGACACTGTGCCACATAGAAGACTATTACACAAATTGGGGAATATGGGTGTGGGCAGGACAGTAGTGTGGTGGGTAGGTAACTGGCTGGGTGGCAGGACACAGAGGGTGGTGGTAAATGGCTGTCACTCCACAGAGGGAAGAGTGACCAGTGGGGTACCACAAGGATCAGTGCTGGGACCGGTCCTATTCAACATCTTCATCAGTGACATTGCACAGGATATAGAAGGCAGAATTTCACTGTTCGCTGATGACACAAAGCTCTGTAACAGAGTAGACACACCAGAGGGTGTAGACAGAATGAGAAGGACCTGCAGAAACTTGAAGAATGGTCAAGGGTTTGGCAGTTGAAATTCAATGCAAAGAAGTGCAAGATAATGCATATGGGGCACAAAAACCCTGGCACAATATATCAGTTGGGGGGTGAGGATATAGCATGCACCAAGCAGGAAAGGGATCTTGGGGTTGTCATCTCTGATGACCTCAAGGTAGGGAAACAGTGTGACAAGGCATCAGGTAAGGCAAATAGGATGCTGGGATGTATAGGCAGGGCATCACCAGCAGGAAAAGGGAGGTCATAATTCCGCTATACAAGACACTAGTGGGGCCCCACCTGAGTGACAGTGTACAGTTCTGGAGACCATACCACGTAAGGACATAGACAGGGTAGAGAAGGTTCAGAGGAGGGCAACAAAGATGTGCATGGGTTGCATCACAAGTCCTATGAAGACAGGTTGAAGGAACTGAACATGTACTCCTGGAGGAGAGGAGGAGAGAGGATATGATAGAGACATACAAGTATCTTACAGGGAGGAACAGGGTGCAGGAAAACACTATTTTTAAGCGAAAAGATGTTTCAGGACTAGAGGGCATGGGATGAAGTTGGAGGAGGACGATTCAGAGGAAACATGAGAAAGAATTTCTTCACAGAACGGGTGGTGGACAAGTGGAACACCCTGCCAGAGGAAGTGGTGGGGGCTGAAACAATCACGGGATTTAAGAATGCATGGGATAGACATAAAGGAATTCTAGAGGTCAGGGGTAAGGGGAAATAGACTTCTAGGAAAACAAACTGAACTTACAAGCTCAAATGGGCAGACTAGGTGGGCCATAGGCCCTTATCTGCCGACACTGTCTATGTATCTATGTATCTATGTAGTCACAAGGGAGTTTGGAAGATTTGTGGGTTTTCCATGATTTATCATGTGCTTGCTGACAGGCCAGGAGTTCAGAGGTTACCTAGAGGAGCATGTTTGTTCCAAACATTGCTGAAGTTATCTTTGAAATAAGCCAGGGCATGATTGATAGTTTTGGCTGAGGATATAGGGACCCAGTCAATGTGAGTTAAGTCGTGATGTAGAGGGGCAAGGTCTAATGTTTTGTAAGAGTGGATCGTTATTAGTTTGTGGGGTTCCTTAGGTCTGTGTACTTTCCTAACTATGTCGATCGCTAACAGCGTCTGGCAGTGGGCCGGACTGGATTACCCTGTGAGGATGGGAGATAAGGGCCCAGTCTATGAGAGTGTGATTATTGGATTTCTGGTTTAAGCAAGTAGGTTCTGTGATTAATTGAGACAGGTTCAGGGCAGCTATTTCAGTATGAGTCTTATCTAGGGCGGGTGGCAACCAGTTCAGGTTTAGATCCCATAACAGGTAGAACTCACCTGAAGAGCTAAGGGACCCAATAGTGGTGATAAGATCAGTGACTACAGAGTGGTGTAGACCAGGGTGGCAATAAGCTCCTGCAATACATATTGGTACAGAAAAGGGTACAGATACTTAATGCATATAGTCTGGTCAAAGTGGTGATGGTCTGGAAGACAAAGGTTGAAGGTCCTGCTGGCAAGGAAGCAAATTGGTCATTATCAGAAGGGCTGTTCAGTGAACTGTCCTGCTGCATATTTTCACACCTTTGTAAAAGAAACCAGAGGACCAAGCTGAAAATGTTTTGCTACTTAACAGTCACCATGGCTGACACTGAACTAAAACATGTTTGTGTTTAGCTAGAGAGCCTCCTCTGCCAGCTCCAGGAGGAACAACACAAATGGAGAAATGCAAAAGTGAATTACTACATGCCAAAACAAAACTCCTGACAACCATAAGAACTGAACCTGGTATAAAGAACGATTTTAAAATTTCTGGGCAGACAGCAAGTACATCACAAAAAGACAGGCTGAGTTTTTCCCATTTAGCACACTAAACTGAGAGTTGAAACAGGAAGGGATATACAGTAGTGAAACTGAGCTTACAAAGCAGTTATTAAAGACTGAACCTTTGAAGTTATTTGTAAAGTATAGCATATGTAAACTTGCCTAAACTGAGGAGAATCCTGAGATCATATTATCAAGAAAAGGATGTGACTGAACTTTATCAGCAGCCGTCAAATTCAGTGCAGGTATCTAGGAAGAGCCCTCAGGACTTCCTGGTTCAAACCTTAGATTTGTGCTAAAAGGTGCTATTTACAGATACACAGATACATTGATGTTCACATCAGGTAAGGGCCTTCAGACCACCCAGTCTGCCCATGTGTGCACGTACTTAGATTCTTCAAGCTTCTCTAGAACTAGCTTGTCCCCTTTCTCTGACTACCAGGACCCCCTGATGCCTATCCCATACATTCTTAAATCATGTAGTCGTTTCAACCCCCACCATCTCCCCCAGCAGGGTGCTCCATTTGTCCACCACCCTGTCTGTGAAGAAATTCTTCCTCATGTTCTCTCTGAACCTTCTCCCTCCAGTTTCATCCCATGTCCCCTTTTTCTATGAAAGATTGTGTTTTCCTGCACCTCCTTCTTCTCCGTGAGGTCTCAATCATATCCCCCTCTCCCTCTCTCCTCCAGGGAATACATACTCAGGTCCTTCTGCCAGTCCTCATAGGCTTTGTGATATAATCCTTGCACCTTCTTGGTTGCACTCCTCTGAACTGCCTCCACCCTGTTTATGTCCTTACATAGGTAAGGCCTCTAGAACTGGACTCTGTACTTGAGGTGTGACCTCACTAGTGTCTTGTGTAGTGGAATTATGACCTCTCTTTTCCTGCTGGTAATACCCCTACCTATGCAACCAAGTATCCTGTTTGCTGTTCCTGCCACCTTGTCACACTGACTCCCTACCTTGAGGTCATCAGAGATGATAACCCCTAGATCCCTTCCTGTTTGGAGCATTCTGTAGTCTCCCCTCCCCCAGCTGATATGTTGTTCCTGGGTTTTTGTGCCCCACGTGCATTATTTTGCATTTCTTTGTGTTAAATCTTAACTGCCACTCCCTTGACCAGTCCTCAAGCTTTTGCAGATCTCTCTTTATTCTATTCACACCCTCTAGCATGTCTACCCTGTTGCAGAGCTTTGTGTCCTTAGCGAAAAGGCACATTCTCAATTTTAGGTCTTCTGCAATGTCACTGATAAAGATGTTGAAGAGGACTGGACCTAGCACTGATCCCTGTGGCACTGCACTGGTCATCCTTCCCTCTGTGGCATGACAGCCATTTACCACGACCCTCTGTATCCTGCCATCCAGCCAGTTTACCACCCACCGCACCACCGTCCTGGAATGAATGAGCTGAAACTTGAACTACACACTTAACCTCTTTCAAAAGAACAACAATCAACTGATTTTAAAATATGAAAGAGAGGGGAACGACAGCTCCGAGAATGATGGTGCCCAGGTTGCCAAAAAGCAGGTGAATGTGATACATGTGGCCACTGCTATTGGTGTGGAAGCGAGGAACATTTTCAGTTTGGCTGCAGAGCAAAGAGGAACTGGGACAAAGTGAGAAACAAGAGGTAATCACGTCTTCGGGACCTGGAGTGACAAGTAGGGCTCATGTGTGTTAACTTCACTCTGCTCATCATACTCACCTATGTACTACACAACCTTAAACACATCTGCAGCTGGAAAGTAAAGTTTCAAATCCTGAAAAAGTTTAAAATAAGAATGTAAAAGGAGAGACTTGTTACTACTGAAAAACCCACCTCATGTATTTGCCATTTAACTCCAAAGCAATATATTAGACTAATCTAGTTAGAAAAGAAATAATTCCAAAACAGAAGACTTATAGGATACAGGAACCCAAGTCTGCATGATACATAATCAGTGGATGGAAAAGAATATCCCATCTCTCCCAATCAGAAAGCTTGAGGAAGTACTAGAAATTAAAGATAAACTTGACTCTAAGACAGCAAATGGAACTCCAGTCCTATATCAGGGGTGGGTTGGGATGCAGTTTTGCCTGACACCAGCTGAAGAAACAATAAATGTTCCTATTTTGGTGAGTGTATATGAACTTGAAACTCCCATCATTGGTTATAATGTTATTGCACAGATTGTGAAACGTACAGTAACTGCAGTGATAATCAAGGTTACTTGCCACCCTCACTGCTGACTGGCAAACTATAACTGCTGCACTACCCCATGTTAAGGGAAGGATATGCCTGAACTTGTCAACCTTATTAAAGTAGCAACTTGGATAATTTATGTACAGTTAAAACTGGGAAACAGGCTGAGACTACAGCTGTCTCACAAAATGAGACCATCAAGGTAAAATCTGGGGTCCACACTGGTCTTGATATTGAAGGTATCCAAGCAATGTTTAAGCCCAACGAGACCGCTCTAAAGTTGAAAGACATAAGTATCAGGGAAAGACTAATTGATGTTCCAAGGGGTCCATCATGTATTGTAGCATAACTGTTCTGTTGACAAGCTGATTCAGCATGACATTACTGTAAGTGGCCGAACAATTATAGGAAGACTACAACTTATTAAGCAATATAGCAATTCCTATTGATGTAGTAAGAATTGAAGCTTTCCAGACCAAGCCAATGGAGAATTGTGATGTTGGTTCAGTGTGCAAGGGAATAATCAGTAATGTGACCAGTAATTCCTTTGACCATGTGATTGATGCAAATGAATGGGAGCCACATGTAAGCCTTACTCCATCCACCTGCTGTTTGATCCCCTGGTAATGCAGCCCAACCTAATGTTAGCTTTTGCAGCTGCCTTCCTGCATTGTGAGGAGTACTTCAGGTCACTAGTGATTAACACCCCCCCAGTCTTTTTCTTCCTCGGATTTGGTGAGCAGGATCCCTCCTAGGCTATACTCCGTCTTTAGGTTTTTTTGTCTCTAATGTGCATAACCTTACACTGTTTTGCATCAGTGCCAAGTTGCAAAATTCTGAACCACCTCTAGAGCATGGCCAGAAGGTCCCATACCCCTTCCATTGTATCTACCCTCCCAGAGTTTAGTGTCGTCCACAAACAAGCAAATCTTGACCTTTATGCCTGCTCCTATATCATTGATGAAGACATTAAATAGCACCAGCCCAAACACCAAGGTCTGTGGGACCCCGCTGGTAACATGTCTAGCAGGAAAACCAAACAAACGTGCTGCGATCAGGAGAATGGGTCAGTGGTGATAATAAGGGTAGCCAGCCCAAAGATTAAGCAGGTCCAAGAAGAATTTAGCACTCTTTGCCTATATTAGGATGAATGCAGGGAACTGCATTCATCCTAATATAGACAAAGAGTGCTGAATTCTTCTTGGACCTGACATGTCTAGCACCTGAGAGCTCTCCACCACTGCCACCACCACCACTTAGAAACATAGACTTTGATGGCAGATAAGGACCGCTTGGCCCACCTAGTCTGCCCATTTCCCTACCTGGAGGATAAGCTGCAGATCCTATTTAACCAACAGTCTATGGCCACTTGGGTCCTGCCTTTCAGCCAGCTAGCTACCCATCCAGTCAATTTCTCTCCTACCCCCAGATCCTACAACTTTGTGATCAGTCTCTTATGGGGCACAAAATCAAAGCTCTTGCTGAAGTCCAAGTACAGGATAGCCACTGCTTGGCCTTGGTCCACTGTTTTAGTGACCTAGTCAAAGAAATTGATCAGGTTTGTCTTGCATGATTTTCCAGTCATGAACCTGCATTGCCACTCATACTGGAGGTTGTTTTCTTCCCCGGTATCCTAGTGTCTCTTTTTAGGTATGCCCTCCATGATCTTGCATACAATTAAGGTCAGTCTAGCCGGTTCCTAGTTGCCTGGGTCATCCCTGGATCTGCTCTTATGAGGCGGCATCACATGTGCCATTCTCCAGTCCAGAAGTACCACCCCTGACTCGAGCAAACTGTTGAACAGGTCAGCCAGGGGGCCTGCAAGTTCCTTCAATAGTTCCCTCAATATTCTTGGATGAATGCCGTCTGGCTCCGGTGATCTGTCAACTTCCCAGGGCCAACAAACTTTTCTTCATCCTGTCCTCACCTATTATTCCATCTGTATCTCCCCCCCCCCCTACAGCACCAGACCATCTGTCTCATTTGTGAAGACCAAACAGAAGTACTCATTCAGTACCTCTGCCTTGTCCCTATTATCTTCCTCCCACCCCTCCCTTTCCTTGAGTCATGCTGTTCGATTCTTTTTTATCTCTTTTGTTGCTAATATATTTTAAAAAAGGCTTTTTCTCCTTTTTTAACCCCTTTAGCTAGCAGCAGTTTTTCCTAGGCTTTAGCCTACGGGACTACTTTTCCTAATTCCCTAGATTTCCTCTGGTACTGCTCCCTGTCTTCCTCCCTCTGGGTCCTCCAGCTGGTGGTTTGGCCCGCGAGATTTTCCCCTTTAGACTGACAAACTCCTTTGTGGCTGCCACTATTCCATCCTTAATGAGAACCACTTTTGATCCACTCCCCTCTCTATGCTGATGCCCTCCAGGTGATTCTTTAGCAGCTTCCCCATCCTTCTGAATTTCACTTTTCTGAAGTCCAGGACCTCGGTCTTTGTGGGTACCTTTCTCTGGTATCTTGTCAAGATAGTGAGGGGAAAACAGTGAGTCAGTAATAGCAAATGCAAGGTGAGCTACATTGTCTTTATAGCACATGGGTAGTTTAGCGAGGTAGGCAGTGATATTGTTAGCTATTGTTAAACTATGTAATTCAGCCGTTGTGAGGTACGAACCGTGCTGCTGGTGTAGTGTAAAGATTAGAGTCACCACCTGTCTATTATTGCTAGGTACAGCAGAGTTGGGTTCGATACTTGATGTAACTGTAGTTTTTTTTTTACGTTGCATTGAGCTTCACACAGACATGTCCTCCCGTCTTTTGTCCCCCTACCTGAGTTGTGCCCCCCAGAGTGAGAATATTAAATCTGCCCCTCCCGACTTTGTCCCCCTCCTGTACTTGAGTCTCCCTCAGAGTTAGAATATTTTTTTTTTTTAATTTTCAGAACATAACAACAGAATATAACAATACAACAACCACTGGTGCCTGGCCAGAGTTAAACTTCTTGGAGATACAGTCTAGATGTCAGAGCATTTGAGAGTAAGTGCACAAACAGATCTTATATAAAAAACACAACAGGAAATGACTAACAGTCTAAAAATATAACAGTAACCACAACAGTAAGAAAACATGGCCTAGAAGGTGCCCGATAGCCCAGAGTGAAACACTCCCAAACCATAACCCAGTGTCCCCTTCAGCGTATGCAAGGAACAGTATAGCAAAGAATATAACTATATATCCCAGAGACATGCGAGTGGGAATCCATACATGGCCCAATGGAAGAGTAGTCCCCAAGTAATTTAGGAAGGGTGCCCAAGCCTGAGTAAAAGTCTTGTATCTCCCTGCAGCAATATAATGCAAGTGTTCGTAGCCAGCCACCTGTAACATGGACTCTATCCATTGGTCTCTCGTGAGAATATAAGTCGAATGCCAACAACGTAGTAATAAATGCTTGGCTTCTGTAATTGGCGTCATAAACCATGATTTTTGAGAATTGGATAAAGACGGCAAAAGGCAAGTATTGCCCAAAATAAACAGGGACGCATTAGGCACCACTTTAACTGACATGATAGCTTCTATCACTTGAATAATGTCTGTCCACGAGGGAAGGAGCTTAGGGCAGGCTCACAAAATATGCAATAAAGTTCCCTTCCCTGAGTCATATCTCCAGCACCTGCTATGGTGGAGTTAATTAATGCGATGTAACACCACTGAAGTCCGATACCATAGCCATGGAGTCTTAAGTTGCATAAGCCGACATGTGATGTCCTTACCCTTGGTGTACCCATCATTCCACACCATCCTCCATTCCCTATCACTGAGAGAATAACCCAATAACTTCTCCCATGTCTGCTGTAAGTTAGTGAGGTCGTGAGCCTGAGCCTGCAAAAGAGCTTTATATATTTTGCCCAGTTTCAGAGGGGCCAAGGAGGGCCAAGACAGACCACAGTCACCAAACATGGTCTCCCATGGCTGCGAAGGGGGAAGCATTAAACCCCCGGACAATTTTTATTATAACAGATTCCGAATTTGTAAATATCACCAATGGTGAGAGGGTGAGAGGGAGAATTGCTGCTGCATCTATTGGAGTGACTTAAAATAACCCCCCCCAGGGATGAGTACAAATCCCCCACCCTCGTAATTCACACTTCAGCCCAAACCTGCCATTTAAAAGGTGACCCTCCCATAGTCAATTGGGGGTGATGCCATAAAGGCCATAAGGGAAGAGGAACCTGCCAAGCAGGCCTCAAGATATCCCTAGCCAAGTGCCATACGTGCGCCGCATAATCTTGAGTAAACAACCACCCAGGCAAAGATTGTCCTTCCCAAAGCACCCACTCCGGAGAACTGGGGGAAGACCATTCCGCTTCCAACTCTAGCCACTAGAATGTGTGGACAAAATGGCGGGAGTATAGCCAGAACCAGATATGGCAAAGCCCTGCATCAGTGTAGTAACCCTGGAGCCATGGTGAAGCCAAACTACTCTGGCCATACGGTGCCATCAGCTGGAGTGCGGAGATGCAAGGTTTCTGTCCTTCGACATAGAAGGCGGACAATGTTCGATGAAATTGTCGTGACCAGGTAAGTAAAATTACTAGGGGAAGCTATCTAATTAAATACAGAACACAGGGTAAAAACATCATATGAATCACCTGTATTTTCCCCCACAATGTGAGACGCAAATGTTTCCATTGAAACACATTTTCCCTGAGCTTAGCCAGCAGGGGTCAAAAGTACAAATCAGGCCAGTCCTTAGGGGTAGGAGAAATAAGGACTCCAAGATATTTAATGGGCCCTGTGGACCAAGACATCCCAGGGATGGAAAGGGGGTACGGAGATGGTTTGGGGACCAGTTGATTGAATTTTATTCTTGGCCCAATTATTATGAAGGCCAGAAATAGCCGAAAATAATTCAAGGAGGCACATCACAGGAGGCAGGGAAGATTCTACATTTCTGAGCACAACCAAAATATTGTCGGTGAAGAGCATAGCTTTGTACTCTTGAGAGCCCACCTGGATACCCTTGATAGCCAGCGAGTCATGTAGCTTGTAGGCCAGAGGCTCAATAGCCAAAAGGAAAAGGGCCGGAGAGAGTGGGCAGCCTTGTCGGGTGTCTCTAAGCAACACAAAAGAAGGGGAGAGATGGCCATTAGTAAGGACTGAAGCTCACAGAGAGGAGTAGATAACCTTGATCCAATGAATGAGGCACAGTCCAAAACCAAATCTCTCCAATGTCGCCAGCAAAAAAGGCCACTCAGCCAGCCCAGTGGTGCTGAGAGTTGAGGCGCTGGATACCACACCTCATGCTACACCATCAACCTGGGTTCGGGAATGAGCCTGGGCAGTCGGGGGTCAGCAGGGGCGAGAGTGGATTGAGCATCCAATGGATTGCTCTCCTCTCTCAGGGTGAGAGTATGGGGGTTCCCGGTGTAGCAGTGGCCTTTAGCGGAAGCCAGAGGCAGCGCCAATGCAGGGACTTAGTGGTGGGAGGGACGACAGCAGTATCTTGTCACAGGGAGCGTCGTGCCACGCTGGATACATTGCATGCTGCGTCTCTAGAGGTAACCAAAAGAAAAACCCCTTCTGTGCATGCAATATGAAGTCCACGACAGGGGACCTACCTTGCGGAGCAAACAAAGCCCGGAGTAAGTCAGGGCGGGATCCTAGGGTGATACGGTCTCCTTCTCCCTGTTTCCCCTCGTCAGTGGAGGGTCCAGCCATGGGGGGTAAGCCACGGTCCTCCCTGCTGTGCTTCCGAGGTGGAGACTGCCCTGAGGACAAGGTAGTTGAGCTCCTGCATAATGGATGGACGAAGGGTAAGTACCCTGCACCACAGAAGAGAATTAAAAAAAAATAAAAATAAGGCCACTCAACAGACTCAAAGGCCTTCTCAGTGTCCTGGGCCACAACCACTTCAGTCTTGGCTGAGGCCCTAAAGACACAGAAAAGGTCTGCTAGGTAGCAAAGAAGGTCAACTCCATCTCTTCCCCCTACAAAGCCTGCCTGGTCTGGGTGGATTACAGATGACAAAACATCAGAGATATGATTGGCCAGTGCCTTTGTAATCATTTTATAGTCCACATTGAGTAGGGACACCGGGCAATAACTCCCACACTGAAAAGGGTCTTTGCCCTTTTTAGAACGTACTAAAATCACTGCCTCATACATAGTTGGAGGGAGCTGCCCCTGTGCTCAGGCTTCTTCTGCCACCTATGCCAACAGTGGCAAACTTTTTCTCCAACTACCCTGAAGAATTCGATGGGGAAACCATCAGGGCCGGGGCTTTTTCCTCCTTGTAGTTGCCCTAATGCCTTCCAAAGCTCCTCCACCGATATGGGGGCCTCCAAGGAGGCATACCGAGAATCAGACAATATAGGCAACTGGAGAGTGTCCAGGAACTTCCATATGTCTGACCTGTTCCCCCCACTGTCTGCCCTCCTAGACTTATAAAGGTCACAATAGAAGTCGTAAAAAGCTCTAGTAATCCCTGCCATATCCATCACTTGTTGGCCTCGAGTACGAACCCCCCGGAATAATCCTGGATGTCTCTGTCCTTTTCAATCTGTAGGCTAAGAGACGCCTGGCCTCCCCCTCCCCCCAATAGGCCTGGCAGGTTCTATACAACCCCATTTCTGCTTGCTGTGTAGTCAGATTAATTTGGAAGTATACCTCACGGATGTGACCCACCAACGGCTGGTCCTTACAGCCCCCCCTTATGTTGGGACTCCAGGGTGTGCAGCCGATCCTCCAGTGCCTCCATTTTGGAGTGCCTCACCTTCTTATGGGCTGTGGCATAGGATATCAACTTCCCCTGGATATAAGATTTCAAACCATCCCACACCCACTGTGGGGCCACCTCTTCATCTGCGTTAAATGACAGTTAGTCATTGACCTCTCTTCTAAGCCAGGTCTGTGCAGAAGACTCAGACAAAAGACTAATGTTACAGTACCACCAGGGAGAGGGGCCATCCCCTTGTTCCGGCAGGAAGGACCAAGTGACTGGTGCATGGTCCGATATTACAGTCTGCTCTATAGTCACCTGGACCGTAGGCTGTAGTAACTTTTTAGAGGCCAAAATTAGATCCAGACGACTATAGATCTGGTGTACCGAACAGTAGTAAGTGTAATCACGCTCTGTCGGGTGCGCAAGTCCCCAGACTTCCCCCAGACTGTGCTCTTTGCACAAGGTCTGTAAGGCTCAGGACCCTGGGTTATCAACCTCCTAGGGTTGCCACTCCAGTCGCAAACAGGGTCCCAGATTTCATTCATGTCACCACACACAATTAAACAGCCCTCCACTTTATCCTGAAGAAGTTAGGACAACTCCCGAAAGAAAGGGGCACCATCCTCGTTGGGACCATACACAGAGACCAGTGTGAAAGCTTCCCCATCTAGGGTGCCTGTGACAAGTACCCACCGGTCCCTCCAAACCTGTTTATAAACCCAATTAACCCCTTTTGCTAAGAGGATCAGTACATCTCACCTCTTCGATGTACTAGAGGCAGCATAACACATGGCCCCCCCCCAGGCCATCTGAAGATGCTCCACCTCCTTGAAAAGCCAGTGGGATTCTTGGAGGAAGACTATTTGACCCTCCAGCTTCCTGACATGAGTCAGCATCCTCTTCCATTTCACAGGGCCATTCAGTTCCCTCACATTTCAGGACAAAACCTTGCAGGGTCCCCCCCATGGTGAATTAGGTCACCAAAGTCCCTATCCTTCCTTCTCCCACTAGAAAAAGAACCCAGCTCCATACGATTACCCAATGGACACATGGTAGGCTTAATCATAAAACCACAACCCCATCCCATGCTCCATAAACTATATACACTTAACAAGGCTATAAGAGCTTGGTATATCATCATACTCGCCCTCAATAATACTCAACCGGGTCACATCCTCCGTCTCCATACTCAGTACCATCCAGATTCCACACACAAGCCTTTCCACTGAATCCCACTCCCGAAAAAATAGGACTAGAACCAGCTGCCTTTAGTCCCATGGGCTGGCCCCTAAGATGAACACAAAGAGGGACATGTCAACCCTCCCCCCCAACAAACACCCAATGCCACCAGTATCCCCCCAAGAATTGGGTCCAACTACCCCAACCCTTCAGAGAATCACCCAGACCACCTGGCTGCATGCCAGTGAGCCCCTTCCCCTTCGTCCATCTCCTAAGGTAGGGAGAGAGGATGAGCAACCCCTCAAAAAGAGATATCATAGTCTGCACAACAAACAAGAAGGGGTAGGAGGGAGAAACCTATGGACATACCCCCTCACCCCAATATGGGTACCTCCAAAATCCAATGCCCCAGAGTACACAAGCAGGCCCATAATCCCTGCAGTGCCTACAAGTACCCTTTGACCAAAAGAGGTGATGAGACCCCCAGACGCAAAGTCCCGAGCCATGAGGTACAGCCCTAGTGCGACTCACACCCAGGCAAGAGCAAGGCGACTGACTGTCGCAGCCTCTTCCTGGGCTAGATAATGAAAACCAGAGAGGTGCTGCACAAGCGGGGATGGTGCTATACAGGCCATGAGGGGCAGAGCCAAGCCCAAGCGGGTTCCTGGTGTGAGGAGGGGCGCACTCACCCTTCCAAAAGATGACACCTCAGCAGTCCCCCCCATACATCCCAAACCAATAGGGAGTGCATTAGCAACTCACATTCCTCTCCTCTGGACACACTCACGCTTCGGGTCAAAGCCACAGGCCAGCATACCACCACATGGCCAGAACACCAACCAAAGGAGATCACACGCCACAGCCCTCTAGTATTATATTGCACCCCGGCAGTTCACAAGCCACACCATTATCCACACCATCCCAATCCCAACTCTATTCCCACTATCATTAAGCCCCCCAATCGACTGCAGGACCTGAAAAATTACAACCATGAGGTCCAGCATGTAACAAACCAATAAATGAAATTCTGCTGCTATACCCCATAATCGCATAAAGCGAAGGACTAACAAACCATGATGAAGCCAACTCGAACAGTAAAGGTAGAACAGCCATACCAGATAGCCACTATTCGCTCATCACTAGTATCAACAATAAAAGAAAAGCTTACTCAAAGGTTCTGGAGAAGCCAGTTCCCAGTCCACTGACTAGCACTCTGCATCCCCAAAAGAGATATGTGGTGGTCAGGGAAAATAACTTAGTGAAGCAGCTAAAAAGCAGTCACTTCAAGCTGTGCCATAGGGTGGGAGCTGAAAGGCCCTCCTCCACCATCTCAGTCAGTCCACAGTGTCCTCATAAGTCGTCTTTGCCAAATCTGTTGGCCAGAGAGATTGGTCGTCTGGGTGGGGTCCCACAAGAGATGAGTCTTTCTTCCTCCAAGGTGGCAGTGGTGGTGGTGGAGATCACCGGCCTCTCCCAGTTCTGGGAGTACTCCAGATAGGTCAGGCAGCTGGTAATCATGCAAAAAATGCAGGGCCTCTGCCAAGCTAAGGAAGGACTGGGTCTGGGAACTCATTTTAATCTGAAGAGTCGCAGGGGGTATAAGAAAACACACCAGGCTCTGTTTATGAGCCTGATCCCTCACCCCATTGAAGGCCTTATGATATTCCAGGACTCTTTTGGAGTAATCCTGATGAAAAAACAAACTGGAGCCCCAGAATCGAATATCCTTAACAACCCCGGCATCCTTCAAAATCCTGTCCTGATCCTGGTACCGGAGTAGTTTAAACACCACGGGACGAGGGTGGGTGAGAGTGTCATTGGGGGGGGGCCTGTAGGCACACGATAAGCCATTTCTATTTCCACTGTTGAGCTGGGGTGCCAGTTTAGCCAAAGAGGGAGATTCCTTTGCAAAAATAGAAACATGCCAGGCTCCTCAGCTGCCTCTGGTAACCCAAAGAGCCGAATATTATTACGGCGATGCCTTGTCTCGAGGTCGTCAATCTTCTCCCACATCAAGGAAACCTCCCTTTCAACAGTACTCAACCGTTGCTCTGCTGGGCCTGCCCAATCCTCTAAATGACCGATACGACCTTCAGCATGCTCTACTTGGTGCCCCATCGCTTCGATCGAGACTCGGACTGCTGTCAGTTGAACTGTAATGTGGTTCAAATCCGTCCGGATGCCTCCCATAAAACTTTTAATTTCACCTAGTTCCTGGGATAAAAGCCCAAACTCTGACTCCTTTTCGAGCTACGTATCTGGTCCCAGAGCAGAAAGCTTATCAGGTGGAGATGGAGAAGCTGTAACCTTATATTTTTTCTTTGCCCTGGCTCCCGATTTCTCTTATTCCGGTTTCAAGGCCATACTACCAAATATTCCAAAGGACCAAGCGATTGGTTCTACACAGAAGGTAGGAGAAATAATTAATATTTAATTCCAAGGGGACGGAGCTCAGCAGACTTGCTCCTCTTAGCAGGCAGACATCACATGACCCCCCCGGAGTTAGCATATTAAATCTGCCCCCTCCCGACTTTGTTCCCCTCCTGTACTTGCATCTCCCTTGGAGTTAGAATATTAAATCTACTCCCCTCCCAACTCCCCCAACCCTTCTCCAAGTGCTGTGCCTGACTTTGCGCCGTTTGTGTTTTTCTGCTGGGTGTCATCCTATTCGCTGTTTTCCTGTTCGGCATTCTGCTGGTCGCTGTTGTCCTTGGCGCTAAATTTCTTTCGCTGATTTTGTACTTGCTGTTTTTTTTTTCCCACTGTTATGACATGGAACCCCTTCCTCCTGCCAATGTCCAACCTGAATCACACTGTGCAGTGGTCCCTCCCACCCAAGGGCTCCTCAACCTGGATGTACTGTATGTGGTCTCCATTTGACAGTACCAGATCAAAGACTGTCCATTTCCTAGTAGGTACTGTGATACCCTAAGTCAGGAATCCACTCTGTACTGCATCTAGGATTACCTGACTCCTGGCACATTTCATGGTGAGGATCTTCCAATCTACCATAGACAAGTTAAAGTCCCCCACAATTTCCACCTCTCCCTTCCTCGTAGCCACCCTAATCACAGAACCCAGTTACCTGTCCCGTTCCTTGTCCTGGCTAGGTGATCTGTAAACCACCCCCAGTCTTACCTTCTTCCCCCTAGTGGACTATAACTGCACCCGCAACACCTCTGCATTCCCCTCATCTGACTGTTCCTTCTTGCACGTTATTTCATCCCTTATATATATCACTACCTCCCTTCCCTACTCTCCTCTCCTTTCTGTACAGTTTATACCCAGGGTTCGAGATGTCCCAGTCATAGTTAGGAGTAGCCCATGTTTTAGTGATCACCTCAATGTCTACCCTCATTTTTGCCAGCAGCACCTGCAGGTCATCCATCTTGTTACCAATTCTTTGTGCATCTGTAACTGCAGGAGAGAGCGAGTGCAGAGCGAGCGAGTTGGCAGCTTCAAAAACGTAGACTCAAGCATGAGTGTGTATTGCTGCTATAGCAACACACACTCACGCTTGAGTCTGCATTTCTGAAGCTGCTAACTGGCTCACTCTGTACTTGCTCTCGTCTCTCTACAGTCAGCAGCTTCTTTAAACAAAGCTGAATAGAGTTAGCTTAGAAAACACAGTTTTCTTAAATTCTTAACACAGACTGCCTTTTTTCAAATCTCGGCCAGCATGTTAGTTACCGCAACTGACACCGCTCTGTCATGCTACATTAGAAGAACAAGGAAAATGAAAGTGGTTCTTCAAGAACAGAGTCTGAAAGTAGCAAGATCAACCAGATACGTTTTTTGAATGAGTGTTTAAAATTTATGGCAGGATCAACCAGATGTCAGGGCCGCATGGGGGGGGGGGACCGCAGGTTATACAGCGAGAGCAGTGCAGCAGGTTGCCTTTGTTAGAGTCACCCGATTTAAGCAAAAATACTTTCACATTCATCAGGATAATGTATAGGAACACTGAAGATATCGCCATGATGTACAGGAACATGGGGATATCACTATGACTTATAGGAACATGGGGATATCACTATGATGTACAGGAAAATGGAGATATCACTATGACTTATAGGAATGTGGAGATATCACTATGATGTACAGGAACATGGAGCTATCACTATGACTTATAGGAACATGGAGACGTCACTATGACTTATAGGAATGTGGAGATATCACTATGATGTACAGGAAAATGGAGCTATCACTATGACTTATAGGAACATGGAGACGTCACTATGACTTATAGGAATGTGGAGATATCACTATGATGTACAGGAACATGGAGATATCACTATGACTTATAGGAACATGGAGACATCACTATGACTTATAGGAATGTGGAGATATCACTATGATGTACAGGAACATGGAGATATCACTATGACTTATAGGAACTTGGAGATATCACTATGACGTATAGGAACATGGAGATATCACTATGATGTACAGGAGCATGGAGATATCACTATGACTTATAGGAACGTGGAGATATCACTATGACTTATTGGAACATGGAGATATCACTATGATGTACAGGAAAATGGAGATATCACTATGACTTATAGGAACATTGAGATATCACTGTGATATACAGGAACGTGGAGATACATGGAGATATCACTATGACATATAGGAATGTGGAGATATCACTATGACTTATAGGAACACTTAGATATCACTATGATATACAGGAACATGGAGATACATGGAGATATCACTATGACATACAGGAACATGGAGATATCACTGTGACGTATAGGAACATGGAGATGATAGTAATATCACCACTGCATGCCTGACATAGTACTTTTTATCTTTGCAGATAGCCCAAAACATATGTTGTATAAACATATTTATTTAATCTTAACTATGGGTCTTGGTGATATTTTTAAAACTGTATTTATTTGTAACCTGTCATCACGTGGGATGTCCTGGGTAAACAAATAAACACAATGTACAGAGTTACTTCAGAGTTAGCTCTCCCCCACCTGAGCTCTGTAAACGTTATGCAGTGTTTATTCAATTTCACTTTGTAGATCAATGCATTTGACTCTGACATAACAAGTTGCTGCGCTGATGGCTCTCCCCTTACTGCAGTTGATTCTTTTAAATACCTTGGCATCACTCCGGACCCAGCCTTTGATTTTAGTCTGCACATATCAGCAACCTGCAAGTCTGTTAATTTGAAGCTAGGACTTGCTTGCAAACTCAGGCGTGCCCTGACTCCAGCTGCTAGGCTGGCTATAGCTCAGGGAGTTTTTTTGCCTGTCTGTGCCTATGGTCTGGTACCTTAACCTGAGGTAAATACATGTAATACAAGCATTTGTCAATGCTGAATGTTTGCTTGCTGGCACCAGCAGTGCAAGTGCAGGAGTTAGATGCAGTATAGGAATGGCAGTGATGTATTGAACTGACACCAACTCCACCCCCACCCTGCAGGCTTTGGGGTGTGCCTTTGGGTCATCATCCATAGCGGTCACGACATTTCACCTCACCCTACCCTGCAGACACTGACAAGTGTTGAGGTGTGTCTTGGGGTGTTTGGGCTTTACACTTACCTCATTCCATAAGAAAATATGCTGAAATGGGTCCAGTATAGGAGAATGGTGTGAACTCTGGGGCCAAAGAGTCCAAGGTGCACCTCGATGCCTGTCACTGGCTTCAGGGGGGTTGGGGTGGAATGGCGTGAGCATTACTGTCAACAATTCCAAGTTACACCCCTGATGCCTGTCAGTCCCTACAGGGTAGGGCGGACGCCTGTCAGACCCTACAGGGTAGGGCGTTATGGTCAGAAACCCTAAGGCCCTGGGCATGTCTTGATATTTTCACTCTTAAGTTTTCAACATGGGCTTTTTGTGACCCCACCACATGAACACTGACACTGTCAGTTTGTTAGCCGAAAGGTGATTTTGCACAGTGACTGCACCATTAACGACACAGGTGCGAAAACACATTTCCCACATGATGTGAAAAAGGACAGCTGTACTGTTCATGAGGAGGTGTAAAAATGGTAATGTTGAAAATCTGGAGTGAAAATATAAAAAAATATGAAGTCCTGGCGTGCATAGAAACTGTCAACACACACCCTAATGCAATTATTTGGAGATTTTTCACCAGATTTTCAATATAGGCATTTGGGACCTCTGCTCATGAACAGTATCACTGTGATTTTTCTTGATCTGTCCTGAACACTGATTTCCCACAGTGAGTCACGCGATTCTGAGCCGGAAGTGCAAAAACACATTTTAGCCAGGATGTGAAAAATGACAGCTGTACTGTTCATAAGAAAGGGTGAAAAATGCCAATATTGAAAATCTGGAGTGAAAATATTAAAAATTCATGAATTTGCGAGTGTGCGTGGAAACTATGCAACGCACGCTCGTAACACAGTCATTTTTCGGAATGTTTTCACCAAATTTGCAACATAGGCTTTTTGAGAGCCCACCTCATGAACAGTGACACTGTCATTTTGTTAATCGGTCCCGAAAGGTGATTCCACGCAGTGACCATGAAATCACCATTCGGGACAGAATAACCAAATGATAGTCACTGAATTCATGAGATGGGGTGCCAAGAACCCCATGTTGAAAATTTGGTGCAAAAATTAGAAAAAATTACCGATATATGCACCAAAGTTGAAAAAACCCTATTCATGCCATTATACAGCTTACCGGCATTTCTTCAGTTTGAGTTTGGCTTTGAAGAGTGCAGACGTGTTCCCGCTCCACCGAAGAGCGTCGCATCAGCTTCTGGAGGTAAGTATGGTGTGAGGGTGTGTGTGGGGAGGTGGGATATGCAGAGGGTGGGTGCAGGTTGGGATAGGGGGGCAAGAGAGTCAACAAGGGACTGTTTTCTTTTGTTACAGGTTTTTTTTTTTTTACATGGACGACGTGGGACTTTTGCAACACTGGGGCGGGCTCCCAGCGTGGCACCTGGAAGTTTTGGGGGGGGCAGTGGAGCCAGCAGGTTGGGCATCCCCATTGGCTGACAGAGTGGGGAGGCACATGAGGATGCTGGACTTCTGCTAGCTGGGTGGGCTCCCAGTGTGGCACCTGAAGTTTGTTTTTGGGGAGGAGGCACGGAGCCGACGGGATTGGGCACCCCGACGGACATACAGTGTGGCGGGGGTAGTGTGCATGAGCTGAGGGGATTGTGCACCCCTCCGCACAACGCAAAGGGGGCGATGTTATAACTACTACTACAATCAGCGGTGGTGATGTGGAGGCAATCTGTATAGTGCTGACGGAGGGCAGCATGCAATTGCCTTCACATGTTACCACCACTGATTATAGCAGTCATTTGCTTTCAATTGTACGCCACTGCAATCTGAACTGCTGTCATAGACAGCTGGGACATTCATTGGTGCAGTGCGGCCGTGCCTGCAGAAATGCTGAGGGCATTGGAAGCGGGGGTGCCACACCTACAAAAATTCGTATGGTAGCACTATGTTTCAAACAACATGAAGTCTTGCTGTATTCAGACATAATGCAGTTAGCCCCAGCACTTGAACTGCCCCGGAAAGGAAAGAGTTAACTCTATGCAGAAGAATAAAACGTTGAGCTCGAGCTCGGTTTTCAAACCTCTGTCTGTGGTACTTCCCAATGTAACAAATCGAGATTCTTTACTCCGCCTAACAGTGAAGAGTCAAACAGAATTTCCTCTGCTCGGTTAGATTAAAGTAAAGCATTCGGTTTAAACCGCATACTTTTTGTTATTTTGGATTTCCAGCCTCTGTCTATGGTACAGGTAGTGTGTAGATAGGTAGTGACTGTGTTTTATTTTCCTGAAAAAGTGGAAATTGTTCTTTTCCTCTGTTCTTTCCGGTCGGTCCGGTTTGGAACTGACCTTGTTACATTCTGTTTTATTTTTAATTTTATTTCTGGGATTAGAGTGGTGTTCTGGTACCGATCAGTTTCAAAAGAACCAGACCTTTTGTAGGTTCTTTTAAAAAGCCCGTGACACGGTTTGTAACCGATTGATTGTTGTATTACCTGGCTTAAAAGCTGCAGTAGGGTAATTTGTTAGGTTGGCCATGTCTAAGAAACCCAAGAAGAAAAGCGGTCCCACTGGGTTTCAACACTGTACTGAGTGTGGGGAGGTCTTTGCTAAGGCTGACCCCCACCTCATCTGTGTTTATTGTATGGGGTTTGACCACCTGAAGTCAGACTGCCAAATCTGTAAAAACTTTCCTAAATCCACTCTAGATGAAAGACTGAGTAGGCTGAAGGAAAGGGAGGCCGAGAAGTCCGTAGATCTGGATGGCCAGCCCGGTTCGGTTGTGGACGAACCTTAGGAGGTGCCTATTGACCTAGGCGATACCTCCTCAGGCAAAAGGAAAGCCGATCCTGAGGGGTCAGTTCCATCAAAGAAGAAGCGTAAGTTTGCCGGTACGGATCCTGTATCGCACTTTCCAACTGCGGACAAAATAGCCAAAGCGATTAGCATTGTTCAATCGCTTAGACCGGTTCCGTCCAAACCGGTACCACCGGTTAGGCGGTCGGTTCAGTCAGATCCGTCTCCTCCAGATTATGATCCAAATGCTTATTATGAGGAGTGGGAGGGAGACAAAGATGATGATGACGATGACCGGGGGATCTGGATGTGCCCATTGAACCGGACATCTCCCCAGACAGGCCATCAGGTGTCTCACCTCTCAGGCTCTCTGAGTCCCCTTCACATTTTTTGTTCTACAAAAAGGTGGCAGAAACCTAGCAGCTTCCCTTGGTTGAAGCTGCAGAGGAGGATGAAGAGCCTGATTTTGTGGAAATGATGGACATCCCAGAGTCCAAAAGGCTGTCTATCCCTCTTCATAAATCCTTGGGGAAACAGACACACTAAATTTTACAAATCCCAAATTCAGTACCTCCTGTGGATAAGAGAATGGACAGGAGGTATTTGTTATCAGGCTCAGCTGTGGAGTTCCTTTATAGTCATTGCGGCCATGTTGGGGTGGTGCAGGCTGCAGCCTGTGACAGGGCTAACATTCCTTTGGCTTCACACCCCCCCCGGATAAGGACTCCAGGAAAGTGGATGCCATGGCCAAAAAACATTATTTGGCATCCTCTTTGGGACTCAGGCAGGCTACTTATATGGCCTACGCAGCCAGGTACAAGAAATCCAGATGGGATACGGTTCTGGAATTGGCTAAACAGGCCTCTCCCCAGCTAGCCAAGGAGCTGGAGGAGGTGGCTGCTGATGGAATTGAGGCATCCAAAATGCAATTTCATGTTGCTGTGGACTCCAATGATGCGGGCATCTAGAGAGTCATGGCTACATCTGAAGTCTCTCTCAGAAGACATGCTTGGCTCAGATGTACTAGCCTTTCACAGGACACGCAGACTAAGGCTATGGGATTTTCCTGTAGTAGGTAACTCTCTGTTTGGGGAGCAGACAGAGGCTTGCATGAAGAAAATGGATGAATACAGGACCACGTACAGAAGTGCACAGGCCAAGGGAAGGCAAGCCACTCTGCACAAGCAGCAGTCTAGGGGCAGGGGCAGGCCCTTTCAAAGGCCTTTTTAACCAAGCCTAGGCCTCCTCTCCCTTCCCATAGAGGGGTTCTTCAGAGGGAGGGGCAGGAGGGGGATGAGCAAGGCTGCTCCCTCCTCCTCTCAGCCTAAGGCTCCTGCCAAGCAGACACCCTGATATGTCAGCCTGGGTTGACTCCCCATTTCCAGTAGGAGGCAGGCTGGCTTACTACTTCCAGGCCTGGAAGTCTGTGACCTGTGATTGCAAATTTTTTTACTGTAAGTATTACTTGAGCAACCACTCCCGTCGTCACAGGGCAAAAACCACACTACTGGGTTTTGTCTTAACGTCGCTTTATTTGATTAAATATTTTACACATGCATGTGGGACTTTTACAAAGGAGATAGTCCCCGATTACAATTTACAGCAGCTTTTTATAAGCTAGATTTTGCACTTTTTATTTTGAAAAATACCAACATTTTAGTATGAGCCAATTATAAAACAGCATAACAAGTTTTTAGCAATGTAACAGAAAAAAACATATTGATATGCATGAGGTACTTTTTCACTTGCTTATTTTATTTTTTTTTTCATTACTGCTTGATACATATGCCTGGGTCAAGCTGACTTGAGAGAGACAATGAGTTTTACTCACACCATAGCAACGATAGCTTGCCTTTAATGCTACTCACGTGTTGTTAGTATTATTATATTTGCCCAGGCATGCTCCTATATTTTATATATATTTTGTCCAAACTCTGCTATTTAGGCTGGTACAACCAGTTTTGCTCAGTTTATTTAGTTTTTGTTTTTAAATGTACCTATAACTCCTCAGTACAAATTTTATAACCCTTAAAAAAGAAAAACATGAACTCCAGAAATGTCTACTACATTCATTATTACTTTGTTACAGCATGGCTTTTAAAGCAAGCATAACTTTAAGGCATATTATAGCAAATATAGCTTCAGGATATAAAAAGAAACATATATAAAAATTCCCTCACACTCTCCCCCCTTTTGATACTATGCATTAACTAGCCGATTTGTTTTTACTTTTTTTTACTTTTATGGTTAGCCAACTACATATTGTTGATAAAAGTTTGGTCACTGATTACTAAAACTTTGGCCACTGACCACTGTTAATAATTTTTACCCTGAAGATAGGAGGCCCCTGAGGGACTCGAACATTTACAAAAAATTGAACTGAAGGTTACAAAAAAAAAACTAAACATTTTTACTTTTAGACTGTTAGACTAGGTGAAAAGGTATATGATTTAAAACTGGTTGCCAGCATACAGATAGTCAAGGCATTTATAAAAAGCATTTTGTTTTGGAGTTGGCACAGGGGTGGTTACAGACGAACACAAATTGTAGAGTTTGAAAACATAATACAGAATTGAGGATGTCAACACCACAATTGAAATATGTGAAAAAATGCTAACATGTGACACCACATATAAACACAATATAACATAACAATTTTGTTGATGAAAAGAGTTTATAGAATTTACTTTGAGAGTGAATAAGGTAGATGCTACTTTGTGTTGAGGTGTGGCACACCCTTGGAGCTTGATTGAAGAATTTATTGATAATGTCTTTTGACAGATAAGTCCTTATGAAACATAACAGTCTATGAAATTAACAGTTTATAAGTTTATATAAGTATTTACAGGTTGATGTTGTTACAGTACAGATGAAATGTCATTTGCAGAATGGTGGTAACCCCACAAGGCATATGGGGCAATGCAGACAGTAATTTAAAAACAAAACACCAGCATAGTAGAAAAGTCAGTGTTTATTTTGCTGGCTGCAGGTTGGGATGGCAGGCACACTGGCCAGGGCTGCATTAGACTGTGCATTGAGTAGCCACACACACACTCACTGGCATGACATTTGTTTTGTCGTAGTTGATTACACTCCAGCATAAAGATTAACAGTCTATAAAAAGGTAATAAACCATTAAGAACACAGTCCATAACAAAGCAATAGGGTTGTAGAAAGTACCAGCCATGTTTGGAACAAGCGGCAGCGAAGAAAATGGATGTATTGCTTGAAGGTCAATTGAAGCAGAATTTATTTGCTGGAGTTGGGGAGTGCCCCTTTTTTAGACTTAACTTTACAGTAAGCAGAAACAATAAGCTTGATTGCAGAGTCTGAACTGACTGGACCTTTTTTAGTTGATTTAAAGTTTTACAAATAGGTGTAATTTTGCTGAAAACATTACACTTGCAGAGGTAAATAATAACGGATTTATGCAATAGTCCTTATTAGGAACCAGTCAGGCACAAAGATGGTGATAATATTAAAACTGTGGCAGTTGTTTTTTTTTTTAAGGAAAAAGATGAAGGTCTTGGCAACTTAGATGAAAGTATTACTGCTGTTGAACGTGGAGATTTTATGTGTGCCACACCTTGGAAACCTGCAAACTTGCAAAGTGTGTTAGACACTGAATTAAAAAACACATAAATAACAATTTTTTAAACCATTAACTTTTTGTTTTGTAAAGAGTGGTGTGACAGAGCCTAAATTTTGGCAATTAGAAAGAGAAAAAATAAAAATTGGACATAAACCGCACACCTGGGGGTGCAGGCCAAGGTTTAATTATACCATTTGACCATTTGTAAATTATGACAGTGTTATGGTTACTTCCTGCTTTTAAATTACAGAAGCAGTTATGACAGTGATGAACATTATTTTTTTGTCTGTTGCAAGCAGGCCTGACTTATAAAATTTTGTAATGTTACAATACATAGATACATAGACACATAGACAGTGTCAGCAGATAAGGGCCTATGGCCCACCCAGTCTGCCCATTTGAGCTTGTAAGTTTAGTTTGTTTTTTTAGAAGTCTGTTTTTCCTTACCCCTGACCTCTAGAATTTCTTTATGTCTATTTTATGCATTTTTAAATTTTGTGATTGTTTTAGCCCCCACCACTTTTTTTGGCAGGGTGTTTCACTTGTCCACCACCTGTTTTGTGAAGAAATTTTTTTTTATGTTTCCTCTGAATCGTCCTCCCTCCAACTTTATTTATGATTTTTAGTCCTAGAACATTTTTTTCACTTAAAAATAGTGTTTTTTTGCACTCTGTTTTTTTTTTTTTGTAAGATACTTGTATGTCTCTTATTATATTCCCTCTCTCCCTCCTCTCCTCCAGGGAGTACATGTTTAGTTTTTTTAACTTGTCTTTATAGGACTTGTGATGCAATCCATTTCTGCACCATTTTCACCCCTTGTACTCCCTTTAGACCCATTACCCCCCTCTTTTTCAGTAAAGACTGAGCAGAAATACCTGTTTAGTATGTCAGCTTTACTGCTATCATTTTCACATGACTCCCATTTTCCCCCTTTAGTCTCACTATCCCTCCCTTTGTCTTTTTTTTTTTACTTATGTACCTGTAAAAGGTTTTGTCCCCTTTAACCACTGATTTTGCAATGTGTTTTTTTGTCTGAGCTTTGGCTTCCCTTAACTGACTTCTGCCTCCCTTTGTTTTTTTTGGTACTTTTTCCTATTCCCTTTTGCCTGTGTCTTTTTGAATTGCCTGAATGCTATTTTTTTGGCTTTTACTTTTTTTGCTACCTTTTTGGAAAACCATAATGGTCTCCTCTTTCTTTTTTTTTGCTAACTTGCTTAATGCAGTTACACGCTTCAAACATATTGTTCATAACAATATGCCTTTTACACAATGCAATTAGTGGGACAAATACATATGTTGTTGGTCTATGCCAATTTAATAACAGTGCCTATTGCACCTGTGACAAGTGAAAAGGTCTCACCTTTTTTACCTCTATAGTGAACACTCCAAAGTACTGAGTGGGAGTAGGCTTGAAGCATAGGTTTGGGTACAATTTAAATTTTGCATATTATAATTGTTAACATTTAAAATGACAAAACCAACATAAGTAGCACTCATTTTTTAAGGGGACTTGTGAGTAATAAGACAAGCAGAGCATTAATTTTACTTTTGGTTTTCTTTGGAACATATTGAGAATAGGTGGCCCCAGGATTTAGGTTAGGTATGAGCATTAAAAAACGTTATACATGTGGGAACACTTTTTGAATACACACATGATACAGTGTAGCAAGATGTATATTAAAACATTATAACATAAACATGAAACATAAACATGTTTGTAATAGAACAATTTTAGTATTGAGCATAATGCATAAAATACATTTTAAACAACACATATAGACTGTAAACTTAGCTTAGAGTCCAGAAATGTTAGAGTACTGGAATTTACTGGTTGAAAAAATGCATTCATTGCTGTAAGGCAATGACAAAAGTTGTTTTGCATTTGTTTTAACAGGATAAGAAAGCTGAAAAGACAATTAAAAGAATGAATATGTGTGGACATACATACACAACTTCACCCTCCAGCATAACTGATTATTTGCTGAGGGCAGAAACCCTTGTACCAATAATAGGTGTGAGATTTAACTGTTTGCACTAGAAAAAGCAGAAGGGCTTGGGCTGGGTTATGCTGTTAAAATACTTTGGGTCTTTTTTTAAACCTGTAAATAAGAAACAATTATTGGCAAATATACATTTTCTTTATTTACCCCTTTGGGGGACTAGTGATGTATTTTGCAACCTTTGTGGGTACTACACTGGAAGGGATAGAGGAAGGGTAGCTCCCTCCCCAAACTCCTACTGGTGGAAGAGACAGCTCGAAGTGAAAGAGACAGCTTGAATACTGTAGCAATAAAAAGGTTAGCTGTGGATGGTGACATGATTCCCACCTACTACACTTTAACAAGATAATATTACAATTAGTTTAGTAAGTTTTATACCTTACTATAAAGATGGGGAACTTTTTTTTTTCTAGAAGAAAGAGAAGAAACACAGACAAACAACAAAAACAAACACACACCAGTTTAAAAATAAAACAAGATTATTTCTATAGGATAAAAGAAGCCAAGCGTCCCTTGGTTCCCTTATTTTAAGCATGACAAAATGTCAGCTGAGTTTATATAAAAAAAAATTCAGATTGATGGTAATACCGTACGTATGTATTTTTTAGAATGCATTTCAAAAAGACATAAAAAATGATTACACTATGGTCACACATAAAAACAAAAGCCATTGTCTTTAACGGTAGATGGTAAACTCTCAAAAACAGCTGTATAGTCCTTTTTAAAAGTGTAATATATATATATAAAAAAATATGGGAGATGATGAATAATTTTCCCTTTTAGCTGGAGTATTGCCTGTGTTGGCTGTAAGTCGAAGCAGTGAGATGAGAAGAAAAGTTTGTTTTCTTCACTGTAGATACTAGTTTTGCAATAAAAGTCAAATTACATGGTTTACTCTTGGTGTGCTTTTATGAAAACATACATTTTGTTTGAAAAGTTGTGCTTTAGGTATGGAATACACATTAAGTTTGAACTGGTAGTAACATAAAATGTTGAAACACAGGAAGGTCAAATAACTTGCAAAAGGTCACAGTGTGCATGCAAGGGTCGTTTAAACCCAGTTATTTATTTTTTTTTTAGTGTCCTTGAACACTACTGATATTAAATATTTTTACAATAAAACTGCTGGCCAAGACAGTACACACACATACACATACACAAAAAGAAATACTTAACACAAAATAAGACTGACATTGTTTCACACCAATTTGCTGAGGTAATGCCCATAGTTTTATTAGAAAACTGTACATGTTTTAGATATATGTGCTGCCTCCCCCTGTCTTGTAACACTGACAATTTTTAAATTAACACATTTATACATATTACTATGCCAAATTTTTTCAGAACAAAACACTTTTTAAACAGATTTTAACTCCGTTAAAACGCAGCACAACATATTATTTGTAAGTGAACACATTTTGTATAACATGGTTACACCTTTTGGCACATAGCCAAAATATGGCACCCTGCCATTTTGCAAAAAGTTTTTGGTTATAACTAGAAGTCCATTTATAGCTGTTAACACATTACATTTTCACCTAGCAGTGGCTTGGCACATTGCTTGCAAACTACAAATTTTTCTGCACATTGCGATTTATATGACGTCATAACTCTTCACCATTAACACTACTTGCTCCAATCCAACAACTACAAACAAAAGTTTTTTACTGACCCTATTTAGGCAGCACAAATGTTCCATTAAAAATAAAGCCAATTAAAACAGTCAGCTATGAGGCAAGGAAGCTTCTTTTTTTTTTTTTTTTTTTATTGTAACATGTTGTGCACTGAAGGCAGTCAATTCTATTTCACAACCTTGACAACAGAACATAATTACAAAACACAGATATAAGCTAGAAAATATGCACGAGAAAGACGGAGCATTACTTTGTTTAGTATATGTATTACAGAAATAAAACAGATAGACATAAAACAACTTTGAATAAAAAAATTTAGACTTACCCGGTGCCAAGGTATTTTTCTTTTTTTTTCCCGATACACTAGTCTGAGTAAGAAAACTGACTGCAGGACCTTTATGATAATTTCCAAACACTGCAGCTATTAACCCTTTTAAAGGTTTTATTTTGGCCATTTTAGTAAACTGCCAAACCAAGTCTTTTTTCAGAGCTCTGGTTTGCAGTTTAAAAAAAAAATCTTTAACAGTACTAGGTTGAGATCCATTTGGTAGAGGTCCCCAGTACTTGGGTTTGGGATCAAATGTTTTAGCCTCTATAGGAGGCAAAGGAACTTGAAATTGATACTGAAAAATTTGAAACTACACAGATAGGCAACATGGGGGGGGTAGGATTTTCAAATTATTCCGTCTGTAGTCACCTACTGTGCGTACATTTACAGTAGTTTATTTTTTTTTCTCTAGATGTTGCTTATTTAACGTTACTTAATTAGCCACTGCTTTTCTCCTAAAAGCAGCCTGAACTGTGAAAGCCATTATTGGCTCTAACAGTATATACTTGCAGCAAGCACAAATTACAAGTACAAAGGGCAGTGCAGTTGCCTTGTAATTTGTTTGGTCAAACTTGTCAAACATATTTTGGCCGGTCCAGATAATACTAACTCTGGACCCAGCTATTTTTTTTTTCCCTTGTTTCCCAGTATTATTTAGGCCTCGTCCTTTATAGTGCACACTCCAAGGTACGCTTGGTACTTACAGTGATGATGAGTGTCGCCGCCCTAGCGCCACGCCCTGATGGGGTTCCACAAAATGTCCTTTTTTTGTCCAAGGGAAACAACCCGATCATGAGGTGACACGGACTGAAGAACTCATCCTGCCGACTACGCCAAAACTGTGATCGCAAATTTTCTCACTGTAAGTATTACTTGAGCAACCACTCCCGTCGTCACAGGGCAAAAACCACACCACTGGGTTTTGTCTTAACGTCGCTTTATTTGATCAAATATCTCACACATGCATGTGGGACTTCTACAAAGGAGATAGTCCCCGATTACAATTTACAGCAGCTTTTTATAAACTAGATTTTGCACTTCTTATTTTGAAAAATACCAACATTTCAGTATGAGCCAATCATAAAACAGCATAACAAGTTTTCAGCAATGTAACAGAAAAAAACACATTGATATGCATGAGGTACTTTTCCACTTGCTTATTTCATTTCTTTCCCATTACTGCTTGATACATATGCCTGGGTCAAGCTGACCTGAGAGAGACAATGAGTTTCACTCACACCATAGCAACGTACAGCTTGCCTTTAATGCCACTACGTGTTGTTATTATTATTATATTTTGCCCAGGCATGCTCCTATCTCTATATTTTGTCCAAGCCTGTTATTTAGGCTGGTACAACCAGTTCTGCTCAGTTTTATCTAGCTTTCTGTTTTCCCAAATGTACCTCAAGTAACCTCAGTACAAATTCTATAACCCTTAAAAAGAAAACATGAACTCAGAAATGTCTACTACATTCATTATTACTTTGTTACAGCATGGCTTTTAAAGCAAGCATAACTTTAAGGCATATTATAGCAAATATAGCTTCAGGATATAAAAAGAAACATATATAAAAATTCCCTCACAGACCTCAGACAAGTGGGTCCTGGAAGTAGTAAGCCAGGGACTGGCCCTCAGCTTCAAAAGATTTCCAAAAAAGAGGGCCAAGTCTTTTCCACCTGCTTCAATCTCAGAAACCCTTGCCCTAGAGGCAGAGGTTTCCTCTCTCCTTGGTCTCAGAGCTATAGAGAAGGTTCCTACTCAGCACAAGGGAAAAGGACTGTACTCCAGGTACTTCCTTACCCCCAAAGAAAACAGGGGAGTGGTGACCCATCCTAGACCTAAGGTGTTTGAGCAAACACATTTCAAAGCCCAAATTCAAAATGGTAGCTCTGGGAATAATCCATCCCTCCCTAAGGTCAGGGGATTGGCTAGCATCCCTGGACCTCAAGGATGCCTACTTCCATATTCCTATCAGGTGCTCCCACAGAAAATACCTAAGGTTCGAGTTTCCTTCGGGCCATTACTAATTCAGAGCCATGCCATTCGGCCTAACATCAGCTCCAAGGCTGTTCACAATGTGCATTGCAGTAGTGGTGGCTTACCTCAGAAGACAGGGTATCACCACCTTCCCGTACCTGGACGACTGGCTCTTAGTGGGTCAGTCACCTTTACAGGTCAAGTCTGCTCTTCAAACTACCCAGGACCTACTCAGCTCTCTGGGGTTTCTTCTCAATCTTCCAAAGTCTTCTGTCCTTGAACCAGTTCAGCTTCTCACCTTTATAGGCATAGAGTTGGACACTGTACAAGCAAAAACCTTCCTTCCCTTGGCAAGGGTGAAGGCCCTAGTGGATCTCGCTTCCTCCTTTCGACCTCAGGTCTCCCACCCAGCAAGACAGTTCCTCCAACTCCTGGGCCACATGGCAGCTTCCACGGCAGTGGTGCAGGGAGCAAGGTTCCAGATGAGGGACATTCAGTTTCAGCTAAGGCCTTTTTGGTCTCAAAAGAAGGATTCACTTACCAAACAGATTCCAGTGACTCAGACTCTGGCCCAAGCTCTCCAGTGGTGGCTGGACCAGGACAACCTCAGACAATGGGGTTCCATTTCTCCCTCAAGTTCCATCAGTAGTTCTAACTACAGATGCTTCTCTCCCAGGGTGGAGAGCCCACCTGGGAGCCCTGACAGCTCAAGGGGTCTGGTCTGCACAGGAGTCTCTCCTTCATATCAAACTCCTGGAACTCAGGGCAATTTTCCTAGCCCTGCAGAGCTTCTTGGATTCAGTCAAGGGCAAGGTGGTCCAAGTCAGAATGGACAACACCACCACAAAGTGGTACATCAGCAAGCAGGGAGGCACTCGGTCCTCGGCCTTGTGCACAGAAGCCATGAAGCTGTGGTCTCTGGCCTATTCTCTTCAGACTTCTCTGGTAGCAGTTCACCTTCCAGGGAAGGACAATGTACTAGCAGGTGCTCTGAGCAGAATTTCACAGGGACATCACGAATGGTTCCTGGATCCTCACATTCTGAAGGTCATCTTCTCCAGGTGGGGCTCTCCAGAGATAAATCTCTTTGCAGCACCGGACAATCATCAACTTCCTCTGTTTTGTTGCAGACCTCCAGTCCTGGGGACGGTTCCCCAGGATGCTCTCATTTTGGACTGGAAGGGCAGGTTTCTCTATGCCTTCCCTCCATTCCCTCTGCTGTTCAGAGTTCTGATCAAGATCAGGACTCAACCTTGCACAGTGATACTGGTGGCTCCAGACTGGGCCAGACAGCCTTGGTATCCTCTACTGCTGTCCTTGTCAGTGTCACGTCCCCTGTCTCTGCCCAGTACATACAATCTCCTGTCCTCCTCCCAGGGGCGGATCTGGTACCCCAATCTCCAGTCTCTCAATCTCAAGGCCTCGCTCTTGAAGAGTTAGAATATGCAGCACTACATCTCTCTCAAGGGGTTCTGGATATTCTGAAGGTCTCCAGCAAACCATCCACTAGAAAAACTTACAACTCCAAATGGAAAAGGTTCAGTATTTGGTGCTGTCAGAAAGGCATCCTGCCTGATTCTGCAGACATTTCCACAATCTTAGACTATCTAGTTCATTTGAATGGTCTAGGCCTTAGGCCTGCCACTCTGAAGGTTCATCTGGCAGCTGTCTCTGCATTCCTCTCAGCAGGGAAAAGCTCTTCCCTGGCATCTCATCCTGTTTTCAGAAAGTTTTTCAAAGGTCTGGTTCACATTAACCCTCCCTTTAGGGAGCCCACTCCGCCTTGGGATCTAAATGTCTGCATAGCGAACCTCTGGCTTCAGCTGACTTGAAGTACTTGACCTGGAAAACTGTGTTCCTGGTAGCTATTACTTCTGCCAGGTGGATTAGTGAGTTACAGGCTCTGTCAGTTGAACCTGACTTCATCTCCCTCCATAGGGACAAAGTGGTCCTAAGAACCAGTAGGAGGTTCTTGCCCAAAGTGGTATTGGATTTTCATCTGAACCAGTCTATATCTCTCCCTGTGTTTTTCACTGACCATTCTTCTTCAGGTGAAAGAAGGTTACACAGTCTGGATGTTAAGAGAGCCCTTAGCTACTATATTGAGCATACTAAGGCACACAGAAATGACTGTCTTCAATTGTTTCTCACTTATGGTGAAGTGGGAAAGGTAAGCCTGCCACTAAAAGAACTATTGTCAGGTGGATTGTTTCTTGTATATAATTCTGTTATGACAAGTTGGGTAGAACACCCCCTTCAGGCCTGAGGGCTCACTCGACTAGGGGTACAGCTGCTTCTCTAGCTGCGGCCAGAGATATACCTTTGTTTTCTTTTTTATACTTCATCTTTATTGAAAGTATTATCAGAATATTACATATCTGTATCAAGCCCTTTGCTTATAAAATATGCACAACAGTTAAGAAATCATATATCTGGGAGTTCGCATTTTCCAGCATAATGATTGCTCCCAGCATTTCCTATAATACACAATAAGATTATAACCAAACAACAAATAGTCAGTTTTAAACTTAAACCAAGTAGCAGTATCATTAGTAAATGAGATTATAAAATCTCTATCATATGTCACATACTACATTGATTAATAATTTAGCTTGTATATTAAGTACAAAGAGGCCTAAGAGACTGTTCGAAACTGGAGTATAGAAGAGCCCAACTGCGTCTCTAAGAAGATTACAAGTTACATATTTGAGGAAAGGAAAAGAGAGAGAGAAAAAAAGGTCACAATTCAACCTATCTTAGGCCTACTTGTCGGTGTTGCAAATAAAATTTAATATGCATAGTAAATGATTACCTCTTTGACTAAGGCCCAGTACCAGCAGAAGTGGGCAAGACAAAGAACGAAAAGAGAAAATTACACCTTTTTTCTCATCTATTGTCACAGTACTTGGTACCAGAAGGGTGCTGAACTACCAAAAGACAGAATCTGTTTATTTTCTAACCCCTTTCTCCGTTATGTCCCCTAAATAAGTACATCCCATCTAGCCCATCTGTTTGTGAATTGTGGGGTCCTAAGAGCAAGGGAAAAAGTTATTCTTTCAAAGGTTTTTATATTATTGACCAGTTCCTTCCACTCACTCTCGGAGGGAGGATGTGAGACAGCCATTTCTTAGTAATCGCCTTACAAGCAGCAGCAATTAAGATGTTCCAGAGATATTGGGCTTCTCGTCCCCTTACCTCCAAGGGATATAGGCCAAGGATTAAATGTTCCAGTCCCAGAGGGGTCGTGACATTAAAAATCTTTTGCAATTGTTGTTGTATGTTACTCCAATATTGGTTAAGTAGAGGACAGTGCCAGAAGATGTGGGCCTGTGAGGCCTGGGTATCACCACACTTTCGCCAACAGGAGGGTGCAACCTCAGAGTTCCATTTAACCACTTGTTCAGGTGCTCAAAAATATCTGCTCCTGAGTTTCCATAAAAACTCACGCCAACCTGGGGATGAAGAGGAGTACCATGTATTTCTTACTGACTGCAACCATCGTATTTCATTCAGATTTATCCCTAAGTCCTTTCCCCATTTCTCTTTAATATATGTTGTTGAATGTTGTAACTCAATAAGGTAGTTTTTATGTAGCAGGGAGACAGCCCTCCCTCCATTCTCCGTACCCCAGATCTGTTCAAATACCATTGGCTGTGGGGAGTCCCGAGAGTTTAGTAAAGATTTTCAGAGTTGTTTAGTTATGTAATCCCTAAGCTGATAGTAAAATAGAAGATCCCCCTGTCCCCAATGAAATTTTCCCTGCACTTCCTCAAATGATAAAACCTGCTCTCCTTTCATTAATTGCCAGGGTGCTTGGCATCCTTGTTCCTCTTGTCGTTTATACCAAGGGTCTTGGTGAGCCACTATGTGGTGTGAACTAAGAGACCACGCTTGATATTTCCAGAGATATACCTTAGTGGCCCCTCTAACACAACCTCTTTTACATCCCTCGAGAGCAGTTGCAGTGCCCATAAATGGGGGTCATATACTAGAGCATTTTGGGTGAATAGCTGAGTCACCAAAGAGGAGAGCGGGGAATAGCCAGATCAATAGTTTTCCAGTGGGCAAGGTATCTTTGATGTTGCAACAAGAGAGTTACTCTGATCTGAGCTGCCACTCGATACCCCTCCAGGCACGGCACACCATAACCTCATCCTCCCTTGGGAGAATAAGAGTTTGTTTCCTGATTCTGGGACGTTTTCCTAGCCAAATAAATTTATTGTCAAGTGTCTGATTTTTCTTTGGGAATCATATAGGGGACACACTGGAATAGAAAAAGGAATCTAGGCAGGAGATTCATTTTAGTGGTTTGGACTCTTGAATGGAGGGGAAGCTGTAGTAAGGACCATCTCTTGATATCTGCTTGTATTTGTTTTATCAGTGGGGAGTAATTCAACTGGCACAGAAATGAGTTATTAGGTGATAATTTTATACCTAGATATTTCATGGCGGGGAGGTCCAATCTCAAGGGATAACTGTCCCTGAGGGCCTGGGTTGGCATGTAGTTAAAGGTAACTGCCTCAGTTTTATGGGTATTCAAGGAGTACCCAGATAGCGCTGAAAATTCTTTTAGATACTAAAAAAAGGTGTGGGATGGTTGTTTCAGGTTCAGTGATATAAAGCAAGATATCATCTGCATATAAAGCAAGTTTATGTTCCTCTTCGCCTATCCGAATCCCCCTTATATGCACATTTTCTCTAATAGTTTGGTCTAAGGGTTCTAGGTACAATGCAAAAAGGATAGGGGACATAGGACACCCCCTGTCGTGTACCTCTACTCAATTTAAAAAAGGAAGAAATATGACCATTTGCTCTGATGAATCCTTTTGGTGATTTATATATTTTAAAAATGATGTTAATAAATTGGGCAGGGAAACCAAAACTAACAAGCACTGCCCGAAGAAAGGCCCTTGAGACTTTATCAGAAGCCTTTTCAGCATCTAAACTTAAGAGGATAGAGGGTTGATGAGTGAAATTTAAATAATCACTCAAATGGGTGGTTTGCTGGAGGTTATCCTGAGCCTGTCGGTTGGGAATAAATCCAGTCTGGTCTAAATGAATCAGTTGGGGAACCAGTTTCTGTAACCGTCTAGTAAGAACTGACATTAAAAGTTTATAGTCAGTATTTAGAATAGAGATAGGGCGATAAGAGGGACAGAGTGTGGGATTTTTTTCCTTGTTTCAGAATAACTGAAATAATAGCCTGCTCCCAAGAATTTTGGGGGGGGGGGCATATCTTGCATTATCTCATTAAAGACAGTAACAGTGGAACTAATTGTCCTTTAAAGTGTTTATAAAACTCTCCTGGAAGTCCATCTGTACCTGGGCATTTGGCTAATTTCAGGTTCGAGAGTACACCTTGCAGTTCCGAATTGGAGACGGGGGCTGTCAATCCCACTTTAGTCTGTGGAGAGAGGGACGGCAAACAGAGCCGTTTTAAATAATCTTCCATTCTACTGTCTTGTGGAGGTGGGTACGGCATGGTATACAGTGAAGTGCAGAAATCCCTAAATGCTGATACTATCTCAGGGGTCTGACATAATTTTTGTTTAGTATTTGGGTATATCAGGGTAGGTATCAATGCCCTTGCTCTTTGAGATTGTAGCCGTGCCGCCAATAGGCGAACAGATCTGGGGCCTCCCTCAAAATATTTCTGCCTAAGAAAAAGGACCTTCTGCTCCACCTGATAATCTAAAAGCTTGTTAAGTTCTGTTTTAAGTTGAACAACTTTTTTATTTGTTGCCGTCACATATTTGGTTTTGAGTTGCGTTTCACAGGAGTCTATTTCTTTTGTCAAAGCAGTCTTTCTATTTTCCTTCTGCCTTTTCTTATAAGCTGAAATAGAAATAAATTTACCCCGAACTATGGCTTTTATGGTGTCCCAAGGCAATGACGCTGGTGTCTCTGGGGAGGCGTTATCAGCTGCTGCTTGCTTTACAGTGTCTATAATTATCTCCTTCACCTCAGGGTCCTGAAGCAGAGATATATTAAGTCTTAAAAAAGTTCTTTTACTAAAATTTCCAGGGTGAAGCTGACAGAAAATCGGAGCGTGATCCGGCAAGATCCTGTCCGCTATCCAGCTTTCCTTGACCTGTCCAACTGTTTCTGCAGGAAGTAGAAAGTAGTCCAGCCGGGAATGAGACTGGTGGGGGGGCCGAGAAAAAAGTATAGTTTCTCTGATTTCATTGTGTGGCTCTCCACACGTCAACATAGCCTAGTTCAGAAAAGAGTTTAGCAACCTTTTTTATAAGTGACTGATTGCAGCATGTAACCGCAGAGGAAGAGTCCAATACAGAGTTAAGGACTAAATTGAGGTCCCCTCCAATAATCACCCCCCCCCGCCCATTCCTGTAACTTAAAAAAAATCCAATGGTAAACTTGAAACTCTGACCCAGGTGGTACATAAATGGAAGCAAGGGTCAGAATCCGTCCCAAAAAATGGTCTTTGAGAAAAGCAAAACGTCCCTCCCGATCTACCAGCTGCGCTGTCTGCTCAAAGGGGGTTTTAGTAGGAACAAGAACTGCTGCCCCCTTCCTTCGGCCTCTCCCATATGTTGTGCATGCTGTAGTGCAGAATCCCAATTTCACTAATTTTTGATGCTCCTGTGAAGAAAGGTGCATCTCCTGCAGTAAAAGGAAACCGGCATCTGCCTTTTTAAGGAAAGACAATATTTTGCTATGTTTAACAGAGTTAGTTAAACCGTTTACATTAAACGACAAAAAGTTGAGGGCTTAGCCACCATATCTGGGGGTCAAAAGGACTCTTCCTGTGCAGTGCCCCGTATATTATAGTTTCTCTAGCAGAGGCTCTATAGTTAATACCTGATGAAAAATGGCCTAGTACTGTACTTGGAGAAGGACTAGTGAAAAAGATATAGAAAAAAAGACCAAGGAAAAAGAAAGTAGAACCAGAAAAGTCAAAGAAAGGATTTAGTTAAATCTGCAACTATAACTTTACAACAATATTAAAGCTAAAAGCTCCAAACAACAAACACTAGAATAGCCCTTTAATAGAGCTAGGCTTCCAAGGTGGGGGGTCCAGAAACTTAGGATCCCTTACCCTTCCCTTGGTATGCAGGTGAAGGGGAAGGGTAGAAGAGGATAGTGCCCTGAATCTACAGGTCCTCTTCAACAAAGGACTCCAAAGGAGAGGTTTGTAAAAAAGTTGGATCGCCACGTGTCTACTCAAGCAGTAGGTAGTTATAAAAGAGGAGAGTATTTGGTATTGCCGTTTCTCCCCAGGGCACATGTCAAAATTAACAAGCATATTTGCAATATAGAATTTTTCCCATCCACATTGTTAAACTTAGAAGAAGATCAAACACATTAGTCAAATATAAAAAATATACAGTTATAGCGCTGGTTCCCGATATTAGGGTAACCGATCGTAGGCACCATAAAAATTGGTAATTACTATTGGTTTTATTTAAGGTTTGTGAGAGAACCATGGGCACTCCGAGCATTGTGTTTTAAAACAAAATTTTTAAGCTAATTAAGTACCACATACAAAGACTTTTTCCCCAGTCTCTGAGCGTTCTGACCCAAAGAAGCGGAAGAGTGCCTATACCACCTTCTGCCCCGGAGGTTTTGTTACAGTTCTACCACGTTATGAAGTGGTGGAGATCGAAAGAATAATGAAGGAATCCCAGCTATGAAGTGTCCGTATCTCCTTCAACTACCTGGAAATGAAGCATCGATCGCTTGTCTAGTAGATCTCACAGCACGTAGTTGCTCCAGTGCTTCTTGTGCCTTTCTTAGCGGCGGGACGCCTCCACGTCTGTATGCTGTAAGAGACCATATCAAGGAAGAATAACTTTGTTTCAGCAGACGATCCACCTCAAAAACTGGGACTGGTACACCTTTTTCCCGAAGATCTTCCATGGTCTTCCCTGGGTTAAGGTAAAGTTGAGGGCCCCCCTCCCAGTGCACGCGGAGCTTAGCAGGAAATGGAGTTTGATACCTGATGCCTTTTGCTCGGAGTGCTTTCAGGATTGGGATATACAGTTGTCTAGCTTGTACTTCTGGTGCATCGTCGTGATCCAAGGAGATCCTGGACATTAGGTATGTCAGTTCTTTTTTGGCCCATGCCCTCCTGAGGATGTCCTCTTTAATTTTAAACTACTGAGTTTGAATACTATTGAGTGAGGGTGAACTTCTGCCCCAGTGGGTTTGGGGCCTAAAGAACAATGGTCCCTTTCAATAGAGAGAGCGTACTTTGGTGGCAGGTCTAATATATCTTTAAGCAGGTTTTCAATAAACGCTGTCGTAGGAGGTTCCTCAGCACCTTCAGGCAACCCATATAATCTTAGGTAACTGCGTCTCGAACGACCCTCCAAATCAATTCATTTATTTTGGACAGCAGACACATGTTGGAACAGAGCTTCCACCACTGTAGAGAGGTGCTTATTGTTTTCTTCCGCCTCTTTTATTCTCTCCTCAGCCTCCTGTACCTTGGTGTCAATGCTTGAAATCTGTTGTGCCAAGATTGGAATTCTTTTTTTGAATCAGCTCGAGAATCGCGGATTTCCTTCTGAATGGTTTCATATCTAGTATTCGAGAGAAGATCCACCTCGGACTCAGTATCATAGCCCGAGTCCCGTGTGCTGCTCCGTGTACGGCTTGTACTGCGTCCAAAGCTGGTCAGAGGCAGTTTGTCTTGTTCATCCCTTTTCATCAGTGTTCTGAGCGACGAGGATGGTCCTCTGTCCCTTTTGCAATCTTCTTTCGACATGGTGATTATTTTTAGTAAGCAGATACAGGAAAAATTGTCCCTGGGGAACGGAAGCTCACTCTCAAGTTGCTTTCTGCTCCGTGGCCTAATCGGAAGTCAGACATATACCTTTGTTAGAGATCTGTAAAGCAGCCACCTGGAAAACAGTACATACTTTCACCAAGCGTTACTCCCTGGACATCCAGGCTAGGAGTGATGCTAGGTTTGGCACAGCAGTACTGCAGAGCTTCTTCCCAAAGTAGGTTCTGCATTCCCTCCTCCATAGGGAACTGCTTGGTAGTCTGCATTATATCTGAATACAGCAAGACTTCATGTTGTTTGAAGAAAAAGATTACTCAACATAGTAATGTTGTTTCTTCTAATGGAGTCTTTCTGTATTCAGGCTTCCCCCCCCCGCCTTCCCTCTCAGAACCTGGTTTTTGGGAAGTGGGTTGGCAGGTACAGTGTTGCACCTCAGGGGTGTACCTTGTAGCCCCCCTCTTGGGTGGGGTAGATGTTGTTGTTATTTTTTCTGGTGTTTTATACTTAAATATTGTCACTACCTTTCCTTCTTGGGTTCTCAACTTGAGTCTTTTGGGCCCAAAAAGAATCTTTTGCCCTTTGGCTATATGTTGAACAATTTCCATACTATAGTATATTAGTTAGTTTGCTCGTAAGAATCTGATGATTACACTGGGAAGTACCACAGACAGAGGTTTGAAAACCGAGCTCGAGCTCAACGTTCTATGCTTCTACATAGAGTTAACTCTTTCCTCTCTGGGGCAGTTCAAGTGCTGGGGCTAACTGCATTATGTCTGAATACAGCAAGACTCCATTAGAAGAAACATCATTACTATGGTGAGTAATTTTTTCTTCCTGCACATGCGTGCAAGCAAACATAATAAATAAATGGGATACCTGCTGCAGCAGTACCTGTTGTCTTGCTCTCTCTATGCCCAGGCTGCCTCACCACTGCTCTCTCTATTTAAGCCTACGCTGGTTTTCTCCAGCTTCATGTCACCTCCTTACCCTAGGCTGCACCACTGACAAAATTATCAGGTCCGGTGTACCAGTTGCCCTTGCTAGTATGCTCAAAACAATTGATCTGGCCTGCCCCTTACAATCTAGTGATATGTTGTTTTCGGCAGTATCTAAATGCAAAACAAAAATGGGAGAGCAGACCTTTCCTGTCTTTGCTCCTAAGCTCTGGAACTCTTAGACTCGTGTAATTTTCAGGAATGAGCTTCATCAATTTCTCCTACCATTGGATAAGTGCTCCTGTAACTGATATCTTGTACTACCACTTAGTTTTGTGCCTTAGTGAAACACAGGATGTTTCATTTTTTTTTTTTTTTTTTATCATTTGTATTTCTGTGCCTCCTGTACGGCTCCCATCTGACTGGCTCCCCCAGCTTCGTCCCCCGGAATTACCTGGGCTTACCTTATGCCCGGTCCGGGAGCGGTGCCTGTGGAGAGTCAGTCGCATCCTGCTGCCAGAGTTCTTTTTCCTCTGTTTTTCTCCTCATGTTCCCGAGGGCCCCAGGAGAAGTTTGCATGCATGTGGAGGCATGCATGCACCTTACAGCCCCGGTAACGACCCTCATCCACCTGCCCCATTGGCCTATCGCCTGGCACCCTGCTTGCACAGCCCCATGGCCTCCACCATGGGGAAGCCATTTATCGAAGGATGCCATCCCACCTCCCCAGAGAGGAGAGCTGCCTATCGGCCTCTCCATCCAGCTCTGCCCTCCCCCCCAATGCCGACCTTCGGTGACCCCAGGCTCGCTTCCGAACCCAGGTTGCCGGCATGCCGTGAGGTGAAACATCCAGTGCCTCAGCTCTCTGCGCCACCAGCCTGGCCTCATTTTTGTATTTTAAGTCTCTGCACTTAGTATTATCAGTCCTTTGCTGATATTTGTAATGATTGTTCGTAGCACTGTTGTGCCTTTGTACCCGTTTAATGTTTGTACTTCTTCTGGATCGTGTCTGAAAACAGGTATTGTATTTGTGTAGCACACCTAGCTGGTAAATAAAAACTAAATAAATAAATTTAGAAAATGAGTAGGGAGAATTCTTATTTTTGATTGGTTAATGGCACCAAGTAGCCAGTCTGGTATCAGGCAAGATAGATCGGGAAATAATAAGTTTCTGACTGACTGATTACCTTCTATTATCAATGTGCTCATAGAATGTTCATTTCAAAAATGCTGCCATTTCTTCCTCTCGCTTACCTGCATTCCATACATTTTATACTGTAAATTTATAATGGAACCTAAAGCATCATTTCATTTTCTTCACTAAACATGCTGAGATCGCATGCTTTTCTTAGCGCTGGAATGGTACTCGCGCTGAGTATACAATTGCCGGCTCTATTTTCTAATGGCTCTCAGCCACTTCACAGTTGCCCATTTTGTAAATTGTAGTTTTGTAACTGCCGCACCATCACACTTGCTCCCAACCTCACTCTCTGACATCCCAGACCCATGATAACCACCATCACTCCGGCTCCCAAGCACACTCACTGCCCAGTACAAACAGTGTGACACCGGTGAGCATTGTGTGTGTGTGTGTGTGTGTAAAGGGGGGAATGATGATTTAGTAAAGAAAAGTCACAGAAAAAGAAATCTCCTGGTTAGTAGCACAGCCACCATGCACACATCTGTGGCTGTGAAGTATCTGTGAGTCACCATGCCCGATAGCATGGTAGTCCGATTCCATTCCAAATGTAAATACAAACACTACAACAGAACACCGTTGAGTATGTGTGTGTGTTTTATGGGGGTTGATGGTTGAAAAAAGAGGGGAGGCAGGGTTTAAGACAAGAGTAAAGGAAAGTCACACACACAAAAAAAGGCTCTGAAACACAGCAGTGCACTCTACTTACAAATATACCAGTAAAGGACTTCTTTACTGGTATATTTGGTATATAGGTGTCAGCATGGCTCAGTTGGTAGCACATCTGCCTCTGGACTAGAAGGTCGTGGGTTCTCATCCCAGACTGGGATTGAACTTGCACCTAAAAACACTGGCATCTGGGTGCAGTATTAGGGGGGTGCTGTACTGCCGGGGTGTGCCGTCCTTTGGATGAGACATTAAACCGAGGTCCCTTCTACCCATCCTGGTGTTGTCATGGTGGGTGTCCAGGTGGAAGTAAAAGAACCCATGGCACTCTTCGCAAAGAGTAAGGGACATTCCCGGTGTCCTGGCCACATTCCCCTTCCCATAAACCGGTTCATGCAGTCATCCAGGCTGTGTGTGGGTGTTGATGTGCAATATGTCCACCACTACACATTTAATCACTTCACTACCAGTCTAGCATTGCTTGTAAAGTGCTTTGGGATACACTGTGTGTGAAAAGTGTTATATAAATGCTGATTCTTCTTACAAAAAAAATCAAGTTTAAGTGTATTTTTATTTATTTTTTAAGTTTTTCCTTTTTTAAAAAAACACACATAAAATGTTACATGTAACCCATTTTCTAAGCGCAACTATACCCTCCAGGGTGGGCAGTATTGGGCTACACTGGACCATCCAGGGGCTATAAGACCTTCAGCCTGTAGCGCTGGGCCTCATTACACCCCTGAGTGGTCCAGTATAGCCCAGTACCACCCAGCCTGGGAGGTAGTATTGCTTACTTGAAGCCTTTGTGCCTCTGACTAGCGCTTGTACTGTTTGTTCACTTTATTAACCCATTTTTCACCTTTAGCTCTACAGGTCTGATCAGATGCCAACCCCCTGCAGATCAGATAAGTACTGTTTTACTGTATATTTAACCTTCCCTGTCTGTCCTTGTTTCTCCCTAAAGAACTACACATCCTTTGTGACCCCATCTCTATTCATATTATACAGGTATAACCAGACATTGCCTCGAGACCCTAATCCCAGGTTCTCCGAAATCCAGGTACAAAATCGTATACTTATTAACTGTGCATGGTAAGTGTGTGAGAAAAATGCACAAAAACAAGACACCACTGAAAACAAGATGGTGCATCTCAGATGGGCTATCCTGAGTGAATACATTATAAAAATGGGTAACAGCAGGACCTCACTGAAAGTGAGACGTTGCATATCCTTTCCTGGCCAAAACCTGTAAAATAAAATAAATAAAAATAAATATTGGCTGTACCATCCTAGGTAAATAAATTGTAACAAAACAGAAACAATTACTGGCAGTTGCTGGCCTTTTAGTATCCCCCACACACACACCCTTTTGTAGGTAGTGTAGGCAGTGTGTTCTAGTGGTTAGAGCACTGTTTGGCTGGAAAAGGCATGCTGAACAGAAGCCATTTGATATGCGGACTGCGAACAAGAAAACTGCAGGTTAAAACCCTGCTGCAGCCAAACACTCACTAAGCAAGTCACTTAACCTGCCACTGCTCTTAACAGTGCAGCAGGTAACTCACACTATAACGCTGAAGTGTGAAATTATTGTGTGTGCACTTTAATAGGTGGTTGGGATTTCATGGTTACCATTTAAGCCAAAAAAAAAAAAAGAGAAATTTACTGTGTCCTTTCAGACCTTGCTGGCCTGCTAATTTGCTTATCTGTCTGCCCCCTTACCTGTCTACACACCTCCTGTTCTGGAGCAAGTCTCTGGTCTGACCCTGCCTGCTCCGCTCACAGTCCTCAGCAGGACCCAGACACCTGCCCATAAACATGATACCTCTTCCCACTCGATGCACTGCATTACCACTTTTTAACAATAATGACTTTATCTCAGTAACTAACTCTACCTTATGAACTACTAAAACATGCAAGCAAACATTAAAGTTGGTACAATATCCCAGGGGGTTATACTGCAGATAATCAAGCCTGCTAAAATGTACTCTGGGTGGAGGCACCGCCAATTTGTTTAGCTTTTGGGAAAGAACCTCCTTGTTATATCTATGGGAACCCAGACCCCTTAACCTGGCTAGTGGCCACCCAGGCAAGGGTAGTAGCCCTCTCCCGGATGGCGTCAGAGAGGGGGTTACATAAGGAAAGCAGGTAATCTATTAAGGGCGGGACTCTGAGCACTATAAAGGTGGCAGGTATAATCACCTTCACCAGGTAAGTAAATACCATTATCCCCTGCCACCTTTCTAGTGCTCAGAGAACTATAACCACTGGATTATTTGTTGCAGTACCCAGGAAAACCATGGGTGGAATAAACAAAAGACGAACCCACTTAGGAAGGACACCCTACAGCAGCCTGAAGCAGCGCCCTGCCAAACCTGGCTCTGTTGGCAGAAGCCACATCAAGCCGGTAATGGCGGACAAAGGTGTGAACAGAAGACCAAGTGACCGCAGCACAAATGTCCTGCATAGAAGCACCACCCTTCTCAGCCCAAGAAGCAGAAAGGGCCGTGGTGGAATGAGCTTGAATAGCGCTAGGAAGGTCCTTATGGGCAGTCTGGTAAGTCACCTCTATAGCCCACCTGATCCAGCCGGCAATTTCGGCTTTAGGGTGCTGCCTGTCCCATCTCAGTAGCAGAACACAGCACAAACAGGTGGTCTGAATGCCTGAAGGCCTCAGTCATCGCCAGATACCTCTTAAGTAAAGAAACCATATCCAGAGGATGGGGAATTCCCTCCAGACTCCCTTCCACCCCTGACATGGTTGGCAAATGAATGGCCTGCTCCAAATGAGAAGGCAACACAACTTTTGGTGTAAAGGAAGGAACTGGGACCAGAGACACCCAGTCATTATGAAATATGAGAAAAGGTTCCCGGCAGGAAAGTGCTTGCAATTCCCCCACCCTCTTGGCTGAGCACATAGCCATTAGTAATACAGTTTTAACAATCATCCAATAAGGGGTGTCGGAAACAAATGGAGGCTTGTCTAGGCCTTCCAACACCCAATTGAGCTGTCACGGTGGACATGTGGGACGAACCCTGGAAACAGAGATCTGCACAGTTCACAGAAGACGGACCACATCAGGATGGGCAGATATGGGCCCCACCTACAGCAGGGGACCCCGTATCACAGATATAGCAGAGGCTTGTACTCTCAGAGAGGAATAGGCCAACCCTTTTCAGCACCATCATTGAGGAAGTCCAGAATTTGGAGAAGGCCTGCCACTGAAGGAGACAAGCCTTTCTGTAATCCCCAGGCCATTTTTTAACTAGTTAGCACACCCCCATTAAGATCTGGAACACTGGTACCCACATACTGGCATGCTATTTAGTTTACAAAAGGTTGGTACCACCCTTGGCGTTCAGACATATACCTGGCTCATTTTCTAGAGGAAGAGAGGGGTTGGGGTACAAGAATAAAACAACATGAACCTTGTGTAAACATTACAACCCAGGTCCTGGGTGAAGGTTGCTAGGCATATGCTAAATCTAACCTGCTTAGGGGGCCCCAGTAAATCCAACAAACAGAAGCAATAATCGGAATGTCCAGAACAGTAACTGGGATTGTGCAGTATGGCTTTATTCAATAGATGGAAAATTTAAAGCAGAAGAGGACCACCAAGGGTCGGTCTAGGCAGGACAGGTACATTTCACAAACTCCTTGCATGCAGTACAGTTCACGAACACACAACAGAACATCTTCTTCCTATTTCTCAATGGTACAATTAGTGGACACTTGGCCAAGCACCCAAACATTTTCCTCCCATGAGTGCTATTTTGTGAAACTAAGCCACATACTCAGAACTCTTATACGAACATAGGTGCAATTATGTGAAACTCAGCCACACACCTAAACCTGCAGCACTGGTCCTTGCTCAGGTATAACTGGTGCCCTTTATGAACCAGGAAGCCCCTGCCTTGTAAGCACTTAGATGGTGTTCCTCCCACCCTTTGCCCCAATCGACAGTCTCTGCCATTCTTCAGGGTTATACCACTGAAACCCCCATTTCCCACTGAAATGCTAGAGGTCCCACACTTTAAATCCGTCACTCACTGGAGTGACCAAAGACTAAACTACCCTCCACTTGGTGAACAGTTTAACAGAACAGTCACTCTTCTAGGTGAACTAGGGGCACTGACAGGTGCGATCCAGCCTTATCTATGGGCACACACACCCCAGACTACAATTCCCCTAAAATATGTGGAGATCTTTTCTCCTAAAACAGTACTTACAAACTGGTTGTCCCGTTTACTGGGCATGGAACCACAAAATGGCATTCTCCTGGGTAGCAGATCAAACAGTCTCTCAAAATCCTTTTCAAGGCAGCTGAAACTCACACAGAACCTTCAGGGGATTGCCCCTTGAGTCCACTGAGAACAAGCAGTTCCTTCCACTTCACCTGGAGTAGAAATCAGGAAATCCTGCTGTTGCACTGGTCTCCACCACTTCACTGGAAGCTGGAAATGACACTCCACTAGGGTGAGAAATGCTGGACCCTCACCTCAGAGCCCAACTGGCAGTCCTTCTGCCACTCTCACTTCCTCACACACTCAGGCTGACAACTAACACCTAATCATTCTTCCCTCAGGTTAGCGGAGTAAACAGATGCCAATATGTAAGAAGCCCCCAATGAGCTCCTTACCAGCTGCCTGCTACCTTCCTAACACTAATACTGATAGGATTCCAGTAATCCCAGGGGACTGGGTGGTTACATTTCGCTGCGCACCATTTACCGAAAATCTGCCAGTGTCTCTGATATGTCTTATTTGTGGAAGTTCTTCTGGATCTTAACAAGCGATTCACCACACTGGTGGGATAACCCTTCTCTAACAGTCTTGTCCTTTCAGCATCCAAGCCATCAGTGAGCGATCCTGTGGGCTGTGGTGTAATATCGCACCCTTCCGTAGCAAGTCCGGATGCAGAGGCAGGTGCCAGGGTGTGCCTATCAGCATCACTCAAAGCAGAGAGTACTACAATCTCCTCAGCCAGTCTCGTGCCACAATCAGAACTGTAGATCTTGTGTCCTGGATCTTGAGTTGTACTTTGGCTATCATCGGAATCAGTGGAAATATATAGGTCTTCTTGAAACACCATGTTGCTGTCATTGTGTCAACCTCTTCAATACGATTGTCTGGGCAGCGTAAGTGAAACCGGGGCAGTTGAGTGTTGTGCCCTGAGGCCATGAGATCCAGCCGAAATGCCCCCCACATTTGGTCAACTGTACGAAAAACCTGAGGGTGCAGCTGCCACTCTGCCTGGTCGAGACTTACCTGACTGAGCCAATCTGCCAGCAAATTGTGCTTCCCAGCCAGGTATGTGGCCGAGATGTTCTTTAGATGCTTCTCCACCCAGCGCAGCATCAGAAGCGCCTCCCGGAGCATGGATCTGCTTTGGGTGCTGCCTTACTTGTTGATGTATGCCATGGTGACCTGGTTGTCTGTCCTGACCAGAGCTGACTGACCCTGAATCTGAGGGGGCAAAGAACAAAAGGGCCCTGTACACCACCCTTATCTCTAGCATGTTGATAGGCAGACGCGATTCCTCCTGGGACCACCTGCCCTGTGTCACATGGTGCTCCAGCATGGCACCCCAGCCGAAGAGGTTGGCATTTGTTGTGATGGTCATCGACTGGGGTGGTGCCAGTGGTACCCCCCAACATTAGATTCCGCTGGTCCATCCACCAGTTAAGACTCCGGAGGATGTCTGGATTTGGGGACGATTTTCTTTTCTCTACATACATTTTTTGACTTTCTCCTGTTTTTTATTTGCCCCAGACCTGGGACTCCGGCAGACACGTATGTGCCCATGCATGGAGGCGAACGCGCATGCTGGCACCAGCTCAACCCCTTCCACTGCACCCCTGGCATTATTGCCACCGCTCCCCCTCACCTATGATTCCCACTGGATTTCCACCCGGTGGGAATGGAACTACGGGGGGAGCGGACAGTCCCCCTGGGAGCGGAGAGCTTCCTACCACGGCTCAGTCCCACTCCGACCCTCCCCCTCCCATGTCATCTCCCCAGCGACTTGAGGTCGTTCCCGAACCCGGTTCACCAGCGTAGTGCGAGGTAAGGCATCCAGTGCCTCAGCCCTCAGTGCCACCGGGGCTGGCCAATTTGGGGCAATTTTGAACTTGAAATCTTGGGTGAACTGGTCCCATGTGTCCAGAACATACCTTTGCAAGGGATGCATATGTAATTGTGCCCACAGCACCATGGCTATCATGGCTGCCATGAGGCCCAACAATTGCAGGTATGTGCGTACGGGTCTGTATGGTTTGGTCCTGTATGGAGCCCAGGAGCCAAGCTATGCTGTTTGCCTTGTCCTCTGTTGGGTAGACACAGGCGCCCAGGTAAATGAGTACCTGGGTGGGCTGCAGCTGGCTCTTTTCCCAGTTTATGACCCATCCATGACATTGTAAGCACTGAGGCACTGCTTCTGTATCCCTTCTGGCCTGGTCCGGGTGCCTGGCCTGAATCAGCCAGTCATCCAGATATGGGATAACATGTATGCCCTTTTTTTGGAGGTCTGCTGCTAGCACCACCTAGTGTCTTCGTAAAGACCCTCGGTGCTGATGCCAGATCAAATGGGAGGCATGTGTATTGGAAATGATGCCCGTAAATCTGGAATTGGAGAAAATGGTGATGTCGGGGGTGGATTGGGATGTGCAGGTAGGCATCCTTGAGGTCTATTGAGGCCAGAAAATTGCCTGGCTGAATTGCCACCAGGGTCGATTGGAGAGTCTCCATTTTGAACCTCTTGTAAGATACAAACTAGTTGAGGAATTTGAGATCAAGAACGGGGCAGAGACCCCATATTGTTTGAGACCATAAAAAACATGGAGTACACCCTCTCGTGAGCCGGGACAGGGGCTATCGCCCTGCTCCTGGTGAGATCAGCAAGGGTCAGCTGAATTGCCTTTACCCTTGTGGGGTCCTTGGGTGCTGGGGAAATCATTGGTTTGTGTGAAATTGCCTTTTGAGAAAACTGGCATAGCTGTGGAAAACAAGTTCCTGGACCCAGTGATCCCTTGTAGCATTGGCCCAGTGATGGGTGAACAACTTGGGGGGCAGTCCGCCGGGGCCCCTTTTCCACCATTGGTTGTTGGCGGTGGAGCTGTTGCCAAACATGTTGTGTTTAGTCCCCCCTCTTTTACTGAAATTCCTCCTGCTGTCCCGCAAGATACTGTAACACGGGTGCCTGAAGGTATTCATTATTTAGGGAGGCAAATTTCCATCAAGGTCAAGAAATGGGTAACTTCCAATCTGCAACCTTTAATATCAGAACTTGTAACAGGCACGGAATAGTGGAAGAAACGAAACCATATGCTCCCAAATAAAATTGCCACTATAAAAATGATGACCCTTCCCAATCTAAACTACTCCATCACTAATTGTCCAAGCAAATCTTGGACAGATGGTGGCAAAGAATTGACAGGATGTTTTTCTCCTTCCTATGGAGACAACAATCACCACGTTTTTGGAAAAGGCTACTCAGAGCTCTGACTAAATGTGGAAGCTGAAACACGTCCTGGCCATGGGCATACCAGATTGTTCAGGGCATCAAAAGTGGCTTACAGTGGTTGAAACAGAGTCAACACGCTGCATTGTGGGTCCAAATAGAGAAGGATCTTTATGGTGGCAAACCACTGCAGAGTTAGCTGTGGGCCAAACATAAGCACAGGGAGAAACTAACCCCAATTGGTAACTTCACGATGTCTTCTTTTAGTAAAGTCCAAGCAATGTCAAAATGGAAGAGTTTTTCCTTGGGCTTCTCTGAATCTTTGTGGTACAACATCAAATTGCAGATTGCAGGGAAAGTGGTGTAGTGGCCTCACTGGGAGCACTAAGGAATTAGGACACTTGGAGATGTGATATGTCCCCTCACTCTAAGTCTGAAATCCTTTCAGCAGCTGCGGGATGAATATCACTTACACTCCACAGACCACTCGAGATTCTTGCAATTCCGACATGCCCTTAAACATTGGCTAGGTCCAGCTGACTCATCAAGGTACCCCAGACCCCAAGGTGCAGGTCATACAAAAGAAAATTTGGGGCAGATGGCACAGCACACTAGACAGATTGGGGAAGATGGGCATTGCCATTCTAAATGAATGCTGGCAATGTCATCAATCACTAGGCCATGTAGGCCACATTCTGTGGACCTGCCCTGAATTTAGACCATTTTGGAATGGGCTAGAAACACAGAATCTGACAGAAGATAAGGACCACTTGGCCCACCTAGTCTACCCATTTCCCTACCTATTGTATAAACTCCAGATCCTATATGATCTGTAGCTCACCTTCACCTTCCTACCACTAAGGTTGCCTTCTGTCTGTCCCACGCATTCTTGAATTCACCTACTGTTTTTGCCCCTACGACATCCTCAGGGAGGCTGTTCCATGCATCCATCACCGAGGCTGTTCCAGGCATTTATGTGTAAAAATACTTCCTCACGTCACCCCAGAGTCTCCCCCCTGACCTCATGTTGTGACCCCTTGTTCTTGTACATCACCTTTTCTGAAAGATGCTGCCCTCCTGAACTGTGTTAATCCCCTTGAGGTACTTGAAAGTTTCTATCATATCCCCCCTCTCTCCTTTCCTCCAGTGTATACATATTGTGAGCCCTCGATCTCTCCTCGTATGGTTTATGGTACAGTCCCTGCACCATTTTCGTTGCCCTACTCTGGACTGCCTCTACCCTGTCTATGTCTTTCCGGAGATACAGTCTCCAGAACTGCACACAGTACTCCAGATGAGGTCTCACCAACTGTCTGTACAGTGGCATCACCACCTCTTGTTTTCTACTGGTGATACCTCTTCCTATGCACCCCAGCATCCCACTGACTTTCCTCACTGCCTTCTCACATTTTTTGGCCACCTTTAGGTCATCTTTTTGACCACCCCCAGGTCCCTTTCCAGTTTGGTTGTTGTTAGTACCCCCAATCGTGTATTCCTCCCTTGGGTTTCTGTTACCTAAGTGCATGATTTTGCACTTCGTTACATTGATTTGAATCTGCCACAGTCTTGACCACTATTCCAATTTGCCTAAGTCTCTTCTCAATTTCTAACCCCCCCTCCCCCATGGAGTGTTAACCCTATTGCAGATCTTAGTGTCATCTGCAAAGAGACATAACTTTCCTTCCAGTCCCTCTGCAATGTCACTTATAAAGACATTAAAGAGGACTGGCCCCAGCACTGACCCCTGTGGCACCCCGCTGGTCACCTCCCCCTCCTCTAATTGAAGTCCATTTACCACCACCCTCTGTGTCCTATTGCTTAGCCAATTTCTGATTCAGTTTGCCATCTTGGGACCCACTCCCGGATTGTCCAACTTTTTTACTAACCTTTGTCAGATGCCTTACTAAAGTCTAGGTAGGCCATATCCACTGCCCCTCCCTGATCTACTACCCTTGTCACCCAGTCAAAGAAATCTATCAGATTTGTTTGACAGGACCTTCCTGCTGTGAATCCATGTTGCCTTGGGTCTTGTGCCCCACTGGCCACTAGATATTCTACAATCCTTTCTTTCAACACCGATTTCATCATCTTCCCTACCACTGAGGTCAAACTGACTAGTCTATAGTTTCCCGCTTCTACCTTTTTTTTTTTGTATAGTTTCTTTACTCCCCTTCGCTGGTCCTTAGGTCTCTCTCCAGCACTGCTCACTTCTTACCCATTGTCCCTCTCTGTCTGAGACTCCCCACCATCCTATCTGCGGCAAGCACATCCCCCCAATCCTACCTGGAGACTGACTTCCCGGCTCTGAGCCCCCCAGTAAGGGCTGCCAACTCCTTCTGGTGCTGTATCTTAAGGGTCAAAGTTGCTGCCAGGGGGATGGAGGAAAGGAGATGAACAGGGCATGCCCAACAGTGAATATGGAAGGGTCGGGTGAGCAGGCCTTCACCTACCTGGGTGCCAGGTATTTTCCACTTTTCTTGGTTTCTCTGGGAGCTCGGACATGCAATGATGTTCAGCATGCAACAGGCGCACTACCGCACCCACCCACAGGACCTCCACTGAGGCTCCCATACCCCATACTCGTGGTCTCCACAGCTCATGATCCCCGACCACCACCAGAGGTTGCTCGTGCTGTGGAAGACAGTACCTCCCCCCTCCCAGGAGAGGAGAGCAGTCCTATGGATGCTCGATCCTCTCCTGCCACTGCCAACCCCCAGCAACCCGAGGTCATTCCCGAACCCAGGTCACTGGTGTGGTGCGAGGTGTAGCGTCCAGTGCCTCAGACCTCAGTGCCACTAGGCCATCCTGATTCTACCTTGCTCATACTTTTGTGATGGGGTGTCATGTTTGCCCTCCTCCAGACCTTTGCCACCAGTCCTTCCTCCAGTGATTTGTTGAACAGGGCTGTCAGTCGTGTCACCAGCACTTCTCTGAGTTCCTTTAGTAGTCTGGGATATATCCCATCTGGCCCCATCGCCTTGTCCACCATCAGTTTCAAGAGTTCTTTCAGTACTCTTCCTTCTATGAATGGACTGGTGTCCACCCCTCTTCCCTGTGTATTTTCACTGCCTAATTTCATTCCCTCCCCCTCCTCTTCCTTTGTGAATACTGAGCAGAAGTATTCGTTCAGGATATTAGTTTTTTCTAAGTTCTCCTCTACCCACTCCCCCACTCCCTCCTTTGCTTAGCCTCACTATCCCTCCCTTGATCTTTTTTCTTTCCCTAATGTAGCTAGAAAGGTTGTGTCCCCTTTCTTTACTGTCTGGGTTATCCTTTGTTCTGTTTGTGCCTTTGCGCTTCTGACCACTTTCCCCACATCCCTCTGCTTTGTCTGATACAGTTCCCTGTCTTCCTCCTCCTGTGTTTCCTTGTACTTTTTGAATGCCTGTTTTTTTCTCTCTAACCTTCTCTGCCACTTCTTTAGAAAACCATAATGGTTTTTACTTTCTTTTTGCCTTGTTAACTTGCTTCACACAAAGGCTTGTTCCCTCTGTTATGGCTCTCTTGAGTTACTCTGCTTCTCTACCTCCCTTCCTTTGCCAGTGCTTTCTTGAGGCAGTCTCACATTTTTGCAAAGTCTACCCTTTTGAAGTCTAGGACCTTTGCTTTTGTGTGACTTGCCTCTTCTACTATTTTTATCTTGAACCATACTGTATGGTGATCGCTGACTCATCAACAGAACAGAGGAAACATTGGGGCAACAGTTCCCCACCTTCCTGCGCCAATTGATCCTTGGAGACACATCCTTTCTAAGGAGCCCATTTGCTTAGTCCAAGCCTCTGAGTGACACAATGGCCATAGAGGTAAACATTTGTTTATTTTGTTTATTTATTTAAAATTTGGTAACCAGGAAAGCCACACTGAACCAAGGCTCATTTCCAGGTGTGACCCGGAAGGGGGAGATGGAGCAAATCAGCAGCAGACAATAGCAAAACAACATCTGAACAGACAGACAAGCAACGTGTTACAATAATACAGTAAATAAAGAGCAATTTGTGTGTACTGCAGTTAAACAAAGTGCAGTGAACTATAACAGTGCATAGAATACGACTAGTAACTTGTATGGATTAAAATAAAGACTTCAAAGATCACTGGAAGAAGAGTAGCAGGAACAAGTGGGGGGGTGAAGTTTTGGCTGGTGTTTGAAGGTGTTACATGATGGTGAGAGATGGAGAGAGGAGGGGAGACGAGCAAGACAGCTTTTGATGCGAGGGCTGCAGACCACAGTGCCTACCGATATAGAATGGGAAACAGCAGTCCTGAAAACTGCCTCAGATATTAGGGTACTACAGAAAAGAATGGGGAATCTATCTGAGTTCGATAAAGCATGGAGCCCATGGATAAGGTCTAGAGACAATGGGATTTATATGGGCAATGGGTAATACAGAACTCATTTAAGGGAAAGGGGTCGACCCCAACAACTCTAGTAAGCTATGCCAGGGTCTGGACTAGCTCTGTTATTTGTAGTTAATTAGTGACCACAACCTAGTTTTCTTCATCTCCACTTCAACATACTTTACTGTGTGTAATAAGATAGCATATGAGCATACCAAGAAGCCAGCAGAAGAAGGCCATTTGGTTTATCAAGTCTGCTCATATTGCAGGGTCCACAGCTTGAGCTTATGTCCCTTTCCCTCCCTCCCCATTCCTCCCATCCTCCCTACCCATGATCCTTACCTTCCCCCTATGCCTATCCCAGCCTCTCTTAAAGCTGCCCACTATCTTTAATGAGATGACCTCTTCCGGCAGCTCATTACAAGTGTCCACCACCTTCTCTGTGCAGAAGTGCTTCCTGAACTCCCTCCTAAACCTCCCACCCTCCAGCTTAAGACTGTGCCCCATCGTGTTATTGTTGCCACTCGGCTTAAAGAGACTCTCCTTATCAACCTTATTTATCCCTTTCAAGTACTTGAAGGTCCCAATCATGTCCCGTCTCTTGTCTTCCAGGGAGTACATACATGTTCAGTGCACTCAACCTCTCCTCGTATGCCTTGCCCTGTTGACCATCTGTCGTCTTTGTAGCCCTCCTCTGGACCTTTTCCAGCAGGTTAATGTCCTTTTTGAGGTGTGGACACCAGTATTGAATGCCATACTCTAGATGCGACCTTACCAGTGACCTGTACAAGGGCAGTATAACCTCCTCTCTCCTACTACTGATCCCCCTAGATATGCATCCCATCATCTTGTTTGCCTCTGCTGTTGCTTTCTTGCACTGCGTGGAGTGCTTCAGGTCACTGGTGATCATCACTACCAGATCCTTCTCCTCCTCTGATGCAGATACTCGGACTCCACCCAGGTAGTACTCAGTCCTGGGATTCTTGGCTCTGATATGCATAACTTTGCATTTCTTGACATTGAAGCCAAGCTGCCAGATCCTGGACCGCTTCCCCAGCTTTTCCAGATCTTCCTGTAGGTCCTGTATCCCTTCAGCTGTGTCTGCTCTCCTACAAAGCTTGGTGTCATAGCCCATCAGCATACATGTGCTGCTCGCTTACCAGGGCCCTTCCACTTACTTGTTCTTAGCTTTTCCATCTCCGGGTTTTCACTAGCAGTTTCCTTCACATGATTGGTGATGGGTAAATTCTAGCACTGCACAACCTTTTTGGACAATGAGTTTCCATAGACTTGTAATCCATGTCATACAGTGTTGACAAATGTGTAAGGCAGGTGGTAGAAAACTTTGCAAAGACCTTTGCTTCACATATAGATTTATTTTCTTTTGTATCGACATCTGTACTGTTATAGCTTTCACAAAGATGGTGTTGAAGTTAACAAAGCCCCGCAATGCTAGCTAGGATTGTTTCACTGTGGATAGTGGTCCTTAGGGCTTCAATACTTTCAGCTTCTGTAATATTTATCCAGTTGGAAGTGACAGTAACATTAACTGTCATGAAGTTTTTTGGTTTTTTTTGTTAGTTGCACAGTATACTTTTAGTTTTTACTAAAGAATTTCATTGTATATCCGTATTGTATATATGCATGGCATTTCTGATACTTTAGAGTTGTGCCTCCGTGGAGTTTTCTTCGGCCAGGAGTGTCTCTGTTTGTATAATGTAATATACCATGCATGTTGTTTATAATGTAATATATCATGCATGTTGTTTACAATGTAATATACCATGCATGTTGTTTATGCAAGCAATAACACATGACGAGGTATGGTTTATCGCCTGATAAGAGCATGCCCAGGGGTGTACTAACACATGAGGCGCTTGCGCTGAGTGCCTTATGCCCCTGGGCGTGCTCTTATCAGGCGATAAACCACACCTCGGAGTGTGTTATTGCACTTATAAAATGGGCTTTATTAAATAGTAGGACACATTATTTAATTGAACAGGTTTTTTTTTTATTTGTAGCTTTTAACATAGTGAAACAATTGTTGTTTGAAATCATGTAGACATTAAATAGTTCCAGTTTTTAAAAGAGTTATTGGTATAATGTTTAGTAAATATTTTTTTTTAAGAAGAAATGAGCTGCAAACGTTTATGTAGAGCAGTGTTTTTAAATTTCAACAGAAGAAATTAACTGGAAACGTTCAGCTATACTAATGTTTTAAAACATTTAAAATTGTTAATTGACAAAGTTGTTAACTAGTGGTTGAATTTAATACAGGAATTAGTTCACTATCTATGTAATAGATGACTACATTTTTTATTTTGTGTAGTTAATAAATTCAGCATGTTCCATATAACAATTCTAAATAATGAAAGGAGAACTGGTGTTTGTTTCTTTGAACTGTTGGATGACTGCTGTAAGTGGCTGGCTTTTGCGATCATCTGCTGAGTCTGCTGTCTTTGTGGTTGAGGATGTCAGGGAATTTCCGGTCTCTTCTCGGCAGTTTCTGGAGCATGACATTTCTGAAGCAGGAGTTTCTCGTTGTTGTGCTTCCTCGGCGAAGGTATGTGCTTGAAGCTGTTGTTCGTTTGGTTTGCTCAGACAAAAATAGCTGCAGAGGGTCTCCGTGTTTCGTGGTGTGTCTGTTGTTTTGTTTGCAGGTAGAGATTTGCTGCAGCATGCAGTTTGATCATCGCCACTTATTTTAGATTCCGGTTGTTTGGACAGCGTGTGTGAGTGGGATGCTTGATCTCTTGTTTTATTTGCCAAAATATTGCTCCACAACTGTCTATCTTTTGGAGTAGCAGCGCAGTATGGGCGTAAGCTGCTTTCTGCTCAATGGCCCGTACGCCATTATTTCGCTGGAGCCCAGGGCCTGCTGTAGAGAGTAATTGTGCTGTAGCTCTGACTCTGAGTGGTCTGTAGTGTGTTGAGAGTTTTGCTTCCTCACTGATTTTTGGCATCAGGCTTGCTAAGTAGTTTAGTCCTAATGGCTCCTGAGTGTACCAGATAGTTGAGGTAGGCAGTAGATTGTTTGCTATTTTACGAGGGTGTAAGTAGAAGGCAGGAGGGGTAGGTGGAAGCTTGGCAATGTATTTTTTAAAGGAAGCAACTGGACATACAGGGCTATGTGGTATTTCATATATGTAGCCTCTGTGCTGTTGCTTTGTGCAGTCATTTTTCTTGTGATTCTTAGTGGATTCGTTGAAGCTCAGTGTTATATATTCATACCCTTCGTCGTCTTTTTTAATTTTAAAATGTTCCGGTTTCAACTGTCTGAGACCTTCTCGGCCTCTGCGTGCCATACAGGGCTGAATATCGTGCCAAATTCTGTACAGCAGTCCTCGGGCAGTGTTTGGTGAGAGGACTGGGGATGATCGCAAAATTTCTAGATCTCTCTCATTTATTGCAGTATGATGGGCTGCTCTGTCTTTCCCTTCTCTCCTGTATTTTTTTAAGACAGCTGAAAACATATTGTTAGCTGTTTGCATATCAGGGTGGTTGTGGAGACTGATATTTCTGGACAGTGGGGGTGAATTGATATGGCGATTCAGGCCTGCTCTGAGGGCAGTGATGCTAGCTAGACTGTACTCTGTGCCATCGCTTTGCCTGATCTCTGCATAGAATTTGCAGAGGATGTCTGCTAGCTGCTGTATTTCTATTTGTTTTAAATCTATGGCTATTTGCTTTGCTGTGCACCAACCTTGAAAGACTGCTACTGCCCATGATGTTGTTTTTTGAGTGTTAATTTCATCTTTCATTCGCTCTATTTGGTCCAGCTCTTGTGAACTCAGGCTTGGGAATGTTGCTATGTTTTTCACTTTTGCTTTCCTTTTTTTAGGTACTGGTACTTTGCTTTCTGTGGCTGCTGTGGTGAAAGGAGGATGATCTATGTCTGCCGTTACAGTCAGCTGTTGAAGAGGTGCAGTGGGTTGCGTCTTCATGACGGTGTCAGTGCAGGCAGATGCTTCAGCTTCAGGTGAGGTACTTTGAAGAGACTGCTCTTCTCGCTGTGGAGATAGTTCGGTGAGTATTTGTTCAAATGCCAGTGAGAAAGTAATATTCATTTTTTACAAGAGAGATATACAGCTCCCGAATGACAGTGTTTTTGATGTTGGCAGATCCGCTAATTTTCCGTTGAGATTGAATGCTCGTGTCGTCGGGAGACTGCCGCTTGGGTTTCTGTCACCGCGGACTACAGATTTCCCGCTGAGCTGTGCCAGGCTGTGTTTTTTTTTTTCTGCTTGGCACAGCTCAGTGATTTGCTGTTGACAAGGGGCAGGGTGGCAGAGGTTAGTGCCTGTTGGATGGAACAGCATTTATTAAGGACACGGCTGAGAAGGCAAACCAACCAATCAGTGCTTTCTATTTTTAAGCCCATTTTATAAAATGTAATATACCATGCATGTTGTTTATAATGTAATATACCATGCATGTTGTTTACAATGAAGTATACCATGCATGTTGTTTATGATGTTGAAAAGACAATAAAAATCTTTAAATGAAAAAAATCCTGTTGCAGTTTTGAAGCAGTGGCGGCTCTACACCAAGGCCTGCCAGGGCACGTGCCCCGGTAATAAAATGCTGTACCCCAGTTGGTGTCCCATATGGTGCAGAGCTTCCTCCATTGTAACAATATATCAGTGCCCTGGCTGCCATCTGTTGTGCCCCAGCTGTGCTCTGGTAACCATTTGTGGCTAGAGCTGCTTCTGTTTTGAAGTGAGGGTAGGCAACAACTTGTATGCCCCTGTACTTCTTCCCTATATGCAAGGGAAGGAATCAAGGCCACAGAAGTAGAGTCACGTGGAGGAAAACAAAGGGCTGGAGGTGCTGTGGGTCATCCTGGAGACAGGTACTGGGGCTACTATTTATTTATTTATTTTATTTTATTTTAATTTGGAGAGATATCTCCAGCAGGAGGGTGAAGGGAAGTGGTGTTGCCCCTGTATTGCTTGCTTGTGAGACCCCACATGGAGTATTATGTCCAGTTCTGGAGGCCGCACCTCAGAAAGAACACACACAGGGGGGAAGGCAGTCCAGACGAGGGCAACTAAAATGGTGCATGGACTGCATCAAAAGCCCAATGAACAGAGAAAGCCTGATCTTAACTTGTACACCCTGGAAGAGAGGAGACTGAGAGGGGACATAAGAGAGACCTACAAGTACCTCAGGGTGAACAGGGTGCAGGAGGGAGTCTCTTTCAAATGAGAAAGAGCACTAGGACCAGAAGGCATATGATGAAGCGAGGAGGGGGGGAGGAGTTTAAGAGGGATGTGATGATGTATTACTTCACTGATAGGGTGGTGAACACTTGGAACAGACTACCAGTGGAAGTGGTGGAGGCAACAACAGTAGTGGTCTTCAAGCATGTGTTGGCTAGACATAGGGAAGTATTAGTAAATAGGCAGGGAGTAGGGAGGGTCACCAGAGACCAGTTAGAGTCTGTGGAGACAGACTAGGCAGGGACCATCTGGACAAACTTGGGGGGCCAAGTCGTCCTTTTCTGCCAATAAATTCTATGTTTCTATGCCAGAAAAAGAACAGTGTCATCAGCATGAAGGCAAACAGAACAAGAATCAGCAATAGAGGAAGAGGCTTAAAAATAAACTAAAAAGAATCACCCCTAGGACAGAGTCTTGTGTCACCCCAGTGGAGGCAGGAAGAGAAGAAGAAAGGCATCCATTCCATATAACAGACCGAGAGCTCCTGTGCAAGTAAGAAGAAAACCAGGTATCCACATTTGAAGAAAGACCATAAAAAGACAAATGAAAAGGTAACAATTAATTGTTAATTAAATCAAATTCGTCAGGAAAGAGTTACAAAAACAGAACCAAAATAACAACCAGCGTCAAGAGCACCAGAAACAGAATCATGAAAGTTTTCTTGGGCAGTTTGGGTAAAGATGGAATCCAGACAGACAGATTGATAACACCTGATATTTATCCAAATATTCCTTTATCTGAACCAGAACAATCCTTTACAAAATTTGGAAACTACAGACAGGAGGGAAATTTGGTGCTAGTTATCTACAAAAGACTTGAAATCTCCTTTATGTAACAGGATGACCATCGAGTGCGTGCTTCCAAGCCAAAGGGAAAATCTGTGCAGTCAAGGAAAGGTAAACAAAACTGTTTGAGTGGAGCAAGAACGTCAGCACCAAGTTTTAACGAAAAGCTGTCTAGATTGTCCAGATCATTAACTGTTTCCACATTCAGGGTACAAAACAATTTAACGGCTTCAGCAACTTTAATTTTTCTAAAGCAGATGTTGGGCCTTTTAGAAGGACAATCGTTAGAAAAATTATTGGGTGAAGATCATAGAATCATAGAATTTTGCTGGCAGAAAAAGACCATGCAGCCCATCTAGTCTGCCTGATACAGCCCCCCCGCCCTCACGCCCCTCCCTCCCTAGTCCCATACAGTTGTTCCACGCTCTTTTGAATTTTTCCACCGTGACAAGATCAAAGCAGCTGCTAATAATGAGGGTCCTTTTCCTCCTCCACTGCAACAAGATTTTATTCTTTTTATTTAAAAGCTGCAATAATACAGGATAGATTCCATGAGAAACAAGTCTCGTTTACAGAACGTCCCAAGTCAAATTTAAGACGAAATACAACAATCAACAGAAAAGCATCAACTAGCAAGCATACACAACTCAGTCAATAAAACAAATGGATTGATCCTAGAGCAACAGTTCTTCTAAGTCTTTTTTGAAAGTGGCAAGGGTGGGCAAAAGAAATCATGGTCAGAAGGTCAAGATGTGATACTGCACATGCATGCACACACATACCCAGTATCACGGCTCGATTTACTGACTGTGATTTTTGTAATGTTCAGCACTTGCTTCAAAACGACAGCCAGTCCACCAAGTTCAGCATTGTATATAATATTCAAAACTGTGTTTTTGCCGGCCCGTCGGTGCAGCAGTAGCACTATCACCTGGAACACCGGTGACCTGGGTTCGGGAATGAGCTTGGGTTGAGGAGGATTGAGCATCCCAGAGGAGTGGGAGGTTGCCATCTTCCACCATAATACTGCCACCTGGGTGACTACAGGTGGCAGTGTGGATGGAAAGGCAAGTGGGAGGGAGGAGGCATCATTGATGTTGGTGTCCGGATGCACACATTGCGTGGGCAGGGTGGCCTTGCCATCCTAGCATGCGACATCTCTGGGGCAGAGAGAATACAGGAAAAATGGCCCCGGCGTCTCCGTGATGATGGCTCATGGGAGCTCTCCAGGCTTCCATCTCTCTCTGGATTGTGGCATCAGCCTGACGAAATGTGTAAGTCTGGGGGTCCTACCCCACCCTGACCCTGCCTGGGGGGGGACAAAGCCAGAGCTCTGTGGGGGCAAGGTGACTGCGACTGGGGAGGCTTGGATAGTTTCTTGAAGGGTCTGAGGGACATAAGAGGGACTGGGGAGTTGGGGCCATGAACAGAAATTGCAAAAAAGGAAAAAAAAAACACTGTTTAGCTGAACTCTGTTGCAGTAATAACTGCACGAGCATTTCAGCACTTCAGCACCATGTAAAAATGTGACTGCACTTTGGCATCAGGTGCACTCGACATAAGCAGACTGTGAGGGTTTCGCTTTGTGCTAAAATTAGTACAAGTAACAATTTTATGGTGGAAGAAATTGCTTTCATGGATACTGCATCCTAAGAAGGACTGCTGCTGCTGGCAGTGCAGGCACCTTTAGCAAGAACTGCAGAAAACATCAGTAAAAGACTGACAGCATCCCTTTAACAACAATTTAAAAAATTGTTTAATGAATGCAACATATTGCAGTGCAGACTCTGAGGATGTCATAAATGCATAGTTGCTAGAAACTGGTATGGTGAAAAGTTTCCCAGTTACAGTAACATGAATGGCAGTTTGCAGGGATAGGGTTATTGAGGGCATTAGAAGGGATATAATTGCAGGAATTGATGATTAACAGGATAATAAAACAGGAGCTGAGTTCAAGGACTCTGCAGAAAACAGAGTTGGGTTCAAGTCACGACGGGGACAAAGTGTCAAAGATTTTGTGGAGGGCATAGGTATAGGTATAGGGAGATGAAGTGTCAAGTTACCATAGTAGTAGCCCACAACTGAGGTTCCCTATATCAATGAAAATAAACTTTGTTTTCCTGGAAGAGCTTAGGAAGGGTTTAACACACAACAGGCTATGCATTGCAAGGGGATAAAAGTATTTTAAAGCACGGTTTCAAAGCCTGGACCGTAAGAGATGCAGACAGAGGCACTGGAACTGCTGGGCGCAATGAGTGGAGAGATGGACCAGCCTGCAAGATTGTGACATAAGACCCAACGGTATAATGTAACATTGGTGACTGCGGTGATGAACTTTCTGAAGGGGGTGGGAGTGATGACACTGTCTTGCTAGGCTACCTTGTGCCACAAAGCCACATCCACACAGATGTCACTGCACTGCCACTGTGGGCAGTAGAGACTAAAGGGCCAAGACAGAAGGTAATGAGTGATCCACTGAGGAACAGCCACTCCTGTAGGCTTGATCATGACTAAGAGACACAGTCCCTCTCATTATGCCAGGAGGAACCGACTGACTATCCGCACCTAGTCAGGAGGATATTTGGGCCCAGAAATGGACAGTGATGAGGAATCATAGCTTGTATTTGTGTCCAATACTGACCCTAACCCACCTGTGTGTAATGAGACTGAGACACCACCATTGTGTGGCTTGTGAGGGGCTGTCCATCTATCCCATCGGCATTGAGACTGCTGTTCAGGTCATCAAAAGCAAGGCCTGATTGACCCAGCCTCTTGGCCACATTACCCCAGCCCAGCTCTAGTGGAGAGACAATCATGTACAACCATGAAAAGGACTCTGTGTACTTTCTGCCCCGTGGAAATGGCAAGGGACCTCAGCCCAAGTTTTTCCAGGTGGGCCACAATATTGTCAAGCGATTGAGATGGATATGGTGGTACAAGTTCCTGTATCTCCTGAGCTGGCTTTGGTATACTGTTAAGATAAGACTGGAATCATGACTTAGACATGATGACAAAAAGAAAATGAGATACCATCCAATATCCTCATGGCAGGAGTATAAGGACTGCATAAAAGTGATTATGGAATGCCAGAATGCATGCATGACATTGTGTAACGCAGTCCTGCAGGACAGGGTTCAATGAAACTGGTCCAAATGTGGGCTGGTAAACATTTTGTACATAAACAGCCCTTGGACCATTTCCAGTAAAGTGACTAAACAGACTTTCTCCTTGAGAAAGTAGCTGAGCTAGTGGGCTTGTCCTTTAGAAGCTGGACAATGGGACAGTACATTCTTGCCACACTATCCCTGCCTCACCATCACCGTCAATGTTGGCATGTGTTTCTTAGGCTTTTTTTCCTAACAAAACTTTACTGGACATTTGGGACTCAAAATTGTAAGCACTGCATATGGAAAGAAAGTTTATGTATACAGTGATTTCTTTGCCATTGAAATGTTTGAACTTTATGTTGCATGGTTATGTCAGTTTCTTTTCCTGGTGCCAGTCGGAAAAGAAAGAGCAGATGGCAGGCTGAAGGTGTGATAACAAAAGCCACCTTGACAGCATCCATAGGGGAAAGCCACCCCTGTTGTAAAGTGGCAAGGGTTACCCTCAGAATCAATGATAATCTTGTGTTTACACAAAACATAAGACTGATGGTAGTTTATTTGTATGTACACATGCTGTATACTGTGCACATGTATTTGTACTCCCCCCAAAAATGCCAGTAAAGAGAAAAATATTTTTGTATGCACACATCCCGATTCTCTTTCTCAAGGGGGGATAAATGCTTCATTTACCTGTGGTGACAGAACATAGAATACAGAGGAAGCCTATCTTTTGGGTGGCTGATTGGGACTGGTCTCATGCAATCACTTCAGAGCTAAGTGTAGTGCTGAGACCAGTGGGGAGGGATGGTTTTCTTACGGGTCTGCATAATGGGTTTGCAGACCACTGGAGTATGCAAAGTGCTTGACTGCTTGTTGGGAGCACCGTGGGGTACTGCAGGGTAGTTTTCTAGAAACTTGCTGCTGACAGTCAGTGATGGAATGAACAGAAGAGCCTTCCAGGTTACTTGGGAAGGTAAGGGGATTGGAGGTTCCCCATGCTACCTAGCAGTAGATGCTCTGGACAGAAGAGAGGTCAGCCCTTTGGGGCGAAAGAGACATTTGTGGATCATATGGAGATATGAGTGTCGTGTATGGGAGTGACCACAAGGGGATGGGAGCATTTAAATTAGTGTAGAATGGGTTGTTCTCTGTTTGGATTATTTTGAGAAGGGTTTTCTCCTGGGATAGGGCAGACGCCTGAAGCTGCTCATGCTGGTTGTTGGGTGAAAAGCAGAAAGGATCCATCCCCCTTGTGCTGGTTGCCAGGCAGTTGTCATCGGCACTGCCCAGACATTTTCAGGGATGAAAATGGGTTTTTGCAGAAGAGAGTGTAACCATCCCCTCCTTCCAGTAGGGGGAGGAGGTTGATTACTAGGAATGCCAACGCTGAGACTGGCACTTGTGCTGTAGTCTGTCAGAGGTTAAGCTTAAGTAGGAGGATCATAGGATTAAAAGATAAAAGAGGCATCATCCTACTAGAACAGGCTAAGTCAGTCTAAGTTAGTGACAGGGGAGGCAGAGAATGAAGAAAAAGGAAAATAAAAAGGAAGTAGCCCATTGGTGCTGGGGCACTCAGGCCCCAGTTGAATTCTGGCCAACCCAGTTGGAACCAGTGTGAGGATGTAAGAACTGTGGAGTATTTTCCCCTAAAGGTGAGTTCTCTGATGGCCTGCCAGCATGGAATTGTTTTGTCTGAAAATGTGTGGGAGACTGTTATTAAAGGTCCAGCTTACAGGTGTTCCGGCTCCAGTGAAGATGACAAAGTGCTGACAGCATGAACCTTCAGAAGGCCATGAGAAGATATGCAGCCCTAAGGTAAGAGAAATGCAGTCTCCAAACTGAAGGGCCCCTCAGCATAGGTCATGCTGTTTTAAAGCTTGGGAGATGGCTTAGCAGGAATCATTCTGAGCAGTCTTTATGGCTATGACTCACTCCTGAAAAAATCAAGTGTGATCATCTAAAAGCCCTTAAGGTGTGCCAGCCCGGTGGTGCTGAGGGCAGAGGCACTGGATGCCACACCTCGTGCCATGCTGGCGACCCGGATTCGGGAAGAGCACGGGTTGCTGTGGGCTGGCAGGAGGAGAATCCGAGCATCCAGAGGACTGCTCTTCGCTCTCAGGAGGGGGTCCACATTGGTCGGCATCCGACTGACCCCTGGTGGAGGCTAGGGGTTCGGGATGCATGCCACACACTGGGAGGAGCTGAGGGCAGATGTCTGGATGTGGACGCGTGTGGACGCGTGCGTGCCCACTGCCGCTGATGTCCTTGCACATCCTCATCTCCAGGGGAAACTAAAAGAAAGGAGGAAAAACTGCACCGGTCACGGTGGCTTGATGGCCGTTCAGGGGAATGCTCGGATCTGAGGGCTCGCTGGAAACAGGATCCTGTGTCGGCAAAGATAGAGGGGGTCTCTCCAATGCCCCGCTGTGGGGGGCAAGCCGCGGGGGTATACAGTGAGACCCACTGTGGGAGCTGGAGCGATCCGTATGGCGGCCGGAGGAAGGGGATGCCTGGACGTGATTGCAGACTGGACAGCCTAGGTGAGAGAAACTACCAACAAAACAAAATAAAGGCCCTTAAGGCTGGAGGGTTATGGCACTGTAGTGGCCTCAGATATAGCACCTTGGTCGATCTGGCTTGCATTACGGAAACGTGGTTGGGGGATGATGTTAGTCCAGTTCTAGAGGTGTCTGTCCTGGCAGGATTCTCCACAGTGCATTGCCCGAGGAGGGAATGCAGGGGTAGGGGCGTGGCCATTTTTCTTTAGCTTCAACCTGCACCTCTCCTTGCACTCAGTGGGTTCCACTTCATCATTTGAATGCATAACCATGCACGGGAGTCCAGGTGCAGGCTGCAGAATCCTTCTTGTATACCAGCCTCCTGGGCATGAGGGTGAATTTCTGCAGGAAGTCGTGGACTTCATTGCCAAGAAAGTGTTGGAGTCACCCTGATGGTTAGTTCTGGGTGACTTCAGTTCCTGGATCAACAATGAACTCTCACATTTTGGTCATGACTTCTCCATTCGATAACTTTGCTGGGCCTCGCACAAGCTGTTGTTTCTGTGATCCACAGCCGTAGTCACACATTGGACCTAGTGTTCTCATTGGGGCTTAAGGTCTCTGACCTCAAGAGACCTCGTGGTTGGATCACTGCATGGTAGAGTTTTCATTTGGGCCCCCCCCCCCCCCCCCGTTAGTCCTTCCCCTGTAGAGATGGCCCGCTACTGCCCTTTGAAGGGGTTGTCCCCAGAGGGACTGATGGTGGTACTGGATCTATCTGGTGTGAATGTTGCTTGTGCAACAGGTACAGGAGAGGTGGTGGCAGCATATAATAGTGCTGTCTCCAAGGCACTCGACTCTGTTGCACCAATCCATATATGACCCAGATCTTCTTGCTTGAGACCCCTGTGGTTTAATGGGGCTCTCAAGGAGATGAAGACCAGGGGTGGAGGTTGGAGCACTCTTGGCAGAAGTCTTGGTCTGAGGAGGACAGACTGGCTTTGAGAATTCACTACAGTGAATATCAAAAGGACAGTCAGCCATAAGAAGGCAGTGTTCCTGTCTGGGGAGATTGCTGCAGGGAGGAACAGACCGGCTCTGCTTTTTCAGACTGTTGACAGGCTACTCCATCCTGCCTGTGTGCAGCCGAAAAGAGCAGCTTCAGTTGCTCTGTACAAGGAGTTCACTCTGTTCTTCTCTGACAGGGTGTCCTCCATTAGGGATGGGATTTCTCCTATGGGGCTGCTGCAGCCCTGCAGTGGCAAGCTGTGTATTTCCAGAGGCACTCCTATTGTCTGGGCGAGTTGAGGCCAGTGGGGGAGATAGACATATGCAAGGTGATTTCAAAACTGCAGCCCACATACTGTGAACTGGACCTGAGCCAACCCATTTCTTAGTGGGATGTGTTGAGTCCATTGGTCCAGTGTTCGCTGAGATTGTCCGGTGCTCACTTTTGGAGGGACTTTTCCCCAGTGCCCTGAAAGACGCGCTAGTGAAGCCCCTCTTCAAGAAACCATCTCTCGACCCTGACATCTTGATGAATTATAGACCAATATTTAACCTCACATTTTTGGGTAAGGTTATTGAGAAAGTAGTGGCTTTGCAGCTCGAGGCACACCTTGTGACCTATGACATCTATGAACTGTTTCAGTCTGGGTTCAGGTCCAGGCAGAGCACTGAAACGACATTAGTCAGAGTGCAAAATTATCTCCTCAGGGCAAGGGATAAAGGGGAATGGTCAATACTCATCCTCCTTGATCTCTCATCAGCATTTGACACTGTGGACCATGTAGTGTTGCTGGATCATCTAGGGGAGCTCTTTGGACTCACTGGTACTGTTGTCGGCTAGTTTGAGTCCTTTCTCACAAGTAGGACATAGAAGGCAGTGATGGACTTTCTCCTCCTGCCCGAAGCCCCTGCCATGTGGAGTTCCCCAGGGTTTGATCCTGTTGTCTGTGTTGTTCACAGTGTACATGCTTCCCCTTGGTGAGATCATTAGACAGTACAGCTTGGATTTTCACTGTTATGCGGAGAATACCAAGCTGTATATGTCATTTGCACCCGGGACAAGTGATGCAGTGGAGATGTTCTCTAACTGGCTGTGACTCAGTCCCAACAAAACAGAGGTGCTAGTGATTGAGCCTGGTCACCAGCAGATGTGGTTGCTACAGGGATGGGAACAGGGTTATTCCTTGGCTCTGTTCCTCTGGCTGCATCTACTAAGGTGAAACATTTGGGTGTTTTCCTTGATGATGAATTGACATTTGAGGCTCAGGTGTCATCCATCGTCTGGAGTGGTTTTTACCACCTTAGGAATATCATCAGAACCAAAACCTTAATTCTGTCTGATGACCTGCCCTCACTAGTATGTGCTTTTGTAACATCTAGACTGGACTACTGCAATGTTCTGTACCTTGGGGTCAGTGGAGGGGTTCTCTGTCACCTGCAGCTAGTGCTGAAAGCAAGTCATCTGACCCCAGTCCTGCGTAACTTGCACTGGCTGCCGGTGAGATGGAGAATCACCTTCACGGTGGGCTTGCTCACCTATAAGGCTTTATGTGGATTGGGCCCTGGCTACCTGAGTGACCTCCTGACTCCTATCTGCCCTGTGTTCTCACTCTGCTCCTCCACCGAATGCCTTCTGGTAGAGTCCAGGGCCCGGCTGAAGACCTCTGGAGAATGATCATTTGAGGTGACTGGCCTGGCCCTGTGGAATTCGCTTCCAAGATCTCTCAGGGAGGCCCCATTGGTAGAGGTGTTTAAGCGGGGTCTGAAGGCATATCTTTTTAGAGAGGTGTCTGTTAATTACTAATGGAATCCTTGAAATAGTAGACTGCTGAATTGTTTTATCTTAAATAAGGATTTTACTTGAGTATTGGTGTTCATTCATTGCTGTTGTTTGACATATATTTTTGTATTTGATGTATTTTATTTATTTTAAACTCCTGCCTACCTTTACAGCACCCAGAGCCTCTGGGATGGGGTGCTAGATAAATAAAATGTTACTTACTTACTTACTTTACTTACTTTGTGGTATAATGAATTATGAGGTAAGATGAGAGTTTAGAATGGCTACCACCGTGGCTCCACACCCAAAGGGTACTGAACTAGTGGCAACATTACCCTTCCCTGACCTCCCTACTATGCAGGCGGAGAGTAGCCTGGAATGGCTGGGAACACGTTTGGGGCAGAGTGTGGCTGGACAGCAGGCATCCGATGAGATGCTCATGCTGGAGCTCAAGTGGATCCGCTGCTCTTCAGGGGATAGCACAGCCTCCAAGGACTAAGGTATTGCATCCTTAAAGAACTGAATTTTTTTTGTGAGACTCCCAGCCTCCATACCAGTTCAGAGGGCTGCGGACACAACAGCCATGATAAGATCCCTCAAGGGCTAGGGAACACTTGTGCAGAGGGCAGATTGTGCAATGCCACCACACACTCTATGCCTCCTCCCCAGTATGAAAACTATTTATGATATCACGTGGAAGCACATCACCACCCCAAGCCACCCCAAACTGAATGCATGAATGGTGGTGAGAACTTATTAGAAGAAGAAGAAGAAGAAGAAGAATCTGCATTTATATAGCGCTTTTCTTACATCCAAAGCGCTTTACAAGCAATGCTAGACTGGTATTGAAGTGACTGAATGTGTGGTGGCGGCCATATCGCACATCATCACCCACACACAGCCTGGATAATTGCATGAACCGGCTTATGGGAAGGGGAATGTTGGCCAGGACACCGGGAATGTTCCCTACTCTTTGCGAAGAGTGCCCTGGGTTCTTTTTACTTCCACCTGGACACCCACCAGGACAACACCAGGATGGGTAGAAGAGACCTTGGTTTAACGTCTCATCTGAAGGACGGCACACCCCAGCAGTACAGCACCCCCCAATACTGCACTCGGATGCCAGCGATTTTTTAGGTGCAAGTCCAATCCCGGTGTGGGGCGAGAACCCACGACCTTCTGGTCCAGAGGCGGATGTGCTACCAACTGAGCCACGCTGACACCAGGGCAAGTCTCCACAGTGGGCAGACTGGGGGCTGTGGATCGCAGAGGTCTCTGCATATGTGGAGCAGGACCTCTGTGTACCCGCAGTCTCATGTACCCCTTTGTGGGTGCAGAAGTCCTCGACTCCCTCCCAGTATTCAAGGACCAAAATCAGAAAAAAAATAACTGGTGGTGTAATACAATACATATAGCAAAGAAATATGGACAGCAAAGTGATCTGCTGGCTCAGAACTGCCTCTCAGACAGGCACCAATCAGTGGTCCTCAAAGGCACCAGTTCCAGAAAGTTACCAGTGACAAAAGGTGTTCCACAGGGATCCATCTTAGGCCCATCGTCTTTTCAGTCTACATACAAGATACAGAAGTGCACTTGCAGTGTGCATTGACACATACTGTATGTCGACAATGCCGTCCTATATTGTAGTGACACTGACCTAAGCACGGTCATATCTTCCTTACAACAGGGTTTAATTTAATGCAACAGGACCTACAAAAAAAGCAAGCTGGTGCTAAATTCAGATAAATTACAAACCATGGTTTGTGGCTCTGAGCCCCGACTCTGGAACTGTGCAGGCTTAGAAATTGTGATCACAAACGGGAATGTACTGTCTACTTATAACTGCTTGGGCATCAGGCTCAGCTCTGATCTAAAATGGACTTCCCATATTCAGCACCTTATTGCTCAGCTAAAGACCTGCATTGGATAGCAGTATAAAACAGAAATGATTTAACTATAGCTAAGGGACTCCAAATTGTAAATACTATCATAGTGTTAATAGTGAACTATGGTGGTTTCCAAAACAGAAATAATGCAAATGTCCACTTTGCCAGACTGTAAGTTGTATATAATCATTCTGCCCTTTTCATACTTTCAGCCCCAATGGACTTCCACCATTGTCAGCTATACGGAAGGCGAGGCTGGATCCTTCTCACCATGCACAAGAGCTCCACCTGTTGAACTCATGCACAATTGCATCAGGCAGAAAGCACCTAACCATATGTTGGATTTTTGTCCAACTCACTTCCGGCCTGCCAAGTCTAAGATTCTCTGCAGGTATTATCTTTTAATCCCCTGTTGCTAGACGTAGAAGATAGGTGAAGGAGCTTGGCCTTTGATAACCCCTGTTGCTGGACCTGCCCATACACTGGAGACCCTGTCATCACCTCCTGTTAGCTGTTACCACCCACATTTTTATCTGTCTGGTACTTTGAGAAAAGGCTATCTAAACTATAGGAATGTTATCAGTGTTAAGTTCTTTCGACGTTGTGCTAAATCATGTCATGATACCACAAATTACCTAATTATCTCTATTTTTATCTTCTGACGCTTTTGCAAACTACTCAGTTTCTAATTTTGGCTGAGAGCAGCAAGAGGAAGGCAGCAGCTGCTAGAACTTACTACTTTACTACTCTACTACTGGGGCTAAAGAACTAGAATTCTGCTACTGGGACCTCCAATTAGGGTGAAAAACAAACAAAGGAAAAACAAGAGCTAGTGTTCTTGTCTGAGCTGGGAGAAGGGAACTGTTATCTCTACAGTTAGCTGGGGTGACAAGGAGAGCTGTAAATTAGGGTGTGTGGCTTAGACAGCAGAAAGCCAGGTGTCTGCATTTAAAACTTCTCTAGTTAGCTTTTGGCAGAGAGCAGCAAGAGGAAGGAGGCAGCTGCTAGAACTTACTACTTTACTACTGGGATTATCTGGCCAAGCAACGACAAACTGGGTCACCTTAACTGGTTTTGCCTGCACTCCCATTGCATATAAACCTGACTCACTCACAGTCTATGTATGGCCTAGCTCTTAATTCTCCCGGGCCCCCTGTAACCCCCCTGGGCTCATCTGTTGTTTTTTCACTGACTGTCACTCCCCTATGTATTCTGACACTTCACTGTATGTAAAAAAACTATCTTCGTCAATTCACTGTATGTAAAAGTTGTATCATTCACGTCACTGTATGTAAAAGCTGTACTTAGTCACTGTATCTGTATAATTCAAGTCTGTAACTCTCCCGGGCCGCACCTGAAAATAGGCACATGGATGTCTAGTGTGACTTACCTGGTAAACAAAAACAAATAAATAAATAAATAGCTCTCCACCCCACACCGTTAGCCAGTTCTACTTTTATAGACACTGGATTTGACTGACAACAGGAACTTCCTGTTTGGGAGTAGGGAGGGAGTGATCACAGACATTGGTGCCGGAATGGTCTGAAAAGTGGTAGGGCCAAAGATGTAAAGGGTCAATTTTCCTATGGTAATAATACAAAAACAGATAGGGCCACTTATGAAAGTGTTAGGTCATGGTCCTCTGCCCCCCACCGTCTCTGGCACCTATGATCACAGAGGCACAAAAGACTCACCAGCCTAGAAGGAAAAGAATAGCTCACCCTTGCCCCTAGCTACTGGAGGTCTGACTCTGAGCAAGTAAGAAGGAGACTACTGAGGAATACAGGAACTTCCTGTCCCAGGACAGGAAGGGAAGGAGCTGTAAGGGCACGGAGGCAGTGGGAAAGTAAGGAGAACGAACAATCAAAACAAGTAAACAGAGAGGAAAGAGTAAGCATACAAAGCAACAGTTGAGGGGCCACAAATAAGACATGATGGGAGTGGTGCAGTGGACTCAGTTGTTAGGGGGTAGAGCTGGGGGAGGGAAGGGAGAGGGAGGTAAGGTGCTTGCCTGGTACCATGACTTGGAGGGACAGGGAGAGAATCCTCAGGCTTGTGGGAACAGCTGCACGTGGGAGGGAGCTGGACATCATTGTCCACCTAGGGATAAATTACCTGGCTGGGAATGGGATTAGAGCAGTGCAGGAGGAGGAGTTTGTGGAGTCGGGGAGAGGCCTTAGACAAGTAACACGCATGGTAACCTTGGAGGCGCTGCCTGTCTATGGCATGGGTGAGGCTAGGATGCTCCGCACCATGGGATTCAATGAATGGTTAAAAAACTGGTGCAGAGCTCAGGGTTTTGGCTTCATTGGGAACTGAGGGTCAACTTGGAGGGATACAGGCCTATACTGGCGCGATGGTCTGCACCTGTCCAGGAAGGGAACCAGGATCCTAGGCGATAGGTTTTAATGCATCATTGGCAAACATTTAAACTAGCCAAGGGGGAGGCACTGAAAAGTAGCAGGGAATATCCAGCCCCCCCCACACACAAAACAGGGTAGTTAGTGAGGTAAATACCAAGATAGAGAAGTTGATAGAGAGAAGGGCAGGGGTAAATGGAGAGAAAGGCAAAGGCAGTAAGGACAGGGTTGGGGCTAAAATGGGTAAGGCTATCAAAAAATGGAGGGCAATGAGTACCAATGCCCATAGCCTGGGTAACAAGCTCCCTGAATTAGTGGCCTTGATGGAAGAGAGATGCCTGGATATTGTGGCAGTCACAGAAACATGCTACACAGAGAACCGTGACTGGGATGTCAACATACCAGGATACACAATCTACAGGATGGACAGGGAGGGTAAAAGAGGAGGAACAGCTCTCTTAAGTAAGGGATGGGATCAAAGCAACAGGACTAAAGGATAAATGAGGAGAGAAGGCACTGTGGGTCACCTTGGAGACAGGAAATGGCACCACAATCTGCACGAGGGTTGTATACAGATGTCCATCTCAGAGGAGGAAATGGACAAGGAAATGATAGGAGGCATCCTTAGGATGGCAGAAAAAAAGGGAGATATTGTTGATGGGGGACCTGAATATGCCAGATGTTAAGTGGAGCACCTTTGCTATAACCACATCCAACAGCAGGGTCATTCTCGATGCCCTACGAGGGGCATGCCTCAGGCAGCTAGTGCTGGAACCCACTCGGAGGGAGCAACCTTAGACTTGGTACTCTTAAACGGGGAGGATCTTAGGTTTAGAAGTGGGTAGCCATCTGGGAACAAGTGACCACCAAACAGTGTGGTTCACAATAAACACAGCCGTAGAGTCAAGCCATACAAAAGCGAGGGTACTGGACTTTAGGAGGACTGACTTTGGCAAAATGGGAGAGTGCCTCAGAAAAGCACCAGCAAATGGGCAAGAAGAGAGGAGGGAGGAATAATGGGGAGAAACAAAAACTGCCACCACAGAGGCAGCAAGCCTTTGTGTGAAGCAAATAAACACATCAAATGAAGGAAAAAAATATTATGGTTCTCAAAAGAGATGACAGTAAGGTTAGGGAGAAAAAGATAGCATTCAGGAAGTATAAGGAAACACAGAAGGAGCAGGACAGAGAACTGTGCTAGTTAAAGCAGAAGGAAGCAGGGAAGGCTGTCAGAACAGCAAAGACTCAGACTGAATAAAGGATAGCCAACTCGGTTAAGAAGGGGGATAACACCTTTTATAGATACATTAGGGAGTGAAGAAAGACCAAGGGAGGGATGGTGAGGCTTAATAAAGGGGAAGGTGGGTAGGAAGAGGGTGACAGTGAAAAAGCAGGGATACTGAATGAGTACTTCTGCTCAGTATTCACAAAAGAAGAGGAGGGGGAGGTGCCAAATCCAATAAACAGAAGCACTCTGGATGGGGGTGTCAATACCAGTCCATTCACAGAAGAAAGGGTCCTGAAAGAACTCATAAAACTGAAGGAGGACAAAGCAATAGGGCCTGATGGGATTTGCCCCAGAATTCTAAAAGAACTAAGGGGAGAACTAATGATACCACTGACTACCCTTTTTAACAAATCATGGAAGGATGGTGTGGTACCTGAGGACTGGAGAAGGGTGGATGTGATTCCCCTTCACAAATGTGGGAGCAAGACAGAGGCAGGAAACTATAGACCTGTCAGTTTGACCCCAGTGTTAGAGAAAATGATGGAATCACTTCTGAAAGAAGGAACTGTTGAGTACCTAGAGGCCAGTAGGGCACAGGACCCAAGGCAGCATGGATTTACAGTAGGAAGGACATGTCAGATGAATCTAGTAGATTTATTTGACTGGGTGACCAAAGTAGTAGACCAGGGAGGGTCTGTGGACATGGCCTACCTAGACTTTAGCAAGGCATTTGACACAGTCCCACACAAAAGATTAATAAACAGGTTAGCCAGTTTGGGAGTGGGTCCCAGGGTGGTAGCCTGGGTAAAAAAGTGGCTGGACAACAGGATACAGAGAGTGATAGTAAACGGAGTCCACTCTGAAGAAAGGAGGGTTATTAGTGGGGTACCGCAGGGTTCAGTAATGGGACCGGTCCTTTATAATGTCTTTATAAGTGACATTGCGGAGGGACTTGAAGGAAAAGTATGCCTCTTCGCAGATGATACAAAGATCTGTAATAGGGCTGATACACGGGGGGGGAGGGGTTGAATGGTCAAAAGTATGGCAGCTTAGATTCAACGCAAAGAAGTGCAATGTAATGCACCTGGGAAACAAAAATCCAGGGGAAGAGTACACAGTGGAAGGGGAGGTACTAACAACAACAAAAATGGAAAGGGACCTGGGGTAGTCATATCAGATGACTTAAATGTAACCAAACATTAACAACATGAAAAGGCAGTAAGGAGGGTTGGGGGGATACTGGAATGCATAGGGAGAGGCATCACCAGTAGAAAACAGAAAGCTGTCATTCATCTGTACAGACAGTTGATGAGACCCCATCTGGAGTAATACGTGTAGTTCTGGAGACCCTATCTCCACAAGAACATAGACAGGATAGCGGCAGTCCAGAGGAGGGTAACTAAAATGGTGCAGGATCTGCACCAGAAGCCACATGAAGAGAGATTAAAAGAGCTTAATATGTATAGCCTCGAGGAAAGAAGGGGGGGGGACAAGATATAAACTTTCAAGTACCTCAAGGGAATCAACAAAGTCCAAGAGAGTAGCATATTTCAGAAAAAGAGATGTACAAGAACAAGGGGGCACATTTTGATGATAGAGGGGGACAGCTCAGGGGCAATGCGAGGAAGTATTTTTTCATGGCGAGGGTGGTGGACACATGGCACAGCCTTACTGAGGAGACTGTGGGGTCAAAAACAGTGGGGACACTCAAGAATGCATGGGACAGACATAAGGCAATTCTGGTGGAGGGTAGGAAGAAATATGCTGTTAGTTAACTAGGATCTGCAGTTTATCCAGTAGGTAGGGAAATGGGCAGGCTGGGTGTGCCAGTTGGTCCTTATCTGCCATCAAAGTCTATGTTTCTGTATAGCATCACCAAAACTCAAAACAAAAAAGAAAACAAAATGAAATGAAATATTAAAAAAAAATTTTGGCATATAGTTTTCAGTATCAATATAAAAACTAGTATTGATACAGTCTATAGATATAAAATAATAGTCCTGATAGCCACCACACCTTTTCAATGACACACCCTTCCTATCCCAACCCCCCTTCAAGTCCTGAAAATGTCATTCCTTAGTAGTGCTCCCCTCCTGACCCCTAATCCATGATTTTGGTGGGTCAATAGTGTGCAAAATCCCAACTAGTTCAACCACTCCCTCTCAAACCCACAATACACCATATCCTGTAGTGTTGGCACTGGACTGTATTAGCTAACAGGGCATGCAGCTGTGGGGGTGGAGTGGTCTGCAGCATTAATATCTAGGCTGACTGATTAGTTATTAGTGACACAGAGTGCTGTGCTCTATTCCCCCTGACTGCACAACTCGCTTGTCAATACTTCCAGATAACTGTGGTCATGAAAGGAAATAGTTGTGTCGTGGGTTAGGAAGGGGGACTACTGAACGAGCCAGGACTTTGGATATTATTGGCCACTGGAAATCATGCATCAGGGGTTAGAGGGGACCACAGTTAAGTAGTGACATTTTGGGGTCTGGAAGGGGAATTGGGCTAGTGAAGGCATGTTATTGAAAAGCTGTGGTTGGGAGCATGGCTAGCAGCTATTGAGGAAAGACGTGGCTAACTTGAGCTCACACACCAGAAATTAAATCTATCACCATCCAGCATTTTACCTTAATTTTTTTAAGTCAGTGGCAGTAAGTTCAGACTCGAGAGCAATATTGCTTAAAAAACAAACATTGAGATGCATTTAAAATGGGCAGCAACCCCCAACCCCCTCAAAAAAAAACAAAAAAATACCCTGAGGAATGTAGATCGTGAGGACGACAAACAGGACCTAGTGGATGCAGCAGGATGGCAGCTGTATTGAAAGACTGAGCCAATGAGCTGACAAACAGCTTCAGCCCTAAAAGCCATGGCCACTACGACAGACCACGTGAAGGAAAATAAAACTTTAGGATTCGGACTCTGGAAAATCAAACTAGAGCCTTCAACATAGAAATTCTAGGATTTCTCAAAGCGACCAAGGGGGCACGGGTGTAGGCAGGCATGCTCACTGTAGACATCTGTGTACAATTTTGCTGAGTGCCTCTCCCAAATCATATGCCTTTTTGTTAACATTATCATTCTAATCTGTATTATTTAAATTAGTGTGGGCCACTGAGCAGTGTCTCTGTTCCAACTTGTACTGTTTAGGAGATAGATATGTGTATCATCTGCTTAGAGATTGAATGAGTCATCTGACAACTATCTGATTTATTTATTATGGGGGCAGCAATTAGAGAGAATGTTTTTAAATGGGGGGCAGCAGTTGGAAACTGTGTGTACAAAGTGAAAATTTCTGGCTACACCCCTGAAGGGGGACACAATCCCTCATGGTTCATAGGGTATTGGTTGGGCAAAAATCTGTGTCTAGAGCTATTCACCATGGTCCATAGAACCTTCCGAATAACACAAAGAGGAGAGAAAATGACAACCCACCCAGTACTTTCCTCATTACCATTGCAGGACCACATAAACATAAGCACATATTGGAATTCACCAGATGTTTGGGTCCCATTTCGATGGCACAAGGGGAAAAGATATATTTGTACCCTGACCTTTCATTTGTGATTGCCACAAAGCATCCAATACCACAAGAGCTATTCTTAGATCCTTTGGCATTTCTCACAGTTTGCAGCACACCACAAAACTGAAACTTGTGTATGCTGGGACACATTACTTATACAGTGACCTCAAAGATGCTGAAGCACCGGTACAAAGATACAAATTGACTTTGGTGGCAAAAACCCTACGGAGGAAAGAGAAGAGGACTCCAATTGAATAGCTCTCATGGGGTTTATTTATTTACATGTCTGCCAGGGGATTAGGGTGGAGGACTGAAGGTAAGTAGGCAGATTGGATCTGGACATGAATTAGCATATCCTAAGCCATGTTAATATGCAAAGTTATAGACGGGTGTTTAAATATATAGTAGTGGCACTGGAGTTATTAAAATAGTTTAAATCTTTTGATCCCATATCTGTGCCACTTGTTACCATGGCTCTTGCCTCTTGGCGCACACCTACGAACATACAAAATTTGCCAGCAGATAAAGGCCTAGAGGTCTATCAAGTCTGCTCGAATGTGCAGTTAGCACCCCTTATTCTGCAGCTGCCCCTCCCTTCCACCCTTCCCCTTCATTAACCCTCCCCCTTGTCCTGTCTCATCTTCGTTTGAAGCAGTCCACTGTTCTACTGCATACCACTTCTGCAGGTAACGCATTCCACCCAGCCACCACCCTCTCTGTAAAAAAGTGTCTCCTCATCTCCCTCCTGAACCTTCCTCGCTCCAGTCTCATATCATGGCCCTGGTGGCCCTCCCTCCTACTTTGAACAGCCCTCTGTACCCGTCTTGTTTATTCCTTTCATGTATTTAAAGGTTTCAATCATGTCACCCCTGTCTCTCCTCTCCTCCAGTGAGTACATGTTCAACTCCTTCAACCTCCTCTCGTATGATAAGTCCTCCAGCCCCTTGATCATCTTTGTCGCCCTGCGCTGCACCCCCTCCAGTAACTTAATGTCCCTCTTCAGATATGGACGCCAGTACTGCACGCAGTACTCCAGGTGTGGTCTAACTAATGACCTATACAGTGGCAGAATCACCTCCTCCCTTCTCGAGGATATACCCCTTGCAATACAACCCAGCATTTTGTTGGCCTTTGCAGCTGCCTTCCTACATTGTGCTGAGTTGTTCATTGACCCTGTAATGAGCACACCCAGATCCTTCTCCTCCTCTGTCTGGGCTAGCTGCACTCCTCCTAGCTCCTCCCATCTAAGATCCCGCTCAGCATAGTGGGGGCGATGGTCATGGCAGCTTACTGTCACACACTGGACATTTATTGGACATTGGATATTTAAGTTCTTCTACTGTACTTGGACTCTTGAGGTTTTAAAACATTGAGCAGAGTTGAGTTTCCGGCCAGTTTTGTGACTGAAGTTTTTGTCATTTGCTCGACAGCGACTTTGCGAGTTCGTATTAAACTGTTAAAGTTAAACTGCCTTGATTATTTTATTTATTTATTTGTACAATCGGATTTGCAACCTTTGAGCCAGAGGCTCATTTACAAAGGTACCTCATCACAGAAAGGACAACAGTGTTATAGTATTACAGTAGGTTGACATACAGATTTACACAGATTTTACACAGTAGCATACAGACATTGTTACATATATTTTGTACATTTCATAAAACAGTAGTTACATAAATACAGATATCTGGCAGGGGCGAAAGAAGGAAACCAGGTGGGGGGGTGGTGGAGGAGGCAGTCTGGAGGACTTTGTCAAAGTGCACTTTGTGATATGCGAGCAGCCTGTTAGTGACAGGAACAGTGTCGGGTGTTGAGCAGGTGGTTCCGAAAAGCAGTTTTGAAGGAGGCAATTTTGGGAGTGTTAGTGATGGTTACAGGGAGAGTGTTAAACCAGGAAGGGGCCCTGTAGCAAAAGGATCTCTGAGCTAGGGAGATCCTAGTTCTGGGTACCAGTAGGGTGGCCTCGTCCAAGCTGCGGGTGGAGACTGTGGGGGAGGTATGTTGGAGAGCGAGGCAGATACCCCGGGGGGGGGGGGATAGCCCAAGCAGAATTTTCGTGTCTAGGAGGCAGGTTTGGTAGTGGAGACATTCTTCCAGGTTGAGGAGATTAGCAGTGGAATGCAGTTGACAGTGTGGGTGAGCCTGGGGGCACTGGTCAGTAGTCTACAGATCTTGTGCAGAGTGAGTTAGATCTTACTGAGTGCCGTGTAATCAGTGGCTCCATATAGTGGTAGGCCATAATCCACTAGGGACAGTACTGAGGATGTGATGGCCAGTTGGAGAGCGTTGGGTGGAAGGCAGTCCCTATGGCAGTATAGGAGGCCAATCTGGGTGTTGGTGGCAGACGCAAGGGCATTAATGTTGGCGTGAAAAGTGAGGGCAGTGTCGAAAGTAATCCCAAGATATTTTTAGGTGTAGCCACTTGCTCGAGCCGGTGTTGGGGGCTCGGGAGGATAAGGAAGGGGTTATTTCTTGCTTTGTTTTGATGGTGGGAGAAGAGCATCGACTTGGTCTTTTTGAGATTAATGACAAGTTTGTGCTCCTTGAACCAGCTTTTTGCTTGGTTGAAGGTGTGTTGGAAAGAGTCCTGGAGGGAGGCAGAATTTCGATGAGAGGCATAAAGAACGGCATCATCTGCGTACAGAAGAATTTTGCCAGAGCAGGCACTGGGCAGGGTGTTTAGGTAGAGACTAAAAAGTAAGGGGCCCAGGATGGAGCCCTGGGGGACCTCGGAGTGGACAGGACGGGTCTCTGAGAGTGTCCCATTGATTCTGACGCACTGGGAACGGGCTGATAGGTAACTAGAGCACCAGGCGAGGGGACCAGTCGAGAAACCGATATGGTAGAGGGCGTCAAGTAGGAGGAGATGGCAGACAGTGTCAGAGGCCTTTCAGAGGTCAATGAACACTGCTCCAGCAAGGTTGCCAGAGTCAAGAGAGGAGTGCAGAAAGTTGGAGAATTCCAGTAAGTCTGTACCAATGATATGGCCTGCATGGAAACCATGCTGCTCTGGGCACAGAACAGCATATTTAGTCAGATACTCGGTGAGCTGTGTGGCCACCACTTTTTCTATGGCTTTGGAGAGTGGGGGAAGGATGGAAATTGGTCAATATTTGCTGGGGGTGGACCTATCCCCATCTTTATGAATAGGTGTGACAACAGCCGTTTTCCAAACATTAGGAAATTGACCGAGGCAGAAGGATCGGTTTAGTAAGCTCGTAAGTTGGACTAGGATGTCATCCAGGACCACTTGTAGTATTTTGGGATCCAAGGAGTCGTTGTTTGGGTTGTTGCTGCCTAATGCTTTTAGAAGGAATGGTCTGGCTTCATGGGTAGATATTTTGTGCAAGTAAATTATTAACCTGAAGTGCTTACAAACAAGATACTAATAGCTGGTAAAACATGGTGTAACCCCCCTGCAAATGGGGGTTCTCAAAAGACTTCCAGGAGCTTGCTTAAATGTTCCGAGCCTGAATGGTATTTGGCGTTTAAGCCATTTATCTGTGAGTGTTTTTAGAGCCTCTGGTACTGTCTCTTTAAGAGCTGTCTGCTTGCAGACATAATTAGTTTGTATGGGGGGGACTGTGTGTTTCTCTGCTTGAGTCCCACTCGAGCTGCTGCCAATTCACTCCATTTTGCAGTCGCTAGGAGTGCAAAGGGAACCTATCTGAAAGATGTAACTGTTTGCCAGAAATCATTTAGAGTAATAATGAAAATACAGTTTGTCTAACCTGCTTTCTTTGCAATCAGAACTGTGTTTGCCTAGTTCTCCATTCTAGTTTTGAACTGCTGAACTGGACCAATCAGTGTGGGTTAAGGGAGCTCTAAAATGGTGCCTGTGGACGAATCAGAACTTGGACTCGTAATCTGAGCCAGCCACAAGAGGATTGTATGGGCATTGACTCTGGGAAGTGTAGTTTGGACTTCGGTGCCTTTTTGCATCAACAGGGGGAGTCTATTGTGAGTGACAGCCAATCCAGCCAAGAACTGGGAGGAACTCAAAGGAAGTGCCCGGTTTTGTCTACTGGAGTTTTCAGTTTAGCTCTGGCAATGAAGAGGGAAGGAGCCCTGTGCTCCTTTGGTGCGCAGTTTTAGTCGGGAAACGCGTGTAAGGCCCCAAGTTTCGGTCTGCAGCGTGTGCAAGTGCTTGTTTGGACTGAATCCGACCTGTGTAGAGAATCAAGGAGATCTGAAGAATAGAAACCAGGCTCATCCTGTAGAAGACTGGAGAAATTGCTGAATCGCGCTCGGTCTGTCAGGAACTGAATCTGCTGTGTGTTCTCCTGGGTATTGTGCAGTAATTGTGATCGGGACAGAGAAGCAGCCTGCCTGGTATAGTACTTTCTTTTTCCATATAAATGTGTGTAGTGCTTGTGGGGACTCGCGTTTCAAATCCCCTGCACAGTGAATTGAGTGCATGAAGCTGCAAATAAACCCCAGCTTAATCCAGACTACATCCATTTGCTCTGAACTGCCGTGGGGTCCAGTCACAAGGACCTTGTCCACATGGTCTGCTCCTCCTGGCAATCCAGGACAATCTGCCTTCCATTCAGTTTCAGCATTGAATTTGTGAGTACAAATCAGGGTAGCTCCCTGCCATCATCTAATTGCAAGTGTTCCACCTGATTACTTTTCCTTTCTTTCTCCAAGAACTGAGCCTACCAGCTCCGGATTACAATTTGGGTATTGTGCATACATTTTCCATCTTCAGGGCCCCAACCAGCTGCACCAAATAGGCTAGCCTCTTATTGCCTGGGTACCCAGAAAGAGTGACATTAGGGACATTTGGGATTCTGAAATATGTGCACAGTACTGTGATTATTAAGGCGTTTAAACTAATTAACCTGATTTCCCCCTGTCCTTGTTAATTCCCCTAAATAAATCAGATCTGTTTGCTTCAGCAAAGTTACACTGCCTGAGGTATTCATCTATGTTAAAGTGTTGTGCTGTGGTTTTTGCACTGTATCATCTTGTTTTACAGGGAGTCCCTGGAGACACGCTGACCGAACCAGTCCTGGGGGTAAGTGTATACTGTGAAGGTAATTCTGATATATTGTGTGGGACACTAGTGGGAAGAAAGGGGGTTGCAGTGACCCAGAGGGCTGTGACCAAGTCATATCAGACTGTCTTAACCCCGACCTCTGGGTGGAGGCACCCGCCATCGGATCCAGGCCCCTCAACCTGTTAGTGGCAAATCAGGCAGGGGTAGTAGCCCTTGGGATAGCGCCACCTAGGAGTTACATCTTGGAGGCTCACCGCTGGGATTGTGTGTCCTCTAGTGGCCATATTTTCGAACCACTGTTAAGGAAAAAAAAAAATAATAAATGTGTACCCTGACAGAAGTAGCTGTGCACCGGTTGGTGGAGTGGTGCACTGGGGAGGAGATTGACCCCCAAAATGCTATACTTATCCTGGATATTCCCCAGGGTATCGATACGGACACTGTGGAGGATTTGCAAAACCCTGTGGTGGTGGGTCGACATGCTAATCTGCCCACCCACACTTTCCTGGCCCTAGTAGAGTGTAAGGATCCCATAGATAGCTCCAAAGTGCCACAGACTATTGCCCCAGAGGGAGCCCTCACTGCCTGAAGAGTGATAACTAAGGGCAGTAAAGACCCGGGGAGAAATGAGCCCCCCCCCCCACTATCTGAAACTTTTGAGGAGAAATTTGCTAAATGGTTGCTGGGGGGAGGGAAAACTGTGGAGGACTTGAAGAAACTATTCTTGCCACCTGGGGATGTTCCTCCCCCAACACCACCTCCCGCTCCAGTACCCGTTATGGTGGCTGAACCAATGCAGGCCCATATTCCTGCACCTGCCATTAGTCACAACTCTTACCGAAGGTTGAGGATCTTCTCTGGCACCCTCCCCCCCCCCAGGGGGAGGAGATTGGGATACATGGATAGATTGTGTTGCCCCCCGATACCTGAATGGCAGTGTGTGGAGGCTGAGAAGCAGAAAAGAATTATAGAAAGTCTGAGGGGTCCTGCCCTAGAGGCCATTAAATTTTTGAGGTCCACGAATTCTGATGCATCTTCCCAGAAGTACCTATCTGTGCTTGAAGGCAATTTTGGAAGCATTGAGTCAGGAGAGAGCTTGATGTGGAAATTTCAAGGTACAAAACAGTGGCCAGGGGAAAGTCTTTTTGCATATGTTACTCGTCTGGAGAGAGCTCTGCAGAAGGCTTACCGAAAAGGTAGGTTAGCCGCCAGTGACTTAAACCGTGTGAGGTTGGAGCACATACAACAGCATGCAAAGCATTCTAAATTGCAGCTTCTTCAGTTAAGGCTCCCAGACAGAAGGGGTAACCCACCAGACTTAATAAAATAACTTCGGGAGGTTGAAGATAAAGAGGGGGATTCTAATTTTGGGGTGAGCACAGCCCAAATGATCACAGCAATGGAAGGTCCTTGTGAAGTGGGGACCAATAAGGGAGTGCCACCCTGGGGTGAACTGCTGAGAAAGATCCAGGAATTCAAAAACAGTCCCTTTATGAAGGCCACGCCTGCAAGTACAGGCCCTGACCTATATCCGACTGCATCTGCTATGGGGGTGGGGGTACCCACCTATGCATCTCCTGCTGACAACAGCTCAAAACTTGATGTCTTGACCATGAAAGTAGGGAAATTGACGAGATGTCTCCAAATGCTTATCACGCCACAGACAGAGATGGCACCAAGGTTTCCAGTTAGTAGTACCCCCGCCCTGGCTCCCAGTGTGATGCCTCGGCCACCTCAAACTCCAGAAAGTATGTTTTGTTATAATTGTGGGAAGGATGGGCACATGAAGAGAGAATGCTGGTCCCCAAAAGACACAGACAAAGTTGCATATAGGCTACAAGGAGAGCTTTGGAGAACAAATCAGTGGTTAAGGGGTGCACGCAATGATCCCAGTGAGGGCCCGAAAAATGCTAACTCATGTCCCTTTGTGGCAAGGTCAGTTGCCCAGGCCCCCACTACGGCCTCTCCAGAACGGTCCAAAATAGTGGGTCCCTCCATGGAGACCACTGTAAAGGTGAATGGAGTGTCTACAAGAGCTGTATTAGGCAGCGGCTCCCAAGTGACAATTATGTTCCAAGACTGGTATCAGAAGCATTTGTCTGACGTACCCTTACAACCATTGGAGGCGCTGCATGTCTGGGGGTTAAGTGAGAAGGCCTACCCCTATTCTGGATATATCCGAATTTGGCTGTCTTTTCCCACCTCTGTGGCTGGAGTGGCTGAGCAAGTGAAGACCCTGGCCTTAGTGTGTCCCCCTACTGGACTGGGACTAATGCACATATGTTTGGATGGCTGTCACAGTTGTGTCATGAAAAACCGGGGTCAAGGGCTGGTAGAGCTTTAAGAATTCTGGCCTTGATTAAGAAGGCCTATGAGGCACAGAGAGATGTTGAAAAAGTAGAACCAGAGGAACCGGTTGGAATTGTCTGGAAGAAGGATCCTGAGTCTCTGATCCTGGTGCCAAATGCCCAGTGTACCTTACAGGGAGAGGTCCGTATCAGAAAGGATGTCAAGAATAAAATATTAATGTTGGATGCACCAGGTGATGGAAAATTGCCGGAGGGACTGCTGGTCAAGCCTAGTATTTTGCCTGTTAGAGCCCATGCTTATGCCAGAAGGGTAATGGTTCAAGTTCATAATGCGTCTGACAGAGAGATTCGAGTAAATAGATGTTGCACCCTGGCTAATGTGCATTGTGCAGACACTGCAGTGCTACCCAGCAGCAAGAGTTCGGGGAAGAATGACAGAGTAACGCCTGACTTGTTTGATTTCGGTGACTCCCCGTTGCCAGCTGAATGGAAAGTGAGGATCAGTGAGAAGCTTGCCCAGAGAGACCAGGTGTTTTCTTTAAAGGAATGGGACTTAGGATGCACGCAAGGAGCTGAGCACCATATCCGGCTGCATGACGAAAGACCATTTCGTGAGAGGTCTCGACGCCTGGCACCTGCTGACATAGATGATATGAGACGGCATCTGCAAGAGATGTTAGCTGCTGATATAATACAAGAATCCAGAAGCCCCTATGCTTCCCCCATTGTGGTAGTGAGGAAATAGAATGGGACAGTAAGGATGTGCGTGGATTATCGCACCTTAAACCGGTGGACTATCCCTAATCAGTACACAATGCCCTGCATTCAGGATGCTTTGGACTGCCTAAACTGGAGCAAGTGGTTCTCTGTGCTAGATCTCTGCACTGGGTACTACCAAATCCCGATGGCCCCAGAGGACCGTGAGAAGACAGCCTTTATCTGTCCGCTTGGTTTCTATGAATTCATGAGGATGCCTCAAGGGATTTCAGGTGCCCCAGCCACTTTTCAATGACTGATGGAGCGTGCAGTGGGGGACATGAACTTACTAGAGTGCCTGGTATACCTAGATGATGCTATTGTGTTTGGCAGCTCACTGGAGGAACATGAGAGCAGATTATTTAAGGTATTGGACCGACTGGAAGACTTTGGCCTTAAATTGTCCATTGATAAGTGTCAATTCTTTCAAACATCAGTAAAGTATGTGGGACACATAGTATCCACCAAGGGAATAGAGACCGACCCAAGTAAAGTTGAGGCCTTGACCACCTGGCCACAACCCACAAATCTAAAAGAACTGCAAAGATTCCTGGGATTCTGTGGTTATTATCAGCGTTTCATCAAGGACTATTCAAGAGTGATCCGCCCTTTACTTAACCTTACTCAAGGGTATCCCAACCCACAAAAAATACAAAAGTCAGCGTCCTCAAGACTGAAAGAGTGTATTTTCATCTGAGTGAAGTATTTGGGGCCAGCTGGACTCCTGATTGTGAGACTGCTTTTCATGAGATCATATATCAACTTACCGCCCAGTGCTGGCCTATGCCGATTCAAGAAAACCTTATGTCCTGCACACTGATGCTAGCTTGCAAGGGTTGGGGGCTGTGTTGTACCAAGAGCATGAGAATGGCCTGAGACCAGTGGCCTTTGCCAGGAGAAGCCTGACCCCATCTGAAAAGAACTATCCTGTACATAAGTTATAGTTCCTAGCTTTGAAGTGGGTTATTGTTGACCAATTCCATGAATACTTGTATGGGGCTAAAATACTAGTAAAAACTGACAATAATCCTTTGACCTATGTGCAGACCTCAGCTAAGTTGGATGCCACTGGCCATAGGTGGCTTTCATGCTATCTACATATGACTATGCTGTTGAATACCGAGCAGGCCTGAACCACATAGATGCTGATGCTCTCTCCGGAGGCCTGTTCCCCAGAATGATTAGGTCAGATTATCAGAACCTGATATTCGGGCACTCTGCCAGAAGTTTGACAGGAGGAACAAATGTCCACGGATGCAGTGGACTGCATGGTGGATTGCTTGGGACCCTCTGAGTTGCATACCTGCTGCTTATGCCACTTTTCTGCAATAGACATTTGGTGCACTGCCTCAGCTGGACAATGACAGTATTAGCGGGCTCAATCCTGCGATCCCATGATCAAATCAGCTTTAGAAGCCCTCTTTGCAGGAAAAGATGTGTCCAAATTACGCTCTACTGATTTGAGAACTGCACTGTTATACAAAGAAGGTCCTAAGTTGAAACTGATCAATAAACTGTTCTACTGAGAAACAGTAGACAGAGGGGGACAAGTAGACAAACAACAACTAGTGCTGCCCACTGCCTTTTGAGACTCAGTACTGAGGTCCTTGCACAACCACATGGGGCACCTTGGTATAGACAGAACACTTGACTTGGTGAGATCCAGATTCTGTTGGCCTAAGATGGGGGCTGATGTGGAGCAACACATTCGAACTTGTAGTCGCTGCTTACAGAGGAAAGCTTTGCCCCAGAGGGCTGCCTCCCCTTGTTAACATCACCTCCAGTGCACCCATGGAGCTGGTCTGTATTGATTTTCGGAGTTTGGAGTCAGATCAAAGAAATATCAGTAATGTGCTGGTGGTCACTGACCATTTTGCGAGATATGCCCAAGCTTTCCCCACCAAAGACCAGAAAGCATCCACTGTGGCCAAAGTACTTGTAGAAAACTTTTTTGTTCACTATGGGGCTCCATAAAGAATCCATTCTGTTCAAGGGAAAGACTTTGAGAGTCATCTGATGAAAGAGATGCTTTCTCTGTGGGGAGTGCGAAAGTCCAGAACCACTCCTTACCACCCCCAGGGGGACCCATAGCCTGAACGTTTCAACCGCACCTTGCTAGATATGCTAGGCACCCTACACTCAAAGTACAAGCCTAGATGGAGCCAACTAATTAGCACCCTGGTACATGCTTATAACTGCACCAAAAGTGATGCCACTGGGTTCTTCCCCTACCGCCTGATGTTTGGAAGAGAAGCTTGACTGCCGGAAGATGTGTGTTTTGGGGTCTCTCCTGATGGGGTTCAAGCTGACAACTATTTACAGTATGTGCAAAAGTTAAAGGCCCAGCTAACTCATGCGTACCAACTGGCTCAAACTATGGCTGCCAAAAGAAATCTGGCCAACAAAGAAAGGTATGATAAAAAGGTGAAAGCACAGGAACTCCAGGAGGGAGATCGGGTATTGCTAAGAAATCTGGGACTGCATGGCAAACACAAGATTGCTGACAGATAGCACCATCTCCCTCACATTGTAGTGGGCAAACTAGATGATCTGCCAGTGTACAAAGTAAGGCCTGAGAATAATTCAAAAGATGTAAAAACAATGCATAGAAATCATTTACTGCCCATTGGACAAATCTTGATTGAGTCTGAGCCCCCAGAAGATGCCCCCTCTGGACCAGTGACTAGAGCTGCTGCTAAGAAAAGATCAAGAAAGTCTGCACCTACAGAAGCTGAGTTAAAGTGTTCCCCTCCACAAGTCCCAGTTGAGCATGACTGTCAGTCCATATCAGAAGAAAGTGAGTGTGACTTTGAACACTACCCTTCTTACGAACTGAGTCAGTTGTTTCGGGGCAATCCCCTAGTCAGTACTATAGACAAAGCTGGGCCTTGTGAACCGTCTAAGCACCCAGCTTCATCCCTGGAGCCAATGCTCACAGAAAGTGAAGTGCAAAGCATCAAGTCAGATGAAATGAAATCATTGTGTATGGTTGAACTGTTTGAGCTTTCAGGGGAAGAAAATGATGGACTGGGACAGACTGGTGATACACCAGAACAAGAAGAGTATTTTGAGTGCCCTGACGGTCCACTGCCAGTGTCCGAAAGCTCTCCGTGTGAGCCAAATGTTGTGGACTCAGAGACTGTAACTCCTGGAGCTGAAAGTGCCCCAAGTTCTAGCCTCTCTACCCCCATGGAGACTCCCCTGACAAGTGAGGACAATGCTGAAAATGAGGCTCAGAGTGCAGAGACTTTAACAGTTCCCCCTAGAAAGACTGGTCGAGCTGTAAAGCCTGTGGTGTACCTCAGTTATGATTCCCTTGGGAGACCTGTGGACTTGCCTCTCAGTGTTGTCCATAAGGGAGTGTATGTGTCCCCGAGCTCATTGCCCAAACTGAATGTCAGTGCTAACTCCAAGTTACTTGTGTTGCCCTCTAGGTATGGTGCCCTTGCCCGGTCCAGCCCCAAGGTAACTGATAGGGAAGGGTCCCCTCTCTTCAGGTTTCATGTACAAGAGGTAATAATCTGAGTTATGGTACAATGTGTGTGTAATACTGTGTAAAGAGTGACATACTGCAACGTTTCAGAAATGTGTTCCTGGTAAAGTGATATACTGACTGATGATTACATGTGTGAGCCTAATGCAAATGCATATGGTTGCAATTAAAACTTATGGGGGTACTTGCTTGACGTGGACGTCAAGCTTTCCCAGGCCAGGAAGGGTGTAACCCCACTGCAAATGGGGGGTTCCCAAAAGACTTCCAGGAGCTTGCTTAAATGCTCCAAGCCTAAATGGTGTTTGGCGTTTAAGCCATTTATCTGTGAGTGTTTTTAGAGCCTCTAGTACTGTCTCTTTAAGAGCTGTCTGCTTGCAGACATAATTAGTTTGTATGGGGGGGACTGTGTGTTTCTCTGCTTGAGCCCCACTCGAGCTGCTGCCAATTCACTCCGTTTTGCAGTTGCTAGGAGTGCAAAGGGAACCTATCTGAAAGATGTACTTGTTTGCCAGAAATCATTTAGAGTAATAATGAAAATATAGTTTGTCTAACCTGCTTTCTTTGCAATCAGAGCTGTGTTTGCCTAGTTCTCCCATTCTAGTTTTTAACTGCTGAACTGGACCAATCAATGTGGGTTAAGGGAGCTCTAAAATGGTGCGTGTGGACGAATCAGAACTTGGACTCGTAATCTGAGCCAGGCACAAGAGGATTGTATGGGCATTGACTCTGGGAAATGTAGTTTGGACTTCGGTGCCTTTTTGCACCAACAGGGGGAGTCTATTGTGAGTGACAGCCAATCCAGCCAAGAACTGGGAGGAGCTCAAAGGAAGTGCCCGGTTTTGTCTACTGGAGTTTTCAGTTTAGCTCTGGCAGTGAAGAGGGAAGGAGCCCTGTACTCCTTCAGTGCGCAGTTTTAGTCGGGAAACGCATGTAAGGCCCCAAGTTTCGGTCTACAGCGTGTGCAAGTGCTTGTTCGGACTGAATCCGATCTGTGTAGAGAATCAAGGAGATCTGAAGAGTAGAAACCAGTCTCACCCTGTAGAAGACTGGAGAAATTGCTGAATCGCGCTTGGTCTGTCAGGAACTGAATCTGCTGTGTGTTCTCCCGGGCATTGTGCAGTAATTGCGATCGGGATAGAGAAGCAGCCTGCCTGGTACAGTACTTTCTTTTTCCATATAAATGTGTGTAGTGCTTGTGGGGACTCGCGTTTCAAATCCTCTGTACAGTGAATTGAGTGCATGAAGCTGCAAGTAAACCCCAGCTTAATCCGAACTACATCCATTTGCTCTGAACTGCCGTGGGGTCCAGTCACAAGGACCTTGTCCACATGGTCTGCTCCTCCTGGCAATCCAGGACAATCTGCCTTCCATTCAGTTTCAGCATTGAATTTGTGAGTACAAATCAGGGTAGCTCCCTGCCATCATCTAATTGCAAGTGTTCCATCTGATTACTTTTCCTTTCTTTCTCCACGAGCTGAGCCTACCAGCTCCGGATTACAATTTGGGTATTGTGCATGCATTTTCCATCTTCAGGGCCCCAACCAGCTGCACCAAATAGGCTAGCCTCTTATTGCCTGGCTACCCAGAAAGAGTGACATTAGGGACATTTGGGATTCTGAAATATGTGCACAGTACTGTGATTATTAAGGCGTTTAAACTAATTAACCTGATTTCCCCCTGTCCTTGTTAATTCCCCCTAAATAAATCAGATCTGTTTGCTTCAGCAAAGTTACACTGCCTGAGGTATTCATCTATGTTAAAGTGTTGTGCTGTGGTTTTTGCACTGTATCATCTTGTTTTACAGGGAGTCCCCGGAGTCACGCTGACCGAACCAGTCCTGGGGGTAAGTGTATACTGTGAAGGTAATTCTGATATATTGTGTGGGACACTAGTGGGAAGAAAGGGGGGTTGCAGTGACCCAGAGGGCTGTGACCAAGTCATATCAGACTGTCTTAACCCCGACCTCTGGGTGGAGGCACCCGCCATCGGATACAGGCCCCTCAACCTGTTAGTGGCAAATCAGGCAGGGGTAGTAGCCCTTGGGGTAGCGCCACCTAGGGGTTACAATGGGGATGGGTATTTTACTGCTAGGTGGTAAAACATGGGGATGGGTATTTTATATACCTAACAATTAAAACTATGTGGTTTTTTTGGGGGCGCCAAGATATTGAGAACCAGAACAGTTGTGAGGAATATATTTGCTCTATGTTGATTGCCCAGGCTGATACATAGCCTTGGATATAAATGTATGAGATAACAGATTTGAGTTATGGGTCCACCTCTAATATGGCATGGGTTGGCTATGTGTTAACAGTTACTTCTAATATTGTGGTATACCCCCTTACGTGGTATAAAACTGAACATCATAACAAAGTATCATATTGTAAGACTGTGAATTGTCATGTAACCCATTTGTGTTATTGTTGTGGATTAAGTTTTCTAAGATCTTCTTAAACATCAATAAAAATTAAGTAAAACAAACATTTGTCAATGCCTAATGTTGTCTTGCTGGCATTGGCATTGGTGGTGCAGGAGTTAAGAGAGATGCATAATAGGAATGGCAGTGAAATATTCAACTGACGCCAACCCCACCCACTGACAGGCATTGGGATGCGCCTTTGGGTCATCGGCCATAATGCTCACACCATTTCACCTCACCCTACCCTGCAGACACTGACAGGTGTCGCGGTGTGCATTGGAGTCTTTGGGCCTTACGCTCACCTGAATCCATAAGATTTCCTTATTAACGCTGAGATGGGTGCAGTATAGGAGAATGGGATTGAACTTTGGGGCTGAAGAGTCCAAGGCACACCTCGATGGCTGTCAGTGGCTGCAGGGTGGGGATGGGGGTGGAATGGTGTGAGCATTATAGCCGACAATCCCAAGTCACACCCCTGACACCTGTCTGTCTCTGGGGGGGTTACGGTTGGAAGCCCTAATGCCCCAGGCTTTTTTTGGTATTTTCACTCCAGATTTTCAACATGGGCGTTTTGTGACCCCATCTAATGAGCAGTGGCACTATAAGTTTGTTAGCTGAAAGGTGATTTTGCACAGCGACTGCGCCATTTGGTGCCACAGGTACGAAAACAGATTTCAGGTAGGATGTGAAAAATGACACCTGTACTGTTTATGAGGAGGTGTAAAAATGTCAATGTTGAAAATCTGGAGTGGAAATGTGAAACATTGGTGAAGTCACGAGCGTGCGTAAAAACTGTGCAATGCACACCTGTAACACAATTATTTTGGGGATTTTTGTAACCAAATTTTCAACATAGGCATTTTGGGACCCCCTCTTACGAACAGTGGCACTGTAATTTTGTTAATCTGTCCTGAAAGTTGATTTTCCACAGCGACCGTGCCATTGTGTGCCACCTATGCTAAAACACATTTTAGGCAGGATATGAAACATGACAGCTGTACTGTACATAAGGAGGTGTGAAAAAATGGCAATGTTGAAAATCTGGAGTGAAAATATAAAAAATTAGTGAAGTCACAAGTGTGCATAGAAACTGAGCAATGCACACTTGTAACGCAATTATTTTGGGAATTTTTTTTATCAGATTTTCAACATAGGCATTTTGGGACCTCTGCTCATGAACAGTGGCACTGTGATTTTGTTAATCTGTCCTGAAAGTTGATTTTCCACAGCGACTGCACCATTGTACACCAGATGTGCGAAAACACATTTCAGGCAGGATGTGAAAAATGACAGCCGTACTGTTCATAAGGAGGTGTGAAAAAATGGCAATGTTGAAAATCTGGAGTGAAAATATTAAAATTTGTCGCAGTTACGAGTATGCGTGGAAATTGCGCAATGCACACTCGTAACACTATCGTATTTTGGAGTTTTTTCACCAAATTTGCAACATGGGCCTTTTGGGACCCCACCTCATGAACAGTGGCACTGTTGTTTCGTTAATCAGTCCTGAAAGATTATTCCGCGCAGTGACCACAAAATCAACTTTCAGGACTGAATAACGAAATGACAGTGCATGTGTTCATGAGGTGGGGTCCCAAAGAACCCTATGTTAAAGACTTGGAGGTAAAATTCAAAAAAATGGCTGAGATGTCCACCTAAGTTGAACCCCCATTGATGCCATTATACAGCTTACTGTGATTTTCTTCAGTTCGCGATTGGCTTTTGAAGAGTTCAGACGTGTCCCACTCCACCGAAGATCGCTGCGCCAGACCTCCAGAGGTAAGTATGGGGTGGGGGGGTGCAGAAAGGTGGGGTGCACAGAGGGTGGGTGTGGGTTGGGGGCATCCTGATGACGAGGACCATTTTCTATTTTACAGGGACATTAAAAAAAAAAAACAGATGTCGAGGGAATGTTTTTTTATTTACAGGTTTAAAAAAAAATACATTTGAGCACACTGGGGTGGACTCCCAGTGTTCCACATGAGTTTTGGGGGGATGAGGCTGACAGAGATTGGGCACCCCCCATCAGCAAACAAATTAAACTGGGGGGGATGCATTATGTTGACGGGGATTGGGCACCCCCGTCAGCAAACAAATTGAACTGGGGGGAAGGGGCATTCTGACAGAAGGATTGAGCATCCCCGAAGTTGGCTTTCTGGGGATTGTGTGGTGGACGGCAGGAGCCGCTGCCATGTTTATTGAAATATTCACCAGGAAAGGCACATATGGAAGGTGTGTCATCTGTGCCACTGCATGACGAGCTTGTTTCCGATTGTAGCAGCACATTTCTTTTAAGTTGGTGGCATTTTACATAAACTTGTGTCAGCGCTAGCATGTTGGCTAACAATAGAATGAGAGATGCACCTTCTAAAGGGTGCCCTGCATTCGCCAACACTGACACACCTCTGCATTTCTCCTACTACCACAAAATGTTGCTTGTGCACGCGGAAGACAATTGAAGGGCCCCACCCGAAGTTCAGTGGGTGGGGATACCATTCTACAAAATGCCAACACGCCCAGCTACCTACGCTTAGTAGTCAAGTTCTTGATGCTGGACAGGGTGTGTGGTTTCAGCTCACTCACTCTGCCTCTGTGCTTACCTCTGTCTGCTCATTTGTTTGCCTTCCCTGTTTCTGGGCTCCGTCAGCTCCTGGTCTCCGCTTTGCTTCCTGCGGCTCCGCCGCTTGCTCCCGCTCTTGCTGTTGCCCTCTCTCTATCACCACAGTTTTCTGCTGGCTCCCCTTCCCCTTCTTTCCTTTCCTCCCCCTCCCTGTTCATTTCCTGCTTTTGTTTCTCTTTTGGGGGACCTTGGGTCTTGGCTGCAGTGCTACTATTGCTGTTTGGGCATTGAGTCCGCCCAGCTCCTCTCCTACACTCTTCCTCCACAGCCTGGCCCCGTCTGTTAGCATCCGTTTGTGTACAGTTCCCTACCAGTCAGTTCCTCTATGGCATTCTTGACTCCTGGCTCCATTATTGCTGGACGTTCATTTCTCATTCTACAGGGACATGCTACTCCTGCATTTCTCTACACTACAGCACCGTAGTATTCTATTCTGTTCGGTGCTGCTAGTTAGTTCTGGACACAGTGGGTTGCATTACTCAGTGGAACTTGTTTACATATTTGTTTCTAAGCTGGGCAACTTCTGCATTCTGCTTTATAACTTCACTTGCCCCAGCTTTTCCAGGTCCGCTGGAGGCTCCTAGAATTAACTACCTTCGGTTAACAGCACCTACGTGGGGTTCCTGTTAGCCGCTTGCTTGTTACAGTGCCTATGTGGGGCATCTTCCTACTACTACTTACATCTGCTGCATTTCTACCATAGTCCTGCCAGTATTTGGCCATGCCTACCTTCTAAAGAACCAAACCTTGGTGCTCTATTCGAGGCTTCTATCACCAGTTATGGCATTGCCGGCTCCAGCTGAGGGACCCACTTCAGTTCCTCCTGTCCCCAGGAAACATGCTGCAAAAACTAAACACTCGCTGAAAGATTGGACCATCCCTCATTTGATGGCTGAATTGAAGAAACTTGGCATCTCTTTCAATGCTCATGCCAAGAAACAGGAGTTGTATGACTTACTACTTGAGCATCAAAATCGTGGTTCCCCTGAACCACCTGCTCCACCTTCAAGTCCCGATGCGGATGCCTTTACTGAATTAAAGGACATCCTTTCTCAACTTGCTACGTCTGTGGTTGACATTTCCAATTAACTTGCTTTGCTTGAAAACCGACACGCTCCCTTTCCTGGGCTGCCTCCTCAGTCCCCGGTGCAGGCTCCGCCCCCAGATGTTCCAGCTGTTCCTCTGCCTACTGCCCCTGCTCCAGCTCCAGAGCCTATACCTCCTGTACCCATCCTCGACGTTCCTGCCATGTCAGATATGCTTGGTTCTGGCTCCTCAATGCCAGCTGTGTCTCCAGTCCATTTAGTGCCTAGTCCTCTCCGCAAGGACATAATTGATGGGAAAGATGTCAGTCTCATTTCCTTACTTATTTCTTCCCGTGATACTATAGAAAACAGAGTCATATGTTGTGGCGATATTTCCATCGTTTTACGTTCCAAGGATCCTAGACTATCGAAGAAGTTAACCATTCCAGAGTTTGTTTTGGCATTTAGCCTCTACAGAGCTATCCTATGTTCTGCCTTTCCTACTCGCAGGGAAGAACTGGACGCCTATCTCTATTTGGTGGTCGATCTTGGCATCCGCTACGGTGGTACTCACTTCTTTGATTATCACAAATCCTTTTCCACTAAAGCTGCTGCCACATTAGCTCACTTCAGTGTCCGCATGCACTGGGGATCCCTCGACAATGAATTATTTTGCTGCCACTTTGCTGGACAACAAGCACTGACGTGTCAACTCTGCGGCTCCTTTTCTCATGCTGTTGCCTTTTGCCCTTTGTCCATGCCTGATGATTCCACATCTCGTACTATGTCCTCTTCTGGGCCAACCATTACTCGAACCATTTGTAATCCAAATGCACTCCCCCGTTTCTCCCATGACAGGTATTGCTGCCCTGTCACCTTTATTGCTGGTAGACCTGTTTGTAACAGTTTCAATGCCGTGGGTTGCAATCTACATGGCTGTCATCTTTTGCATGTTTGCAGCCATTGCAGGGACACTCACTCTAAATCTGTCAGCCCTGCCTTATGGCTTAAGTCCTGACTATTCCAGCATCCCTCAACTCCCATCAACGTTGAGGTTTTGTCCCAATTGCTAGCTGGTCATCCCTCTCATCCACTGGTAAATTTTCTTGTCTCAGGATTTACATCTGGATTCCATACTAGAGTGTGTTCCCTTCCACAGGATTCCTATGAATGCTCTAATCTGCTTACTGCCGTTTGCCAACCTGACGAGGTCAAGACACTTCTTCAGAACGAGCTGGACAAAGGCTACCTCACTGGACCGTTCAAACATCCATTGTTTCCCATATTTCGTGTTAGCCCCATTGGCATAGCTACCCGAAAATTTTCAGGAAAAAAGAGACTCATAATCGACCTATCAGCGCCACATGCTACTCACATTCCCAATATCAACTCACTTATTCCATCTCAGGACTTCTCTCTGGCTTATGCTCGAATAGACGATACTATTGTCACCATTAAACAACTAGACAAAGGTGCATGGCTTGCTAAGGCTGATATTTTGGATGCTTTCAAGTTGCTTCCTATCCACCCGTCACTCTGGCACCTCTATGGTATCAAGTGGGAGGAGTCCTATTACTTCGCTGTGCAGGTTACCTTTGGATGCAAAAGCAGTCCTAAATTGTTTGATATCTTTTCAGATACATTGTGCTGGTTATTATTGAATCATTGCCATGTGACTTCTATCATTCATTTACTCGATGACTCCTTCTTATCGAACCTCCATCGGTTCCTCGGGCGGCAGTGCTTACCTCGTTGTGCCATCTGTTTCATCAATTGGCCATACCTATATCAGAAGAGAAGATGAATGGTCCTATTACCGCACTGGAATTCCTAGGTATCACACTTGACTCAGTATGCATGGAAGCCAGCCTCCCTTCTGACAAACTGCTCCGGATCAAGGCCTTAGTTTTGTCCTTTTCAAAACGATTATCCTGTACCAAACATGAGCTATTGTCCTTGCTGGGTTACCTTAATTTTGCTACCTGCATCATCCCACAAGGCTGTGCCTTTATATCCTACTGGCTTGATTTACTTTCTTCCGTTCGGCTTTACACCAGCATATCTCCCTCACTGCTGCTGCAAAGTCCGACCTCTCTATGTGGTACCTCTTCCTGGATCAGTGGAACGGATGCTTAATGTTTTACAAGGATAACTCTCCTGAACATTCTCCTCGTGTTTTCACGGATGCTTCTCCTGCCCTTGGATTCGCTGCCATCTTCCAAACTTCTTGGATTTCCTCACCATGGCCTTCTGAATTTCTTCAACTACCTGCAGCTACAACTTCTCCATTATTCGAGATATATCCTATAGTTGCTGCAGCCTTTACCTGGGGACACCTCTGGCCGTTAACTACTGTATTGATTTACACAGATAATCAAGCAACAGCCGACATCATCAATCGAGGCAGATCATCTTCTCCTGCAATTATGCTATTCTTGTGGAGTTTGACATGGCCTTCTCTTATACATAACTTTTGCATACAATGTTTTCACATTCCAGGATATCTCAATATAGCCACTGATCATCCTTCCCGCTTTCACTTTCAGGACTTCCAATCCCGGCTACCTTCTGTGGACCCAGTAGCTACTCCTGCTCCCCAGTTCCAGGACCTAATCACACCATAACTGGCTATCTCAAATCAGCTCACGCCATTGTGTGGTCCGCCCTGTCTACCAGCATGCAATTGGCCTATACTACTGCTTGGAGAAAATACCTGTCATTTTGTGCTATGACAGCCACTCCTGCAGTACCAGTTTCCTTGACTAACATACTTGCTTCCATTACTTCCTGCCATACTACTCGTAAGCTATCCCATACTACCATCTGTCAATATCTGGCAGGTATTCAGTTCCACTTTTGCAAGTCTGATCCAACCTCCATTACCCTCATGTCTCACCCAGCAGTCAAGCTACTACTCACAGGCATCCACAGGTCTTCAATCAAGCGGCCTCCTCCCCGTCTACCTATTGACGATGTCATATTCAAGGAACTGATTGACTTACTCAGATCTGAGCATCCGATCTCTCTCTCTGTCCAATACCATTCTTTCAACAGCTATTTGTCTCACGTTTTACAGATTTCTATGACCAGGAGAGTTCACTGTTTCAGTTTTTTCAACAACTCACTTCCTCAAGGTTAAACATCTTAAACATTCTGATCATTACATTCTTCACCTTCCCTCATCCAAAACAGACAGATTTATGAAAGATGTGGACATACCGTATTTTCTTACGGCCAATGCTTGTTGCCCTGTTCTCTTTCTAGACCAGTTGCATCTTCTCCATTTTCATTCTTCACTGGATTCTCCTCTGCTACCATCAATCAAACATCTATCTCTAATGACCACAGAAGTCATGGACTCTGTTTGACTTCTACTACAACGCCTTGGATGTAACCCTCTTGCATATTCAGGACACTCCTTTTGTATAGCAGCTACACCATCAGCTTCAAAGAAGAAAGTACCAGCTTATATCATCATGCATACCTCTCAACCTTTTGTCCCCCAAATGTGGAACATTGCCTCTCAAAATGTGGAACAAATGAGCAAAATGTGGAACACTTAATCAAATTCTTACCTAGTAAGCTTAGAACACTGTTAAAATGTTTGCATTTATGTTCAGAAAGTCTGTTATTACTTGAATAATATAATTTTTGCATAATTTACTATAGATTTTTGCTTTCAAATCTTAATACTGAATGTGGAACAAGTCCTCACAATGTGGAACAGGGAGCTTTTGTGAAGTAAAATGAGGAATGTTCCTCGTAATGTGGTACAGTTGAGAGGTATGTTATCAAGCGTCTAGGAAGATGGACGTCATCTTGTTTCGAGACCTACATTCCTAATCCTGAACCGGAGTTATGTTCTGCTTTCTTTCCATCTCCTCTTAGTATGCTCAGAAGGAAGGCAACCTGGCGGCCATTGTTCCTCAGTGGTTTCCTCCAGTAAAGTTTTTTTTTCCTTTCCTGAGTGCTTCCTGGTACACTCGCCGTGAGTTGGAGGAGATGGATTCTGATTCTATTTCTTTGGACCTTTGCTATCACAGCTCAAAAAGATGGAAATGAGAAAAGGCCAAAACACAATATGTTACATCAAGCATTCCAAAGATATTTATATCTCCGCACAGTGAATTGAAGGGCCCCTCCCATAGTTCAGTGGGTGGGGATACCCTTCTACAAAACACCATCATGCCCAGCTACCTACGCTTATTAGTCAAGTTCTCCTCCACCTTACCCTTCTCCTTCTCCTTCTCTGGCACTCTTCCCATCCTCAGGGCCTTTCAGCTATCGCAGCTCAAAAAGATGGGAATGAGTAAGGCCAAAACACAATATATTATATCAAGCATACAGTGGCATCAAGCATTCCAAAGACATTTATATCCCCGTACAGTGAAAATAAAAAGATGTGGTCAGCTCCTGACACAGTTCTAGGAGCCGTGATTTTTTCTTTTTTTTAAATGTGGGAGAATGGGGGGAGTGGGAAATGATTGGGGTGGGAAGTAGGGGGGGGCCAAGGGACCAGCCCTGTCCACCTGGGGAGAGATAGAGGTTTTACTAACCTAATTAGTTTTTTCATTGTTTAGACTATCCAAGTATTTTTCCCTGAACACCCTCAAACAGGGAAAAAATATACTTGGTACACAATCCTAAGTGCCCAGTCATTTGTGGTATTCTGAAATTAATATTCAGGGCATGCATATCCCTAGACATACTCTTTCTGTGCCGAGGTCACACAGGATCTAAGGTGGTCAGAAAAACGTCAGTGGTGATGGTGATGACCCCCCAGTAGGAGCTGCAATACCAGTGCAGCAGTATCTGCCACTGATGACTACTGAGCGGGAGGGAGGCGGATCTCTGCAAGCTAGCTAAGTAGTTCAGAGATTGCCAAAAGTCATCCGGAAAAAGCATGGGTGTACTAATCTGCAGCACTTTTAAACGAGACCAACAGTGTAGGGTGGCAGTTAACAAGACAAAAAAGATCATGGCATGCATCAAGCATCCTTTGTAACCAGATCAAAAGGTATCATAATACCCCTGTACTAATCTTTGGTCAGGCCCCATACAGTGTGCCATTCTGGTCCCCATATCTGAGAAAAGATACTGACATGACTAAACAAGTTCAAAGGACAGCAACAAAGCGGGTCAAAGACTTGGAGAACATGAGCTATGAAGATCAATCAACTGACAGAACTGGGACTGTTCTACTTGACAATGAGAAGACTCTGGGGAGACACAATCATAGTATTCAAATACTTAAAAGGAATAACACCATCAGATCAAACATAGCTCTTCATAATATCTAAGGATAAGAAAACAAGAGGGCATACAGTACCATTAAAGGGAGGGAGGAAGATTCAAGGGAAATATCAGGAAGAACTATCTCACAGAATGAGTGGTGAATCTGTGGGACCAATTCCAAGAGCAGGTGGTATCTTGGGGACCCAGGTTTGAATCCCACAACCAGCATTTGCTGTGAGACCCTGAGAAAGTCACTCAACCTTCATGTGTTTAAATCTAATTTCTCTCTAATCAGTATCTTTGCTGTCTAAATCTCCCTCTACACATGAAATGGTATGAAAATTCTCTTCTGTCCCTCTCCTGGATCATATAGTGCTTTGAGGCAGAGCTTGTCTGAAAAGCGTTACACATACCAAATTCCTTTTCCTTCCATAGGAGTCTTGTAAATACTTAAAGAGCACATTAACTGTATTGTGCAATTATTATCTGTCAGCTAAAATGATTCAGGCTTAAGCTGTAAACTCTGCTAAAAAATTTCCTTAGAGTTGGCCTGGTAGTGCAGAAGGCTGATGCACTGTCAAGTGCCGTATCTCTCATCACAGTGGTGACCTGAGTTCGGGAACAAGCTCGAGTCACTGGGGTCAGCGGTAGGAGGGGCAAGAGATGACTAAGCATCTGCCTGGCAGCTCTCCTGTCATGGATTGTGGTGGTGGGCCTCTTGGCTGCCACCAGTTGGAGGCCTGGTGGCAGTGCTGATGTGTGGAAGGCAGATGTGGAGCATGGGGAGGGTGAAGGGAGCCATAGTTCCTAAACGCATGCATGCCTCCACGTGCATGCATTCTCCATGTCACTGCAGGTTCTGGGAGCTAGTGGGAGAAAATGGTGGTGAAAAACTGAGCTGACGGGACTCCTGGACCCACCCTTCCACTCCGACTAGTAGGCATTCTGGACTTGGGAAGGAGGGTGACCCCTCCCCCCGGCCCTGCTGCGGCGGGAGGAGGGGTAATCTGTGGGGGAATTAGCCCCCAGTCTGGAGGGAGGACAGAGATATTCTGAGGTGTCCGGGGACATGGCTGAATAGCCACTTGGCCTAGCTCTAGAGGATAAAAACCTTTATGTAAAAGACAAAAGTGTCCGCACTGCTCCGTAAATTCTTCTCTGTCACCTTCCCCTAATACATCTCTGGAAATGAGCTGTCTTTGGCTCAGTAGGCCTTTCTGGGTGGAATGTTTTTAAATATGTAAACAGAGGTAGATTTTAATGTTTTAAACCAAGTCTTTTAACAGCAGGGACTCAGGAACTCCCTTGGGATTCACGTTAATTTATTGGATGTTAGCAGCACCTTTGCCCATTCAGTAGCTAGTTACCAAAGAAATAATAAGCCCCCTCATGTGATTTCTGATACAGAAAAGCAGCTATTCAAAAGTATGCTCTGAAAGCTTCTTAATACTTACCAGAGTTTCCTAAAATGGCCATCATCTGTCCACTCTGCATGTAGAATGAGACATCTTTTAGGATTTGCCTTGTCCACCGTTTATGATATGAGGGGACATCCCACCAAGGCCCAACACGCTCACTAAATAAGAAAATTAAAGTCGATCAAAAACACAAATAACATGAATTTAAAGCAAATAATATTCTGAAAGACTCCTCCCCACAGATGTAAATAAAAATATTTGTCTGATCTATTTTGTCAGATTGCACTCTGTGTGTTAAAATGTTTATCCATGTTAATCAAACTAAATATTTCACATCCCCCGTGACAAGGTGTGGATAATAACTCCAATCACACTGTGGTTGGTCCTCCAGCTGAGCACTTGATGGGGCAGCCAGTAGAGGGGGCTGTTTAGAACAACAACCCACATCCAGCTGGAGAAGAATCACAAGCCCTGTTTACACATTCACCCTTGCACTTCAGAAACCCAAGTGCTTGCGTTGCTCCAGTGCAAAGGCTTCCATGTAGATGCTCACCTGATTCGGATAAATCACTCATTACAGTATTCCCAGATTCTCTGTAAACTGATGATGGTGAGCGGAGCGAGCGCGGAGTGAGTGGCTTAAGCAGCCACATGGACTGTCTGCACTGCTAGCTCCGGGGTAACCTGTCCTGTTCCCATGATTTCTGATGTACAAGAATGCATTAATCAGGAAGGGAGGGAGGGCGTGGCGAGTCAGCTTATGCCGAAGGCTTTAGATAATAAAAAAATAAAAATAAATAAAAACAAATAAATTCACAGCATCACAGGTCAGTCACCACGTTTACATTCACACAGTTAGCAAGTAAATGCAGCTTTACTGAGATACCCTATCCCAGTAACACGTGCAGGTTTTGTTACTGGGATACACCTGAAACAAAAATTTAGTTTCCTGGTAACAAAAACTCATGTAAATTCAACGATTGTTTCATGTGTCTTTTTCCTTAACATAGAAACAGAGAATTTGACTGCAGATAAGGACCGCTTGGCCCACCCAGTCTGCCCATTTCCCTACCTAATAGATAAGTTGCAGATCCTAGTTAACTAACAGCCTACTTCTTCCTACTCCTACCCCCTAGAATTGCCTTATGACTGTCCCATGCATGCTTAAATTCCACCACTGTTTTTGACTCCACAACCTCCTCAGGAAGGCCATTCCATGCATCCACAACCCTCTCTGTGAAAAAATACTTCCTTACATTACCTCTGAGCTGCCCCCCCATCTTCAAATTGTACCCCCTTGTTCTTGCACACCTCTTTTTCTGAAAGATGCTACCCTCTTGGACTTTGTTGATTCCCTTGAAATACTTGAAAGTTTATATCATGTCCCCCCTCTCCCTCCTTTCTTTGAGGCTATACATATTAAGGTCCTTAAGTCTCTCTTCATATGTCTTATGGTGCAGACCCTGCACCGTTTTAGTTGCCTTCCTCTGGACAGCCTCCACCCTGTCTATGTCTTTGCGGAGACTGGGTCTCCAGAACTGCACACAGTACTCCAGATGGGGTCTAACCAACTGTCTGTAGAGAGGGATAACAACTTCCTGTTTTCTACTGGTTATGCCCGTCCCTATGCATCCCAGTACCCTCCCAGCCCTCCTTACTGCCCTCTCACATTGCTTGCCCACCTTTAGGTCATCTGATATGAGTACCCCAGGTTCTTGCTTGAACTGTGTTCACTGAAATGGTCAGTGGTATGCAGGTGTCACCCCCAACATCAACAGGACAGCTACCTCCTCACCGACGGCCCCTCTCTAGCATATCTTGCATCGTTGCTGAGAGGGGCCATGTGAATGTGGATGAACAGTGAGAGAATGCCATATGTTCAGCGGCTGTGTAAATATAGCTTTAACAGCCTTCTTTGGTGAGCTGCTTTAACCAGCCCGCTTAACACAAAGGAAGACCTGTACCAGATCAAAAATCGCTGAAAAACAGGTCATTACCGACATGATCACATGTCCCAGCCCTGTGACATTATGGAAGCATAGGGCTGATAGGGACACCGGGGGGGGTGGAGTGTCAATCTATGCTAAAACTAAGTATACTGTAAGCGATATCTACTGTAAATCAAAACCTAAGGAATATAAGATAGTATCCCTTAAGTTGCACCTCCTGTCTACTGATTACATCACTGTTATTGGTGGCTATTGGCCCCTAGATGGTGCCACTGATACCTTAACATTCTTAAGTCCTTGACCATCTCTGCCAACTGTGAAACTATAGTCCTAGGGGATTTTAATATGGACTGGCTCACCCCTAAATCATGCAATCTGAAATCCTTCTGTGACGAAGTCGGCCTTGGCTAGCTAGTTAACGAACCTACCAGGGTCAATACTTTAAACTTTGCCAATAGCTCACTCCTAGATGTTATATTAAGTACACATCCCCACAAAATCTTACATTCTGCAGTCTTCCACAACGACATGAGTGACCATGGGGTTGTAGTTTGTTCAAGATTACAAGCAAAAGCTAGCCATCAGCCCAAGCTCATATCAAAGTGGTCCTATCGCAAGTTCAGTACATGGAAATACTTCTCTGACTTAGGCAAGGTCAGATGGCAAGACCTCTACCTCACTGAAACAACCAAAGTGGCCGTTGCAATCCTTAATGACAAACTTATCACCCTGGCTAACAAGCATGCACCTTTGGTCAAGGTTAGAATGCGCAAAACCTCCAACCCTTGGTTTACAACAGATCTTAAGGCTGCACTCTTAAACTGCGACAAGCTCTGGGTGAAAGCTAGATATACTAAGTGCCCGGCAGATTGGCAGGCATTTAGAGCAGCCAGGAATGCCTGTGACAAATGCACTCGCTCAGCTAAAGCAAACTATTATGTTTCCACCTTCAAACAGGCAAAAGGGACTTCCCATAAAATTTGGAGGACACTTAAGTCTATCGAAAGGTCGGCCTGCTGCCCCCTGTATTCCATCTAAGACCCTCAGCAGTGGTAGGATTGTGGAGAGTAACTACCAAATCCTTGAAGAAAGTAACTCCCATTTTGTTACAGCTGGCCTGGTCTTCGACCCCTCACCATAGGCAGGCCATGGTAATAAACAAGACAGCAGTAACATCATTCCCCAAACCTCGACTTGCCCCTTCCAGCTGCTCCCTCTCAACTTTAAAGATGTCGAAGATTCGCTCCTTAAATTAGATACAAAGAAAAGCGCTGGAGATAATGGATAAGAACCATTCTTCCTAATACTAGGCTACCTCCATCTCATTGCCCCTATTCTTCACATATTCAGTCTTTCTATATCCACTGCCACAGTTCCCTCTTGTTGGAAATCAGCCCACATCTTTCCCTTATTTAAATCAGGGGACCCATGCAACCTAAATAATTACAGGCCCATCTCAATCTTGCCCATCCTAACGTCTTCAAAAAATTGATCTATACTCAGTTAAAGCACCATATTGAAACTTTCTCACTCCTCAACCAGGCACAGTCTGGCTTTCAGCCCAATCATAGCACAGTCACTGCACTGGCTAAAGTCACCAACGACTGGGTCTCTGCTGTGGATGCTAAGAAAATCACTGGTGCAGTATTCTTAGATCTTAGCAAAGTGTTTGACACTGAACACAACCTACTAGTTAGCAGCCTTACCAAAATAGGTGCTACTCCACTTACCACCCAGTGGTTTACCAGCTACCTAACTGGAAGGACATAGAAAGTCAAAGCTGATGGCCTTTTTTCAGCCTCCCTGCCGATTGCCTGGGAAGTTCCGCAAGGCTCCATCTTAGGCCCTATCCTCTTTTCCCTATGCATCAATAATCTAGACGCACACATAACTGACTCCACTCTGCATTTCTTTGCAGATGATACAGTACTGTATACACTGGGTTGAACACTTTCTGAAGTGAGGGGATGTATTACAAGTTGATTTTGCCCAGTTAGAAATTAATCTCATGAATGCTAAACTCCTCCACAATGTCAACAATGCCAAGAAAACCAAGGCCATGATCCTCACTCTTAATTCCTCTTCCACCTCTTCCGCCGATCCCCCCCAAAGACTTTGTTGTCATCTCCTTAGGAGAACCCTTGGAAGTCGTCTCCAAATTCAAATATCTTGGTATTTGGTTAGATAACAGGATCTCCTTCAATGACCATCTTGAGGACCTGTCAAGGAGGTTAAAAGCCAGGCTTGGTTTCTTCTTCCATAACAGGTCTCTCTTTCCACTAGATACTATAATCAGGCTTGTTCAGGCCATATTCCTCCCTCTATACGACTAACGGAGATTTAATCTATACTTCTTCAACTGTCACAAGCCTAAGAAAGTTGGACGTCCTCTATCATCATGCTCTATAGTTCATTACAAACTTACCTTACCAAACCCACCACTGTGATCTGTATACAGCTGTTGGTTGCACGTCACTTTCGGTGAGATGTACGCTTCATACGGGTATCTGGACTCTCAAGTTAATCCTGAATAAGCTCCCAAGCTATCTAACATCCCTCATCCGTATTTCCAACAGTGCATACTCTCTTAGGAAAACTGACTTCATCCTCCTTGATGTACCAAGAACTTGCACTTCCTTTGGCAAACGCACCATATCAAGTACCCTTCCAACCCTCTGGAACCAGCTCCAATCCACATTGAAACTGTCCAGCATCCTCTCTGTCAATTTCTTCAAAAGGCTGGCTGCATCCAAAATAAAAGACACTTGTAGCTGTTTCTAAACCTTATCACCGCTAATACTCCTCTCCATGCCTCGCAACTATCTGGAAATAGTTACAGCTCAGAAGTATTATTCTAGCACTTGCCCTTGACCACTAGTCCAACATGTCCTCCATGGGTATACTAAAAGAAGTCTAGAACCACTCCCTCTACTGTCCTTTGCCCTTTAGTCTTCCATTTCTTAGTCTCTTTCTTACTCCCACCTACCCCCCTCCTGCTAACCCTACCCTAACTTTATCCTGTTACCCCATATCCCTAACTCCATTTCTACTTTTCCTTTCTTTCCTCAATTACACCCAATTCCCCCTACACCATCTAGCTCCCTCCTGCTCCTCCATACTTTCATTTTCCTACTTTACGGCTGTTAACTCCTCATACGTATTCCACTCTTCATTCTCATTCCTTTTTTCTTCACTCCAAGCTTATTACCTATCGGTTTATTTCCTAATTAAGCATTATGTACCACATTTCCAAAACTGTACTTAATTACCGTGATGTTGTTATTTGAAGTTGTTATTATGCAATGTGTACTTGTCTGCTTATATGTCTCAAGACCTCCTTGTGAATGAGCTTGTTCAGCTAAGTTATTTCCTGCAATAAACTTGAACTTTAACTTGAGCTCAAGATATCCTATAATTTAGGAAGTATAAGCTAGGAAGGCACTCTTCTCAAGGGGGTGAGTTACAGTGGTACCCACAGATTGTGCTTAGTGAGCACTGTTCTGCAACTTGAGAGAGCTTTTTCCTAATAAAAGAAACTCTACCTGTTTTGATCACAGACAACAACTGAAGAAGCTGTGTTCACTACAGCTCCAGCAGCCATTATTAGCCCTTAAACGGCAGTTACCACTAGTGGCCCCTTCATGCAAAGTACCAAGTGCAAAGAACATCACAGGAGTCTGCCAGGAAACAGCCGTCAGCCAGGAATTCTGTCTGTCACATCCCAGGTAAAACTGTATATGCACAGTTATCCAAAAAGCAAAACTCTGCACTCTGAGGTAGGCATAGAAAAAGCATACGTTTAATGGTAAATGCAAACGCCAATGATGACATGCTGAGTGCACAAAACCGGTCGGGTACATTGTTGTGCTTCCTGTTACATGTGAGGCTTTATTTTTAGCGTTTGCATTTACCATTAAACGTATGCTTTCTCTACGCCTACCTCAGAGTGCCGAGTTTTGCTTTTTGGATTCACGTTTCGTTACTCGAGCACCTGTATAAACGGAGGAGCTGTTTTTTTCGCTGTTTATATGCACAGTTAACAGCATAGTGTGTGGGAATATCGTGTGGGGTCCTGGTTATAATACATTGAGGAGTGCACTGCAGGTTATTGTAAAGTTTATCTGAAGATCAGTGTTTGTGCTAATCGCTAGTGAACATTTCATTTGCATGGTTGTTTTATGCTATAGTTAAATCATACAGCTACCCCCTACCTAGGTAAGCACTAAAAAATAGTTTAACTCCAGTTTTCTGTGCTATAGTTAAGTCTACAGCCACACCCAATGGGGTGAGCACTACAAGGTAGTTTTAACTCCTGTTATTTTGTGCTATAAGCAAGCCTGCAGCTACATCCTCTCTGGGTTAGCACTACAAGGTAGGCTTGGTTTATCTCCGTTTTTATGTGCTTTATCTGACACTTGCAGCTAGGCCCCGTCTAGGTGAACTCTGTGACTTAGATTAGATGTCTGCTTAGTACAGGTCATAATGGGGATAGGGTTTAGAGATGAGGCAGTCAGTTGTGCCTGATGCTGGGCACTCTTCTCTAGGGACATGCTCAGGAGGAGGGGGCACTGCCCATCTGCAGGGCCTTGGCAGGGCTCCAGGCTCAGCTGGTGCCAGCAAGGGCAAAAATATCTCAGCTTCTTGTACTCAGAACCTAGACAGTGGTAAGTTTTTCTGTGTGACCGCGCTCTTCAAATGTGTTTATTTTTATCTCTGTAGAAATACTGTATTCTTCATAGTTTTCAGTGTATATTGTCCTACAACATATGTAAATCTTGTGGAGTATTAAATGTAATTTTTATGCATGTCATGCTTTCTGTGACCGAATCATTTCAGGTAGGGATGTCGGCAGGCATATGCACTGTACTCAGCAGAGTACAGTAAAAAAATCAGGCAGGGGCAACAAAAAGAGGAAAGCAAGGTCATTGTGAGTCACACTGTGTCTGTGTCGCACTGAGCCCTTTTCCCTTTGTTGTTCGCTATGGGGCACTGATGCCACCAGCCAAATACACAAACAAGAACAACTTACCAGGCAGGCAGAAAATCAAAGGAAGGAGAATTACAGGAAGAAACCGATTACTTGAACTCAGGCGTGGCAAATGGGGAGCGGGCAGGCCTATTGCTGAGTGGCATGGCATGGCGCATATTTTGGTTTATGTTTGCATAACGAGGTGCATCAGTTTTGAGTCCAAGTTTAAAATTCCTAGCTACACCCCTGATTTCAGATATAGGTAACGAGAGGTAAATTAGAAAGTCTGTGATCCATTTTTGAGGAGGCAGGCTAAGAAGTTACCATATCTAAAGCAAAGTGTTTTCAGTGGTGACAAAAGGGGTGGGTCATTTGCCCTTTGGGGAAGAGCATCATACTATGTGAGCAGTGTCTCTAGTGCAGTCTCGACCTAGAGATACCCTGAGTGAGAGTCAAGCTGAGTGGTGGCAACATACCAAAGTAACCCTTTCAGGTGTGTGAAGGCTTGTGAAAACTGGTAGCAGTGCAGACTGCATTCTGGGAGAGAACCAGTCTGTGACAAATGCTTTTAATGAAGCAGCAGAAACTGACCATAGTGAATTACTTATTGTGAAACAGGAAAAAAATAATCAGAAACAAAGAGAGGGATTTTTGTAATGCAGTACAATAGCCTGGCTAATCAAGTGGCTAACACGGTTTGTTCATATTGGAGAATTCTACACAGGGTCTCCATTTTAAAAATGAGGGGGGCATGCCTCTCAACCTCTTGCCTCATGAATCAGGGACAAGGCTTAAAAAATTCAGGGGCAAAGATCCCAAATCAGGGACACATCTTTAAAAATTAGCACTATTCACTCAGAAAGCTGATTGAATAAGGAGGTTTGTGTATGATGCATTTTCTGAAGAATAACTAGTTTGTAACTTTAATGTTTGACATTTTTTTGTGCTTTTAGTCCCAACTCTATTGTCACAAAAACACAAATTGTATGTGGGACAGAGAAAGATTCTGAGGCAAAATCAGAGACATCTCTGAAAATCAGGAACAGTTGAGAAACTATTCCTCTTTTATTGCATATGACAGAGTCAGACACATTGCATACCCTTAAACTCTTAATCATCTTGTCAGTAAATCATCTACTACAGCTAGAAAGACAAACGGTTCCTTTTGCTGTGGTACCTGCTCCATAGGCAAACAAGCAATCTCACTTAGAATATCTGTCCATCCATTATTAAGCAAAGAAGTTGAGATCAGGCAGCTACTAACTTGCAAAATCGCATTTAATATTTATGCAATATGGTGCCCTTCCAAAAAAATGTGCGTTGGAAAAAAATGTGCATTGGAAAAAAAATGTGCAGCCAAGGTCTGTATTTAGAAACACCTTTGCACAGTTTACTGTGAATGCTGTGGTAGCTTTGTGGGGCATCACTTTAAAACTATGCATAAAGGTGACACTGCCAATTCCATTTTATGTTGTTCAACCATATACCACCACCAGCAAGGGGAGGGGATGGGGTAAAACGTTAGAACAGAGAGACACAATGGGTTTACACATAAAAAAAGGTTATGTCTTGATTTTTGTAGCCTCTATATTAGAAACATAGAAACACGGAAGTTGACAGCACATAAGGACTGCAAGGCCCATCCAGTCTGCCCATTTTTTTCTACCTTATTAATGTGCCATAGGCCTGCACTCTGTTATTATCTATTCATACGCATCTTTATTGCTCCCTTATGCCTATCCCATGCCTGCTTGAAGCTCTGCACTGTATTCATATCCACCACTTCCTGAGGTAGGTCATTCCATGCATCCACCACCCTTTCTGTGAAAAAGAACTTCCTCACATTCCCCTTTAATCGGCCTCCCTCTAATTTCATGCTGTGTCCTCTGATCCTGCTATTTTCTGCTATTTCCTGCTATTTTTCTTATATTGAAATATGTTAGACTTATCTTGTTAATGCCCTTGAGATGTTTGAATGTTTCAATCATATCACCTCTCTCCCTCCTTTACTCTAGGGTATACATATTGCGCTCCGTTAATCTGTCCTCATATGTTTTCTAATGTTGTCCCTGTACCATTTTGGTTGCCCTTCTCTGGACTGCTTCCATTTTGTTAATGTGTTGTGCAGGTGCGGCCTCCAGTACTGCACGCAGTACTCAAGATGTGGCCTAACCAGTATCTTGTAAAGAAGGATTATTACCTCCCTCTTCTGACTTGTGATACCCCTACTAATACACCCCCAACATCCCTCTAGCCTTACCTACTGTTTTAGTGGTCTGCTTGGATGATTTCAGGTCATCTGTGATGATGTTGCCCAAGTCTCTTTCTTCCCATATGATTGCCAGCAACTCCCCTCCCAACCTATAGGTTGCTTCAGAGTTTCTTTTCCCTATGTGCATGATCTTGCACTTCTTTGCGTTAAACCCCATTTACCACTCTTCCGACCATTTTGCTAGTTTATCCAGATCTCTTCTCATTCTGCTCACCCCATCTGGATCATCTACTCTGTTGCAGATCTTGGTGTCATCTGCAAACAGACAAACCTTACCCTCTAGTCCATCTGCAATTAAATACTGGGTTATCATGTATGAGCTATATCTGTATCTGTTCTTACACTCTATTCTTCCAATCTTGTCAATTTATTGAAGGTTTAAACTTGTGGCTTCAGACACATATATACATGTTCACTATACCATCTAGCAAACTTTGATTGTGATATAGCATGCAGATCTCTTCTCTTATAGGCAGCTGTTATTTTCTTGGGAATTTATATTTATAGCATATATATATATATATGTGTGTGTGTGTGTGTGTATATGTGTGTGTGTTTGTGTGTGTATAACAAGGATACCATCACAGCCGTGAATCTCACCCAAGTAGTCTCTTCCCCCACTCGTCTAAACCTGAAATCTGGATCATCCGCTCTCCTGGATCTAATCCTCACAACCCACCCTGACGGATTCACAAGGGTTGCTGTCCTCCCAGATACTCTAAGTGACTACTCCCTCATAATCTGCAGTTGGTCCAACAAGGTCATCGAGCCCCCCCCCCAAACTCAGTTATCAGCGTCATCTAAAGAAGGGATCCGTAGATCACTTCAAGGACTTCCTCTTACACTGTGATTGGTCATCTATTGATACTGCTAGGTCAACTGACAGTGCCCTCTCCCACTTCATCACCTGCTTCAATGCTGCCTGTGACCACTTTGCCCCTTTTACTAAACTGGCAGTCAAAGGCCCCAGTACCTCCTGGATAACACCGGCCCTTCTTGACCTCATTTGCCGCCGTAATAACTTATGGCATAAGGCCCTCAAATCTGGTCATCCCACTGACAGGCAATGGCATTGAGCTGCCAAGAATAAATGTACCTGGGAGATTCTCAAAGCAAAGGCAACTCATTTTCAGGAAGCCCTCTCTTCCTCCTGGGGTTCTGGGTATAAGTTTTGGGAAAATATTAAAGTACTTAATGTAAAAACAGCATCCCCTGCACCAAACTTGAAATTAATGGTACCACCTCACAGGACCCTATGGCCATAGCTAACATCTTAAACTCCTCCTTCTCAGACCTTAGCAGCGTCTTCCCACCTAATTTCTTTGACCCCCCCCTTACCAAGTCGCCTCCCCTCCCACCCCTACTGATACCCTGCTCTTCCGATTCAGGACTATTTCCTGAGCGCCAAACCTTACTTATCTAGAGTCCTGGGTAAGTCCTGGCATAGTGGGGACACTTTAGACCTAAAACTCCTTCACTTGGCTCTGGATGTAATCCTTGTCCCACTTACAAAAATTCTTAACTTCTGTCTCTGTCTTGGCCAGTTTCCCTCCCAATGGAAAGTGGGTGTCATCACACCTATCCAAGAAGGGGACTGCACCTCTTCAAATAACTACTGCCCCATCTCTGTTCTCCCCCCCCCCCAGAGGACCTGGAGAAAATTGTGTCAGACCAGCTCACTGACTACCTGACTAAATATAACCTCCTCTTCAAAGAACAGCATGGATCAGGAAGGAGCACAGCACCTCAGCTGCACTGCTGGAATATACCACCTTCCTACAAAAACCCCTAGACCGTGGACACCTAGTTGGGTCTGTGTACATAGACCTGACTAAGGTGCTCGACACGGTCAATCACACTCTCCCACTAGAGTCTCTCCTCGCTCTGAGTCGTGCTTTCAAACCCATCTCCTGGTTCGAGAGCTACCTAAAAGGTAGATCACAGTGTGTCAAAATAAATGCCACTCTATCTAACAGCCTGCTAGTTCATTAAGGTGTCCCCCAGGGATCCATACTAGGGCCACTTCTCTTTGGCCTCTTTCTAAATTGTCTCACAAAAGCATGTTCTGGCCAAATGCTTCTATATGTGGACGACGCAGTTATCTTCTACAGTCACTGTGACCCCCCCCTTTCAGGTTACCCTCCAGAGTCTTTTCTCTGAAACTGAAACATGGTTCTCCACCAATAAACTGGTGTTAAATTACAAAAAAGCAAAGTCTATGGTCTTCACTCATCCTCAGAACAAATACAGTGGCACCCCACTGTGCATACGTAACTGTTAAAACTCACAGCTAGAACAAGTGACTTCCTTTAACTATCTGGGTGTTAACCTTGACTCCTCACTAAACTATCATGAACATATCCATCATCTTAGCTCTACCACAAATGCCAGAATTGGTCTCCTTTAAAGGAACAGATGTCGTATGCCTCCTGCAGCCCTCCGTCTAAGGGTTACCTCCTCTGTCCTTTCCCTATTGGATTACGGGATCATCTTCTATGGCACGGCTGACAATACAGCACTTCGTAGAATTAAGGACACCCTGAATAGTGCCTGTCATCTTGTCACAGGGTGTGAAATGATGACTCACACCTGTAACCTTTATCGGCTTTCCAACTGGCTCAACTTTGAGGGCTGGCTGTAATACCACGCCTGCCTCCTTGCCAGGAAGATTGTCAACAGTCAGTTCTCCACCAGGCTCCTTAACCTTATTCAACATGCACCATCCACAAGGAACACTACAGGCTCAGCCAAAGCCACATTGCTTGTGCCATTTTGCAGAACATTCTTGGGGCAACGCGTCTTCCACTACAGGGTTCCACTCTGACTAAATGATCTGCCTCCTGATAACTCATTTGTCCAGAACCTTGGTCATTTCAAACTCAAACTCAGAGAGCAACTACTCACCCCCAGTACCTGTGACTGCCCCGAGCTGTCCACTCGCATAGTCGTCCCTCTTTCACTGGTGTGCCAAGCCAAACCTCTGTGCCTTCTGCCCCCTCCCTCCTCTCTCCTCTACCTCTACTCAGATTGATTCTTCTGATGTATTGTGCCTTTATCTTAAGTTATCTGTTTTATTGGCTTAGGAAACCTTGTATCATCCTTGAAATGTGAATGTAAGCAATAGCTTAATTTGCGTGAAACCTTTGTACCATACTTGACTCTGGGTTGTTTTACCCTCCACATTCAGATGAAATACATTTCAATGTATTTTTTGTTACCTTTGTACCATACTTGACTCTGGGTTGTTTTACCCTCTGCATTCATTTGTAATACCTTTCATTGTATTGTCAATTTCTCTTATATATATATATATATATATATATATATATATATACATATCAGGAACCTTGCCCCAGGTTTCTAGTAGAGTTCATAGCTCTTGCAGTTCTCCTATATCTCTGGGATGGGGAACATGGCAGGGGTGCCCGCAGTCCCTTATGTTATGTGCTCTTTATATTGAAATATTAGCAATTACTATACGGCAGAACAAGGGGGTATAGAAGATACTCCTGGGGGCATAGAGGATATCCCGGGGGGGGAGCACAGACTTTTAAGTATTATTGTATAAAGATGTTGTGCTCCTCATGTTGTTGTCTCAAAATCTATCTGTCGAAGTGGGATGTCAGGAATTAGCTGCCTTTAGGAAGATCTCTGGAGTTAAATTAAAGTTACAAAAAAAGAGCTTCTCAAATTTAATAATGTCCCCACCCATGATTTTAAACATAAATTCCCCTTTAAGTGGAACAATACTATAATAAAATACCTACTTATCTACATTTCTAAAAGTCTTGATAATATGGAAGTATTAGATTATGAGCCATGGATGCAGAAACTCATACAGGACTTGAATAAATGGAGTCTTCTCCCTCTTGTTTTTTTCTCTCGGGTGGAATTGGTGCAAATGATGATTTCTCCTGTATTTTGTATTTATTGCAGACTCCTTCCATTCTCACTTCCAAATATATTTTAAAATGTGAGATAAATTGATGGAGATCGGGGGTACTACAGGATCACCAACTCAAGCCATAAGGGGCGGGGAATGTGGCAGACATCAGCAGGGCAGCCGTGTGTAGATGTCATTGCACGTCGCCTCCCCAAGGGCAACAAATACTGTAGCTGAAAAATACCCATCCACGGGGATAGGCGATGGTACCACCGCTCGCCGCCACACTCCACCTGCTAGACTCTATCCACCCCTGAGCCGAGCCCAGCCTGGCCTGCCAAATTGTAGCCCTACCTCAGACCGGGGGGCTCTCTGGGCTGGTGCCAGGGGATGGAAAGTTTCAGGCATGGAGGTAGAGCGACGAGGTAGGTGGATGTCTGAGAGAGTTCCCCATGAGTGCAGAGTACAGAGTTAAAAAAAAAAGACATTTCAGATTGTTTCAGTTTACAGCAATTTACATGTATTTTAAGTAGCACAACTAGCTTAATTTTTATAATACAGTCAACTAGCACTTTTTACCTTTATCAAAAACACCTAGAGGCATGGTATTTTCAACATTTACAGGTTTCATACACATAAGATATATACATTTAAGTATTTTATGACATAGTGCTATTACATACTAAATCCAACAATGATAAACACAGCCTGTTGTTTTACATATGCTTGGAGGTCATCACAATAACCTCCCTGTTCGAGGACCTGAGAGGAAAAAGGAAAATTAAAGAGGACACTACAGCATAGTCAAGAAAGGGAAGGGGGTGCCCATAGGTGGCCAACCTTATGGACTAGAAATTGTAAATGATAGATTAGGCTAAGAAACAGAAAAACTGTTGCAACAGATTTAAGAAAAGGTCACTCCTCAAGAGTGGCAGGAGCTCCCTGTCACATATCCCCCACCTTAAGAGGGAAGCAGTTATTGCAGACTGCTTACCACCTTCCTGTCCCAGGAAGGGATGGAGCTTCCACACATCCATCTTCAGAAGCTCTATTTCAGGGTCCCTATTAACAATAAACATTCTATTATAAACATAGTAGATATCATCATTCTTTACCCTGAGGCATTAACACATTTCTCAACACAGACTAATGGTACCTTCCCTTGGTATGCCACCCTTACGGTGACAACAACATAGCGAAATACACACCTGTTGGCAAAATACACACTATGCTGATAGGTCGCTGTGTTGGTGTGCCTGAGACGGGCATGCTGTCTCCTGGTCCTGCACCCCTGCTCTGAATCAACTCTGACTGGAGTTGAGAATCCTAAAGATGGGGGGTGGGGGGCAGAGCCCCCTGCATGGGGAGTTCGGGGGACATAGCCCCCGATAAAAAAACGGGACCAGGAGACACACAGGAATCATGTCGACTGCAACTTGTCGGCACGTTTACTGTTGGGGAGATGCCAGTCGACATAAAGGATGTTGAACTGGCATAGTAGAGCCCCTTCCCTGCACTATCTCCTTTTAGGAAAAGTTCATCATATTTCTTAACCGAAAATCTGAACGGCTGTAGAGTCCACTACCATAGAAAGACTTTATCTGAGGTGAGTAATTACCTGCTCCAACCCCACCAGACATATCGATTTTAAGCAGGGGCCCAATCCTAGGTTCAACCCCTCTACATAAACCCAGTATGTCTCTTGATTCATTCATTTTAATTGCTACTGATACAGACACCTGACGGTAGACACTCTAGGTGTTGCCCCAACACAGGTTCCAATCTATTTTTCACCCACCTCCACCTTTGCAGATTTGCCATAAAAAAAAAAAAATGAAACACATGTACCACCTTCTTGATCTTCTCATATTGAAACACTTTGGCAACATTAGCATCTTTAGCCAGCAGTATACCCCAGTCAATACTGATAATAGATTTGGCTGCATCAATACAACAAAAAGTCCCTTCAGCCTCATAGGCTTCTTCTTGCTTACTTGGAGTCTTCAGCCCCAGCACAACATCACTAGGTGCAGTCTTACCTGGGGTCTCACATTCAAGTTCCATACTTGCATCTCCGACCACCAGCAGGTAACATCCTGGGAACACAGGCAACAAAGGAATATCCTGCTCTGTCAGGGAGTCCTCCTTCAGCTGAGCCCACAAAAAATCCTCTTCTGATTCTTTACCCAAATTCTCTGGCAGTGACCTCTTGAGCACCTGGCACCGCCGTTTCACCTCTCTGCATAGTCAGTCTGCCTTGACCCTACGGTAGTTCTTCATCCCTTTGCATCTCATCGTCTTCAGGCTTGGCTTTCCTCCAAGTTCCCAGGTCCAGTTCAGGCAGCAGCTTCTCTCCATCTGTCAGCCATGGTTCTGATCAGAACTCCACGGACTTTCTTTTCCGGGTTCTTCTCTGGCAACTCCTGGTGCATCAGTCCACCTGGGATATCTGGGCGATATCCACAGGGCAACATCCCTCTTCAGCCAATCCAGACGCTTCCAGCAAGTTATCCCACTTTTGACAACAAGCCTGTGGAGGGGTTGTGTGATAACAGATGGACCAGACACTGAACTTCAGTTTCAACACACAATCTCTGTGTGATGTTTATTCAAAATGTAGAAGATAACCTTTAGCAATGCCATATCCCTTCTTCAGTACATCAGTTTGTAGCAACAGACTATGCAAGTCTTTCCTCTACACTTAGCCAGCACCTACTGACTCACTGATCTCTGATCTAACTTAGCAGTTGAGATTCAGCCTCCACCCCTGCTTGCTTGGGTAGTGCGGGCTCAAATAAAAAAAAAAAGCTAAAAACAACCTCAGTGCAGAAGCACTGAAACAAGGGTTATCCCACAGGGCATTGACAATAAGCCAGGTTTCAAAGAAACAAAATATCACACATACTTCCCTAATGCAAAGCATCATGGGATATATGCAAATCAACATAACATTTCAGATTGGCTGTTTACAGCAATTTACATGCATTTTAAATAGCACAACTAACTTAATTTTTATAATACAGTCAACTAGTACTTTTTACCGTGATCAAAAACACCTAGTGCCATGATATTTTCAACATTTACAGGTTTCATACACATAAGGTATACATTAAAGTATTTTATGGCATAGTGCTATTACATACAGTACTAAATCCAACAATGATAAACATAGCCTGTTGTTTTACATACGCTCAGAGTTCACCAAAATAACCTCCCTGTATGAGGACCTGAGAGGGAAAAGGAAAATTAAAGAGGATACTACAGCATAGTCAAGAAAGGGAAGGGGGTGCCCATAGGTGGCCAGCCTTATGGAACAGAAATTGTAAAGGGTAGATTAGGCTAAGAAATAGAAGAACTGTTGCAACAGATTTAAGAAAAGGTCAGTCCTCAAGAGTGGCAGGAGCTCCCTGTCACAGTATGATCTGTTGCTAGTTCTCAAGTGCCTGTCATTCTCTCTGGATACATATTGAGTTTCATTTAAATGACTGATTTGATGTACTGTAACTAAATACCTCTTCTCTTACCCACCGAGCTCTTTTTAATTAGCAGACTTTGTTACATATACTGCCCTCACATTAGCTCAAGGGACCAAATTCGCCACTGTCCTTGGACACTTTTGTATACTCTGGTATTGTAAGGTATTGGCAGGTGACACTGACTTTGCCTCAGTGCAGCTTGATATAACTTTTCAACAGTGGAGACAGCTGGAACTAATATCCGTTTTCCAGTTTATGGATGAACATGAAGTCTTTGCTTTCCAACATCTACTGGACACCTATGGCCTGACGGGCAGAAAGCATTTTCAACATCTACAGATCCATACATACTTGTTACACCCTCAGGGTACCCCAAAATTGCCTGCCCCTCTCCTGTTGCTGCTGCTTTTATTCATCAGTGTCTTATGGGGGGATGGAGGACACCACCTAATTGTGTGCATTTATATACAGGGCTTCAGTCGACATGTGAGCACTCCTCAGGGCACATTCTTAGCCGCTGGAATCTAACATTACAAACTACACATACATATGTCACCTGGTCTGCATGCTCACTCCCAGCTCTTAAAATTACAGCTTCAACAGCATGGCACATATCGCCTGGAAATGTCTGCTCATTTTTACCACATCCCTCGCATTCAGGCAAAATATAAGGGGGAGGAGTATGGTTCTTGTTGGCAAAATGCAGAACAACTGATGCAGACCAGACTCATATTGTTTGAGTTTGCTCTGCTCTTCAGGATTTCTGGTGAGATCTTGAAGAGCAGTTTCAATTGCTCTCTTTTGATGTCTCACTGCCCAACCTGTCGATGGCTCTGCTGTCTAACCCTGCTCAAGGGGTTCAGGTGGACCCATGCTCCCTAGTTCCTATCTTATTACTGGCAGTGAAAAAAGCCACAACTGGACTATGGCTTCTAGCACCAGCACCTACGGTGACCCAATGGCAGGAAAAAGTCTCCTCTATTTAATATCTGAAAAATTGACATGCAACCTGACAGGGTGCCTGACCTGCTTTCAGGAGATGTGGCAGCCGTGGGTAGTGTATTACGTGCACATTGATCCTAACATTGTTCAGTTATCTACCAAATATTCTGTCTAGCAGATTCTGTTACTTCTGTGTATGTACATAATTGGAATATATCTACTGTGTACTTTTTGTGCTTTTGTGGGTTGCCCCTCCCTTCCCAGATTTGTTTACAGACCATTGCACCTTATATGACTTTGGTCATAGAAACACAGAAACAGAATTTGATGGCAGAACAGGGCCACTTAGCTCACCTAGTCTGCCCATTTTCCCCTATCTACCTACTGTATTACCACAGACCCTACATGATATCCAGTCCTAGCCCCCCCAACCCCATTTCCTAGCCAAGGAGGTTCCTTTATGCCTTCCTGGTCAACAAAAACTTAATAAATAAAATCCCATGCATTCGTGAATCTCGCTTCAGTTTTCCCCCAACCCCTCTGCTGGGAGGCTGTTCCAGGCATCCATCACCCTTTCTGTGAAAAAGTAGTTCCTCACATCTCCCCTGAGTTTACCCCCTTCCAACGTCATAGCATGACCCCTTGTTCTTCAGCTTCTTTTTTTTCTGAAAAATGTTTCCCTCTTGCACCTTATTTATATCCTTGAGGTATTTCTAAGTCTCTGTCATATCCCGCCTCTCCCTCCTTTCCTCCAGGGTGTACATATTGAGGTGATTCAGTCTTTTCTTGTATGATTTTTTATGCAGACCCATACTATCTTGGTCACTGTCCTCTGGACCGCCTCCACTTTGTCTATGTCCTTCCAGAGATGAGGTCTCCAGAACCTGACACAGTACTCTAGGTGAGGTCTCACCAGTGATCTATACAGGGATAACACCACCCCCTCTTTGTGCTGGTGATACCTCTCCCTATGCACCCCAGCATCCCTTTAGCTCTCCCAACTGCCTTGTCACACTGCTTGGCCACCTTTAGGTCATCAGATATGATTACCCCAAGGTCTCTTTCCTGTTTGGTGGTTGTCAATATCACTCCCCCCATTCTGTATTCTGCCCCTGGGTTTCTGTGCCCTAACTGCATGATTTTGCACTTTTTCACATTGAAGCTTAGCTGCTATACCTGTGACCACTCCTCCTACTTTCCCAGATCACTCCTCATTTTTTCTACCCCTTCTGGAGTGTCTACCCCACTGCAGATTTTAGTGTAATCCAAGGCATACTTCCCATCCAGCCCTTCTGCAATGTCACTAATAAAGACATTAAAGAGGACTGTCCCAGTATTGATCCCTGTGGCACCCCAATGGTCACCCTTCATTCCCCAGAGTAAATTCCATTTACCACCATCCTCTGTTGCCTATTCCTTAACCAATTTCTTACCCAGTTTATCACCTTTGGACACACTACTAGGCTGTTCAGCTTACTTATGAATCTCCTGTGTGGAAAGGTGTTGAAGGCCTTACTAAAATCAAAGTAGGCCACATCTACAGCTCCACCCTAATCCAATTCCCTTGTCATCCAGTTAAAGAAATTTATCAGATTCATTTGACATGACCTCCCCCTTGTGAATCCATGTTGGCGTGGCTCTTGTAAGCCACTGGATTCAAGATATTCTACAAATCTTTCCTTCAGTAATGATTCCATTAATTTCCCCACCACCGAAGTCAAGCTGACTGGCCTGTAGTGTCCAGCCTCCTCCCTGCTACCACGTTTGTGAAGTGGGACTACATTTGGCCTCCTCCAGTCCTCTGACACCACTCCCATCTCCAGTAAGTGGTTGAACAGGACTATCAGAGTTGCAGCCAGTTCCTCAATGAGCTCCCAGTCATGATGCTACTGGACTTGATAATCATTCTCTATGCAAGTTTAGTTTATTTGCCTTATCACAACCATTGTATGACAGCTTATGCTACTGATTGTCACCAGTTTATTGCCTCTTGCACAGTTGTGATTGATGTATGATTTATTGAAAAAATTTAATAAAACATTAAAATGTAAAAAAGTTAAATATAATCAATCTGGGCATTTGATTATAACCGTCATTAGTTATATACCCCATTTTGAAAAATGTTTTCCCTATAAAAGGGAAGCACCCTGAAGGCTATGTCACCCCCTGACAAAGAGATTTTTTTCATGAAGCGCCAGATCATCCTCTCTGCACTTGGCACTGATAATGCTCTTACCAGCTGGTGTAGTCATCATCTGTAAGTGAATCTTCACAGTGTTTGTCTGAATAACAGTTTTACATGCTGATATTTCGATACTTGGACTGGTTTCTTGTGCCCAAGTATGGAGGTTTAGAGGAGTTGATTCATTTTCTGATCACACCCACTGACTCAAGTGCATACAAGCCCCTTTTTGGCATTTGGCTTGGGGGAAGGCAGGGTACCTGCTGCACAGCTGGGCACGTGCCACTGCTGTACTAAGTGATCAGGTGAGAGGAGGGAGAGGGGTACCAGTGGTAGGGCTGCACACCTGCTGCTGTGTTCTTTAAACGTTTGGTGAGCTGGAGGGGGATACTGGTGGCAGGGTTGGGCACACCACCGCTGCATTCTTTAAACATTGAGTGGGTGGGTGGATGGGAGGGGGTGGGGGGATAGGGGGCAAGGGTTGGGCATCCACCACAGAGTTCATTAAACAATGGATGGGCAGGGGGAATACCAGCAGAGCGATTAGGAATCTGACCACCAGAGAAACTCAGGCGTCCAGTGCTGATGGCAGGTATGAGCTTCCAACCTCAGGCAATGTAAACAAAAGAGGGAGAACCATTTTAATGACTCGAAACTGCAAGAAAAGAGTAGCTTTGAGTCACAAAAGTGGGTCCCTTCCCCTCACAAAACTGATATACAGTGGAACCCACCAGGATGCAATGCAGTACTTTGCAGTAAATGGCATGTCACAAAATACTGCATGTTAAAAGGGCATAAATGCCATTGAATTACAATATTCCATGCAGCATACCACAGTGTTTTGCATAGATACGGCAAGGTACTGGGTTACATCGTGGCCGGCATCGCTGTACATCAGTTTATTTATTTTAATTTTTTTTATTCTTTGGTAACCAGGTAAAACTCCCTAGGCACAATTGCCTGTTTTTAGGAGCGACCCAGGAGCACTGGGGTGGTTAAGTGACTTGCTCAGAGTTACACAATATGCAAGTGGAGGTTGTGGGAATCAAACTCAGTTCTGCTGGATATGCCAAGATCATTCACAGCTCAATACTCTAACCTCTAGGCTATACTGCCAGCCCAGTTTTGAAGAAATTCAATTATGAATGGAACATTGCAAAATGTTCTGCACGTCTGCCAAAACTTAAAGAGAATTTCTGAGTTTTTAACATGGGATTTGCAGTGTACATAAACACAGAAACAGAGTTTGACAGCAGATAAGGACTGCTTGGCCCACCTAGTCTGCCCATTTCCCTGCCTACTGGATACGCTGCAGATTCTAGATAACCAACAGCCTATTTCTTCCTACCCACCACAATAATTTCCTTATGTCTGTCCCATGCATTCTTGAATTCTCCCATAGTTTTAGACCCCACATACTCCTCAGGAAGTCTGTTCCATGCATATACCACCCTCTCTGTGAAAAAATACTTCCTCACATTACCCCTGAGCCATCCTCCCTCTATCTTCCAATTGTGTCCTCTTGTTCTTGCACATCTCTTTTTCTGAAAGATGCTACCCTCTTGGACTTTGTTGATTCCACTGAGGTACTTAAAAAGTTTCTATCATGTCCCCCCTCTCCCTTCTTTCCTCAATGGTAGACATATTAAGCTCCTTTAGTCTGTCCTTGTATGGCTTCTCTTGCAGACCCTGCACCATTTTAGTTGCTCTCCTCTGGACTGCCTCTATCCTGTCTATGTCCTTGCGGAGATGGGGTCTCCAGAACTGGACGCAGTACTCCAGATGGGGTCTCACCAACTGTCTGTACAGAGGGATGACAACTTCTTGTTTTCTACTGGTGATGCCCCTGCCTATACATTCCAGTATTCCCCCAGCCCTCCCTACTGCCTTCTCACATTGCTTGCCAACCTTAAGGTAATCTGATATGATTACCCCTAGGTCCCTTTCCATTTCTGTTGTTGTTGTTGCTACCTTCCCTCCCCCTATTGTGTACTCTTCCCCTGGGTTGTTGTTTCACAGGTGCATTATTTTGCACTTCTTTGCATTGAATCCTAGCTGCCATACTTCTGACCATTCCTCCAGCCTTGCCAAGTCCCTTCTCATCCTTTTCACGCCTCCTTGTGTATCAACCCTGTTGCAGATCTTTATGTCATCTGCAAAGAGGCATACTTTTCCTTCCAGTCCCTCTGCAATGTCACTTATAAAGACATTAAAAAGAACTGGACCCAGTACTGAACCCTGCGGTACCCCATTAGTAACCCTCCTTTCTTAAGAGTGGACTACATTTACTATTACCTTCTGTGTCCTGTTGTTCAGCCAATGTTTTACCCCGGCTACTGCCCTGGGACCCACTCTCAGACTGGCTAATTTGTTTATTAATCTTTTGTGTGGGACTGTGTCAAATGCCTTGCTAAAATCTAGATAGGCCATGTCCACAGCCTTTCCCTGGTCTACTACCCTGTCACCCAGTCAAAGAAATCGATTAGATTCGTCTGACATGACCTTTCTGCTGTGAACCCATGCTGCCTTGGGTCCTGTGCCCCACTGGCCTCTAGGAACTTAAAAATTCTTTCCTTCAGAAGTGATTCCATCACTTTCCCAACCGCAGAGGTCAAACTGGCAGGTCTGCAGTTTCCTGCCTCTGTCTTGCTTCTACTTTTGTGAAGGGGATTCACATCCGCCCTCCTCCAGTCCTCAGGTACCACACTATCCTCCCATGATTTGTTAAAAAGGGTAGTCAGTGGTGTCATTAGTTTTCCCCTTAATTCTTTTAGAGTTCTGGGGTGAATCCCGTTGGGCCCCATTGCTTTGTCCACCTTCAGTTTTAGGAATTCTTTCAGAACCCTTTCTTCTGTGAATGGACTGGGATCGGCCCTCCCATCCAGAGTGCTTCTTTTAATTGGATTAGGTACCTCCCCCTCCTCCTCCTCTTTTGTGAATACTGAGCATAAGTATTCATTCAGTATCCCTGCTTTTTCACTGTCCCTCTCTGCCTACCCACCGTCCATTCTATTCAGCCTCACTATCCCTCCCTTTGTCTTTCTACGCTCCCTAATGTACCTATAAAAGTATATAGTCTGGTGCCTTATATCAAGTAAAACTCTGTCTCATTATATTTCATAATACTTTATGCTGTTATTTTGAAAGTGGACGGGATCGTGACTTGGCCCTGCTGATGTAGCCAGCCAGTTCCTTCTATTTCCAGGTTGACTTGATCCATTCCACCCATGATCTGCCCCCGCATTCAGGCACATAATGTTTTGTTCTTTGTATGTAATGATACAGTATGTGCCCAGGGAGTGCATGGAGGCTTGCTGCATTAAAGCCTATGGGGGGGCAGTTTTAAGAAAGTTTTTATATATAATAATGGTCATTTGGGATTAATCAAGGGCATTGATCAACTACAAAGGCACTGATCGACTAACAAGGCCCTTGCTAGTTGACCAGTGTCCTTGATTAATCTTCAAATGGCCATTATTATATACCAAAACATTCTTAAAACTGACCCCATAGACTTTAATAGAGTGAGCCCTTGCACACTCCTTGGGCATACATCATTACATGCCTGACAGGGCCGGATCAGGGGTGGATCAGTCAACCCTGAAGTGGAAAAAACAGCACAAAATATTATGAAATATAAAGAGATTGGGTTTTGCTGATACAAGGTACCAGAATATGTAATGCACATCTTAATCCTGGCAAAATCACTTTACCTTGAGTTTCTAAATAATTTAAAAACTACAGGTTTGTCGCTAAAGATGCCTATCAAGGAATCATTCTCTGACCAAACTCTAACAAACAGTGCTGTTTAATGTATTTATCTGTGACATAGGCATCGACATTCAGAGTATGCTAGTATTCTTCACAAATGATACTAAGCTGGGTGGTAGGATCAACAGCACGGAGGCAATTAGAGAACTTCAGAAAGACCTACAAAGGCTCCAAAGATGGTCTAACATCTGGCAGCTGACGTTCAATGCAAAAAAGTGCAAGGTGCTGCAACTGGGAAAGGGTAATCCCAGGATGGAATATTGGCTCAACAGGGTCAAACTCAGCACCAGTCAGGAGGAAAGGGAACTAGGGGTCATCATACATGACACCCTTAAACAAACGAGCCAATGCAACAAAGCTTATGGCAAAGCAAACAAAATGCTGGGGTACATTGGTAGGGGTTTTGACAGCAGGAGCAGGGAGGTGATCCTGCCTCTCTGTAGGTCCTTGGTAAGACCCCATTTGGAGTACAGTGTCCAGTTTTGGAATCCACACCTGAAAGCCTCCATGATCTCTCACATGAGGAGTGACTGAAAGAGCTCAACTTAACTTGTTCTCGCTGAAAACCAGGAGGGAGAGATGGGAAATTATCGAGACCTACAAGTTCTTGTGAGGCATAAACAAGGTGCCACACACAGAACTATTCCAAGGAGTCACTGGCTCAATCACCGGGGGTACGACTTGAAGCTTAAGGGTGGGAGCTTTAGGAGGGATCTGAGAAAGCATTTTTTCACAGAAAGGGCAGTGGAACCCTGGAATGGCTTGCTGAATTAAGTGGTGAATGCAAGGCCTGTAACAGTTTTAAAAAAATGGTGGGATAGAGCAAGGACTACGGGGGGGCAATGGGGGCTAGGGAAAGGTAAACATCATTAGGAGGGCTAAATCCCAGGACCCCCATCAGGTCTTGGGGAAACCCAGGGCAGACTCGATGGACCTTTGGTCCCTTTCTGCCCTAACTTTTCTATGTTTCCAAACAGTTATCTATGCCACTGGTCACTCTGCTCTGAAGCCTGAATCACTGGTTCAATAGGACTTTGACAATATCCAATGCTGGTTCTCCTCAAACAAGCTTCTGCTCAGTGCTAAGAAGACTGTCTCCATGCCCTTTGATACTAGGCAGATGCTAGCTAGGCTTCTCGTCTACCCCCCTGTCACCACCCCGATGCTTCCCCACTAGAGGATGTCCCTCCTTTGTGTATCTTGGTGTGTGGCTTGAGCATAACCTAGATTTCTCTCAGCGCCTTGACATCATCCAAAAGAAGTTGTGTCCTAAACTCGTTGCCCTATATCATAACAAGGACTGTCTACCACCCTGGTCTGCCAGAAGATTATTCTTAGAATGATCTTTCCAATGTTTAAACTATACAGATGCGGTCCTTTAAACTTGGGTCACTCAGCACCCCTGGATGAGACTCAGGTACTTGACTCCACCAGTGGGGACTCTGTGTTGGCTGGGAAGATGGGAGTGACAACTTGGTAGCATCCAGGGGTTAAAGTAAGAGGTCAGCTAGGAGAGTCTAAGTGATCAGGATTCTATGACCAGAGGAGTAGAAAGGGTGGTGGGTGGGAGGAGGTGTGAGGATGGTTATGTGCCTTCCTGGGGCATCAGCCATCTGGGACATAGACAGAACTGGGAGGATGGTGGAGGGTGGGGGTGCTAATACACTTGGGTACCAATGATCTGGCAAACTAGCCTGTGGAGCAAGTGAAACAGAACTTTCAGAGGCTGGGGCACAGATTTCAGGCACACTTAGCCTCCACAGTGTTTTCTGAGATCCTCCCTGTGTGGATTTGATGGGTGGGGAGGGAGCGATAGGGTAAGGAGGGAAGACATAGAGGAATTAAATGAGTGGTTAAAAGGATGGTGTCAGGAGAAAGGGTAAAACTTTGTGGGGGACTGGGGCGACTTCTGGGATAGGAGGCTCTTTAAAGTAATGGCTTTCACCTGACAAGAGAGGGGACAGCGTGCCAGGGCACAAGTTTGGCATATACATTATCATCATCATCATCAAATCTTTATTTATTCAGGCGAACATCATTGAGCAAGGCTTATTTACAAGATGGACCTGATAAGGTCAAGGTTCAATAGTTGATACACAACAGATACATCATACACTTATATAAGACAGTTATATATACAGGGGGAAAATAACGTTAATAAACACAGTGATGTACAGTAAATTCACATGATAAAAAAAGGTTACAGGAAAGTTAAGCTAATATTTACAGTATGTACAGTATATACATATCCCAGTGGGGGGGCATGGCAGACACTCAACATAATGTAATACTAGGATGGTGAAGGTATTACTGGGTGCCATAAGATGGGGTGTCTGTCTGGAAGGAATATGCCATATATGGTTTGAAGGGAGATTTGTGAAATGACAATGCTAGCTCTAGTGGTAGCAATTGCATTTCTCTTTGAAAAGACTGTACAATGCTGTTTAAAGGATGCAAATGGAATGATATTGGACAGTTTTAGGGATTTTGTGGGTGTTCCATGCTATAGCTAGAGAATAGCTGATTGCTGCCCTCCTAGCCTGGTGCTGAATTTGGGCAATTTGAGCAGGATGATGTTGTTGCTTCTTAGGGCATAGGAGCTAGGAGGGTCTGGGTGAAAGCAGTCAGGATATAGTTTGGAAGTTTTTTGACAACGCTCTGTAAATCCATAGTGCTGCATTTCTGTTCCTTCTGAGGTGAAGGAAACCACCAACTGCAGCATAAAGAGAGCAATGATGAGTATTAGATGGCAGATCTGTAATGAACCTTATTGCTCTATGATATAAGGTATCCGACTTGTGATGGTAGGAGATGGGGCAGTGACTATAAAGGAAGTCTGCATAGTCAACAACTGATAGAAAAATGGCCTGGACTAACCTCATCTTTGAGTCTCTGTTTAGGAAGGGTTTTAATCTATAGAGAAGGCCAGCATTAGACAGTTAAACATAGAAACACAGAAACATAGAATATTTTGGCAGAAAAGGACCACCTGGCCCACCCAGTCTGGCCAGATGATCTCTGTCTAGTCTGTCTACATAGACCTTAACTGGCCTCAGGTGACCCTCACTCCTCCCTACCTATTTACTGACATTCCCCTGTGTCTGTTCCATGTATGCTTGAAGCCTTCTACTGTTTTTGCCTCCATCACTTCTGCTGTCAGTCTGTTCCAGCCATCTGCCACTCTTTCAGTCAAGTAGTATTTCCTCACATCCCTCTTAAACTCCCCCCTTCCAACTTCATTGCATGTCCTCTGGTCTGGTGCCATTTCTCATTTGAAAGAGACTCCCCTCCTGTACCTTTGTTCACCGCTGTGAGTTACGTAAGCAATAATGCATGACAGGGTGTGGGTTGTGCTGGGATAACCTCACACCTGGGTAGTTGGGCACGAGGCTGCAGGCCGAGTGCGTCCAACGTCCCAGGAGTGAGGTTATCCCATCACAACCCACACCCTGGAGTGCATTATTGCTATTATACAATGGCTCGTTGTTATACAAAATAAAGAAAAATGTAAAAATGTTTTGCAGCTTTTAGTGAGGTAGTGTATCTTTGTTTATTAAGAGAAGAGCAAAAAAAGTAATGCTAATCAATGACAATGAGGTTGTGCTGGGATAGCCTCACTGTGCCAGGGACATACTAACCAATCGGAGTTCAGGAAATTTTCTTGCCATTGTACAATTGCTGGTCTGTGTCATGTCCCCACTCACTCTTCTCTCTTCTAGGGTGTACATGTTGCAGTCCCTCAGTTTCTCTTCATGGGGCTTTTGAAGCAATCCCTGAACCTTTTAGTTGCCCTCCTCTGGACTGCCTCCACTCTGTCTAAATCCTTTCTGAGGTGTGACCTCCAAAACTGGCTATAATACTCTAAGTGGGATCTCACCAGTGAGCAATACCGTGGTAACACCACCTCCCTCCTCCTGCTGGTGATACCTCTCCCTATACATCCCAGAATCCCACTTGCCCTTCCCACTGCTTTGTCACACTGCCTTGCCACTTTGAGGTCATCAGTTATGATAACCCCCAAGGCTCCTTTCCTGCTTAGTGACAGTCAGTACCCTCCGTCCTTTACTTAGCTTTTGGATTCCTATTCCCTAGCTGCATGATTTTGTACTTTTTGGTATTAAACCTCAGCTGCCATGCCCTTGACCACTCTTCAAGTTTCCCAATGTCCCTATGCATTCTCTCCACCCCCTCCTGTGTATCTACCCTATTACAGATTTTGGTGTCATCTACAAAAAGGCATCCCTTCCCATCCAGTTCTTCTGCAGTGTCACTTATGAAGACAATGAAGAGGACCAGTCCCAGTACTGAGCCCTGTGGCACCCTGCTGGTCACTTTCCCCTCATTAGAACGAGTGCCATTAACCACCACCCACTGCTGCCTATCCATTAACCAGTTTCTTACCCAATTTACCACTTTTGATCCCACCCCATGCCGATCAATTTTTTTATCAGTCTCCTGTGTTGCACAGTGTTGAAGACCCCCTAAAGTCCAGATAGGCCATGTCCATTGTCCTCTCCTGATCTATTTCCCTAGTCATCCAATGGAAGAAATCAGTCAGATTCATCTGGCATGACCACCCTCCATGAATCCATGCTGCCTTTTGTCTTGTAGCCCATTTGATTCAAGATTCATTCAAGATGCTCTACTAACCTTTCCTTTAAGAAGAATTTATATTAATTTTCCCACCACTGATATGAGACTGATTGGCCTATAGTTGCTAGTTTCTTCCCTGCTGCCACACTTATGAAGTGGGACCATGTCTGCTCTCCTCCAGTCCTCTGGAAACAAGCCTGTTTCCAGTTATCTGTTGAGTAGTACAAAAAGAAGTAATTCAGCACTCGTGGAGACCAAATCTCATGAATAAGCTTGGGTAATTTAATGTGGCTGTATCACCCAGACAGCAACCTTCTTCCCCAGTGCTTTAACCCTAACACATGGTCTTCCTCAGGGGGTGAGTCGGAGGAGTAACAGAATCAATCTACCTTTATACAGCATAATTAAATTACTTATTACAATTTCAGGGTCAAAAGGTCACATCTTTTTAGTTTTTGAACTTTCTCAAATGCATCATTTAACATTATTTTGGTATACCCCCTTTGGTATGATCTGAGTCTTATTGCATCTGCCCGTTTGAGAAATTCCTGTTCCTCTGAACAGTTTCTTTTTAACCTTTATCAGTTCACCCCAAGGTATAGATGACACTAGCTTTCTGGGATGTGCACTGCTTGCATTTAGAATTGTGTTGCCTGCTGTTGCTTTCCTAAACCCAGCAGTTTGGATTTTCACACCTGGTACTCCTGTTAATTTAAGGTCTAAAAATGAGATTGTATTTTTGTATGTCTCAAATGAAAATTTTAAACCCGTGTCATTCCTAGCCAAGTAATTCATGAAATCAGATATTTCCTCTTGTTCACCTGACCATATTACAATAATATCATCAATAAATCTAAACCAGGTATATATCTGGTTTAGAAATTGTTTAAATGATACCTAGGTTTACTTTAACTTGTGACAGGACCTGTATGCTTTTGTTTTCATATTATGAAATGTCACTGTATCATGAATTGGGTTAGTGTCACTTTAATTATCAAGGCCACTGATTTTCATTTTTTAACGGAAAACCTGGCAACATTCCGGAATTAGAGCTGCCTGATCACCGGTAAAAACAAAGATTTAATGGAATCTGGCATTTTATATCAGATCAGTAAATCTACAAAACTTGTATTTTTCTTATAATTGCTTCCTGTGCTATTTTCAATTTGCTTTATATAATGCTCTGTATATTAAGCCTTCTTTTATTCTGATTATTTATGCACATACTAAAAGAATGACATTAGAATCCCGATAAATTCTGTAAATTAGAGTAACAATCACTGGTGCAATTCCAGAATCTGATGTCTTGAAAACAGAATTTCATTGTTTTAATCACCGTAAATCAGTGGCCTTGATTATGATGTACTGTATAAAGGTAGATTGATTCTGTTACTCCTCAGCCCCGGCCCCTGAGGAAGGCTCTGTGGTAGGGTCGACGTGCTGGGGGAAAAGGTTGCTGTCTGGGTGATACAGCCACATTAAATTACTCAAGTTTATTCATGAAATTTGGTCTCCATGAGTGCTGAATTACTTCTTTTTTTGTATTGTCTACGCAGGCTGGCAGCCTGATTTCAGCACCACCTACTTTCAGAACGCACCCTTTGTTTGCTTTGAGCTGCTGAATAAGACTGTCAATGGTGCAGCAAGCACCCCCCCCCCCAAGTTCCCTTAGTAGTACCCTTGGGTGTACTCCATCTGGTCCCATAGCCTTGTCCACTTTCAGAGCTGCAGGTCCCTTCAAGACTCTTTCCTCTGAAAATGAACCTGTACACACTTGCCCCTCTCTGTTATTCTTGTTGTTCCCTGATGATCTGCCACCCCCCTTCATTATGAAGACTGAGCAGAAGTACCTGTTCAGGATGTAAGCTTTTTCTTGATCCTGTTCTGCGTAGTCTCCGTCCGTCATCCTCCTTATCCTCTCTATCCCTCCCTTTGCTTTCATTTTCTTGATAAACTTACTGCATGGGACACTGAGGCTAGGGGAACCATGGTAAAAAGAATGAGGGAGAGGAACCTATCTAGTACTCCTCCTGGGGACTGGTGGCAGTAAGGTGGGTAAAAAGTAATCTTGCGGTTCAGAAAGAAGCAATGGAAGATGCAAAGGAGGGAAGGCTTTCAGAGGCTGTGAGCAATAGGAAAAATAAGAAGGTAAGGAGGATGGGAAGGAATGTAGGTGTAGGATCACAAAACAGAAAAAGAGGATCTGGAGCTAGTTAGAAGGGGGTCTGCCTTAATTCCAGGAGCCTGGGCAATAAAATTAGTGATCTCCAGGCATTGGTGGCAGACACTGAGGTGGACTTTGTAGCCATCATAGAAACTTGGGCAACAGAGAATAATGACTGGGACTTGTCAGTCCCATGTTACACAATGTTTAGACAGAGCAGAGGTAAAGGCAAATGGGGAAATAGCCCTATATATCATTGAAGGCATAGAGGCTGTGGAGAAAGGACACATCAGGAGAAGCAAAGGGGAAGCAGAGTCATTGTGATTTCAACTCACAGAGCCCTCAGGCAAGAAAGTAGGGATGGGGTGCTCTACAGACCATGAGGACAAGAGGAAGAGAGAGATAGGGAGCTCATGGAAGAGCTGGTAAGGGTAATGAAGAAGGGGGGGGAGTGGTGGTGGTGGTGGGTGATCTGAACCTTACCTGTGAGATACTAACTGGGATGTTCCAGCGGACCGGTGCACCAGGAGTAAGGTCTTTGTTGAATAGATTGCAGGACTGCCTGCTGGTGCAGCTGATCAAGGAACCCACTAGACAGGCAGCCATGCTCACCAAGTTGGAAATGATGAGTGGAGTGAGAGGAGGGGGGACACTGGGGTCCAGTGACCATAACTCCATTTAATTCAGGCTGGCCATTGGGACACAAATGCCCCCTATTTAAAACTAAAGTCTTAGATCTGAGACGAGCAGACTTCAACCAGATAAAGGAGTTGGTCTGAGACAAATTGACCAAGGTGGACAGCATCAGATGTGTAGAGGAACGTACGCAATTAAGGGGACCATTCTCAAGGGAACAAATCATGCACAAGAATTGTTATAAAGGTATAAGAGACCAATATGGTTCCTGGAAAAGGACAGAGAAGAAGTGAGGGCCAAGAAAAAAGACTTTTGCGAGGTACAAGGAAAAGCAGGGGAAAAGGAATGGGGAGAGTACTAAATAAAAAATAGGGAAGCAAAGAGGATGGTCAGGGAGGCAAAGACAGACATAGAACTACGTATTGCATAGGGAGGCAAGGATGGAGAAAAACAATTATATCAAGTGAAAAAGGAAGCAAGGAGGGGGTATTGTTAGCTTACAAGAGGGGGGAAGGGTACTAGAAGAAGAAGAACAAAAACTTGTCACAAGGAAAGACAGTGGGTCTCTTCCTGAAAGTGGCATCAAAGCAGCTGTCGGGAGCATTCCTGAAATGAGGCAGACAGTATTTACCAGAGAAAGGGTCCAGAAGGGGCTAAAAGCCTTAAAGGTAGATAAAGCCCCAGAGCTGGATGAAATGCACCCCTCGGTGGTCAAGGAATTGGCTGCAGAACTGGCTGAACCCCTCGAAGAGCTATTCGATAGCTCAGTTCAGACAGGGATAGTTCTGAAAGACCGGAGGGTAGTGGATGTAGTCCCACTACACAAGAGAGGAACAAGGAACAACTAGGGAATTACAGACCTGTTAGCCTTACCTCCGTAGTAAGTAAACTGATGGAGTCACTGATCAAAGAGGACCTTGTGGAGTACCTAGAGAGTAATGGTCTACAGGATAGTAAACAGCATGGGTTTGTGGCGGGGATGTCTTGTCAGACCAACCTAATAGTTTTCTTTGACTGGGTAACACAGGTAGTAAATAAGGGCTATGCTGTAGATTTACTCTACGTCGATTTCGTCAAGGCTTTCAACTTGGTGCCACACTGAAGATTGTTGAGGAAGCATAAGACCTGGGCATGGCTAGGGATATAGTTAGATGGGTAGGAAACTGGTTGAAGAAGAGACAGCAAAAGGTAGCAGTAAATGGGGTCAAATTGGAGGAAAAGGAGGTCATGAGTGGGGTGCTGCAAGGATCTGTCCTGGGTCCTGTCCTCTTCAGTATGTTCATCAGCGACACTGGAGAGGGCATCCAGGGCAAGATGTGTCTCTTCACAGATGACACAAAGCTCTGTGTCAGATAGTGATGAAGGGATCAGGAAGATGCAGAGTGATCTACAAAGGCTAGAGAGGTGGTCTAAGGTTTGACAAATGAAATTAAACACCAAAATTGCAAGGTTATGCACCAAGTTGGGGTGGGGGGGACCAGGACAGAGTATTGGATGGGAAGGGTTAAACTGAGCAGTACGGCAGAGGAAAGGGATTTGGGAGTCATCATTGTTGACTCCCTCAAACAATCAAGTCAGTGTAACAAGGTCTATAGTAAGGCTAATAGGATGCTGGGGTGTATCGGAAGGGGTATTGACAGCAGGAAACACGAGGTACTATTATATCTATATAGGTCACTAATGAGGCTGCATCTGGAATACTGTGCTCAGTTCTGGATTCCTCATCTAGGGAAGAACAGGGACAAGCTGGAGACAGAGCAAAGCAGGGTGGCCAAGATGATTCCGGGACAACATGGCAGGTCTTATGAAGATTGTCTGTAGGCACTGAACATGTACTCACTGGAGAACAGGCAAGAAAGGGAGGATATGACAGAGACCTTCAAGTTCCTGGAGGGAATAAACAAGGTGAACTGCTGGGAACTAATTAGCAGGAGTAGAGTCAAGAACCAAGGTCACAAGTGGAGACTGATGAGAGGAAGGTTTAAGAGGAGCGTGAGGAAGTTCTATTTTGTGGAAAGTGCGGGGGAGTCATGGAACAGTCTGTTAGCAGAGGTAGTGGGTGCCAAGACTGTAAACAGTTTCAAGCAGTCCTGGGACAGAGTGAAGGGTCTGGTGCTTTCTCAGGTTGGGGCAGATAGGGAACTCCGGTAGACCAGATGGACCTTTGGTCTTTTTCTGCCATTATTGTCTATGTTTCTATGGTCTATGGGGCTGCTTCCAAAGCCCAATTGCCAGGCAGGATCTACACTTTGTGCCACTTCTGCTTCTAACTCCACTTCTTTCACCCATCACTGCCTCCTGTACCAATCCCTTTCTCTGTCATTCTTGGATTACCATTGTTTGCTTCACTGTGTTTCCTTTCTGTCCAAATTCTTGTTCCGCGCTCTACCTCAGTCATCTCCTATCTTCTCTGCCTCATTCTAACTATACCCTTCATTCCTCCGACTCTCGTAGCCTCTTTGTTCCTACTTGCCATACTCTCTCTAGCTAATCTGTTTCCTCGTTCTGGCTTCCAGCACTTTGAAACAACTTTCTGCCTCCCCTCACCTTTTCCACTCCTCTCTCTCTTGCTGTCTCTCTCTCTCTCTCTCTCTCTCTCTCTCTCCTCTCTCTCTCTCTCTCTCTCTCTCTCTCTCTCTCACATATCTTTGCTGTTAATCTTCATTTTCCCCACTGCTCCTGACCATAGCCTCCCCCTGTTGCTTCCATTCTTTGTCCTTTCCCCCATTATTCTGGGTCCATGGCCCATATTATTACTTTTCTGGAACTCAAACTGGATTTGTACTTTGTCTTGCACCTCATGCACAGCTCTCTTTTCTTGGCCTACCTTATCATCTGTATTTTTTTTATTATCTCTTTTACCTCCTACGTGCTCCACTTCCACCTCTTCTTCAGGCTTGCCAAGGCTGCTCTGATCCATCTGCCCTCCGAGCCTCCTGTCCCACATGGCAGCCACCTCCAGGGTAACCCAGCATGACCCTTTGCAGGATGGGTTCCCCTCCTCTGAGGGGGAATGCACCAGCCACGGGGGGGGGGCAGGCAAATGCTACACTTGGCCCTGGGATACTGCTGGGATGGAGGACTCGACAGGGACATGAATGGCAGCAGAGAGCTGGGCAGCCACCATCCAGCTGCTGTGGAGCAGTATTTCTGCTTTTCTGGTGCGTTCCCACCACCGTGCGTCTGTAGTGTTCCTGGTTTCCACCAGAGGCCACTACAGCGTGATGTTTAACCACTACCCACCCCAGGAGAGGAGAATAGTCCTACGGACGCTCGATCCTGTCCTTTCCCTGCCAGCCCCCTGTGTCCCAAGTCCGTTCCCAAACCTGTGTCACCAGCGTGGGTCGAGGTAAGGCATTATCATCTGTATTTATATAGAATTTCCCCAGGGTGGTACTGCTGTAGTGCATTCTTACATTGTACTCATTTTTAATTCTTGTCCCTGTATTCATGATTTCATTTATTTCTAAAGTTTTACCAGGAACCATATACTGAGCTGATAACAGCTAATTTCCAGATGTGTCCTGGGAGGTAGAGGAAGTGGAGGGCAATAAAACTTGACATCAATATGCAATAAATAACATAAAAGATAAAATTAAAAAAATGTAAGGCACAGTTAACAGATGAGCAAATAATATAGAATAACAAACAGCTATAAGCAGATTGACACAAGTGTTGAAATACATTTTGATGAGGCCATGTTCAAAAACCCAGATGAGATGATGCCTAGAAGGGAGATTGTAGGACGTGAGGATGCCAGGTACAAGGGGAAGACAAATACAGGCACAGGATTGAGTAGAGAAGTCACAAAAAAGAGATCTGAGGGAGAACAAGGAGGAGGCAGAGCGGATAGTGAGAAGAAGAGATGACCAGAGCTTAGGGAACCAGACGTGGAAAGCAGCTTGGCCCTGCAGTACATGGTGTCTATTTAAAGGTAAGGGATCTTGGGTCAACGTTACAGATGGAGTAAGTGAGTAAATTCTGTTTTTTTATTGTCTTGCTTTATTGTACCTTGTTACTTGTATATTGTTACTCTGTGGCCCCTTGTTCCCCGACACACTTGGAAATGAGCTTGGATTCAGTGCACCTTTCCTGGTTACCACTTTTCAAATGAATGAATGAATGAATAAACTATAAACCACCAAACACCAAGGAATGTAGTATTTGGGGCTGGGGTGGGGGTCTTCTGTTTAAAATGAAGTTAAAGAGAGGTGAGAGGAAATCCATAAAGAATGCTAGGCACATATCAAACCAGCAAGCAGACCTGTGAAAAGTGTCATGGTTTGTATTATACTCACTATTCCTCAAGCTATATGTCCCTGGTTGGCAATTCAAAGTGGGGTTCTGAATGCATACTTTCATAGCTGGCTTGTGTCACTCACACCTCCACCTACCTCCCTATCCTGGCAAGACTAGGAAAAGAGAACATCTAATGTAGCTCAAATACTTGACAGTTAATTCCAAATCTATCTGTCTGCCTATCTATCTGTCTCTGTCTCTGTCTGTCAGTCTGTCTGCCTGCCTGCTTGTCTGTCAGTGTAGTGGGGGTGGAAGCAGTGGATTTCTGGGGACTAATGAACCATGGTTTCATTGGCTGTACTATGATGTGCCCAGCACTCCTTGTTCTCAAAGACCCATGACTATGACTCCCAGTCCCTGTTCAACCATGACAAGCTCCAGTCTCCAACAATGCCACTCGTAGAACTTGGACTTGGTGAAACTGGCATGGTGGAACATTTATCTACTCCTCCACTACCCCTGAATCCCTTTCTCCTTGTTCTTCTCTTTATGTTTTCTACATGCATCTACAGCACACATAAGATATATGATGACATGGTGTAGCTGCCACTAAACACTAACAATAATGACCCACAATAGTCGTCGATGCTTCTTAGATGCTGATGTAACACACATGCCCAGTGCAAGGACATGCCACTGTTCCATATGACTTGCGAGGTGATAGAGAAGAGAGATGCCACCAGGCCAATTCTCCCATTGACAGACCTCACCCACCCCACCCCACCCCCTGAGAGACCTTGTGACCTTGTGTCTTACACAGCAGTCTTTTTTACTTTTCATTCCTTACTGACTGGCAGGCTCATTCACACACTGGCAAAAAATTAAAAGATGGATTTCTGTACCCTGTTGCGTCATTAGTAGTCACTGTAAAAAAAAGCATAATTCGGCACATAAATCCTTCAGAATCCCCCCTGCACCTTTCCATGTCTGCTAACTTCAGTCTGTCCTGTTCTTGCTATGGGGGGAAGGTAAAAAATACAGATTTCTGTGCCCACTACCCCATCAGCACTCAGTTAAGAACAAATTGTGAAGTAAATCATTTACAAATTCCCCTGGCAACTTTTCCCAGTCTGCTAAAAACCCTTTGCATTGCCCTGCTCCTCATCTTCGGCATGATCTCACTAGCCTGCCTGCTTGAATTTACAGTAAAGATTTAATGAGAATTAGCCAGTTGGAATGATAACGTGATTCTAAATGATAACGTGAGATTCTCTGATGATTTCTAAAGTTTTCAGATTAAAAGTCACTTGTCACAAGAAAGGAGTTCCTTCTTGCCACAGGTCCTTCGGCTGTGAGAGAGATGGGAATGACACAAAGCTGTGTGCAGCATACTGAGTTCTTTTTAAAAAAATCTCTTTATTTATATTCACAGAGAGATGGACTCAAACAGTAAGCTACATTGGCATACACATACAGGTTTCATAACAATCCTACAGTATTTTATCATACCTTAATTTCTGTGGCTCCATAATACAAAATGAGGCTTAGAGAAAAAGGGAGTAGTAAACCCACACGCAGTAAGCATTCAAATCATGGCACAAATGTAGAATCTGCCTGTGACATGTAAAAAACCCACTTTCTCCACATAATCTTGAACCGAGAGGTATTACCTAATTGGTGAGCTAACAAACATTCCAAATAATTAATTTCACTCACAATGCTGTGCCACTGGGCAAGCACAGGGGGTTCAGAACTACACCATAAATGACTGATGGCTTTTTTGCAGCTGCGATTTATAAATACAGTAGACTGGTTCTAGCTGGAATATAGCATATTGAGTTCTTAATCTATAGTGTTCTGAATTCTTGATCTCCAGCACTGCTGACTTGCTGCTACAGGTCATGTGGTTTGCCAACAACTTGGACATGCTCAGTGTGTGCCGTGTGTAAAATGTGCTGCATTATGGCACTGAAGTGCTGAAATGCTGAAGGGAAATTATAAAATGGACAGGAGAAATCCTGGAAGCTGATTGGTTGAATCAGTCTTTGACCTGTGATGATATCTTACAATATCATCATGGTCCAAAAGTGATTACCAAGATCAGTCATTTATTAACACTTTAGGGCCTTTTTATAATAGCAGTAATACACTCCAGGGTGTGGTATATCATGGGATATCATTACTTCTTGGGTGCATGAGACACTCCGGCCTGTGGCCTTGTGTCTCACTGTGCGCAAAGGCGAATATCTCATGATATACCACCTTTATATTATTGGTAATTGAATTCCTGTAGACCTTCCTTGCCAATAACTAAAATGGTAACACTTTGTGGTGCTAAGATGGCGGCCACGCTGGGCCGGCCATCAGGAATGCACTAGAGTTGTTTTATTTTTGTTTAAAGTATATTTATTTATACTCATTCGTGGGTCTTATTATTTTTAAGTTTATTTTTTAAGTTGGCTGATCGTGTTAGCAAAACACTTTTAGCATCCGTTCAGTGGTTATTTAGTCTGCTCATATTGTTTTGGAGCCAAGTGGCATTTGTGGGCAGATAAGGAGCGTGTTTAGTTCATCGAGCATTTTGCTGTCTGAAAAACATTTAACGGCTATTTTCAAGCACTTTTTCCTTCTGTCTAATAGTCTGCCCATATATTGGTTTTGGAGCTGAGTGTCATCTGTGGGCAGATAAGTATTTAATATGCTCGGAAAAAGAGGATCTTCTCATCCCTGGATGTTGTTTGGATTGGGGAGTCTAGGTTTTGGACGTTATTGGACTTGGAGTTGGCTATGTGCTGTTGGAAGAATCATGTACTGAACTTTGTGCCCTGGATCTGTGAGTGGAGAAACAAAGTGTGCAGTGAGGCCTGGGAGCTGTGCTGTGCTGGGGGGGCTCCTCCCTCCTTGTACCTAGGACCTTTGTTCCTGTGCGGCTTGGGACCAGGTGGGAGTGTCCTCACTGCTTCCCCAGGGAGTCGCAGTGGAGTGGGGGCTCTCCTAAGCTGTCTACGAGGTAGACCTTGCGGCTTCCTCTGGTGTGACTGTGGCCGTGGGTCATGGGCGGCCGGGGGTAAGGTGGTCATTCCTGCTAGTGCAATTTGGGGGGAGCTCACTTGGATTCCAGCTGTTGTCCGTGCATAGCCTGCTGCCTTTGACCCTTGCCACTGGGCCGAAATAAGTGACTTGGGCTGTGTGTGCTTAATTTGGATTAAACTGAACCTTCGGGATTCGATTGCTCATTTGAACTGGATAAACTGTGTTCACATGGACGAGTGTTTCACTTTCTTCATGGGACCTTCGGGGAGACGTGATCTGGCTTGGATATAAAGTTGTTACAATTTTTAGTACTGTTATTATCTGAGTGACTTCTTTCCTGTCTTGTTTCCTGTAGACTCTCCCCCGCTATGTGAGAGGTGTGTGGGTTTGACCTGTTCATTTTGCCAGACTAGTGAGAGAACTCTGGTTTCTAGAACTCAAATTCAAATTTTTTTCTTGTGACTGGTGTTTGCTCGGACTGTTTAACTCAACATATCCAAAGCCCTTGAAGTGAGAGTTCGAAGGGTATTGGGTTAGATATTTTGGTGACTAAATAGAGTATTTTAGATATTCTGTGTGACTTATTTGTATTTATTTTGATAGAATGTTGGGGTTGATCTTGGTATTGTAAAAAAAAAACTTTTTATTGTGGCTCTAACATTTATAGTAGGCTTTTTTTAATAAGTAGCATGTGTTGAGATCGTGCTTCGGTGGGCAGACGCTACTCCCCCTTCAGGCTGAGGGACCTGCGCCCTTTTGATAGTCTCCCATTGCAAACCAAGGTGTATAGGCGTTGTCATGCCTTGGGTATTGCATGGAGGGGCCCAAGGGGTGGGGCCCCGGGACCTGGGGGGGAGGAGTGGGGTAGGCGGATGGGGTAGTGAGGTCGAGGAAGCACCCTGGGGCAAAATGGGTCCAGGAGAGGGGTCCTTCATGCCTGGTACCCATACCCAAGGGCTTCACTGATAGTGGGAAAGTTGCCTGCTCTTCCATGTCCTCTCATCCAACTTGGGCAGTGTTATGCAATGCCAGGTCAATAAAGAACAAGACAGCAATTATTGCTGATCTTGTTGAGACATCTGACCTGGTTTGCATCACTGAGACCTGGCTGGATGAAAATGCTGGTCCGGTATTGGAGTCAGCGGTTCCAGCTGGGTACTCAGTGATGCACCGCCCGAGACTGGATCGAAGGGGTGGGGGTGTAGCCATCTGTTTTAAGATGGAACTGGGCCTTGTAGAGGTTCCAGTGGGGACCACTAGATCCTTCGAGTGTATCATGGGACCAGGTGTGGGTAGCAGGATTCTTCTCATCTACCATCCACCCGGAGATGAAAACGTTTTCCTGCAGGAAGTTGCAGACTTCATGGTCGACATGGTGTTGGAATCCTCCAGGTAGTTGGTCCTGGGGGATTTCAATGCCTGGGTCGACGATGAACTCTCGCATTTTGGTCAAAACTTCCTCCAACTGATGATCTTGTTGGGCTTCACACAGGTAGTTACTGCTGCAACCCATACTCGGGGTCACTCCCTGGACCTGGTGTTCCTCCTGGAGATGGAGGCCGCTGACTTGGTGGTGGAACCAGTCAAATGGTCGGACAATTAATCAATCAATCAATCAATCAAAATCTTTATTTATCCAGGTGAACATCGTTGAGCAAGCTCATTTACAAGAGGGACCTGGTTAAATCCGGGCCAAGCAGTAAAGTGCATACAGAGATATTTACAATGGGGACAAATAATACAAGTAGATAACAATAATGCAAGTAAGTACTCAATGTTACAACAGTCATAATGGCTTAGTGGAATCTTCAGTAGGGTAAAGTGATCAGCAGCTCAAAGAAGGAGCTGGTGCACACACAGAAATTCAGAAAGGAGTGTAATCACATGGTTTTCCCTAAATTTGACACTCGAAACAGAAAGACAAATGTCTTAACAGTCAGGCAAATAAGTGATTACAGCTTTTTTTAAGCATATTTCAGCAGAAAATCAGATTTTAGTTTGGTTTAGAAGGAACACAGAAGCAGACTGCGGGAACCAATTGGAAACCAGAGCCGAAGAGCGCTCACGTTCTGACTGGAGGACGGCTTTTGCCGTGCCTTGCTGGTGGAGGGGTCGGGCTTGGGATCTGAGGCGGCAGCAGAAGCAGCGCTGACCACCCAGTGTCCAAGTTTCCCATGCCTGTGGGACAAGGAGCCCATAGAGGGCTTGTACTCGGCAGGGAAGAAAAGAAGAGATCCGGTATAAATGCTGGCCGTGGACAAAAGTCCATGTACACCAGCGGGAGAGCCAAGAAGGACAAAGAATGTATATTTCTTTGGCGCCTAAGGCCTGGCTCAGACACAGAGTCTTGCACTCTAAGCAGTAAAATAAGGGTCATAACAGTCAGACAAATAAGTGACTACAGCTTTTTTGACAAGGTTCAGTGAGAAAATCTGATTTTAGCTAGGTTTAGAAGAAAACACAGGAGCAGACTGCAGGAGCCAATCGGAAGCCACAGCTGAAGAGCGCTTGTATTCCAATTGGTTTTGCAGCTTTAGCCGTACTTTGCTAAAGGAGAGTCTGGGCTTGGGGTCTCGGGTGGAAGATGTGGAAGCGCCGACCTCCCAGTGTCCGAGAATCCCAGGCCTATGGGGCAGGGAGCCCCTGTAGAGCTTGTCTTCGGCTGGGGAGAGAGTAGGGGGACCAGAGAAGAGTAAAAACATTTAGGGTCATGAATATCTCACTGAACTAGAGTCACCAAGGATTACAGGCATTCATAACTACAACTAGGCTCGGGGGGAGTAAACTAAACTGCAGACAATGATTAGGAGCTGGGGAAGCAATTGCATGGCTCACACACGTATCGAGCATATAAGGACTTAAAGGTATTAATACTGCGGAGGCAGCTCAATTTCAGTAATTTTTGCGTTTTATTCCACAAGGACGGCAACATGAAGCTAATGGCCACTCTGCCATAGCGGGAGGATGCTTTAGGGATACATAATGTGATATAGGATGTGCTTCTTAAAATGTACGTTCCTGGCTCACTTAGAGGGAGAGTCTATTATATATTTCGGAAGCCGTTTCACGATGACTCTGTAAGTCCAAAGGACTGCATTTCTATTACACCTGAACATAAGAGAGAACCATCCTACAGCTTTGTACAAGGAGCAATGATGGGTGGAGACGGAGAGATCAGTAATAAACCTGATGGCTCTGTGATAAAGCGTATCCAACTTTACAAGCGAAGCTTTAGAGAAATGACTATATAAGAAATCTGCATAATCGATCAGCGAGAGAAAAGTAGTTTGGACAAGGTGCAGTTTTGCATCTCAAGTGAGGTTCAGTTTCACGGCTCCCCCTGTGAGACCTGCCCCTTTGGAGATGGTCCAGTACTACCCTTTGAGGGGTGTTACCCCAGAGGGTCTGTTGGTGGTGATGGACCTATCGCGTTGAACATTGGAATGCATGGATCCAGGAGACCTAGTAGTGTACTATAATAGTGTGGTGCTGGGGGCCCTGGATTCCGTAGCTCCTGTCTGAGTTTGCCCTTTCCCTCTCCGCCCTCAGTCCCCTTGGTTTGATAGGACTTTGAGGGAGTTGAGGAGAGTGGGGCGAAGGTTGGAAAGTTGTTGGTGGAAATCTGGCCTGGAAGAGGATGGACTTAGGTTGATTGCCCATTATTCGGACTAGCAATCAGAAATCTCCCATAAGAAGGCAGAGTTTCTGTCCAGGGATATTGCTGCAGCAAGGAATCGACTGGCTCATCTCTTTCGGACCGTGGACAGGCTGTGCAATCCAGCCTGCCTTCAGGGCCAGAGAGCTTTTTCACAATCTAAGTGTGAGGAGTTCACTCAATTCTTTGCAGATAAGGTGTCTTCCATCAGGTCGGAGATCTGCTTGACTCGTTCAAATGTGTATGGCGGTGGTCGATGCAAGGGCGCATGCACCCAGTCTGTCTGGACAGATTTTGACCAGCCAGCAATCGTGGATATCATGAAGATTGTTCAGGGCTTGCGACCGACTTACTTTAGTTTGGATCCTGGTCCAACATGCTTCCTTGTGGGGTGTATGGATGTCATTGGGCTGATCCTTGCTGGAATAGTCTGGTACTCGCTGGACCAGGGGGTGTTTCCAGACCCCCTGAAGGAGGCTGTGGTGACACCCCTTCTAAAGGAATCTTCCTGTGACCCAGACTGTCTTGCGAACTACAGACCAGTCTCCAGCCTGCCCTTTTTGGGTAAGGTTATTGAGACTGTAGTCGCATGATCCTCTCCAGTCCAGTTTCAGGAAGAGGCATAGTACCGAGACAGCATTAGTTCAAGTACTTAATGATCTAATAGCGAGGGATCGAAGGAGTTGTACAGTCTTGGTCCTCCTTGATCTCTCTGCAGCATTTGACACCATGGATCATGGGGTGTTGCTGGAACACCTGCAGCTACTCTGTGAACTGTCAAGAATGGTCCTCAGGTGGTACCATTCTTTCCTCACAGGCAGGACTCAGAGGGTGGTGTCAGGGATTTTTTCCTCGGACCCCTTTGCGCTGCCTTGTGGGGTGCCGCAGGATTCCATGCTGTTCACAGTGTACATGTTGCCGTTGGGAGACATTATAAGGTGGTATGGGCTGAGTTTTCACTGCTATGCAGATGATACTCAGCTCTACATGTCCTTTGTAACTGAACAGAATAGCGCAATCTCGGTCTTTAACAACCGCCTCACTGAGATTCAGGACTGGATGAGTGCTAACTGGTTGAGACTGAATCCAGACAAGACTGAGGTGTGGGTGGTGGACCCAGGTCAGCGGGTTGAGAAGTTGACTCCTGGCAACCGTCTTGTGCTAGGGAGTAACCAGTTGAGACCTTCTGAACGGTGCGGAATCTGGGTGTTGTGCTTGATAACGAACTGACGCTAAAAACACAGGTGTCAGCAATTGTCAAGTCCTCATTTTACCATCTGAGGAACATTGCCTGGATAAAGCACCTTGTTCCGTCCGAGGACCTTCCTATATTGGTTCACACCTTTGTGTCCTCTCATCTTGATTACTGCAATGCTCTATATCTAGGGTTACCGGGGGTGGATCTCCATCGCCTGCAGCTGATGCAGAATGCTATGGCCAGGTTGTTGACAGGGTTGTCAAGAACTTGCCATGTCACGCCTGTGCTGCGCGAACTGCACTGGCTACCGGCATGGCCAGATTAATGGATGTGGGGGCCCTACTCCAAGTCATATTTTGTGGCCCAGGGGGCCCCTAATTGCCAACATTCCACTCTTCTGCAGTAACGACCAGGGTACTCAAGCAGGATGTGGTTTATAATGCTATGTGTTATGCCACATGACCTGACAGGTCACATGCTCTTGATTATAAACAACACAATTCAGAATGACCAATTACTGCACAAAGAAACATTTTATCAGAACAATACCAACATTTTGTAAATTTTCACTTTTTAGTTACCTTTAACTCGTCTTGTTTTTCCCTTGCCACTACTGTACCTTGTAGCTATTTTTGCTATTAATAATGATGGATCTTCTTTTCTTCCTCTTTTTTTCCCTCCCCTGAGACACACCTGGACATTAGACTTCCATTAGCGTGCCCTGCCTTCCCAGATATCAAATTCAAATTCCACATAAATAAATCAATAAAAATTGGGATTGTAGCTGCCATGATCTCGCTGCACATGCCTCTTTGAATACCTATTCTCTCTGCAAAAACCAAAAAACTGAAGCATGTATTGGAGCAGTTAGTGGGGCTCACAGCTCCCTCCCATTATTTCTACGCTCAAGACTCCTTCGAGCTCCAAACCTGAGACATGCTCAAGCTCCTTGCCTCTGCAATGCATCTGCCACAATCTGGCATTTGCACACATGACCCTCCACCCCTGTGCAGCTACCTTTGTCCTCAATTCTGTCTGTTCTCCCACTGTCTCCTCTCCTTCATCTCCAATGTCATTTATAGTTTTGTTGTCAACTTAAAAGTTGTTTTGCTGCCAATGCTGAGTTGCCACATCCTTGCCCCTACTCCAAGTCATTGATGCCAAAGCAGCTAAACAGAGTTGTACCAAAAAGACTGAGCCTTAAGAACCCTGCAGGACCTGCAGGTGTTGACTGCAGTCACTTCAGAAATTGTTTCCTAGAGCAACCTGCTGCAACTTCCCAGTAATGTATATGAGTCAAATCAAACCAAGACAAAACTGTGCCAGCAAGAGCAAGTCGCACAAGTTAGTTCCCCATCAGGTGACTTATTAGCATCTCATGGTCCACTTAGTGCCAAACTCAAATCTTGTTAAAGACTCAGTACAGTACTCAGGTTACTGAACACTCACAGACAGACCATGACCAGAGGCAGCCACAGCTTAGTTTGTTTCTCCAATGCAATAAAACTAGTTATTTCTGCAGCACAAATGACTTGAACACTGCAGTATACAGACGACTAGTCACCACAACATACCTAGTGTGGCCTGACTGATGTGAATGTGACTTTGATGAGTGCAGTCTGTCCTCTTGATTTTCTCAAGATCACACAGGCGGTGGTGACACGACTCAGCCTTGCAGTGTGGCCCGCATGGGAGGACTTCTCATAGTCACAGCAGGACCAAAGGCCAAACTAGCAGCAGCACTGACTGACCCTGGCTAGTGGCTACACTAAAAACACCAGCAGCACATGACGCTGCACTGAAGCCAAATCTGACTCCGGATGACCCCCATGGCCTGCTCAGACTCTCTCTCTACTTTTGTGTCTTTAGACAGAGACTCTTCTTCTTTGATAGCCGAGACCAACCACCAGCACCGACAACTGACCGCCAAAGCTTTCTCTCGTTCTCCTCCTCTACTCCTCATTACTGCCCGGCCACATGTCCTGATGCCATGCACATGCACACACTGATTCCCGCTCCCCAGTAGCCACACCTCCAGAGGACCTCTGATGGACATGATTGGTTGTGTGTGGTGGGGTCAGGGGTGGATCAGAGGTGAAGCTGGAGCAGCCGTCAGAGAAACTGAGAGGCTCACTTGCTCAGAGCAGCTGTGGGGGTCATCATTCACCAGGCTGACTCAGTGAGGTGGGGGGGGCTGACTGACTCCAAGGAGGGGGCTGCTTTTTGGGCAATTCGGCCTGCCAGCGGTTGTCCAGTACAGCCAGAACTAATGAAAGTAGCTGTAAATAAGTTAACAGTGGGGGGCCCTCCTGAACGTTGGGGCCCTACGCCATGGCGTAATTAGCATACTGGTTAATCCAGCCATGGCTACCGGTGCGATGGAGGATCACCTTCAAGGTTGCATTGCTAACTATAAGACCCTACATGGACAGGGACCGGGTTACTTGCAAGACCTCCTTCGACCTTACTGCCCCCTCCGTCCACTCCGCTCCACCAACGAGGAATTGCTAGAAGTTCCCAGGGTTCATCTTCAGACATCAGGTGCTAGGGCTTTTGCTTTTGTAGCCCCAACCCTGTGGAACTCTCTACCTCATCAGATTAGAGAGTATCTGTACACCGAGACTTTTAAATCCTCATTAAAAATGTATTTATTCAGCCTGGCATTTAGGATAACGTTTAGTCTTATTATTGCTGCCTTTTTATTTTTATATGTTTTGTTTGATTAAATGTCTGTTTTTATATTGTATATGCTCTTTGGTTTTTGAAAAGCGCTCTAGAAATAAAATTTGATTTGATTTGTTTCCTTAAAGAGTCACCGACGCCTTGAGAAGAACTTTCAGAAAAGCATAATATTTGGGCACAAAGCAGATTATATTTCTCATCAGCTCAGTATTTCTTATCCCCATCACTTATTACTGAGGTCATTTGCTTCAAAAACAGGATAGTTGTTTCTTGAGGGTACATCAGTCCCTATTGCTTCTTCCCAATCTGATGTCACAGTACTTTGCTTGTGACATCACAGTTATTCTCATGGCAACAGACTGTGATGTCACAACAGGGCATTATGATTTCAAGTAGGGAATAAGCTATAGTGACAGATGAACTCTAAGGAATAAAGATCTGGTTTATGTGGGAATTTCTTCAGTAATAAATAATGGAGAGGAGAAATCTGTATGATGTATATGAAATACAAGCCGACTTGTGTCTAAATATTATGTTTTCTGAAGTTTTCCCAAAGGCGTAAGCTGCTCTTTAAATATACTGTGTAACTACACTGTAACTGCATTGCAATTACATGCAACAAACATGTAACTACAGTGTTATTACCCTGTTGCATGTAAGTAATGATTACTCACCCCACAGTTACACTGAAAGTGACACTTAAAATCATACCTGTCAACTGTCCCTGATTTTCAGGAACGGCCCTGATTTTGCCTCAGAATGTTCCTCTGTCCCTTGAAACATTTGTGTTTTAATGACTGAACAGTGAAGATTGTAAGCACAAAATAATGTCAAACAGTTACAGACTTGTTCTTCAGAAAATGCATCTTACACTTATCCCCTTATTCTATCAGTTTTCTGGGTGAATCTATTAGTTTTCTGAGTGAATATTACTAATTTGTAAGATGTGTCCCTGATTTGGGGTCTTTGTTCTTGATTTGTTTGTAAGTCTTGTCCCTGATTTATGAGGCAGGAGTTTGAAAGGCATGCTTAAAATAGTGTGACCTTCAGTACTTCAGATTTCATCACATTTGTTGAATGCAGACTGGCATCGGCTCATCCTTACCACTAGGGCTAGAAACGTACCGGCTCGGTTTTCAACGTGTGGAGCAGGACTTGCGTCAAGGCCTGCACCACAACACTTAGGTTCTGGTGGTGCACGGAACCCCTGCGCTGGGGCACCACAGCTGTGCCCCGTTCTCATTCTCAGGCACAGTTGTGACAGTTTCCATGTTTTACTGCAGCTTTCACCAAATATCTGGTGTACGCTCTGTAAAAACAGCCCCTGGGAATGCTGCAAGCTAGACCAAAAAGGTTGGCCCTAACTTACAGCACCTGTCACATGGGTTTAAAAAACCCGATCACTCGCCGGGTGACTGCCGCAAGCCCTGTGTGCCATCTCTTCTGTGCAGCCGGGGTGTGGCAAACGGGGGCTTTGAAAATCGAGACAATCACAGAAAACAGTAAGAAAAAGACAAATATTAAGGAAATAAAATGATTTCCTGTATAAAGTTAAAATGATGTTTGCACAGATAGGTATTAATGAAAATGTAGCATACTGTCATATACCCATTTTTAAAGATATAGGCCTGGACTTGTATATATAATTTTTTATGTCACTTGTATAGGTTCGGAAGGATTTTTTTTCCTGGAGTCAGGAGGAGTGGGCCAGATTAACAGAAGTTTGTTTAAGCTTCGAAATACCCTCCAACCTGCACCAGAGAATGTCATAAGCATCAGCGCTTCTGAGTCCCAAGGCAGCCCCCAGACAACTGCCTTTAATAAAAAATGTTATCATGAGCAATCCTTGCTAAATATGTTACAATGACAGCAAGATGGCACTACAGTGTCCACACAGTGGTGGGCTACAAAATGTGCAATGGTGCTACTCAGTGGTACCCAGGTATTACAATGGTAGTTTACATTTTGATTTTCATTAGTGCAGTGGTAGGACCATGGTACAATGGTATCACAATGGTAATGGAACAAATCCAATGTGATACCATAAAAGCCCTAATGGTAATAAAGTGGTAATCAGTGGTATTGCTGAGGCAAACCAATGGTATTAAAATGGTATGCCAAAGAAATTATTGTAAGGGAAAGCACACAAACATTCCAGTTTTCCGTACGGCTGGGCCCAGAACCCCCAACACACGGAACATAAACATTGTATGTACTCCAGAGCTCAGCTTGACTGAATGTATGAACATTGATCAGAATCACTACATTGTATTTCGTTTTACTATGCCCATCTTGCCATCATGCAGACATATTTTTTTAAACATGGTATTAGGTATGTTTCTCCTTGATTTGACCAAGACTGGAGGCAGTTAGATACTTGAGTTTCCTACTGAACGGCATTATATCTTGAAAGTCTGTGTACTGTATGTGCATCATTTAGAATACTGGCTAATGAGAGCTGCATACTGTATATTGCTACTTTGACCAGTGCTGCACCTTAGAGGCAATTTGATGCAGTTCTTCTGCTGTGCGTTGCACCTGATGTTCTCTGGCTACCGTACACTGATGGCCTGGGTACATACATAATTTTTACACTGACCTAAGGGAGATGTACAGTACATATATTACTCCTGTGCCAAGGCATTCCTGATGCAGTTTGCAGTCATTTACCTTTTGTAGTATCTTACATCACACATTATTGTGCTGTATTTAATGTTTGGTGTTTTAGTCCTGTGTCCTTGTGTTTTAATTTACTCTGAGCTCACTGTAAATGGTCAAAGTCTGTATTTGTTCCTTGTAGTCCAGTATTCCCCCTGGCCATGCCCGAAAATAGGCATTGTATGCCCAGTGCACTTACCAGGTAAACAAACACTGAACAAATAAAGAATGACTTTTTGTACCGTGCTGTAGCAAGAGACCCCACCAAAACAAAACACTGCATCTTAAACAGCCAGCCCACCCTCTGATGTTAGCTAGTTATATAAACAAACCAGCCTTGTCCTGGGGTACCCGGGAGTTGAATAGCAGGCTGTGATGTGTGCTACAACGGTGTCCTTACCTGACAATATAGGAGATGGCTTTGACACTAACAGTGCAGACTGGCTCTGACTCGCGCTTGCTCTCTGCAGCAGCTGTTGCAGGTCTCTCTCGGACTGAGCCAAATGACTCCTGGAAGTTTTGTTCGTCTGTCTCCCATTGGCGTAATGAGTAGGATTTATTCATCTTGGAGAACTGGCTATGTAATTCCCTTGCCCTCTTTCTCCAGATGACATGCGGCATATAGATCCTAAAAATAAAAAGAACAAGCACGCCTCTGTTGCTTTATCCGTTGGACGCAAGTTATTATTACAGTTCTTTATCTGATCTACCTTTGCCCCGAATGGCAGTATGAAATGACAGCTTGGGAGTGCTTGGCTCACTGCAGCCGATGAACTGACTGGTTCACAAAGTGTTAGCTGCTCCAGCAAGGTCTTTAGCATTTGTTTTGGCTTTTGCAGGAGAGCTCCGCTTTCCTGTGATTTGAAAGCAAGGGATGCCTGCAAGTTAAAACAACTGAAATAACATTACTCAAGAGGCAAAAGAAGGGATAAGGAAGGAAAATGGCTGCAGAAACAAGTTTTCAAAGTGGCCTTCCTAGTGACACTGAAATTATTCAACAAAAGCAATGGGTGAGTGAGTTTTACATCTTTGCTACTTAAAAAGATTTCACAATCAGGGCTATAGCCTTTTCTGTTTTCACTCTTTGAAAGATTTCACAATTAGGACTGTAGTCTTTTTTTATTTTCGCTCTTTCCTGTTCTCTTTTGCGACAGAACAAGTACTTATTAATTTATTACTTAATGTCTGCATGCTCCCAACAGGATATCAGGTTAGCCGCATGATATGCAATATCCTATTTTTTTGGGGGCAGGGGTTCCTGGGTACAGTGAGATGTGGAACAAGCAGATACATCAGTTGCAACAATAATAGTAGGGACAGTGGTAGTCATATGTCAAGGAACACACAGAAAATACATTGTCAGTAGCTACATAGGATAAAAATTACTTCAGGAAAGTCAGAAGCAACGGATCTGTAATCAAGGCCGCTGATTTATGGTGATTAAAGTAATGAAATTCCATTTTCAAGACTTGCAATTCCAGGAATTGCATCAGTGATTGTTAGTCTAATTTCTAGATTTTACTGGGATTCTGCTGTCTTTCTTCAGTATGTGTATAAATACTCAGAATGAAAGAAGGCTTAACATATGAAGCATTAAATGATGCAGACTGAAAGTACAGGAAGCAATTATAAGAAAAATGCAAGTTCTGTAGATTTACTGATCCTGTATAAAGTGCCAAATTCCATGAAATTCTTTGTTTTTACCAGTGTTTAGAAAGTCCAGATTTTGGAATGTTACTAGGTTTTCTGGTAAAAACCAAAAAAAAACAGTGGCCTGGTCTATAATTTTAAATTGCTTAGCAGTGGCTAATACTGCGCTAAAAAAAAATCTAATTGTTACACTGAAGAACATACAATCACTACAATGGTAAATGCAAAATGCTACCATACACGGTTTTAAGTGAAATATATAAAACTATAGAATATAAAATGTGTTGTGCTTATTAGGAAAACATAGTCTGCGTGTTTGTATTTTCTGTAAACTTCATGTGTCTATTAACAGACAGCCATTTCAGTGACGATGCTAACTGTGGTGATGATGATTAGGCCAATGATTTCTGGACATTGCCAGAATTTCCTCAGTTTTTCCCCCGAAATTGTTTAGAATTGCATGATATATCCGAAATTTCAATTTTGAGTCAAATTCCATCCAAAATGCTGTTTTTTTCCCCTGTTTTGTCTATCCATGAATAAAGGTCATGTTACTGTCTATGAACAAACCTTAGCTTTTATGCAAAACCTTCACAATTCATCTTTGGCTGTTTGAAATGTTCAGAGATGTTCTATTGTACCAATAGCTACATTTCTAACTTCAAATAAAACCCAGTACAGTTGACATTGTACATAAATGGTTGAAAGGTTTGATGTTCGTGTCCCCTCAAGGCAAATGGGAATCAGTCCACACCTTTGCCCTAGTCCTATTGTTTCTCCTCAGACATTTGCCTGGTCGTCTGGCGTTTTGCATGGGCACAACTACTGATCTAGTCAGTGAAACTGTATCTTCCAAAGGACTCTGCTTTTAAAATGAATGTTTAGATTTTGTGGAATGCAACCAAGGAAACAGGAAACTAACATTTTTCAGCAGTTGAATTATCAGTGTCACTTCGAAAACTTAACATTCACATATACTTATGTATATTTTTAATGGTAGTAGGAATTCATTTTGCCTGGAGGGTGGGAACCTAGTCATTGGATTTCGATATGCTATGACACAGTGTAATGTTAAACTGCTGCAGCATATTGGATATTGTTAAGAAACCTATGGGAACTATTTTATCCAGAATTATGCACAATTACATTTTTTATCACTGAAATTTGAAACATTGCATATCCAGAAATCACTGGCCCTGGTGAAGAGCATGATGATGACAGTAATGATGTATGTTGCACTGTAAAGAGGAAGGAAGCGGAGCAGCAGCACAAATTAAAGCACTCAGGTAGCATGGGGGAGAAGTCTAGGGGCTGCAAACTAGCAAGACTCATAAAGATCACAGCAATAGCCCCTAAAAGTTCCTATACTGTCCCATCTACAGAAGAATGATTATTCCACATTGTCCCCCAGAAGAAACAAAACACTTAGCATAAAAGAGTTCCCTTTAACTTCTTTCTTCCAGCTCCTGCCCCCTCCAGATGGGAGAGTCCTGCTGGCTACACAAGACCACTTAGTTAAGGAGGGGTGCAGGGTGGGTGGGATGAAAACCCTGCAGAGTTCAGTTCTGTTCGGCTGGGCTCTGCTTAAATAGCCCAGCCGAGGAGCTTTGATTTTCGCGCCCAACAACCTGGTGCTGATTGGCTCCTGCGGGAGCCCGCTAACGTCAGTCCTCGGCTGCGGATGCGTGCCGTGTCGCTGACTAGCCTGACCTCCAGGTCCGTGGCAATGGCCACCCTCGAATTAGAGCAGTAGCAGCCGATGAAATTCCTGCCACCGATGCGGCCAGGGGGGAAAAACCCTGCAGAGTTCAGTTCTGTTCAGCTGGGTTCTGCTTAAATAGCCCAGCCGAAGAGCTTTGATTTTCATGCCCAACAACCTGGCTCTGATTGGCTTCTGTGGGAGCCAGCCGACATCAGTCCTCGGCCTCAGATGCACACCGTGTTGCCGACTAGCCCGACCTCTGGGTCCGTGGCGATGGCCGCCCTCGAATTAGAGCAGCAGCAGCAGCCGATGAAATTCCTGCCGCCGATGCGGCCAGGGGATAAAACCCCTAATGGACAGAAAACATCCTGAATGCTGACTGGTTTAGAGGCAATTCCAGCAATGACGTTATATCAGCACAACATCATGGTCTGAAAGTAAAATCTACATAAAATGACTACAGGATCCATTTTATAAATGCAGTAAGACATTCCATATGTGTTATGTAAGTAATAATACCCGACAGGGTGAGGGTTATTGGGATATAACTGACCGCCCAGGGTGTAATGAGGCCTGACACCACAGGCGGAGGGCCTTATAGCCCCTGCCCCCTGGAAGGTCCATTATATCACATAACGCCCACCCTGTCGGGCATTATTACACTTAGAAAATGTCTTATTTGTTAGATTGTTAATATAATGCAATTAAATTAATAGGAAACCGAATAAATATAATGTATACAATAAAACGTTTTACTTTGTTTGTAAAGTAGTCCCTGGGTGGTGGTGTTTAGGAGAGTCTGTCGGAGTGATATGGATTTTTGTCCCACTGAGCTGTAGTCCTGTCATTGGAGGTTGTGAAAGGGATAGTAAAACAATAGTATTTAAAAAAAAAAAAAAGATTGTGAACACTTTGCGGAGCTAAAGAGAAGCCAAACTGATGACTGTAAAGGTACAGGGGGCTGGCAGGTTGGGTTTTTGTGAGAGAGAACGAGCGAGTGAGCCGGTGAGAGCGAGCAAGCAAGCCGGTGGGGACTGCGAAGAAGTGCAGCAAGCAAGCAGAGGAGCGGGAGTTTTGTGCAATTCGTACTGCAGATGGAGTCAGGTTGCTGGACTGGGATGTCTATGCGAGTGGGCGGGGATCATGGGTCGGGGGCGGTCTGAGTTGTTTTGTAGCATGAGCATTTCGGGTGCGGGCAGGAATGAAGAAAATGTGTTATGCCATTTTTTTCATTGTGAAATATTTGGGGTTTTTTTGTGGTGTGTCTGTTTCGGAGGGTTAAGAGGGATGGGGCCTGTAGCTTGCAGTGTCGCTTAGTGAGGAAAAAATAGCGGTAGGTTTGAAAATTAAAGTGGTATTATGTTGGGGAGTTGTGATACTTTTTTTTTGCCGGGCGTTGTCAAGAAATAACTGCCCGGGTGCTAGGCTGTTTTAGCCAATCAGGAGACAGGTTTTAGTTTGCTCATTTTCTAAGCTAGGATAACATCACTTCTCAGATAGTTGATAGCACACAGCTGTGCCTGATGCGTCACAAAGTACATGAGGCATGACATTATCCCAGCATAACACACCTTCTGTTATGCCTTATTTCTTAAATCCGATGTTTTTTCATTAAATCTCTAGATCATGAGTGATAATTATGTACCAGTTACTGTTTTACTTTCTGTTTTCCTGTTTCTCATTTGAAAGGACAACAAAAGGGACAGAAGGTCATGGGTTCTACTCCCACACTGGTGCTGGCTCATACCATAAACACTGACACTCAAGTGCAGTACTTAGGTGAGGCTGATGGGATGTGCCATCCTTCAGATGAGACATTAAACCGAGGTCCCATCTGCCTGTTCTGGTGGTTGTTCAGTTGGACATTAAAGATTCCATGGCACTTCTCGCAAAGAGTAGGAAAATATTTTATTAAAAGAAAGTATAACAAATCATAAACAAAGTATAAACAACATTCAGGTACATGAAACAAAATCAAGGGAAAAGGATGTAACAGAGACTAGAGGAGAGAAAACAAGAAGGAATATACAGAAAAAAAATGCACATCTCCCTATCATCAGTATTTCTGAATTACAAAAAAAATAACAAGTTGTAAACAATTCACTCATCCACGTTGGTATGTAGCCATATTAATAAAGAGAGGTCACTATAAAAAAAGATGGTACTCGCAAAACCCAGTGCACATTCCTCCAAAAAGATCTTAACTTGTGAATCCTAAAATGATACTTGCAAACAGTAATGGAATTTCCCCAATGTTCTAGCTAAATTCCCCCAATTTGCTAAAATACTAACAACTTAATCTGGTTCAATTTCAGCTTTTTTTAATTTCTGTTTATTATTTTTAGTAAAACACGAAAATACAGTACATCCTCATAGAGGGAAAAAATAGAGGTATGAACAGCGTCAGCTATACAAAGGAAATATAGGAAAACATATATGTTATTTCTGTAATCTTGCACAAAAGGAGTGGGGGAATACAATTATAGAACTAATCATGACAGCCAGTCGGCACAGCAGTTGGATTTCCGCTTGCGACGCTGGTGACCCAGGTTGAGAGAATGGACTCGGGTGCAGGGTGGGCCAAGCTGGAGAAGGATGGAGATTCCAGTGGACTGCTCTCCTTCTCCATGGGGAGAGGATGGGTCCCATCTGGCACTTGACGGACCCCTGGCGGAGACTGGGGGTACCTACAACCACCAGTGAGCAGCTTTCAAGGGGTGGGCGGACGCTGATTATTGCACGCCTCGCCCTCCCCATACATGGGGGAAAAAAAGCATCCCCGCAAGCCTGCTGCCTCCGTAAAGCCTGCCTTCAGCTTCAGATTAGCCTCCTGACTGGCTCCTCGAGATAACCACATTGATCGCAGCTCCTGGCCAGTGCCACAACCCCACCCTCCAAAGGGAAAGTCAGGGGTTTCGAAGGGGAGCATGGTGGGGTAAGGTGGAAGCTTGAAGATGCCGTGACCAGGTGGATATCAGTGGTGGACAAGTGGGGACAAAAAAGAGAAAATTGAAAAAAAAAAGAACTAATCATTCCATTGTGCTAGTTGCTTCAGTGGTTATGGCAGCTCCCAAAAGGTAGAATTTACTAAACTCCTTAGACACAATTCTAGATTGCTGTAAACCACGTTAGCTAATAGGGATATAAGGAAAGATAAACTCACACATGCTCCTATCCCAGTGACTGCAAAACCCAGAGCAACATTTTAATATGGTAACTGCTTTCCTCTAAATCAAATAACCAAGTAAGTCAGGACTTTTAATCTACTGTTGCACACTAAATAGGGATCCCTTTTCATGTCGTGGTGCTTGTGCTATGGAGGGACAGAGTTCCAAAATGGTGGCAGTCCATCAGAAAAAACGAGGCAAGCTAAACTGCCTTGTGTTATATACATTTTGTCCAAAGAATGTACCATATAATAACTCAAGTCCCATGCACAGACTCAAAAGTCATAATAAGAAAAGCTCTCCTCTTAAAGTGAGGAGAGATCAATTAAAGGAAAACAGAGGATCCAGCGTCGTAACAGTCATCGACTATGTCAAGCAATAAATCCTGGTTTAGTCCTCCAGAAAGTCCAATTCTTCAGCTGGGCTGTCTGCGGTAGTCCTGGCTGCTAATTCCTGCTCTGTTTTCTCTAGCTACCGACCCGTGTCCTGGGAGTCGGTTAACTGCCACGATTCCCAACGGTATGTAATCCTCAACCTTGCTGGAAACAAAAAGGAGTGCACAACTCCAAGGGTCCGGAGGTGCTGCCGAACTACAACAATTTTTTTCCTCCCAGCCCAAGTTTAAAAAGACAGGTCTGGAAAAATTTTAATGTCCACCCCATTAATCATAAGGGGATAAACACCTCAGGGTGCAAGTATAATCAAATCTCTGATCTCCACTTCTGCGGTGCATACCAGGATCGTTCAGGGTTGACTCGTAGATGTGGGACTCACTCGAGGGTTAACTCTGTACCAGCACCCACCTACGCCTAACAGAGACTACTGAGATAAGAGCTATGTAGCAGAAATCTTTATTCCTTAACAAAAATTGTAAAAAATCTATGTGACGCACCATCCAATAAAGATCAAGTAACTGCCAGGTGAAGGGCTAAACCTTGACTAGTTTCACAGCCACTGTCCTTTCTCAAACAGTACTTCCACTGTCCTGTATCTCTCTTAAATACCCATCCCTTAAAGTAATACTACCAAAATTACGATTAGTGTCAACAGTTGGAGAAGCAATATAATAGTGACACGTATAGGGAGACTTACAAATAAACAAGATCAAAAAATACAAATTATTGCCTCAATAAATGTTTACCATGTAAAGTTACTATACAAGGTATATGCAGAGGGCACCTGTGTGATAAATGATTTATCTATACAAGGGCTGTTTGACCTTGGGTAACCACATGAGTGTTGTCAGCCATGAGTGTGGTGTCCGAGGTCAAAGTGCTTGAGTACTGACACATCATTTATCATCATTTATGCCATAGGCAGGGACCATGTGTCTGTTTTTGTTGTTGTTTTTTTTTTTTTTTAGAGTTTTCTGTTTTTTTTGTTTTTTTTTTATTAGGTAAAATCAGTTTTTATTTTTGTGAGGTAATGCTGTTATGGCCCCCCATTTCCATTGCGATGGGCGTGGCATAATGATGCCAGCTTTGATGCTGCAGTGTTGCAGCTCATTGTTGGAAATGGAGTCTGGACTAAAAGGTTTTAAGGAAAAATGGCAGTGCCATTTAGAGAGGACGTGTTCCCCAACTGGTAGTAGAGCTATTCTGTAGTGTCTTTTTTAAATGTTTCACATTTGAAACACAGTACGTTTTATTTCTGTTTGGTTGATGTGGAGGAGCTTTCAGCGGCAATGGAAGTGGTGGTGCTGGAAGTGTAAGCATGAGTGGTCACCTGCAGTTGATGAGTTTGTTTCTTAAAAAAGGAAAGAACACGCCTTTTCACTTTGTGCACACTGTGTGCCGAGTGTGGAGGGTAAAGAGAATTTTGAGATGTGCTGGAAACATGGGGAAATCCTCTGTGAGGAGTAGACTGGAGCAGGTAGTTGCTGTTGTAGTTGCAGATGGGCAGTGTGGTGGGGGCCGAAGCTGAACAGAGCTGACTGCAGTATAGGATGCAGCTCCCGAAGATGTATTGAAGACACGGGGACCTTAGAATACGGAAGAAGCTCAGCAAAACAAAAGGTAAACTTTATTTAAAGTGGATTTTATTTTTTTTAAAAATGTTTCACCAGGAAAGACAACATGAGCTGCAAACAGCTCATTTCCAGAAGCGTCCTGGGTAATGATGGGGGGTTTACAGGCAAACACATAGCAATAACAGAGCAATACAAGTACAATTACTAAAACAAAACAGTGTAGTACAATTATAGAGCAGAAATAACCCATACCAACTGGCCAGGGTAAACAAAACCATGTTCGGATATAGCGTACGTTGCAACAACCCAAGAGCAGGTGATCCAGTAGGGTAAAGGTTATAGAATGGGTGACACATTTGAAGTGCTAGAAGTAGTAGGCTGAGCACATGATTCAAAGTGCTATTGCATACCCAGGAGGGGGTAGTTATAAGACAAGTGGGGAAGTGGACATGCGAGGGGTAGAAGGTGGGGGTGGAAGAGGGGGAGAGAGAGAGGGACAGCTAAGATCTAACCCCTTCAGGATGCTGAGAACCCTGCAAGGGGACAGGACCAGGCAGAAATGGAGGGGAGAGTAAGGGAGCGGGGAGGTGGAGAAGAGAGGGTTGGAGGAACAGGAGGGGAGGAGAGGGAGAGGGATAGGGAAGTAGGGAGGTGGGCGGACAATGGATTTGAAAGTGGGGGCCAAGAGAGAGAGAGAGCCAATCTATACCCCTACAGGATGCAGAGAACCCTGCAAGGGGGTCTGGATTAGAAAGTGGGGGGAAAGGAAGAAGGGTAGAAGAGAGTGAGCCTGGATCTATACCCCTTCAGAATTACAGAGAACCCTGCAAGGGGGACAGGACAAAGCAGAAAAGGAGGGGGGGAGAGAAGGGAGACAGGGAGGAGGAGTGAAATGTGGCAGATGACCGGAAGGGAGGAGAGGGATAAGGAATAGGGAGGCTGGAGAAAATAGGGGTAAACTAGGAATGGAAAAAGGGAGAGCATCAATGGGGGGGGAGATAGTGGGGAGGAAGGACAGCAGTAGAGTGTCGAAATAGCACAATAGGTTGTGGATAGTAGTAGAGAGTCGAAATGGCACAGTAGGTTGTGGTAGGGGTGGAAGGAGTGGGTATAATATGTGGTAGCATGTGAGGAAGTAATCAGAGGAAGGGTTCAGTTAGAAGACATGAGGTAAGTCAGGGATAGAGGAGTAGGGGATAGTGTGCAAGGGTGCGGAGGGTTGCAAAGGGGGACTAGTAACAAGTACAGTTAGGAGAATAGAAGTAAAGTAGAGCTAAAGGATAATGCACCAGGGTTGGGAGGGTTGAAGGGGGCTAAGAACAAGTGCAGTTACGGGAATAGAAATTTTGAAGAACTAAAGAGATTGAAGATGGGGAAGAGGAAAGTCCGATAGGAGGTGGCAGTGAGTTCCAAAACTTTGGGAAGCGGTAGGAGAAAGCTTCCTGGCCTATGGAGGTAGAGCGACAAGGAATAGCTAGGAGTGTGTGTGTCAGTGGATCTGAGAGGGTGGGGGGAGGAGGTGAGCAGAGAGTATGGAAGAGAGGTAAGAGGAGAGTCCCAAACCAGAATTTAGAAGTGAACTTGGCGCAGTGAGAGAGACGCCTACACTCAAGGGAGGGTCAAGCTAGAGAATGATACAAGGTACAGTGATGTGTGCAGGAGGGGGAGTCAAGAGCAAAGCGACAGAAAGCATTTAAGAGAGTATCCAACCTGGTAAGGGAAGACTTAGGAGCAGCACTGTAGACTGTGTCGCAACAGTCAAAAGTAGGGCGTATCATTTTCTGAACAAGATTATGCCTAACCAGTAGCGGTAAGGACGCCGAGCTTGGGGCGCAGTTTTTTTTAGGATGGTGTTGTTATGCACAGAAAAGTTAAGGTACTGGTCAGGCCAGACACCTAGGTATTTGAAAGAGGTGGTGTCCTCTAGTGTTGTCCCATCAAGGGTGTGGAAGGGTGGAAGGAAGGAAGGAAGGAAGCGAGGGCAGCCTAGAGAGTCTCTGCCTAGTGCTAAAGGTCATGGAGACTGAGTTGATGCGAGCTTAGCCAGCACTGAACATTATTAAAGTCGAGCTGTAGTCTGGAAGTCACATCGGAGGGAGATTGGCCAGAGGTGAACAAGACCATGTCGTCAGCATACATATGGATAGAGGATGAGGAGCATACTGATGGTAGATTATTTAGAAAAATTGAGAATAAGAGTGGGCCAAGTATGGAGCCTTGAGGCACACCAGTAGAGACCAGTAGTGGAGGGGACGTAGAGTCAGTTATTTTAACAAATTGGGTTCTACCTACCATGTAGGCTCTGAACCAGTTGCAGGCAGACAGAGACAAGCCAGCTGATGAGAGAGTTTCAAGGAGTAAGGGGTGGGAGACTGTGTTGAAAGCCTTGGCAAGGTCGACAAAGATAGCGAAAGTAATGTGACCTCTAGCCATGGCAGAATGGATAGAGTCAATGAGTCTAGGTAGGGAAGTGGTTGTGGAGTGATTCTTCCCAAAACCAGATTGGAGTGGAGTGAAGAAGGAGGAGTCGTCAAGAAAGGAGGAGAGTTGGGAGAGAACAAGGTGTTCCTGAAGTTTAGCCAGGGTGGGTAGAAGCGAGATGGGACGGTAATTCCCAGGAGATGAGAGATCACCTCCCTTTGGTATGGGGAGAACTGTAGCATGTTTCCAGGCTTCAGGGATAGTTGTAGTGTGGAAAAACAGGTTGAGGAGATCAGTGAGAGGGAGGGAAATAGCAGGAGCAAAGAGGTACTGCAGCTTAGGGTCAAGTCCATTGGGGGAGCTGCCCTTAGTTGGGTTGATAGAGAGCAGCGCATTTAAGGTGTCATTCGGAGATGGGTGAAAAGGCAAAACTCTCCACTAATTGTGGTGGTGTTGAGAGGAATCGGGAGGGAGGAAAAGGTAATAGGGTGGGGTGGTGGGAGGGCGGCTAACAGGGTGGAGGTGCAGGAAGTAAAGTAGGAACTAAATTCTGCCACTACTGTAAGATGGTTGGCAATGAGTTCGTTGTTTATTTTGAGCAGCGGGGATGGGGGTTTAGTTTGGGGAGAGAAAAGTGAGAGAGCTGCTTTCCAAAACTTTGATGAGTTGTTTATGTTAGTATTAAAGGTGGACCACAAATATTCCGCTTTGGCCCAGTGGATGACTTTGGTACAGGCATTTTGGAGTGTCCAGTAGATAGCATAATCAGGAAGGAGTTTGGAGGATTTGTGGGTTTTCCATGCTTTATCACGCGCTTGTTGACACGCCAGCTACCACGCACTATAACTTGCTTCAGGGGAGCATGTTTGTTCCAGATGTTGAAATTATCTTTGAAATAAGCCAGCACATCAAAAGCAAATAAATAAATAAATGATCGATAGTTTTGGCTGAGGAAATGGGGGCCCAGTCAATGTGAGTTGTCATGATGTAGAAGGGCAAGGTCTAATGTTTTGTAAGAGCGGCTCATTAGTAGTTTGTGGGGTTCCTTAGGTCTGTGTACTTTCCTTAGTATGTAGATCATATGATGATCACTAAGAGTGTCTGGCAGTAGGCCCAACTGGATTACCCTGTGAGGATGGGAGGTGAGAGCCCAGTCTATGAGAGTGTGGTTATGGGATTTGTGGTTTAGGCGAGTAGGTTCTGTGATTAATTGGGAAAGGTTAAGGGCAGCTATGTCAGTATGAGTCTTATCTAGGGCGGGTGACAACCAGTTCAGGTTTAGATTCCTTAACAGGTAGAGCTCACCTGAGCAGGTAAGGGACCCAATAGTAGTGATTAGATTGGTGGCTACAGAGTTGTGCAGATCAGGATGGCAATAGGCTCCTGTGATAAATATTGGTATGGAAAAGGGTAGAGATAGTCTAATAACGAGGGCTTCATAGGCATTGGGGTCAGTGGTAGATAGAACAGTAGTGGTTTGTAGAGAGGAGGAGGAGGAGTAGATAGTTATGCCTCCACCCCTTCCAGTGTGGTCCCGACGGGTAACGGCATATCCAGGAATTGTGATAGAAGCATCAGGGATTTTGTTGGTTAGCCAGGTCTCTGATACAATGAGGATGTCTGGATTGAGGAATCCTACAAGTGGGAGTAGCAGGTCAAGTTTAGGGAGGAGACTATGAATGCTAAGGTGGAGGATTTTTATGCACACGGGAGTAAAACGGGTTGGAGCAGAGGCTGAGGAGGGGGGAGTAAATTGGGTAAGGGCTTTACTGAGTGTTGGACCCGGGTTGGGATTTATGTCTCCTGCTGAGAGAAGTAACAGAGAGATAATGATGAAATGCAGCTTGGTACTCTAGAACCAAGGTTTGTTAGATGGTTTAGGGGAACCAAGTGAATAACTGAAGGTGGAGCGCTGAAATTTAAGAATGCACAGTAAAGTGAAGGAGTAAGGTAAAGACTTGAGTGGGGCAGAAGGCCGTGTAGAGAAGTGGGTCCAGGTATGATAAAAAGGTGTTGGAGCTGCCACTTGGTTGAAGCAGGGGGTTAGCAGGGCAGTGGGGTTTACAAGGGCAGTGTGGTGGGGAGGAAAGTATTTGGAAATTGAAAGGACGAAGCGAGACCAGGGTGAAAAGTATGAGGAAGAGGCACAGAAAGAGATCATGTTTCCTGGTTTAGAGAAGGGCATAAACGGGGGCTGGGTCACAGAGGCACAGAACTGAGGGAAAAACAAGGAGGGCAACAGATGTGTTTAATCTGGGGTCTGAATCACAGGCGTAGAGAGGAGGAAGAAAGTTGGGGGCAAGACGGGACAGTGCCGACCTCCATAGGGAGGTATGTAATCTGCACTAAGTAAGCAGACTACAATGGAACAGTGAGGCTTATGTTGCACCTAGTGGCCCAATGCTACAACGAGCAAATGGAAAAAACCTGTCCCTTAATTAATACAAAAACAGTAAAAATGATTTTTTTTGCCAAAATGAATCTCTCTAAACAGATGCTAAAGCAGGCTGTCCTGTAGACACACACACACATACTGTGAGCACTGAAAACCAGTCAGTACTTTGGTACTACTGTGGAAATAGCTGCACTAACTAATTTCAAACAGTTTTACTACGTGTTGTTTTGTGCAGCTCTGCTGTGTCCTTTTGAGCCCTGCCTCCTGTACTCAATACAGAAACAGCAAGAGTGAGCTGTAGTTCCATTTCAGCTGTGGAACTACAACTACAACTCAGATTGTGGGCTGTGTTATTTGGAACTAGTGACTTGACTGGCTATATATTCGTGCCTTCTTCCCGTATGGGTGGTAAACGCACATTTTAATTGCACTTTGGGCAAAATTCTACATCATAGCTTAACGTGACCTTTCACTCGGTACTTCCAGGTCAGCACTTGCTATAAAGATAGCCTGCTGTGAGCAGGGTGAGCGCTGTACCGTGTACATCGCCGCACACAAAGACGTGTGCAAAGATGCGCATAAAGACACATGCAAAGACACGTGCAAAGATGCGCATCTGCGCGTGTTTTGTGTATTTGGTGAGGGTGGCAAGGTAACAGGTCACAAAACAACAAGGAAAACATAAAAGGTATGAAATACTGACTTTCCAAATTATACTACATTATACTCTCCTAGCTGCTGTCTAAAATAAACACAGTAAGTGTGATTGTTGTCTAACGCTTGCAACTGATAGGATAACAGTCTCATCAACGAACATTCTCAGGCCTTAGGCATGTTTGAAAACAGGCATTGTTTACTTCTAAGCCAATATTTATAAAAATAGATACCTTAGTAACCAACGAGGGAAAAACAATAATTAAGTGTAAATCTTGCAGTATGTATACAGTCATTGCAGATCCATATAGTGTAAACCTCGTCACCTGTCAAACATGTTTAGATAATGTAGAACTTCTGGAAACAATTGACAAGTTTAATATGAGACTTATGGAACTGGAACAGAGCCAAAAAGATATGGCTGAGCACTTTAAGGCCAGACAAATAACATACAATATACAAAATGATGTTGACTTAGAGAAAAAGCAAGGCTCCAGTCAAACCAAAACAATAAAGTCAGATACAGACAAAACAAGGGTATCAGCAAACAAAGATGGTGATAATCAATTCAATAAACATAATAAAAAACAGAATAGAGAAGATGAGGAAGCTGATGACACAGATGATGTGGTATCAGGTACAAACATTAAATAAACCAAATAAAAAAGGGAGAAAAGCTAACCACTTTAATATGCACTCCAAACCCACTATGACCCCCTTATTCAAGAGGCAACTAGTGGCACAAATCAGTTAGAGAATGAACCAACTGACATCTCTATAAATAATAAGCCGAATGCAAGTATAAATGTAACCAAAACAGTCACCAATAATACATGCCTAGTGAATAATGATCTAATACAGTTTGCATTAGAACCAAATGTTAATTATCAGGATACTCAGGCACAAATAAGTGAACAAACTTCAGATCAAACAGCTAACATAGAAACAGACAATGGACAGAGTCATGACACCCAGGTCTTTGTCCCGGGAGACTCAATCATAAAAAAACGTGATAGGGTGATATGTGATCAGGATAAGGTAAACTGAACACTATCATGTTTCAGGGCAGCAACAGTACAAGACATAACAAAAATGACAGGAACAGTCCTAAAACAAAATGAAGAGAAACTAGTTATTCTACATGCTAGAGCAAATAATGTTTCTTTCCAAACAGCATGACAGATTAAACAAAAATTTGTTGCCATTACAAATAAATGAATAGAATTGGACTGCAAAATTGCCATCTCAGAAATGTTACCCATCCCAAGAGCCACTGTACATCAGACAGATAAGATAAAGGAAGTCAAAAACTGGCTAAGACAGTGGTGTATGAGACAATCAATAAAATGCATTACGCACAGGGAAGAATTCATGGTTAATGACTTTCTTTTTTGTCCAGATGGCCTACACTTAAGTAGACAAGGAAATCGGCTCTTGGGACAACATCTGAGAGATTTCATTAATAGACGTTTAAACTAGACTTGTGGGAGGTAGGGACCGGTGCCATTAATAGCAGAAATATGAATATACCGGAATCTATTGCATTTCAATTGCATAAACAATCAAACACTAAAAAGAGTAATAAAAACAATAAACCATCTACTAAAAACCATTGCAGTAACAATAATATCAAAATGATTAACAAACCAGTTTCGACCACACAGATAAATGTAAGTAATACTATTATTACAACTGACTTGGAATCAAGTAATCTTAAATTTCTATTTGTTAATGCAAGACATTTGACAAATAAATTAGATGAATTTAAATATATTTTAGCATTAAAGGACATCGATAGCTGTGGGGTAACCGAAACATGGTTTACAAACTATGACTGGAACACTGATATTTTAGGTTACACTAAGATAGTAAAAACAGGAGAGATCTAAAAAAGGTGGTGGAATTGCACTTTACATTTCTAACAAACTAAAAAGTTATCAAACCAGTGTACATGATCATACCTCTGAAATAAGTTGGGCAAAGATACATTTAAATAATAATACTATGACAATTGGACTAGGTTACAAATCTCCCAACCTCGAATGTAAGGAAAACATGGAATTTTTTAAGGAAATTCAAAATTTACAAACAAAAGATGACGTTATTCTCGTGGGGGATTACAATCTGCCGAATATTGATTGGCCACACCTTAAGTCAAGTGGACAGATTGAAAATCATTTCCTTTATGTCATACTCCAACAAAATTTTGAACAATTGATCACTGTCCCAACAAGAGGAAATAATATCCTAGACCTCGTATTCACAAATATTACAAATGAGATATCAATCCCTGTCACTATTTCTCCACTTGGTGATAGTGCTCATAAAATGGTGGAATTCAACCTACATAGGGTACAAAATTCAAATAAAGGGATAACTAAAATTAGAGACTATCGATCAGCTGACTATACTAGTATCAAAAATTATTTTTTTTTTATTTAGTTGTTTAAACAGGAGTAGCACACTAAGCTGAAAGTTTTTTCACAGGTGTGACCTGGGAGCACAGGGAAGTTAAATGACTTGCTCAGGGTCACACAGCATGCAAGTGGAAGCTATGGGATTCAAACCCAGGTCTGGTCTGCTGGATGTCACCAGATTTGCAGCTCAGAGCCTTAAACCACTGCGGTATACTGCCTTTTTTTTTTAAATAATTGGAACTGGAAGGCAGAGTTTAAGAATCTTGGTACAAAACAAATCTGGAATATAATAAATCAAAAAAATAGAATACTGTAAACAAAACTGGGTCCCGGAATGTACAAAATACACCAATAACAAGACGAGGTTACCACTGTGGTGGAACAGTGAAATTAAAAGGATAATTAACAGAAAATGAAAAGCATATGACAAATAAAGTAAAACTAAGAATGTTACTTATTGGGAGGAATTCAAAGCTTTAACACATAAAACTAAAAAGCTAATAAAAAAAGCTAAACAGAACCTAGAATTACAGTTAGTTAAAAAACACAGGATAATAGAAAATGCTTCTACAACTATATTGGATCAATAAAGGGCAAACAAAGCACTGTGGGACCATTACAAGCCAGTGACCAAATAATAAATGATGAAACCACAATGGCTACTGAACTTAACAATTATTTCGGAACTGTATTTAAACAAAAGGAGGATTGTAACAATAATATAACATCTACATATACACCTATATTATTTTCAGAGTACGATATTAGAGATGCAATTGGATCTCTCAAAATGTATTCCTCTCCAGGACCTGACAACATTACACCTAAATTCCTTAAAGAACTATTTAAAGAATTATCAGGGCCTCTGACTGTATTTTTCAGTCTTTCAGTAAATGAAGGCATCTCTCCTGAAAATCAGCTAATGTCACCCCATATTTAAGGGGGAAAACAAACATATGGCGGGTAACTACAGGCCTATTAGCCTTATTTCTGTTGTATGCAAACTATTGGAAAGACTTATACTAAAAAAAGATAAAAGAGCATATTAGAACATCTGGCAACATAGATGTTTCGCAACATGGTTTTACCCCAGGAAGATCATGCTTAACAAATCTGTTACATTTTTATGAGCCAGTGAGTGCAGCACTTGAAAATGGATTGCCGGTCGATGTTAGTTACCTAGATTACGATGAGGCTTTTGATACGGTGTCCCATAGACTTAATCAATAACAAGCCTAGATACAGGTGAAAAATTATCCAATATGAAACTGGGTGCATACATATATAGTTACATTAACTTGCTCTGACCTGATAAAATAAGCCCCAACAGCAGTGAAGGAAAGAACAGTTACGTAAGAACTTACCATAACAGTAGATCTTCGAGGGGATCTCAGTCATCAAGTCACACCATAGGAACTTTACCGCCAGTGAAGCAGGATCCACATGGAAGATTTTCAGCAATACAACTGGGGCTACCCACGCTGATGGCACTCATCGATGTCACTAACCCTATTTAGGCTTGAGCGGCCCCACTCCCTACTCAGTTCTTTCCCTCTGGAGACTAAGGGAGCACAGCCAAGCCAAAGGAGATGGAGGAGAGAGAGAGAGAGAGAGATACTCAGGCCAAAATAAAAAGCTGAGTACACCAGAAAATTTTTTTTTTTTTTAAAAGAACCATTTAAAAATGGATGGTGTAAGGGAAAGCAGACCTGATGACTGAGATCACCTCGAAGATCTACTGTTATGGTAAGTTCTTGTGTAACTGTTCTGTCTTCTACGGGGGTATCTCAGTCATCAGATCACACTGTAGGAATGATTCCCAAGCAGTTACTAGTGCAAGGAAACAGTCTGGAAGGAAGTCTAGCTGAAATTCAGGATAGGAGGCCTCACAACACAGGCCTGCCGAAACCTGCATGGGCCAAAGAGTCAATGTCCAGACTGCAGTGCTTGGAAAAGTATGGACGGAAATCCAGGGGACAGCAGCAGGATAGCCAGCTGCTGAGACTGCTTTGAAACAGGCCACAGAAGTAGCCATGCTCCTTGTAGAATGGGCTTTCACCGTCCTGGGAAACATTTTGCCATGCTTGTTGAAGCAAAGCTCAATACAGTGTGCCAACTATTTGGACAAACATTGTTTCAAAACCTGAGTGCCCTGTCTACCTGGGGCGAAAGGAGCGAAAAGGTGCTTCAACTTCTGTGCACTTTGGTCTAAAGCAGATAACACTTCAAAATTTTAGTGCACACCTACGCATTGAACAGTGCTCCCTCCCTGGATTGGCATGCTTGGGAAAATAGACTGTAAGGTGGATGGCTTGGTTCAGAGTAGGTCCAGGCACCAACTTATGAAGAAACTTAAGGTTGATGTGCGAGGTCACCTTGTCTTTGCAGAGACTCAACAAGGCTCTTCACACCAAAGGACCTGAAGCTTGGAAAACCTGTGAGCAATAGGAAAGAGCCACTGAAAATGAACACTTTCCAAGAGAGAAAGCGTAGTCTGCAAGTCGTGGCTGGCTTGGACAGAGACAGGGTCAGTTTTGCCCAAAGCAAAATTCAGAGCCCAAGCTGAAACAGGAGACTGGATTGGGGCTTGAGATGCGGGATGTCCCTGAAGAGTGTATGGGACACCTCCAGCTGAGTCAGAGTGCGTTCACCTGCTGGCTCATGAAAGGCTGATACAGCCAAGAGGCACACCTTGATGGGAGAGTTCTTGAGACCAGAGTCCGAAAGGGACACAAGGTAGTTCAGAAAATGGTGTCCAGTGAATGCTTGGCCATCCAGAGAGCAAACCATTACCACTTCATGGTATATATGGTCCTAGTTGAAGGCTTATGAGCTGCAACGAAGACACCCGCTGCCCTCTGTGATATGCCCAGCCAGGCGATGGCCATGTCCTCAGGAGCCAAGGATGCAGACACAGGATTTGAGATTAGGATAGACCGAGGTCCCCTGATCCTACATCAGTAGGTCCCTTCATATAAGTGGAGGGACCAGAGAATCCCACGCCAGTTGTTGCAGCAGCAGAAACCATATCTGCCATGGCCAGAATAGGGGCACCCGGACCGTGCTGGTCCCCTCCAAGAGGAACTTGGTTATCACCTTCTGAAATGGAGGAAAGGCATGAATAGACCTCCCATTTCAGGAGAGGGACAACATGTCTCACCAGAAATCTTCAGGCTCTGGATCTGGTGAGCCAAGACTGGGCAGTTTTGCAGTGAGAGGAGACACAAAACAGAAAAGGGGTCCAACTGGAGACTACCCCATCTGGAGAAGAGATGTCAGAGATGGATGAGAGGATCTCCCACTTTTGCATGCTGGACTTAGTTCTGCAGAGGCAAATGGCCAGAGTGTATTGCATGCCAGAGATGTGGTCCACTGGGAGGATGAGGCTGTGGTCTATGTCCAGTACCATATTCTCATGACCTACCTGTACAGGGAATATGAGTGGGTCCCCCTGTGCTGGTTGGTGTAATTGGCAACACTATGGTTGTCCATCAGGATCAACAGCTGATCCTGGAGAATATGGCTCCAAAAGGCCTGCCTGGCATAAGGAACCAGATGCGACTCCAGGACATTGATGAGGAAGAGCCAATAGAGCTCCCACTGAAAGAGGAACCACAGAAACCTTCTGTGTGGTGGAGAGTCCGAGAAATGCAGGTAAGTGCCCTGCATATCCAGGAAGCACAGCCAGTCGCCCTTCTTGAAGCATCATGGCCATACAGAACTTGTTGCACTGGATGCACCAGTAAGATCCTGTACAGGCCGCAGATCCCTGTCCAGGGGGAAGTGGATGGTTCGGGGGGGGTCTCTGGGGGTGCCTCTACAAACTCCAGAGTGTAACCCCTATCTATAATTCAAAGGATTCAAGCATCTGAAAGGATGGTTCTCCAATAATTGATATGGAGGGAGAACCGAGCCTCGACCGCCACCTCTTGATCGAGGGCTTAGAAGAGGGAGAGCTCCACCAGGAGCCAGGTGGAGATGGGACAGACAGCAGGGGCTGGACCATCACTCCTAGGGTGCATGACTACTGAACCCGAGGAGGAGGTAGCAGGCAAGGCAGAGGAGGTTCTTCGGCTACCCTGGTGCTGGGAGTTTTCCCTGGATGTTGGGGTACATTATGAAAGAGAGGGCATTGTTCGTTCCGAGGTTGAGTATGATAGAGCGAATGGACAGACTTGATAGGCCTGCCAGATGCCTGCAGCTGGTTAATGATGTCCCGAACATTGGTCCAATAAGTTGGGATTGAAAGAGGGGCATCAAGCACCCTTAATTAGACATCAGCCAGGATACCTGAGACTGCAACCAGGGGTGCCTCTGAAGGCAAAGGCCTGAGGCAGCAACCCTGACACTTGTATCAGAGATATCACAAAGTGCCCCGATGAGGTGTTTGCTAACAATCTCTGCACCTTGCAAGCACCTGAAAACCTCATGTCTTGAGAGCAAACAGGAAGGGCTGGGGCAGCCGCCTTGCCCTTCTGACAGACAGTACTCTGAAATTCCACCGAGTGGGAGAGGTAGTGGGCAATCTTCAGTCCCCCAGGCAGAAAAACAGAAACCCTCTTGCCACCAAGGACAAGCCTGCGGGGTTCCTTAGGGTGGGATGGAGCTAAGGTGCTTGTGCAGCTTAGCTGCCTAATGACCACAACACTGGGCCACATAGTAAGGGAGGTAAAATCCCCAGGAGGAGACTTGGGATTACACTCGCCTGAGTCCCGGCTCACTGAGGGGACAGTGGACCTGTTAGAAGAGTGGGGTTCTTTCTCCCCCTCCTCCTCCTCGTCTTTCTCTGGCAACAAGAGGTTCGGGTGGTAATCCATTTCGATGTTGACATGCTCAGGTTCAGGATCCAAAGAGCATGGCGTCGACGGTGGCTCACAAGGAATAACCCGTCAATGGTGCGGGCGAACCAGGTTGCAAGGCACCAAGCTGATCGACAGAGATAGAAGAGAACTTGGCCAGGCATATCAGCGAGGCCGACGATGATGGAATGCGCTGTCGACAGCAGAGGGGTTGCAGCACAGAGCATAATGACCCCATTGATGGGGCTTGAGAACCCAAAAAGCCCCAAGCTTGGGGCCTAGGGAAGCATCAGGCCGCAACGAGGGGGCTGTCATCGATCAGACAGTCATCGATGGAGCAGGCACCAGTAAAGTCGATGACAGTAGAAGGCATTGTTGATGGTGGGGGAGTGGCTGGCACAGAGTATGATAACCCCTACAACGAGCCTTGAGAGCCCGAGAAGCCCACAGCCCAGGGGCCTGGAGAAGCATCAGGCCACATTGGGAGGGCTGTCACCAACAAACCAGCTGTCGGCAGAGCAGGTGCCATTAAGGTCGAGGACAGTAGAACACGTCGTCGACAGCAGAGGGGTCAACAGCCCGGGGCATGACACCCTGTATGCGGGCCTTAAGACCCTGAATAGCCTGAAGCCCAGGGCCTGGGAAAGCGTCAGGCTGCGACAAGAGGGCTACCTCCCTGACGAATCAATCAAAGAGGGAGCAGGTACCATTAAGGTCGATGACAGCAGAAGGTGTCATTGACAGCGGAGGGGTCGATGGCACAAAGCATGATGACCCCATCGATGGGTCTTGAGAACCCAAGGTGCCCAATGCCCAGGTCCCTGGAGAAACATCGGGCCACAACTGGAGGGTTGTCGTCGACAGGCCAGTCAGTGATGGGCCAAGTACCATCAAGGTCGATAACGATAGAAGGCATCATCAACAGCAAAAGGACTGATGGTACAGGGCACGACGATCCCGATGATGGGTTTGAGAGCCCAAGGAGTTATAAGCCTGGGCCCTGGAAGTATCAGACTACAATGGGAGGACTGTCATTGATGAGCCAATTGTCGACGGAACAGGTACCATTAAGGTTGACAATGATAGGAGGCATCGTTGACAGCCAAGGGGTCAATGGCACAGGGCATAATGACCCCTTCGATGGGCTTGAGAGCCTGGAGAGCCTGAAACCCAGAGGTCTGGAGAAGCATCAGGCTGTGATGGGAGGGCTGTCATCAACAAACCAGTCGTCAATGAATCAGGGGCTGCCGACCCGAGAGTCGATGATCTGTCGCTCAACAAGTGGGTGACCACACTGTCAGTATGGGTCTGAGAAGGGCAAAGACCTAGACAGCAACCCTTGATGTGGCCAGAGCCATTGACGTGGAAACCCTCTGAAGAAGATGAAGCCATCTGGACTGGGAACGCCGGAGGGAGTGATCCCAAGAGGCTGAGACCTGATGCCCAGTGAAGCAGGTGATAGCGCTGTCAGTATGGGTCTGGTAGGGCAAAGATCTGGACAGTGACCCTTGTTGAGGCCAGAGCCATCAATGAGGAACCCCCCCCCAAAGAAGAAGAAGTCAACAGGGCCAGGAATGCTGGGTGAGGGCAAATCCCGAGAGACTGAGACCTGATGCCCGGTGAAACAGGTGATGGTGCTGTCGGTATGGCTCTGGTAGAGCAAGACCTGGACAGTGACCCTCGACAAGGTTGCAGCCATCGTTGAGGAATCCCCTGAAAAAAGGAGCCACCGGGGAGCTGGAATACTGGGGGAAGCAGTCCCGATCACTTCAGACAACTAATCCCCAAGGGCTGGACCTAGGGGACCTGTGAGTTTGTAGGACCCACTGGCAATGGCCTGAGATGGCAGATACAGTACAAAAAGACTGTCTGTTGGAGATGACCCTCCATCTGCAGCAACAGTGAGAGACAAGGGAAAGAGAAAAAAACATTCAAAAAGAGAATCTCTAGAGAAAATAGATTCTGTAAACAAAGTTAAGCTGTAGACAAAAAAACAGCACGAAACTGCGTTGGAGCTTCTGCAGAGACCCATGCGAACTGAGTCAACAGCAGGAAAGAACTAAGGAGGAAGCGGGGCCGCTCACACCTATATAGGGTTGGCTACGTCGATGAGTGACGCTGGCATGGGTGGCCCCAGTTGTACTGCTGAAAATCTTCCATATGGATCCTGCTTCACCGACGGCGAAGTTCCCATTGTGTGACCTGATAACTGAGATACCCGTGAAGAAGATCTATTAGGACAACTGCAATATATGACTGGGTAGACATTTTATAAAAGATGAAAATCTTCAAGAGGATTACACAGAATCCTCGCGATCTTTCATCTCTCAATTTGCAAAACAGCAGATGCAGGAGACAAAAGCATAAGAAAAAGAAACCCAGAGCAGTTACATGTTCTTTGTTAAATTAATTGTTCTTTGTGTGCCTTTTTCTTGTGTTTCTATGTTTCAAGGGTCTTGCCAAAAAATGTTTGGCTTTCCAAAAAGTGTTTGGCCTTCCATAATAACTGATTGGAGTTTTCAGACAGGTGGCAAGATATCTCCGAGCCTGTCCCATGGATGTATATTTAAGATACAGCTACCATTCCTGCATCTGCTGTTTTGAAAATGAAGAGATGACAGATTATGAGATTCACTGTGATCCTCTCAAAGATTTTAATTCCTTATAAAATGTCTTCTCTGTAATATATTGTGGTTGTCCTAATAGTTTCCTCACTGCTTTGGGGCTTATTTTATCAGGTCCAAGCAAGTCAATGCAGCTATATATGCATGTACCCAATTCCATGCAGACTAATTTATTACCTATACATAGACCTGTAGTCGATTAAAGGGCAATTCCGTACTATAATAAAAAATTAAAACCACTAGGTTTACATCAGTTATGTTTTAACTTTACAGTTTTCTGGTTTTTGTTATTCTTTTTTTTTTACTTCTCTCTTCTATTCCTGGTCGCAGGGCTCAGTAACAACTGGGAGCTTCCCTCCCAGGCTTCTGTAGAGGCAGGATATAGACCTGTAGCACAGGGACACAGGATCCAGCCCCAGTGGATTGTGTCAGTCTTCTCCAGGGTTGATCTTCTCCCTGCCTCCATGAAAGCAAGCAACTGAGACACGTCTGTCACTGTGTGACAGGAGCAGAGGCTTTCTTCTCTTGTGTTTTGGCTTTGTTTTGATATCATTGTTGCAATCATTCTGCAACAATGGTACCTTTGGGGTCTTTTTGTAGTACTCTGTGCTAGGGAGCCCTCAGTGACTGGAACCCTGCACTGCAGCTGGCTCTCTTGCTTCTATAACAGCTGATGCTCACCAGATGGAGTCTCATTGTATGATTTGGTACACCCCCGCAACCAGCACCAGAAGGATCGCAGCACCTGAGGAGTCTATCCACACAACAATGACATGACAGGTTACTGCAGTGAGGCTGGCCGGCACTACTTGGGGGGGGGGTGCTCACCAGATGGAGCCTTGTTGTATGATCTGGTACACCCCTGCAACCAGCACCAGAAGGATCGCAGCACCTGAGGAGTCTAGCTACACAACAATGACATGACAGGTTACTGCAGTGAACTGACCTGCGCCATTTGGGGTAACTGAAGCACCCAAGACCCATTTCGAGAGAAGATGCAATGTCAAGCAGCCAGCACAGTGACAGCTCTTCTGACTTGCAGATGACCCGTGCAGATGACGCAGTAATTACAGGACGGGGAGGGGGGGTGGATGATCAGCTTTTACTTTAATGCCAGTTCGGCTCCTTTTCAAGGTAGGCGCTGACCTGCAAGTGCAGTTTGCAGGGGGATCAAAGTCAGGACGTTTAAAGCATGGGAGCGTCCCACCTGGTGGCCATCTTAACAGCACACCAAACCCCACTTCATCTGACTGCACCTACAGTTCGGAGTGATCAGAAGCATCTCTCACAAGAGGGCCCAGCTACCACTTGGGAGTTCATTCTGCTAGCAAACAAGGTTCTTCACCGGGGATTATAACACAAATAGAGATGTCTGGAACACAACATCCAATTTGTCTGGCAACACAGTGGAACATCCTGCTAGGGGCTGTTTGCATGAACACTAGCTCTTTTTCTGTCCCATGGCAGCAGATTTCTTCACCTTGCAAGATGACTCTGATGTTTCTTTGTATCCTGCAACAAGCTGTTGTTTTCTGATTGGGCCATGATTTCTGCTGACAAATAATTGAGCAAGTCTTCTGAGTCAAAGTCTTCCAGAGGGAAGAAATCATACAAAATGCAAATCGCTCTGCCTGCCACCTTTGCAGGATTTCTATGCCTCAAATGCAAGGCAGTGGACTCAATCCTTGCTAGTCACTTCGCAGAAGGGGATCCCACCACATCCATTCGCGGACAGGAGGTTGAGGAGCAGCTGCAGCTCCAGCTGGCCCCAAGCCTCATTGCAAAGCCTTGGACCCTGTGTGTTTTGATCTGTGGCCCCCTCCCTCTCCTCAAGGCCTTACACACAAAAAAGCCTCCAGAATGAGAACTACATCACCTTACTCAGACAAGGAGAGCCATCGGGACTGTGGTTGTGCCAAGAAAAAGAACCATTTCAGCTCTCCACACTTTTTGGACCAAATCATCACTGAAAGAAGAAGAAGCTGGTGAGGTTTCTTTTATCTTTCAACTAGGATTCATTACCTACCAAAGAAAGAGAACTGCACAGTAGTTTATCAGATGCAGAAATGGAAACAGACAAACATTTTGAGATGGACGATTCCAGCTTGTTCATCAAAAAAGTCCTATTGGAGATACACCTCAACCCCACAGCATCCATATCAAAAGAAGACAAGCCATGTTTCAAGTTATCCAGATCGACTAATACAACACCTTCCTTCTGTATCCCACGGGTCAGAGAGGATCTACTTAAGGAGGAGTGGCAGGGCTGGAAAAGACATGCCCAGAACCATGCCATGTCAACCAACTGTTGAGGTTTGACAAAAAGCAATCAGACAGTTGGCTAAACTTTCCTAAGATAGATCACATGAACTTGTCTGACAAAAAAAGACCATCAATCCAGCAGATGGTGGTGCCAGTCTCAGGGATGCGGGGGATTGCAAGGGAGATGAATATTTAAAAAAGGCCTTCCACCTCCACAGCATCCATGAAGGGGGTAACAGCAACTCAGTTTTCAGCCAGGGCCTCCCTGTCTTGGGCTACTGACTTGGAATTCATGCTGGTGTGGGATGCTGAGAAAAACAATGATCTTATTCTGCAGTTGCAGCTCGAGGGCCTTGCTTCAGCTTACTCAGCAGATGTCTCAGATGACGGCGTCTGATGTGCAGCCAGTACCACATTCCATCAAACCTCGGTGAGACAAAATCTCTGGTTAAGGGCCTGGCAGGTGGACACATCATGAAAAATCCATCTAGTTAATGCTCTACATGAAGGAGGCCTTTTGTTCGGCATAGCCCTTAAAGAGCTACTGTACTACCCAAAACTACTATTAGTGTTTAAAAGCAGTCAACCATTACTTTTACATCTGAGGTACATTTCTTTGCTCTTTGGTTAATTAGAAAATTGTTTACCTGATGTTAGTAGGTGTAAAGTGTTGGACAGCATTCCTACTGGCAGCTGACATACAGTGGCGTGAAAAAGTATTTGCCCCCTTCCTGATTTTCTCTATTATTGCATATTTGTCATACTGGATGTTTTCAGGTCTTTAGAGAAAATGTAATATTAGATAAAGGGAACCTGAGTGAACAAATAACACTTGTTTTTTTTTTAATTTCACTTATTTAATGAAAAAGGTTAACCAACACCAACTGGCACTGTGTGAAAAGTAATTGCCCCTTACACTTAATAACTGGTTATGCCACATTTAGCTACAATGACTGCAACCAAACACTTCCTATAATTCAATATCAGTCTTTCACATAGCTGTGGAGGAATTTTAACCACTCTTCCTCGCAGAACTGCTTTAATTCAGTAACATTTGGTAGGTTTTCGAGCATGAACTGCTCATTTCAGGTCCTGCCACAGCATCTCTATTGGGTTTAAGTCTGGACTTTGACTAGGCCACTCCAAAACTTTAATTTTACTCTTTTTAGCCATTCTGTTGTGGACTTGCTTTTGTGTTTTGATCATTGTCTTGCTGCATGACCCAACTCACGCTTCAACTTCAGCTGACAGAAGGATGACTGGACATTCTCCTTAAGAATTTTCTGGTACAGAGCAGAATTCATGGTTTCTTTAATTATGGCAAGTCATCCAGGTCCTTAGGCAGCAAAGCATCCCCACACCATCACACTACCACCACCATGTTTGACTGTTGGTATGGTGTTCTTACTGTGGAATGCTGTGTTTGCTTTGCCGCGGACATTATGGGATCCATGTTGTCCAAAAGTTCCACTTTGGACTCATCTGTCCATAGAACATTTTCCCAAAAGGCTTGTGGATCATCCAGGTGCTTTTGGCAAATGAGAGATGAGCATTTATGTTCTTCTTGGTTAGCAGTGGTTTCGCCTTGCTACTCTCACATGAAGCCCATTTTGCCCAGTCTCTTTCTGATTGTGGAGTCATGAACACTGACCTTAGCTGAGGCAAGAGAAGCCTGCAGTTCTTTGGATGTTGTTTTAGGATCCTTTGAGACTTCTTGGATGATTTTACACTGCGCCCTTGGAGTAATTTTGGCAGGCCGCCTCCTGGGAAGGTTCACTACTGTTCCAAGTGTTCTCCATTTGAGATTATGGCTCTCACTGTGGTTCGATGGAGTCCCAGAGCCTTAGAAATAGCTTTGTAACCCTTTCCAGACTGATAGAGGGCAACAAATTTTTCTGATCTTTTCAGGAACTTCCTTTGATCATGGCATAATGTGCGTGTTGAATCTTTGTGCTGGCAACGTGACTCTGATGGTAAGGGCCAAAATAAGTGAGGTTTATATTGAGCAGGGCTGGCTGTAATCAAGCCTGGCTGTGTTCAATCAGCTGACTCTAATTATCCCTTTAATTGGGTTGATTTAACTAGGGGCAATTACTTTTTCACACAGTGCCAGTTGGTGTTGGTTAACTTTTTCATTAAATAAATGAAATAAGTAAAAAAAGTGTTATTTGTTCACTCAGGTTCCCTTTATCTAATATTATATTTTGTCTAAAGACCTGAAAACATCCAGTGTGACAAATATGCAATAATAGAGAAAATAAGGAAGGGGGCAAATACTTTTTCACGCCACTGTATCTAACTCTATTCACCCACTACATCATCCACATTGTGACCTCACTGACTGTGACATCACTGCTGCTTAGCAGCAGCCACTCAGTAGCCACCAGATTAGCAATGTGTAATGTCACAGTTAGTGACATCACAATGTTGATGATGTAGTGGGGGGCGTAAAGATAGATACGCCAGCTGCCAGGCTGAGAGTTGTTCCACACATCCAGTATGATATTATCACATATCTCTCTAATGATCAAAAGGAAAAAGAAAAATACTTCAAAAATAAAAGGATACAGCTGGCCCGGTGGCACTGAGGGTTGAGGTGCTGGATGTCTTACCTCGTGCTGCGCTGGCGACCCGGGTTCAGGAATGACTTCGGGTAGTCGAGGTACCAGCATGGGGGGGGTTGGAGGAGCAGGACTGAGTGAGCCACTAGACTGCTCTCCTCTCCTAAGGGTGGTGGGGGTGGGTTGTTATCCATCCCATAGTCCCGTTCCCACTGGATGGAGGTCCAGTGTGGTAATGTAGGTGGGCGCGGGCGGCAGTATGGGTGGAAGGAAGGGGCTGAGCTGGCTTCCGGTGTGCATGTGCGCCTCCAAGTGAACGTACAGCCGCGTACCGGGACCACAGGGGGGTGGGATATGGGAGTAAACCCAGAAAAAAACCCACAAAAATCTCTATAAAATAAAAATAAAAGGTTACAACTGACTACTTCTTAAAATCTGTATTATTTTTTTGTCTGCTTGTTTTGATTCCACTAGCTCTTAAGGATGCAGGTAAGGACTCTGGAGAGATGGCTAAAGTCTGCTTACTGCAGTTGCAATCCAAAGACAAAAACTGGTTTAGATGCTCGTGGAAAGCCTTTTTGTATCAAATCTTCCTACAACAGGTCAAGCAACCAAAACAGGAGCTTTAATAACCAGCGGCCCTTCTTCACCTACTGAAAAACACACAACCACCACGGTGGAGGCAGCGACAACTGTGACTTGGACAATTCTACTAACAAATCTTCACAATGATACAGTTCAGATCCATCCCCAGATTGGAGGCAGACTTTCCAATTACCTTGGGGAATGGGCCCATTCAACAACAGACAGATGGGTCCTGGGCATTGTGAACAAGGGGTACCTTATCGAGTTTAACTCCAAGCCTCCCGTTCCTCAAGTCTTTCCTTTTCTGCTGTCTTCAGCCCCACCAAGCAACAGGTGATGTTTTATGCAGTAACAGACTTACTTCTGAAGGGTGCCATAGAACCACTACCTCTTCCAGAACTCAGCAGAGATGTATACTCCCTATTCTATAACATTCCAAAATGCACGGGGGTGTTCCAGATCAGTGCTGGGCTTAAAGTTCCTGAATCTGTTTGTACACAGCAAGTCCTTCAAGATGTAGACCCTCTTGTCCATATCAGGGAAGTTCAACGGGGAGACTATCTGGCTTCCATAGATTTACAGGACACCTTCCTGCACATTCCCATCTGGAAGTCTCACAGACAGTATCTGAGGTTCAAAGTCCAGGAGCATAATTTCCAATTCAAAACCCTTCCATTTGGACTTAGTTTCCTCAACCCTTTTCACAAGTCCTAGTGGCTGTGATTGCGCACTTCAGAAGTCAAGAGATTCAAGTGTTCTGTTACTTAGACAGCACATTGATCCAGGCACCACAGCATGAACTGGCACAAAAAGAAGTTGCCTCAGTCATCCAGTGCCTGACCACCCATGGCTTTGCCATCAGACATCACAAGAGTTCTCTGGTACCAGCACAAACACTAGACCGTCTGTGGGCAGACTTCAGAACTTGCCAGGACAAAGTCTTCCAAACTGCAGCCAAATGTCCGGACTTCCTGAAATGTATTCCCAAATTTCAACAAGTCACATGATGACCAGCCCAGTTGTTCATGCAACTCACCAGGACATTGGTTTTGCTGGTGAACATGGTGCCATGGGCCATGATTCATATGCATCAGACTCTATTTATCATTCATTCATTTGTTCATTTGTTGACCGGGTTGGTGCACTGATCCAAGGACCATTTTCAGGCATGACCCAGGCCATTGAGATGGTATGAGAATACAGCGATACAATACACCAGAAAGCAAATACCTCAAAGATAATACAATGCAGCAGGTAGCAGTGGTCAGTAGATGCATCCTAAGGAGAGACCAAGACTGCCGTAGTGAGGCAAGGACTCTCAGGGAGGATGGCAGGCTGTTCCAAAGGGTAGGGGGCGGCAGAAGAGAAAGCCCTCTGACCCATGCAAGTGGAGACCTGTGGGCATTCAAGCATGAGGCTTGCAGAGTGGCAGAGGTCAGGGCTAAACGTATTTGGTCAAATAAGGGGGTAGAGAAGGGACATCCTAGGATTTCAGATCACCTTGTCTATGGTGCAAGCCAGGAAGTGGCTACATCTACTGCTACTGTGATCTAAAACAGGACAACATTGATAAACAGGGCCACCTGGTCCTAAAAGTTATTTTCCTGTCAAAAAATAAAAGTTTTTATCTATCTTTTTATCTGTCATCTGGCTTGAGGGGGGAGCCATCCAAGGGTCTGATAGAGTGTACAGTGGTGGGAGGTATACGGAGCCAGAAGGGCAAAGTGGCAGATGTTGTTTTAAGTAGTAGGTTGATAGGTTAGTGGAGGAGGTTTATGAGTAGATGGGGGAGCCATAATCTAAGTGAAGGAGGTTGCTCTGGGGAATGGCAAGACGGGCTTCTGGGGTGAGGTAATTGATTAGTCCATAGCTGATCCCCAGTTTCTGATTTATGCAACGTATTAAAATCTCAGTATGGTTAGAGAAGGTGAGGGTGGGTTCGAGGGTGACACCCAGGTATTTTTAAGGAGCTGACATTCTCAAGGGGCAAGCCATCAGGGGGGTAGGGATACTGAATGTGTTATTGGCTAAAGCCAATTTGGTAGTTTGGGCTTGGAGCCAAAAGCATTGCCTTGGTCATCTTGGCATTAACCAGCAACCTGTTTCTAGTGAACCACCTGTATGCATTAGAGTAACTGGTGGTATGTGTAGAAGATAGGTTTACCAAGGATGTATCACTACGTTAGAGAATTAGATCATCTGTGTATAGTAGGGAGTGGCAGGAGAGGCAGTCCTGGGGGAGTGAGTTCACACAGAGGGAAAAGAGAATGAGCCCATGGATGGATCCATGAGGGACACCAGAGAAGACAGGCAAGGCAGACCATTTGGGTGCGTTCGGAGAGGTAGTCTTTGAACCAAGCAGTGGTGGAAGGGGATAAACCTCAGGCTACCAGGTTTGTCAAGGGGGATGTTGTGGTTCACCAGGTAGAACGTTTTAAAGAGGTCCACAAAGACTGCTCCAGTAATCTTACCAACATCCATGTTCTGAAGAATATGGTCAGAGAAACTGGCCAGGGCCACAGAGGTGCTATGTCCCTTTCTAAAGCTGTTCGCTGAGGGCAGAGGACGTTATATTTTGTTACTGTACATAGTCAGTGATTTGGTGGTGTACAATCTTCTCCAGCAGTTTGCTTAGATGGGAGAGGATATATATTGGGTGGTAGTCGTCCATATTGCTAGGGTCACATGGTTTAAAGACCATGACAACCCTAGCCTGCTTCCAAACAAGAAGGACCAAGGCTGTAGTGAGGGAGAGGTTGAAGACTGAAGTAAGGGGTTCGACAATGAAAAGTGCCACAATTTAAAGGAAGCGGGGGAGAGGCTGTCAATTATGGCGCTACCTCCACTGGGAAGGCTCAGGAAGCATTTGAGTGTTTTGCTGGGGGAGATGGACCTGAAGTAGAAAAGAGGTATATTGGGTTTCATGGCGAGTAGGTCAAGAAAAGGAAGACTGGGAGTGTTTGGAGGGAGCTTGGCAAGGTATTCAACAAAGTTAGTAAATTTGGCATTCAGTGCATTTGCAACTTCAGCTGCGTCTGTCAGGGACAATTGGGGGTATTATGTTGGAGAGGGGGCTGCTTGGCCCCTGGGGCAAGCAGGGAGCAGACAGCAGACCAGAAGCACCTTGGATTACCAAGGTTTTGGGATTGTAGATTGCGGACGTAAGCCGCCTTACCGGAGTTGACATGCCATTTGCAGAGGTTTCGTAAGATCAGGCAACTCTCTTCCAGCAATGATCACGTCACAGGGACAATAAAAACTACAAGGTGAAGATATCCCAGTGCATGAAGGACAGTCTCACTAGTCTGACCATGTGGAAGAACAGAATGAAGGGCCGTGTTGTGGCGCATCTACAATCAGTGAAGATTACCACTGATGCCAGTCTCAGGGGGTGGAGCGCTCACCTGAATCATCTCACAGCTCAAGGCAAGTGGTCATTACTGGAGTCACGCCTCAGCATCAATGTTCTGGAAATACGAGTGGTACACCTAGCTCTCCACAAGTTGAAGGACACTATTCTCCACCAAGATGTCCTTATTCTCATGGACGCAGGACCACAGTGGCATACATCAGTCAACAAGGGGGAGCCAGGCACCAATGCATGCATCAGGAAACTGCAGTTACTCCACTGGGTCTAAGAGCACCTCTGCAGTTTACATCCTGGAGCAGGACAACTGAACTGAACCATGCGCCTTTCAACTACTAACCTGACATTGGGGATCTTCCCAGGTCGATCTCTTTGCCTTACATAGAAACATAGAAGTTGTTGGCAGATAAGGACCGCAAGGCCCAGCCAGTCTGCCCAGTTTTTCTACCTTATAAATATGCCATCGGCCTTTACTCTGTCAATGGCCTATTTATTCATGCTCATCTGTATTGCTCCCTTATGCCTATCCCATGCCTGTTTGAAGCCCTGCACTGTATTCACATCCACCACTTCGTGAGGTAGGCCATTCCATGCATCCACCACCCTTTCTGTGAAAAAGAACATCCTCACATTACCCCATAATTGGCCTCCCTCTAATCCCATGCTGTGTCCTCTTGTCCTGCTATTTTTCTTATATTGAAACATATTAGACTCTTTCACCTTGTTAATGCCCTTAAGATGTTTGAATGTTTCGATCATATCACCTCTGTCCCTCCTTTGCTCTAGGGTATACATGTTGAGCTCCGTTAATCTGTCCTCATATGTTTTCTGATGCAGTCCCTGCACCATTTTGGTTGCCCTTCTCTGGACTGCCTCCATTTTGTTAATGTCCTTGTGCAGGTGCGGCCTCCAGTACTGCACGCAGTACTCCAGATGGGGCCTAACCAATGTCTTGTAAAGAGGGATTATTACCTCCCTCTTACGACTTGTGATACCCCTACTAATACACCACCAACATCCCTCTAGCCTTACCTACTGCTTTAATGGTCTGCTTGGATGATTTCAGGTCATCTGTGATGATGATGCCCAAGTTTCTTTCTTCCCTTGTGATTGCCAGCAACTCCCCTCCCAACCTATAAGTAGCTTCAGGGTTTCTCTTCCCTATGTGCATGATCTTGCACTTCTTTGCATTAAACCCCATTTGCCACTCTTCAGACCATTTTGCCAGTTTTTCCAGATCTCTTCTCATTCTGCCCACCCCATCTGGATCATCTATTCTGCTGCAGATCTTGGTGTCATCTGCAAACAGGCAAACCTTACACTCCAGTCCATCTGCAATGTCACTGATGAAGATATTGAAGAGCACTGGCCCCAGAACCGATCCCTGGGGTACCCCACTTGTGACCTGCATCTCTTCTGACTGTATACCATTTACACACACTCTCTGTTTTCTGCCCGCCAACCAGTTTGCCACCCAGTTAACCAACTTCTGACCCACCCCACGCCTAGCCAGCTTATTAATCAATCTTCTATGTGGAACAGTATCGAAAGCTTTGCTGAAGTCAAGGTAGGCAACATCAGCTGCACCCCCATGTTCCACCACTCTGGTTACCCAGTCAAAGAAATCTATGAGACTGGTTTGACAGTACCTTCCTGTTGTAAACCCATGCTGTCTTGGATCCTGTGCTCCAATGGATTCCAGGTGTTGCACTATCATTTCCTTAAGGAGTGCCTCCATAATCTTGACCACTACTGAGGTAAGACTGACTGGTCTGTAGTTCCCTGCTTCCTCCCTGCTGTCACTCTTGTGGAGCAGGATCACATGAGCCTTTCTCCAGTCTTCTGGGACCTCTTCTGTGCTCAGAGACTCACTAAACAGTTCTGCTAATGGCTCTGCTAGTTCCGCCCTTAGCTCCTTTAGTACCCTGGGATGTATGCCATCAGGTCCTATTGCCTTGTCCACCCTGATCTTAGCGAGCTCTTTTGGGACCCTTTCTTTTGTGAAGGGACTTGTGCACACCTCCCTCCCCCCTGTGTCCATGATGCGGAGCTGTGGGCCCTGCCCTACCTTCTCCTCAGTAAGTACTGAGCAGAAGTATCTATTTAGGATAGATGCTTTTCCATGGTCCTCCTCCACACACTCCCCCTTATCTCCTTCAGACAACATGCCAAAGCCCAGCTGCTCTATTCTTTCACAAGGGATGATGAAGCATTGGCAAAAGACACCTTCTCTCTCCACTGGGGGCAGACTACTTTACATCTTTCTTACTATTTCCATTCTGTCCAGAGCATTACACAAAGTGGTGCAGAACAAAGCAGAGCTAATCTTGGTCAGACCCTGCTGGCATTGCTGTCCATGGTTCCCGCATCTAATACACGTCAGTGGATCTGCCACTGAGATTTCCGGTTGGCCTGGACCTTTTTCCCAAGGGCCCATAACTCATGCAAATCTCCACACTATGTCCCTTTCAGCCTGGAGATTGAGCTGGAATATCTAAAACACTTAAGAGTATTCTCCAGCAGTCATTTAGACGATGATGCACTCCAAATGCCAATCAACATCAAAAGTGTCCTCCAGAGTTTGATGGAAGTTTTTCTTCTGGCTGTGATCCAGGAATACAGACAAACAAGCTGTATCTTTACCATTCCTCCTTCAGTTCAACAAGGATGGTTTCCATAAAGGTCTACAACCAGATAAATCGTGAGTGCAAGTCTCTGCCTAGGGAGCACTGCCACTGGTGGAATCAGGAGAATCACAGGGATCCCACCATCATGCCAGAAGATGTTTAAGAGCATTGACGTTAAAATGACCTCCAGTAAAGTGTATTGTTCCTCCATGGTGCCTCTTTCTGGTTCTTCAGGCTCTAATAAAAGCCCCTTTTGAGCCAGTGGTGGATGCCACTCTTCTACGTCATATGATGAAGGTCACCTTCCTCATTGCCATTACCTCGGCTAGAGGATCAGCAAAACTGATGCACTCTCATCCAAAATTCCTTACCCTGTTTTTCATTAAGACTCTGTTGTGTTACACACTGACCCAGATTTTTTTGCCAAAGGAGACTTCTGAATTCCATTGTGGTGAAGAACTGGCCCTTCTGTTTTTCTGCCCTAAGACCAAGAATGACAAGGAAAAAGAACTGCATACTCTGAATCTTAGATGTGCCTTAAAGTCTTACCTCAAACAAACAGAGCCACTTTGCAAGACTACTGTGAGTCTTTTGGTCCTCATATCTGGTCAGCATCAAGGCAAGAAGGCATCAAAGGACTCTATGATCAGGTGGATTCAATCAACCATCATCCTCCCTTATAGACAGACCAGAATCCTGTTACCTGGTCCAGTAAAGGCTCACTCAACTTGGGTTACGGCCACTTCATAGGTCGAACTAAATGATGCCTCACCAGCTAACATTTATAGTGTTGCCACCTGGACTACTCTAGACACATTTACGAAGTTCTAAAAGTTGGATGTACCCACTTCTGTGGGCAGCCTCTTTCCGATGCAGAGTCTTACAGGGTACCACTAATGTTCAACATTTATGCCTATCTTTCTTCCCACCCTAGGGTATACTAGAATCACTGTTGTTACATATCCCAGTAGTTACTGAGCCCTAAGACCAGCAGTCGAAGAGAGAATTAAAATTTAAATACCCATGCATTTCCTTTCTCCGATTGCTGGTCGCAGGGTTGCATTCCACCCCGATCTTCTTACAGTTTACTCGGTTGGCTGTTGAGCCTCCATGTTTTGCTGTTCTCTAACTCTATAGTTTCTAGTTTTATTCTTAGGTGAATTGTCTAGTTTGGTGATTGGACTGTTTTTCTTGCTTTGGAACTGACTGGCACAAACCTCTTGGGGGTGAACCCTGTGTCCCTGTGCTACAAGTCTACTTCCTGCCTCTACAGAAGCCTGGGAGGTAAGAGCCCTGTAGTTACTGAGCCCTGTGACCAGCACTTGGAGAAAGAAAATTTACAGGTATTTAAATTTCAATTTTTGACTGTTGGTCTACTAACTATTGTAGATAATGCAGTATTTTTTTCACTGAGCATTTCAAAATGTATCTGACTTTCCCCTGTTGACCTCACAACTGCTGTTTGTGACATCAGTCTGTTGTCATGGTGAGCACTATAATGTAATACACCAAAGCACTGTGAGGTTGACTGGAGAGAGGCAACTGCGTTTTATTTAGACTGTCTGGACAGATTATCAAGACGTGTTGTAAACCTTGGAAAGGAACAGTGAAAATGAAAATAAAAGTATTCTGTAGTGAATTATAACAGCTGAAACATCATAATTATGAAAGTACATATGCTGAAGTGTAGAGTTGCTCTTTGAGTCTATTTTGTATTCTAGTACAGTAACTTTATATTGAGGCAATAATTCTCAGTTTCAGTCTTGTTTGTTTGCAATTGTTCCAATACTTATTTTGTTTATTTATTTAAAATTGGTAACCAGGAGAGGCACAGTGAGCCGAGGCTCATTTCCACGTGCGACACGGTGGAAAGGGGTATACTATATATTTATATTTATATAATGGGGGTAGGGTGAGACAAAATTATACAGATAAATGAAATATTTACATGGCAGTAGGACCTGGAATGATGATCAGTCATTTACCATTACTAGAGGTGAGTCTTCACCATTTATCATCACTTGAGGCTGGTCACAAAAGGAACTCTTAACTAAAAGGACAGCAGCTTGAACAATGCCTGGTGACATCACAATGACCGCTGCTGCACTCAGAACAGAGCAGTGAAATCAAACAGAAAAAAGTTTATTCTTCATTAAAAGAACTAATCTGAACGCTTTACTATTTAAAACACATTGTATAAATTGGACACACAATGGCCTCACTCAGAATACAACATTTATCATCACTTGTGAGGGGGTATGATTTACATGACTCACTCATGGCTCTGCCACATGTGAGTTATGATCCTGCCCCCTCACTCATATGATAAATGGAATATTCTGAATCTGGCCACTGTGTACCCCATATATACATATATAAGGGTGGGACTGTGAAACTAAAAAGGGAAGGAGGGAAGTGTGCAGAGGGGGCCAAGAAAAAGCAGAAATCCTGAACAAGTATTTTTGTTCAGTATTCACAGAAGAAGGGAAATGGGGAGGGACTAAAGTTAGGCAATGGAAGCAACACTGGGAGGGAGGTGGACACCAGTCTATTTAAGGAGCTGAGAGTCTTAATGGAACTCACTAATCTTAAAGTGGACAAGGCAATGGGGCCAGACTGGATACATCCCAAATTATTAAGAGAACTCAGGAACGTGCTGGCAGCACCACTGACAGACCTGTTCAAGAGTTCGCTGGAAACAGGTATGGTACGAAAGGACTGGAGGAAGGTGAATGTAGTTCCTCTCCATGAAAGTGGGAGCAGGGAGGAGGCTGGCAATTACAGGCCAGTCAGCCTCACCTTGGTGGTGGGGAAACTAATGGAATCACTACTAAAAGTGGGGGGATTTAAAACAGCATGGGATAGGCACAAGGGTATTATTAGAAGGCTTAATCGGGAAGGCTAGCTCCCCTAGGCATGGCTTTAAGGTAGAGTGTTTTGGGCAGAGTGGATGGGCCTGGCAGTCCTTTTCTGCTGACACATTCTATGTTTTTGGAAAAAGAAATGTGATATATCTCCAATCCAACGGATTACAGGATCCGAGGCAGCATGGATTCACAGGTGGAAGATCTTGTCAAACAAATCTGATAGATTTCTTTGACTGGGTGACTAGGGAAGTGAGTCAGAGGGGGCGGTGGATGTGGCCTACCTGGATTTCAGCAAGGCCTTCTATACTGTCTCACATAGGAGGCTAGTAAACAAGCTTGGCAGCCTGGGAGTGGGTCCCAGGGTGGTAAACTGGGTCAAAAATTGGCTGAACAATAGGACACAGAGGGTGGTGGTGAATGGAGTTCAATCCGAAGAGAGGTGGGTGACTAGCGGGTCCCGCAGGGATCAGTGACTGGACCAGTTCTCTTTCATATCTTCATAAGCAACATTGCAGAGTGACTGAAAGGGAAGGTGTGTCTCTTTGCAGGTGACACGAACATCTGCAACAGGATTGATACTCCAGGAGGGGTAGAAAAAAATGAGAAGGGACCTAAGCAAGCTTGAGGAGTGGTCAAGGGTGTGGCAGCTAAGATTCAGTGCAAAGAAGTGCAAGATCATGCACTTGGGGCACAGAAATGTGGGGGAGGGGTATGTGATGGGGGGGTGGCCTCCAAACAGGAAAGGGACCTGGGAGTAATCATATCTGATGATCTAATGGTTACCAAATAATGTGAGATGGCTGTGAGGAGAGCTAGTGGGGTGCATAGAGAGAGGTATTTCCATCAGAAGGAAGGAGGTTGTGATGCCACCGTATAGCACATTGGTGAGACCTCATCTAGAGTACTGTGTCCAGTTCTAGAGGCCACAGCTCCACAAGGATATGGACAGAGTAGAAGTGGTTCAGAGAAGGGCAAGAAAAATCATACAGGGGCTGGTAGCAAAAGTCATATGAGGGGAGACTGGAGGATCTCAATATGTATTACCTGAAGGAAAGGAGAGAGAGAGGGGATAAGACAGAGACTTTCAAATACCTCAAGGATGTAAATAAGGTACAGGAGGGTATCATCTTTCAAAAAAAAAATATGTTCAAGAACAAGGGACCATGGGACTTCCGTTCGCTTAATGGCAGCCTATCACACTCTGACTGACCGACTCAAAAATCCATGAGCATCCATACAGAAACCCATCATCCTGTCCACCAAAAGGCGACTCTCTGATTTCCTGATGCCACTGAAACATCGTTGGAAGGATAATCTCCCGCATCAGCCCACAAAAAGCCCAAAAATGATGGCTGCATTAGACAGGGAGGAGGCCTTGGGAACCACAAGCCTCCCACTGGGGATCCATATGGAGCAACCAGCTGAGGAATTAGAGTGTACAATAACCTCTAGAGAACTATGCCAAACACTCAAGCAAATAAATCAAACACTACAACGGTTGGAAACGAAGGTCTCAGACCAGTGTACTGAGATTTCCTCTCTAACACAGCGAACTAGAGAAACAGAGGAGGTCCTGATGGACTATACAGGTACCACTGATCTGCACAATAAAGCCCTTTTAGATTTACATTATCGCTCCCTTACTCTTGAGAGCCACCTTGAAGAACTTGAGAATAGGAACCGGAGGAACAACGTGAGAATCCATGGCCTCCCAGAGAGTATGGAATCCGAGGTGATGGCTAACTTCATAGATTCATTCCTGCACGAAATTCTTAATCTCCCAGCAGAAAAATACCCTCGATATTATCAGAGCCCATAGATCCCTGGTCCCGAAACCACAAGATCCCAAGGCTAAGCCCTGTTCCATCATTTTAGCATTTCTAGATTATCAGGTCAAAGAGGAGATTCTCCAGCTAGCATGGTCCAAAAAAGCAATTTACTTTGGAGATGTCCGTTTATACTTCGATCACGATTTTACACCACAATTACTGACCCAGAGGAGAAAAGTACTTACAGTAGTTAGGCAACTCCATGCAGCTGACTGAGGGCACACGGCATTTCCCGGATCTCCAGGTGGCAGAGGCTTTTCTTTGACAGTAGGGCATTCAACTGCCGAGGGAGGAGGACTTCTATCAACAGCGATGACAATTAGAGACTAGGGACTGGTTAACAGGCGGAACTAAAAGACAGAGCACTAAGGCTAGCATGGCCATTTCCACCGTGTGGGACTCAGAAGCAAAAAACGCTCTAGGAGCTCCGACAATGAGCAATCCCCCAAAGAACCGCACACGGTCCAACATGATGCTCTAGTCGCTTCACAAAGCTTGCAGACCACCTGAAAGTGTACAGATGCAGTATACTTATTTTGTACCTTGAACTCTCTCTTTACTTTACATTACAGGGAGAAAGTTGGGACTCTGAAGACTGGTTTACCTAGGAGGGAGAAATAGTTTGAAGTATATACTGGGATCAGACTGGCTATTACTAAACATGCCTCTCTTGGCAGGGGACAGTTGACGGGATGTACGAACTTTAATCTTTTAAACACACTTGAAGCCTGGTGGTTGGCGATTGGGGGGGAATGGGGGTGCTCTCTTCCTGCATGGCCGTGGGGGTGGGGGTCTCGCTGGGTCCCGGAGGCCTCTGTATCTGAGATAGGGAGGCCATGCAGATCTCACTGTGGGTTTCCACACTATTTGGAATAACTTGCTAGATGAGGGGTCTTGGTAGTAGCAAGGGTGTATGAAGTACAAGGATAGCACTGACTGAGAGCCAAGCACAAGGGACTTGATAGATCTCTATGGGTGGTTCCTAGGTGGGGGAACCTTACGTGCTGGATCCTTGTCCTGGGGGGACTAGCTAGTCCTGTCGGGGGTACCTTGCGCTGGGCACGCCACCTGGGGAGCAGCTGAGGTCAGTCCGTTGAATATTAAAAGCAGTGTGCTCTCACCCTTGCTCGCCTTAGAGACTCAGGAATCGCTTATTGAATAACACATATGACCAGAACTGGTGATTTGTACTAACCCTAAAGATGATTAATATCTGTCTGGCTTCCTCGCTTAGGTGGGGACGGTGACCCGGGCGCTTGGGGGAGCTCTCTTCAAGTGGTCTGTGGGGGGGGGGGCTGCCCTCTCTTCTTCCTCTTTCTCTTTGTTGACCTGGATTTCTTTTTCAAATCAGAACACACTCATACAGTTGCTGGAGTCAGTTAGTCAGGCCTCCCAGATGTAACCGATGGGAAACAACCTGACTAGTCTGAGAATGTGATAGAATTCTAATCTCATTTTTCTTTTTAAGGGTGCCCAACTAAAAGGAGTCACAAGGGTGGTTTTAGCTCATGTATATTTGAGCTGACCCATCTGCTGCCACTTGCTAAAGAGGAGCTAACTGCTTTTTACATCAGCGAAGCTCTAGGGGGAGCCCTCCAGTAGGAGGACGACAAAAATCCCACCCTCTCTACTCTCTTCCTACAGTGGGGAAGAGGGTTTAGACAGAGATCCTACTTATTGGGTCTTCTACCTTGGAAGTCAATTATTTGTTTAAAAATGTATGCAGATGCCCGGTTGGCATGCGAACAGTGTTAATATTTTTATAGTTTTACAAGATGGAGATGTACTGCACTGGAGTGGATATGGGGAAGGGGTTTGGGATGTGGGGGCAAGGAATGTAGTAATGTTGTTTTTGACAATCAAAATGGCTGACTCAGGCACTGTGGCTTGCACATATAATGTGAATGGTCTTACAAGCCCTGTTAAAAGAAGCAAGGTCCTTAGTCTGATTCGGAAATCAGCTGCGGATTATGTGTTACTACAGGAGACTCATCTCTCAGAAAGGGAGCAGGGTAAATTTCTCAAATTGAGGTTTAAAGAGGTCGCTGCCTCATCATATACAGTAAGAATGGTAGACGAAGAGGCACAATGGTATTAATACCTCATAGGTCACAGTTTGAAAAGCTTGCTGTTAAAGTTGATAAAGAGGGGCTGTATGCCCTCATGAAAGGTAAGGTGGAGGGCCAGTTGTTGACACTGGTGTCAGTGTATTTTCCCCTTGGTTCCCCCTATCAAGATTATAGGACATTTTTCTTACTCCAGCAGGAGTGGGCGAAGGGGATTATAGCTTGTGGGGAGGATCTGAACCTGGCCTTCAACCCTATATTAGACACAACCTCACAGATCCCAAGAAGATCACATCAGGTGGCCAGGAGGGTTCATAAGTTGATTGGGGAATTGGGTATCCTAGATGTATGGAGGCATCAGCACAGACAGCAAAGGGACTATACTTACTTGTCCGCTGCGCACAACATGCACTCTAGAATTGACTATTTCTTGGTGCTGAGGGATGAGATCTCTAGAGTACAGGAGTCTTGGATTGGGGACTTTGTTTTCTCGGATCACGCACCTCTCTATATGCGCTTTGGAATAGGAGGAATCGTAGGAACACTTTTTGGAGGCTTAATATCTCCTGCTTAAAGACAAAGAAGTCAGGGACCAGATAGCTGACACTTATCAGCAATTTTTATCAGAGAATGAGTGGCAGCATACGTCACAGTCCATGCTCTGGGATGCAGCCAAGGCTGTCCTTGGAGGGAAATTTATTCAGATAGCAACTAGGAAAAATGGGAATGAGAAGGGAGGAGGACAACACTTGGCGAGCAAATTAGATTATTGGAGGATGCATAGAAACAAGAGTTTTCAAGGGAAACCGTGAAGCAGCTTAAAACCTTGAAGCAGGAGATAGGAGAGCTCTTGGATTACCAGGTGGAACAGAAATTATTATTTTTAAGGCAGAAATACTACAAGGGGGGCCTGAGGTCGCTTAGACTATTAGCTAGTCGATTGAGAGCACAAAGAGCCAGAGTTACTATTTCTGCTCTGTGGCATGACAGGTAGAAGCAACTGGTATATAAGGTTACAGAGGTAGCTGAAGCCTTTTGGGAATTTTATGAACAACTATATGCTAAGGACCCCCCCCCCCAAGGAAGGGAGGATAGAGGTTTAGATTTTTAAACAAGCGCAGGCTTCCTAAACTATCCCCTGACCAGGGAAGGGTGCTGATGTGCCCGCTTTCAGTAGAAGAACTTAGGTAGAAATTGGGGCCTGAAGACAGGGAGGTGCCCAGGGCAGATGGGCAGGTGTTTCAGGAGTCAGCTCCAGCCCCTGATACTGAGAGTATTCTCGGGGTTCTGGGGAGGGAGAACGAGCTCCACCCTTTTAGGCCAGGGCGCTGATTTCAGTGATACCCAAGCCGGGAAAGGACCCCTCCAGATGTGTTTCCTATTGCCCAATCTCCCTAGTCAATACAGACTATAAGATCCTGTCTTCTATTATGACAAAAATAATTCAACAATATCTCCCCTCTCTGATTCAGTTGCACCAGAATGGGTTTGTCCCAGGTAGACAGTCTCAGGACAATATAAGACGGACAACCCACCTTATTGATCATATAGACATAACCCAAACTCCGGCACTGTTTATGAGTCTTGAGCACGAAATATGCTTGATAGGTGGACTGGGATTTTTTGGGTTCTGTCCTTTCCTGGTTTGGGTTCCACAGGAATTTATACAACTTATCTTTAGATTATCGACTCCCAACAGCATCGTCAGAGCAAATGACCATGTATCACGTCTGTATGGGCCTTAGTGAGAATGAGACAGGGTTGCCACTGTCTCCACTGCTCTTTACTTTGTACATTGAGCCTCTGGCTCAGTCTATCAGGGAAAATGAGAACATATAGAGGATACAGACTGATGGATGTTGGCACTTTACGCCAATGATGTTCTGGTGTACCTCTCTGAGTCGGGATCCTCCTTGCCTGCTCTTTTTCAGCAGTTGGAGGAGTATTCATCCCTCTCCGGATACAAGCTGAACTGTAGCAAAACAGAAGTGCTGAGTTTCCAGTACTTCCCAATCTCAGAACTCAGGCAAAGATACCTAATGAGATGGGACCTGGGGCAGATGAGCTATTTGGGTATCAAGATTGGTTTTTGTACCGGCCAGTTGTGGGTATTAAATTACGCCCCCATTTGACAATTAAGGACGGATTTTGAGAGATGGGCTCTCCTTCCCCTTTCCATATACTCCAAGACACAAGCACTGAAGATGAATGCTTTGCCCAGGTTGCGCTACCTGTTTCAGTGTGTCCCCTGTTCGGTTCCACAGAAGGAGCTGAACACATAGCAGAGTATGTTTTTTGCATTCCTTTGGGGTAGGGACCACCCCAGAATACATAGAGCTATCCTCTATGTCCCTAAAGTGGAGGGAGAATTGGCTTTCCCAAATTTACAGGGCTACTGGGTGGCAGCCCAAATGAGGGTGGCTTTGCTTAGGGGTAGCCCAGGGTTTGATTCCCACTGGAAGAGGATGGATTTGGTGACACGGACTCCCCCCCCCCCCAGGCTGTTCTCTTCCAGGCTGAAGCTCTCACACTCGAGGTGCGAAATACTGGCACACAGGCAGTGTTGGAGGGGTGGAGATGGGGAACTGCCTGCGGATCCACCAAAAAGCAATTATGGAGCTTCCGTTGGTGGGCCTTTGATTGTCACTTCCTGGCAGCAACAATGGACCGCTGGTTTAGGAGATGGGCCAAGAAGGGATTCCATTCGCCATATCAGATGTTAATAACAGATAATGTTATATCTTTTGAGGCAGCTAAGCAGACATTTGATCTCCAGGACCAAGACATCTTAAGATTTTACCAGATCAGAGACTATGTCCACAACCAGCAAAGATGTCAAGTTTATGGGGGACGGAGAGCGGGCAGAGCCTTCTTTCTGGAGTATATGGGCTTGGAGGGTGCCATTTCCTACTATAGCAGGGATTTTTGTCTGACCTGGCCTTGCCCACAGAGCAGGTCAAACTTAAGTGGGAGCTGGACTTGGGGATTACCCGAGCAGGGAAACAGTGGAATGGTATATGGCAGAGCACATGGCGGATGACAGGGGCCCCGGTCTGGGGGGAATTTGGCTGGAAACTTAGATCATGCTTTTTAAGGGTACTGGCTCAGGTGGTACACTATGCTCCAGCTGCTGGAGCGGCCTGTAGGAGGGAATATGGCCATGACCCGACCTCCCAGGCACATATTTTTTGGAACTGCCAGGTGATTAGGAACTACTGGTCAGAGATAGCACTCCATTTGGTTAGAAGTTTTCGGCTTCAGCTCCAGCTGGGCCCGGAGCACTTGGTCTTGGGTATGAGGCCAGGGGAAGTAAGGGGCAAGGAGTCAATTTACCTCTGGCTGGTTTTGACCCTGGCTGCACTCAAGGCCGTCACCAAGAAGTGGGGCCAAAAGACACCATCATTGATAGGAGAATGGAAAGATGTAGTGGAAATTATCCACTTAATGGAGAGTGTCACCTTTGGCCTCCGACAGCAAACACAATTATACCAAAATAGATGGACTGCATGGCTCTTATATGAGTCTACCATGGATTAGGGCTTGTGGCCCTCTTCCCCTCCGATGTAACCAGAGGCCACAGATGACTTGTTCCTGCCTCCTTCCCTAATACCCCAGGAAGCAACCCCTGACCCGCCTGGTGCAGACACTAGAGCAATTCCATCTTATCTAGTTAGTTCTGAAGGTTAAAGGTTATTATTGTTAATCTGGATAGTTCATAGACCTATCAGACTTTGTAATATTACTCAGTAATCAAAAGTACTCTCATTTGTAGGTCTAAACATTCTTGTAGTCTTTGACTATTTCTGTACCAAAGAAGTGATGTACTTGCAATATGTTATGTATGCTGTTTGTAGCCCATTGTGGCATATCATAATAAACACAAAAAAAAAAGGAACAAGGGACCATGATACGAAAATAGAGGGGGTAGACTTAGGGGTAATGTGAGAAAGTATTTTTTCATAGAAAGGGTGGTGGGTCCATAAAACAGCCTCCTGGTAGCAGTTTTAGGAGCAAAAACAATAGGAGAATTAAAAAATGCATGGGGCAAACATAAAGGAACTCTAGCGGTAGGAAAGAGAGGGTAAGCCGCAGATCATTTAGGAATTGTGGTATATGAAACAGGTAGGGAAAATGGGCAGACTAGGTGGACCAAGCAGTCCTTATCTGCCGTCAAATTCTATGTTTCTATATAATATATATACATTTTTGTTCACTATTATATTGCTTCTCCCATTGTTGGCACTAATTGTAATTTGGGTGGTATCACTTTAAGTGACGGGTATTTAATGGTGATACGGTATGGTGGAGGTACTCCTGAGAAAACACTGTGGATGTGAAACTAGCTGAGGTTTAGCCCTTCACCTGACTGTTACCTGTTCTGTACTGGATAATGCTTCATGTACGTTTTTTATGATCTTTTTTTACTGAATAAAGATTTAGACTAAATTGCTTTTCTGAGTAGTCTCTGTTTAAGATGTGGGTGGGCACTGGCATTTTGTATTTTTTTTTAACCTGGCACCCCCTTTCCAGGAACAGCTTTTGCTGTTGTGTGATCTTTTTTTTCACAGATTATTTATGCTTTCTGTCTGCCATCCAGCCTTCATCATCCCTGGCCTCCCAGTCCCATCCTTCACCTTCACTAGGACTTACCTGGCTCTCGGTGAGTCCCAAAAGGATTTCTCTCCATAGTGGGGATGAGGGAGGGCCGTTCTCCCTCCAGTGCACAATCCAACAGCCCAGAGTTCATCCTAGGCAGTTTTGCAGGGCTTTTGGGGGATCAGTCAGTCATCCGTCCGTTTGGGATATTTCCGCTGATATTTCCCCACATCATCATCTGAGGGCAGCCCTCCCCTTGCTTAGGTGATCACTGCTGGGCTACCACCTGGCTTATGCCATGTGGCAGGCTGGTAGCACGCCTGAATCCCCTGCCCTGAGAGAGGACAACTTCCATAGGACACTTTATCTTCTGTCCCCTGGCCAATCTCTGAGTGACCTGAATAGCTCCTGAACTTTGGTCACCAGCGTAGTGGCCAATAGTACTACCACTGCACTACCAGGATGGCAGTGTTGTCAGAGCACTAACTTCCACCTGTGCAGTCTCCAGAGATGGGCAGAAGGGACCTTGGCTTAATGCCTCGTCAGAAGGATGGCACTGCCAACAGTGCAGTAACCCTCTAGTGCAGCACTGCAGTGTCCTTGTTGGGCATTAACCCAAGTGCCTTTTGCAGGACTTGTATAACCCCCTCCTTGAGAGTGGGGCTTACCTGGACTCCTTGTTGTGCTGCCCCTTAAACTCTGCCTTCTAGCTCACTCTGGCCCCAGGACTGCAACTTTGAAGGGGACCGGAGGAGCCGTCATGAAGACTGCCACACAATTGTACAGGCAGTGTGTGCACATTTGAACAGCTGCCTGCTTGAATGTGCGAGCTGACTCTAAGCGTGAGTGTTGCTTCAGCACTAGGAGAGCCTACCATCCCAGGATGTTAAAACCACATCAGTGGCCGGCTTTAGCACCTCCCCTAGTGTGCTCCAGCCCCAAGGACACCAGTGCACATCAAGGGGCTGGGAGACATTGGGAGGGGGACAGAAGGGTAAAGGGGACAATATGACTTTGGTGCACTGTGTGTTTAAGAAATAGAGTGGCTGCCCGCCGCACAAAGATTGTCCGCATAGAAGGGGGAGTAGAAATCGGAGCTCCCAACTGGGAGCACAAAGCCCCAGGCATCTCCACATCACCACCGGAATAAAGGACACAGGTGTGCCTACCAAACTATGGGACCAGTCAAAATAACAAAGCAAGGCAGCAGCACATAAAATAAACTTTAACATACAGCACTGTTTACTATGAGGACAGCCACCATTTTGTTGATCCCTGACCTCACTGGTAGCCAATCAGAGGTCAGGGATTTCGGCAGCTGAGCCTCACTGAGGATTGTGGGCAATAGTGCAGTAGGACACTCCCAAATGGACTGACAGGCCATGAAAAGCCAATCAGAGGGTAGGACAGGGCAAAAAGCTGATGGACAGCCCTGCCTGGTAAATTGGACACAGAATGGAGGGAAAGTGGTTGCTGGGCTATCGAGGAACTGGGGCAGACAGAAGAGGTCTGAGAGGTGTTCAGTCCATCTGCTGTGAGAGAAAGCAAAAGGCCTGGCCAGGCCAAATTTCCTGTGAGCCCTCTCCAGGGTACAATCAGCAAAAATCTCTTGTGAACTTTCCCCAAGGTTCATCTTATCCAGAGACTGTTTCTGACTAGCCTTTGTGTGGAAGAAGCTACTGAGATTGTGAGCCAGTGGGCCACGTCTGCATACCAAAGCTGCTGAGCTGCATGAAGTGGAGACAGAAACCTGCATCCTGTTTAGACCGCCTCAGAACCAGGTGAGGGGCATGCTAGTCTTTACCCAGTGGAGTGGACTAGGGAACAGAGAGTCACAGGTGAGCACAGGTGTGCTCTCAGTCCACTGGAGAGTCAGACAGTAGGGTCGCTCCTGGGGTCTGGGCTCCTTGGGAACCGGGGGAAGCCACTGTGTAGTGCTCCTGGATCCTGAGAGTTGAGCCAGAAGGGCTGTATCCAGAGAGGCATGAGCAAGAAGGGCTGTGCTGGAACCCCATTTGAGAGAATCTGAAGCTCCTGATTACTGTTTACATGCTGCTGTATGCTGTTCCAGCCTTGCCTGAACTGCTGCACCAGTGGGTCACGAGTATGGACATTGCTGGCTGGGTCCTTTGTGCTTCTCTATTTTTGGATTACAAGATTTGGGTTTTCAAACCTTCACGTTGGGAATTTTACGTTCATTGCATTGTGCTAGTACACTATGGCCTGTTGCGGGGCTAAATTGTGAACTTGCTAACTTTCATCAAGTGCACCACCGACAGAACCTGAGCAACGTAGCTACCAGGCATGCACGCAGCAGGACTCTAGTGAAATCCTTGGGTACCCAGAGTAATTGTCCATCGTGTCACATGTAAAGCTGCAGTTTATTTCTGGTACCAATTAAAGAAGTTTACTACACCCTGCGGAAGATAATTCCTCTTGTGTGCCCCTTGTTTGGGCGGGTGCTTCCTGATACAGTGTAGGATCTGAGAGAGTATAGTGCCCCGTAGTACAGTGGCTTTTAGGGTGCCTGTCATTAGGGTGGGAGTGCTCAAAGTGAATTGCAATTGCATAATATTCATTTTTTCCATAACTGGCAAGTCTGTGATAAAAGCACTGTTAACTTTTTGATTTTCACGTGCGTGTGTGTGTGTGTGTGTACTCAGTTTGTACCATCTGATTGAAGAGCTTATTGCTGAGGGATGCTGACTGTTTTTGTGGTTCCCAGGGGGTGGTCCAGTCCAGTATGAAGAGGTGGGTAGGTACTGCATCCCAAAGGGTGGTACTGCATACAATATCTGGCCCACTTACCGTCAAGGGTGGAAGCACCATGCTACTTATTATTTGTTCTGGGATGCCCCCCCCCCACCTCAGGAGAAAGAATAAACCCAAACCTCTCAACCAGATGTGCCCTGTACAGTCACCAGGCAGTGGTGTGAACCCAGTCACTGCACCATGGGGGTCACACTTGAAACGGTGGCACTGCCAACAGTGCAGCAACCCCCTAGTGCAGTACTGTAGTGTGCATGCTGGGCATTAACCCAAGTGCCTGTTGCAGGACTTGAAACTATGATCACCCAGTCTTCCTGACCCAGATACAAGAGTACTATAAACTGAGCTACTGACATGGATAAGAGCCAGGCATTTTCTGAAATATTATGTATATTTTATATTTTATGCTGCTTGGGTATCTGTAAAGCGCCTAGAGTTGCAATGAGATAGAGAGCTCTATCAAACTAATACACTAACTAATCAGTTAAACTAACTCTGTAATGCAGGGCCACTGAGTTTTTATTTAGTCAAGGGAATGACTAGTGCCCTATCCTGACATTTACAAAAAACTTCAAATCAGAGTAAATACGAATAGACTGTTAGATGATAACATTACTAGGCCAATGGCATTGGGGCAAACATTCTCCTCTCCTCTCCGACCATCTCTGCTTTAGGAGTTCCTTATCACTGGTGCAGCACTACAACCAATGACAGCAGGAGAGCAGCAGCTGCAGAACATGGCTTTCAGCCCACACCCATCAAAATGCAGCTGCATCACCATGGGCTCAGCAGGGTATCTGTCAATAATCAACAATGCAGGTCCTTAGTGTGCTCAATTAAATACGTAAGCAATAAGACATAACGGAGTGTGCGTTAGACAGTTTAACGCATGGCTAGGTGGCGTAGTGAGGCACGAGGCCGCAGGCTGCAATCCCTCACCCGTGCATTAGAAACGTCTAATGCATATCCCTGAAGTGGCTTATTGCATTTATAAAATGGTTCTGTGTATTTTACATGGGGTTTCTAGTTTTAGCTGTGTATTAGACACTTCTAATGCACGGCTAACAACCAGTCAGATTGCTTGAAATCCTTTGTCCATTTTATAAAGGTCCTTAGTATGCTCAATTAAGTCTGTGTGCCCCTGAAATAGTAAGGTTCCACAAACAGCAACACAGAGCCAGTGCCCATTGCAAGACTAGAAGTAACCACAGAGCCTTTATTACCTCAACAGAATAGCAGGGTTATAAGCTAGGAAAGTACAGAGACAGAATACCCCAGTGCTTTGACTTCAGCTAAGTCCTCGTCAGGGGAATCCCTGATGATAACTTAGTGAACGTCAAAGAGCTGCCTTATTCTCTCTCTGTACTTTCCTTGCTTTTAACCCTGCTATTCTGTTGAGGTAATGAACACTCTGCAGTTATGTTCAGTCCTCCAGTGGACTCCAGCTTTGTGTTGCTGTATGTCAATCATCACTTACCACCATTCAGTCTCATCTTGTCTTGTGAAAGGACGAGCTGTCTAGTCAGTGACTCGTCTCAGCCATTGTCATCATCATTGACACATATTGCATACAAAATTTGGCTGTATGGCCAATATCCTCTGGGATAACCCTGGCCCCAGTGCATTTGCTCTGGGGCTCTTTTGTTGTTCTCATCATTGACACATGCATATTTTGCTTTATTGTGTTGACTGTCTTGTAAAGCATTCTAGGATGCAATGAATGAAAGCCATACAAGGATGCAAAGAAAGAAGACCTCTAGTCCATTGTGTTTTTATCCCTCACCACCTCGGTGGGTAGCAGCACTGATTCCTTTTCCTCTACTCAAGTATAATTTGAATGACAATTGCACATATATGTAACCCCCCCCCAAAAAAAAACTGACCTACTGATTAGCTGTTTTTATGTTTAATTTTGTTTTATTACCAAAGTCCTGTGTAGTACGGTACTACATAATTCAGAGCTCCATAGCTTAGAACAGATCAAACTTCACATCACCATCTCAAAGCTGTAAAGCACAGATCTTCCAACAATTAGTCTTTCCCATAGATTCCTGCTAATGAGTCTGAGCCAGAGGTGCTAGGACCCTGTGGGAGCCATACATTTTCTGGAGAGCTGGTGATGGAAGCAGGCTCCATGCGTGTATCACCACATGCAACTGCTGGTATATAGCAGCATCATCTCTTAACCTCCTCAGTTCCCTTTTCCTGCTAAGTGTGCAGCTGTAACGTTGATGCTCTCCTCTCAGGGCCAGAACTTCACCGTCTGTATGACAACATTCATTCTTCAGTTTTAGATTAAATACATTAGAGTTTTTTTTTTTGGTGTCAGTTTAGTTAGTTTAAAACATAAAAACTTTTCAGTTTCCTCTCAGCCCTACTTCATGCCAATGGTCAATGACCATGGAAGAAGGTAGGGGACCTGAAAAGGCAAGTTTGTCTGGCAACAGGACTGTGTCTGGCCACCAACTCTCTGTGTGTGGCTGCTCTGGCAGTGGGCAGTTCAGTGCTTGGGAGGATGGACAGTCCTCTCAGAGTTGCAAAAAGAAACGGTCCAGACCCCACACATACTCAGCATTGTGGTCTTTGCACCACCTGCCCTCGACCTCTTGCCATGAAAAGCATAAGGGGAAGAAAAGGCACTGGTTGAGGTCATCCTACAGTCGTTCTGCTGTGAGATGCTCAACTCCTGTGGACCTGGGCACCCCACCATCATCTCTGACAACACCAGAGGTGCCTGGGCCTGCAGGGTTAAAGTGTCTGTCCCTCTCTGTCCAATAGAGGGGACTTTAGTGGACAGTTTGGCCACTGAGTAGCTTTTATGGAGCAGTGGGTGCCTATATCAGTACAGCAGTGCCATTGTTGGTACTGGCTCCTTTCAAGGTTGGTTGAACCAGTGCTATCTTTAGTGCTGCTGTACTTAGGCATGTGTCTGAAGTTGACTCCATCCTCCGAACTGGGGCCGTTGTTGATACTACCGATGCCTGCTCCACCTGTGGTGTTGCTTCTTTTTTTAAACTCAGTTTTATTGTTGGTTGGCAGTATTAATACAGAAATCAGTTTCTTCAAGTTTGTATGAAGAGGTCCAAAGGAGAGCAACCAAGATGATCAAGGGTCAACAGAATAGGTCTTACGAAGAGAGGCTGGGAGCCCTAAGGATGTACTACTTGGAAGAGAGGAGGGAGAGGGGTGATATGATAGAGACTTTCAAATACTTAAAGGTGATAAACAGAGTGGAAAGAGCAGGTCTCTTTAAAATGAGTGACATCAGAACCACAAGGGGGCATAGCTTAAAGTTGATGGGGGGCTAGGAGGGATGTTTCGAAGCATTTCTTTACGGGGAGCGTGGTGACCACATGGAATGCGCTGCCATAAGCGGTGTCTCAGTAAAGATGGCAGGGGTCATAAAGAGGCCCTCAGACAAACACATAGAGAACCCATGGGACCAAGGAGGGGTAGGAGGAAGGGAGTGACAGGTGGTGGAGGAGGGTTATTGGTATAAGACATGAACCCTGCATTATTTACCAAGCAGACACGATAGACCAGTAGGCCTTCTTCTGCTGGCTTTTTTGTATGTTTGCACACAAAAAGAAAACATTGGGTTACAGCAGCAAACAATTCAAAAATATCTTCTGCAAATCTAAAGACATTTGATCAATATTTGCAAAGGTTCATTACTGGAATTTGGTGGATTGAGGATTTGCTACTCTCCCATCTGTACCTTCGCCTTCACCAACAATGACACATTCAAACCAGTTTAACAAGCCAACTTTGTTTAATGAAATAAGTTGTGTAGAACCAAAACATAACTTAGCAGTGTAAATTGTCTATATACAGTAGGTAATATTGTTAGAAATAACATTCGTCATTCCATAAGAACAGAACTAGGGTAATTACCTAACTTGGGACGTAGCCATAGTATGGGGTGCACAGCATCCCCTCACCCTTTAACCTTCTCCACTCCCCCCTACTTCCACTTGTGAGTGCCTTGCTGTCCACGTAGCCCAGACATTGAGGTGTTTTCCAGACTCAATCTAAGTTTGGCTGTAGGTTCCTCCATCTGCATTATGTTTTCCACCCTTCTGACCCATGAATCAAAGGATGGTGGGGTTACCCGGAGCCACTTCACTGTGGTTTCCTTCTGGGCTGCCAAGCACAATATTCTAAGAAGCCCTTGTTGTTTGGAATTACCCAGCCCTGGGACCTCTAGGCTCAGAAACAGATATTTAAAGTCCCATATAACGGGGGTTTCTCAAATTTTTTATAATTCTTCACATACTGTAGACCAAAAGTCCATAAGCACTGGACATACCCAGAATATATGGTAGTGTGACCCGTACTGACTACAGCCCCGCCAACAGAGAAGGGAATTTCCAATCACGAAGTGCCTGGTAATCGTTGAGGGGTGGAAAAACCTGGACATGCACTTCCACTTAAATTCTCTCCAGCCTGGTCACCTGCCAGCCCCTCTCCCATGCCCTAGTTCAGACTCCCTTTGGAACAGAAATGCCTGCATCTACCTCCCACTTAACCCTCGGGTCATCCAGTACTTGTTTTCAGCACCCTGGAGGGCTTTATAGGCATCTGATATTAAGCCCTTTTTGCCCCTGAGCATTGCTACCCAGTAGAGGAAGTTCTCCAGGAGCGTTAGCTCTCTCTCCACTTTGAGGACCAGGTTATTCACCTACATATAATGTGTGATCTGTAGGCAGTGGTGAAAATTAGCATGGGGAGGCCATACTTAGTTTGTAAATCACTAAATGATAGGCTCATATTATTTTGAACCAAAGAGTGGTATCTGGCCAAGGAGAGTCTGTTCCACTTGGAGAAGATTGGATCTGCCCTAGAGAGATGAAATTCTGGATCTCCAATTATAGTGGTCAGGGGGCCCACCTCATTTGCATCTGTGTGAGTTTGCAGGCCTTGACCAGCATTTTTAAGGTGTGCTTGATCCATGGATTCTTGAGCTCTTTCCAAACCTCAGGTGTGAGGGGGGCGTGTGGGAGGGCAAACAGAGAGAAGTATGTAAATTGCTGTGCCTTGATTTCTTTCAATCTCGACTGTAAACACTGTTTAGTCCAAGTCAAAACTGGGGCTATCTGTGCCTCATATCTGGCATCGCCAAGCCTCCCCTCACTCTATGGAAGGAAAGCACCCTTCTCATAAGTCTGTGTCTACCCTTCCCCCAGACAAAACCCATGATTACTTTGTTTATTTGTTTCCAGAAAGATTCAGGAATATTGATAGGTAAGGCCTGGAAAACAACCAAAACCATGGCAATGTTCATTTTAAAAGTGGCAATTCTGCCCCCCAAGGAGAGAGGAAGGACCTCCCACGTGGCCAGGTCACCCTTACATCTGCCCAAAGTTTGTGATAATTAAGTTTAAAAAGTGAAGAGATAGGGGGGTTATTCTAACTCCTAGGTATCGTACAATGTTATTTTTGGCCCATTTAAATGGGAAATTTGTTAGAAGTTCTCTAGGAAGAGTGCTCCCCAGTTTAATCGCTTCTGATTTCTCAATATTTTCCTTACAGCCTGAAATGCATCTGTAACTGTCCAATTCCTGTAGAAACATAGGTACTGATGTTTGGGGTGAAGTGAGGAAGAAGAGGGAGTCATCAGTGTAAAGGGATACTTTGTGGGCTCTACCTCCTGCCAAAATACCCCTTATGTTGTCATTATTCCTTACGACTGTTGCTAGGGGTTCAATGCAAAGGGCGAAAAGTAATAGGGAGAGGGGGCAGCCCTGTTTTGTTCCACGATGTAAACGAAACTGTGGAGTCATAATGCCATTAACCTTAATTGTGACCTGGGGTGAAGCGTAAAGCACATCTGTACTGTCCCAAAACTTCGGCCCCAACCCCATCTCCTCCAGCGTCTTGCACAGAAACCTGCAGTCCACCCGGTCGAATGCCTTTTCTGCATCCATAAAAAATAGCTAGCATTGGCTGTGTAATCCCATGCTGCCAAGACATTAAGTTAAGAAGGCATCTCAAAGTCTATGTTGTGAATTAATCTTCCACTAATAAACTCTGTCAGTTCTGAATGAACCAGTGTCTCCATGCAGCCCTGTAGCTTCCCAGCTAATCTGGAGGTAAAGATCTTTTGATCCACATTTAGTAAAGAGACAGGTCGATATGAGCTACACAGGGTGGGGTCCTTGTCTGTCTTGGGGATGATGGAGATTTGGGCATATTGCCAAGTAGGGGGTGCCTCCTCTCCTGACTAAACTGCCCTGAACACCCTTCCCAGGTGCGGCGTGAAGTCCTCCCCAAACATCTTGAAGAATTCTGCTGTCTTACTGTCTGGGCCAGGTGATTTCCCCCCCCTTTAAGCCCTACCAGGGCTGTAGCCATCTCCTCTTGTGTGATCAGAGCATCTAGAGCACCTGCCTGCGTCTGGGTCAGCTTGTTTGTTTTCACCCTGAGGAAAAAAGCCTCTAGCTTCTCGAGGTAGTTGTTAAATGGATCTTAAGAAAAACGTTTTTTGTAAAAATCAAGGAAGTGTGAGATATTGGTTGGATTAGACTCATAGTATCTAGACATATTATGCTTTTGGATTCTTAGTACCAGCCTACTTGCCACCTCTTTACGAAGTTGCCAAGCAAGTAGTCTCCCTGCTTGATTCCCTAATAATATTTCTGCCTAGAATATCTCCAGGACCCCTCAATCTTATCATCCAGTAACTTTATGCAATAAGGCACAACAGGGTGTTGGTTATTGGAAGTTTACCCATGCCTTATGTGGTGTGTCATGAGGCGCAGCCAAGTGACTTAACCACACAAGAAGTGGGTAAATCCCTAATAACGCACACCCTGGAGTGCCTTATTGCGATTATACAATGGAATCATGTGTAAAATGTGTTTAATTATGTTGTTTTATAAATGCATTTCCTCAGCCATGGGTAATGCAGGATTTACCCATGGTCATGTGACATGTTTTGACCAATGAGGTTACAGGATTTTCACACACCATTGTATAATATTTAATTTAGCCCTGTATTCCTCCAGTCTGTTCCTCACCTCACCATTGAGAATAATTTTGTGCTCAGCATCTAGGTCAAATAATCAAGCATCTAGGTCTGACTGTTCTTTCAGTCTGGCCTTTTTCAGACCTGCAACATAATTTATTGTCTTACCCATCACTGCCGCTTTAAACCGTCCCACCATATTGCTGCTGAGGAAGCCTGAGGAGGGTTCATAGCTATGTATTCCCTAAGGCATTCCTTAATCAGCTGTTTATATTCTTCGCTATTTAACAGAGAGACATTGAGTCTTCATGTAGAGTTCTTGAGGGTGGGGGAGAGTGAAAGCTCCATTCTGACCATAGCATGATCGGATGTCATTCTGGGGAGTATTTGAACCGTATCTAGGGCATGGAACCACTCTACAGATATAAACAGTAGCTACAGTCTGCAGTAAGCCAGGTGTGGTGCAGACCAACAGGTATAATCTCTCACCCTCGGACAGGTGAATTGCCATGACTCCACCAGACCTAACTCCTTGGACAGACCAATTAGGCACTTCACAGCTGGACTCCTCAGCACTGGATGGACTCCAGATCTGTCTAAACCAGGGTTCAATACTATATTAGTCACCTCTAATGATAAAAAACTCACCTGGAGGTGCTGCAAACTTCAGCAGAACCTGTTTAAGGAGTTTAGCATTTTCTGACTCTGATTGGGGCCGTATATGTTCAAAAGGGAACAAGGGATTGATTGAAAGGTCCCCTTTAGAAGCAGGTATCTATCTAGGGGGTCTGAGTGGGTCTCTACTACCTCTAGTGGGCAGTTCTAATGCATAAGGGTCACCACTCCCCTCTTGTGTGGGTAATCCTGGTAAGTGGCGTAGAATATCTGGCCTACCCAGGATCTTTTCAATTTTGTACACTCAGTACACTAGGTGGGTCTCTTGAAGAAACACTACTTCAATATATTTTTTTTTATTACATTTTATCCTCTTTCCTGTCTCTCCAGCCCCCACACCTTCAGGAGCCCCAGTAGAGTCTGCCCCATTTCTGCCATCTGCCTTGGCCATCCCAGAATCCCCCATGGAGCCGCAGTTCTACCCCTGGGCGGGGACGAGGTGGGGCTGCTACACTCCAAACACTTCTTGTCTCGTTGGGCTCCAGGACCAGCCAGGCAGGTGGGAGCCATGAGGGATCTACCCCGGAGCTCCGTCTACCTGGAGCCTGGTGAGTGTTTTTTCTCCTGTTTCTGATAGGCGTGACGTGCGCCCGGCGTCATGGCGTGAACGCTGACATCTGTCACACCTACTCCTCCTTGCTTCTGACTCAGTGCTTACTGTACCCCAGGCCTCCACCCGGGATCAAACAGGCACCGATCCACTGTACCCCCCTACCTCCCAGAGAAGATGAGCAGTCCTTAGAATGCTCAGTCTTCTCCCCCCGACCGGTCTTCCAACTCCCCGGGCTCGTTCCCGTTCCCAAACCTGGGTCGACGGCATCACAAGCAGTAGTACTACCACTGTGCCGGCGGGAATACTTTGCTTTTTAAGTTCATTAAGTACCCTAGTACGTTTGACGGGGTTATTAAGACCCCTCACATTGTAGGTAATGATTTTACCTGCAGACATCCTTACATTTCCAGTAAGTCAATATAACAACTGTCAATCAACAGTGCACATTTAACAAGTAAACCATTAACATGTGAACATAAACAACCATAAGTGTAAACAGTAAAATGACCCCAGTGGTAATATGTACACCCAGACCCCCCCCCACCGAGTGAATCCATCTGGAAGTCTGGGAGAAAAACTCTTTTCCAGGGGCCCTGTGCAAACCGTGCACTTTTGAATTACCCTCCAAGACTGTCCTCCTAAATGTAGCTCAGAGTTATACACCTCTCTACTAACAAAGACTGTTTATTAGATTTTTTTTTAAATTTCTTTTTATTAGATGGATATGACCACTTTTCTGTTACAGTCAAATACATAGGCTTTCAATAAGAAGTTTTGTTTTTACAAATCTGTTATAAACAATTAATACATTATTCATCTAAGTCAATGTTCCTGAATAAAAACAACAATTTTATAATCTGACTGTGTCTTGTTATTACATCTATTCAAATCTTTTCACCCCCTACTTTATCTTGGCCTATATGGTTTTTCGTTCCAACTGTTTATAGTTACCTTCATGATGGTTGCCCCCTGTGCTTTACTTCTAGGGTTCCTTCTCACTCAGACACTCCATACTTTAATCTCAAGGTAAAAATTCAGGAACATGCCCTGAAATATACATCACCCATGGCCTCCAGCATATCTCATGTATAGTTTTTTTGTTGTGTAATGAAGCAGTAAGGGACTCCAAGTGATAGATGTCAGAAACCACCCCTCTCCAGTCTTGTATGGTAGGGACGATTGCTGACATCCAACGTCTTGTTATTGCCTTTTTGGCCGCCAAAATATAAATTGGTAACAATGTTCTGTGCCAAGAGGGGCAGTGGGGGAGATCGTCAGCAAGACCACCTCAGCCGTTAACTCTATCTGTTCCCCCAGGCACTCGGTTATTTCTTCTTGTATTTTACACCAAAAGGGAGTCAGTTGTGGACACGTCCAAAAGATATGACCGAGGTCAACACAAGAGCACGTGCAATTTCTCCAACACTTCCCAAATGAAGGGGGAAGGTATTTTGTAAGAATGGCTGGGGCACGGAAGAAACAAGTTCAACACTTCCAGGCGAATTCTTGCCATATGGTAGAATGAGTTACCCTGTAGGCCAGCGGGGAAGCCTGTAACCAGTCCTGGTCTGAGGATTCTATTTCAAGATCCCTATACCAGCTCTTTAAAATAGAAAAGAGGTGAATCTCCCATCCCTTCTCTAAGAATATGATACAGCTGTTCCACCTGGTGGCCCCCAATGTGACCTGTCAAGGTGTCTTCCAAATATTTCCAGAACTTGGGGATAGGATCTGGTAATTTAGGCATCTAATCTCTGTGCCTCAAAAGCTAATTTTTAACCTGTGTATATCTGTATATATCATTTTCTAATAAACCATGTTACTTTAAGTGTTTCAAATGGAATTATTCCTTCCCGGGAAAGGAACTGTCTAAAGTATTGGAGTCCCACCCTTCTCCACCTTGCAAATGTATGATCCATTGTAGCAGGGAAAAACTTCTCATCCTCTGAGATTAGTGTATGGAAAAAGAAAAGGTCACCAAATCCTTGATGTTTTTTTAATTAGTATCATTGTTTTAAAATCTGAGCGGAAAAGGGTGCAAAATCACATAGGTGAGGGGTCCTATCCAACGATGACATAGTTATTTTTGTTATATCGTATAAATCGTTTAAGGAAAATTCTAAATCCTTCCAAGGGGACTCATAGGTCGGAGCCAACCATAAGGTAACTATTTTAAAAAAAGCAGCCAGGGCATAAAATTTCAAATTTGGGAGGTTAGCTCCCCCCTGGGAGAGCAGGAGTTGTAACAATGACAGCCTGATTCGGGGTCTTTGGTTCTGCCATATAAAATTTGAAATAATTTTATCCCATGATTTAAAGTAGAAAGGGGAGGGAAAAGTAGGGATATTCTGAAATAGGTATAATAATTTTGGCAATGTAATCATTCGGATAGACTCAATTCTCTGAAAGAAGCTCAAAGGGAGCCTAGACCAGTGAGATAGGTCTGACTGTATTTGGATCGAAAGAGGTTCGTAATTCAATAATTCCAGATTGTCCAAGTTTCTTGGAATAATAATGCCCAAATATTAAAATTTTGTTTGGTGCCATTTTATAGGGCATTTATCTTTAAGGGCTTGGGTTGGGGTAAAATATAATGGGAGGAGGTCTGTTTCAGCTATGTTTAGTTGAAAGCCCGATATCTCTGTAAAGATCTCCAAGGTTTCCCATAGGGCCGGAAGGGAACTCTCCGGAGAAAGGGCTGTCACCAGGATATCATCGGTGAGAAGGGCCACCTTATATTCCCATTGGCCTATCGGGAATCCCTCTATCTGTATGTTTCTCCGAATGGCCTCTGCCAGAGGTTCGATAAATAAAGCAAATAATAATGGGGATAATGGGCATCCCTGTCTCGTGCCTTTCTGTATGGGTATGGCCTGGGACAAGGATCCATTTATTCGGATATACGCTTTAGTGGACATACAGATGTTTCTCAAGATGGTAAGAAAGGAGTTTGGGAAGGAGAATTTAGAGAGTGTTTCCCATAGGAATTCGCATCCCACCTTATTGAATGCTTTGTCAGCTTCTAAACTTACTATCATGGAGGGGATTTTCCTAGCATGAATATGTTCTATAAGTATTATGGTATGGCGCAAATTATCCAAAGTACTTCTCTGCTTAATGAAGCCAGATTAATCATGATGTATTAACTGGAGGAGTATTGGCTCTAATCTTTTGGCCCATATAGCCATGAATATTTTATAATCCACATTCAGAATCGAAATTGGGCAATATGAGGATGGTTGTGTGGGATCTTTGTCAGGTTTTAGTATAGGGGAAAGTACAGCATAGTTCCATGAGGGAGGGGGAGTTTCTCCTTCCGTCACTGCCCTGCATGCCGGCAGGAAGCTGGGGAGCAACTAAGGGATGAAAGTTTTGTACCATTCTGGGCCAAAGCCATCTGGACAAAGGCATTTCTGGGATTTAATTTGTTTAACCTGTTGTAGAATTTCGTCAGGTCTGATGGGGCGTGTCAAATATTCAATTTGGGATTCTGACAATCTGGGTAGGGAGAGTGCACTCAAAAAATCTAATATCCGGGATGTTTGTTCTTGGGATTGTGGAGAAGCTGCATATAAAGCCTCCTAAAATAGCATAAAGACTTGCTTAATTTGTTCCTCCTTATAAGTGGGGTCGCCCATTATAGTAGATTTTATTTTTAAAATTGTTGATGCCCTTTTATTGACTCTCAGCTTTCTTGCCAATAGTCTAGCCCCCTGAGCCCCCCACCCATAGTTATATTGTTGTGGGTAATCTAAGTTCTGAAGGGTGCTATAATCCAATATTTTTTTGTATTTCTTGTTTTAAGCCCTGATTCTCCTCAGGAGAGCTGTATCTGCTTCTCTACACAGAAGTTGGTATGAAGCCAATTGGTCTTCTAAAAATTTAAGCTTTGCTTGTTGTTTTCTTTTTTTCCGAGATGCATACTCCAAAATTTCTCCTTTCAGGACCGCATTCAATGCAACCCACTGAATTGGGTGGGAGACTTCCGGAGTTAAATTATCTTGAATTACCTGGGGGATACGCTCCCTTATGGAGTCCAGGAATTCTGGATCTTTGAGAAGGGACATATTGAGTCTCCAGAACCTAAATTTTTTTTGTTTACCCAAATCTATTTTGAGAATCAATGGGTTATGAGCTGATAATATCCAGGGTTCAATCAGAATATCCTGAACTAATGTAAGATGCTCCCCTGTTACAAAAAAGCAATCCAGCTGGGATTATGTTCTATAGCGTCCAGAAAAAAACATGAAACCAGGGGTTGAGGGGAATAATCTGCACCATACATCCTCTATTCCTAAGAAAGTCATATTTCCCTTTAAGTATTTACCAGTTTTGGATAACCTATTAGGTTTTGAGTTAGAAGTGTCTATATGTGGATTAAAGGAAATATTGAAGTCCCCTTGATAATCAAGATGCTTTAAGCCTCTCCACCACTTTATGCAAAAAGGTCCGTATCACTGGGAGAGATGTTTGTGGAGGGAGATAAGTATTTACCAGGGTTATCGTTTGAGAGTAAAGTTTTTCTGTTATAATGACATATCTTCCCTGTGGATCCTGATAAGATTCCAGTATTTCCAGTGGGGTGGTGGAGGGGAACCCCTCGGATGTGAGGATGCTGTTACCTTATATCTTCCACCCCAGTGTAATTTTGAATGTTCTAGTGAGGAAAGGTGGGACTCCTGTAAAAAATATATGTTTGCTTTCTGTTTTCCCAAATTGTTCATTATCTTGTGTCGTTTAACAAGAGAGTGCAAACCATTCACATTTTGGAGTACATTTTTACCAGAACATTAACCATTGGCCTTTTGGGAGATAATTATCTTGGTCAGGCTGGTAGTCTGTCCCATCTGGATAAAGCCCAAATTTGTAACCTCTATACTTTTTTTGAATGTCTCTCCCCAGCTCTGGTGGTCCTTTAAGACCAAGGTCAGCATTTCCAGAACGGGGTGGTACCTCCTGTTGAGCACCCTTCGGACCACAGACCCACCAGCTAGTACTGGGGTGATAGATTTCCACTTGGGTATAGTGTCATCATCCTTTTCAACAATTATTTGAACCAATAAACCTAACTAACAAAATAACTGCCATAACTTTTGAACAGAAACCTGGCTCCTGTTGGAGCAACTTTTATACAAAAGGTCTTCCATTTGTTGGGGAGAGAAAGTCATCTTTCTCCCTAAACTCCAGGCCCAGAAACTCTAAGCCCTAGGAAGGAGGGGCAACGACCCACCAATTGTTGAGTTTAGACCCACCTGAGAGGGAATCCCTCTCTAGAAGCAGTCACTACTATCAGCAGAAACTGCTCTTATATTGGTTATAACATATGATTTTATATATTTAGAAGTAATGTTACACAAAGTTTTCCTAGGGGGAAAGAACCTCCGCCCCAACCAGTTGATATTATATTTATTTGGTTTACTATGGACCCCCAAGGGAGTACCCCTTATACTCCGGGGGGTAATTTTATCCTTCCACCCTTCCAATATGTGCCAGTTCTTCCTTCCTGTGACCTCCATCATCCGCCTCCAGTTTCACTTTATCTTTTTATTGAAATTCGAGTATATAAGAAAGCACACATCTAATACAATAGAAGACAATCCTCCATGTAAGGTATGAAATATCACTTAACAAAACACAGTATTTAGGGTAGACATATTGGAGAAGCCTTATATACATGTATTGATAATAAAACACAAACCTAGACAGGATGTAAGTGGAGAGCAGAAGGGTTACAATCAATAGAATTGTGAGGATCGAAATAGCAACCATGTATGAAATACATGCTAAGGCAGACTATGGCAAGGCATTCAGTAAATTGCAAAAGTGATAAATGTGGTAATATGAACAATGTTCAGTAATGGAGAGGTGAAGATAAGAGAAAAGTGTGCAAGAAAGAAATAAGAGAGAAAAAGGCAAGGAAGAATGGAAGGAGAGAGGGAGAAAACAGGGAAGAAGGGAAAAAAGAGGAGAAATCTGTGCACAAATGTTTCGAGAAAACCTAATCTGCCGGCCCGGTGGCACTGAGGGTTGAGGGGCTGGGCCGCCACCTCCGCATGCGCGACAACCCGAGTTGAGAGCAGACTCGGGTGGCGAAGGTCGGCGAGGAGAGGAGGATCGGCGTCCCAACGGATGCTCTCCTCCCTCAGGGGTGAGTTACCAAGGCGCTTTGCACTCTGCATTTCTTCCATAACCGGTGGAAGCACCGGCAGAGGAAAAAGGTGGGCCGGCTTAGCTCGTCAGAGCCGAGGAGGAGACGTCGCCGGTGCATGAGGTCTGCGTCGCAAACGCGCTACCACTCGAGACGTCGTCCCTAGCACAAGCGTCCTGGGGGAGTGGGGACATCGGGGAAAACCGAAAACACCCTCCAGCAACCCCTAGATGAAGTCCGCCTAAGTCCTACGGACCACCTACAGGACAGACCCCAATGTCAGGAGAGGAGGATGGGCACTCTAGGGGCAGATCCCTAAGGTAGGTACCGGGGACATGAGTGGACGGAAGGAGGGGGCACCGGAGGCAGTAAAGGAGGGATAAAAGATGAAAATAAAAAAAAAAAGAAAACCTAATCTGAGAGCAAAATAAGAAGGAGGGCTAAATATCCTAAGAATTAATGTCTAGAAGAACTAGGTTCAATGTACTTGAAGTAATCCTGCCAACATCTGTCATATACAGTGAGTCGGTTATGAGTAACATGAGATAATCGGTCTAGGGAGGCATACTGAGAGAGGCTTTGAAGAACATCTGAGAGAAGGCACCAGAGTTGATTTTCATTTCATAAGAATCAGACGTTTGCGAGAGAAAGTATGTTTAGCCATCTAAAATGTGCCGTGAGAGGAGAGAACTATTGAGGGATAAGGATGCCTAGAAGGAATAGCTTGGGGTCAAAAGGTAGTTTTTGTCCTGTTACTCTGGAGGCAAGTAAACAGGCTTTATGCCAGAGCTTATTAATGGGAGTCCAGGACCACAAGATATGAAGTAGATCCCCGTTGGCCAAATTGCAGCGCCTTCAATTATTATTATTTAATAGGCCCATTCATTGAAGCACAGAGGGGGTTCTATACCAAAGATGTAGGATTTTAGTTTGTATTAAAGAACTACGGGCATCTTTAAAGGTATTATGTGCAATATGCCAACAATTACTCCATTATGCATCTGAAATATTGTAGTTAAGAAGAGTACTCCATTTATTTTTGGCCTGTATAGACTGATCAGGTAGATTATCAATAATGTCTTTGTAAATGGAGCTATTTAATTTTACTGATAAATTAGTCCAGTGCAAGATGTATGGGTTTAGAAAAGTATGCCTATACACTAAACTAGAGAGAGAGTTATAAGCTGCCCGAATTTGTAAAAACTTCCAGAAGTCCTGTTTAGGAAGTTTCCATGTGTCCTGCAAGTCTGAGAATGATCTAAGAGTGAGTGAATTCTGGTCCAAGATATCTCCGACAAAGAAAATGCCTTTGTTCCTTCATGCACGACAGAAAATTGGGTGATATTCTAGAATGAGCAGTGGATTGCCCCATCTGCCTCCAGTTTCATCCCCATGAGGCAGCTGCCGATAGGGGAAACAGTAAATGGCATTGCAGAGTCCTTGGGTTTAAGTGGAGGAGGTCAATGACCATATATTCATACTGTACCTGTATTTGCCACTATTAGCTAAACTCTATAGAAAAACAATTCTCCCTCCCTGGCTCCATAGTCACCACCCCTTCCATAACCCAGTTTAGGAGATCTTAATATAACCACGAAGTTTGAGTAGTCATTCTTCACTCAGCTCTACAGTAGTTTTATTTCTTTTTACTGCAATCCCAATCTCTCCCACTAGTCTGGAGTACGTCAACACCATTTTCCCTCTAGCTATTCCTATAAGACTGAATTTGAACATTTATGACCCAACAGACCACACATATAATGTCCTTAGTCCATTATAGACTTTCTGGGCTCTCTCGTCCCCGTGTGTCATGCAGCAGAGGCCTGTACTGGATGTGTCTGGAAGTGGCCTTCACCACAGTCCCAGTCCTAATCAAGGCTGCTGGCCCTCGACCTACGACAAAAGGCATCTGTGGACCAACCGTCACTCAATATAGAAAGCGGGTTCGGTCTCCTTAAAGGTGTGGGGGAGAGCGAGAAGGGGGAGAAAAGCCCATCAACGAGGACATCCCGCGGAGTGGGGAGAGAAAGGCGCTCTGGAGGCTCCCAGCCAACTGCCACATTAGTGGCTTCAAAGGCTAATTTCTATTGCTATATTGGAAGGAGCCTATTCCGGAGCAATTACCCTCCCTCAACCCCACTCACACTCGGCAACTGGGAGGGGGGAGAGAAAGAGCTCTGGTCTCCCAGCCAGCCACCAAGCATAGGCCACTAAGGCCAATAGATATAGCTTTGTTTATAGGGCCTAATATAGAATAGCAGCCTCTCTCAAACCCACTCCCTAGCAGCAGGTTCCCAGGTCACCCCACGTGGGGGGGGGAGAAAGGAGCTCCGGAGGCTCTCAACCAACCGCCAGATAGAGACACCAGAAGTGGTTTATTTTACTATATATGGCGGAGCCAATTCCAGAGTAATGACCCTCCCTCGACCCCCTCATTCTAGGTAGCCAGCTCTCCCCACCCCACCGCTCTCCTTAATGTCCCCCCCGACATCTCACATATTACCTGGTTTTGAATTCCAAACTCTCTGTGCTTATAATGTCAGATTTCACAGGGAATGCACTGTGTCCAGATTCTTTTGGAAGCGTTGGTCTCCAATTGCTGTTCGAGGTTTCTCTTGGACATTATTTCTAAGAAGTGTAGCCAGGATCTCTTATTGTCAATTTTGGATCATCTTTAAGTGTGATCCCTCATTGCAGCAAATCCACTCTAGCTTCTACTGCTGTGGAGTATGTTATAGAGCCATTAGGGAATTGAGCTACCAGTTTTGCAGGGTAAGAGGTACGAAATTTGAGATTTTTGGCTCTGAGGGATGGGAATAAGAGAGAGTATTCCCTCCTTATGCCTTGGGTAGCTGGTGCATAGTCATTGTCGAAAATAATTTGTTGACCTTCCCACATCACCTTTTGCTTGTGACAGGCTTTGATTAGTAGCTGATCTTTTTGATTATAATTCATAAAGTGCATTACAAATGATCTTGGACGAGCTTCGGGCCTGGCTGGGCAACCGCTCAGTGCTCTATGATCCATTTCAATGTCTATTTGAAAATCAGGGCCTAAGTCCTGGGCCTGGAGCAACAAGTGATCTGAAAATGCTACTGGGTCATTCCCCTCCCCCCCCTCTGGAATACCATACACCCTAATGCTTTTCGTTGTCCCCAGTTCTCCAAATCCTCAAGTTTCCTCGATGTTTGTAACTGTTCCTCTGCCAGTTCGTGTACTGTTCTTTCCAGGATCTAAATTTTATTGGAATTCTCTGTAATTTGGGCATCCAGCAGCCCTTGTCTGGAGTCCGGTGAGATCTGAGCACATTTTTTTAAGGGTGTCCCTCATGTCGGCTCGAAATTCAGAGATTGCAGAAATAATTGCCTCCGAGTTAGACATCTCCAATGGCTGTTTTTGTTTGTCTCTATCTCTTTCCTTTTCCCTTCTCCCCCATTTGGTGTTGGAAAGTGGGGGATCCGGCAGGACTGTGCCTATGCTCCACAGACCACTCTCCTCTTCTTCTGGTACGTCTCGTAGTGGACGGAATCGATTCCGGTCTTGGCAAGCCATTCTGCGGAGGTTCAGTAAGAATTACTGCTCCGGTGTCTGGTTGCGTCCAATAATTCAACTCCCCTCGATGTCCACAGGTACTTTACAAGGTTTAACTTTTAAATTTGAACTATTTTACTGTTAAATAACCTGCATTTATTTGCGGTGGAGCGGGAGCTCACTTTCTCCGTTTCTTTATTTTATGTCACAACCGGGAGTCCGACTGTTTATTAGATTGATGCAGTGATTTCCAAATCCCTTCTCCACTGTATGGTGACTGGGATGCAGGTTCAGGTAGGCCCTGTGATGGGGGCTTCAGCTCCTGGAACAGCCGCTCGACTGCCATGGGGAAAAACCCGACGGAGCGTGTGTGTCCCTGAAAACTTGTTGAACCAGTCCGGGCATTTTAAGAACTTTTTTGTATGAGCAAATACAGTATATATCTTGCAGTCGGTGTCAACAATATATCTTTTGTTAAGGAACACATCTGTTTTGCACCCCAAATCTACATTCCACTCTTAGCTATTCTGTCATGTTCCATTGTGAGCTTTCTGCATGCAGCCGTCAGCTCCCGACACAAAAGTAACATCACCACCGGGAGTAGAGCTAATGTCTCCCACTTATCTGCCTGCGCTGAATCCTGCTGTTTTACTTTAGGCCGAATCTTTAATTTTAAACAGTGTGCAAGCAATAATACCCGACAGGGTGGGCGGTACTGGGCAATACCGGACTGCCCAGCGGCGTGAGGTATTATTGTGCTTAGAAAATGGGCACAGTGTCATTTTGTATAGGAGTACAAAAAAGTTAAGTAATTCTATAAAAAAATGACTACAGTTCAATTGTTTGTTCTTTCTTGGAAAAGTAGTCCCTCTAGTCCCTCTATTACTGGCAGTAGAGGGTGCTGTAATGTTTGCTAATGTGCTTCAGGCCCCCTCCCTACCTAATTAGTGTGCTTCCTTTTTCTTTTGAACCCCATTTATTTATTTATTCAAAGTTCTTTTAGTGAAAATGAGGGGTAATGATGATGAATGGACAGACAAAAGCTATTAGTGGAGCGCCCGATCGGCGACTGGTAAACTGTAAGTGAAACATTTTTGGGTGCTAGCAGTTGAGAACATCGAGGCATTTTAGGGTGCTGGAAGTTAAGCACATTGAGGCATTTTAGATAAGTTTTGATAGTTGTGATGTGCTTCTTGGAGGTAGGGCGTGTATGAAAGGAAGGCGAGACAAGCAGCATTTCTTAGTTCTGCTGCTGTGTGGAGTCTCGCGCTACATGGTCGAAAACAGAGTGGCAGGAGGCAGTTCCGTGAGCTGATTGTTGTCACAGCTTTCTTTCTGTAATTCAAGTTTTCTTTTTCTATTGATGGCTACTTTTTTTTATATTATTTTACATACAAATAAGGCAGGCCGTTTTTTGGGGGGTTTCTCTTGCCGGTGGTGGCTGTGTGTCATCTGGTTGCTATGAAGACAAGGAACGATTTCGGCAGTGAGTGGGCAGGTGGCCGACTGGACAATGAAGGAGGGAGAGCAAGTTCAATTGTGAAATACTGGAGGTGCTGTTATAATAATGAAAAAAAAAACCTGTAAAGAAATAATACCACAAAAGAGCTCAGTTACCCACAGTATGGTAGTATGACTGGAGAGCGCTATGTCTTGCTTACCGAGACAAAAAAATGGCGGCTATTTTGAATTGAGTTGCTGGGTTTGGGCCAATTAGCAAACAGGGCTGACACTATGATATTAGTTATGTTGGTGATGGGGGTCAGGTGACTGGCACTTTTTATTTGCTGGGCGTCTATTGAAAGTTAATGTACCCCCCTGGCAGGGGTGCTAGCCAGTCAGAACCCAGCAAATAAAAAGCCAGTTTTCTAAACTATTTTAACAGCCGTTTGTTGGTCAGCTGCTAAACTGTGTAGGAGGCAACAGCTGCTTCTACTGTCATGCGCAAGCTCATGTTGCTATTGGAGAATACTGAAGATATTGTAGGTATCCTCGGTTTCATTATTTAAATAACCTTTTCAGTCCCGGTAGCCATTATACACTTATCACGATCTGTATAAGCAGCATGACAGGCAATATCATTCTGTAAAGCAGGGTACCTATGGTGATATCAGTCTGAAGTGCAGCTGAAACCCAGTAGCGGGATCATGAGCATAGCGCGCCAGGGCTGCAGACATTAGTGCAGGGCAGCCATGTTCATCTCTGTAGGCAAGGGTATGACTCATAAGTGGGGGGAGGGGGTCCACACTTCATTTATTGTGTCTGTGATTGGAAACCCAGGACCACCAAAAGAAATTATGAAATGGACTTCAAAATTGAGGCAATCTGATTGGGCAATACCTGTGTGATAATGTGTCTTACGCACAGGGAAAAGATCCAGCAGTGCCCAGTACGCACTGATATTGGTAAAGCTGCCCACTCAGAATGTTCAGAAAAAGTAAAGCAGCCATCTTGTTTTGCCAACTGTGCCAGTTTTGCTGCCGAATAACTTCTTGTCCCCAAATACAGTCTCCCTCCTAGACCATGCTTTTTGTGAAATGTTGGATTTCATTCTATAATCCAAGAATTTCATAACAATAGAATGAGGGTTGGCATTGGAGTCTGTGTTTTTTTTTTTTTTGCAAGTGCTCAGTGAGCTGGCACAGTATTGAGGGGCTCATCTGAGGGTAGGACAAGTTTTTCTGACATGAAGGATTCTAGGAATTTCTCCATTGGGTTAGTTTCTGTAACCTCTGGCAAGACATACAACCTGAGGTTGTCCCTTCTGGACCATAGCTCTTGGTCATTCATCTTTTCTGTGATTTCTCTTTCTCTCTCTTAAGCGGGTATTGGATTGTTTTGTCATGTTCCACGGCTTTGGCGGTTTCCGGGAGGCCTGTCTCTAGGTCCGTTGTCCACTGGGCAATTTATTGTCGTCCTTGTGTTGTTTCAGTGACTGCTTTCTCCAGTTTTGTCCTTGTGCTGTTGATTTTGCCTAATTCTTGAAGAGGTGCCTGGAAGTAATGGTAAAGATTCGGCTCCCACCTATCTGTGTACAGGGCAATTTTCTGGGACTCCCGCCCCGCCCTGAATCTTCGGGTTTAAACGAATCCACCTGGCCAATGGCTTATATAAAGTACAAACAATGAAAGTGAGAAGGGTCAGCCTGCCACGTGCCTCAGTGTAAGTTAAATGTAGCCAATATAGCAGCAATCATGCGTGCATATTCCTGAGAAGAAGAATTAAGTGATTCAACCCCTTTCATAAACTGGTCAGTGAATCAAAATTGTTCAAGTACCCCCATGAATAAAATATTCAGTACAACTTTATCAAATGCTTTCTTGGTGCTGAGGCTCAGACAGGCTTTAATCCACTGTCTTTTGATAGAAACATAGAATCTGATGGCAGATAAGGACCGCTTGGCCCACCTAGTCTGCCTATTTTCCTACCTACTGGATAAGCTGCAGATCCCAGTTAACCAACAGCCTATTTCTTCCTTTCCCCCACTAGAATTTCCTTATGTCTGTCCCATGCATTCTTGAATTCCCCCACTGTTTTTGACCCTACAACCTCCTCAGGAAGGCCGTTCCATGCATCTACAACCCTCTCTGTGAAGAAATACTTCTCACATTACCTCTGAGCCGTCCCCCCTCTGTCTTCAAATTGTGCCCCCTTGTTCCTGCACATCTCTTTTTCTAAAAGATGCTGCCCTCTTGGACTTTGTTGATTCCCTTGATGTACTTGAAAGCTTCTATCATGTCCCCCTTCTCCCTCCTTTCCTCAAGGCTATACATCTTAAGCTCCTTTAGTCTTTCTTCATATGTCTTCTGTTGCAGACCCTGCACCATTTTGGTTGCCCTCCTCTGGACAGCCTCCACCCTGACTATGTCTTTGCAGAGATGGAGTCTCCAGAACTGTACACAGTACTTCAGATGTGGTCTTACTAACTATCTGTACAGAAGGCCAACAACTTCCTATTTTCTACTGGTGATGCCTCTCCCTATGCATCCCAGTATCCCTCCAACCCTCCTTACTGCCTTCTCACATTGCTGGCCCACCTTTAGGTCATCTGATATGACTACCCCAAGGTCCCTTTCCATTTTTGTTGTTATCAGTATCTTATCCCCCATTGTGTACCCTTTCCCTGGGTTTTTGTTTCCCAGGTGCATTACTTTACACTTCTTTGTGTTGAATCTAAGCTACTATACATTTGACCATTCCTCCAGCCTTGCCAAGTCCCTTTTCATCCTTTCCACCCCACCTTGCGTATCAACCCTGTTGCAGATCTTTGTGTCATCTACAAAGAGACTTACTTTTCCTTCCAGTCCTTCTGCAATGTCACTTATAAAGACATTAAAAAGGACCGGCCCCAGTACCGAACCCTGTGGTACCCCACTAGTAACCTCCCTTTTTTCACTGTGGACTCCATTTACTATTACCCACTGTGTTCTGTTATCCAGCCAGTGTTTTACCCAGGCTACCACCCTGGGACCCACTCCCAGGCTGTCTAATTTGTTTATTAATCTTTTGTGAGGGACTGTGTCAAATGCCTTGCTAAAATCTAGGTAGGCCATGTCCGCAGCCCCTCCCTGGTCTACTACTTTGGTCACCCAGTCAAAGAAATCAATTAGATTTGTCTGACGTGATCTTCCTGCTGTGAATTCATGCTGCCTTGGGTCCAGTGCCCCACTGGCCTCTAGGTACTCAACAACATACACCTGTTCATATCCTTAAAGGCACAGTACACTGAATAGGGGGTAGAGAATCTCACAAGCTTGCACACACTAAAACAAGAACAAAAAAACAAAAGAAAAGCATATGTAACAGGAAGGGACACAGGCACATGGGGAGTGGTGCAATGTACTGGCTGTGGAGCAGCAGTCTTCCAGGAGACATTCTAGAAACTGCGTTGCTGTCCTATTTGCAGGCACCTCTCTGGTCTGAGGGAGGAGGTTGCTTGTCTCCATGCTGACCTGGCAATGATTTGGAATACCTGCTCCCCTACCAAGGGACCGCCTAGGCCACCGCCACTACCTCAGAGGTTGCCAAGAAAGAGGAGTGATTGGACCACGGTGGGGCTCAGGGAGGGTGAGGGTGGTGGAACAGAGGCGCATCCCTCCAGTTGTATGTCTCCACAATTAATTCGCCACTCTGGTGGAGCATGGTTCCTCCATGGAGGCACCCGCAGTGAAGACCAAGGAGGATGCTGGGAACCTCCACAATGGAGACCCACAGGAGGGTGGCACAGGACCCCACAGGGGAAGGAAACAACTCCTGGTGTGGGATTCAGTTGTTAGGGGGGTAGAACTGGGGGAAGGAAGGGAAAGGGAGGTAAGGTGCCTACCCGGCACCATGGCTTGGAGGGACAGGAAACTAATCCTCAGGATCATGGGAACAGCTGCAAGGGAGAGTGAGCTGGATGTCATTATCCACCTAGGGATGGATGATCTGGCTGAGAATGGGATCAGAGCAGTGCAAAAGGAGTTTTTGGAGTTAGGGAGGGGCCTTAGACAAGTAGCACACATGGTACCTTTCTCGGAAGTGCTACCTGTCTATGGCATGGATAAGGCTAGGGTACTCTGCACCATGGGATTCAATGACTGGTTGAAAAACTGGTGCAGAGCTCAGGGATTTGGCATCATTGGGGACTGGGGCTCCACCTGGAGGGATGCAGACCTAAATAGGCGTAATGGTCTGCATCTATCCTGGAGGGGAACCAGGATCTTAGGTGATAGGTTTAAATGCTTCATTGGCAGGCATTTAAACTAGCCAAAGGGGGAACACTAAAAAGGAGAAGGGAAATCCTAGCGCCCCCCAAAAAAAAATCAGGGTAGTTAGTGAGGTAAACACCAAGATAGAGCAATCGATAGGGATGAGGGCAGGGGTAAATGGAGAAAAAGACAAAGGCAGTAAGGGCAGGGATGGGGCAAGAAGAAATAAAGCCAGAAAAAAATGGAGGGTAATGAGTACCAATGCCTGTAGTCTAGGTAAACAACTCCCCAAAATGGTGGCCTTGATGGAAGAGGGATGCCTGGATATCATGGCAGTCACAGAAACATGGTACACAGAGAACCATGACTGGGATGTCAACATACCAGGGTACACAATCTACAGGAGGGACAGGGAGGGAAGAAGAGGAGGAGGAGGAGTAGCTCTCTATGTAAGGGAAGGTATCAAAGCAACAGAACTAAAGGGTAAACAGGGATGAGAGGAGGCACTATGGGTCACCCTGGAGACTGGAAATGGCTCCACAATCCACACAGGGGTTGTATACAGACCCCCAACTCAGGGGGAAGAAATGGACAAGGACATGATAGAGGGTATCCTTGGAAGGGCAGAGAAAGGTGAGGTATTGCTGATGGGGGACCTGAATATGCCAGATGTTAACTGGAGCACCTTTGCTGCAGCCACATCCAAGAGCAGGGCCATTCTCGATGCCCTACAGGGGGCATGCCTCAGACAGCTCTGATCTTGAAGTGGGTAGCCATCTGGGAACAAGTGACCACCAAACAGTGTGGTTCACGATAAACTTAGCTGTAGAGTCAAGCCACACAAAAGTGAAGGCACTGGACTTCAGGAGGGCTGATTTTGTCAAAATGGGAGAGTGCCTCAGAAAAGCACTAGCAAACAGGTAGGAAGGTGGGGTGGAGCAACAATGGGGAAACATCAAAACTGCCATCACACAGACAACAAGCCTTTGTGTGAAGCAAATAAACAAATCAAAATGAAAGAAAAAAACACTATGGTTCTCAAAAGAAGTGGCGGGGAAGGTAAGGGAGAAAAAGATGGCATTCAGGAAGTATAAGGAAACACAGAAGGAGCAGGACAGAGAACTATACCAGTTGAAGTAGAGACACTCTCCCATTTTGACAAAATCAGCCCTCCTGAAATCCAGTACCTTCACTTTTGTATGGCTTGACTCTACAGCTAAGTTTATTGTGAACCACACTGTTTGGTGGTCGCTTGTTCCCAGAAAACAATAAAGTCAATGGCATGAATTGTCTGAAACCTACAGTAAGTTTCAGTGTCAAAGTGATTTAACATATACTATTTACCTTGAAATTCAGTAAAAATAAATGTTTAAAAAAAGAGGGCTATGCACAACAAATATTGAACTTTGTTATACTATAACTGTAGTAGTTATCATACAACATATAGGGCCTCACATGAGGCAACACATCAGACCTGTAGCTTGGCCTTTGTCATGAAATGAGGGGGTGGGACTTATGGTTGGCAACCCTACAGGACATTTCCATACTTTGTGGGCATTAGGACTAGGAGCTACTCTAAACTACTGCAGTAGCACAGCTTTTTTTTTTTTTTTTTTGCCATGAATAGCTATATCTACAGTATATACCTCTCTCTCTCACTCTATGCATATATTATTTGCAAAAAACTACATTAAAGCATCAGTTAGGGTTCAGGATAAAGTGACAAAAGTAGGGAAATATGACGTTAGGGTTTCCAACCCTAAAACTCCTGCCCCACCCCTGTAGCGAATGAGGGGTGGAGTCTTCCTTGGAGATGTCAACCCTAACGCTCACCCCATTGCAGTAGCAGAAAAGCTAAGATGTGATGGAGACAGGTGTGTATGTTTTATGAGTGCGTACAATGGGGTGAGTGCTAGGGTCAACAACCCCAAGGAAGACTCATTCGCATCAGGGATAGGGCAGGGGTTTTAGGGTTGGAAACCCTAACGTCATATTTCCCTACTTTTGTCACTTTATCCTGAATCCTAACTGTTGCATTAACATAGTTTTTTGCAAAGAATTTCTTTATTTTTTTGTAAAGAATTTCTTTACTTTCCCACCCATCTATAGTTTTTGAGATATAGTAATTGTATCCTTATTGCCTGTGGGGCTCTTATTCCACCATAGATGCATATATGCATGCAGCTGTGGAAGGGACCTGCTCTTCCATTTATAGGACAACAGTGACCAAATTGCCAGCACAGCCAACTTATTACCCCACCTCATGTACTTGGTATAGAATATTTTCAATTCCATGCCAAAACATAATTCTGTGCAACTGCAACACTATTTAATGCCACAGGTGCGAAAACACATTGTGGCCAGGATTTGAAAAATGACAGCTGTGACATACATGAGGTAGGGTAATAAGGAGGCTAGGATGAAAATTTTGGGTCAAAATATTTAACATTTCCAAAGTCATGAGCAGGCATAGCAAAATTGCAAGTAATGGGCATAACTTTGCCATTTTTACATTTTTTGACCTCAGATTTACAACATAGCCTTCTTATGAACCCACCTCGTGAACAAGGGAAGGAAAAATGTTCAAACCCTAACCGAAAGGTGAATTTGCCAACTAACTGCAAGATCACGTTTCGGGTAAGAGTTGCATAATGTCAGTCATATTATTCATGAGGTGGGGTCCCCAAAAGGCCATGTTGAAAATTTGGTGTTAAAATGTCAAAAAATGTCTGAGTTATGCATAAAAGTTGAACCCCTCATTGAAATACATTGAACCGCATTTACCTTAGTTTCTCATATTGCAGTTGCTGGGTCCAGCAGCAAGACGTGTCTTCGATCGGAAAGTGGATCTTGAATCTGGGACCTGTTCAGGTGAGTGAGGGTGTTTGGGGGTGTACATGGGAGTGTGGGGTGGTGGGTGCTACATGGGAGGTGGGGCTGGGGGAGCTGATTGGCAAGGAACCGTTTTTCTCAGGCTTAAAAAAATAATCAGGGATGGCGATCGTAGTATGGGAAACTACCAGGGAATATAATTTTGACATGGGGATGGCAGTCGGAGAATGGTAAGGGTGGAGTGACCAGTGAACTACCAGGGAATATAATTTCGACATGGAGATGGTGATTGGAGAATGGGGGAGGAACCACTGGACTATCAGGGAATATAATGTTTACATGTGGACGACGATCGGAGAATGGGGGAGGGACCAGTGGACTACCAGGGAATATAATTTTTGCTACAGGGACAGCTATCAGATAACGGGGGTGCGGGGAGGGACTACTAGACTACCAGGAACACATTGTTTTATCTTCGGGGGATGGAAATCAGTGGGTAACGGGTGCCACTGGAGACCAGGGAGCTATGACAGTTCAAACTGTCATGGACCTTTACTGCTCACAGTCTTTTCAGTTCGAACAGTAAAACAGTAAAACTGCGAATGGTTGTTTTCCGATCGATTGATCCTTAGCTAAGCAAGTGACGGGCGATATGATTCTTGCCCCAAAAAGACATACTTGCCCTCAAAATTTTTAAATGATAATAAAATAAGGAAACTAAGGATGTGACTGAGACCTAAATACAGGTCTTGGTCATTCCTTAGCAAGTAGCATTTATGTGAAAGATGGCATAAAGGCTACAGAGATCCAGGAGAAATAAAACGGGGGGGAGATACAGTGGGTTAAGCTGGAAAGGAAAACTGAGTCACCCATCCGCACATGGGTGGTCTACAGACCACTAGCCCAGGAGGAAAAGACAGATAGGGAGTTGATGCTAGACATCCAAAGGATGGTGAACAATGAGGAGGTGGTACTGGTTGGAGACTTCAATATTCCAGATGTGGACTGGAGTCTCCAAGCAGCAGCATCAACTAGGAGCAGATTTATCCTGGACTCCCTTCAGGGTGCCTTCCTTAAGCAGCTGGTCATGGAATCAACTCAACGGAAGGCAATACTGGACCTAGTGCTCACAAACAGGGACAGTGTGATGGGGGTAACAGTGGGGGAGCACCTGGGGAACAGTGACGACCAGTCACTGTGGTTTGAAATCACAGAAGGAGCAGAACCAAACCTCACAAAAACACGTAGCCTGGATTTTAGGAGGGCAGATTTTGGGGAAAAGGAGGACATGCTTGAAAGAGGCACTAATAGGAATGGGGAGGGAATCTGGGGGGGGTGGAGGAACAGTGGGCAATATTTAAAACAGGGATTACAAGAGCAACACAATTATGCATTAAGCAGGTTAGCAAGGGGAAAAGGAAGAGGAGGCCATTATGGTTTTCCAAAGAGGTAGCAGAGAAATTGAAAGCCAAAAAGATTTCATTCAGGCAGTACAAAAAGACACAGGCAGAAGGGGATGGGGAGAAGTACCTGGAGAAGCAAAGGGAGGCAGGGAGGTCAGTAAGGGAAGTCAAAGCTCAGACAGAAGAGTGCATCGCAGAATCAGTGATTAGAGGAGACAAAACATTTTACAGGTACATAAGTGAAAAAAGAAGGGCGAAGGGAGGGACAGTGAGACTGAAGGGGGAGGACGGGGCAGTGTGGAAGATGACAACAGTAAAGCTGACATACTGAGCAGATATTTCTGCTCAGTCTTTACTGAGGAAGAGGAGGGTAATGGGCCTGAAGGGAGTACAAGGGGTGGGAAGGATATGGAAATGGACACAAGTCCCTTTACATGGGAAAGGGTCTTACAGGAATTGGAAGGAATAAGAGTCAATAAAGCAATGGGACCAGATGGGGTGCACCCCAGGTTCCTAAAGGAACTAAGAGAGGTGGTGGCTGAACCTCTGGTAATCCAGTTTAGCCAATCACTGGAAATAGAGGAGGTACCCAAAGACTGGAGGACAGCAGATGTAGTCCCCTTATATAAAAGTGGGAAAAAAGAGGAAGCGAGAAACTAAAGACCCATCAGCCTGACCTCGGTAGTGGGGAAGATTGTAGAAGTACTGCTGAAAGAGAGATTGGTGGAACATCTGATTGCCAACAGACTACAGGACCCAAGGCAGCATGGTTTCACCAGGAGAAAGTCATGCTAGACCTACCTCATTTTCGACTGGGTGACAAGGGAGGTGTATCGGGGAGGGCAGTGGACATGGCCTATCTAGATTTCAGCAAGACCTTTGACACTGTGCCATATAGAAGGCTGTTAAACAAACTGGGGAATATGGGAGTGGGCAGAACAATAGTGTGGTGGGTGAGTAATTGGCTGGGTGGCAGAACACAGAGGGTGGTGGTAAATGACTGTCACTCCACAGAGGGAAGAGTGACCAGTGGGGTGCCGCAGGGACCAGTGCTGGGTCTGGTCCTGTTCAACCTCTTCATCGATGACATTGCGAAGGAAGGCAGAATTTCCCTGTTTGCTGATGACACAAAGTTCTGTAACAGAATGAACACGCCAGAGGGTATAGACAGAATGAGGAGGGACCTGCAGAAGCTTGAAGAATTGTCAAGGGTTTGGCAGCTGAAATTTAATGTAAAAAAGTGCCAAATAATGCATATGGGACACAAACCCTGGAACAACGTATCAGTTGGGGGGTGAGGATATAGCATGCACCAAGCAGGAAAGGGACCTTGGGGTTATTGTCTCTGATGACCTCAAGGTAGGGAAACAGAGCGACAAGGCAGCAGGTAAAGCAAATAGGATGCTGGGATGAATAAGCAGGGGTATCACCAGCAGGAAAAGGGAGGTCATAATTCTACAATACAATACAAGACACTAGTGAGGCCCCACCTGGAGTACAGTGTCCAGTTCTGGAGACCTTACCTACATATGGACAGACAGTGTGGAGAATGTTCAGAGGAGGGCAACAAAGATGGTACAAGGATTGCATATACAAGTCCTATGAGGACAGGCTGAAGGACTTGAATATGTACTTCCAGGAGGATAGAAGGGAGAGAGGAGATATGATAGAGACATACAAGTACTTTACGGGGAGGAAAAGGGTGCAGGAAAACACTATTGTTCCAGAACTAGGGAGCATGGGAAGAAGTTGGAGGGACAGCGATTTTAGAGAAAATGTGAGGAAGAATTTTTTCACAGAAAGGGTGGTGGACAAGTGGAACACCCTGCCTGAGGAAGTGGTGGGGGCTGAAACAATCATAGGATTTAAGGATGCACAAGCTAGACATAAGGGAGTCCTGGAGGTCAGGGGTGAGGAGCAACAGACTTCTAGAAAAACGTAAAGTGATCTTATGAGCTCAAATGTGCAGACTGGATGGCCTATAGGCCCTTGTCTGCTGACAGTATCTGTGTATCTACGTATCATTTCTTTAGAAATCAATTTTTAAAACTGAAGGAAAAAACAAGATGGTGGACAGTACAAACCATATTTCTCTGAGCACAAACAGTAAATCCTTAACAATTAACAGTTACCAGTTCAGTTTATAATTTCAGTAATAGGACAGCAGAAGGCCATGACCCATAAATGCTGTCCCCACTACTCAGTGGTGGTAATCAATGTTACCCTCATTAATGTAATTGTTCAATTTAGTTTTTTTTTAACTCTTTGTTTATTTGCACAGAGATTTTCCAAAACATTTCATACAAAGCCATATACATCCAATGATAAAGCATGTTTCATATAGATGGTTATCCTTCAATTATTAATTCACAAACTCAACTAAATAATATCAATAATGGGTGAATAGGTACTTCATTGTGTCCTTTTTAAATTTCTTATGGAATAAATGTGTCATCGTCCTGTGCCATATAGAAGACCAAAGTCCTCCACTTTAATTCAAAACCAGAAACCTTACCCAAATGGTGTGCTATTATTCTTTCTACATAGTAAATTTTTTTTAAATGTTATGCCATTGTGCAAGCATAGGGGCAATTGAACTGTGCCACAATCTGGTAATGGCTCTCTTTGCGGCCGTTATATACAGGTATAGCATGCTTCCGGTAGTGAGGGTAGAGCCATCACTAGCTACATAAAGTGTATGCCAATCACCTGTTGACACCCACTCCATGAACAACAGTACAGCAACAACATTGACAGGTCACTGTACTGTCACCGTGGGACCCGGCACGGCTTTCTAGGGGGGGTCTTGCACCCCCTTCCTGAATCAACTCCAACTCGGAGTTGATTAGTTCAGTTACAAGGGGTGTGGGTGGTTAAGCCCCCCCCAAAGAAAAAGAAGTCTATAGTGCACGGTTCTATGCCGACCACAATTGCAGTCGACAGAGCTGTCGCTGTAACATCGGTCAACAACAAAGTTGTCGAACCGGCGTCGTAGAGCCATATAAAGTATAACCAACTGTGGCAATAAAACAAAGTCCAATCCCACCAGATGTGTTAAACTGGTTCCGACTTCCCTCCAAAAGGAGTTGAGTACCAGACACTGCAGAAAACATGTACCAAATTAGCACAGGACTCCTCACAGTGTCACCAACAAGCACCATAGGTTGGTGGCAAATACCTGATTAGTTTATCTGGTGTATTAAAAAATCTAATGCGGCATTTCCATATGAATTCCTGCAAATAAGGAGTTTGAGAGATTCTCAGTGAGGGTTTAATGACCTCCAGCCATTTCTCAAATGAGAGGTCTGTGGAAAAGTCTGCATTCCAGGCCCTAAGAACAGAACATGTGGACTCCGTCCAGTTTTCCCTCAAAGCTTTATAGGCTAGTCCTATTAAATGTGGATATTGCAAGCCCTGGAAGGTATCAAAAAATAATTTCAAAAATAAAGGAATAGGGTTAGGTAAGGTGTTCCATGGAGAACCTTTTTTATAGCAAAACGTCCGAGCTTCTAAATATTGAAAATGATCCTGACAGACTAAATGATATGATGCATGTAAACTGGCGAAAGGGACTACACCCTGGGTGTCAAGGAACTGATATTTAAAAGATAGACCCAGCCAATTCCAATGTTGGAATGCGAGGTCCATCTGAGCTGGTAAAAATTCCTCTTCAGAGGTTAGCAACCGAAGATAATAAAAAAATGTTGCCAGAGTTGAATGAGCTCCAACCCTATACCAGGAACTTAATGTGTCCCTTGTGCCAAAAGTAAAGTCTTTAAAATCTGGTGGGGAAGACAAGGGTGCAAAACTTATTGAATTTATATTAAACATATTCAGGAGAGGGCCAGCCGGTGGCGCTGAGGGTTGGCGCTAGGCGCCACACTCGTACCACGCCCGGCGACCGGGTTAGGAGCGGACTCGGTCGTCGGAATCGGCTTTAGGAGAGGAGGATTGAGCGTCCCAACGGATGCTCTCCTCCCTCAGGGGTGAGCTACCAAGAGTGCATCGCTCTGCACTCCTTCCATAGCTGGTGGAGAAGCACCGGCAGAGGGAAAGGGTAGGTAGCTCCGCTGTCGGGGTCGGCGAGGAGGACGTCTCGGCGCATGAGGGTCTCATGCGTGGCTGCCTTACCACTTTCAGGGCGACGTCCCTAGCGCAAGGCGCCCTGGGGAGCGACGCTCAGAGAAACCGAAATACCCTCCGTAGCCCTAGATGAAGTCTGCTCAAGTCCGCCCGGACCACCGATAGGACAGACCCCAATGTGCAAAGGAGAGGAGGTTGGGCACTCTAGGGGCAGATCCCTGAAGGTAGGTACTGGGGGGACATGAGCGGATGGAAGGAGGGGGCACCGGAGGCAGTAAGGAGGGATAAAGATGAAAATAAAAAAAAAAAAAAACATATTCAGGACAAATTCTGTATATTTCCATGCGGCCACATATCCAGGATTAAGCCATTACAAAATTATTTTAACTGTCACTGCCTTATGGTATTCCGATAAATTTGGTAAGTTGAGACCTCCGCTGTCCACTGACAGCTGCAACATCGACCAGCATACCCGAGGGTGCCGACCAGCCCAGACAAATTTTGAAATAATTCTATTCCAGAACACACACTAATATGGTGATCGGGGTCACAGAGAGGGTTTGAAATAGGTATAGAAATTTGGGTAAAATTGTCATGTGTATGTCCTCTTTTCTGGAAAGAAAGGTCAGATGAAGATGTGCCAATTTAATAATAATAATAACAGTTTATTTATAATGCCCCTTTCCACAACCAAGGCGCCTAACAATAAATTAAAACAACAAATAACAATAAATATGAGCACACATAAATCCTTATAAAATTTTATAAAACAACACAAACTCATAAAGAGTAGGCCTGGCTCCATAAATATGTTTTAAGAGCCTGCTTAAATCCTTCCACGGTCACGCACTCCTGTAACCGACGGGGTAGAGAATTCCAAAGGGCTGGGGCCACGTACACAAATACACGGGCAGTGGAAGATTTTAAAGAAACCCTTAGAATCTGTAGCAACCCCTTGTCTGCCAAGTGGAGCGATCACCCCGGGCAGTAACGGACCAGAAGCTCTTTCAGGTAGTCTGGGCCCTGTCCGTGTAGGTCTTTGTAAGTCAGAAGTCTGACTTTAAAGGTGATCCACCACTGCACTGGCAGCCAGTGCAGATCGCGCAGCACCAGAGAAATATGACAGGACTGAGGAGTCCCCGTCAATAACCGACATGCATCATTCTGCACTAGCTGCAGGTGGCGGATATCAACCCCAGATAGCCCTAGGTAGAGGGAGTTGCAATAATCCAGGCACAAGGACACAAAGGCGTGGACCAACGTAGGGAGATCGCCAGGCGGAACAATGTGCTTAACCCTGGAGATGTTCCTCAGATAGTAAAAAGAGGATTTGACAACTGACAGCACCTGTGATCGTAGTGTCAGCCCCTCTTCAAAAAATCACCCCCAGGTTTCACACCGGTTCAGAGGTAAGGAGTGGCATGCCCCCAAGATAATGTCCTGAAGGTGAACCTACCCCTAACCTCTCTATCTGGTGCCCCGGGTCCACAACCAATACCTCAGTCTTTTCTGAGTGCAACCTTAACCAGCTCGAATTCATCCACTCCTGGATTTCAGCTAGGCAGTTGTTAAATACCAAGAGAGCTCTATCCTGGTCGGGGGCAAAAGAAAGGTAGAGCTGGGTATCATCAGCATAGCAGGGAAACCTCAGCCCATACCTTCTTACAATGTCTCCGAGGGGGAGCATGTACACTGCGAACAACATGGGGGACAACACTGAGCCCTGAGGAACCCCACATGACAGAGAGATTTGCTCAATTCTCTCTCCACAACTCGAGACAATAATTCATACATGAGTAATTCCAAATGTAACAGGTTTTGGGGTAATTGTACCCCTAAGTATTTAATCTTAGCACATCTCCAACGTGAAGGAAATGATTATTTCAGGGCTTGCAGAGCAGTAAAACTGAACGCCAACACTTCAGTCTTCTGTACATTTATTACATATCCGGAGAGTGCCACAAAAATCCGAAGTATCTCAGTGATTGTCGGGACTGATTTTTCAGGAGTTCAGGTAAAGGTACACCTCTGTTTCTTGTTGTGCCAGTGCTAAGGCAATATCAAAACAAAGAAAGAAAGCACGGCACCAACCACCAGGATTGTAGCAGCCAAAATTAAGTTTTATTACTCACAGTTCCAGAATGTGCCAAACTCAAGAACATTGCCACGCAGAAGGTAAGTGCTCACACCACAATGGCCCGACCGGTTTCGCACATGCGCGCTTCCTCAGGGACGGCCATTCCCAAACACAATTTCCATTAAATAGTGTTAAACTTTTAAAGTGACAGTACACCTTAAGTTCAAGTGTAAAAGGAAATAGGATATTAAAAAGGGGGGGCATTAATTCCGATCTGGCTGATCTGTATCTCGTGCAGATGGTCTCTGAGCTTACCAGACTCAATTGCAGCACCGACAGGGGCTCTCTGATAGATTGGATACTTATCAACTGCTTCTCTAGGGTAAAAAATGTCTCTGTGCTACCTGATTGCCTCAGCGATCACTTGCCAGTCGCTTGCACTTGGGTTAATAAGGAAAAAAAAGACCCCCCATCTTCATACTTAGGTCCTTAAACGAGGCACCACATGAGCCTTTAAAACTGCCTTGGCCAGTGTTGACTGATGGCTTCCCTGATGTAGATCAGGCATTGTAATTTTTCTCGAATACATTTAATGGTATTTGCAATATCTTTGCCCCTCTGAGGAAAAGAAAGATCAGGGCTGCCAAAAAATGGTTGGATCACCTGTGACCTTCTGAACCAGATGAGGGAGCGAGACAATCTATGGAGTTTGGCCAGAAACTCTGGTAACCCTGCAGACCTTCAAACGTACCAGGCTGCTAGGAACAAATGCACCAAACTCACAAGGTTAGCCAAAGTGAAATTTTATAAAGAGCAACTTGAGAATAGCTGGGGTAATGGGGAAACGCTGCTGGGATAATATTAAGGACCTGCTTGGCAAGGAGGACCGAAGGCACCCAGCTATGACTAGCATCAGTGGCTCCCTACCCTTGATCCTCTCTCAATTGCTGAATCCTTTAACCTGGCATTTTCTGACCTCAGCTCCATACTCCCTCCTGACTATCTTAACTCCGGAACCTCCCCAGCCAAGATCTCGTCTCAACCCCTCCCACCCAAACTTCTATTTTAAGCATATCATGACCAAGGAAGCCAGAACCTATATAAATAAGGTGCTCGGAAAAATTAGGCTTGATAGTGACACCATCGATATGAAGTTGGTGGCAGTTGCACTGGACAAACTCGTGGTTCCTATCACTAAACTCTTTAATAAATCGCTCGCTCTTGGAAAGTTACCAGCTGTTTGGAAGTTGGCACTTGTCACTCCTGTGCTAAAAAGTGGGGACAGATCCATCTCATCCAACTACAGGCCAATCTCAATCCTCTCCCCCCCTCTCTAAGGCACTTGAGAGGATTGTGGCCGACCAGCTATCTGATTACCTCTTGAAGTATTGTCTCCAGTGCCCATTGCAGCATGGTTTCCATAAGTACCACAGCACTGCGACAGCCCTAGTTGAATTCATGGACTTCATCCACAGGGCCTTGGATGGTGGTAATTTAGTGGGATCTATTTTCATAGATCTCACTAAAGCCTTTGACACTGTCAGCCACCCTATCTTGCTGGATCAGCTGTCCTCTGGTTTAAGGACTATCTAGCCAGCAGAGTCCAGAGCGTAAGAATTGTGACAGCAATTTCTTCCTCTAGGGAAATTAAGCTCGGGGTCCCACAAGGGTCCATATTGGGCCCTCTCCTTTTTCAGTCTGTTTATTAACCATCTCCCTGAAGCTTGCAATAGCGAAGTCCTCCTTTATGCCAATGATGCAGTTATCCTTAGTAGAAGTGCCCGGTTGCATCTTCTGCAGGATGAGCTACAGTGCTCCTTCCATCGCCTGGAGGACTGGTTCAGCTCCCAGAAACTGTTACATAATTATAAAAAAACGAAGATGATGTTATGTTATTCAGTCATCTGCTAAAGAAATCCATCCCGGCTTTGACTATTACTAATAAAATGGGTGACATGCTAGAGCAGGTTCAGTATTTCAAGTACCTTGGGATCATCATCGATGACACCCTTTTCTTTGTGCAGCATATTGACTTGGTCATAAAGGCAGTTCACATTAAGCTGGGAGTCCTTTTATAGGCATTATCTCACACCTGCTGCCCTATGACTCTGTTTCCTCCTCCATCCTGTCAGTTATAGACTACAGCCTTGTAGTGTATGGAGCGACCTCAGACACAGTGCTCAAACATGTGGTCATAGCCCTCAGTAAGGTCTGTAGGCTGAATCTTGGAGCTGACTGACTCACCCACTCCTGCTCCCTTTACGAGCAAACCAACTGGCTCATGCGTGCCAATAGGATTAAATTCCAGACATGCCTGTTAGGCAAGAAATCACTAATTGACAAAGCTCCTCCTTGTCTCAGCGAATTGTTCCATACCTGTTCTTCAGGGTACCAGACCAGGGGCTAGACTCTGGGCTCATTGGCTGTCCCATTTAGGAAAACATCTCTTGGACAGCGGTCCTTTGCCTACAGGGCTCCCGTGTGGCTAAATGAGATCCCTGCTCACCTATTATTTACTGACAGCCTCCCCACATTTAAGTCAGAGTTGAAATGGCTCCTTAATACATCTGGGGCCTGTTGTTGCAGATAGATGGGGTACTACCAGTCCCTCTCTACCCATCGTCTAATATGTGTGAGTGTTGATACACTGGCCCCCCTCCCTCACCTGCCCCTCCTCTTAACTGTCGTAGCTGGCCTTAGCAGTGGGCAGAGTTTCCTCACCTGCCCTCCACACTAACTGTTCCTGCAATTAGGTGGGCCTGGCTTGGATCTCTCCTCTACAGGCATGCACGCTGCTCTGATTTAGCACTTATTGTTCTACTGGAGGACATGCTTGGTACTAGATGACTGCCACCCCCAGCCCCATAGCCATCCCCCTCCCTCACAGTCGGCTTTTTTTTTTTCCAGTCCCCATCCCTATTACCAGGACAAAGCTTGTACTATAGGTTGCTGAGGTCCTTGTCTCTGTGTTCCCCCATAAGCTCATAGTCATACTCTGTTTAAGGTTTCTGGAGTAGCTTCAGTAGTTGGTTACTTGTTATTCTGTACTGATATTCCGCATTATGTCTCTCTGTTTGCATTACCATTGCACTGTTTGTTTAAATGTTCCCTGAGTTGTTCTTATTGTGTACACACCTTCCCATGAAGTGTGAACTGCAGAGGAGGCAGTTCCCCTTCTGTTGTACTGCATATGCTATGTACTTGACGTGGAACCTTTGCAAAAGAGCTTTCGCTCAAAGGTTTTTTTCTGAACATTGAAATAAATAATACAGAGGCTTATATAAACAGTTGCTTCAACAATAATTCAGTTTTTTTAAGCCATATGGGGTATCAATTCTCATTATACACTGTATATTATCCAATTGGGTGCCTTATTTCTGAAAACTGGAACATTTTTTATATATGAACTAATTGGTACCCAGAACAGACGTCAAGGCATCAGAATTCCATGTTCAAGCACATTGGTCTTCTCGATGCAAAATTAATTGTCCACTTTACATTCTTCAGCCCTAATGTGTGCATCAGTGTAGTTTTTTTGCTGTGAATTTCCCTCCTTTTTGTGATAGTGGGATCATATCCTCATTCACACAGGCCCTGGCTGACAAAAGCAATTTGAAGGAAATCACTTTTCTTCAAACTGCTAATGAAAAAAACTATCCTTAGAACATTTATTTTTTGAAATGAGCATGCTCAGAAAACGGGACAGTTTTTAATCTATATTTTAAAAACTATATAAGTTTAAAAACTTCAGACTCGTGAAAGCATGTAACTTGGGCCAGACTCTATAAACATGTAAGTTTCGGGTTTCAAAATAAAACAGTAGTTAAAGGTAAGCAAAAATAAAGTCTTAAAAATTGTGAATTTTAGCATTTTTGCACCTCTGTAACTTTGCCCTCCACAAATCGATTGATACAAAATTTTCAGAATGCAGAGAACCTGGCCCAGTATCCATGCCCACCAACCTTGGGCAAATCAGTTGATTGAGGGCTCAGTTATTAAGATGCAAAAATCAGGGTTTAATATAGAAGTGCTTACTCAACCCTAATATACAGGTGCTAATGCACCTGTATAATATATATTCTTTTGAGAAAAAACTATGTTAATGCATACATTAGGGTTGAAGAACACAAAGCAAACAAAGGAAGGAAATGAAGAATATTAGGGTTTGGAGTCTCTGGAGATTTGACAAATCGGTGGTTGAGTGCTCCTTAGGGTTGTCGACTCTAATGCCCACCCCTCCCCATAGACTGTAGCCCCCTGTTTGAAGCACATGGTACAGCTCTAAGCCAGAGCCTCATAATGATATATACTTGGAAGTGGAGGGAGAAAGGGAGAATGAAGTGAAGTGCCTCTCTGCTACTTAGGCTTGGAGGGATGGAGAGCAGATCCAGAGGATTGCTAGGGCAGCAGGAGATGGGAGGGAGCTAGATGTCATTGTCCACCTGGGAACAAATGACCTGGCAAGGGACGGGGGTAGTGCAGGGAAATTTCAGTGAGCTGGGGAGGGGCCTTAACCAGATGGCACTCATGGTGGCTTTTGCCGAAGTGTTACCTGTATATGAGTGGGGAGGGAGAGGATAGGATACTCTGCACCATGGCTTTTAACAATGGTTGAAGGCATGGTATTTGGAAGAGGGTTTTGGCTACATTGGGGACTTGGGGCCTACCTGGGAGGATATGGCCTCTATGGGAGAAACAACCTGCATCTTTCCAGGATGGGGACCACAGTCCTTAATGGGAAGTTTAAATGCTACTTGGATGAGCATTTAAACTAGACAGAGGAAGCTGTAAAACCAAGGGAAGCAACAACTGTCCTCCCTCAGATGATGAAGCAGCTAGGAGGGCAGGCCCAAGGGGAGAAAGCTCCCCTAGGGCAGGGGTGCAAGGAGACAGTAGTGGGGACAAGGAAGAGGACAAGGAGCTGTAAATGAAGAAAGTACGAAGAAAGGCATAAAAGAGACAGGTAACAGAGAAGGTGACAAGGGAAATGGGAGGTCAGGGGAGCTTCAGGGAACAGTATAAGCAGGAAGGGGAAGCAAGGAAGTAAGCAGGGAGGAAGTAAGGTATGGAGAGTCATGTGTGTCAATGCAAGGAGTCTAGGGAAGTAAAATTCCAGACCTGGAGGCCATCATGGTGGAGGCGTGCCAGGATTTGGTGTCCATAATGGAGTCATGGTGCACTGAAAGCCGTGATTGACACATGGTCATACTGGGCTACTCTCTGTTCAGGAAAGACCGGGAAAGGAGAAGGGACTACTGTATGTGAGGGAGCACAGGGAGAAGTGTTGGATAAGGCACTTGGGAAGCCATCATCAGGATGGCAGGTAAGGGTGAGGTGCTGCTAGTTGGGGATTTCAGTCTGCCAGATTCCAGCTGCAGCATTGGCAAGGAGCAGGGCCCTCCTTAATTCCCTACAAGGGGTTTTCTCAGGCAGCTAATCAAGGAACCCACTAGGGATTGGGCAGTTCTGGACCTAGTGCTTGCAAACCATGATGGGCATTTTAATGTATGTTTGCACCACTATGACTTTGACCCCTGCCCCTGAATCAAGGGCCACAAAGGTTTCAGGATTCAGAGATCCTGGCACCCACTCTGCGCCTGCCAGATTTCAAGTAAACAGTCGAATGAGGGCAGAGTTATTAAGGTGCAACAATCAGGGTTTAACATTAGGGTGCTTACTCGACCCTAAGTTACAGGTGCTAATTCGGGTTGGGTGGACCCGAAAAGGTCCTGACCCTTATTATCAGGATCAGGATCTAGGCCAAAGTCCTGATAAGTTCTGATTAGTTCTGATTCGAATCAGAACCTTTTGTAAAATGTGACGAAAACTGCAAATCTGCTATATAATTGCATAAAACAACACTGACATTTGTGACACACACATAAAATTGTAGTCAGCATTTCAAGATATGAAAACTGAGTTTATAGCACTGATGTGCTGGTCAGTTGAATATGGCAGTCATGCAGTTGACCTCTGTCTGTTCCCTGTCTCGGAGTCAGAAGTACTAGCGCTGCAACTGTAAACTGATAACTGACCTGTCTGGCCTCAGAGGAGGAATCCCATTCCCATTTAGTAGCACACACTATACAGTAGACATATCATAGAAACACAGAAACATATAATTTGACGGCAGATAAGGACTGCTTGGCCCACCCAATCTGCCCATTTACCTACCTATTGGATAAGCTGCTGGTGTTAGCTAACCAACAGCCTACTTCCTGCTAATAGATATCAGTTTGGTATTGTTGCTCCAGCTCCTTCTCTGCTACACTGAGAGTCATGCAATTATTTTATATGGCTTGGGGTCCCTCCACCCACCCACCCAAATTGATGACACATTTAGGGGACCCCTACCAAAAAAATAACTGCATGTCCTTAGGAATCCAGAGACCTAGCTACTGTGTTGAAAGGGGGAGTGTGGCTGTGAGGTTGAGCCTGTACTGACTGGGCAGAGACCTACATTCAGGTAATCCAAAAATGCAAAAATTAGACAAGTCCATTAGTACATACTGAAAAACGCGTGACATCATGTTCAGGCAATCCAGAAATTAGGACATACTGAAAACATTCTGCCATCAGTCTGAACTACAGGCAGTCCAGAAATTACACAAGTCCATGAGGACATGCTGCAAAAAGTGTGCCATCTGGTTCAGGCAGTCCAATAGTTACACAAGTCCATGAGGACATGCTGCGAAAAGTGTGCCATCTGGTTCAGGCAGTTCAAAAATTACACAAGTCCATGAGGACATGCTGTGAAAAGTGTGCCATCTGGTTTAGGCAGTTCAAAAATTACACAAGTCCATGAGGACATGCTACGAAAAGTGTGCCATCTGGTTCAGGCAGTCCAAAAATTACACAAGTCCATGAGGACATGCTGCGAAAAGTGTGCCATCAGGTTCAGGCAGTCCAACAATTACACAAGTCCATTGGGACATGGCATGCTGTGAAAAGTGTGCCATCATCAGGTTCAGGCAGTCCAAAAATTACACAAGTCCATTAGGACATGCTGCAAAAAATGTGCCATTGGGTTCAGGCATCCAATAATTAGCAAAGCACGTGAGGAAGACATGCTGAAAACATTGTGCCATAAGTCACAACTTCAGGTGGTCTAAAAATGAAAGAAGTCTATTAGGACAAAATGTGAAATGTGTGCCATCAAGTTCAGGCAATCCAAAAATTAACAAAGTCTGTTAGGACATGCTGAAAACATTGTGCCATCAGGTACAAAAATTGTGTAGACCACATATGGGCTTATTTGAGTATTAATTTATTTTTTTGAAGAAACGGTGATCTTTCTACTCTGCCAAGTAGTCATCTTTGAGGTCACTGTGAAATGTATTTGCTGCCTCTGGGTCATAGCTGTAACCCATCAATAGAAGATTTACTTTTAAGAATGTTAACTTCTCAACATTTTCTGGTAGTAGCCTAGATCATGTATCTGTTACCACATTTCCTGCACAGCTAAAGAGTTGCTCTGAAAATACACTGGTTGGGGGACAGACCATATACTTCAAGGATACCTGCACAAGTGCAGGCCATACATGCTCCTTGCTTTGCCAGTACCTAATGGGATCTTCATTCCATTCAATACCTTTTTCTGCTAAATAACAGTCAGCCATGGCCTGGGCAGAAGCAGTGACATATGGAGAAGGAAGGGCTGATTTTTCCAGGACGACAGCATCCAAGTGACCCCAAAGATGACTGCTGGGTGTAGAACGAATGGCAGCTGCTGACTGTTTTGTAGCCTGACTGAGAAGAGAGAGCCGTGAAGGTGCAGGAGGAATGGATGAGGGGGCTGTATCTACTGTCATGTTATTTTTCAAAAGCAAATCTACTTCTTGAATGATTTTCTCTCTGCAGTTTCGGAACACATTTGGGTCATACTGTGAGAGGTGTTTCATCTTGTACCGTGGGTCAGTACTGTTGCAATAATGTAATGTTCTGCCGTGAGCATTTCACCAAGTTTCTCATCATCTCAGACTTTTTTTAATCATTCTATGTACTATGTCTTTTTTTATTCTGGGTGGCCAATCCCTTTCAGTTGCACTAGACTCTGCCATCTGAAACTGGCTTGTTGTACCTTCCAACTCATCCCTGATTGCATGCAGCTGAAATCTAAGAATCTTGATCAGTGGGATTATTTGGCTGAGTGTGGCACTGTTGGAACTCAGTTCCCTAGTAATTTCCTCAAAGGGTTGCAGGATCTTGATGAGAAGTTCTAAAACAGCCCACTGCTGAGGATTAATGTACACATCAGCACCCCCTATGCTGTTCTCTAGTGTATACTGTCTTACAGCCTTTTTTTGCCCCAGCAGTCGTTGGAACATGTAAAAGGTAGAGTTCCACCTCGTTGCAACATCCGGGATGAGTGTATTAGGAGGCAGTCCATGCTCTTGTATGGCCCGAAGGCATTGCATGCTTTGCAGGAATGGCTGAAATGTGTACATATTCTTTTTGCCACATATGTGAGAGCCTTTATGTCTCTGTCCTCTTCCATAAATGCATACACAATCAAATTTAGGCAGTGTACAAAACATCGAATGTGGACAACGCCACCATCAGAAAATGCTTTCTTTATGTTTAAACCATTGTCAGACACAATAAAAACCTACAGAAAGCCCTTGTGATGTCAACCAGTACTGTACCTCTCTATTGAGCTCATCCAGAATGTTTGAAGCTGTGTGATCCTGCGGAATATACTGGATGCGAAGGGAAGCAAGTTTCAGTGGGGAATTGTCAGTGTCACTACAGGGAGTAAATGACACCCAGTGCGCAGTCAGTGACATAAATGGTTCTGGCTGGCAGCTTGTCCATATGTCAATAGTCAGATGGACAACCCCAGCAACTGCATCTTTTAAAGCATTTTTCAGTTTAGCACTTACTAAATCATACATCTGCGGTATTGCAACAGTCGAGAAATATTTCCTGGAAGGTATACTGTATCGTGGTGACAGGTGATTCAAAAGCCTTTTGAATCCTACATGCTCCACAATTCTGTAAGGCTGTAAGTCCAGTGCTATCATCTCTGAAATTAGTTTTGTTATAGCAATTGCCTCAGGATGAGTGCGCTGGTACTTAGCTTTACGTTCAATTGTTTCTGAAATTCTGAGCTGTCTTCCAGCTGTTGAAGTTTTCAGATGGCCAACATTAGGAGTGCTGGATGATGATGATAAGGGCAAAAGGGGACTGTTTGTAGTACTTATTCGAGAAGAAGACTGAGAAAGAGTTGACAGCACAAATGAAGCAGCAGGGCTGCTGCTATCACTTGACATAACAGGTGCAGGTGTAGTCTGACTTAACTCTGCCTGCATGTTGTCTTCTTTCTCTCTGACCAAAAAATCATGCCTGAGATGTAATGGGTGACATCTCTCTAAATGTCTTTTTAATGCTGAGGTACCCAAAGCACTTTTTTTGCTCCATCTGCTGATGATAATTTTACATATAGAGCACACTGCTCATAACTCATTATTGGCAGCTAGAGAAAAGTAAGACCACACATAAGATGTCACCTTTTTTGTTTTATTACCAGGTATACTATACTGTTCTCCTTTGTTACTTCCACTGTGTTGTTGTTTCTCAACACAGGGATACTGCTCATCATGGAATTTTTCTGTCTCACCATTATCATCATCCAACAGCTCCTCCAAGCCAGTAACAGAAACTAAATCTGAATGCACTGCCCCCTCATCCTGTTTCTCTAGCACCTGCACCACACTGTTCGTGCCCATATTGCCCAAGTCATCCAAGTACATATTATCACATTCATCCTGCGTCTGTGCAGCTGCCACTTCTACCTCATTCTGGCTTTCCATTTGTTTCTGCTTTTCTCCCTCATCTACAGCCTCCATTTTATAATCGTTACTCTCATCCGAGATAGATTTCTCCACCTCTGTTTCATTTAAATCTGTACTGGTACTATGGTACACATAGGTACCATATCTTGGCTTGCCACTCCTTGTGGTGCCGACTACTCCTTTAGTTTTAATTAAGGTAGTTTTGGCCTTTCCTGTCTGTTTGGACAGCGCTGTGGAAGAACCACTACTGCTACTGGATGAGGTCCCAGCAACTGGTCTTTTACCAGTTAGACTGTGCAGTGTTGTTTGTGCCATACGTTTCCCCATACCTTTCCCCATTTTGGTTGCCGCCTCACCCTGTCTGGTGAACATTCCCAGTTTTTTTTTAATTATACACAAAAATGCTTTTTCCAGTATATGTTTTCTTTTTAGGCCTCTCAGTTGTTCCCACGTTCCTCAACCCACTAATACAGGCTCAGCCTCACAGCCAGTGTCCCCCTTCTACCACAATAGCTAGGTTTATTTTTTTTTAAATGGCACACACAACTGTTTTGCCTGTAGATATTATCTTTTTATTTAGTCATTTCAGTTGTTTCCATTCTGTACAGGTTCAGCCTCACAGGTGCACGCCCCCTTCCAGCACAATAGCTACTTTTTTTTTTATTAGAGGAAATATTTCTCGACTGTTGCAATACCGCAGATGTACAGTATGTAGTCCTCTGAGTTGTTCCCAAGTACCTCTACCCACTCAGTACAGGCTCGACCTCCAGCCACACAGCCACCTCCCCTTCCACAATTGTAGATGGATTTTTTTAATGAGACAAAATGCTTTCCTTTACATATTTTTTTTATTTGACAGTGAGCCGCAGCAATGATATGAGCAGTAAACCGTGTAATATATTCACACACACAGCAGCTGGTAGTGATCTTGCACAGGCAAACTGGCAAGTATGAGATGCAACTACTGTACAGTATACGCTACAGAAAGTTTATTTTTATTTTTTTTTATAAATGCCTCCCAGGAAAGACAAAGTACAGTACTCCAATGACTTCAGACACAAGAGAGAGAGGGGGACTAAAACTAACTGATTTGGAATGTTCTTTTTTTCAAATTAAGGTACCTGGCCTGCTGCAGTTTTTAGGATTTAAATGAAGCAAAAAGCAATGTCACTTGAAAAGAAACATAGGAGAGATAGACTCAGGCACTGAGTGAGCAGCAATAAGCACTCAAATCTTCCAAGTTACAACCTGCCAGGTTGATGGTGAATGAGCTGTTTTTTTTTCTCTCTCTCTCCTATTCTCCGTTTGTTCTTTACTAGTTAGCCTGCTTGTTGTTTTATTTAATACAGTTCTGGCACTTGCACTAGCTTGTAGGCTTTAAGACAAGTTGACAATCGCAGAAAAAGCAGAGCAGACAAGGCTTGATATTGATAACTACGAGGAGATAAGTGTAAGTGACAAGCACTCAAAGCTTCCCAGGCCCCAACGGGCAGGCTGATCGTTTTTCTTTTGTGTGTGTATCTTTTATATCCCGTTTTTTTTTTCATTTTAGTTATTATTCAGTGTTTTATTTTTTAAACAGAAGTAAGTCACTCGCTGTATGTCTTTGCTGAAGGTAAACTGAGTCTGAGACCAGATAATACAAAATAAAGAAAGCTCAAAGCTCCGTCTCTAAGTCTGTATATCTTTCATATACCAGTCAGCCATGCACCCTGGTAATTCGCGCTACACTCATTGTCTTGTATACCTCTATGCCACCTGACCAACATACAGCTAATCAGGTGGCAGAGGTATCACTGTCATGTGAGTCTGTGTGTGCGCAAGCACAATCACTTTAAAGGAGATGGTTTTTAAACACATGCATGCATTGCATTTGGAACAAAGTTCCACTTAGAGAAATAAAACACTTTTAGTGCTTTTTGACAGTTAACTAGGTAGATGTTCTGCTTGTTAATTAATATAGGTTCTGGTCAGTTTTTTTTTTTTTTTACCATCAGTGTTTTCCATTCACCTGTTGTGATTTGCAACAGTGATCTTATTTTTATTGAACAGCGGTAGTGATTTATGAAACGTTTGCAATGCCAGAGGTTTTTTTTTTTCTGATTATACAGAATTTCAATGTGAAACCTTATGTTTTTGCCCTGGTGTCTACTGTCTAGTGGTCCCACCCCCAGCCGATCGCCGGTCCAGAATAAAGAACCCCCCCAGAATCTCAGCAATATACCCAGTCCCCAAATATATAAAAATAAAAATAATCCCCTAATTTCCCTGGTGTCCAGTGGACCTGCTCCCCAGCCCAATCGCGGGCTTCATTAAAATAAAATATTCCCTGGTGGTCCAGTGGATCTGCCCCCCAGCCCAATCGGGGGCTTCATTAAAATAAAAAATTCCCTGGTGGTCCAGTGGACCTGCTCCCCAGCCCGATTGTGGGCTTCATTAAAATAAATTACTCCCTGGTGGTCCAGTGGACCTGCTCCCCAGTCTGATCGTGGGCTTCATTGAAATAAATTATTCCCTGGGGTCCAGTGGACCTGCTCCCCAGCCTGATCGCGGGCTTCATTAAAATAAATTATTCCCTGGTGGTCCAATGGACCTGCTCCCCAGCCCGATCACGGGCTTCATTACAATAAAATATTCCCTGGTGGTCCAGTGGACCGAATCCTAGCCCAATCTTGGGCTCCGTAAATAAAATAAATCCCTAGTGGTCAGTGGTACCCCCCTCCACCGCCCACTCAGACCCGCCACCCAGTCCCCAGTCAGCAGAGGGCAGCAGCTCCCCACCCACAAGCTGCCTGGCCGCCCGTCCAACTGACAGCGTGCAATGCGGCTGTACGCCCATTGGTCCCCTGTGTGGGCCAATGGGCGTGCCGACCGTACTGTACTACACAGTCCCGAATTGTGAATGACCACCAGGGAATATTTTATTTTAATGAAGCCCGCGATTGTGCTGGGGAGCCAGTCCACTGGACCACCAGGGAATATTTTATTTTAATGAAGCCCATGATTGCCCTCAGTGCCTGGCTTGCACCCCAGCCGGGCGCAGTTTGAATATCCCACCCATTGCATGCAGATTGAACTCAACAGCCTTAACGTCATGAAGTGACGTGCATGACAATATAGTGACTCGAGACTATAGAACGATGAGACCTGCCTTTCTACACTCAAGGTGCTTTGACAGCCCCACAGCTCTGCCTTCAGGATACCAGCTCTCCTCTTGCAATGGTTGGCATTTACTTTTTATGCTGCATTCATTGCCTTGCTGTATTTAACTGTGCTGTGCTCTTTATTTTATTTTTTTTGTAAAATAGCCAATTGCAGCAGATGGACCGGACTAGGTACAATTAAGAAGTCAGCCCTTATTGATCCGTATCCGTCAGACCACATTGGATCCGGGGGGGTTCTGATTTTCCACGGGTCGGTCCGCACATCCCTAGAGCTAATGTGCCTGTGTAGTATATTCATTGCAATAAACTTTGTTAAAGCAGTATTAGGGTTGAAGAATGCAAAGCGGACAAGGTAAAGAAATGAAAAACATTAGGGCTTGGAGTCTCGGAAGTCCTAGCAGATCAATCATGTGGTGTTCCTTGGGGCTGTCAACCCTAATGCCCATCCTCTTCCCCCAGCCCATAGCCTCCTGTCCGAAGCACAAAGTAGAGTTCCAAGCCAGTGCCTGATAGGCATATACACTTTTTGTAAGGCATATGCCCATTTTTGTAACATGGATATACATATGTCTCTACGGGTTCGGGGAAGGATGAGGTTACCTGGCACAAGACACCTAGGTTTGACTACTCTGCACAGGGGCACCCAAGTAAATCCAACTACAGGAAGCAGTAACTGTAATGTCCAGAACCAGAACTGGGATTTTTCAGTGTGGCTTTATTTATTAACTCACTAAACATAAACAAAGCTCTGAATGGTCCCCCAAAGGGCTACGTAACTGTAATGCAGATTAGAGGTTAAACACAGCGGTCCATTTGAGGAATGAACACAATACAACAGTTGTCTGGCTTTGGACCCACCAGGCACTCAGCCCGGACTTTGCATGCGCATTGGATACACAGCCCGACTGGCCCAGCTCCCCTGCTGGCCACTCGACTGACGGTCCACTTGGCGAATGAACCCAAACTCTACTTGGAAAGACATCCCATCAAACAAGGAGGCTCCCAAACTGTGGCTCCCCACACCACTTGAAGTCTGCGACTCCTAGAGAGATTTTATTTTCGTACTTCCAATTCGAAACTCCCATCAAACAGGGAGACTCCCATCCAACAAGGAGTAATGTTCCCATCCTGTGGCTCCCCACACCACTTAGAGTCTGCGACTCCTAGAGAGATTTTCAAGTTGCGACCCACGTCTGGGTACCCACCCCTTCACTGGCCAAGCGCATGAGGCAAGTAGCAAAAACACAGAAGAAATCAGTAGAGGTGGACCTGGTTACTAAAGATGGGGGGTTTTCCCACCTCCAGCTCCCACAGCCCATACCTGGCCATTTCTCTGGACACACAGAACTTTAGACTTTAAAATGTAGATTGACGGTGGATGACCTGAAGCACCCCCTCTACAATGAACTTTAACACTTCAAACAGATGACTGCTCTATTTGTTTGTTCTAGTTTTGATATAGTCCTCCCAAATATCAGTCCCCAATACTTGAAATCCAACTGAAGAAAAGAAGTTGTTTGCCCCTTCCAATGGGGCCAAACACTGACCCATTCGTTGCAGGTGCCCCACAGGCGAAGAAATCTAACCTTTGCTGTTATACATGAACAGACTGAACTTAAATTAAAACAGGCAGCTTTCTTCCCAAGGTGGGAGAAGGGGATTGCCCCTGGAACCCACAAAGAACCTTTCCTCACCCCCCCCCCAGAGGGAAGGGGCTAAACAGACACTACTGGTGTCCTTCTTGTTTGCTTAAGGACAAACTGAAGACTGACTTTGAATTCCCAAGATTCTAAACTTACTCTGAGCTGAAGATTCCAAATGTGGCTCATGCAGCTGTGACAATTCTGTTATGATGTCATCCTCTAGTCTCAGCTGTGACTGAGGACAGAGTGAGACAGTGTGAAACCCATTTAACTGGAGTTTCACAAGCTGCCTCCCTGCCTACCACTAGGTCTTACTGGGATTCTAGTAACCCCGGTAACAAAGGGGTTACACCGCCCTGACCAGGAAATGACTGTCCTCAGTCATTATGCACTCGGCCTTAGGGCCATCCAACTCTATAAGTTACTCATGGAGGGGGGTGATCAGGCCCTCCTACCGTGTGCGAGCACAGGTAGGCAACACTAAGGGCCTAGATGCCTATAGCTGACATTTCAGCCTCTACTCTATCCACTTACTATGGACACCTAGTGGCTCTGGTAGAATTGTCCAGAGCATAGCCCTGATAGATCAGCACTGCAGTTCCTATGGCCACTGAGGACCACAGCCTGTCTATCCCCCCTAACCCTCTAGGGAAAACCTATCTGCCTCTAACATAACATCCCAAACAAAGACAAAACCTGGGACCTCACCCTTGGGCAGCCTGCAACCATACACATTAGGAACACAAACAGTACTTTAATTTCTACAAAGCACTGAACGAGGAACTCCGATGAGCCCTCCTCCTCTTCTTGTCTTCTCTTCTGTCCTCCAGGAACACCTAGAAAAGACAAAAAAAAAAAAAAACACACCCTAATCTGCATTTATGATCTACCTAAACAACAACAGTGACAACAACAACAACCCTTACCATACAGGAAAAACTGAACACTAAACAACCCCAAAAAGAAAAAAAATATATATATTTTTTTTTTTTTTAGAAAAGTAGAAAAGACAGTATATACATTAAGTACAGAAATGACATTGATAACAATACACTTTTTTGGGGGGATGGAATGCCCTAAATGTCCCATTACTGACTACAAGGCCCGAAGGCCAGTCCATTAAAGAGTCTCTCCTGGGCCAGAGCCCCGTGAACATAGTCTTTTAAGGCCATAATACCGAAGGGGAGAGTCTTTGAGGACAGTTCACACACTGTTTGAAGTCTGTAGTGTAGGTGTGTATTGCAATGTTATAAAGATAGAATAAAAGAATTTTGATGACTCACCAGCCTCTTGAAGTATTCAGACATCACCAACCTGGTCCCTGCTGCAAGACTCTCCCTGGCAGCATTTCTTCTGATACAGCTGGGCGGACATCTTCTGGGAACCCACAGGAGTGCACATCTGGAAACAGCTGGGCTGATGTCATAACTGGAGAAGGAACCTAGAACAGGAACAAAAAGAGAAACAGCTGGTCCACGTCATCCGATTCCAGGCGATGAACAGGAAAACAGCTGGGCTGGTGTCCTCTCTGGATCTGAAGTCATCTGGTGGTACCAGTAGATGGTTGCTGAATAGGGCAGTACACTGTGGACTGAAGAATATGGGGCACCTGAGTTCTTGTTTATTCATATTGGCAGTTCAGTAAGGTTACTTCACAGTGTAGATGTGGCAGTATTGACTACCACTGCTCAGCTCTCCATTTTGTAGGCTCGGGCTTAATTTCTGGGAGGTCCTTGCATTGAGGCCAATAGTAGAGGGGGTCAGGGGGTTGAATTATTACTCCATCTGGACACACATAATTCACACAGTGGGAGACTTCAGTCCTTCTCCATCCACTATTCTCACTCTGTCCATAAACAGTGTCCTGCCTCTCTTTCACTGTGTATACTTTTCGTGAGAACAGTCTATTCTTTACATGCTGGTTAGCCCCAGGATGCACATGTTTCATTGCTTCATCCCAGATCCAGGATTTCCTGCAGTTCTCAATCTCCTCCCAGTCTCTCCGAGGAAAGGTAGGAAAGGTCATACCAAAGATTTCATTGGCCTTTCTACTAACCAGTCTCTCCTCTTTACTTGCTTTGGTCAATCTGAGACTGCTGGCCTGGCTTGGGGTGGCCAGTCCTGCTTCTGCCAACCTGCATCCTCAATGAAATTAAAACGGATCCCTGACTTCTTTTCTTCTTCTGGTGAAGCCAGGGCAGTGGCATCACCACCTTCTTGAACACATTCCTCCGAGGCAAGATCTTGAGGCTGTGTACCGTTCCTTTCTCACAAGGCCACATAGGTTCCCCTCATCTTCCTCTTCACTGAGGATCTGAGCCCAGGAGTGAGCAACAGTTCTCACCCCCTCGAGACTATCCATTCATCACTAGAGCGGAGGCTTCCACACCTCCCATTCAACGCCTCCCGCGATCTCATCTTCACCTTCGAGACTTGGGCTAGGCCCCCACCCAGGGGTCTATTGATGCTTTATCTGAACTTGCCTTCTGAGATCCAGCATCCAAAACTTCAACTTCAGATTCAGTCTCTAATTCTGCACTCTCTAACTTTGTGCCACACTCCCCCGGGGGACCTTCCTCCACAGGCTCCACCTGATGCTATGTGCTGCCAACTGCAGATTCTTGAAGTTGTGTCCATGTGGGAGCCAAACGAATTTGAGGCACTTTATACAAGCCATATTTTTGTAGACAACCAGCACAGTGAGGAATCATGAAGACATCCCTTCCAGCACTAAAGCACATCTGGCATGCACGCACTGGATAATTAGGAATTGCCACATCAGGAGGGAGTTGCCCTCTATAGCACCAATTTTCAATGTCTCTCAATCTATTTACTGCTGCTGTTACTGCAACCCGGGCATGATCCGGGTAACGAGCTGGTCCTGAGGCCATAACTGCAGAAAAACAAACAAAACTTCACTGTAACTGAAAGTCCCACTTTAATGAACACACTCTGTAGCTTTAAAATGGCTCCTCTGCTGCTGTGTTTACTTTACTACTCCACCCTGTAATGGCGGCGGCAGCACTCCTGTGCATCAACATTCAGACTCTGGGTCAAGCCACTGTGTACCCGATTTACATCAGCTACTAATAACTTTTATTTCAAACTGCACAACTTGTTCTGTTCTGGCTGTTCTCACATTTACAGGATTTTCCTTGGACTTTTCACATGCTGGCAACATTTATTTAATTACAGTCCCTTTTTAGAACTTCAGGTTTCAGCACAGGATTGCCTGCTTTTACTAGTTTTGCACTTATTTTACAACCCACAGTCTCTCTCTGGCTGCAGACTTTAAACTGAGGGTACTTTCATTGCTATGCACACATTTAATGGTTTTACAGACTTGCACTTGCCAGCAGGATATCACACAATCGCTACTTGTAAAGCGACTATACAGCTGCACTCACATTTTATATGGCATTACTGAAAATCACTGATTTGAGCAGTTTTAAATCGTTTACTCACTGTTATGATAGCAGATTGCTGCGATGGAGGAAAACGGCCTGCAGCCAGATTTTTGAAGGCCTCGGATTTCAAACGGATGGGCAGTCTCCGCGATTGTAGTATTAATCACACAATTCACTGATCCCATGACCGATAAGCGGGTTGAGCCTGAGTTTTAACTAGAAAAGTCACTTTTTACTGTTTACAGCACTTTGAACACTTCGCGAACGCTCCTCCACTGCCAGTACACGCACTACTCTCTGTCTCCCTCTCAAATGCTGAAGCAGACACTGAAAAGCTGGCTGAGGGGCCGGACTAATGGCAACTGACCAACCACACGACGCCATGCAAATGAGCCTCTTCTTCCTCACGAGGGCTCCTCTCCTCACGGTGATCGTCGAGCAGGCAAATTTAAACTGAAAAGATGCACTTTTTTTTTTTCAACTGACTCCACGGCGGGAGCCCATTTCAACCATGTAACATTGCCATTAACTCTGCAGTCTCTAGTATTGCACAGAAAGCATTTCCAACATCCAGGGCATAATTTCTCTGTTGCTACCCCTAGTTTTCCACACTTTCCTTCACAGAACTTTATTTTAAAACTGACAAACGCTGTAAACTATGTTGATGCAGGACAAGGACACACACTTTGGCTTTACAGCTCCTTGGTAAACAGTTGGCATTTTTTAAACAGCAGCACAAGATTCACAGCACACAGCACACACTAGGAAATTGCTTCAACTTTTTGGGTACTGACTTCCAGATAGCCAAAACGCTAGCCTACTTGCCCAAGCACCTTCCTTCCCAAACAAATCCAAAGCGGTGCCTCCATTTTTGTAAGGCATATGCCCATTTTTGTAACATGGATATACATATGTCTCTATGGGTTCGGGGAAGGATGAGGTTACCTGGCACAAGAGACCTAGGTTTGACTACTCTGCACAGGGGCACCCAAGTAAATCCAACTACAGGAAGCAATAACTGTAATGTCCAGAACCAGAATTGGGATTTTTCAGTGTGGCATTATTTATTAACTCACTAAACATAAACAAAGCTCTGTATGGTCCCCCAAAGGGCTACATAACTGTAATGCAGATTAGAGGTTAAACACAGCGGTCCATTTGAGGAATGAACACAATACAACAGTTGTCTGGCTTTGGACCCACCAGGCACTCAGCCCGGACTTTGCATGCGCATTGGATACACAGCCCAACTGGCCCGGCTCCCCCCTGCCGGCCACTCGACTGATGGTCCACTTGGCGAATGAACCCAAACTCTAACTTGGAAAGACATCCCGTCAAACAAGGAGGCTCCCAAACTGTGGCTCCCCACACCACTTGAAGTCTGCGACTCCTAGAGAGATTTTATTTTCGTACTTCCAATTCGAAACTCCCATCAAACAGGGAGACTCCCATCCAACAAGGAGTAATGTTCCCATCCTGTGGCTCCCCACACCACTTAGAGTCTGCGACTCCTAGAGAGATTTTCAAGTTGCGACCCACGTCTGGGTACCCACCCCATCACTGGCCAAGCGCATGAGGCAAGTAGCAAAAACACAGAAGAAATCCCGTAGAGGTGGACCTGGTTACTAAAGATGGGTTTTTTTCCCACCTCCAGCTCCCATAGCCCATACCTGGCCATTTCTCTGGACACACAGAACTTTAGACTTTAAAATGTAGATTGACGGTGGATGACCTGAAGCACCCCCTCTACAATGAACTTTAACACTTTAAACAGATGACTGCTCTATTTGTTTGTTCTAGTTGACATAGTCCTCCCAAATAGCAGTCCCCGATACTTGAAATCCAACTGAAGAAAAGAAGTTGTTTGCCCCTTCCAATGGGGCCAAACACTGACCCATTCGTTGCAGGTGCCCCACAGGTGAAGAAATGTAACCTTTGCTGTTATACATGAACAGACTGAACTTAAAACAGGCAGCTTTCTTCCCAAGGTGGGAGAAGGGGATTGCCCCTGGAACCCACAAAGAACTTTTCCTCACCCCCAGAGGGAGGGGGGTAAACAGACACTACTGGTGTCCTTCTTGTTTGCTTAAGGACAAACTGAAGACTGACTTTGAATTCCCAAGATTCTAAACTTACTCTGAGCTGAAGATTCCAAATGTGGCTCATGCAGCTGTGACAATTCTATTATGATGTCATCCCTCTAGTCTCAGCTGTGACTGAGGACAGAGTGAGACAGTGTGAAACCCATTTAACTGGAGTTTCACAAGCTGTCTTCCCTGCCTACCACTAGGTCTCACTGGGATTCTAGTAACCCCGGGTAACAAAGGGGTTACATTTTGAAATAGAGAAGTGTTGTATGGCTTGCTACATGTGGCCAGCAGAATCAGTTATAGCTCTCTTCATGCAGGGCCCACAGGGCCCTGTGTAAAGAAAGAGATCATGTATAACATTGAGGTGGGGGAGTGGGTGGGCATTAGGGTTGACAACCTCATGGAACACCACATGACTGATTCTTCCAAGACTCCAATCCCTAATGTATTTCATTAACTTATTTTGCCCACTTTGAGTTCTTTAGCCCTAATGTCTACATTAACATATTTTTTTCAATTATTTTTTTTTTGTGATAGTCAGATTGTATCCTGATTCAGGCAAGTCCTTTCATGACCTGCGTGAACAGTTGCAGATGCAAAGGGGCCTCTTGGCCCTCTGCCATTGGAAGACTCCATGTGACACTGTACACATAGGGCCCTACATCAAGACAAGGATCCATAGGCTGTCCGTGGAGCTGCAGAAGTTCAGGACCCTCTGGGGTTTGAGATTTCATGTGACTACTGATCCAGACTGACATGGCCCTCTGGGCCCTGTGCTAAGGGAAGGTTCTGTCTGGGAGTAGAAGTGCAGGGGCCCTACAGGCTCTGCACTTCAATGTGATGGCATCTGTAGCCTACTTATGGGCCCTGTGTCAAGACAAGAATCCATAGATTGTATGTGAGGCTGTATATATAAGATAAAGGCTTTCTGTAGGGAAAGGAATTAGGTTTTAAAGAGTGCCTTGGAAATACACTGCATCCAAAACCAATTACAGGCCAAGAACAGTTTTTTTTGTTAATTGTTTAACCAGGACTAGCACACTAAGCTGAAAGCTTTTTTACAGGTGTGACCTGGGAGCACAGGGAAGTTAAGTGACTTGCTCAGGGTCACACAGTCTGCAAGTGGAAGCTGTGGGATTCAAGCCCAGGTCTGGTCTGCTGGATGTCACCAGATTTGTAGCTCAGAGCCTTAAACCACTGCGCTATACTGCCTCTATATGCTATAGTGCCTCAGTTACATCACCTATTAGATGAGTGCCTTTTATATAAGCTAAAATTATAGCATTGTATTCTGTTGTGTTGTATTTTACTGTGTTGCATCCAACTGCCTTGAGTAACTCTCCCAGTGCAGATCATATTAATATAAAGCAAGCAATCATTGGGATCATTTCTGTACACATATTGTATCTCATATAATTATACAAGAGTTAAAATTCGAAGCTTTACTGTATCTAAAGTGTGTTGTGCCAAACGTTAGTTCATTCTAGTATACTAGTAGTTTAACACACACGGTTTTGACTTAAATTTTCTTATTGCAAAGTTTATAAATAGCATTTTAATGTTTTCAGGTTAACAGAACACATGAAGATCATGTGTTTTCGTCTGAAGAGGATAACAGTCTGTATTTTACCTACACTGGCAAACCAAATGTTCTCGAGGTCAGAAACCTCAACTACCAGGTAAAAGGTCTAAGAGTATTTGTTTTAATTATTACACTAATCTATTTTTGCTGACAGTGGCAAATGCCTTTATAGAAGTCCACAATGAAACTAGAACACAAGTATTATCCCTAACGAAGAGTTCAATTGGTTACCATTGCTATGATGTCATAATATACTCAAAACAAAGGTTGAGAAACCCCCATGATTTATATTTTGTATATAAAAGTGACTGGATTCAGTTTAAAAGATGCAGTGCTGCCAAAAGTTTTTCTACTGTCTGGCAATGTCTTTGAAACATTACTGCCACCTGCCTGTTGCCCACCTAAAGCTTTTTATTGGGCATTAGAAGAACCATTAAACCTGTTCATACTGCAGTAACTTTTATTTTGATTAGCTAAACCACAGTCACGTGCCATGTGACCAAAAATACTTTGTAGTAGGGCCCAGCTGTTATGCGGTCAATAGTTTCTGAACTGTTGTCCTCACACCAGTCAAGTCTTTTGAGTATGAGCGATGCATTCCCTAACCAGGCTGCTGATCTTGTATAGCTGCTGCTGAGCTTAAAAGCTGCTGATGTTGATTAAAAGTTGCTGCAGTGCAGCTGCTTAGCAACAACTGTTGCTTATTAAACATTGTTGCTAATCGTTAAATGTAGCTGCAGCTCATTAAATGCAGCTTCTGGTTAACAGAAAGCTGCATTTAAGCTACACAAAAGCATACAGTTCTTTGATAGAAAAGGGTTAAGAAGTCAGACATGGATGAGAGTTCTTTGCTTGTAAAAGAATTCTACTGTCACCGTGAAACAGTGATCTTTGGTAGACAATAATGCCGTCGGTCAATTATAGCCCACCATTGGTCACTTTTTCACTCTGGGGGCAACGTCTTTCCACTATTATTAAAAGGGTATCGGAAATGCTGCACTCTGATTAGTTGCCCGAATTCTGAGAGCTCTGCATTGATCTCTTAATTAATACGCTTGTAGAACTTGATCACCTGAGTACAGGTACTGGTATTAAAATGTGAGTTGAAATAAAAAGAACACTGCTTAAACTCCAGCCAGTATGATTTATTAAGAGGTCCTTAATTCAAAACTTTCCTTTTAGATCCTCATGAAATTCACATTTTTTAAAATACTTCTTTTTATTGTACACTAATGTCATTGTGTATTAAAATTAAGCCATTTTAATTTACCAGCCACCAATACAAAATGTTAATGTGAACCTTGCTTTGATGTTTCAGAACCCACTTGGTTCCTTCTTCAGAAAGACAGGTGGTTCTATTAAAATAAAATAATATTATTTTCAGGTCCTCTGGTATACTCAATAGAGTTTATAAATTATCTATAAATATTTTTATAGTGACAGATAGAACAAACCTGTTGCAGTTATTTTTATATCTTTTTTTTTTCTTTCCATATTCTGTTTTTCCCCTCTGTGGCCAGGACAGGCTGGGTTCCCATTCAGCTCTGCCCCACTGATCTCCCACCGATCGACACCTTTCCAGGTCTTACCTGAGACTGGAGTACCCCCCGCCTATCTCCGTGGCAGGATCAGAATAAGAGAGCCATCCCCCCCCCCCCATAAGCACAATCTAGTTCTGGTCCAGGGTCCTTGGTGATGCGGCAGGTGGCAGCAGCCAAGCAGATGTCATGAAAGCTTGAAAAAATTGAGTAGCCCCTGCACACAAAAAATATACCAAAATCACGTTTTTAATAATCAGTAGAAAAAACTTTATTTAGAATGTGCAATACTAGCGTGGTGGTGGAGCTTAAAGTAGCTGGTTTCACCAATCACCCTTGATGATTTGTGATACCAGCCACTTTATGCTCAACTGCCATGCTTGTGTGTGGGTGGGTGGGTGTGTGTGTGTGTATATATATTATTTTTTTATAAAATGGGTAGGAAAAATGTCTGCTGATTGGTTGAAGCACATCACATGACCATGCGTTTATCAGAGTGTGACCACACACCTGCACTTTCACCCCCCTCCAAAACAATTTTGCCATTTTATAAGATAGATAACCCATTCTAGGGTATGTGGTCGTGCTCTGATAAACGCACGCCTTGGGTGTTGACGTATGAGGCCACAACGCACACCAAGGCATGCGTATATCAGAGCACAGCTGCGCACCTTAGAGTGGGTTATCTATTACATATATTATAGTGGCACGGTAGTGCCACTATAGTTAGGGTTGAGTAGCCACTTTAGTGCAAAACCTCCAATTTTGCACCTTAATAACTTTGCCACTGTATGATGGATTTGCCTGAAAATTTGCATGTGCGGTCTGGTACCATAGATCTCTGGATGTGGCAAGTTGCGTTATGGGTGGATATACAGTTGCGAAGCTACGGAACGCCAAAAAAATGGGCATTTTGTGTGTTTCTTTGCTCGCACCCACAGCCCACACACTTTGTCCAGTCAGTCCGAAATCTTCAGGGAAGATGCAGTCTTGGTCACTGATGTGCCTTTCGAAGATCTGGTGAAAAAAATATTAAACGGTACAAAAGTTTATTCAAAAAACACATTTCCCATTATAGTCAATGGGAAAAGTTATCAAAAATAATGAAACCTTCATGAGAGGCCATTTTTACTGTCGCAAATGGCCCTTTTACTTTCGTGAGGTGGCCATCTTGTTTCAGTATGTGACACAGAAAAATGCCTGGCGTTTAAAATTGAGACCCTCTAGGTGAACAGTGATTGTGGTGTTTACCTAGTCAGGTCCAGAGGATGCTAGCCATATCTTTTGGGGGGGAGGGGTTTAAACCCCCCAGAAATGCATTTTTAAAATTTTTTGAAAAATACTTTCACAAAATAATTTCGCAAATGTGAAAGTTTTGTGAGGTTTTCTCACGCAATTTTCGTGACTTGCGAAAGTAATATGCAAAAGTACTCCCAAAATAACTGCAAATCTTTGACACCCTCTTGCAACAAAATGGTTGGGTCTTTTGGGTTGACAATTACAGGGTAGCAAGCCCTGGTCCCACAGATGTGCCTTTTGGTGTTTTGGTGCCAAAACAGTACAGTGGCCCAAAGTTACAGCATTCCAAAGTTCAGAAATTTTCCCATAGGATAACATTGCGATGTCTGTGATACCTTTCGGGGCCTGTTTTTTGAAAACGGTTCGAGATACAGACTTTTTGTTACAAAATTTTATTTTAGGGGGACTAAGCTCAGAGGTAGATTGGAAAGCCATGAAACCCATGAAATTCTAATTTTTTATTTTAGCTTGTACGGTTCCTGAGATATTTGCAAATTAGTGTTCAAACTGCTCATTTTCATGTCTGTAGGTCAGCATTATTCCCTCAGAGTTAGCACACAGTGCCTTTCGTTGCCCATATCTTGGAAACAATGCAAGATACTGATTCGATCGACTTTATGTTGAGAGACATACTCATTCTCATGATTACGACATTTGAATTTTTTTTTATACCTGCTGCTGTTCCTCGGGGTATTGGCAAATTAGTGTTACATGGATTCCTTGCCCCATAGGGCTGCTGTATGGCTCTGTGCTTATGTGTAAGTGGGAGCACAGGGCTCTACGGGCCCATGCTCCCACCAACACATACCATTTACTATTTGTATTATACTTTCTCAAAAAAGAAGGGAAATTCATTGCAAAAAACTCCATTAATGCATCAGTTAGGGATGTTTCCACAGCAACAAAAGTTTGGAAATTCAGTGTTAGGGTTAACACCCCACTACCCTACACCCACGACCCCATCCTCAAAGCCCTAACTACGCATTCCCTAACACACACACACACACACACACACACACACACACACACACAGATACAGTATATGCAAGCCACATGCAAGATTGTGAGACACTATACCAGTCAGTCACATCTGTAAGCACAATAATCAGGACACTGTACTCCTTTCACATACTACTATGTAATGAAAAACACATACAGTATGATCACAGTATGATGACACATTATTGCTGGCATATCTTCTTCATAAAGTGAAACTTAGTCTGCACAAACATTCCAAATACTGCTTTTTATTTGTCATAATTCAACAATTGGCTGCTGCAGGTATCGCTGCCCTCACATAAGCATGTGGTAGCAGTACAGACATACTGCTCAGGCATGAATCTAGCACCATCACATGTTATAATACCGCTCCGTTAACTGAAAATACTCATTAGCAGCATGTTATGGTTAGCTTTGAATGTTACTTCACTCTGATGGCAGCAGAACTCATGCAGTTGCTGCACCATTATGATGGATGTCTCTTGTACTGCTTGCATGTGGCTGTGTGGGGGGGAATGCCTTGTTAGGGGTTTGAGGATGGGATCGTGGGGGTGGGGTGGTGGGGCGTTAACCCTAACACCAAATTTCCAAACTTTTGTCACTGTGGAAACAACTCCAACTGATGCATTAACGGAGTTTTTGCAATAAATATATATATATTATGCTAGCACGGTAGTGCTACCATAGTTAGGGTTGAGAATCCCTTTTAATGTTAAATGGTGAAATTTTGCACCTTAATAACTTTGCCACCATTCTATGGATTTGCCTGAAATTTGGCAGACACGGGACGTAACCATAGATCTTGGGCTCTGCCAACTTTTGTACTGGTCAGACATACGGCTGTGGAGTTATTAAGCAACATCCGTATATGCATTTACGTTTTTTTGAGCATTCTTTGTTTGCGCCTACAGGTCACACGGTTTAGGCGACTGGTCCAAAAACTTCAGGGAACATGTGGCCAGGGTGCCCGATGTGCCTTTTGAAGATTTTGTGAAAAAATATTGAACGAGTCAAAAGTTATTCAAAAAGCAAGTTCCCATTATAAGTCAAAGGGAGAAGTTAACAAAAAGCTCGACAGTGTCGCAAATGCACTTTTTAGTGTCGCAAATGACCCCTGTAGTGTCGTGAGGCAGCCATTTTATTTTCAGTTACTGATCACAGAAATGCTTGGCATTTAAATTTGGGACCCTCTAGGGACACAATTTTTTTTGTGTTCACCTAGTCGGACCCTCAGGATGCTAGCCATGTCTTTATTTTGGGGTTAAACACCCCAGAAATATGTTTTTCAAATTTCTGGCAAAAGTAGTGTCGCAGATGCGACACTTTCGCAAATTTTTGCGAAAGCTTTCGGAAATCATGACACTACTTTTTCAGACTATGGCCAAAATGACAGGAGTTCTTTGTCACCCTGCTGCAAAAGAATGGTTTGGTCTTTTGAGCTGAAATTTGGAAGGAGGGCAGCCAACATCTCACAGATGTGTCTTTTGGTGGTTGGGTGAAAAAATATTGCACGGATGCCAAGTTACAGTACTCCGAAGTTGGCATTGTTTCCCATAGACTAACATGGTGGAGTCTGTCGTGCCTTTCGGGGCTCGTATCTCCGAGCGGTGCCTGGACCCCAACAGCCACCCCAACTGGCATCGAGGTGCGTGTTGTTCGTCGATCCTAACTCTCACCCCATTCTCCTATACCGCAGCTTCTTTATACATGTGATGGAGTGAGGTTAGGAACGACCCCAACGCGCACTTCGATGCCGGGTGGGGGTGGGCTGGGGTCCAAGGGGGCTTTCAACCCTAACACCAAATTTCCTCGCTTTTGTCACTGTGGAACAACCTTACTGATGCATTAAACAGAGTTTTTGCCTCTAATATATATATATATATATATATATAATCTGTAGTATATATTTAGTTCTTTATTATTGTATTAGTAAGGTGTTATTAACTTGTTAATACAGTATAATTACCTAGTTGGCATCATAATACGCTAATTGGTCACCATCATATATGGAGAAATATATGATCGCTTTTTCTATGGTGTTGAGGGCCCAACTATGCAGAGTGTGTGTGTGTGTGTGTGTGTGTGTGTGTGTGTGTCCATATTCACCATTATGGAGCTGAATGGAAGGGATTTACCTGTTAGTTGCTCCTGCTGCTAACCCTTTCCCCATGGGGACATAGGCACCAGGACAGCTGTGCCAGCAGAAGTGCATACATGTATGCCCTGCCACATTCTCCACAACATTCCCTTCTTCTCTGCCCTCTCTGCCACACTACCACCTATACTCTTACAGGTGGTAGTGATAGAGTAAGGAAATGTAGATTTCTTTCCCTGGAGGAGGAGGAAAGGATCCTCTGGGACTCTTGATCCTCCTCCCCATCCCCTGCTGGCCCCCCAAAATATAAAAATGTACTGTGTATATCTATATCTATTCTTTGCAAAAAAACTCTGTTATGCATAAGTAAGGTTTAAAGCAACAAAAGTTGGGAAATGTGGTGTTAGGGTTCCCAACCCTATCCCCCCACCCATAGGTGCCGGGTTGTATGGGCCCGTGGGGCATGGGCCCCAGCAATATTTTGTGACCTGGGCAGCTGGGCTAAGCCCCAGCAATATTTTTGTGCATTATGCACTTTTTTCTTTTTTTTCCCCAATGGTTTCCCACAGGTAACTGTGATAGCATGCCACTGCGTATCGTTCCCCCCCCTTTTAACTGGGCTGGAAAAATTGGGCTGGCGGCGGCAAAGCATTTTTGTTTTATTTCTCTGGGTTCCTCATTGGGCAAGCTGGAATTATTAAAAATTAGTGCATTTGCATCTTGATTTGTCACCCCCCCACCCCAGAAAATCATTGGAGGTTCAGTGGTATTTTTCATGTTGCCGCACTGTGATTGGCCGAGGGGAGAGCTTATACTTTTGGGTGCGATACTCGTTCGGACATTGAGGCAATTTTGTTGTGTGAGGAGGCGAGTGAGTCAGCGACAGTTTCATGCAGAAACAGCAGGGAGAGTAGGGTGTGTAGCCGAGAGAAGAAGAAGAGGCAGAGGGAGGTGGTCGTCATGGTCTGACCGTTCAGGCCCAGCCAGGAGAGAGAAGCCAGCCAAGCCAAGGCAGGGGAGGAACAAGGAATGCAGAAGAAAGCAGGCGGTGGTAGGCCCCGGTGCAGCACGCCAGCAGCTAGCCCAGGCAGAGCCAGTGAGCCTCCCATACAAAGAACGATGCATGTGGTGAGAGTCGGCCAGGAGTGACTTTGGGGAACACCATCAAGCTCAGTGAGGCCAGCTAGTGTCAAAGAGGAATGAGGAGTCAACTCGACGTGGAGTGAGAGGGAGTCAACTCAATGTGGTCCATAGAGGGAGAGGGAGCTGGGCAGGGAGTGAGACCAGTGCATGCAGTACATGGTCATCGGAGGGCAGCGGACAACCAGGCCAGCAGCAACAAATGAGAGAGGACTGGGTCACCGGGTGGGGTCCTTCATCTGGACGGCAGACACAGCAGCTGCACACAGGGCAACAGAGAGCAGCCAGCAAAAGCAACAGCTAGCCAGCAAAGCCCAGGCAGCAGGCCAGCGAGTGAGCCCAGCAGCAGCACATCAGAGGAAGGGGAGTCAGACAGGAGCATTAGCCAACCAGGCCACCAGCAGCAGCAAGCAGCACTGGGTGGTAACGTTCCCCCCTCTGCTCCCTTAAGGCCCAGACTGCACAGCAAACCAGGTAAGGTGTGGTGGAGATAGGAGGGTCGAATGATGAGTCCAGTGGGTGACTGGGGAAAAGAGGTGGGCTGTCTCGGCAGCAGCCAACAGTCTGTGACTAGTGATACTAACTACTCTCTGATAGGGCAATGGGGTGGGTGAACTGTGTCTCTGCAGTGTCTAATGCATGGGGGGGGTAGCCTGGTTAGGCCATGGGAAGCTTCAGGACTGGAACAGAGAGCTAGCCTACCGGCTAGCTTGCTGTCTTACTGAAGCCTTCAGCAAGTCAGTTAGCAAGCTAGCCAGTAGACTTGGTCTCAGTTCCCATCCTAAAGGCCCTGTCATTGGGGTAAGTACTGCAATAAGCAAAACGGGTAATAATAAGGTGTCTGTGGTGGCTTGTGGGGATGGGTGGGTGGATGCTGGTCTGTTTCTTCAGCAGTGTGCGACTAATCTTATGAGCACGAAGGTGAACTCTGTTTCTGGCAGCTCTGCAGTGTCTGATGCTTTGGGGGGGAATAGCCTGGCTGGGCCCTGGGAAGCTTCAGGACTGGAACCGAGGGCTAGCCTACTGGTTGGCTTGCTAACTTGCTTGCTGTCTTGCTGAAGCCTTCAGCAAGTCGGTTAGCAAGCTAGCCAGTAGGCTAGGTCTTGGTTCCCATCCTAAAGGCCCTGACATGGGGTAAGTACTGCAGTAAGCAAAATGGGTAATAAGGTGTCTGTGGTGGCCTGTGGGGATGGGTGGGATGCTGGTCTGTCTCTGCAGCAGTGTACGACTAACCTTATGGACCTATGGGTGAACTCTGTCTCTGGCAGCTCTGCAGTTTGTGATGCATAATGGGGGCATGGGACATTTCAGGATGGGAACTGAGACCTAGCCTACTGACTAGCTTGCTAACTTGCTTGCTGTCTTGCTGAAGCCTTCAGCAAGCAAGTTAGCAAGCTAGCCAGTAGGCTAGGTCTTGGTTTCCATCTTAAATGCCCTGTCAGGGTAAGCAGCAACACAGCCGGGACATGTTTCTTCCCTCCTCCTCCTGGAAATACAAGAGCAGAGTCATGTACTACTAGTACTTAGTGTCTAAAATATGAGCATCCTTTACCTTTCCTGCCAGTGCAATCATATCCCTAATCAGATCATTGTTTTGCATCTGTCTGTCTGACCTCATATTCAGCTAACAAATTATTGTGACTACCGTAATTGAATGTATTGTGCAACTCTTCCTTGAAAATACCACAGGGGAAAAGAAAAAATGCTTATTGGCAATAAGGAATGAAGAATATTTTTTCCAAGTGTCAGCTTTGTGGGGGCATAAAACAAACTTCTGTCCTGGAGAGATACAGTACTTTATGCTTTCTTTGGACATGGCCATGGACATATAGAGAGACTCTCTGACTCTCTGTCTGTAACCTACCTACCTGGTGATAATGGTGTATATGGGTATGCAGTGAAATACAGTACTGACTCCATTTATGCCACACTCTCTCCTGATCGCTGCTAAACACATAGGGCAGCCAGGAAGGGGGTGCACTGTACTCAGAAATTATGTGTGAGTGACTTGATGTGGGGGACCTGGAGTGTGTGTGTGAGTGTGTGTGTGTGTTGGGGGGTTGGGTCTTCTCTCATGTCTACTGCCTCCTACTAGCCTACAGATAACACAACCTGGTGTTTCCTGCTCTATTTTGGACTTTGTTTACTGGTAGCTGGTTAATGGGGTGCCCAGTCTCCAGCTCCAGCCAAAGCAAAGCAACTGAACTTTTGTCTATTTTGATGTCTGCGGGCATGGAGTAGAGCAGAACCTAATGGGGAGGAAATAGAAGTGAATCAATGATTGTGGTCCTTGTAGCCAAATGGGGGATGTTCCTGACCTGCAGTGTTACCTTTATCTGCAATGCAGGTGTTTTAGCAGGCCTTGTATGTTGTGTTATTGTGGGAGCTTGTCTGGTGAAATACCACTGTGTGAGTTTGGGGGCCGGGTCAGGACACTGTTCTGGGCCACACAGTTTTTCGTGATCCTGAGTGATACACAGTATATCACAGCTGGTTGTGTAATTACAGGGTAACATTTCATTTCTAGACTACCTTCTTGTCATCACACATGCATAGGCTTTTATAGCTCATAATTGGGATTTTCATGATGATTGATGTGGGGTTTGGGAGCAGGGGAAGAGAAAGCATGGGTGGTGATCACCTTTTCTCTCATCCTGGTTGTGCATGTGTTGTGTGTGTACCTAACACTTGCTCCATGCAGTTTTATTGTACAAGTTGATGTCATGGTGGCAACAGCAGATCTGGGTATTTTTCTTGTGGGGGGGGAGGTTGTATTTTACATTACCCTCCCATGGCATTTGCTGCTGGACAGTTCAACATGGGGGTTGGATGATGGAGACTTTGGTGCACATCCATCCAGTCTTACTGCTTGAGTGCTGCCTTCCTGTGAAGGATAGCTGCGCTGCAGTACTGTGAGGTGCAGATTAAACCTAAGGGGTCCCGATCACACAGACAGATGTGTTGTTGTCTCTCAAGGATGTCAGTTTTGTAGCTTTTGAATTTTTTTTTAATTTTTAAAACCAAGATTTAAAATGGTCTGGGCTATAGGCAAGTTCAAAGAAAAACCCAGCAAAGTCAATGAGCGAAAAGTCACTTTTTCCCCTCTCCGGTACTTGGAAACCACACATCAGACTGAAATGCAACTCAGCACATCCAAAGATCTACCCTAGGTGACAGAACATGCAAACGTTCATGCAAATTCATTGAACAGTTCCGAAGCTATTAAAGTGCAAAATTTAGGATTTTACATTGACAGGTACAGTACCTACTCAATCCTATCTATTTGGGTGCAGCCACTGCCCTGTAATATCAATCTCTATATTTGCTAGTTATAAAAAAGGTAGCTATAAATGAAACACCATTCATTTTATAGATATTTATGTGTTGAACAACTTTCATGCTCACAGTACCATGCTATCACTTTTCATTTTAAAGTACAGACATTGCCAGCTATTTCCAGATATTTCGCAAACTTTCTGAAGAGTTTTTCTCTGCTGCCCCTACTGTGGAAATGCAGAAAGCAGGATATATTTCTGGAAATATCACAGAAATTTCGGGAAATAGCTGGCAGTGTCTGTGGCTGCTACTGTATTTGAATTTGAATACGGTTAGTACTGGTACTGAGGCCGAAGATTCTAAAGGAGTTCCGAACCTTTTGTGACATACCCAGCATACAGTGAAATGCAAATTCAAATACAGTAGCAGCCACAGACACTGCCAGCTATTTCCCGAAATTTCTGTGATATTTCCAGAAATATCTCCTGCTTAGAAAATGGGCAAAGAAAATTATCTCCTCTGATTGTCCAAGACACTTATTTAGGTGGGCATCTATCAGACAATAGATGCCCACCAAATAAAAAGCCCCAGACCAACCTTCGTAATAGCCAGCAAAGTATCCTTGTGCCCAGCACCCTGCTTCCTCATTGGCTGAAGTGCTGGGCACACAGTAGAATGTTAATTTTAAAATGCCCGCCATTTTGTTGTCTCCCTTACTAAGAGCCGAGACTCGACTCCAGTACTACAGCCATTCTCTCGATCTATCCTCAGTTAAATCCCCAAAAATAAATAAATAAAAAAGAAACATTTCTTGACACACGTTTTTTCCTCCCAGCACCAGGTCAAAGATTCTAAATTGAAACGGCACCCCGCTTTGTGCCACTCCACTGCTACCCAGCTGAGAGCCAGTCCCCCCCTCGCCCACCGTCTGTGTTGGCGGCAACCCATAAAACAAAAAGAACAATCTTTTGTTTTGCAATCTCATAAATGAAACCAATTGCCTCTAACAGCAGCCACAGTAAGGTTCACTGTCCCTCTTATCGTCACAGTCCTGGTCTTCGGGTTCAGATCAGGCAGCAATGACCGGAAAACCTTTAAAAAGGTAAGAACTTAATCCCGGTGCTCAAAATATGCAGCGAGACTGTGTAGTGAGACAGAAAGATGTTGTTTCCTGAATCCCCAGCACCCAGCAGTTACTGTACACTGCCCACCCCATCTGCTAGCAACTATCGTCTTGCCCTTGTTATTTTTAAGGCAGCAATGCAACGGTACCTGTTTTTGATGTTTAAGCATTTTTTCTTCTATATTCTCCATGATTGATGCTGCAGTCACGGAAAGCAGGAGCATTTCTGACAGACCTATGTAGCGGTACTGGATATTTCTTTCACGTAAAAACACTAACTTATGTTGCTCGAAAAAGCGAGGGGGGGGCAGTAACCAATAACCATGAGAACTAGGACCCACAGCTACAGGGGCTCTAGAAGGACAAAACTCCCTAGATAAAACACACAGACACACATACACACACAGGCGGAGGAAGTATTTTATTTCAAAACTGATTTTAAATTGATTTTGTATTAACATTTTATTATTAAACTTATTTTGTTTTACAGTGGCCATTTTCTAAGCGCAATAATACCCTCCAGGGTGGGCGGTATTGTGCTATACCGGACCTTCCAGGGGCTATAAGGCCCTCTGCCTGCGGCGTCGGGCCTCATTACGCCCCTGGGTGGTCCGGTATAGCACAATACCGCCCACCGTGTCGGGTATTATTGCTTATTATTATTATTATTATTATTGCGAATGTTTATCCCTTAAAATAGCTCTCCCCAACATGGCAGCTTTTCAACTAGTTGGATGCTATAGGCCCCCCTCTGCCGATCATAAGCTCCTAACCCACCTGGGGAATATAATCAAACTGCACCCTGAAGATACCATTATCTTAGGTGATCTGAATTTAAACTGGCTCTCCAAGACAGCTGCACCCCTAGTATCTTTTTGTGATACATTTGGGTTTTCTCAACTAATAAATGAACCGACAAGAATCAATTTAAAGAACAGAAGTAGCAGCACCCTACTTGACATCATGCTGGTAAACAAACCCCACCTGTTCTCACACGCTGAGTATTATTCAGTGACATAGTGATCACTGTCTTATAGCAGGAATAAGATCATCAGACAAACCCGCTAATCCAGCAAAATTTCTCCGAGAAGATCAAAAAAAATCTTAATATCGAGGGATATCTCCACAATCTATGCCACTCTGCACGCTGGCAAGAGTTCTACCTTACATACTCTGTGGAAATAGCACTTCAGGTGTTAAACAGCATAATCATAGGTGCCCTCAGTACTCATGCACCAATCACTAGTGTTAGAGTGAAAAGCAAATCTTGCCGCTGGTTCTCAGCCGACCTTAAATCTGCACTGCTTGAGAGAGATAAGCTATGGAAAATGGCAAGAAAGACTAAGGAACCAAATGACTGGTTGCTGTTCAGAAAAGCCAGAAATATCTGCACCAAAAAAGTAAGGGATACTAAGGCTGCTTTCTATACGGCTGAACTTGATGCCTCCTACCTCAACCCTGCTAGATTCTGGGGCACCGTCAAGGGGATCTTAGGGCAGGACTCTAGCACTTCTCTGCCATCTCAAGTGCACCTTAATAAGGTTGCTATCTCCGACAAACGGGACGTACTAGATGCATTCAACAATCATTTCACAATGGCTGGCCTTGCTTTTGATTCCTCCCTAGCTAATCTATCATGGGCACAACTTAAATCCCAGTCTACTGAGGCTCAGAGGGCTAATTTTTCATTCTCATTCAAACCAATTCTACTGAAGCAAGTAGAGGACCTATTGTTGCATTTGGACATTAAAAAAGCGTAGGTGCAGACTCTCTTGACCCTTTTTCTAAAAATTGCAATACATGTGCTTACAGTTCCCTTAACACATCTTTTAATCTCTCTTTAGCCTCTGGTTCTATTCCTTCGCTGTGGAAGTCAGCACAAGTGTTTCTCCCAAAATCAGGGGACCCCATGGACCTCAACAATTATAGACCCATATCCATCCTGCCAGTGCTTTCCAAAATGCTAGAAAACTAGTGAGCATCCAACTAAGAGACTACCTTGATGTTAATAATCTCCCTAAACCCTGCTCAATCTGGGTTTAGGAACAGGCATAAGCACCACTTCGCATTAGCAAAAGTCACTAATGACTGGCAAACTGAGCTAGACAAAAGAACAGCGCCTGTGCTGTATTTCTTGATCTAAGCAAAGCCTTCTTACACAGTGGATCATGAGCTGCTACTCTTTTCACTGCACTCCATAGGCCTAGATCCATCCTCTCTTAAATGGTTCAGATGTTACCTCACTGATAGAACGCAGCAGGTGAAAAATGAAGGCGACCTATCCTCATCAAAACCACTCCTAAGAGAGTACCTCAAGGGTCTATCCTGGGCCCTATCCTTTTTACCATTTACATTAACAACATTGACTCTAATCTCACCAAAGCCAATGTTCACCTCTTTGCAGATGACACTGTCTTATATGTCAGTAACCCATCACCTATAAAGGCCTGTGAAATACTACAATCAGAGTTCTCCTTTGCAATACTAACTACTTGAAAAAAACCTCCTAAATGCAAAGAAGACAAAAGCTATGTTCTTTTCCACCAATAACGCTTTCTCATCAAGCATTCTTCCCCAACTATCCACCATCCTTGGTGAAAGCCTTGACTATGTTGACAAATTCAAATATTTAGGGTATGGATTGACAACAGGCTTGATTATACTCAGCATATTGAAGAACTTCTGAAAAACTACCAGAGGCTTCGGCCTTTTCTTCAGAATCAAGCATTATTTAACCAGAGATTCAAGACAGAGACTAATCCAGGCCTCATTTCTATCACTTATTGACTATGCAGATTTCCTCTATGGCCACTGTACTACTTCCTACTTAAGTAAATTGGATACCTTGTACCATAGAGCTCTAAGGTTCATCACAGATCTTCCATTAAACACTCATCATTGCTCTCTCTATGCTGCAGTTGGTTGGACATCCTTACACCTCAGAAGAAACAAAAATGCTGCATTATGGATTTACAAAGCTCTGTCTAACAAACTTCCATCCTATATTTTAGATTGCTTTACACTGGCCACAGCTAGATCATATGCCCTAAGAAACAATAACTTCATCACCTTGAAGCTACCCAAAGCCTGCACCCGGCATGGGAGATCTGCAATCAGTTATTCTCTTGCAATGGCTTGGAATTCACTGCAGAAGACCCTAAAGTTGACCACCTTTATACCCCTAACATCCTTTAAAAAGCTCTACACAAGCCTCTTCCCAGAGAAATGCAATTGCTTTCATAAGGCCTAGTCCAATCACATTCTTTACCCCCACCCCCCTCTTCCTATGCAGCTTTGCTACCCCTAACCAAGACCTCCTCTGCTACCCCTGGCACTTACTTCTGCCCCATTCACTCACTACTAGTTGATTTTAGTCCCTATCCAAAACTCCCACCAGCCCCCGTGTCATTTTTCAGAGGCTACTATCAACACTTTATTAATCATCAATCATATCTGTTTGGTTTAGATTGCCCTGGAGCCTGTATTATCCAGCTGCACTGCTGGTATATATGTTTATATTATTGTAACCTGTTTACTTAGAAGTGTTTTGTATATGTCTGTTCTTTGTACCTTCATGTTATTCCTCGACCTATCAGGTCCATCTTGTAAATGAGCTTTGCTCAATGATGTCCGCCTGAATAAATAAAGATTTTGTTTGTTTGTTTGTTTGTTTGTTTACTTTCTGCATTTAAAATGAAAAGTGATAGCATGGTACTGTGAGCATGAATAACTAGCAAAATAATCAGCAGAAAGTTCAATTTTTTTCACTTTTTTGATAAACAAATATGAATAACTTTAAAACCAAAAATTATAACTTGGTACTGTGAGCACAGATTTGTTCAGCATGAAAATATCTACAAGTGAGTGGTGTTTCATTTACAGGTACCTTTTATGTTTTCTTTATAATTGGCAAAAAACAGCAGAAGATTCAATTTTTTTTCACTTTTTCGACAAACAATGTGAATATCTTTAAAACAAAAAATGATAGCATGGTACTGTGAGCATAAAATTTGTTCAACACAAAAAGATCTAGAAAATGAGTGGTGTTTCATTTACAGATACCTTTTAGTTTTTTATAATTAGCAAAAACAGCAGAAACTTCAGTTGTTTTCATTTTTTGCAACAAACAAATGCGAAGAACTTTAAAATGGAAAATAGAGAGACCCAAACTTGTACAAATCAAATATGACATGGATGGGAGTGAGATAGCAGAAATTTCTTCACTTGCTGTCACTGAACTCTTGTATCCCACTCGTGGCTTCGCCACTTGTGGGATATCAAGAGTTCAGTGACAGCGAGTGAAGATATTTCTGCTGTCTCACTCCCACCCATGTCATATCCCATATCTATGCCATACCTGCGAGTATACTAAAGGGCAAATATTGCTGATATTGTTCCTTCCCTGGGACCTAGAGTGAGAATATCATAATATTTTCACTCTAAGTCCAAATATTCCTATAATAACTGGTGCTCATTTTTTCCCTAAGGGAAACCCAGTTATAATTTCCCCATTATAACCCATGGGTTATAACGGCAAACACTCACTGGGTTTCCCTTCTACTGCGCATGTGCCAGTCGCCAGGCTTCCCTTCCTCAGTGGTGCCCGCCAGTCTTCAGCGCTGCACTGATCACCACCACTCCATGTTGGCAGTAAGTTCCTTTAAAAAAAAAATAATGGTAACAGTGCTAAAAACATTTAGTTTTGAAACGGGGCTGCTTTAAAACAAAACATTAAACGTTTCACTTTCTTTACGAGCCACTACAGACTATGCTGAAACCTGACTAGTCCACAACTCCATGGAAATTTTGGTTTATTTTATATAATTGCTCTGGTGAAAAAATGATCACCATCAATTATATAAAATAAAGGCTGGGTAAGTGTGTAAAACTCAAATTTTACACACACCCTCTGTGTGGGATGCCTTTATAAACCCCTCAAACTTTGCTGTTGGGGTTTATGTATCATCCCAAACCTCGGGGTGTAACATTTTTGTTATAACCCCCTATCCAGCTATTATTCTATATATAGTAGGTCCTGATTGACTCATTCGGAACTCATTTAGAATGTTTGGCCTCAGTAGCAGTATAAACCGTATTCAAATGCGAATAACTTTAAAATGAAAAACTATAGCATGGTACTGTGAGCACGAAATTTGTTCAGCACTAAAATATATACACAGTGGGTAGTGTTTCATGTATAGATACCTTTTAGTTTTTTTTTATAATTAGAAAAATAGCAGAAATTTCAATTTATTTCACTTATTGTAACAAACAAATGCGAATAACTTTAAAACGAAAAATGATAACATAATACTGTGAGCATGAAATTTGCTCAGCACAAAAATATCTACAAAATGAATGGTGTTTCATTTATAGATACCGTTTAATTTTTTATAATTAGCAAAAAAAGCAGAAAATTCATTTTTTTTTCACTTTTTGCAACAAACAAATGCAAATAACTTTAAAATGAAAATGATAGCAAAGTACTTTGTGCATGAATGTTGCTTAGGACACAAATATCTACAAAATGAGTGGTGTTTCATTTAGAGATACCTTTTAGATTTTTTTACAATCAGCAAAAAATGGCAAAAAATTCAATGTTTTCAACTTTTTTTAAGGTATGGCATAAATGGAATACGTTACCCTCCTCCTTGGTAATATTGGGGATATCCTTTGTTCTTTTGATGATTGACCCGATGACATCACTCATGGCTTTGCCACTCATGATGTTATTGGATCAATTGGCACCCGAACAAAAAAATATCAATGATATTCCCGGTAGGGGGGTAGCGTATCCCTTCTGTAATATAGTGGTGCTGTAGCACCACTATATTTAGAGTTGAGCAGGGCTTTCTATGTTAGACCCCAAATTTTGCACTTTAATAACTTCACAACCGTTCAAAGGATTTGTACAAAATTTTGCATGCACAGTCTTGTGGGGATAGAGCTCTTGACTTGACAAGTTTCATTCTGTTGAGATATGTGGATTCCAAGCTGCGGATAGCTACAAAATGCAAAAAAAAAAAAAAAAAAGATTCATCATTTTTTGCTGCTTTTCTCCCATAGTGTAGTGCCCAGATGGTTTAGAATTTTGTTCTGGAATTTTCAATGTGGAAAGGGCTTGCCTCAGAAGTATTTATTTTTGTGGTAACATAGAAACATAGCCTTTGACGGCAGATAAGGACCGCTTGGCCCATCTAGTCTGCCCGTTTCCCTACCTACAGGATAGGCCGCAGATCCTAGTTAACCAACTGCCTATTTCTTCCTACCCCCCCACAAGAATTGCCTTATGTCTGTCCCATGCATTCTTGAATTCTCCCACAGTTTTAGACCCCACAAGTTCCTCAGGAAGGCTGTTCCATGCATCTACTACCCTCTCTTTGAAATAATACTTCCTCACACTGCCCCCCCATCTTTAAATTGTGTCCCCTTGTTCTTGCACATCTCTTTTTCTGAAAGATGCTACCCTCTTGGACTTTGTTGATTCCAATAGAAACAGGCTTTGGTGAAAAAATATAAATTCATTTGAAAGTTATTAAATTTTTAAATTTCAGGTTCTGAGCATGCTCAGTCCACCTAAAAAAATAGCTGTGTGAAGTTTTTCTATGAGGAATCCCTTTTCATTAGGTTTTTCATATGACGCCATATCATTTTTCATATTTTTTAAGAAAAAAATGCTAAACCTTCAAACAGGCCACAGAACACTGACACCAAGATATGTACCTTGCTTATTGGGACTCCGTTAGCTGGATTCTGCACTTAACTGTTGGAGGAATGCCTTTAAAATGTTTTTCAGTTTTTTTTAAGACTATAAATGTTCTTTCATGACTCGTGATATTAAAAAAGGTTTTATTTTTTTCATATCACAAGGCACAAATAAAGATCCTTGTTCATTAGAGGAAAATCCTTTTCCCTTTGCTGGCATCTTTTCCTTGGTGTCTAATGGCACCCTCCGCCCTCCAATCACCATGGCTGTAATAAATAATTTCCCTGGTGTCTAGGGGCACCCCCACCCTCTGGCCTCTGTCCCTGTAATAAATAAATATTTCCCTGGTGTCTAGTGGCACACCCTGCCCTCCAATCGCTGTCCCCATAATAAATAAATAATTTCCTTGTTGTCTAGTAACACCCCCACCCTCTAATAACTGTCCCTATAGTAAATAAACCATTTCCCTGGTGTCTAGTGGCAACTCCACCCTCCGATCGCTGTCCCCCATAATAAATAAATAACTTCCCTGGTGTCTAGTGATGCATCTCACCCTCCAATTGCTGTCCCCATAATAAATAATGTCCTTGGTATTTAGTGGCACCCCCACCCTCAGATTGCTGTCCTGTAATAAATAATAATTTCCCTCGTGTCTAGTGGCACCCCCCCGATGTGCATCTCTACCTGTATACAGAAAATGATCCCTAAATCTCTTTATTTTTTGAATCTGTTAAAAAAAGTCCATCATTGATTGTACTCCCCACCCTGACCTGCCACTCAGCACCCACCAACCTGCACCCCCCCGAGTCCCCACACACCCTCACTCACCTGAACATGTTCCACTGTGAAGATCCACTCTGCTATGGGAGACATGTCTTTCTACAGGAACTGGCAATTGCAGTATGAGAAATTAAGATAAGTGCAATTCAATGTATTTCAATGAGGTTTTAAACTTTGGTACATAACTTTGCCATTTGCATATTTTCACCAAATTTTCAGCATACCTTTTCTGAGAGACCTCACTCGAGAACACAATAATGGTGAAATTTCATAATATTGTCCAAAAGGCAATTTCGCAGTCACTTGGCAAAATCACCTTTCCGTTGGGATTTTAAAATGTTCACCACCCTTGTTCATGAGGTAGGATCATAAGAAGGATACCGTGAATATTTAGGGTAAAAATATATTAAAATGGCAAAGTTATGCACATCTGTTGATATTTCACTATGCTGGCTCATAACTTTCGTAATTTTAAATATTTTTACCCAAAATCTTCAACACAGTCATTTCTTTACACCACATCATAAGCATGATAGCTGTCATTTTTCAGATCTTGGCCAAAATGTCTTTTCGCACCTCTGGTGTGTAATAACGTGGCGGTGGTACAGAATGACATTTTGTTGGGGATTTTGAACATTTTTACTACTGGTTTCATGGGGTGGGGATATTAGAAGGCTATACTGACAATTTGGTTGCCGTTGCTTCCACAGCAGCATATGTATACGCATCTATGGAGGGATGGGAGCACAGGGCCCAGAGGGCCTACAGGCAATAAGAATATGATTATACTATCTCAAAAATTATGGAAATGGTTTGCAAAAAAATTGCATTAATGCAACATTTAGGATTCCGACTAAATCAACAAAAGTAGGGAAATATGGGCTAGCCCAGTGGCGTGGAGGGCTGAGGCATCACTGCCTTACCTCCTACCACACCAGAGACCCATGTGAGTGGGGCTTCGTGGGTCGGCCAAGGAGGGAGGGGATTGAGCATCAGGGGGGACAGCTCTCCTCTCCCAGGGAGGGTGGGGAACATGGACCAGCATTTGCCTGACATCTAGTGGCGGCTGGGGGTAAGCCTGCTGTGTCCCACAAAAAATGTAGGGGCAGAGGCAGAGCAGCCACCCGACGTGCAGTGTGCGGATGCACGTGCTATGCGTCATTGGCATTGCACGCACCCTTCCACAGTGAGAAAAGCAGGCATGGTCCACACCCATGGAAGAATTTTGATTGTCCCCCGCAGCACCGCCCCAAGAGGGCACCTCCCGAGCTGGATCCGTTGTGGTGGGTCAAGGAGCTCCCCACCCCCTGCCATGAAGAGTAAGTCATGGGGAGATAAGGGAAGGGGTCTGATTCTCAGGGGATGGTGTGGGGGGACGTCAGAAGTAGCAGGGGACCAAGGGAAAAAACGTCACAAAAAAAAAAAAGTAGGGAAATGTGGCTTTAGATCAACACACCCTGAACTGGTTCTTCTGCTACTTATCCAGTCGCTCACAGCTGGTCAAATGGTGAGATGTCATATCTGACCAGAAATATAGAAACATAGAAGATGATGGCAGATAAGGACCGCAAGGCCCATCCAGTGTGCCCATTTTTTCTACCTTATGAATGTGCTATAGGCCTTTACTCTGTCAGTGGCCTATCTATTCATACTCATCTGTATTGTTCCCTTATGCCTATCCCATGCCTGTCTGAAGCCCTGCATTGTATTCATATCTACCATTTACTGAGTTAGGCCATTGCATGCATCCACCACCCTTTCTGTGAAAAAGAACATCCTCACATTATTCCTTAATCGGCCTCCCTTTAATCTCATGCTGTGTCCTCTTGTCCTATTTTTTCTTATATTGAAACATGTTAGACTCTTTCCACTTGTTAATGCCCTTGAGATGTTTGAATGTTTCGACCATATCACCTCTCTCCCTCCTTTGCTCTAGGGTATACATATTGAGCTCCATTAATCTGTCCTCATATGTTTTCTTTTTTTTTGTATTATCTGTTTGTCTCCCCTGTGCCTCCATCTGCCACTCCTTTGGGCCAATTGCCAAGGACGCTTTCCCCCACGGTTCCGACGCCGATTCCTGACCCCATATGCTAACAGTAGAATGGTCTTTCACCCACATCGCAGCCACCTCAGGGTAACCCGACGTAACCCTTCATCAGATGGGTCTTCCTCTTCCAAGGAGAAAAGGCCTGGCAGCCAATGGCATTGGCCCTGGGTGCTGCTGAGGTCGGTTCGGCTTCTCGGAGTTATCGAGGAGGCACTGGTCCGAGCGGCCGTCATCTGATAGATTGGAGGCGCCATTTTCTATTTTCCTCCTCCAGTTCCCCTGTGTGTCATATCTGCATTACACCTGGTCTCCACTGGGGGCCACCACAGAGCGATGCCTCTCCCTAACCCACCCCAGGAGAGGAGAGCAGTTCTCCAGACACTCGATCCTTCTCCTTCCCCTGCTGACCCTCCGGCACCCGTGTCTGTTCCTGAACCAGTGTAGCCAGTGTGGTTTGAGGTAAGGTGCCAGCGCCTCAACCCTCTGCACCACCTCATATGTTTTCTGATGCAGTCCCTGCACCATTCTGGTTGCCCTTCTTTGGACCACCTCCTTGTTTTTTTGTTTTTTTATTTACTATACTTTATTGAGATTTAAGCAGCATATAATCTGATAACAACCAGAACAGAGACCTGATAACATTAGCTGCATGCATATAATAAAACAAGAGAAGACAAAAAGAAATGCCTTCATTTTGTTAAAGTCCTTGTGCAGGTGCGGCCTCCAGTACTGCACGCAGTACTCCAGATGGGGCCTAACCAATGTCTTGTAAAGAGGGATTATTATCTCCTTCACGACTTTAAGATACTCTTACTAATACACCCCAACATCCCTCTCTAGTCTTACCTACTGCTTTAGTGGTCTGCTTGGATGATTTCAGGTCATCTGTGATGATGATGCCCAAGTCTCTTTCTTCCCTTGTGATTGCCAGCAACTCCCCTCCCAACCTGTAGGTGGCTTCAGGATTTCTCTTCCCTATGTGCATGATCTTGCACTTCTTTGCGTTAAACACCAGTTGCCACTCTTCTGACCATTTTGCCAGTTTGACTAGATCTCTTCTCATTCTGCCCACCCCATCTGGATCATCTACTCAGTTGCAGATTTTGGTGTTGTCTGCAAACAGACAAACCTTACCCTCCAGTCCATCTGCAGTGTCACTGATGAAGATATTGAAGAGGACTGGCCCCAGGACTGATCCCTGAGGTACCCCACTTGTGACTTGCATCTCTTCTGACTGTATACCATTTACCACCACGCTCTGTTTTCTGCCCACCAACCAGTTTGCCACCCAGATGACCAACTTCTTCTTTTTTTTATTTCTTTTTATTGTATTTTCTATAATATATAGACACAGATAAGACATGACAATACACTCTTTTTATAGATACATATAGTCCATATATAAAATCTTTTGTCTAAATGGTAAGGTGAGCATTTCATTTGTCTTTGGCCTTCCCCATCAGCCCCCCGACCAGGTGTTTCATACATTCAGGGACTAAAGTCCAAGTCCACCTCCAGTTGGTGGATAATCCATCTCTGCCACTTAACCCACAATTGTTGTTCCTTGTCATTCATCTTAGCTAATAGGCTTTCCATTTTGTAAATGTTCACTAGTAATCCTCTTCAGTCTTGTATTGTGGGAACCTCCAGGGTCATCCACCATCTTGTAATAGCTTTTTTAGCAGCTAATAGGTAAACTGGGAGCAGTGTTCTAGTCCAGGGTAGGGAGTGGTCCAGGTATATGTTTAAAAGAAACATTTCTACAGTGAGTTCAACAGATTCCCCTATACAGTCTGATATATATTTTTGTAAGTACATCCAGAAAGGCATGTGGATAGGACATTCCCACATACTATGACCCAAGTCAGCTACAGAGTACCCACAACCCTTCTGGCAATTCCCATAACTTGCCGGCATATATTTATTGAGCCTCACAGGTGATCTAAAATATCTGTACCAGCATTTCCATGAGAATTCCCTCCACACACTTGCAGAAGCAATCCATACCACTGCCAACGCTGTTTCTGCTCATTGCTCCCCAGGAACCTCCAGACCGAGGTCCTTGTTCCAGCTCTGCCAAACCGAGTCAGAAGACTCGGGGGTTAAGTCCCTTAAAATTTTGCACAGGGACCCTATTCAGTGATTCTCCTGAATATGATTCATGTACAGTTTGAGCGGGGGGAGGGGGTCTGGCATGTAATCTTGGCCTGGATTACTCTACTCCTGAGAATGTAGTTTCTGACTTGAAAATCTCTGAACAGATCAGAGCTCGGGATATTGTATCTAAGGGTGAGCTCCACAAATGTCAGGGCACCAGAGTGCCCTAGAAACTGAAATATGTGCTCCAGTCCTAAATGACACCATCTGGCAAAGGTCTGATCTGATTTAGATGGAAGAAAAAGTTCTTCTTCTGAAAGAATTTTACAATATTCATATGTGGAGAGGAAGGCTTTTGCTTTTCTGAGTCTAAACCATATTTTTAGAGTCTGCATGGTTATAGTGGAAAAATCTCTCAGGGGCAGTGTTTGGAGTTAGGAGAAAAGTATGGTAGTTTACTCACCTGGTAAAGGTGATTGCATGAGCACCACCTTACAGCATCCCGAATCCTTTACCTCTGGGTTACGTCCATCTCATAGGCTGCCAGTGCACATGTGACCAGAATAGAAATCTGACCTGCCTAGGTCTCGTCCCTTCCCACAAGTCTCCAGTTCGAGTTTTGCAAAGCTGTGTCTTCTGTTGGTTATCTGTGGTAAGAAGCTGGTTATGGTGTACACATTCATATAAGCTGGTTAACTGACAAACATAGGCATATAAATAAATGATATATTAACTGAAGGAGTGTGTAGTAAGCATAGTATGTGTTTATTTCCTATTATTTACACTCTATATTTAACCAGCCCGTACGGCACACTGGTAAGTGGGTCACTTCTGTTAGTCAATTGTCCATTAGCTGAGTCATCATCCGAACACCCGAGTGGGGTCGGGGATGCTGTAAAATGATGCTCATGCAATCACCTTTACCAGGTGAGTAAACTGCCATTGCATATTGCATCACCCTACAGCATCCCCGTATTCATTACTTCTGGGTTGTAAGAAGCAGTGAATTAGATAATTTGTTTAGGGTGGGTCAGATGACAGTGCGGCTAAGAACCAGTGACACTGATTAGAACCTTTCTTGTGAAATTGGCTCTGCTAGCATTCTCGATGTCTAGCTTATAGTGTCTGGTGAAGGTATGTATTGAAGTCCATGTGGCTGCAGTACAAATGCCCTGGATCGAAGCGTCATTTCTTTCCACCCAGGAGATAGCCACTGCCCTGTTGGAGTGTGCCCTGATTCTTTGTAGTGGAGTAAGCCCTAGTGCCTCGTAAGCTTCTGCAATAGCTTTTTGATCAAGAAGGCTAGAGTGGATGTGGCCGCAGCATTCCCTTTTCTGGGTCCGCTGTATATAATGACTAGTCCGTCTGCTAGCTTGAACTCCTTGGTTCTGTCTAAGTAAGTGGAAAGTACTCTATTCATGTCCTGGTGTTTGTTTTCCTCTTTTTCTGGCCATGCTGGTAGCTCCACTGTTTGTGAGGTGTGAAATGGTGACTGAATTTTTGGCATGAATGAGGGGTTGCTTCATAGCGTAATTCCATTGTTATGTGAGATTAGGAATTGCGGTCTGCAAGATAGGGCTCTTATCTCCCCTATTCTTCTAGCAGAGCAGACTGCTAACAGTAGAATGGTCTTGAGTGATACCCATTTAAGGTCTGTCGTGGACATAGGTTCGAACGGTGGGGAGGCCAGTGCCTCAAGAACCATGTTTATATCCCATGGTGCTACTACTTGTCTTTTCCTGGGTTGCATGGTGGATGCGAATCCGGGTGTGTACCCTTCCAGGAGGCCCGTGCCTGCTCCTATGGTGGATGCTTGCACTCTGAGGGATGACGTTGTGAGGCCTTTGTCTACCCCTTGTTGTAGGAACACTAGTATGTGTTTGATGGTGACTGCACCTGTTTGGATGTAGTTCGAGGCACACCGTGTTTCGAAAGTGTTCCAGTGTCTTTTGTAGGAAACGTTGGTGGAATTGCGCCTGGAGTGAAGCATGGTGTCGACTACAACTGGGCTGTATCCTTTGTCTAGCAGTCCTTGCCTTTCAGTAGCCAGGCCATGAGGTAGAGTGAGGTTAGATTGGGATGGTTGATGGGGCCTTGTGTCAGTGGGTCCTGTTGAAGGGGTAGCGTCCATGGGGCGCTTATGGACACTGATACCTGGGTCGCGAACCAGTGTTGCCTGGGCCATAGTGGTGTGATCATCATGACCGTGGCCTGAGATTGTTGAATTTTGTTCAGTACTTGTTGTATAAGCGGGATGGGTGGGAATACATACGCTCTCTGGAATGCCCAGTCCTGTGTTAGTGCATCTATTCCTAGGGCTCCAGACTCTTTGAATCTGAAGTAGTATGCTGGGAGTTTCTTGTTTGACACAGTTGCCATTAGGTCTATTCACAGTGGACTCCATGTTTGGTTTATCTTTTGAAACACGTGTGGGTGTAGGGCCCACTCTCCTGGTGCTACGTCCTGATGGCTTAGCCAGTCTGCTTTTATGTTGAGCTTTCCTGCTAGGTGAATTGCTGTAATTGACTTGAGATTTGTTTGAGCCCAGTATAGTACTCTCTTGGTTTCTTTTAGTAGGAGCGGACTTCTTGTTCCCCCTTGGTTCGAGATGTATGCCACTGTTGCCCTGTTGTCTGATCTGATAAGAACTCGTTTGTTTATGATGTGCAATTGGAAACATAGAAACATAGACTTTGACGGTAGATAAGGACTGCTTGGCCCACCTAGTCTGCCTATTTCCCTACCTACAGGATAAGCCGCAGATGCTAATTAACCAACAGCCTACTTCTTCCTACCCCCCACCAAAAATTGTCTTATGTCTGTCCCATGCATTCTTGAATTATCCCATGGTTTTAGACCCCACAACCCCCTCAGGAAGGCTGTTCCATGTATTCACTACCCTCTCTATGAAAAAATACTACCTCACATTGCCTCTGAACTGCCCCCTCTATCTTTAAATTGTGTCCCCTTGTTCTTGCATGTCTCTTTTTCTGAAAGATGCTACCCTCTTGGACTTTGTTGATTCCACTGAGGTACTTAAACGTTTCTATCATGTCCCCCCCCCCCCTCCTTTCCTCAAGGGTATACATATTAAACTCTTTTAGTCTCTCCTCGTATGGCTTTTCTTGCAGACCCTGCACCATTCTAGTTGCCCTCCTCTGGACTGCCTCTATCCTGTCTATGTCCTTGTGGAGATGGGGTCTCCAGAACTGGACACAGTACTCCAGATGGGGTCTCACCAACTGTCTGTACAGAGGGATAACAACTTCCTGTTTTCTGCTGGTGATGCCTCTCCCTGTGCATCCCAGTATACCCCCAGCTCTCCCTACTGCCTTCTCACATTGCTTGCTAACCTTAAGGTCATCTGATATGATTACCCCCAGGTCCCTTTCCTTTTTTGTTTTTGTTACTACCCTCCCATTGAGTAATCTTCCCCTGGGTTTTTGTTTCCCAGGTGCATTATTTTGCACTTCTTTGCATTGAATCCTAGCTGCCATACTTCCGACCATTCCTCCAACCTTGCCAAGTCCCTTCTGATCCTTTCCACATCTCCTTGTGTAGCAACCCTGTTGCATATCTTTGTGTCATCTGTAAAGAGGCATACTATTCCTTCCAGTCCCTCTGCAATGTCACTTATAAAGACATTAAAAAGGACTGGACCCAGTACTGAACCCTGCGGTACCCCACTAGTAACCCCTCTTTCTTCAGAGTGGACTCCATTTACAATTACCTTTCGTGTCCTGCAGTCCAGCCAATTTTTTACCCAGGTTACCACCCTGGGACCCACTCCCAGGCTGGTTAATTTGACTATTAATCTTTTGTGTGGGACTGTGTCAAATGCTTTGCTAAAGTCTAGGTAGGCCATGTCCACAGCCCCTCCCTGGTCTACTACTTTGGTCACCCAGTCAAAGAAATCAATTAGATTCACCTGACATGACCTTCCTGCTGTGAACCCATGCTGCCTTGGGTCCTGTGCCCCACTGGCCTCTAGGTACTTAACAATTCTTTCCTTCAGAAGTGATTCCATCACTTTCCTTACCACAGAGGTCAAACTGAGGTCTGTAGTTTCCTGCCTCTGTCTTGGTCCCACTCTTGTGAAGGGGAATCACATCTGTCTTCCTCCAGTCCTCGGGTCCCACACCATCCTCCCACAATTTGTTAAAAAGGGTAGTCAGTGGTTTCACTAGTTCTCCCCTTAATTCTTTTAGAATTCTTGGGTGAATTCCATCAGGCCCCATTGCTTTGTCCACCTTCAGTTTTAGGAGTTCTTTCAGAACCCTTTCTTCTGTGAAAGGACAGGGATTGACCCCCCTATCAACAGTGCTTCTGTTAATTTGATTAGGCACCTCCCCCTCCTCTTTTGTGAATACTGAGCAGAAATATTCATTCAGTATCCCTGCTTTTTCACTATCCCCTTCTGCCCACCCACCGTTCATTCTATTCAGCCTCACTATCCTTCCCTTTGTCTTTCTACGCTCCCTGATGTACCTATAAAAGGTTTTATCCCCCTTCTTAACCGAGTTGGCTATCCTTTCCTCAGTTTGGGCCTTTGCTATTCTGACTTCCCTCCCTGCTTCCTTCTGCCTTAACTGGTACAGCTCTCTGCCCTGCTCCTTCTATGTTTCTTTAAATTTCCTGAATGCTATATTTTAATCCCTGACTTTCCCCGCCACCTCTTTTGAGAACCATAGTGGCTTTTTCTTTCATTTTAATTTGTTTATTTGCTTCACACAAGGCTTGTTGCCTCTGTGATGGCAGTTTTGATGATTCCCCATTGTTGCTCCACCCCTCCTTCTAGCCTGTTTGCTAGTGCTTTTCTGAGACACTTTCCCATCTTGCCAAAGTCAGCCCTCCTGGAGTCCAGTACCCTCACTTTTGTATGGCTTGACTCTGTAGCTGAGTTTAAAGTGAATCACACAGTTTGATGGTCACTTGTTCCCAGATGGCAACCCACTTCTAGATCCGAGATCCTCTCACTGTCCCCATTTGAGAGTATGAGGTCTAAGATTGCTCCCTCATGAGTGGGTTCTGAAACTAGCTGTCTGAGGCATGCCACTTGTAGGGCATTGAGAATGGCCCTGCTCTTGGATGTGGCTGCAGCAAGTGTGCTCCAGTTAACATCTGGCATATTCAGGTCTCCCATCAACAGTATCTCCCCTTTCTCTGCCATCCTAAGAATGCCTTCTATCATATCCTTGTCCATTCCCTCCCCCTGACCTGGGGGCCCGTATATAACCCCTGTGCAGATTGTGGTGCCACTTCCAGTCTCTAAGGTGACCCACAGTGCCTCCTCTCCTCTCTGTTTACTCTTTTTGGAGGTGGTGTAGTGCATGGTAGACTGCTCTCATTTCTAGTAGGTTGATCTGCATGCGTGATTCCAGACGAGACCATTTCCCTTGGGCCGGGGTGTGGTTGAGCATTGCCCCCAACCTTTTAGGCTTGCGTGTGTCTCTGTTACTACATCGTGTTTCTTGGTTAGGTCCATTCCTTTGGTAAGGTTCTTTCTTTCGACCCACCAGTTCAGTGCCCTCTTGGTGCTGTTGTCCAGTTGTAATGTCCTTGATAGGTTGTGGTCTAGCTTGTGTCCCTCTAGTATAGCAAGGGTCTGAATGAGATGCATGTTCTACAGTGCCCAGGGGACAAGGCCGATGCAGGATGCCATGGATCCCAGGGCTTGTAGGACAGCATGTAGCGTGGGGTTCTGCTTGTTCCTGTGTGCTTGCACTTGTGATGACACCTTCTCCATTCTTTTCTGGGATGGCTGTGCCTTTCCTGAGTTGGTATTGATGGTGGCACCTAGGTGCTCTATCGTTTGACTGGGGCACAGGCTGCTTTTGTCCCAGTTGATCACCCATCCATGGGACTCCAGTGTGTGGACCACCGTCTGTGTATGCCGCTGGGCTGTGTTTGGGTCTCTGGCTCTGATCAGCAAATTGTCCAAGTATGAAACGATGTGGATTCCTCTTTGTCTCAAGTTCGATGCGATTGTGACGGACACTTTGTGAATACCCTTGGAGCAGACGCTAGACCAAAGGGTAGGGCTTGGTACTGGTAGTGTTCTCCTAGAATCTTGAATCTGAGGTATTTGTAATGAGCCAGGCATATGGGAATGTGTAAGTAGGCATCCTTCATATCGATGGAGGTGAGGTAGTCCCCTTGTTTTATTGCCCCTAGTATTGTCTGTAATATTTCCGTTTTGAATTGTTTGTATTGTATGAACCAGTTGATGAATTTTAGATCTAGTATGGGTCTCATATCTCCTGTTTTATTGGGTACTAGAAAGAAGATGGAGTAAATTCCTTGATCTATTTGGTTCTGAGGTACCTGTGCTATTGCCTTGTTGGCTAGGAGGGGGTCGGAGTGTCTCCCTTACTGTCTGTATTTTGTGTGGTTGCCAGGATACTGGTGAGACCATGGGTCTGTTTGTGATCGGCATCTGGGTGAATTCGATGGAGTACCCTTGGGATACCACTTCGAGTACCCATCTATCTGAAGTTGATGTCTGCCATATGCTGGAATACGGTTTTAGTCTTGCCCCCATGGGTGGGGGTTGCGGGAGTGACTCTGGTAAGTGGTGTCGTGTCTGTTGGTCAATTCTGATTGAATTTTCCCCGTTTGAGGGTCGTATTGTAGCGTACCCGATGATATTGGCCTCGGGTTTTCCCTCGCGAGCTGTTGTTAAAGTAGGAGGGTTTGAATGAAAATGATTTGTTTTGAGAATAGTTTTATTTTTTTTTTACACCCTTCTCACTGTGCTAGGCTCCTTTCTTCAGGGATCCCTAGGCGTGTATTCCCATAGTTCTGCCCCAGGTACCTCCCTCTGGGTGCTGGTCAGCCTTTCCCCTTCCTGCCTCAGTTTTCCCCCTGGGCAGGGAGGAGAGGGACCACCCCCTTAGTCCCTCTCTCACACCTCAAGTATGTGTCGGAAGGCGTCTCCAGCCCCATCTATGGAGCCTGGCTAAGGATTATCTCGGGACAGCCGGGTCCCGTCTACAGGAGCCCAGCACAGGGTTTTTCCATTTTCTTGATCCCAGCCCACAGGACGTCGGCACACAAGGGGCCAAGGGCGGCTGTGCGTCGCGGCGCTAGCAGCTCCAGCTCCCAGCAGACGCCCTTCCTTGTGGCGTTGTCTCGCTGCACCCACCATGGTCAGCCAGGTGGCGTATCGCAGTGGGACCTGCATCCCACCCCTCCGGAGGAGGAGAGCAGCCCATGGGTGCTCAATCCTCCTTCCCCAGCTGGCCCTCCAGCCCGAGTCCGCTCCTGAACCCGGGTCGCTGGCGTTGGTGTTGCAGCTCCCATCGCTGCGCCAGCAGGCCGGCCAGTTTTGAGAATAGTTTGACGTTTGTCTCCTGTCTTGTCTACCTCAGAATCAGCGAACTCTTCCACAAAAAGTTGGGAGGTAGGTTGTCCGAGATTATTTATCTTTGTCTAGGCTTTTCCCGTCGCCCTTCTGTTTCACATATTTTTCTAGGCCCTCTCTGAATAAGAGGTTGCCCTTAAAGGGTAGCTTTTCCAGCATTGCCTTGGATTCCGAGTCGGCTTTCCACAGTTTGAGTCATATGTGGCGCCTTGCTCTGTTGGTCAGGGCTGCCATCCTAGTTGCCATCTTTAGTGCGTCAATGGATGCGTCGACAGTGTACTTCACTGCCTGTATAGTGTATTCGGCTAGGTCTACCTGTCTGGACTTGGGGTCCAGGGATGAGGCCAGCTCCTGTAGCCATGTTACCAGTGCCCTCAAGATGTACATGGCTGCTGTGTTGGCTCTAAAGGCCATGCCTGTCATTTCAAAACCTCTTTTCAGTAGCTCTTCCATCTTTTTGTCAGTTGGGTCATGTAGAGGGGTTGTGGTCTCCAAAGGTAACACCGTTTTCTTGCATAACCCTGTGACTTGATGGTCCACTGTTGGTGGATTGCACCATGTTTTGTGTATGTCCTCTTGGACCGGGTAGAACCTGTCGAACGTGCATTTCTCAGATATCCTAGATGGGTCGGGTACCTGCCATTCCTTGTCTACAACCTCCATTAGGGCTTCGTAGATGGGGAAGGTTTCATCCTTCTTAAGTTTCCCCCTAATGAGGGGGTTTAGCTTTTATTGTTGTTGCAGGGCCTCAGGTACCTCGAAGCCCATGGTCTCTTTAACTCCTTTTAGGAGTTCTTGGAGAGCCTCTACTGGTAACAGTTTCTTCATTAGGATGAGTTCATCCTCTTCTTCCTAATGGTTCTCCTCCTTCTCACCGGAGTCTCCATCCTCTGGTTTGTCCAACTCAGCACTGTGTGGGTCCTTTGAGGGTTTCTTGCTCCCCTTGTCCCTTGTTTTGTCGGTGTCGGGGTATTTCTTTTGTTGGCTTGGGTGAGTTCCTCCATCCTTTCCAGGATTTTTAGCATCACTGTTTGTTGGGTCTTGAAGAACTCCTCTGCTGTGGAGGGGAGTTTGTTATTGGTGGGGCTAAGGGAGTCCGATTCCTGCTCCATGTCTGCGTCCCCGTCGCTTGCCATTCTGGTGTCCATCTGTGAGCAGGTGGGGCACAGGGAGCCTGATTGGCTTCCTAGTAGCACGATGTGGCAAGATTGGCATTTTCTTGTCTTGCCCATGTCCTTAATCTATGGAGATAGGTAAGGTAACATGGCATGGATCAGTTAAGAGGGTTCCTTGTAATGTGTGTTACTAGTTGAGGCATGATCTGTAGATAGACTCAGCCCACCAAAGAACCTCTACTTCTGCTGCTGCTGTAAATTTACTCTGCCGGGGGGCCGGGCGGTGCCAGGCCCTGATAGTATTGTTGGGGGAAATGCCTTGTTGTGCTTAATGCAGGCTGCTAGGGTTTATGATATGGAGCTGTGAAAGCTGCTGCACTCATTAAATGGTATTCCGTATGGTGTCCTAACAGATCTGCTCTGAGGACCTAGGTAGTAAAGTATGCAAACAAGGTTGGGCTTAATATAGGATTGTTGCACTCAATATACAAAAACATTTGTGAAGTGGCTTACAAGTCATGTCTAAAGCAAGGGTGGGTGCTTTGATTGGTCAAGGGGAGAACTTCTCCACGTATTTGCTAGCGCTTGCTTTCATGGAGCGCAGGTTGCTTACCGCCGCTAAGCTTATGCTTAGAGCTTGGTGTCCTTGAGGTAGCTGTACTTGCACATGCTTGAGATCTCAGTGTCCTAGGAGCCTGTCGCCATTCCAAGATGGCGATCGGGTCCGTAGATGTACTGCTGCGAGTGCACCTCGTGTGGAAATTAAGGCCTCTGTGTAGGATTCGGTCCTAGTGCGAGTCGTGATGTCTGGGGCGATGTGGCTGCTTTGATGCAGGTAGGGGAACTCCTGACTGGGTATCGGTGAATCCTGTGCCTTATCTGAGTTTGTTCTGCACGGTGGTGTGGGCCTGCTCGCAAGGGGGCCTGATGCGTAGCAGTGGTTGCTGGAGCTGCTCGCAAGGGGCTCCTGCACCAGACTTTGAAGGGCTATGAATTAGAAGGAGGGCTTAAAACTGAGTTGTGAGCGGGGCTGTAGCAGATCAGTTTCTAAACGTGGGGATAGCAGCAGTAGCGGTGAGTAAACAAAATATTTCACTTTGTTAATGGTAGGCATGTAAGTACCATCCGTGCTGGATAACCACTATCTGTGGCACTCTTGTTGTAGGGATGTATACTAGACTTGTTGCTGCGGCCCAGGGGACCTAAGAAAACCAATAGCTGGGTGAGTATCATGCACCGACAACTTTTAACAAGATAGCTATACGTATAGAGTGAATTCATCTAGTTTAAGCTACAACACAGCCTGAGGAACAGCTATCACTTAGTACCAGCGATAAACCAGCTAGCTACCATCATAGGCTTATTCTCTAGATCGTATCTTTCCATCTGAGCCAGATCACAACTGAATTAGCAATGCACAGCATAGAATTGTCTAGCCTAAATTGCCACCTAGCTGGAGCGATCGACTTGGCCAGCTATACTAACAGATGCATTCTCCAGATAGCAGTATCCTATATATTGGGTATCAGAATCAACACTGAGGTAGCTTAATCACAGTCTAAATTTGTCTAGCCTAAACTACCATATATTGTATCAGAGTAACTAAATACAGATAAAGCATCACAGAGTAGTCACAGTCCAGCTGTCACCCTGCATAGGTATAAAATACAGGCCTTTTTTTTTTTAAACTTGTGAAGGGTAAATTTCTTACCTTGAATAGTTTTCTGTGGAGCAAGGCAGTTTGCATGCAACCTCTGCGATGCACGTGAATGAACTGGAGACTTGTGGGAAGGGACAAGACCTAGGCAGGATCAGATTTCTATTCTGGTCACATGTGCATTGGCAGCCTATGAGATGGACGTAACCCAGAAGTAATGGATGAGGGATGCTGTAAGGTGATGCAATATGCAATCTTTTTTATGTCATGTAAATTGTTTAGGTGGAACTCTAATGTCTTCCAATGAGCTTCATAGCTCTGGGACAACCACAACAAGTGGAGGCGCAAAAATGCAGCTTTCACATACAGCCTCAGGTCTGGCAGATTTGTTCCACCTTGTTTACATACAAACATAGAATTTGACGGCAGATAAAGACCGCTTGGTCCACCTAGTCTGCCCATTTTCCTACCTAACAGATAAGCTGCAGATCCTAATTAACCAACAGCTTACTTCCTCCTACCCCCCACTAGGACTGCCTTATGTCTGTCTCATGCATTCTTGAATTCCCCCACTGTCCTTGACTCCATGACCTCCTCAGGGAGGCTGTTCCATGCATCCACAACCCTCTCCATGAAAAAATACTTCCTCACATTACTTCTGAGCCGTCCCACCTCTATCTTCAAATTGTGCCCCCTTGATTTGCACATCTCTTTTTCTGAAAGATGCTACCCTTTTGGACTTTGTTGATTCCCTTGAGGTACTTGAAAGTTTCTATCATGTCCCCTCTCTCCCTTCTTTGCTCAAGGGTATACATATTAAGCTCCTTTAGTCTTTCTTCGTATGTCTTCTGGTGCAGACCCTGCACCATTTTGGTTGCCCTCCTCTGGACAACCTCCACTCTGTCTATGTCTTTGCGGAGATGGGGTCTCCAGAACTGCACACAGTACTCCAGATGGGGTCTCACCAACTGTCTGTACAGAGGGATAACAACTTCCTGTTTTCTACTATTGGTGCCTCTTCTTATGCATCCCAATATCCCCCAGCCTTCCTTACTGCCTTCTCACATTGCTTGCCCACCTTTAGGTCATCTGATATAATTACCTCCAGGTCCCTTTCCATTTTTACTGTTGTCAGTATCTTACCCCCCATTGTGTACGCTTCCCCTGGGTTTTTGTTTCCCATGTGCATTACCTTGCACTTCTTTGCACTGAATCTGAGCTGCCATACATTTGACCATTCCTCCAACCTTGCCAAGTTCCTTCTCATCCTTTCCACTCCATCTTGTGTATCAACCCTGTTGCAGATCTTTGTGTCGTCTGCAAAGAGATATTCTTTTCCTTCCAGTCCCTCTGCAATGTCACTTATAAAGACATTAAAAAGGACCGGTCCCAATACTGAACCCTGTGGTACCCCACTAGTAACCCTCCTTTCTTCACTGTGTACTCTATTTACTACTACCCTTTGCGTCCTGTTGTCTAGCCAATTTTTTATCCAGGCTGCCACCTTAGGGCCCACTCCAAGGCTGGCTAACTTGTATTAATCTTTGTGTGGGACTGTATCAAATGCCTTGTTGAAATCTAGGTAGGCTATGTCCACAGCCCTCCTTGGTCTACTACTTTGTCACCCAGTCAAAGAAATCTATTAGATTCGTCTGACACGACCTTCCCATCGTGAATCCATGCTGCCTTGGGTCCTGTGCCCCACTGGCCTCTAGATACTCAACAATTCTTTCCTTCAGAAGTGATTCCATCATTTTCCCTACCACCGAGGTCAAACTAACTGGTCTGTAGTTTCCTGCCTCTGTCCTGCTCCCACTTTTGTGAAGAGGAATCACATCTGACCTCCTCCAGTCCTCAGGTACCACCCCATCCTCCCATGATTTGTTAAAGAGAGTAGTCAGCGGTGTCACTAGTTCTACACTTAGTTCTTTTAAATTCTTGGTGAATCCCATCAGGCCCCATTGTTTTGTCCACCTTCAATTTTATTAGTTCTTTCAGAACCCTTTCTTCTGTAAATGGACTGGTATCGACCCCATCTTCAGAGTGTTTCTCTTGTTTGGTTTAGTACCTCTCCTCTTCTTTTGTGAATACTGAGCAGAAATATTCGTTCAGTATCTCTGCTTTTCACTGTCCCCTCTACCCACATCCTCCTTTATTAAGCCTCAGTATCCCTTCTTTGGTCTTTTTCGCTCCTAATGTACCTATAAAAGTCTTATCCCCTTCTTAACAGAATTGGCTATCCTTTCCTCGGTTTGGGCCTTTGTTATTCTGACTGCCTTCCCAGCCTCTTTCTGCTTTAACTGATAATGTTCTCTGTCCTGCTCCTTCTGTGTTTCCTTATATTTCCTGAATGCTATCCTTTTCTCCTTAACCTTCCCTGCCACCTCTTTTGAGAACCATAGTGGTTTTTTCCTTCATTGTGTTTTATTGATTTGCTTTACGCAAAGGCTTATTGCCTCTGTGATGGCTGTTTTGATTACTCCCCGTTGTTCCTCCATCCCTCCTTCTTGCCTCTTTGCTAGTGCTTTTCTAAGGCACTCTCTCATTTTCCCAAAGACAGCCCTCCTAAATTCCAATACTCTTGCTTTTGTATGGCTTGATTGTATGGCTGTGTTTATCGTGAACCACACTGTTTGGTGGTCGCTTGTTCCCAGATAGCTACCCACCTCTAAATCTGAGATTCTTTCTCTGTCCCCATTTGAGAGTACCAGGTCTAAGATTGCTCCCTCCCGAGTGGGTTCCAATACTAGCTGTCTGAGGCATGCCCCCTGTAGAGCATCAAGAATGACCCTGCTCTTGGATGTGCCTGCAGCAAAGGTGCTTCAGTTTACATCTGGCATATTCAGGTCCCCCATCAACAATATCTCCCCTTTTTCTGCCATTCTAAGGAAGCCTTCTATCATTTCCTTGTCCATGTCCTCCCCCTGAGATGGGGGTCTGTATACAACCCCCGTGTGGATTGTGGTGTCATTTCCTGTCTCTAGGGTAACCCAGAGTGCCTCATCTGCTCCCTGTTTACTCTTTAGTTCTGTTGCTTTGATCCCTTCCTTTACATAGAGAGCGACTCCTCCTCCTCTTTTACCCTCCCTGTCCCTCCTGTAGATTGTGTATCCTGGTATGTTGACATGCCAGTCATGGTTCTCTGTGTACCATGTTTGTGTGACTGCCACAATATCCAGGCAACCCTCTTCCATCAGGCCACTAGTTCAGGGAGCTTGTTACACAGACTCTGGGCGTTGGTACTCATCACCTCCACTTTTTGATACCCTTACCCCTTTTAGCCCCATTCCTGTCCTTGCTGCCTTTGCCTTTTTTTACATTTACCTCTGTCCTGCTCCCTAATAACTTCTCTACCTTGGTATTTACCTCACTAGTTACCATGTTTTGTGGGGGGAGGCTGGGATTTCCCTGCCTCTTTTCAGTGTCTCCCCCCTTGGCTAGTTTAAATGCTTGCCAATGAAGCTTTAAACTTCTCACTTAGGATCCTGGTTCCCCCCTTGGACAGATGCAGACCATCGCACCAGTATAGGTCTGCATCCCTCCAGGTGGCTTCCCAGTCCCCAATGAAGCCAAAACCCTGAGCTCCACACCAGTTTTTCAACCACTCATTGAATTCCCTGGTGAGGTTTTAGGGATAGTTTTAAAAGGCTCAACCTTATTCTAGGTCAGGCATGTCCCCAAATAAATCCAGATATCATGTTATCCCAGGACTTGAAGAGGAACAAGGATGGGAAAAAGGGGATATTCTGGAATAAATATAATATACGGATTATTTCTATTTTTTGGAAAAATGTTAATGTTAGCTTCCCCCATTTCTTTAAGTCCCCTTGAACCGCCTCCATCACCAATTCATAATTAAAAATTTCCATGACCCCCAAGTCTAAAGGAATATGGACTCTCAGATACTTTATTTTGGTAGATCTCCATTTTAGAGGCAAAGCTCGTTTTAAAGAACTGGGAGGAAAGTAGTTATATAGGAGCACTGTGGTTTTATTGATGTTTAGCTAATTTCTCAAATTGTGTTAATGTTTTCCAAGCTGCTGGTATTGATTGGGTCAGAGACAGGAGAGACAGAAGAAGATCACTAGCAAACAAACTGAGCCTATTCTTCTGATGGACGGGGACACCCTCAAGATCCGGGGCTGATCTCAGGGCAACTGCCAGGGGCTCTATGTAAATGGCGAAAAGAAGTGGGGAGAGTGGACAGCCCTGGTGTGTGCCCTGGTGAAGTGGAAAAGGGGAGAAAATGCCATCGTAGATTCGGACATAAGCTTTGGGTGTGGCATAGATGAGTTTAAGCCACTTGATTAAAGTCTCTGAGAACCTGAACTCCCGCAATGTGTCCCACAGAAAAGCCCAGGACACCCTGTCAAATGCTTTTTTAGCATCTAAACTCAGAAAGGCTGCAGGGATCTTTCTTTTTTGGATATCTTCTATTAATATTAAGGTTTTTCTTGTTATCAGTCGTGTTTCATTTTTTTTTATGAAACCCGCCTGGTCAGAGTGGATTATGGTCGACAGGATGTGTTCCATTCTCACCGACCAAATGGCCAAGTAAATTTTGTAGTCATTATTTAATAAAGAAATGGGGCGATAGATGACGGTTCAGTTTTATATTTTTCAGATTTAGGTATGGCTGTAATCATAGCTTAGTCCCATGATGGTGGGGGGGGAGCACCTCCTGCTATTTTTCTATATAAATAGTGCATTTTGAGGACTAATTCCACTTGGGAGCATTTATACCATTCACTAGTAAAACCGTCTGGGCCTGGGCATCAGGCTGTAGCTATCGCCTCTATTCTAATAGGGGCTGACTGCTGAACCTGTAGTTCCGACAGAGTTGGGAATTTCAATTGCCCTAAAAAGCTTTGCCTCTGTTCAAGGGTAGCCTGGCTTTCTGCCTTGTATAAGGTTTGATAATAATTAGCAAATATCTGGCGTATTTCTTCCTCCCTACAGGTGGTCCGGCCCATGTGAGGGTTCCTAATTTTAAGTATGGTAGCTGTTTTTTTGCAGGTTCGTAGTTTGCATGCCAGCCTGCGTGTACTCTTAGCCCCTCCCTCATAGTCTGTTAATTTTAGATAGATCAGCGACTGCTGAATCTTAGTGTCTATCAGTTTCTGAATTGCTGCCTTTGTATCCCATATTTTTATTTGAAGGTCTCTTTCTCCTTTCCTATAGAGTAAGTGATAGTTTTGCAGGAGTATCATTAATTCCCGATATTCACCTTCTTGTTTTTTTTTTCCTGTGTGATGTATATGAGATAATTTCACCTCTAACGGTTGCCTTCATGGCATCTCATTGGATAGCTTCTGAGACTTCAGGAGAGGCATTCTTCCTGAAAAACTGTGTGAGCCTATCTTTCATCCTTTCTATAAAGTTTTTATCTTTAAGAATGAGGGGGTTTAATCTCCAAAGAGTATTTTTAGGTTTTCTCCTAGATCAAGCTGTAAGAGGAGGGGATGGTGATCTGATAGTATTTTTGGGTGTATAACTATATCATTCACTGTTGTAAAGTGCTCACATGTTGTAATAAAGTAGTCCAACCTTGAATAGGTATGGAACCTATCAGATTGATATGTGTATCCAAGAGAGGACGGAAATAATTTCCTCTAGACATCTATAATGCCTAAGTGTTCTAGTTGAGCCTTAAGATATTTGGCTATGCTGGATTGGCGGTGAATCCTCGAGTTGGATGAATCCAGATTAGGCTGCATTATGATATTAAGGTCACCCCCCAGTATTAACTGGCCTTGGAGATGTTCCTATATTACAGTTACAACATGCCTAAGGACTGGCAAATTTGTTTGGGGTGGGAGATAGACATTCACCAGGGTCACATCTCTAGAATATAACCTACCCTGCAGTATCACATAACGTCCTTGTCCATCCTTATGCACCTCCCTTACTTTCATCTGGGTGGTCAATGGCATTAAAATTGCTACCCCTCTTTTCCGCCCTCGAGGGTGTGAGGATACATAGACCGCATACCTACCACTCCAGTTAAGTTTTTGATGTTCCAGGTCAGGAAGATGAGTCTCCTGCAAAAAGAAAGCATCTGCTTTCTGCCTTTTTTTTTTTTTTAAACTTAAGTTTATTGAGAAAATATGCACCAAGATGCAATACAGTCATAACTCGTGTTTCATACAATACATATGATATTTCTCATCGTACACAAACCATTGCTTTTTGTAAACTGGATTGCTTACTTAGTGAATACATGTCTTAGCCTCTTAAGTGATAACTTACCTTCTACAGTCCTTATTTTCTTAACTCAATAAAGACTAAGTTAAATGAAGACTTGTGTGACTTTGATTCCTGTATGCACCAATCATTAATCCAGCTTATTACATCAGGCCAAGGAATAAAATAATCTTACATCAAGTTAAACATTATCCATTATACCATGCCCTATAACTGGGCAACTATTAAACTAATCAACTTTTGCACTGCTTGATTGAGTTCCTTGGGAGAGGTGAGTTGAGAGATAAATCAATTCCTTGTGAAAAAGGAAGAATCAGGATCTAAGAACAGCTTGTCCTTATCTTCTAAATCTACTATACTTGTTGTTATATGTTTTTAATTCCCGGGGGGGGGGGAGTCAACTCCCAACTCTGGAAACGATGTCTGTTCCTCCCAGGGGGCCCATCAAGGATACCCCGACCTCTACAAAATGGAGTCATTCTCTGACCAACTCAGCCTCCCATGCAATCCTTTGGCCTAGATTTTTCTAAAGTCATCCTCTCAGAGATTCAGTTTGGCCGTAACCGACTCCATAGCCATAATTTGGTTCACCCTGTTAACCCATTCCCGCCATGTGGGGGGCTCATGCCGTAGCCAGCGTATGGTAATACATTTTAACGCTGCAGCTGAGAGGGCCAAAGCCAGCTTTCTGTCTGTGGGCGGGGGTGGTAGACCACATTTGAGAGACCCAACACCAGGTCTGTAGGCTGAAGTGTTGTCTCTACCAACAGTATCTTCTGTATGGAAGCCCTGATCTCCCTCCATAACTGATGGTACTGGGCAGCTCCAGAATATGTGCCATTGCAATCCAGTTGAACCACATTTTCTCCAGCACTGCTCAGTATTAGACTGTTGGAAGTGTTTGGTTATTGTAGGGGTCCTAAAAAATCTAACTAAAATGCGCCAATAAAATTCTTTCCAGGTTTGCGATGAGGTGACTCTCCATCCTAGTTTCAATCTTCTAAACCAGTCTTGCTGCCTAAATTAGACTGAAGTTTCTTGCTCCCAGACCTGTTTAATGCTGTCTAAAGGGCCATGACTATGTGGCCTCATGAGGCCATAAAGTTGGGAGATACCGCAAACCTTGTAACCCAAAGTGAGTACCTCTTTTATATATATTTCCCATGTGTTAAGCTCCTGGACCAAGGAGGCTTTGTGATCTTCCACCCCTATGAAATGCCTAACTTGTAGGTATCTATGGAAATCTGTATTTTGGAGACCATAATTGTCCTTCAGATACTGGAGAGATACACAGATGCCCCCCCTTAAAACTGTGCAAAGCATGTCAGACCCTTATTTTCCCATCCTTCATAGCCTGAATTAATTCTAGGCAGGAGAAAAGTATCTTATAAGAGAGAGGGGACCCAGTCCCTCTCCCAAGCCCAGGCAGCATCTGGCCTGTCTTAATACTCTTAATGTGTGCTGGGTCCAGGTGTTACGGGACAACACTGTTACCAGGCCCCCTGGATCCTCCCAGGTCAAGGAGAAGAGCGGAAGCCCTGAACAAGCTGCCTCCTCTATTTGATACCAGCCTGAAGCTGTACGCCTCTGCACCCATGTTCCAATTACTTGCAGTTGACAGGCCATATAGTAGATCCAAAAATCAGGCATCCCCAAGCCTCTCCGGTCCTTTGGGAGAGAAAGTATCAATTGTGATATCCTCGGTCTATGCCCCCCCCAGATAAACTGGGAAATCCCCTTGGTCAGATCTCTCCAATACCCACAAGGATTGGGAGGGGAAAGCTGGAAAAAAGAAATGGGTATCTTGGGAGCAGATTCATTTTTATGGAATCTATTCTGCCTATTGTGGTCAGCGGCAACAAGAACCATCTTGCCAAATCTCTTTTGGTCTACTCCCACTGCTTATTATAGTTTGCCTCAAACAACTTGGATAGATCTGCTGTTATTTGTATTCCCAAGTATTTAAATTGATTGTTTCGGGCCCAGCTAAAGGGAAATATAGCCATAAATTCTGGGGAGGCCCTGCCAGATAGCTGCATGGCTTCTGATTTATCGAGGTTAATTTTGTAGCCTGATAGTTCTCCAAATGAGTCCAGCAGGGCCAATAGTTTTGGAACAGAGGTCTCTGGAGTGCGTAAGAAAAAGATAGAGTCTTCTGCGTACAGTGCCAGCTTCTGCTCCCTACCCCCACCACAATCCCTCTTATTTCTGGGTCACTACGGACCGCCACAGCCAGTGGTTCCAGTCCAATTGCAAACAACAGTAGGGACAGGGGCATCCCTGATGAGTGCCCCTCCTCAAGGGGAAGAACCCATAGCTGATCCCATTCACCCTTACTTGTGCCTGCGGAGAGGTATATAGATTCAAGATAAGTTTTAAAAATGTAGGGCCAAATTTCATCTTCTCTAGGGTATGTTTTAGAAACTGCCAGTTAACTTTATCGAATGCTTTTTCTGCTTCCATTGCTATTGCAAATTGAAATTCCCGCTGCCCCTGTTGGGAGAAAATGATGTTAAGGAGTCTCCTAAGATTATCAGATAGACATCTCCCTGCCACAAAGCCAGTTTGAGTCCAGTGGACTGTCTTCATCGCCACTGACTGCAAGCGGCCCCAGGATCCCTGTGAATATCTTCATATCCACATTTAATAAAGAAATTGGGCAGTAAGAGGAGCAGAGCTCGGTGTCCTTCCCTTACTTGGGTATCACCACTATTAGGGCTAATTTCCATGACTGAGGCACCTCCCCCCTCCCTTGCACGTGATGGAAGCAGGCCATTAACGGAGGCATCAATTCCTCTCCAAAGTATTTATAAAATTCCAGGGGTAGGCCATCTAACCTGGTGGATTTCCCAGCCTTCATCTTCTGCAAGATACCCTGTATTTCCCCTTCCAAAATATGCCTGTCTAGTGCCAATCTGTCCTCTTCCCCAACCCTTGGGAGATCCACTTTTTGTGTAAAGTCTTGCAATTTTTCGTCATAAGACTCCCAGGGCTCCTATGAGTACAAGCCGGCATAGAACTCGGCGAAAGCCTCAGAGATCCCTAGTAGGTCCACCAACTTCGATCCCTGTCCTCCTCTGGGCTGAATCTGCGTGACCGCTCTGGAGGCAACGTGTTTCCTAAGGGCCAATGCAAGCAGATGACCCGCCCTAGTCCCACCTTCACAGCACCTTTGGTTGACACGCCTCAGAAGGCCATCAACCTGCTTGGCTCACAGCAACTCCAACCTTTTTTTTCTCCTTAGCCAAAAGTCCTTATCGTCTGGATGCAGGGTCAGTTTGTATCTGAACCCCGCCTCATGGAGCTCTGCTTCTATTTCCCTTTGCAGCCTAAGATTATGTTGCTTTTGTCTGGAGCTATACTCAGTTATTGCCCCCCTAACCACCACCTTCAGAGCATCCCATCTTACCGAGGGAGATACATCCCCGGCCAGGTTGGTGTTCAGGTAATTTGCAATCACCCATTTTATTTCCTTCTGAAATTGCTCCTGATTCAATAACCTGATGTTCAATCTCCAAACCAAATTTCTAGGTGAGGTGGCAAGGTTCAGTTGCAGTTGAACCGGAGCGTGGTCGGACCATGTCATTGGGAGCACATCACATGTCTTGATCACTGCCTGTTTCTCCCTTGGCACAAAAAACATGTCAATTCTAGAAAAACTGTTATGCCTGTGAAGGAAAAAGGTGTAGTCATCAACTTTTGGATGTGTGAGATGCCAAGCGTCGACCAGCCCCGCTGCGCCCATCAGCCTGTTCAGGAATCCCACTGAGTGGGAGGGTCCCATAGTGACTCTTGGACCCTTTCTATCTCTGTGGGGTTGCATTACCATGTTCAAATCCCCCCCCCCTCAATAATTAAAAAGCCTCTGGATCTGATATTGCTTGCAGAATTATTTTTTTAAGGAAGTGTTGGTTCTCTCTTTGATCATTTGGGGCATATATATTTAGTAATATACATTTAAACCCCTGGTAAAAGACCTCAATTTAACATATTTATTTATTTATTTAGCTTTTGTTTACCGGGTGAGTACACTAGACAAGTAGTATGCCTATTTTCAGGAACGACCCGGGAAAGCACAAAACATACAGGCCCAGATATTCAAACTGCGCTCAAAACTGGCGCAACAGCAGGAGCAAGCACAAACCAGTTGCGCAAATGCGCAACAGGTGCGATATTCAAACATGGAGCAGAGCAAATTGCGCAGCAACCAACGCCTGAATATCGCACATACCGCGCCATCGCGCAACCAGGAAGGGAGAAGTTGAGGCTAAATGCTGCGCTTATGGCGCAACCATGGAAGCTCAGCTGAGCAGTGCAGAGCTGCCATAGCGAAGCACAGCCCCCCAGAGCAATGGAACTGCACATCCAGGGAGGCAGGCTGGGGCCCACCGCCAGCCATGCCACACATGGGCACAGGAACTCACTGCAGAACCCACACCACACTGGCACACCCCAAGCACAGCATCACTGGGGTGGGACGGCTGATCACGTGCCCATGGGGACAAGCCAACTAAAGCATAGCAGAGCCATGACGCCCCAGCACAACCACTGGCAGGCAGAGTGCCACACCCAGGGGTTGACAACCACAGTGCACATCAGTCCCCCTGTACGCACAGCACAGCGGCACCGTGCCTCAAGACACCGGGCCATGTGCAGTGACAGGCACTGCAGGAAACACCATGCACCCCTGTGCCACACGTCAACCCCATGCTGCAGAGAAGCAGACCACCCAGACCCACCCTGTGCACCCAGCAGTGGGTGGCAGCAGATGGCGAGAGCAACAGAAAGGCAATGCTATGCTGGTGATACCTCCCATGGACACACACACACACACACACACATATATCCAGGACCATAGTAGCCCAGATGGCATGTACACCCCTGCAACGGAGCACCCAGAGCCAGTTGCAAAGCAGACACCAACACAGCAGTTGTACCAAAATAGAATTTTATATTCAAACAAAAGAGGTAACAAAACAGCTAAAACTATGTACAAGTTGGGGGACGGTAAAAGGCAGGGGTGTGCAAGGGAGGGAAACAACTTGGAGAGGGAAGTCAGGGTGAAAGGGATGGGGAAGGGCAAATAAAGGTGGGCTACGGCCCAGCAGGCTCCTGCTCTCCCCTGCCGTCTTCCCCTCCTGTCGTCTGTGCCGCCGTTCCCCCTGTTGCTGTAGGGCTTGCAGGAGCTCTCTGTTGTCGCCGGCCAGCTGTGTCAGGCGCCGGACATCATGCGCCATGCGCCGAAGCACACCGAGGCCTAGGAAAATGGGAACACAGTCAATGGCTGAGACTGACCACAACCCTGAACACCACCCAACCTGCAACCCAGCTAACCCAATGTGCTGCACATGTGATGGCATGCACCCACCCACAGTGAACATGCACATGGCCATCACAAACAGGCGGCACCAGCCATGGGCACCACCGCCACACACACTGCCCACGTCAATCACAGTACAAACTAGGCTGTCATGTGATGTTGCAGACGTGGTGCGATGCCAGTCACACAGCTATGTGCCCAGTGCATGCCTGGACCACCTGTGATGCATACACAGACGTGTCGTGATGCTGCACTGTGATGCAGGTCACCTGTGGCATGCCTACATACATGGATACATAGACAGTGTCGGCAGATAGGGGCCTATGGGACACCTAGTCTGGCCATTTGGCCTTGTACGATCATTCTCATGTCCTATAAGTCCATTCCCCCTCACCCCTGACCTCCAGAAGTCCCTCATGGCGAGCCCACACATACAGATCTCCCGTGACCAAGTCAGCCCCCACCACATCCTCTGGCAGGGTGTTCCACTCGTCCACCACCCATAATGTGAGGAAACACATTCGCATGTTTCCCTTAAACGAGCCCCCTCCAACTGCATCCCATGCCCTCTACACCTGGAACATCCTCTACGCTGACAAATATTGGTTCCTGCACACTGTTCCCCTGTACAATACCTCGTAGTGACCCCATCATATCCCCACACCTCCCCTCCAGGAGTACATGTTCAGTTCCGTCAACCTGTCTGCATAGGACATGTGATGCAATCCATGCACCATCCATGTCGCCTCCTGTGAACGCTCTCCACCCAGTCCCTGTCCATACGCAGCTATGTGTTCCGGAACTGTACACTGTACTCCAGTGTGGGGACTCACTAGTGTTACGTATAGTGGAACTACTACCACCCATCTGGTTGTGTCCATCATGGTTGGTGGTCCTGCCCCCCCAGCATGCAATAGCATCCATGACGTAATGATACTCACACTCCTCCAGCAGCTCAGTCTGCCGCTGCTGCTGCTGTTGATGCTGCTGCTGCCGCTGCGGGCCGGTGGCCTGTGGGACTGGGGCCCTGGCATGGCCCACATCAGCTGCGTCCGGCGCCGTCACCATCCGGCCTGTGGGAGACATATGGTGAGACAAACATCAGTGTGACTCAAAAGCAGAGTGCCCCTGCCCCAGTAAGACTGCCTGCCCACACAGCCATAACCATCCATCGCACAGCTGCACACTGACACACCGATGCACAGCCACCCAGGCACACACACACCCCTACAGAGAATATGGGTGAATAGATGGTACCACTGCGGCCTAGGCACCAGGCCCCGCCTGGCACGGGAACGCAGCCGCTGCACAGCTCTGGTCTCCGGGCGGAGATCACTGAACCGGTGCCGCACTGTCCGCGAGACCGCCCCGCCAGTGACCCCCACCAGGTCAGTGGCCACTTGCTGCCACACATGGGTCCTCGGTCCGGTGAGGGGGGCCTCACCATACAGTTGGTCATAGTGGGGCTACACTAGGGCCACCAGGTTGGCCACCTCAACTTGGCTCCACGGCACCGCCCTCCTCCTAGCCATGGCACCAACTTTACAGCAGGCAATATGGCGCCCCGCTGCGCTGTGACCCCACGTGGAGTTGTTGCGTAATAGACCAGCACAGGCTGACCTATCGCGCTGTTCGCGCACGCCACTTACATGGCGCTGTAGCCAGACAGCGCAATAGGGATCGCATATTACGGCATGCACTTCAGCGCCAGGGGTCAGAGGGCATACCCAAGGTCACGGTAATGACGCAAGGCCACGCACAGCGCCATAGGATGCATAGGTATCCTGGCGCGATCATGAAGCACAGCACCAGTGCCACAGGACTATCGCCAAGCAGAGGTGCCACAGCGCCTACAGTGCCCAGTGCTGCAGCGCCACTGGCACAATGGTGGCCATGTCCAGAATAGCCTATCGGCGCCAGCAGTTCTGCAGCGCGATCGACGCATGCGTAACTCCGCCTGGGCATGCGCATGCAGTGTAGCACACAACCACAAACATGCGCTATCGGCTCAGCCGGACTTTCCTATTGCGCTAAGCGCATTTACGCGATATTCAGCCGACATATGCAAAGCAGGCGTATCAGCTATTCAAAGGCGCAGTGGCGATTAGCATGTTATAAAGTTGCACCACACCTCATTTGCATGTATTGCGCTATAAAATCGACACTGGGTTGTGGCGGCCAGATTTGGTTGTTGCAGCTGAGAGGTGAGTTACATGCTGTGTGATGCTCAGGACAATGCACATGGGCAGGGGTGCTGGAGGGTGTCACGGGATGAGGGCTGAGCATGATGAGGGCATAGAAGGGCAGAGGGCACCTTTCCATCAGTATCTGCCAGGCAGCGAGGAAAGGGGGGCTTGCCCCCGGCCTGCAGCTATGCTCATGGGAAATGCTGTGGACTGCAGAGTGACAGGTGTCCACTTCCACCCATACAGATCAGCATGACTGACGAGAACCAGGCCGAGGGTGTGGATGGCGGGCGTAGGAGGAGGCCGAACTTCACCACAGCAGAGACCGAGGCCCTCTTCCAGGCCTACCTGGAGGATGAGCTGCTTTTGAGTGGGCGGAGGGGCACCCCTCAGCAGCGTGCAGCTGCATGGGAGGGGGTAGCTCTAACCGTCAACCTGCACGGAAGCCACCAGCGCTCCGTGCAGGAGTGCCGCAAGAAGATGGGGACTGACCACAGGAGGCTGAAGGAGAAGGTGGCAGCCTTCAGGGTGGCGGCGTGCTGCCACTGGTGGGGACTACCAGTGGTGCTGTGCAGCTGACCCGACCGAGGAGACACTGGTCGCGCCATGCAGCCGAAGTGCCATTGCGGGTGTTCCTGGCGGAGGATTCCAGACAGGTGGAAGCCCATCACTGCGGTATGTCATGGTGATGTTGTGGGGGCGGCTGTTGTTCACATGCACTCACATGTACTCTCTTTCTGTTTCAGATCCTGTTCGCCTGCAGGAGACGGTGGTGGTGGGTGCTGACAGTGAGGCAGACCTGCTGGACCAGGAGGAGGGACCTTCCACCTCCGCCAGCAGCCTGCACGCACTGCAGCAGCAGGCCGCTGGGCTGACAACTCCGCCGGCAGTGATACGGGTGCAGGGGGTGCACAGCCTGTGTCACAGCAGTCTGGCATGCAGGTGTGCCAGCATGCTGTGCCTATGACAGTGGCACGCACCGGCACTATTGATGATGGCAGGCCTGCAATGGCCAGTGAGAGGTGTGTGTCCCACGAGGGACACACGGCAGGCCAGCACGTGCCCCCGGTCCGTCCAGCTCCACACCTGTGTACCAGCATGCTGGCACAGTCACAGGCTGGGCCTGTCAGCACCGTGGGGCAGCACGGTGGCTGAGCAGGTGTCTGGCACTGTTGACAGCACAGGGGTGAACAGGTGGACCTGGGGCTCAGCAGTTGGAGGGCAGCAGCAGCAGTTGCACACCAGGCCTGGGGGACAGCGTCAGGCAGTGGCACTTGTCCACCGCCCTTGGATCAGCCCATACCTGGTCCTGGTAGACAGCGGCCACCCTCAGGGGTGCTATGCACCAGGACCATCCACACCCTGGGGTCCACGATGCCATTGGGGCACAGTACCTTTGACGCGCACACCCGCCTGCTGCAGGAGTCGGTACAGCTGCAGGGGCGGGTTGCAAGGTCTGTGGAGGCACTGACTGTGTCCGTGAGCGGCATAGCAGGAGTGTGCTCAGGACCGGCCGAGATGGTCCATATGCGGACGGATGTGACCGCTGCCACCGACAGGCTGACCCAGGCGTGGTCTCTGTGGCGACCGCTTGACCACACTGTCTGGTGACCCTGTACCACGCACCCCACACGGTCGCGCCTCCACTCCCGCTCCGGCGTCGTGGACACCAGGCCTGTCGACGCCTGGTTCTGCTGTGGCATCCCAGCACCTCTGGTGCAAGTTTCTTCATGGGATGCAGACCCCGTGCAGGCAAGGTCGCTGGTCACGCACTGGGACCCCTGGTGGTGCAGTAGTGCCACCGATGGCCCCCTGCGCAGCCTGCCAGTGCTGCTAGGCCACGGCGGGCCGCCCACGCATCCGGGTGGCCGGGGACAGTGCCCCTGACTGAGCTGTCTCCCAATGCAGGCCCTGTCTGGTGCTGCCTGTGTGTATGTGTGCATGGTGGGAGTGCACTGCTGGGTGCTCTGCTCACCAAACTGACACACGGACCACCTGCACACTCTCCCAACTGCTGTCCACAGGTGCGTGGATGATGATGCCTGCATTGCACTGTACACCAAGGTGCAAGGTTGCCCAGGTCCTGACACACGTACGTGGACAGTCCAGGTGGTGAGGGTGGTTGGTGGTGCTGTGTGATAGCGTGTAATTTCCGCATTGCTGTGCTGCTGCCCCTGTATGCTGCCTGGTGTGTGTGTGTGTGTTTATTTGAGTGCTCACCCCTCTCTGCTAATGTGTTGGTATGCGTAGACCCTTCAACTCCCCTGACCTTCATGCACGGTGTGTTCCCCTGTGTGCCTGTGGTTTGCGCATAGACAGTGTTGCCTGCACATGTCCCCTTGACTTACCTGTGTTGTGCGTAGTGCTCTTCTGCAATGGTGTCCCGGTGCAGCTGGGCCTGCCGGGTCAGTCGGGGGTCCCTCCGTCCTAGGGGGGGCGGCTCATCACCCATATCACCGGCGCCACTGGCGTCCCGCCGCTGTCCCCTCTTGGACCTGTCACGGCTATCCCATGGTCTTTGGCCATGTTGTGCAGGATGCAACAGGCCAGGAATATCCCAAGGCCTTTTGGGGGCTGTACTGTAGGCTCACGGAGGTGTCCAGGCATCGAAGCGTGCTTTGAGTATCCCAACACCCGCTCTATGATGTTCCGTGTGTGCGCGTGCCTCATTGAAACCTGGGTTGCGCTGGGGTCTGGGCACCGGTATGGTGTGAGCAGCCAGGGATGGAGGGTATCCACAGTCACCTGTGTGGAGATAGTGGAGATCAGTGTTAGGTCAGGTCCATATGCCCATATCCTTGTGTGCCACTACCATGGCACCTGTGTCATTCCCACCCTTGCACAGAGTTTGCATTCCATACATGTGTACTCACCCACTAGATGACCCGTGGGGATATTCCCATCTCGAATCGATGGCACAGTGCAGATTGGTGCCATAGAAGGCACACGTGTGCTCCGCCAGGTGTGTGGCACTAGACATTGATGATGCGCCCAGGTATCCACACCACCTGGCAGTTGACACTCGAGTAGCCCTTTCGGTTCCGATATGCTTGCCCGTCGGGGCCAGGTGAGCGTCACGAATGGCCACATGGGTGCAGTCTATGGCACCTAGCATGCCAGGCATTTGTGCTACCCTGTGGAACTCCTGCATGTTTGCTGTGCGCTCTGCGCGGTGCTGGGGAAATGGATGTACTCCAGCATGGGGCAGCAGTGCTGCGAGGAATTGGGTGAGGATGCGTGATGTGGCCGACTGCGTGATGCCTGTGGTGTCCCCTGTCAGCCTCTGGAAGGTGCCCGTGGCGAGCAGGCACATGCAGGCTGTCACCTTGGTCTCCACGGACAGAGCATGACTCCATCGTGAGGGTGCCTGCATCACATCACTGCACAGCTCACTGAGCCATCTCAGTATTGCCCTGTTCAGGCGGTACCGGGCCACGATCTCAACATCACTGTACAGCTCGTAGCTGATGCGGGCACGATACCGCCTGTCGGGGGCATACCGCCGACGGGCCCTTCCACTGACCACGTCCCCTGCAGCATGCTGTCTTACCCTCATTACAGCTTCCATGTGGAAGCTGACACTGTCCATCTCCCTGGCTTCTGCCCCCAGCTGCTGTTCCTGGTGTTCCCCACTGCCCCCACTGCTGCTTCCACTGCACCGGCACCCCCACTGGCCTCTCTGTCCTCCAGGACCCACTGTCCTTCTCTGTCCTTCCTGCTCTGTCTCTGTCTCTCTTCTCTCTCTCTCTCTCTCTCTCTGTTCTCCCCGGTTTGCGGCCTGCTCGAGTTCTTGCGCTGCTCCCTGAGCCGTTTTATTTTGGCTCAAATCCGGTACTTTCTCGCAACTTCGGCTGAGCCACTCTTGCGCATTGCGCAAGTGTTCAAATATCGCAGTGCGCACTTTATGCATGGACCCGCCCCCTTCGGTTGCGCATGCCTTCATTTCCATTGCGCTGTGGCTCAGCGTGTTTTCGGTGGCGCAACTGGCCCCTTCTCAATATCGCAGAATGGCGCATTTTTGGAGTTGCGCATGCGCTACCCTGTTGCGCATGGCGCAACCCTTTTGAATATCTGGGCCACAGTATACATACATGGCAACATTGGAGAAACAGCATGATACAGTAAAAAACAGCTATAACAACGCTTGTATAAGGGCAGAGATACTGCCACACATAGTACAAATTATTACAGGACATAGATAATCTCCCCTTCTTGTCTGTTTCCACATCTACTACCTGGATAGGGGCACCGCAGCAGAATGGCTGTTCCTCGACTGTGAGGGTGTTCTGGCCAATGTGACGTGTGGACCTCCCCCACCCACATCCTCCGGAGCTTACTGTGCTCTGGCTCAGACATGTGTGTTTCTTGCAAAAAGGTAACCTCTGGTTTAAGTTTGCCCAATTCTTGAAGTATCCTTGCCCTTTTCACTGGGCTGTTAAGCCCTTTAACATTGTATGTGATCAAAGAGAAAACCATGTCACCCCTTGTCCATACTTTCCAGCTCCTTCTTTCTCATTCGACCCGACCTAGCAGTCAGGATCCCACCCCCCCACCAAGTTCCCCAGCAGTGCAATACAACATTTGAACCGTAACCAGAATATGACTGAAACTGTTAAACTCCATAATAATTCTAAAACAGTAACAAAAACGGAACCTTGAATTGACTAAAAGTCGCTTTAAAAGAACTTCCAAACGTTCCACCCAATCTACACCTCTTAGACTGGAGGTGAGGTGGAGCAGTTACCAAGACTGCACTTATACAAGGGCCTATCTCTGACCACTCACCGTGGGGTGGAACGTTACTCATGACTCATGGGCTCCCAAATCCAGACTAAAATAAGAGAGAAGATAAAAAAGGCCCCTGTTGAGTCATCTCTCCCACTCTTCGGATCCTTCCCAACCCAGCACCTCATAAATGTGTTTCTCTGGCTGTAGAACAAAAATTCTCTCTAACCTTATTCCTTTTTCCCTGGTAGTTTAGATCAAACCAGAGTATTTCCAATCTTAGTCCCCCTGGCCAACAACTCTGATTAACAGCCCTCAGATTGTAACACCATGTCAAGCTTCTATCCCCCCCCAATACAACCCGATACTGTACCTTCAAACATGTTAGTGGTTTCAAAGTTAAGACAGTTTATGAAGTGGGAGGAAAGGGAAGACAAACCCACCATTTCAACTTTCTCAGACTCCTTGTTCCACCTACTCTCCATAATAACTTTCCCTCAGGTAAATGCCTACCTCCTAAAAGGAGAAAAAATGAGCAAGGATTAAAAGATATGTACAAAACTGATTTTGCCTTAAAGTCCCCCGTTCAAGTTTGAGTCACCGAGCTGGAGATAGGAGCCTCCGAGTTGAGTGCTGCTTTAGGCTGGGTCTGTTTTGGCCGATTTCTTTTCTTTCCTCCACCCGTACGCCATTGTGGAAGTGGGGCCTTCGGGTCTGAGCTCCCCTCCGTGATCTCTCTCAGGCAATCCAGGGGATGCGAGGCTTCCATAGGGCCGAAAATCCGATTCTTTCCCTGACCTGCTCCCTCAGTTGGGTACCAATGCTTCTGATCTAACTCCTTTACTATCTCCGGGTTCAAAATTTCATCTACTGCAATATCCCATTGAGCCAGGAATCTCTTAGCTTCAGAGATGTTCGGAAACAAATGAACCCACTTATCCATAGTGATTCTCAATGTGGCTGGATAATCCAATATGGCTTTCAGTCCCTTCTCTCTGAATTTCCGCAGGATTGGCAACAGTTTTCTCCAATGATACATTGTGATATTTGTGTAGTCATGTTCAAAGAAAAGCTTAGTGTCCCCAAATATCACTTATTTTTTCTGCCATGCTTTCTGGAGGATATCTTATTTTGTTCGGTAATCCAAAAAGGTAAGAATTATTGAACTGAGGATCAGTAGGGCGCGGACCAAATGAGCGATGTGCTCCGATGATATTTAGTTCATAGGCCTCGCCCAGATCCAGGATCTCCCACAGGAAACTCTCCATAAATGCAACCATTTCCCCCATTCTGTACCTTCCGGGAGACCATGGATTCGGATGTTTGCTCTTCTTGAGTGATTTTCTAAGTCTTCAATTTTGTGTTGGAGCCAGATTTCTCTGTCATGCAGTTGAAGGAGCGCTCAGTTGTAGAGATCCACCATGGCTGATATCTCAGAGGTATGTTGTTCCAGGTCTGCTATTTGTGACTGTTGAAGTTGCTGATCTTTCTTGAGGTCACGCAGATCTTGCTGAAAGCTACCAGTCTTTTTACTTAAACTTCTTAATTCCCAACAAAGCTGCCGGGAGATTATGGTAATTTCTTCACCCTCATCCGAGCTTGTGTCTGGAGTAATAGAGCGAGAAGGAGAGATCTCCCTCATGAGGCCTCCCGGGCCAGGCCCTCAGTGTCATTGCTCCACTCCGATGAATGCATTGTCAGCTTCGCCTCAGTTACTGTGGTGAAATCCTTAAATTTACTGTGAGAGTTCACCATAATAGCTTCAATTCTCCTCTTTTTCGGAGTGTTGGCTAGGGTTTCCTCTTTGATGGTGCCGGATTACTGGGGGAATGCAAGGAAGTTCTCTAGGATCAGTCTGCCATGTTTGGTGATGTCACTGGAAGTCTTTCTGCCTTTCTAAGTGCTGCATCAGGTGGGCACATTTAATAGGACTATGGAGTCCATTTATATTTTGAGAGTATATTGTACCTGGGTGTGTTGTCATTTGTTAGCGTTTATACCACTCGTAGCTATGATTTATTTATTTAGTTTTTGTTGACTGGGTAAGTGCACTAGACAAATCCTGCCTATTTTCAGGCACGACCCGGGGGAGGGGGATACAGATGAATGCCAACTGACCTTGAATCAGATTAAGCTGTTGGTGGTATTTTTAGTGAATGAGGGAAATTTGGCCAGGACACAGGGGAAATTCCCCTACTCTTTTCAATAAGTGCCATGGGATCTTTAACATCCACCTGAACTACCACCAATCCAGACAGATGGGACCTCGGTTTAACATCTCAGCCGAAAGACTGCTCCTCAGAAGTGCAGCACCCCTCTCATGCTGCACTACAGTGTCAGTACTGGGATATTAACCCAAGTGCCAGATGTGGGAACTGAACCCACAGCCCTCTGATCTCCCGGCCTCAAAGGTGAGTGTGCTACCTACTGAGCCACTAACACTGATAAAATCCATAATAGTGATATTTTCCCTTTTCTCTTGTTTTGCAGGCTAGGTGGAACCAATGACCCTTAGACCCCTTTCCCCAGACCATGGCAGGGCTCTTCATCATTTCCATCACAGCACCCACTCACCATCAGCAAGCAGCTTCATGGACCCTGCTGGAGCATAGCAAAAGGAGGCCCATTACCTACCGACCTATGGGTCCTCCAACTTACATGCTCCCTCTTTAATAAAATTACAATTTTGAACCACATGCCATGTCTTCTGTGTTTTTGTAACTTAGTCAAATAAACATTTGTCTTACTTACTATGATTTTCAACCACATTTGAGAACCCAGGTTGAGATGAACTATATACATGGTAAAGTACAAAAAAGCTCTAACTGAATAAAGTAAACTATCAACTTTATGTCCATTAACTTCCAAAGGTGAGGCAGCGTAAATCAGCCACCTCTGTAGGCTCTCATCCCAACTCCCTAGCAAGGGTGGGATGGGATCAGGCATCTCCCTAACTCTCAGGTGAGTAAAAGAGCCACCCAGAAGTAGGAGTAACCCCAAAAGGGAATCCAGTCTGTGGTTGGTCTGGCATGAAGCTCCCAAAGCTTGCCATTTCCCATAAGCCACTCCATATTATATCATATTAATAACATTCCCTTGTTACCCTGTTTTTCTAACAGCAAAATGAGCCCCCTCCGATCCGGGCCCTTGCGCCCGGGGGGGCCCATAGATAGATCAGTCTACAGTCCACGTAGTTCTTTTGATGAGACTTCCCTGAGTAATCCCTTAAATTAGGCACAACGTGAGGGCCAAACAGTGTAGCATCATTCCCCTTCCTCGCCCCCCCCCCTGGAACTACTGGGTGGGGTGAAACAAAGGGGGGAGAGAGAGAGAAGAAGGGGGAGAAGAAAAAAGGGGGAAGGGGAAGCAGAGTTCTGTCTTTCTCAACAAGTCATCTGTAAGGAGCAAATTAGATGGTTTCTGCTTCCTTCTATCCCAGGGCTCAGCACATGTCGGACCTCCAAGTAAAAGTCTAGTACAGGAGTTCTGCTTCAGGGATGCCTAAGGCACTGTGTCAGTTGGCATATTGAAGGCGCTTCTTGGTATGCTGGGACAGGTAGAGCATGCTGCAGTTCAATCCATGCTGTCCTCGAGTGTTTGACCTTCTTCCATCTCCGTCCCTCTGCCCCTGCCTAGTTAGCAGCCCGGCACCACACCCCCATCCCGAAGGGTTAGGTGCAGAACTGAGAAGGAGGAGAGTGAGAGAGAGAGATGCAAGGAGAGGGGGCTGAGGCCTCTGAAGCCTGGTCTGAAGAGATTGCCATGTCGTGTCCTCCCAGCCTGACTGCAAGTCTGCCACCGAGGGGCACTCAAAGATACACAAGGCACCCAAAAAATCAACCAGGCATTAGGTCTGACATGTTATGCTTATTAAATAGCCAATCTCGCTGCTTGGGTGTGCATGTGCACTCCTCTATCCCAGGCCCCAGCTGGTCCCCCCAACCAAACAACCAGTCTACCAGAGGACAGCAGGGCAAGAATCAGAAAATAAAGTGCTTACTGTAGTCCATAAGGCAGTGTGGGGTTTCGCAGTTGGGTTATTTTATGGAGCATGTCCTCAAGAGAGAGCTTCGGGAATTGTGTTGGGTCATTCCTCCGTGGTCCTCATAGTCTGGCACCTCTCTGAACGTGTTGACTTCCTTCTCCTTCCTTTAAGATTCCTCTTTTAATCAGGTCCTCTGATGCCTCAGACACTGTATTGTATGTAATGGGGCCTGCAGACAGCATGACTGTTAACCTCGCAGGGTACGGGGTTTGGAACTTAATTTGTTTAGCTCTGAGGAGGGGGAATAAATAAGTGTACTCTCTTCTTTGCCGCTGTGTGAACGGAGTGTAGTCATTGTCTAGCAGAATGTGATGGGTTCCCAGCATGATCTTTCCCTTCTTCCATGCCTTTCTAAGGATTGTTTCCTTTGTCTGGTAGTTAAGAAAGTGCACCACAAAAGAGAATGGTCTGGCATCTTTGGCTGTAGGCCTGGGACCCAGTGCCCGATGTGCTCTTTGAGTCTAATTGAAATTCTAGTTCCAAATCTAGTATCAGGTGAAACAAGTAATCCGCATAAGCAAGATGGTCCTCCCCCTCAGGCAGCCCAAAAATTCGATATTTTTTCCCCGACCCCTATTTTCGGCCTTTTCCTGCCTGACTGATGTTTATAGCTGGGAATTGGCTAAAGAGAGGACTGTGGCTTCCAAGGAATCCAGTCTGGTAGTGTTTGTTGTTATTTGCTCATCTGCCTCATCAACGCAGCACTGCAGTGAGGCGATATCCGTATGGAGCTCCTTGATCGAATCCTTTATTTCGCCCCTGAATTCTGCAATAGCCCGGAGGATGTTTTCTTCAAGGGGGGTAGGTCGGCATCTCCTCTTTTTGTTGCCTTCTTGCTCGCTTGTGCTTTTTTGCCCCCTCAGCGTTTTGTGCCATACTGGTGCGAGGAGGCTTAGTGGCAGTTTGCTATAGGTTGGCGGGATCCTGGTCAGCTGCGTCCTCTCAATCGAAGAGGAGTTGAAAGTGGTTGTGATGCTGCTTTGCCATCCAGTTCTCAAAAAAAATATCTGCAGTTGTGCCTCCTTCAATGCTTTAGCAAGTGAGTGATCCACCGTTTACTTTTTAAAAGTGACATTTTGGAGGTTGATTAGGGTTGACTGTGGAGAGGAGCTGTCTTTCAGAGCTGCTCAGGGCAGGAAGTCCCAGTTGACCAACTTCTGACCCACCCCGGGCCTGCCCAGCTTATTAATCAATTTTCTATGTGGGACAGTATCAAAAGCTTTGCTGAAGTCAAGGTAGGCGACATCAGCTGCTCTCCCTTGGTCCACTACTCTGGTTACCCAGTTAAAGAAATCTATGAGATTAGTTTGACAGGACCTTCCTTTTGTAAACCCATGCTGTCTTGGATCCTGTGCCCCTATGGATTCTAGGTGTTGCACTATCCTTTCCTTAAGGAGTGCCTCCATAACCTTGCCCACTACTGAGGTAAGACTGACTGGTCTGTAGATCCCTGCCTCCTCCCTACTACCACTCTTGTGGAGCGGGATCACATGAGCCCTTCTCCAGTTTTCTGGGACCTCTCCTGTGCTCAGAGACTCACTAAACAGTTCTGATAATGTCTCTGCTAGTTCCACCCTTAGCTCCACTAAGGAAGTGGTGCCTCAGGGCTCAATCCTGGGCCCCCTCCTATTTTCTCTATTCATAAACGACCTCAGTGCATACTGCAGGTGAAGTTCTGTAACCCTTTATGTAGATGATGTGGTGCTTTACAGAACCTAGAGTGGCATAACAGACCTTAGCAGGCAGCTGCAGGAAGACTTCCTGTCCCTGGAGAGATGGCTCCAGGCCAACAGACTTCTCCTGAATGCCACTAAAATGAAAGCAATAGTGTCTGGCCCAAGGTCTCTTGGCCCTGACTGAAGTGCTATGCTGCCACTCATCTCCACATCAGGGTCGGTGATTGAGGTTATAACCCAGTTTAAATACTTGGGAATGGTGATGGACCAGGGCTTCACCCTGAAACCCCATGTTGACAAGATCACCAGTACGATGCACTAAAAACTGGATCTTCTTTACCGTCTGAGCCCCAGGTGATCCCTGAAACTAGGACAACAATTGCTAATAGCATTCTACTTCCTAACCTTACCCACGCTGCACCAGTACTGCACTCGCTCCAGAGACAGGAACTCAGTAAGTTACAAACTCTATACAACAAGATAGACAGGTTTGCCACTAATTGACACACAAGACAGCACCACTGTGATGTCCTGGTATCCCTGAAATGGCTTTCCCTTAGTCATTGGCTCCATTACCCACTTCTGTGCCTCGGCTTCAAACTAATACAGGACCCTCAACCTGAGGGCCTCACTGACCTACTCAAACTCAAAAGCAGTAGCAGACTGTTACACACAACTGGCAGGAAACTGTTGGAAGTGCCCAGAATAAAGGCAGCTGCTGGCTGTAAATCTTTTACCTACTCAGCCCCAGTGCTCTGGAACACACTCCCTGCCACCCTTCAGCTCTCCAACTCTCTGGGATCCTTTCGAAAAGGGCTACGAGAGCACCTACTTCTAAGCAGCACCTACACCTGCAGTTAAATACAGTGCCCAGTAGGGTTGTCCCACATTTGATCTCCAAGCTGACTATGATTGCTGTGGTATTATACCACTCAAAGTTCCATTATCAATGAGTTGTCTTGTCAGTCCTGAGTCGTGTTTCTTCTTATTTCCCTAGCTAAGCTAGAATGTAAACTTGTATTTACTCTCACCCCATTTGTCACTGCATGCCCTGTACTTACTAGTGAATTGTACATTTGATATTCTGTACTATTGGCACTGTTCTCACATTTTGCTGCCTTTATGTGCATTTGTTTCTATTTCAAATCACTGTACATGTAACTAACTCCAGGTTGCTCCTGAAAAAAGGGTCCTTCGGGGCCCAGTGGGCCTACCCAGTTAACAAAATTGAAATAAATAGATAAACCCTAAAACCCCACCCCCACCCATAAAACAAATCAGGGGTGCAGTCTTCCTTGGCATTCTCAACCCTAAAGCTCACCCCATTAGATGTGTATGTTTCTGGAGTCTATAGAATGGTGTGAGCTTTAGGGTTGAGAATGCCAAGGAAGACTCCACCCCGATTTATTTTATGGGTGGGATTTTAGGGTTGGAAACTCTAAAGCCACATTGCCCTACTTTTGTTGCTTTAGTCGAAACTCTAAATGTTGCATTAATGCAGTTTTTTTGCAAATATATATATATACATATACTGTACATATACATATACTGTACATATACATATACATACATTATATAGTAATTTATTGTTTGATCTTTTTTAAACCATTACAAATATTTACAGTTTCTTAAAAAATTAAAAGCACATATTTAAAAATCATACATTCAGCCTTTAAAATATAGAGACATTAAACAAGACAGACCTGGAAAAAAAATAATGAATTAAGTTAAAAAGGGACAAATCACATATCCGTGTCATAAAAATACAGTGCTCATAGGTTATCAAAGCTTTATGATCTGTCTAGTCCTTCATTAGTATTTTAGGGTTATATAGTGCTGTATAATAAAGTCATTCTTTCCACATTATCACTGCCATAGCATTGTAATTTATCCACGTGTGGCTTTAGAGTTTCCTTATATCTCCCCTATCATTGCTAAGCATTACTACAATTAGCAGAATAAAATATAAATGTTAAAGGCCTCCTAGAAATTCAAGGCAAAATTGCAGCACACACTGGATTAAAAAAACAAATTCTGAGCCAGAACACTCAAAAAAGATACCATTCCGGGGATGACCACTTGGAGTATGCCCACAGGGTCTCAGTCCAGATTAGGTGTAAACACCCCAGATAACAGGACATCAGGACCTCACTTGGAGGTGGAAGTGAATGGCAAGTCAAAGCCATAAAATCAGACTTACTTTACAGTAGGTTAAAATAGAGGGGTACTCTGTCCCAGGCAGAAATGGCAGGACTGTGGCCATTAGACCCAAGATAAGCCAACCTGTGTGGCCAGAAGGAACCTGTGTAACGGGGAAGCTCCCAAGGGCACCCTGCAGTGCATGCTGCTCTGTGACCAAATTGGCAACCCACCTGGCAGATACTTCCTATCAATTACAACCTGTGGCATTAAATGTAGGGTTCCATGAACTTCCCCCATACCCAGCTGTCGGGACATTTGATCCCATGCATTTCATCCTATTGTCCGACACAGTACCTGAGCCATTGCTAGTTACCCATACTCTGATTTTAGTCTTCCATTGACCATCAGCAAAGGTATAGTAACTCCCTTCCAGCAGAGTGCCCCCCCCACCTTTTGTAATCCTATGGAACTTAATACTTCAAACCGTATATGGGAATCCTCACTTTTAAGAACCCATCACTATAATCGCAGTTGGTCATAATAATTCTGTATAAGCAGACACAGTATTCCTATGGATCAGGCTATATATCAGTGCATTTTTAAATAAGTATAATAAAATTAGTCAATATAATATCAGCACCATTAAGCCTCTGTAAGTGACAAACTTAAAATAGCTATGATTACAGAAACACAAATCACACGTTCATTAAAAGATATAAAAATGCACCATGTTAATATTAGTTTTTGACTTGAGTTATCCTGGTCCAGTAGAGCCAACAATTCTATGAAATCCCAAAAGTTTAAATTAAGTTCCATGATAAGACTCTCTGAGTTCAAATAAGGTGCCAACAAGTCACTGAGGAAAAAGAGAGTTCAGTTTCTAAACAATTAGCTCTCAACATGTTACTCAAGAGCTTCCTACAATGATCATAAACTGCTATAATCCTGAATTAATTCACCTTAGAACATATTCACATAGTCATGTCAATTCATGTATTTTCATTTTGTGAACATATGAGATGAACAGGTGTAAGTCCATAATGGACCTTACACAAAAAAGGAAAACCTGTAATGATCCAACTTTTATTCTTATTATTCTTATCGAGGCAGCCTTAGGTTCTTCTCTTCACAGAAATTACCACTGCACACCCTTACTCAACTGTGGTACTGAACAGAAATCTAAAAGGAAAAGCGAGACCTCATTCAATCTGAGCATAGTAAATCAGGGAATTTTATGCTCGAGCCCTTTATGCCCTTAGGCAACACTAGCATACTTTTTCTAAACAAGCATGAGTCAATGCTGAATGTTTGCTTGCTTGTATTTGCAGTGTAGGTGTTGATCAATGACAGCACAGAGTGTAAAAGTGACAAATGAATAACAGAAGTTACAGTGGTGAAATTGTCATGATTGGGAAAAGAGAGGGTCACACATAATTGTTGTTTTCTTAGATTGTGACCCTGAATTTTCAAAATGGTAGTTTTTATTTACCCCAGAGTATAACCATGATAGGTATCATTTAGGAAACACAATACAGAACATTGTTTTGTGGTATAACGGCGAAAACAGGGTTTGGGGGTGATTTGATAATGACACTTACCATGTTTATTAAGTGTGTGTAAAGAAACATGAGTATGTTGAAAATGAGGGTTAAAAAGGTAAAAATATTGCAGCATTATGAGTAAACATTGAAAAATATCAATGTTTGCTCATAATTTTATTTGTTAAGGTTTTGACCCCAAATATTCAGTATAGTGTTTTTTTACCTGTCCTTGTGATTAAGACAGGTGGAACTTTTTAAATTCTGTCCAAAATATGATTGTGCAGAGCAAGTGCAAAAACACATTTGGGGGATATGAAAAATGTCAAATACGCAGTTCCTAAAGTGGGGTAAAACATAAAAACTTAGAAACATAGAAAAATGTTGGCAGAAGGAGACCAATGGTCCGTCTAGTCTGCCCATTGAGTTTCTGAGACCTCATACCTGTCCCAGGCCTAGCTCCCCTTGTGGTATTTGTCCACTCCTGTTGCAGTTCTTTCTGATGCTGTCCCACCCCAACGTGAACGCCGTCACAGTCTTAGTTCCCACCACCTCGGCTGGCAGTCTATCCCATGGTTCCACTACTCTTTTGGTAAAGTATTTTCCTTATATCCTTCCTGAAGTTCCCTCCCCTCAACTTCCATTTGTGGCCTCTTGTAGTGGAGCTGCCGACCCTGTTGAATAGTTCAGTGTAGGGTGCTCTATTTATACCTCTCATGAATCTGAATGTCTCAGTCATCTCCCCCCCCCTCCCCTTGACTCCAGCGTGTACATGTTTAGTGACTTTAGGCGCCCCTCATACGAGAACTCGTGAAGTCTCTGTACCATCCTTGTTGCCCTTCTCTGTATGGCCTCCAGCCTATCCCTACCCTTTTTTGGGTAAGGACTCCAAAACTGGACACAAAAAAGGGGCTATGTTGAAATGTGGGGTCAACATCTGGGAAAAAAAATTAAAGTTTTGACTATACGTTAAAGAAGTCCAACATTTCTTCATAATTTTTTTTTTTTAAGGATTCTCACCCCCAGATTTGCAGCGTAGTCTTTTTATTATCCCACTGTATGATCAAGATAGGTGGAAGTTTTTGAAATCCCATCCAAAACCTGATTTCATAGAGTAAATGCGAAAACACATTTTGGGGGGATTTGAAACATTTCACTTATGTGGCTCATATAGTGTGGTAGAAAAGGGTATTTTGAAAATTTTGTTCAAAAGTTAGTGAAAGGCATGAGCTCATGTAGTCTGCAGTTCGAGAACAGTCTGGGAGAACCATCATGTGCAATTCAAGTTACAAAACAGGTTGCATGTACTTAGTGCCCTGATATCTCAGCTGTAAACCTAAGATCAGCAACACCATTAACAACACATTAAAAAATAGTCAGAGTATGTTTTGCTAAACTCATGTTGTCTTCCTTTCTTATATCCAACCTGCACCTTATAGCACCAGTGCCATTCTCTTGTTAGGGACAGAATGAAAGAAGAAAATGGTCTGGGCCTTAATGGGTCTCACATGACTAGTCATGACTCTTGTACTGGGACCTTTAAAGAGGAAGGTCCCAGAGCCAGAAAAAGACAAGCTGTGGTCAGAACCGAAATGGCTCTTAATGCATTAGCGTGAGAAGGGATACAGTATTAACATGTGATTTAGTTGTGCTTTACTTGTATTATAGTAAAATAAAAATCCCACATTTACATTATAATAATAGTGCTCAAAAAAGAAAACCTTAAACATCAAACAAATGCAGAAGATGCCGCTTTAGTGTTTGATCGAATGTGATTGTGTATGGAGATCCATCCACACACTGTGAAAAGTCGTTCTGCTGCAGTAGTGATGTTCATACTAATGCAGAATGTAAATTGTCTACCAGGGGCTAGAATCAAGGATATTATGCACACAGTACTCCAAATTATGGCGAAACAACCAAGTACACAGACAGTTGTGGTCCACGTTGGAACCAACAATATAGGTAAAGAGCATGAAAAGGACATAGTGGAAGAAACAATGCGTTTTACTGATATTATTAAGAATCACGGGCAAACACCAGTGATATCGGGGATACTACCTTTGTTGAAATGTCATCCTGAAAAAATAAAACTATACAAAGGATAAATACCAGAATCAAAAACAAAGGTACCGAGAGACAAATCCCCTTTATAGATAACTGGGATACTTTTTTGAATAACAAGGCATCTTATGCAGGAGATGGATTACATCTCAGTAAAATTTGGACTAAACTTCTGGCAAATTCAATTAAGCAGGAGCTGAATTTAAACTGATACAGTCTGGGGGTATGAATACTATAGTTTATCAACAGCCAAGACTGCAAATAAGACAACACATAAAAACAATGAAGGGAAAATAATAAATTGCTACATGGCTAATGCCAGAAGTCTACAAAACAAAATGGAAAAACTAAGAGACATATTAAAAACTGAACATAAGAAAATACATATGGTCTTTATCACTGAAACATGGTGGACTGAGAAGGATATATGGGGTAAGGAAATTGAGGGATACCAATTACACAGTTTTGACAGAATTATCAAAAAGGGTGGGGGTGTAGCCGCTTACATTTCCAATAGTATTAGAGCATTAGACATATAAAATAAGAAAAGAAAACTCACCTACTGAGTCCATTTGGTTGCAGATTAAGACGGGGAAAGCATTAAATACAAATGCAATCTTGGGCATCTGTTACTGCCCTCCAGATACTTGCCTTGAAGCATCAGATTTAATCTGGAACTAGAAAGAGCTTGTGAATTAGGTCCAGTTATTTTTTAGGAGACTTAAATTATGCAGATACCAGTTGGACAAATAAATATGCAACTACTCAAGCAGGACAGAATTTTGTGTTGTTAACACAGATGTTATCTCTGCACCAACATGTTAAAGATCCAACAATAAAGGAGAATATCTTGGATATTATCCTGACTAATGATAATATTAAGAGTCTTGATTGTGTCATAGACGCACCACTGAGCAATAGTGATCATAATAGCATTTATTTTAGCATTAAACGGGAATACTCAATAGTTAAAGGAAGCAGGACTATATATAATTTCCACACGGCAAAAAAAGAGAATATACAACATCTTGCTACTATTTCATGGAAAAATATGTTAGCAGGTATATCAACTAACGAAAAGTGGGAGAAAATAAAAAATGAGATTACGCATGTATGTAATGCATACATAACAAAAAAGGAAAAATATGATAATAAGGGGATAAAACCATGTTGACTAATAAAATCAAGAAGATGTTGAAAAGGAAAAAAAGATTATACAGAGAATACATAAATTTGAAATCAGATACAAACTGGTCCAAATTTAAGCAGCATCAAAAGCGTAAATATGCTATCAAAAAAGCAAAGGTCAGGATGGAACACAAACTTGCTAGTACAGCTTACAAAAATAATGTTAAACAGTTATATAGTTATATAAATTCATTAAGGGGAAACAATAATCTGATTTCTATCATCAAACATGAAGACAGACAAATAGAAGATCTGCACGAAATAGCAACTATATTTAATAATTATCTTTGATCAGTTTTTTCCAATGATAAAGCATATATAGATTATATTCCCACTGGAAAACATTTACACATAGAAATTACAGCTGAAATTGTAGCTAGTAAGAACAAAGCACTAAAAAATTCCACTTCTGCTGGCCCAGAAAAAATCTCAGCTAAAATGCTTAAATCATTAGCTCCAGAGATAACTGTACCTTTAGCAATACTATGTGATAAATCGCTTTCAGAACAAACAGTACATAGAAACATAGACTTTGACAGCAGATAAGGACTGCTTGGCCCACCTAGTCTGCCCATTTCCCTACCTACAGGATAGGCCACAGATCCTAGTTAACCAACAGCCTCTTTCTTCCTACCCACCACAAGAATTGCCTTATGTCTGTCCCATATATTCTTGAATTCTCCCACAGTTTTAGACCCTACAACCTCCTGAGGAAGACTGTTCCATGCATCCATTACCCTCTCTGTGAAAAAATACTTCCTCACGTTGCCCCTGAACTGCCCCCCATCTTTAAATTGTGTCCCCTTGTTCTTGCACATCTCTTTTTCTGAAAGATGCTACCCTCTTGGACTTTGTTGATTCCACTGAGGTACTTAAAATTTCTATCATGTCCCCCTTTCCTCAAGGGTATACATATTAAGCTCCATTAGTCTCTCCTCGTACGGCTTCTCTTGCAGACCCTGCACCATTTTAGTTGGCCTCCTCTGGACTGCCTCTATCCTATCTATGTTTTTGCAGAGATGGGGTCTCCAGAACTGGATGCAGTACTCCAGATGGGGTCTCACCAACTGTCTGTACAGAGGGATAACAACTTCCTGTTTTCTGCTGGTGATGCCTCTCCCTATGTATCCCAGTATATCCCCAGCTCTCCCTACTGCCTTCTTACATTGCTTGCTAACATTAAGGTAATCTGATATGATTTCCCCCAGGTCCCTTTCCTTTTTTATTGTTGTTACTACCTCCCCCCCATTGTGTAATCTTCCCCTGGGTTCTTGTTTCTCAGGTGCATTATTTTGCACTTCTTTGCATTGAATCCTAGCTGCCATACTTCTGACCATTCCTCCAACCTTGCCAAGTCCCTTCTCATCCTTTCCATGCATCCTTGTGTATCAACCCTGTTCCAGATCTTTCTGTCATCTGCAAAGAGGCATACTTTTCCTTCCAGTCACTCAGCAATGTCACTTATAAAGACATTAAAAAGGACTGGACCCAGTACTGAACCCTGTGGTACCCCACTAGTAAACCCTCTTTCTTCAGAGTGGACTCCATTTACAATTACCTTCTGTGTCCTGTTGTCCAGCCAATGTTTTACCCAGGCTATCACCTGGGACCCACTCTCAGGTTGGTTAATTTGACTATTAATCTTTTGTGTGGGACTATGTCAAATGCCTTGCTAAAGTCTAGGTAGGCCATGTCTACTACTTTGGTCACCCAGTCAAGGAAATCTATTAGATTCATCTGACATGACCTTCCCACTGTGAACCCATGCTGCCTTGGGTCCTGTGTCCCACTGGCCTCTAGGTACCAAACAATTCTTTCCTTCAGAAGTGACTCCATCACTTTCCCTACCATAGAGGTCAAACTGACAGGTCTGTAGTTTCCTGCCTCTGCCTTGGTCCCACTTTGTGAAGGGAATCACATCCGCCTTCCTCCAGTCCTTGGGTACCACACCATCCTCCCATGATTTGTTAAAAGAGTAGCCAGTGGTTTCACTAGTTCTCCCCTTAATTCTTTTAGAATTCTGGGGTGAATTCCATCAGGCCCCATTGCTTTTTTTAGGAGTTCTTGCAGAACCCTTTCTTCTGTGACAGGACTGGGATCAACCCCCCCCATCAAGAGTGCTTCTGTTAATTGGATTAGGCACTTCCCCTCCTCTTTTGAGACTATTGAGCAGAAATATTCGTTCAATATCCCTGCTTTTTCACAGTCTCCCTCTGCCCACCCACCATTCATTCTATTCAGCCTCACTAACCTTCCCTTTGTCTTTCAATGCTCTCTGATGTACCTGTAAAGGGTTTTATCCCCCTTCTTAACTGAGTTGGCTATCTTTCTTCAGTTTGGGTCTTTACTATTCTGACTTCCCTCCATGCTTCCTTCTGCTTTAACTGGTACAGCTCTCTGTCCTGCTTCTTCTGCATTTCCTTATACTTCCTGAATGCTATATTTTTCTCCCTGACTTTCCCAGCTACCTCTTTTGAGAACCGTAGTGGCTTTTTCTTTTGTTTTGATTTGTTTATTTGCTTCACACAAAGGCTTACTGCCTCTGTGATGGCAGATTTGATGATTCCCCATTGTTGCTCCACCCCTCCTTCTAGCCTGTTTGCTAGTGCTTTTCTGAGGCACTTTCCCATCTTGCCAAAGTCAGCCCTCCTGAAGTCCAGTACCCTCACTTTTGTATGGCTTGACTCTGTAGCTGAGTTTAATGTGAACCACACTGTTGATGGTCACTTGTCCCCAGATGGCAACCCACTTCTAGATCTGAGATCCTGTCACTGCCCCCATTTGAGAGTACGAGGTCCAAGATTGCTCCCTCATGAGTGGGTTCCGAGACTAGCTGTCTGAGGCCTGCCACCTGTAGGGCATCGAGAATGGCCCTGCTCTTGGTTGTGGCTGCAGCAAATGTGCTCCAGTTAACATCTGACATATTCAGGTCTTCCATCAACAGTATCTCCCCTTTCTCTGCCATCCTAAGAATGCCTTCTATCATATTCTTGTCCATTCCCTCCCCTCTCCCTGACATGAGGGACTGTACACAACCCCTGTACAGATTGTGGTGCCCTTTCCAGTCTCCAGGGTGACCCACAGTGCCTCCTCTCCTCCCTGTTTACTCTTTTGTTCAGTTGCTTTTATCCCTTCCTTTACATAGAGAGCTACTCCTCCCCCTCTTCTCCCCTACCTGTCTCACCTATAGGTTATGTACCCTGGTATGTTAACATCCCAGTCATGGTTCTCTGTGTAGCATGTTTCTGTGACTGCTACTATATCCAGGGATCCCTCTTCCATCAAGGCCATCAGTTCAGGGAGCTTGTTGGCCAGACTACGGGCATTGGTACTCATTACCCTCCATTTCCTGATGACCTTACTCCTTTTTGCCCCATCTCTGTCCTTCTTGCATTTGTCACATTCCCTATTTACCCATGCCCTTCTTCCTATCGAGACCTCTATGTTGGTGTTTACCGCACTTACTACCGTGATTTTTTTGAGGGGGCTAGGATTTCCCTGCTCCTTTCCAGTGCCTCCCACCTGGGCTAGTTTAAATGCTTGCTAATGAAGCATTTAAACCTATCACCTAGGATCCTGGTTCCCCTCCTGGACAGATGCAGCCCATCATGCCAGTATAGCATGAGGTAGAAGACTTGGTTTGCTGGCCAAGGCACCTAGCTTCACCTGAGCTCTTTCCTTCCAAGACTGCTTGAAAGGCAGAGTAGAGAACCTTACCAGAGCAAGGGAAAGGGATTAAGACTTCTTTTGGCTAAGCAGATTTACTGTGTGGTGTTGTTTTTAATTTTTACTCACAGGGATTGCTACTGTTTGTTGCTAACATTTCATTGCTTTATTTTTTCTGTAGCAAAGTGTTTTTACAGCGTATATCTTCTCTGAAATTATTACAGGTGGTGCTTACAGGTTTTAGGTTTTATCTAACATTAGGATAAGCTTTCAGGGTTACTGCATTTGTTGTTGACTGATTGTTTCTGCTCTTACCTCTTTGTTCTTTTGTCCGTGGTTCTTCTTTTCGCAGAGAAAGGGCCCAGCCACCCGCCCCCAACCCCAACCACCCCACACTACACTCCTTTTATAGGGTACCACAGTTGTGACATTTTCTGTGGCAGAGCAGGAAGGGGCGGATCAGTGGGGCATCCACAAGGTGAGCTCATTTACAGGGGCACTAGTAATTTAACTTGTTATAACAAGTTAAAAAAAAACAAAACACAATCAAACCATTCCTTGCATTTTTTTCCTTCTAATTACTCTGACTAGGTTATAAACCCAGCAACTTATCTGGAATGGATATCATTAACTGCAGGTACTGTGGAACAATTTTCAGAAGGACAGTCTTACAGGATTTAGGACACTGTCCTACATGCTGGGCCATTAGAGATCTTAGGGCTCAGCTCTGGGCATCATGGGCAGAGATTGCACGCCTCAAATTTCATATTCAAGAGGAAATACATTATAAGAACCACCTGCCATTTCCCCAGCATCCAATAGGAAAACCTTGACCGCAGAGGGTAGTTGGACCAGGAGGTTGGCAGATGGTTAGGAGGGGCAAATCGGGTGCCCCATCACTCTCTGCTCTCCAACATATTACCTCCAAAAACCATATAAACACTACAAACAGGTATCTGCCTCTATCTCTGAAATCAAACAAAGAGGCAGAAGACACTGCAGAGCAGGACACTGCGGCACAGGAGCTAGCACAACAAAACTCACCCAAATCAGGAACCAAAGCAAAAGCAAAAGGAAATCCAAAAATTTCTGATCATAGAGACTCCATGATTCGGGAGTTGATACCCATCTCCAGCCAGGGTAATGGTCAGATGTCTGCCAGGTACATCAGCATGGAGAGACACTGACCACATTGCTAAAATTGTTCAGGAAGCAGGAGAAAACATTGACGTCCTGGTACACATAGGGACTAATGATCTCGCCAGCCGGTCAGTTGTGGAGACCAAGGAACACCTGACCAGGCTGGGTGACAAACTATCATCCATTTCGTCCAGCATCTCCTTCTCTGAGATCCTGCCAGTCTGGGAGGGGGGGCAGATGGACGGAAGGTCAGAAGAAGGGGAGATCGGGAGCTAAACATGTGGCTCAAGGGCTGGTGCCAGGAAAAGGACACAGATTTGTAGGGAACTGGCAACAGTTCTGGGAGCGAAAGTTCTTTAAATTTGATGGACTGTATCTGACTAAGGAGGGAGTCAGTGCATTGGGGCAAAAGTTTGACGTCTTTGCAGAATATTTAAACTAGCAAATGGGGGAGAGGGGTGCAGCGCCCTATACGTCGAATGGGAAGAACTTCCCTCCCCCCTCAGCTAGTGGTCAAACAGGGATTCAGCATGTTGCAGTTCATTTGCATCACCAGGTAAGAAAAAAGGTTTGTCTCCCTATACGATGCACAGGGGTTATGCCAAACCTCACCTAACAACTAACACACCGAAATCTCGCCAATGGAAAATCATGTGCACCAATGCTCACAGCCTGGGAATAAGATCCCAGACCTGTAGGCAATAATGTCAGGAGCTAAACTGGACATAGTAGCTATTAGTGAGACGTGGTTTACCAGTAACCACACTTGGGAGACTTCAGTACCTGGCTATGTATTGTTCAGAAGAGACCGAGGTGCAAAAAGGGGAGGAGTGGCCCTGTATGTCAATGAAAATATCAAAGCTACAGAAATTCAGAATACACATAAGGAGCCAGAAGAACTGTGGGTCACCCTGGAAACAGGAAATGGGACAGCCATAAGAACTGGGGTTGTCTACAGGCCCCAGACCAGGGGAAGGACATAGACACATTACTGTTAGAGGATATACAAAACATGACAGCTAAAGGAGGTTCTGATAATGGGAGACTTCAATATGCCGGATACAGATTGGTCAATACCAGCAGGAACATCTGCCAGAACTAGACACATAGTGGATCCTGCAGGGGGAGGCCTCAAACAACTGGTACAGCAACCCACAAGAGACAGAGCTATCCTAGATCTAGTACTGACTAACAGGAAGGGATCACAGATCTCCAGGTAGAAGGTCACCTGGGGGCCAGTGACCATCACATGGTATGGTTCAATTTGGCTACTACATCTAAATCATCCCATTCCAAGGCAAAAATATGGGACTTCAGAGGAGCTGAATTTGATCAGATGGCCAACAGAGTTAAGCTAGCCCTGGCAAAAAGAAACACAGGTGAGGGGGTACAGGCAAAGTGGGCAAGCATTAAGGATGCAATACTTGAAGCAACATCCCATTGTGTTAGACAGAAAAGGAAGTGCAAAAGAAGAAGGAAACCACTTTGGTTCTCAAATACAGTAGCAGAAAAGGTCAGAGCCAAAAGGCTGGCCTTCAGGAAATATAAGGGAACACAGCGGATGAAGATAGGGAGGCATACCAAACTGCCCTAAGGGAAGCAGGGAAGGCAGTAAGGCAGGCAAAGTCCCAAACTGAGGAAACACTAGCATGAACAGTAAAAGAAGGTGACAAGACTTTCTATAGATACATTAGTGAAAGGAGAAAGTCCAGAGGGTGCTAAGCTTTAATGGAGAAAAGGAGCATGTAAAGAGGGAGACTATGTAAAGCATCTATCCTAAATAGATACTTTTGCTCAGTATTTACTGAAGAGAAGGTAGGCAGGACCCACAGTTCAGCACCATGGACACAGGGGGAGGGAGGTAGCACTACTCCCTTCACAAAAGAAAGGGTCCTACAAGAGCTTCTAAGCCTAGGTGGATAAGGCAATGGGACCTGATGGCATACATCCCAGGGTACTTAAGGAGCTAAAGGTGGAACTAGTAGAGCCATTAGCAGAACTGTTTAGTGAGTCTCTGAGCACAGGAGAGGTCCCAGAAGACTGGAGAAGGGCTCATGTGATCTCGCTCACAAGAGTGGTAGCAGGGAGGAGGCAGAGAACTACAGACCAGTCAGTCTTACCTCTGTGGTGGGCAAGATTATGGAGGCGCTCCTTAAGGAAAGGATAGTGCAACACCTGGAATCCATAGGGGCACAGGATCCAAGACAGCATGGGTTTACAAAAGGAAGGTCCTGTCAAACTGATCTCATAGATTTCTTTGACTGGGTAACCAGAGTGGTGGACCAAGAGGGAGCAGTTGATGTCGCCTACCTTGACTTCAGCAAAGCTTTTGACACTGTTCCACATAGAAGATTGATAAATAAGCTGGGTAGGCTCAGGGTGGGTCAGAAGTTGGTCAACTGGGTGGCAAACTGGTTGATAGGCAGAAAACAGAGAGTGGTGGTAAATGGTATACAGTCAGAAGAGATGCAAGTCACAAGTGGGTACTCTCAGGATCAGTCCTGGGGCCAGTCCTCTTCAACATCTTCATTAGTGACCTTGCAGATGGACTAGAGGGTAAGCTTTGTCTGTTTGCAGATGACACCAAAATCTGCAACAGAGTAGATGATCCAGATGGGGTGGGCAGAATGAGAAGAGATCTGGATAAACTAGCAAAATGGTCAGAAGAGTGGCAACTGGGATTTAATGCAAAGAAGTGCAAGATCATGCACATAGGGAAGAGAAACCCTGAAGCCACCTATAGGCTGGGAGGGGAGTTGCTAGCAGTCACAAAGGAAGAAAGAGACTTGGGCATCATCATCACTGATGACCTGAAATCATCCAAGCAGACCTCTAAAGCAGTAGGTAAGGCTAGAGGGTGTTAGGGTGTATTAGTAGGGTATCACAAGTCGTAAGAGGGAGGTAATAATCCTCTTTACAAGACACTGGTTAGGCCCATCTGAGTACTGCGTGCAGTATTGGAGGCCACACCTTCACAAGGACATTAACCAAATTGAAGCAGTCCAGAGAAGGGCAACCAAATGGTGCAGGGACTGCATCAGAAGACATATGAGGACAGATTAACAGAGCTCAATATGTCTACCTTTGAGCAAAGGAGGGAGAGGGGTGATATGATCGAGGCATTCAAACACCTTAAGGGCATTAACAAGGTGAAAGAGTCTAACATGTTTAAATATAAGAAAAATAGCAGGACAAGAGGACACAGCATGAGATTAGAGGGGGCGATTAAGGGGAATGTGAGGAAATTCTTTTTCGAAGAAAGGGTGGTGGATGCATGGAATGGCCTACCTCAAGAAGTGGTGGCTATGAATACAGTGCAGGGCTTCAAACAGGCATGGCATAGGCATAAGGGAGCAATACAAATGAGTATGAATAGATAGGCCACTGACAGAGCAAAGGCCGATGACACATTTATAAGGTAGAAAAAGAAATGGGCAGACTGGATGGGCCATTCGGTCCTTATCTGCCGTCAACTTCTATGTTTCTATAGGCTTGCATCACTCCAGGTGGACCCCCAGTCCCCAATGAAGCCAAATTCCTGAGCTCTGCACCAGTTTTTCAACCACTGATTGAATCCCATGGTGCGGAACACCCTAGCCTCTCCTACGCCATAGATGGGCAGCACCTCTGAGAAGGTTACCGTGCGTACTACTTGTCTAAGACCCCTCCCCAATTCCACAAACTCTTCCTGCACTGCTGTAATCCCTTTCTCAACCAGGTCATTTGTCCCTAGGTGGACAATGACATCCAGCTTCCTCCCCTGTGCAGCTGCTCCAGCAATCCTGCGGATTCACTCCCTGTCCCTCCTAGCCATGGCACTGGGTAGGCACCTTACCTCCCTCTCCCCTTCCTCCCCCAGCTCTACCTTCCTAACAATGGAGTCCCCCACCAGAAGTTGTTTCCTTCCCCTTTGGGGTCCCATGCCACCTTCCTGTGGGTCTCCTTTGTGGCGGTTCCCAGCATCCTCCTTGGTCTCCACTGCGGGTGCCTCCATAGAGGAACCACACTTTGTCAGAATGGCATAGGAATTGTGGAGAGGTACAACTGGAGGGATGGGCCTCTGTTCTACCACCCTCACTCTCACCCTCACCCTCACCTCTTGATTGGTTAAATGCAATTGTTGTACCAGTTCACAAGAAGGGAAATAAAACTGATTGTACCAATTATAGATCTATTACTTTAACGACTGTAGTTGGTAAGGTCATGGAATCAATTATTAAAGATAATTTATATAACCATATAAAAGACAGGGTTCTCCTGGATCAATCTCAGCATGGCTTCACTCAGGAAGCTCTTGTGTCAGTAACCAACTGTGTTTCTATGAAAAGATTTCCAGTGCATTAGATCAGGGACACTTAGCTGATTGCATTATTTTGGATTTATCCAAAGCTTTTGATAAAGTACCACATAAGGAGATAATTACAACTATGATAAATCTGGAACTAGAGCATAGATTAATTGACTGGATACAGTCCTGGTTTACAGACAGGATGCAATGTGTTAGCATAAATGGATACACATCTAGGATAATAAAGGTAATGAGTGGAGTCCCACAAGGGTCAGTGTTGGGATCCCTGTTATTTCAATTATTCATATCAAAATTAGGTTCAGGAACTGGTGTATGGATCAGCAAATATGCTGACGATACTAAACTTGCGTGGGTTGCTGATTCTGATTTTGACCGAAATAAATTATAAACCACTTTAAATATGATAGCAGAGGATGCTACTAAATTGGGCATGTGCTTTAATACAGAGAAATGCTCAGTAATGCATTTCGGTAGACATAACATTGAAGTAAACTACCATCTGAATAACATTTCTCTTAGAAAAACAACAGAGGAAAGAGACTTAAGAGTCATCATATCTAATAAGTTGACATGTAACAAACACTGTCAAACTCAGGCTATTAAAGCCAACAAAGTACTTTGGGCAATTAAAAGAAACTTTAAAAGTAGGGAAGCAAAAGTGATTATGCCTCTGTACAGAGCCTACATAAGACCTTTATTGGATTTTGGTAACCCATTATAGGGACCACTTAAAGGAAATAATAGAGAAATAATTGAAAAAGTACAGAGAAAGAATACAAAACTAATTCATGAATGTAGAGAACAGAGTTATGAAAGTAGGTTGTCAAAATTAAACAATGTCTCTTCACGAGAAGAATTAGGGAAGATGTGATGTAATGCTGTAGTCTCTTGCAGGATCCTACTTTATATACAGAACTAGACTTGAGTTTTAAAACTCACAATAAAGGTACAAGGGGACACAACATGCAATTAAAACATAATAGGTTCGCACTAAAAATAGGAGAGCGTTTTTTACACAGAGAGTGATAAATCCATGGACTGTATTACCATCATATGTTAACAGTTAAAAAAAAAAATTAAAATGAAATTTGATTGTCACATACAAAATGCACTTTACTTAACTTATTATAGTTAACTTACAGGAGAACATATGGGCCAAAAGCCATTTTAGCTCCTAGACTTTAGTATGAACATACAAGCATATGAAACTGCCAGCAAAAAAAAGCCATTTGGTCTATCGAGTCTGCTCGAATTTGAAGCTAGCACCGCTACTCTGCAGCTGCCCTTCCCATTGCCCTCCCTTTTGCCCTATCCCAGCTCCTCTAGAAGCATCCCACTGTTTTACAGGCCACAACCTCTGCCAGTAGTCTGTTCCACTCTGCTACCACCTGTTCTGTAAAGAAATGCCTCCTCATTTCTCTCCTAAACCTTCCACCCTCCAATCTCATGTCATGACTCCTAATGACGCCGGAATCCTAAAAGAACTAAGGGAGGACCTAGTGACACCACTGACCACACTTTGTAACAAATCATGGAAGGATGGGGTGGTACCTGAGGACTGGAGGAGGGCAGATGTGATTCCACTTCACAAGAGTGGGAGCAAGGCAGAAGCAGGAAACTACAGACCTGTAAGTTTGACCTCAGTGGTAGGGAAAATGATGGAATCACTTCTGAAAGAAAGAACTGTTGAGTACCTAGAGACCAGCAGTGCACAGGACCCAAAGCAGCATGGATTTACAGCAGGAAGGTCATGTCAGACGAATCTAATAGATTTCTTTGACTGGGTGACCAAAGTAATAGACCAGGGAAGGGCTGTGGATATGGCCTACCTAGACTTTAGCAAGGCATTTGACACAGTCCCGCACAAAAGATTGATAATCAAGTTAGCCAGCCTGGGAGTGGGTCCCAGGGTGGTAGCCTGGGTAGCAAACTGGCTGTACAACAGGACACAGAAGGTAATAGTGAATGGAACACATTTCGAAGAAAGGGGGGTCACTACTAGAGTATCTCAGGGCTCAGTACTAGGTCCAGTCCTCTTTAACATCTTAAAGGTGACATTGCAGGGGGTCTGGAGGGAAAGGTATGCCTATTTGCAGATGACACAAAGATCTGTAACAGAGCTGATATACAAGAGGGGGTAGAATGGATGAGAAGGGACTTGGCAAGGTTGGAGGAATGGTCAGACATATGGCAACTTAGATTCAATGCAAAGAAGTGCAAAGTAATGCACCTGGGAAAAAAAAACCCAGGAGAAGAGTACACAACAGCAGGGGAGGTACTAACAACAACAAAATGGAAAGTGACCTGGGGGTTGGTCATATCAGATGATCTAAAGGTGGGTAAGCAATGTGAGAAGTCAGTAGAGAGCTAGGGGATACGGGATGCATAGGAAGGGCATCACAAGTAGAAAAGGGAAGTTAAATATCCCTCTGTACAGACAGTTGGTGAGACCCCATCTGGAGTACTTGTGCAGTTTTGGAGACCTCATCTACGCAAGGACATAGACAGGATGGAAGCAGTCCAGAGGAGGGCAACTAAAATGGTGCAGGGTCTACATCAGAAACGATATGAAGAGAGACTGAGAGAGCTTAATTTGTATACCCTTGATGAAAGGAGGGGCAGGGGAGACATGATAGAAACGTTCAAGTGCCTCAAGGGAATCAACAAAGTCCAGGAGAGTAGCATCTTTCAGAAAAAAAGATGTGTAAGAACAAGGGGACACAATTTAAATATAGAGGGGGGAACAGCTCAGGGGTAATGTGAGGAAATTGTTTTTCATGGAGAGAGTGGTGAATGCATGGAACCGCCTTCCTGGGGAGGTTGTTGGGTCTAAAACAGTGGGGGAATTCAAACATGCATGGGACAAACATAAAGCAATTGTAGAGGGGGTGGCAGGAAGTAGGCTGTTGGTTAACTAAAATCTGCAGCTTATCCAGTAGGTAGGGAAATGGGCAGACTGGGTGGGCCAAGTGGTCCTTATCTGCCGTCAAAGTCTATGTTGCTATGTTTCTATGACCCTGAGTGTCTCTCCCCACCCTTCCCTTGAACAGTCCCTCCATGCCTGTCCTGTTTACTCTTCTCGTGCACTTAAAGGTCTCAATCATGTCCCCCCATCCCTCCTTTCCTGCAGAGAGTACATGTTCAGCTCCCACAGTCTAACCTCATATGGTACCTCCTTCAGAACCTGGATCATCTTTGTTGCTCTATGTTGCACCCCTTCCAGCAATCTAATGTCCCTCTTTAGGTAAGGGCACCAAAACTGAATGTAGTACTCTAGGTGTGGTCTGACCAGTGATCTGTCACAATGCAAGTGACCCCATAAGTGTCGTTGATAGGGCTAGTGGCAGTTGAAGCATCATGTGCATGAGCTGGCCAGTGGGCGGATGGCCAAGAAGTGCAGGTCGCAGACAGCAGAGACTGACAGTCGGAACCAGAGAAAGTAAGTGATTGTGTTTTTTGGGAACCATACTCTAAATGGACTAGTGTGTGGTAGCCCAAATACACAGCATCACTCTTCTCACACCTTGTGGTTAATATGACATCAAATGGACCTGTTGAGCTTCGCTCTCAAGGTCCTTGATGTCCTAGTAATCACTCGGTGTAAGAATAGTGTTGTTGTGTATGGACCACCATACACTATCCTATATGTTAGTTCTGGGCATACAACAAATACTGGCATAAGAACACAGCCCACTTCACACACACACACACACACACACACACACACACACACACACACACACACACACACACACACACACACACACAGTATGAATGTGATTAGTAGGGTATGCCAGCTGAGATGCAAGTGGGATCCTGATTTTATATATTTTTATCTCGTATTTACCTGGGTTAGTACAGCTAAGATGCAAAACCTTTTTTTTTAGTAAGGTACTGCTTTTACCTATTTTTAGAATAATCATAATAGCCGACCTAAGATGCTGTAGTACCTCGTTTTTAATGGGTGCTGGTTTTACATATTTTTACAATATATTTTCCCAATACAGACCTGCTGAGATTCAATACATCATTTTAATTGTAGTCCTGCTTTTCAGTAATACAAATAATTATTGACACAATTTGTCATTTTGCCAGCAGAAAGGGAATTCATTCAATATGTTGTGATTACATAGTACTGGATATTTTTAGAAGACCGGCTGCACACAGGTCCCAAGCCATAGGATATCAGCTAATTTATCTCATCCTCCATGTAATCAGTTTCATAATATGCATAGTGTAACAGAGTTGTGAAATGGTATCATTTCAGTATGAAGAACATGGTCAACACGACCGATTGAGCAGCCCCCCAGACTGCCCTCCAGGGCCACCACACAGCAACCCTCTCCAGCTCCCCTCAGCCAAATTGATGCAGAGTAATGTAAATGGGTTCAGTTTTGATAATCCAGTTTCTGAATGACTGCGGTACTGTATCAGCAGAAGTCAGAATCTGGAATCAGAAAACTAAAAACCTGGGAGTCAGCACTACCAGTGATGAGACTGGTGCAGACCAAGGGTAGGCCTCCAGCTAGACTATACCCAGCATAAACACACACATCCAAGGAGTGGAATGCACACTGGAGTGTTTCGGTAATTAATTATAAGCACAGAGCAACCAGCATAAAAAGATGTCCACAAAATTCAAAGGCAGGTAACCTGTTTCAGTATTTATTTGCTGTCAGGAGTGAAAAGTGCACCTTGCAGCCAGTACTCCAAACACCTCCATGCAGACAGGGACATTGTAGCAAAGTGCAGTGCACATCTCTGTAACAAACCAGAAAGTGGTCAAATAGACCGAAGGATGTGTTTGGGTGTTTTTAGATGGTAGCTGTTTATTCAGGTTTAAGTAATCTTTGTTACTATTTTTTGGTTTGTTACAGATTAAGAACATTACTTTAGTTCCCCTGTCTATATGGCATGTTTGAAACAATAACTATAAGATGCAGTCTTATCTTGCTGAACACCCAGTGGTACCCACGTAGGGGAACAGAGCCTCCCCTTTGTTTTGGCTCTCTCAAAATTACCAGTTGCTAGTGCTGATTGGCCTCTGTTAGGGTCAACCACAGGGTCATTAGGCCCAGCCACACAACAAGGCCCCTCCTCTTGGCTAAATTGGCCCGGGGGGGGGGCATTACACAGGGAAAGCCCTGATCTCAAAAAAAGTCTACTGTACTTTTAAAACAGTTTAATGCAGATAAATCACACTATTTCTTTTCTGGGAAACAAACATGACTGTCAACAAATCTGTAACTTCCACACACACACACACACTCATTAACATGTCTCTTTGGCTAAGAATAAAATAAAAGTATGTGGTGACTGTGTTACATAAGCTGTGAATGATCTCAGGCTCCATGCAGTGCCTATAGGGCTCTGCAAAATGAAAGCTATGAATGATGTCCTGCTTTGCGTGAATAAAGTTATAGGCACTGTGTATAGAAAGTTGTGAATGATCTACTGCATAAAATAAGAGATTAAGATCATTTGTAGCTTTCTTTGCACAGATCATTCATTACTTTCTTCACATTGTCACTGTATGCTCTGGACATTTAGCTTGTCCTTGGTTCATGACGCTAGGGGCATTAGGGATGAAAACCTCAAGGAATATCACATCATCAATCTGCCAAAATGTCTGAGACTCAGACCCCTAATCTTTTCTTTTCCTTTCTTTGTCTGCTTTGTGCTCTTCAACTTTAATGTTTGCATTAACATATTTTTTTTTTGCACAATTAAAACTATAGTTAGGGTTGAGTAGCCACTTTAATGCAAAACCTCAAGTTTTGCACCTTAATAACTTTGCCACCGTACAACGGATTTGCCTGAAAATTTGCATGTGTAGTCTGGTACCATAGATCTCTGGATCTGGCAAGTCAGTTGGTACAGCCGGATGTACAGTTGCGGAGCTACAGAATGCCCCAAAAAATGAAAAAAGGGGACTTTTTGCACATTTCTTTGCTCACACCCACAGCCCACGCACTTCGTCTGTTTGGTCCAAAATTTTCAGGGAAGATATGCAGTCTTGGTCACCGTTGTGCCTTTTCAAAGATTTGGTGAAAAAATATTAAACGGTTCAAAAGTTATTCAAAAAACAAATTTCCAGTTATAGTTAATGGGAAAAGTTAGCAAAAATCACAAAACTTTCTTGAAAGGCCGTTTTTACTGTTGCAAATGGCCCTTTTACTTTTGTGAGGTGACCATCTTGTTTTCAGTTAGTGACACAGAAAAATGCCTGGCATTTTAAAATTGGGACTCTCTAGGTAAACACTGATTGTTATGTTTACCTAGTTAGGTCCTGAGGATGCTAGCCATATCTTTTTTTGGGGGTTAAACCCCACCAAAATGCATTTTTTTTTTAATTTTTGAAAAATACATTCACAGATGCGAAAGTTTATTGAGGTTTTCTCATGAAACTTTCATGATTTGCGAAAGTAATTTGCAAAAGTACTCCCAAAATAACTGCAAATCTTTGACACTCTCCTGCAACAAAACGGGCCGAAATTTACAGGGTGGCAAATCCTGGTACCACAGATGTGCCTTTTGGTGGTTTGGCGCCAAAACAGTGCAGGGGCCCAAAGTTACAGCATTCCGAAGTTCAGAAACTTTCCCACAGGATAACATTGCGCCATCTGTGATGCCCTTTCAGGGCCCGTATCTCAAACAGTTCGAGATACAAACTTTTCATCACACAATTAAGCTCAGAAGTAGGTTGAAAAGCCATGAAACCCATGACATTAGTTTTTTTTTTTTTCCTAGCTTGTACGGTTCCTGAGATATTTGCAAATTACTGTTCCAACTGCTCATTTTCATGTCTGTAGGTCACTATTATGCCCTCAGAGTTAACACACACAGTGCCTTTCGGTGCCCGTATCTTGGAAACGATGCAAAATATGGATTTGATTGACTTACATTGCAAGAAATACTCACTCTCATCATTACAACGACACTTGAATTTTTCTTTTTACGTGCTACGGTTCACGAGATTTTGGCAAATTAGTGTTACATGGGTTCCTTGCCCCATAGGGTTGCTGTATGGCTCTATGCTTATGTGTAAGTGGGAGCGCAGGGCCCGGAGGGCCCACGCTCCCACAAACACATATCATTATGCACAGATGGGCAGCTTGGTGGGAGCGCGCGGGCCTAACACATACCATTTACTATTCATATCACACTTTCTCAAAAAGAAGGGAAATTCATTGCAAAAAACACCATTAATGCATCAGTTAGGGTTGTTTCCACAGTGACAAAAGTTTGGAAATTCAGTGTTAGGGTTAACACCCCACCACACCACCCCCACGACCCCATCCTCAAACCCCTATCTACGCATTCCTCCCATCCGCACTCCCCACCCCCACACACATGCGCAAGACACATGCATGACTGTAAGACACTATACCAGTCAGTCACATCTGTAAACACAATAATCACAACACTGTACTCCTTTCACATACCACTATGTAATGAAAAACACATACGGTATGATCGACTCTATACTGCCAGCACAGTATGATGACACATTATTGCTGGCATATCTTTTTCATAAACTGAAACTTAGTCTGCACAAACATTCTAAATACTGCTTTTTATTTGTCATAATTCAATGATTGGCTCGCTGCAGATATCACTGCCCTCACATAGGCATGTGGTAGCAGTACAGAAACAGCTGATACATACATAGTACTTTTCACATACTGCTCAGATATGAAACTAGCACCATCACATGTTGTAATACTACTGCATTAACTGCAAATACTCATTAGCAGTATATTATGGTTAGCTTTGGATGTTACAACTGCTGCTGTCACATGTTGCTTGTAAACTATACTACAAAACATTACTTTTATTATTATTATCATTTCTTATTAGGACTGACTCACTCTATCAGAAACAAATATGCAAACATCCACTGGCTGCTGCTAGGGTTATCCAAATTCCAATACAGCTGTCTATAGGTAACATACTGTGTGTTTCATAATTTCTTAACAATTGAAATACAGGCATCTGCTTAAATCTTGATACTGATGTTTGTAACAGAAAAATGCTTCCTGTGGGCCATCTCCCATGGTTGCCCAGCATGCGTGTGTACCCATAAGGCACTCTGATGGCATCAGAACTCATACAGTTGCTGCACCATGATGATGGATGTCTCTTGTACTGCTTGCATATGTGTGTGTGTGTGTGTGTGGGGTGTGTGTGTGGGGGATGCATAGTTAGGGTTTGAGGATGGGTTGGTGGCGTGTTAACCTAACAACGAATTTCCAAACTTCTGTTAACATGGAAACAACCCTAACTGATGCATTAACTGAGTTTTTTGATGCATTAATGGAGTGTGTGTATATATATATATATATATATATATATATATATATATATATATACTTTATATATAATATATGATGGGTAACAGTGGAAATACACCCGTCAAGATGGCTACCCAACCACTTAAGCCATGAGACTGGTGAGCCTGAAGGGCAAGTGGCCTGATTAACTGGTAGCCTCTGAGATGGATATATTTCCCAGTATACCACGTTATTAATTTTTTTTTAATAATACGTGGATTTCACATTTTGTTTTAGTTTTGATCACTTTTGCAATACATTCCCAGGTTTGCCTGCCATTGTATTTTTATCCCCCATGCTTTTCCATAGTGAAGTGGTGTTTTGGTGTCTTTTCTCTTGTGTCTATAGGGGCTTTTCATAGTGCAGTGGGCCCCTATATAATGGGGTGTGTCTGTGGCACGTTTTCCTATGTTCACTGGTAGCATGTAGGATACGGCTAAATTGTGTGGTCAGAAGCATTGTTTGCACAGGTGTGGCTTGTGTCAGTGGGGGCTGCAGTTGACACTGAGGAGGAGCAGCAGCATGGGGAGAATGCCATCTGGAGTGTGGAGGGACTGGTTGCTTTACAGTCAAGATGGCATCATCTGGAGCATGGAGGAGCTGCCTGATATATCCTGGATGGCTTGGTGTGGAGCCTTGAAGTTCATTGATGTGGTGAGATTTTGGGGATTTGTTTTGGGTGGGAGGGTTAGGTACTGTTTTGTGCTATATGTTTTTCCCTAGGAGTAGTGTGCTTAATTTTTTGCAAGTTATTTCGTAGGGACAGGGTGATTGGGAAAGGAGGGGGGGTGGCACTATATGTGAAGGAAGGACTGAAGTGTGTAAGGGAGGAAGGGGAGGAGAGTAGTACGGAGTCACTTTGGATGCAAATCCAGGATTCCAAGAATAGGATTCTTAGAATGGGAGTGGTGTACAGGCCACCATCTCAGACGGAGGAGTTAGACAGGGAACTAGCGGGACAGATCAGGAGGACCCTGCGAGAGAGCGGTAGTGTGTGTGATTGTGGGGGACTTCAACATGCCAGGAGTGGACTGGAGCACCCCAACAACCAGGAACAGAAGGGAGCAGGTACTGCTGGATGCCTTCCAGGACAGCTTCCTGATGCAAATGGTCAGTGAACCAACCAGGTTAGGGAATACCCTTGACCTTGTGCTGGCAAATGGGGACTTTGTGAGAGAACTTACAGTGGAGGAACCGCTGTCAGGGAGTGACCACCACTCAGTATGGCTCACATTGGATATGGGCAAGGAAGGAGTGGAATCTGGCACAATAGTGCTGGACTTCAGGAGGGACGACTTTGGGAGGATGGGGGAAGTGGTAAAAGGGTACCTGGCCAGAATTCAATCTAGTATGGACACTAACCAGAGGTGGGAGCTCATAAAGCTGGGGATAGTGGAGGCAACCAAAACCTGCTGCAAAGCCCAGAGCAAGAAGGCTAGGTCTAAGAAACCAATCTGGTTGAGCAAGGAGGTCATGGAAAAGGTAAGGAGGAAAAGAGCTGCCTTTAGGAAGTACAAGAAAACAGGGAGGGGAGGACAGGGAGGAGTACTTGACAGAATCGAAGGAGGTGACAAGGGCAGTAAGGGGAGCCAAAGCATCTATGGAACTCAGGCTGGCACAAGGCATTAAGAAGGGGGAGAAGGACTTCTTTAAGTACATCAGGGAGAAAAGGAGCTGTAAGGACCACATAGTAAGGATTAGGAAGGAGGGGGGTTGGGTGGAAGCAGGGTGCGATAAGGCGGAAGCACTAAATGAGTACTTCTGCTCAGTATTTACTAAAGAGAAGAGGGGGTGACACTCAAGGTGGGAGAAATGGCAGAAGCAGGGGTGGAAGTGGTGACAGATGGGGAAATCATGGAGAGCAGAGTTCGAGAGGGTTTGAAGGCACTGAGGGTGGACAAGGCGCCAGACCCAGATGGCATCCACCCCAGGGTACTGAAGGAGCTGGCAGAGGTCCTTGCAGGACCTTTGGCAGACCTATTTAATGCCTCACTACATTCAGGGTGTGTACCTCAGGACTGGAGGATGGCTCATGTGGTGCCCCTCCACAAGAGTGGCCCCAAGGATGAACCGGGAAACTACAGACAAGTGAGCTTTACATCCATCGTGGGTACGCTAATGGAGACTATCCTGAAGGAGAGGCTGGTGGCCCTCCTAGAGGCCAAAGGACTACAGGAGAGCAGACAGCATGGCTTCATATGTGGCAGATCCTGCCAAACCAACCTGGCTGAGTTCTATGACTGGGTAACTAGGCAACTGGACAGGGGCCATGCAGTGGATGTCCTGTATCTGGACTTCAGTAAGGCATTTGACTCAGTGCCACATGGAAGACTGGGAAGAAAGTTAGTAGGCACAGGGGTGGGTGCAAAGCTGGTGAGATGGGTAGGAAACTGGCTGCAGGGAAGGCAACAGAGGGTGGTGGTGGGTGGGGAGCTCTCACACCCAAGCGCAGTGACGAGCGGTGTTCCACAGGGCTCGGTTTTGGGACCAGTGTTGTTTGGGATATTCATTGCAGACATATCATGGGACATCAAGAGCAAGATCAGTCTGTTTGCTGATGATACCAAGGTAGGCGCGGTGGTGGACGACCTGGGGGATGGCAGGGGTTGCAGGATGATCTGGCAAAGCTTGAAACCTGGTCAGACACCTGGCAACTGGGCTTTAATGCCAAAAAGTGCAAGGTGCTGCATTTTGGGATGAAGAACCCAAGGAGGAGTTACCAGCTAGGGGGAGTGCAGCTAGCCCAGACAGAGGAGGAGAAGGATCTGGATGTGCTCATTACAAGGTCAATGAACAGCTCGGCACAATGTAGGAAGGCAGCTGCAAAAGGCCAACAAAATGCTGGGTTGTATTGCAAGGGATATATTCTCGAGGAGGGAGGAGGTGATTCTGCCACTGTATAGGTCATTAGTTAGACCATACCTGGAGCACTGCGTGCAGTACTGGCGTCCGTATCTGAAGAGGGACATTAAGTTACTGGAGGGGGTGCAGCGCAGAGCGACAAAGATGATCAAGGGGCTGGGGGACTTATCATACGAGAGGAGGTTGAAGGAGTTGAACATGTACTCACTGGAGGAGAGGAGAGATAGGGGTGACGTGATTGAAACCTTTAAATACATGAAAGGAATAAACAAGACGGGTACAGAGGGGCTGTTCAAAGTAAGGGAGGGGAGGGCCACCAGGGGCCATGATATGAGACTGGAGCAAGGAAGGTTCAGGAGGGAGATGAGGAGACACTTTTTTACAGAGAGGGTGGTGGCTGGGTGGAATGCGTTACCTGCTGAAGTGGTATGCAGTAGAACAGTGGACTGCTTCAAACGAGGATGGGACAGGACAAGGGGGAGGGTTAATGAAGGGGAAGGGTGGAAGGGAGGGGCAGCTGCAGAATAAGGGGGTGCTAGCTGCACATTCGAGCAGACTTGATAGACCTCTAGGCCTTTATCTGCTGGCAAATTTCATATGTTCGTAAGTTTTTGTGTTTGCAGGGCTCAGGTAGTGTCTGGTTCCTGGTGTAGGCTTTTTTTTGTATGTTTGGGGCTCTAATTAGGTATGGTAGTGAGTGTGGGAAATTTCATTAATTGGTTAAATTGGTATGCTAGTTGATGTGTCATTTGGTTTAATTGGTCATTAAGGTGTTTATTTTGTCATTTGTAAAGTTAGTGTATGGGTATTTTTCCCAGGGTATACAGAGTCTGGTGGGAGGTATACAGCTTTAATTGGTGAGGTATACTGGGAAATACACAATAATAGCTGCCATGGGGAAAAATCCCCATCCATGTAATATCTATCTGTTTGTCTGTCTGTCTGTCTGAAGCATTTCTTCACAGAGAGGGTTGTGGTTACATGGAACAGCCTTCTTGAGGAGGTCGTAGAGTCAAAAACAGTGGGGGAATTCAAGAATGCATGGGACAGACATAAGGCAATTCTAGTGCAGGGTAGGAGGAAGTAGGCTGTTGGTTAACTAGGATCTGCAGCTTATCCGTTAGGTAGGGAAATGGGCAGACTAGGTGTGCCAAGAGGTCCTTATCTGCTGTCAAATTCTATGTTTCTATGTCTGTCTGTCTATCTATCTATCTATCTATCTATCTATCTATCTATCTATCTATCTATCATACTTACATTTATATAGCCTTTTACATATTTTCCCATAAATACCCCATACTTCTTGCCCCTCTCTTGTTAATAAAGCTGTTGTTTGTTTGTTATATGGTAGTGTTGTATCAGTTACTTTACAGCATAAGAACTGCAGGGTGGAAACTATGTAGAAGGTGGACTGCAATTCAGATATAGTTCTTTCTGACGAGAACAGGTCTCTGTGTATCCCATGTCCTCCCGGGGCGTTGCTAGACCCAGGCATCAGGGGCTTGCATCCTGAATGTTTTTATATGGTCCCTGAACCTCTCCTCACTAGAACTGTTGAAATTAATCCATTTATAAAAATATCTATGTCCTACCCCACCCTTTGAGGGCTTGGGCCCGGGATCTTTTGTTACCCTGACAATGCCTCTGCATCCTCCCTCCCTCCCCATCACTGCTCCAGGTAGCATCATCATGTCAGTGTCAATCTAAATAAACCCAGACAGCTTGCATCATAAAGCCCCGGCCAGCCCCACCCCCTTGGATGGTAACAGGGGACAATAATAAGGAGCCCCCAAGGGCCCAGGGGGCCAAAAAGTCTGACACAGTTGGATGCCCTGCCACAAGAAGGTGGAATTTACTTTGATAATCAGCAAACACTACTGCTAGAAGTGCTTATATATCTTTTAAATGCTAAACATTAACTTTTTTCATTTGTGATATCTGTGGATTGGAGCTTTACGTCACCACAGCATGTGGCTTTGGTCTGACGAACTGCATTTTAGCATCACATTCTCCCAAACTTTTTTTTTTTTGGAAAACAGGTAAACATAGCAGCTCAGATTCCATGGTATGAGAAACTGGCAGAATTTAAAATGCCTTGGGAGTGGAGTTCTGATCCAGATTCGCAAATAGCAGCCATCCAGAACATGAACTTTAAAGTCAGAAGTGGTCAGATGTTAGCTGTCATTGGAAGCTCTGGTAAGACTAACCAAGCAACAGATGCATATAGTACTTTGCTTTCTTTTGAATAAGTTTGATTTTATTGATTTATTTTGGCATTGATTCCCTGCAGAGAGACGTGTCATTTAAGCTAATATTCATCAGCAAGTCTCAAAGTTAGTTCAATTACAAATACTACTGAACCAGAAATTCTAAAATAAACAGACTATACATTACCAACACTGTATACAGCACCAAGGTTGCATCTGAAAGTCACCAGAAAGTGTAGGTGGTTTATATTCTTAATTATCAGCTTTCCCAAATTGTCATTTAATAGATAAGTTAAGAAGTATTCCGAATTAGTACTCTTTTGTAACCTGTATCATAAGAGATTTCAACCTAAGACATCACAGTAGACAACTTAAAATTTAACAAACCAAGAAAAATGATAAAAGAGGTTTTTTTTTACCTTAAGAGCAGCAGAAGTTTGGAATGGACTATCTATAGAGGTGGTACATTCTGATACAATTGCATCACTCAAGCCAAAGCTTGATGAACATCTGATAGTGTGCCAGCGGTAAAATGTGGCCCTGCTAAGGCGGGAGGCAGACTCAATGGGCAATAGCCTTCTTCTGTCTTAGTATAGGTTTATTATTATGGTCTGTTTTGTCATTACCTGACTGATATCAAATGTCATTTTTTTCATTGGGTTTATATATACATATATATATATATATATATTAGCTCAATAAATAAATTCACCCACTTTCATAGTAAACCTGACAAATATGAACTTGCCATGTTGAAATCATTTCTACGCACTGAAACCTCAGAACTTCAAATTCTCTTCTCATGCTTTCACAAAGCCTATGAAAGTAAGGATGATTTTGGCTATTTCCTTTCACCAATATATCAGTTTTTTTAACGGTGATATGTAATAGTACAATAAATTATATGTAGCAATATAGTTTTTCTTAACTTTATTTTAATTGTGGTAATTCTGCACCTTACTTCCTAAGGAACTGTGTAGTTTGCAACCTACTATGCATTCATCTTATGCCTTTAAATGCATTGTTTGCATTTCATGCGTCCGTCTTGTAACCACTAATGTGTACACTAGGCATAAGGTCACAAGTGTGACATGGGATTTCTGCCAGACCCCTCCCTCCCCAGTTGGCTCCCTTCCTACACACACACACACACACACACACACACACACACACACACATATACAGTATATGACATAGGCATAATCATTCCAAGCTAATGCACATGCTAGTAGTGCCCCTCCCACTTCCTCTACTCCTTGCACCATTCTCCCAAGTTGTTGCTGAAGTGCTTTTCCATTTTATCCTTTTTTGCTGCAGTCATGTATTTTTGTGCACATCTAGTGCCTGTGTTGTTGCTGCAGTGTTTTGCCTTGCCTGCTCTCTGCACCATCTTTTATTTTACATTGTTGTATTTGTGTAAACTTCCAGTCCATTGCCCAGAGTAAAACTATTATAGGATACATATTTAGTGGTGGATATTTGCTCAGTCTGTGTTTGGAGTCAGAACGTCTTAACAACAGTTTTCTTTTGGTTCACAACCAATTGGTTACACATGAACCATGTCTGGATGTTAGCAAAATCACGCTACAGGTTACTTTCAATAACTGATAACCTGGATTCTGAGATACAAATTGTAGTGTAATTTGTATGCATGTAAATGCTGGCAGTTGAAGAAAGGTAACAGACAACAATAAAAAAAACAGGAAAGAACCCAGAACTGAGCCTTGCTACACCCACAGGTCCCCAGGAAGGGCGATGTAGTTTGATGGTTGTGTTTTTAAAGCCTGTGTTCATCCAGTTAGTCAAAACCTGAACCAGAGAAAATGGGTATAAGTAGCACCCTAGGCCTCGAGTTGTAAATCAAGCTGGGGTGGGGGTCTCAATATTAAATGCTTTATCTAGTGTAATGAATATTAAATCAGAGTCATGACCAGTTTCTCTGTTAGTAGAGGTGAACAGTAAGATTTAGGAGGGAAGTGGTGATTCAGGCAAGAGGGAAGGAGTCTACAGTCTGTGAACAATTAAAAATATGTAGGAAGGTGCAGGCTAGCTTCTCAAGTTCTGATGAGTCAGGCCAGATCAAATCTTTAAAAAAAAAAAAAAATGTGCCCGGAAGGACATGGGCGCCTCCATCTTTAAATCCCTCTAGCCACAAAGAACTATAAGAAAGGGCCAGAGGTCATCAGTTCATTTATGATGTGGAAAGTCAGTCAGGAGGGTCACAAAGCCTTAGAACACACCTTTCCATAGCAACAGCCAAATCAAGGAATATTGTGGGCAACAAAGACAAAAAGAAGGATTCTGAGAATTCTAGTTCACACAGAGAAAGGATGCAGAATGGGCAGATCAGAGAGTTATATTGCCCTCTTGTGACTGTAACAGCTAAACAACACTTTAGCTTAGATAAGTGGGACATCTACAGAGTGCCTATCCAGAAAATATTTGCCAGAGAGAGAGAGAGAGAGAGAGAGAGACAGATGTGCTTTCCAGAACTCAGCCTTTGGGTTGAGTACAGTCTGAGTTCCCTGCCAGGGACTCAGGGAAACAGATGCAGAGCCTGGGGACTGAAGTGCCTGCACAAGACTTTAGTTACTGGATCAGGGATTGCCTTGTTGCATAAGTTCCATTTCTGTGGGAAAAGCCAGCTTTCTTTTCTCAAAGCATCCTGCAGCAGTAATGTGTCCCTGTAGAGGGTAACATACCACGGCCCTGTGGGACTACCTGCTGTCAGATAGGTGATAAGGCCTGACCAGGATTGTCATCATGGCCTGCACCTTTCACAACCAAGGAGAGCATTAGATCTGCCACACAAAGGCTGTTTCCAGAATTGCAGTGAAGGATGTCCACCTGAGACTCCTGGGCAGCTGCATCTTGGCATTTGTGAGCACTGAACATGATTCTACTACTATACATCTATATTGTAGAGAGATACTTAGCATTTGGATTTGAGTTGTGTAGAATATCTCTGGGGAGAAAAGAGCCTTCCCAAATTTGTTGAGTTTGTCTTCCCTTTAACCTAAGCCAAACATTTGCAGTTCAATTTGGATTTTGCTTGGTTCCCGCTTTTTTTGGGGGGGGGGTTAAAATGGCAGCATACACCAATCCCACTAAAGCAGACTCACCATGTCTCTCTCAATTCACTGGTCACATGATGTCACGTGCTGTCCTCCGGTCTCATCAGTCACATGATAGAACTTGCCTTACTGCAGTGCTAATGCCTAATCTTTCCCTTGCGTTGACAGTCCCCCGTCACAGCAGTGCAGTGATTGCAAGCCAAATTCTTGCATCTTGTTCAGTTTGATTTTGCACTGTGTGTTCTCAGATGAGGCTTTGTGTGCACATGGAGCAAAGAGGTCATAGCACTTACACAAGCACTGCATGTAATCCAGCCATACAGGTGCTCATGGCCATCTACTGCTCACAGGAGAGACAGCGGTCTTCAGAGTGCTGTGGTAGGTTGGCCACAGGGTGAATGACATTTGTGTAGTAGCAGGGCACCTAAGTCAAAAAAAAGTTAAAAGAAAACCACTAACAGAGCATGTCATGGGGCAAGGGAGAAACTGATAGGCAGTCAGCAGAGTCTCAGGAGAGAAAAATAATCCTGAACTGCTGCAGGCTCAGCCTCCACTCATTATCAGTAAACAGAGGAAGAAGAAGAATTTGCATTTTACACAGCACTCCTCCTAAGTACTGCATCCCAGAGCACTGTATAAGCAATGAGAGACTGGTAGTGAAGTGACTAAAAGAAGGAAACGAGCAAGAGACTGAGTATGAAAGTAATAAGATTTGGCTGGTGCCTGCAAGACTGGTCTTGCATTATTTATGTTCTTTTTGTTTATTTTTGTAATGGGTCCTACTATCTCACTGTTATAATTGTACTTGTACAAGGATCACATTCAATGTCAGTTTTACAGATTTTTGTACACAGTGACCACAGGGAGGGCTTTGATGCAGCAACACTAGTTTTCAGTGATACTCCCTACACTACACTATACATAGTGGTATAAGTCCACCCAACATCATCAAATTAGGTTCCTCTCAGCACTAAACCCATTTATAGTACCCCCCCCCATATCACTGTTTTTTCTGTTTGTTTGTTTTTTAATTTTGGATGGTCCAGATTGGACACCATACCTATCGGGTATTTGGGGTCAGAGGGTCAGATTTGTTTTAATTCCCTGTTGGGCCATGTTGAGCACCAGACCTGTCAGATATCTGGGAGAAGAGGGCCAGATGTTTTTAATTCCCTGTTGGGCCAGGTGGACATCAGACCTGTCAGATATCTGGGAGGAGAGGGCCAGATGTTTCTAATTCCCTGAAGGGCCAGATTGGGCACCAGACCTGTCAGATAGCTGGGAAGAGCAGGCCAGATATTTTTAATTCCCTGTTGGACCAGGTTGGGCACCAGACCTGTCAGATATCTGGGAGGAGAGGGCCAGATGTTTTTAATTCTCTGTTGGGCCAGGTTGGGCACCAGACCTGTCAGATATCTGGGAGGAGAGGGCCAGATGTATTTAATTCCCTGTTGGGCCATGTTGGGCACCAGACCTGTCAGATATCTGGGAGGAGAAGGCTAGATGTTTTTAATTCCCTGAAGGGCCAGGTTGGGCACCAGACCTGTCAGATAGCTGGGATGAGAGAAACAGGTCTTTTTAATTCCCTGAAGGGCCAGGTTGGGCACGAGACCTGTCAGATATCTGAGAGGAGAGGGCCAGATGTTTTTAATTCCCTGTTGGGCCAGGTTGGGCACCAGACCTGTCAGATATCTGGGAGGAGAGGGCCAGATGTATTTAATTCCTTGTTGGGCCATGTTGGGCACCAGACCTGTCAGATATCTGGGAGGAGAGGAACAGGTGTTTTTAATTCCCTGAATGGCCAGGTTGGGCATGAGACCTGTCAGATATCTGAGAAGAGAGGGCCAGATGTTTTTAATTCTATGTTGGGCCACATTGGGCATTAGCCCCATCAGGTAGTTTGGGAGATGGAGACAGATTTGTTTTCTTCTCTGACAGGCTGAGATGGGCTTGGGGTTCATCTGGTTGTTGAGAAGAGGGGGACAGATTTTTTTTCACTAACAGTCCTGGTTTGGCCCTGGACTCATTAGATAGTTGGGTAGAGGAGGAAGTGGAATGACCAGTTTCTTTGTTCTCTAAAAGTTTGTGGTGGGCGTCAATCCCTTAACTAGTTGGAGGATGGGGCCAGTTTTTTTTATTCCCTGCTAGGTTGGGCACTGGATCCATCTGGTAGTTTGTGGTAGAGGAACAGATTTTGTTTTATTCTCTGATTGTGCTAGGTTGGACACTGGACCATTCCGCTGCACAGCATGCTGGGTTGGAGTGTGCATTTCAGTGTGATTCCTATGTGCATACAATCTCAGCTCTGAACTCTTCCCAGAATGCATATTTTGGACAGTGGCTTCTCTGCATGAAGACTACAATAAATGTATTTACATATAATTATGGAATTATATTTTACTAGTTTTATGTTCTTTGCAAAAAATGTTTTTATAGGCCAAATAAGGACTGGAATTACTCACTGAGAATCCTTAACTGAGGACATAAGCAGAGCATTTTGGTTAGAAAGTAAGCTTCAGGTGTTTGTTTTGGGCCTATGGTCACTACTTATCAGCTAATATTTATGTTGAAAATAGAAAATAGAGTTAAAAATCAACGTTTCAACCATATATCTTCTTCAGGAAATATCTTAAAGAGAAAAGGCAAAGTTAGTGTAGAGGAGAAGTAAAATAAGGAATATATATGTGGGGAAAGAAAAAAGGGGGATGCTCTGGGGAGAGAAGTGATAATCAGCAAGATAAAGACAGAATCTAGAAAGCAAAAAGGTGATAATGGGAGTGACAAGGCACAAAAGCAGTGAATGAGCAAGAGAAGTCCTCAGGAGAGGACTAATTAACAGGGCCTAGTAAGACGGCTGAAAGTTGACAAATGTGGGGGAAGTAGCCACAGATGGAGACATCTGTGGGAAAAGAAAATATATATGTACAGACACAAACATACTTTAGGGAAAAGAAGGGATGGTTGAAATATATTAGTAGAACGTTTACTTCAGCTAGAACATTTCAATTAGAAGTGCAAGGGTTATTATAGAAACATAGAAACATAGGCTTTGATGGTAGATAAGAACCACTTGGCCCACCTAGTCTGCCCATTTCCCTACCTAGAGGATAAGCTGCAGATCCCATTTAACCAACAGCCTATTTCTTCCTACCCCCAAAAAAATTGCCTTATGTCTGTCCCATGCATGCTTGAATTCTCCTACAGTTTTAGACCCACAACCTCCTCAGGAAGGCTGTTCCATGCATCCACCATCTTCTGTGTGAAAAAATACTTCCTCACATTGCCCCTGAGCCGTCCCCCCTCTATCTTAAAATTGTGTCCCTTTGTTCTTGCACATCACTTTTTCTGAAAGATGCTACCCTCTTGGACTTTACTGATTCTACTGAGGAACTTAAATGTTTCTATCATGTCCCCCCTCTCCCTCCTTTCCTCAATGGTATACATATTAAGCTCCTTTAGTCTCTCCTCATATGGCTTCTCTTGCAGACCCTGCACCATTTTAGTTGCCCTCCTCTGAACTGCCTCCATCCTGTCTATGTCCTTGCGGAGATGGGGTCTCCAGAACTGGACGCAGTACTCCAGATGGGGTCTCACCAACTGTCTGTACAGGGGGATAACAACTTCCTGTTTTCTGCTGGTGATGCCTCTCCCTATACATCCCAGTATCCCCCCAGCCCTCCCTACCGCCTTATCACATTGCTTGCCAACCTTAAGGTCATCTGATATGATTACCCCCAGGTTCCTTGCCATTTTTGTTGTTGTTACTACCTTCCCCCTTCCCCATTGTGTAATCTTCCCCTGAGTTTTTGTTTCCCAGGTGCATTATTTTGCACTTATTTGCATTGAATCCAAGCTGCCATACTTCTGACCATTCCTCCAACCTTGCCAAGTCCCTTCTCATCCTTCTCATGCCTCCTTGTGTATCAATCCTGTTGCAGATCTTTGTGTCATCTGCAAAGAAGCATACTTTTCCTTCCAGTCCCTCTGCAATGTCACTTATAAAAACATTAAAAAGGACTGGACCCAGTACTGAACCCAGCGGTACCCCACTAGTAACCCCTCTTTCTTCAGTGTGGACTCCATTTACAATTACTTTCTGTGTCCTGTTGTCCAGCCAATGTTTTACCCAGGCTACCACCCTGGAACCCACTCCCAGGCTGGTTAATTTAACTATTAATCTTTTGTGTGGGACTGTGTCAAATGCCTTGCTAAAGTCTCGGTAGACCATGTCCACAGGCCCTCCCTGGTCTGCTACTTTGGTCACCCAGTCAAAGAAATCAATTAGATTAGTCTGACGTGACCTTCCCGCTGTGAATCCATGCTGCCTTGGGTCCTGCGCCCCATTGGCCTCTAGGTACTCAACAGTTCTTTCCTTCAAAAGTGATTCCATCATTTTCCCTACCACTGAGGTCAAACTGACCGGTCTGAAGTTTCCTGCCTCTGTCTTGCTCCCACTTTTGTGAAGGGGAATCACATCCGCCCTCCTCCAGTCCTCAGGTACCACACCATCCTGCCATGATTTGTTAAAAAGGGTAGTCAGTGGTGTCACTAGTTCTCTGCTTAATTCTTTTAGAATTCTGGGGTGAATTCCATCTGGCCCCATTGCTTTGTCCACCTTCAGTTTTAGGAGTTCTTTCAGAACCCTTTCTTCTGTGAAAGGACTGGGATCAACCCCCCTATCCAGAGTGCTTCTGTTAATTGGATTAGGCACCTCCCCCTCCTCTTTTGTGAATACTGAACAGAAGTATTCATTCAGTATCCTTTCTTTTTCACTGTCCCTCTCTGCCCAACCGTTCATTCTATTCAACCTCACTATCCCTCCTTTTGTCTTTCTATGCTCCCTGATATACCTATAAAAGGTTTTATCCCCCTTCTTAACCGAGTTGGCTATCTTTTCCTCAGTTTGGGCCTTTGCTATTCTAATATTCTTTGCTATTATAATAATCAGTGTAGGGATGAGTCTAGGTAAAAGACATATATTCTACTATTTTTCATTTACATTTTTCGATTTTTAACTCTTATCTATTTTCAGCATGCATTTAATATAACCATATTGTTTTGCTTTCAGACCACATGCTGATGCAGCACCTTGTTTTTGTTTTCATTATTTATGTTTGCTTGAATTATAAATTACTGTATAGAATTAGGTTGTACACTGTTTCCCATGATGTGCAATACATATATGCTGACAGCAAACTTGTGTGTGTGTGTGTGTGTGTGTGTGTGTGTATATATGTATATATATATTTTTTTTTTTGTGTGTGTGTGTGTGTAGCAGGTAGACCATGCTCACCCTGATAAAACCTGTGTTAGGATAAATGTTGGGTAGACTACAATGGACATGGTCTATGCTTGACGTAAACTTTGGAATAATAAAAATGTGAAGATGTGTTGAAGCTGTTGCATTTGGATTTGGTTGATTTATTGTTCACAACTGAACACTGGACCTGTCCGGTTGTTGGGAGAACTGAATTGTGCTTAAATATTGTGTTTTGTTAAAATTTGTTCTCCTAAAATGTTTCAATTAGGAGTGTAAGGGTTATTATAATAATCAGTGTAGGAATGAGGTTTAGCAGGGAGCAAATCAGTTGCAGGGACTCTAGAGCGCTCTTCTCAAGAGTTATGCTCTGGAGGAGAGGACACTGCCTCTTGTGCAGCACCTTTGCAGAGTTCCATGCTCAGATGATAGAAGCGAGGGGAGATATATCTCTTCTGCAGTACCAGCTCAGCTGGAGCCTACACCCTGATCCCCCCAGAGGCCCACTGTTCCAGTGGGGTGGACAGTGGTGGGGAGAGGGAAGAGTGGCAGTTGCAGCAACAAGGAGATCAACCAACCCCACGCTATCCTGATGACAAATCACTTTGCACCCCTGGAGGAGATTCAGGTACCTGACTCCACAGGAGGACTGGGTCAGTCGGGGGAAACAGGAATGATGACCTGGTGGCACCCAGGGGTGAGAGTAAGAAGAAGGTAGCTAGAAGAAGCTTAGTAGTTGGGGATTCTATGATCAGGGGAGTAAAGAGGGTGATGGGTGGGGGGAGGAGGGGTGTCTGTGATGGTCAGGCACGTTCTTTGGGCATCAGCCATCCGGGACAGAGACAGAATAGGGAGGATAGCGAGGGGGGAAGCTGGGGATGCTGGTACACTTGGGTACCAGCAGTCTGGTGAACCAACCTGTGAAGCAAGTGAAGCAGAACTTTCAGAGGCTGAGGAACAGATTGCAGGCACACCCCACTTCCCCAGTCTTATCAGAGGTTCCCCCTGTGCAGAGTGAGAGAGAGGGAAAGATAGAGTAAGGAGAAAAGAGACAGAGGAACTACATGAGTGGTTAAGGGGATGGTGCCAGGAGATGATATCACCTAGTGGGGGACTGGGGAAACTTCTGGGACAGGAAGCTCTTCAAGGTGACAGCCTTCACCTGATAAAGTTGGGGACCAGAATGCTGGGGGAGAAGTTTGACATCTACATTAGAAACATAGAAACATAGAATTTGATGGCAGATAAGCACCACTTGGCCCACCTAGTCTGCCCATTTCCGTGCCTAACGGATAAGCTGCAGATCCTAGTTAACCAACAGCCTACATCCTCCTACCCCCCACTAGAATTGCCTTATGTCTGTCCCATGCATTCTTGAATTCCCCCACTGTTTTTGACTCTACAACCACCTCAGAAAGGCCGTTCCATGCATCTACAACCCCCTCTGTGAAGAAATACTTCCTCACATTACCTCTGAGCCATCCCCCCCATCTTCAAATTGTACCCCTTTGTTCTTGCACATCTCTTTTTCTGAAAGATGCTACCCTCTTGGACTTTGTTGATTCCCTTGAGGCATTTGAAAGTTTCTATCATATCCCCCCTCTCCCTCCTTTCCTCGAGGCTATACATCTTAAGCTCCTTTAGTCTTTCTTCATATGTCTTCTGGTGCAGACCCTGCACCATTTTGGTTGCCCTCCTCTGGAGAGCCTTCACTCTGTCTATGTCTTTGCGGAGATGAGGTCTCCAAAACTGTACACAGTATTCCAGATGTGGTCTTACCAACTGTCTGTACAGAGGACTAACAACTTCCCGGTTTCTACTGGTAATGCCTCTCCCTATGTGTCCCAGTATTTTCCCAGCCCTCCTTACTGCTTTCTCGCATTGCTGGCCCACCTTTAGGTCATCTGATATGACTACGCCTAGGTCCCTTTCCATTTTTGTTGTTGTCAGTATCTCTTCCCCCATTGTGTACTCTTCCCCTGGGTTTTTGTTTCCTAGGTGCATTACTCTGCACTTCTTTGCATTGAATCTAAACTGCCATACATTTGACCATTCCTCCATCCTTTCCACCCCACCTTGCATATCAACTCTGTTGCAGATCTTTGTGTCATCTGCAAAGAGACATACTTTCTCTTCCCGTCCCTCTGCAAAGTCACTTATAAAGACATTAAAAAGGACTGGCCCCAGTACTGAACCCTGCGGTACCCCACTAGTAACCCCCCTTTCTTCATAGTGGACTCCATTTACAATTACTTTCTGTGTCCAGATGTCCAGCCAGTGTTTTACCCGGCTACCACCCTGGGACGCACTCCCAGGTTGGCTAATTTGTGTATTAATCTTTTGTGCGAGACTGTGTCGAATACCTTGCTAAAGTCTGGGTAGGCCATGTCCACAGCCCCTGCCTGGTCTACTACTTTGGTCACCCAGTCAAAGAAATCAATTAGATTTGTCTGACATGACCTTCCTGCAGTGAATCCATGCTGCCTTGGGTCCTGTGCCCCACTGGCCTCTAGGTACTCAACAATTCTTTCCTTCAGAAGTGATTCCATCATTTTCCCTACCACTGAGGTCAAACTGACAGGTCTGTAGTTTCCTGCCTCTGTCTTGCTCTCACTTTGGTTAAGGGGAATCACATCCACACTCCTCCAGTCCTCAGATACCACACCATCCTCCCATGATTTATTAAAAAGGGTAGTCAGTGGTGTTACTAGTTCTTCCCTTAGTTCTTTTAGAATTATGGGATGAATTCCATCAGGCCCCATTGCTTTATCCACCTTCAGTTTTAAGAGCTCTTTCAGAACCTTTTCTTCTGTGAAAGGACTAATATCAACTCCCCCATCCAGAGTGCTTCTATTGACTGGATTAGGTATCTCTCCCTGCTTTTCCATTGTGAATACTGAGCAGAAGTATTTGTTCAGTATCTCCGCTATTTGTCTGTCACTCTCTGCCCAACCACCTTCCTCTTTATTCAGCTTCAGTATCCCTGCCTTAGTCTTTCTTTGCTCCCTAATGTACCTATAAAAGGTTTTATCCCCCCTCTTAACCGAGTTGGCTGTCTTTTCCTCGGTTTGGGCCTTTGCTATTCTGACTGCCTTCCCCGCTTCCTTCTGCTTTAACTGGTATAGTTCTCTGTCCTGCTCCTTCTGTGTTTCCTTATACTTCCTGAAGGCTATCTTTTTCTCCCTTACCTTCCCCGCCACTTCTTTTGAGAACCACAGTGTTTTTTTCTTTCATTTTGATTTGTTTGTTTGCTTTACACAAAGGCTTGTTGCCTCTGTGATGGTGGTTTTGATGTTTCCCCATTGTTGCTCCACCCCACCTTCTTGCCTGTTTGCTAGTGCTTTTCTGAGGCACTCTCCCATTTTGACAAAATCAGCCCTCCTGAAGTCCAGTACCTTCACTTTTGTATGGCTTGACTCTACAGCTAAGTTTATCGTGAGCAACACTGTTTGGTGGTCGCTTGCTCCCAGATGGCTACCCACTTCAAGATCAAAGATTTTCTCTCCATCACCATTTGAGTGTACCAGGTCTAAGATTGCTCCCTCCCGAGTGGGTTCCAAAACTAGCTGTCTGAGACATGCCCCCTGTAGAGCGTCAAGAATGGCTATGCTCTTGGATGTGGCTGCAGCAAAGGTGCTCCAGTTAACATCTGGCATATTTAGGTCCTCCATCAGCAATATCTCCTCTTTCTCTGCCATCCCAAGGATGCCTTCTATCATTTCCTTGTCCATTTCCTCCCCCTTGAGATGGGGGTCTGTATACAACCCCTGTGCGGTTCGTGGTGCCATTTCCAGTCTCCAGGGTGACCCACATTGCCTCCTCTTCTCTCTGTTTACTCTTTAGTTCTGTTGCTTTGATCCCTTCCCTTACTTAGAGGGTAACTTCTCCTCCTCTTCTTCCCTCCCTGTCCCTCCTGTAGATTGTGTACCCTGGTATGTTGACATCCCAGTCATGGTCCTCTGTGTCCCATGTTTCTGTGACTGCCACGATATCCAGGCAGCCCTCTTCCATCAAGGCCACCATTTCAGGGAGCATTAGACAGTTAAACTGACTGCGGGGACACTGAGGCTAGGGGAACCATGGTAAATGGCGTGAGGGATGGGAACCTGGTTAGTGCTCCCCCTATACTGGGAACTGGTAGCAGTAAGGTGGGTAAAAATAAGGTTCATGTTTAAAAAGGAGTAGTGAAGAGGCAAAGGTGGAAAGGCTTTCATGGTTTACAGTAGAGCTGTGCGAGTATCTCTTTTTCCCCTGAGTATTCATGTGAATATTCGGTATTTGGCAGTCAGATATTCAGATATTTGGTATTTGGGGCCCATTTAAAACAACATTTAAAAAAAAAGCAGCTCCTCCCCTTCCCCAGCCCAAAACCCAGTAGAATATAACCCCTGTCCCTGACCTTCTATTAGCAGCTCAAGTATCGACTATTTGTTATATTTTTATTTATAAATTGTAAATAAATCCCCTGATGGATGACCAGCACAACCCACCCACCACCACAGTCAGCCACCATCTTCTGTATAGTGCTCATTTGCACATAAAAAATATCAGTTATGTTCCTCACCCCCCCACCCTGGCAGCACCCTACTCCCACCCTCCACCCTGCCAGCACCCAAGTTTTAATACAAGAAGGTGACTGGCACAAACCCACTCTCCTCCACTCCCAGCCACCTTCTCACGAATTATAGCTCACTCGCAATTGCTTTCTCTGTATGGTAAAAACCAACTGATCACATGATCAGCCAGCTATAGAGGAGGGCAGATTTATGACGCTCGCCTTCTCATATTCAGACCTGGGTGCTGATGGGGGGATGGATGATGGGAGTAGAATGCTGCTAGGGTGGGGGGGGACACGTAACTGATATCTTTTTATGCACAAACTTGTGCTATACAATAAGAAAGATATTGGTCGGCCATGGAGGCGGGCAGGTTGAGTTGCTCATCCATTGGGGAATTTATTTACAATTTACAAATAAAAGATGAGAAATCGTGGGTGCATGGAAGGAGGAGAGTGGCACTGGGCTGCTGATGGAGGTGGGGGATAAGGGTTACATTTATTTTACTGGGTTTGGGGCTGGGAAGGATGGGCTTTTTATTTGTTTGCATTTATTTATTTATTTTTCATTTTGTAACTGGTCGAATACTCTTTCCTGAATACAACTAGTCCTCTATTCAGGAAAGGCTCTCAAATATTTGGTATCCTTACTATTCGTGGTATTCGGGAAATACTGTTTGGCTTGTGCACAGCCCTAGTCTGCAAGTAATAGAAAAAATAGGAAGGTAAGGAGAATGAGAAGGAATGCAAGTGTAGGATCACAAAACAGCAAAAGGGGATCCAGAGTAAATTGGAAGGGGTCTGCCTTAATGCCAGGAGTCTGGGTAATAAAATCAGTGAACTGTAGGCATTGGTGGCAGACAATGAGGTGGATCTCACAGCCATCACAGAAACCTGGGCCACAGAAAAAAAATGATTGGGACTTGTCAGTCCCAGGTTACACAATGTTTAGACAGGATGGAGGGGGAGGATAGCCCTCTATGTCGGAGGGGCGTAGAGGTTATGGAGGACAGACCCATCAGGAGAAGCAAGGGAAGAGAGAGGGATAGGGAGCATGAGGAAGAGCTGGCAAGGGGAGTGAAGAACGGGGAAATGGTGGTGGTGGTGGTGGGTGATCTGAGCCTGCTAGATATCGAGTTGGACATTCCAGTGCCAGGAGCTCCAGAAGTCCAGCCCTGTTAGATGCATTGTTGGACTGCCTGCTGGTGCAGTTTAAGTAACCCACTAGACAGGTGGATATTCTCGATTAGGTGCTCACCAACTTGGAGATGATGGGTTGGTGGAGTTAGGGTAGGGGAGTCACTGGGGTTCAGGCCACCCAGAATACATACAAACAGAGAAAGAAGTAAGTGCCTCCGCTGGGACTTGAAGTAATTATTTGTGCAGCCCCAGGCTGTGCACTGGAGAAAGTCCCAGCTGAGGCACTTACTATAAGGAATTTCAGAATGCAGTAGCACCAAAAATATTAGCCAGAAATGTTATTATTTTTAATAGTACCCACCTGCTTCTTTTTTAATATACAACTGCATTTCAGCAACCAACCTTCACAGGCTCGATGTCCTCTTCCACCGTGCCCTTGGTTTTATTACCAACGCATCCCCCAGGACCCACCACTGTGATCTTTTTTCTATTGCCGGGATGACATCCCTAGCCACCAGAAGACTGCTCCACCTTGGGATATGGACACTCAAAGCACTCCATAATAAACTGCCAGGCTATATCTCCTCCCTAGTACACATCTCACACTGTACTTACTTCCTAAGGAAGTCTTCCTTCCTCCTCCTGGATATCCCCAGAACTAGAATCTCCCTCGGCAGGGGAGCTATATCGTATTCCCTCCCTGTGACTTGGAATAGCATTCAGGCGAAATTCAAGCTCACTGGCCTAGTCACTATTAGTTTTTTTTCAAGTCGCTTGCCTCTAGGTACTTCTCTGCTGAATGCAAATGCCCGAGGGCCTAGCCATCACAAATCCCTCCTCCCTTCCTTGCCATTCCCTCTGGCCCTGCCTTAATTATTGTCCTGCTCATCCCCCTCCTGCATTCCTTGCCTCCTCTGCCTTCTGCCTTAGACTATGACTTTGTTGAATTTTGTTGATTGCCTCATTAATACCTCATTCTAATGCCAACACTTTTTTTCTTTCACTGATTACATGATTACATTGCCTAAGCAAAGTATGTACCTTTCATTTGTAAGCCTGTTATTTTGTGTACGCCTGTACATGTACCCTACTTCATGTAAACCTATCGATGTTCACCTTTTGTGTAATAAGGTCTCCTTGTGAATGAGCATGCTCAACAGAGTTTTCCTACAATACACTGGAGGTTGAGCTTTTTATTTCGGGAGTATTTTTCTTTTTCCTCTTGTTGATTAGGTTTTCTACCTGAGTGTATTATGTGTAGTATTGAAGAGTAACACTTTACTTGGCTGACATATGTGTAATGGCTGACCTATCTAACTCCATTCACCTTCATACCCCATCAGCATTGTGACATCACTCATTGTTCCACCACCGGTAACCAATCTGTGCAGACAGTGAGTTGCTCTTCTAGGTAACTTGTGATGTCACAGTAAGCAAAGTCACAATGCTGGTGAGGTATGAAAGGGAATAGAACTAGATACGCCAGTCTCCAGGTAAAGGATTGCTCCACACATCACAGCTAGCCCTTTCAGTTGGGAACTCTAATTAGCAAGAGGGGAAAAAAAAGTACGCTTCAGGTATTGAAAAGTAGCAGCTGACTACTTTTAAAATCTACTATTAATTTCAGAGAGCATGTTCAGTTTAAGTTGATTTTTTATGCAGAGAAATTAATACTTAGAACCTTATACTGTAGGTAAAATGTGCTGGTTTTTCCAATCCTCCTGTAGGCTGTGGAAAGACATCCCTTCTGGATATCATAACTTGCAGAGACGAAGGAGGGAAAATACAGTCTGGACAAATATTAATCAATGGGAAGAGCAGCACCCAGAGGCTTGTGAAGAAATGCATCGCTCACGTACGCCAGGATGACCGGCTGTTACCTCACCTCACAGTTCGAGAAACTCTGTTGTTCGTAGCAAAACTGCGGCTCCCGAAGCACTTTTCAGAGGAACAGCAGGAGAAAAGGGTAACTATAGTTTACTTATCTCCTATGAAGTGCAATTCTGGGGTTGTAAACTGAGTAAACAGAAGTTGATGCGTAATCGCTGTTACATGAGTGGCTCTTGAAGCACTTATCAGATGAACAGCAGGAGGAAAGGTAACTGTAGTTCACTTGTCTTGTAGGAGGTATAATTCTGGGGCTGTAAATTTAGTACATTTGCATGTAATCACTGTTACATTTTTTTCTTGTTATAGGTTGGGGATTTGCTATTCAGCAAATAAGAGCATTATAAAAAAAATTTACAATATAACAAAATATTACATGGAAGGTGGAAACTGCCATTATCTATCGCACCTTCTTACAGCACTCCGAGTCTCCACCCATGGGTAATTCCGGCACTTCCTCTCAGGCTGATGCACAAAAGAATTCTTAAGAATCGAAATCTGATCCCTTATCCCTGCTTCCGTCTCCTCCCCTGTCTTTCCCAGACTCCTCAGTTTTCTTTTGTGCATCACTCCAGGCTGGTCACAGATTTTTGGCTCTGTGCCAATTAAGGTAAGATTATTTTTTCATAACTCCTAATTTCAGGAAAACGATCTTGTAATATAGAATATTAAGCTTAGCCAATCGAGGCGTCAGGACAGTTTGTTTATTCAATTTTGAGCAGATGTGTATTTTGCAAAGCATGCCCCATTGATGCAGAGCTGAGCCCAAAGGATTGTTTGATTTTGCTGCCCTTCCCTTCCTCAGTACACCTCGTTCTGCTGAGGAAAGGGCTATCCTACACCTAGCCTCCCCCCGATTTACCTTGTTCAGCCGGGGTGCAGAGGCTAGTATGGGCCACTAAACGCTAAGTATTTAAAGTTGAAAATGCCCCAGGCTCACCTCGTGGTTCACCTTGTTCACCGCGAGCGCGAGTCCACAGAAAATCAAGCGCCTGCCTAAAATAGCCTGCATACCTGTCCCTTGTACCGCCTCTGGTGTAGTTCGGAGGTCTTGCCTTGTTCCCTTCACAACCGCTGGCTGCAGTCCCCACCCGCACGCGCTGCTCGCAGCAGACTCTGTGAGAGACCATGTTTCTTCTCTTCTCTCTGGTCTCGCTGGCCGCCTCGCTCGAGACCACGCGCCCTATCCCTCTTGTGTTTTCCCTAGCTAAGATGGCGGCACCCTGTACCTTCTCCACCTCCACCAAAATGGCGGCACGAGGCATCGGAAATTTAAAGGGGCAATGCAGACCTCAAAGCAGATGTCAGAAAGAAATTTAAAAGGGCAATGGTTTTTTGTGACGATTTAAAAGGGAAATGTCCCACTATATTACAAAGGGTCTCTTTTGAGCAGCTAAAGATTTTCTGTTGGTTGCAGACAGACAGTCTGTGTTGGAGCCCAGTAACTAACTAGCCCCTGCTCATTTCCTTTAACTAGCCAAATTTCAAAAGCTGATCCAATTTAGGATCCAGGCTTCTAGACTCTACAGGCACCGTATTTAAACAGTTGTTTTTTTGTAAAAATAATGTTTTCATTATGATGCTGACCATCCGTTATATCTCCTCCCCTATCACATTGTGTTTTTCAGAGGAGATAACATGTCTTCAAGAAGGATTTGCAGAAAATGCCCCCACATTCTTTTAACCTCCGACCAGGGAGACCTATGTTCCCTATGCATGGTCGACGCAGACCCAGTTATATTCAATCCAAATTCGGGGCCCACAGAGGAAGACATTTTACAGGACAGCGCTTCCACATCTTCTCAGAGTGTGGTAGTCCAGCTGTTCCAAAAGCTTTTGGACAAAATGGATGCCTTGGGAGCAGACAAACGACCCAGGTCTCCTGAGAAACCCCCTCCACCAAAACGTCATAGGGGTCCCCCTCTTCCAAACACAGAGGATGGGTCCGAGTCTCCAGACTCGGGGGGACAAGGAGCTAGAGGAGGAGGAGGAGCCCGAAGAAGACATGGCCGCCAGGCTATGCCCCTTCAACTCCATCCATGAGATCATTAGGGTAGTGTGTGAAACACTACAAATCAACGAACCCGTACAGGAGCCAGAGAATAGACTGGACCCCTTAGTGAGGGACAGGAAATGCTCCACCACCTTCTTTCCCTTTTGTCCAGCCCTGGATAGTATCCTGGCTCGGGAATGGGAGGCTCCAGACCCAATAAAGACAAGGGAAAAAGGGACATTTGAGAAAAGATATCCACTAGCACAGGAGAAAGAGAAGTCTTGGGCTTCCGCCCCAAAAGTCGACCCCGAGGTCTTTGCCCTGAGCAACAAGACGGTACTCCCTTCCGAATCAGCTTCTGCCTTGAGAGACCCCATGGACAGGAAGGTGGATGATATAGTCCAGAAAGTTCATGACATGCTGACCATGAACATGCGAGCTTCCTTGGCAGCCACTTATTCCTCCAGAGCGGTCCTTAGATGGCTGGAAGCAGTTCACCCAGACATTCCGGAATCGAGAGCACATGGATCTACCATGGATTATGCTATCCAAGCCATTAAGTACGTGGCAGATGCCACCATTGACACCTTTAAAATGGCATCGAGATCGGCAGCTTCAGTAAACAGAGCCAGAAGATTAATCTGGCTCAAACTGTGGAACGCGGACCAAGAATCAAAAGCCCGACTAATGAAACTCCAATTCTCAGGGGACAGGGTTTTCGGACCAGGTATTGAAGAATTCACAATAAAGAAGGAAGAAGATAAGGACAACCAAGGGGGTCAGAGCACGCTGCCCTCCTTTCGGAACAACAGATTTCATCCCTATTCTCACAGGGGAAAAAAGGGCCCAGGTACCAAGGACAAGATAGGCGTGTATTCGGGTTCAAGTCGAACTTCTTCAACCAAAAGTCACAATTCTATTCAAACCGAGACTGCGGTAGCCACTTCAATTCCAAACAAGGCTACAAACCCAACAGACAGAACAGAGTCTTTCGACAATGAGAATTCACAGGCCCAGGACAACATAAACGCAGTGGGGGCAGACTACAACTATTCTCCACAGCCTGGGCCAACACAGTCAGGGACCAGTGGGTCACAGAAATAGTACAACACGGCTACACCATCGAATTCAACTCCGTAGCAAGACACGACAGATTTCTTCAATCTCACGTGTCCAAAGAGAAGATAGCACCAACCCAGGTCAGAGCAATACTAAGACAACTGCTCAGCAGCAAAGCCATCAAACCAGTACCCAACCACGAAAGATACTCGGGCATCTACTCAGTATTCTTTCTGGTACCAAAAAAGACAGGGGACCTATGCCCAATACTGGACCTCAAATTTGTGAACAAGTTCGTGAAATACCAAAGGTTCAAGATGGAGACCCTAAGGTCCACCATTGCGGCTATCCGCAAAGGGGATCTCCTAACGTCCATAGACCTGAAGGACGCATACCTCCACATCCCAATCAGACCATCCCATCAGAAATTCCTCAGGTTCAGCATCCTGGGATACCATTTTCAATACCAATGCCTACCATTCGGTCTGGCATCAGCACCCCGAGTGTTCACCAAGGTCATGGCTCCATTAGCAGCCAAACTCCGAATGGAGGGAGTCCATGTAATACCTTACCTGGACGACTGGCTAATTCAGGCAAGAACGCAAGAGGAATCCAACTCAGCAACTCGGAGAGCGCTGCAACTACTCTCCCAACATGGTTGGATAGTCAACACCTTAAAAAGCCATCTGACACCGACCACAACTCTCGAACACTTGGGTGTGGTGTTCAACACAGTTACCGGGACAGTCAAACCCTCGGAGATGCGCATCAACACGTTAGTGACCCAGTGCAGACAAATACTGCACTGCAAATCGACAACCCTATGGCACCTCATGCAGTTGTTGGGTCTTATGGCAGCCTGCATAGACCTACATGACCGGGCCAGAGCCCACATGAGGCAACTGCAATGCCTACTTCTAGACAAGTGGAACTACAACCTACAAAATTACAATCAAAGGGTGATCATACCCATGCCAGTACAAAAGATCCTTGAGATGGTGGACAAATCTACAACATCTAAACCAGGGAGCGAGCTTAGACAGAACAGCAACCAGAATCATAGAAACAGACGCAAGCCTGCAAGGATGGGGTGCTGTACTGGACAGGAAGTCAATCCAAGGAAGGTGGACAGAACCAGAAACCACGTTACCAATCAATATTCTGGAGACCAGAGCAATCCGACTGGCGCCACAACATTTCAGACCTCTAGTAACAGGACAACACGTAAAGGTGTGAACAGACAGCAGGGTAGCAATGTCCTACATAAACAAACAGGGAGGGACAAAAAGCAGAGCCATGGCCAGGGAGTCAGAAGCACTCATGCGCTGGGCAGAGAGACACCTCCGCAGCATCACAGCAGTACACCTAGCAGGCGATAAAACACAAGAGCAGACTGGCTAAGCAGAAAACCCTGCAACAGGAGAATGGCAGCTCAACCCAGCCATATTCAAAACTTCAACAGAAATGGGGCCCATTCCAAGTAGATCTCATGGCCTCAGCAATGAACACTCAACTACCAGTATACATATCCAGGTACAAGGACAAAAATGCAATGGGGGTAGACGTCCTCTCAACCCCGTGGAGATTCCACATAGCATATGTATTCCCCCCAATACCAATGATACCTGCGATCCTACAGAAGATCAGGGACACAGGCACAACAGTGATCCTAATTGCCCCGGACTGGCCATGATGAACGTGGTATGCCCTCATCAAAAAGATGCTAATGGGCAAGCCCATGAGACTCACCCCATACCAGACTTTGCTCAAGCAGGGACCAATCTGGCACGAGGACCCACGACCTCTGAAACTGATGGCATGGCCACTCAGAGGGTCAGATTGCTAAATCTAGGGGTGTCAGCCAAAGTAGCAGATACTTTACTACAGGCCAGAAGACACTCTACCAACAGAACATATAACAGACACTGGGGGGCATTTGTTTATTGGTGTAAAGCTAGACAACTTGAGGCTTCAACATGTAATATTTTACAGGTGTTAGAATTTTTGCAACATGGTCTTAACAAGGGATTAACAGCGGCATCGTTAAGAGTCCAAACAGCCACCATGGGGCAATTCGGGGGAAATCAGACGGACATCTGCCGGGGGCTCACCCACTGGTGCAGGCCTTCCTAAGAGCAGCCACCAACATCACCTACTCCCCTAGACCCGTTTCTGCCCCTTGGCAGCTCAACCTAGTATTAGATGCCTTAACTGAGGATCCCTTCGAACCCCTAATTTCAAATTCCCTAAAGTATCTCACCATGAAGACAGTCTTTCTGGTAGCGGTATGTTCAGCTAGGAGAACCAGTGAGATACAGGCCTTATCCTGCTGAGAACCCTTTCTCACGTTCTTCCCAGATAGAGTGGTCTTAAGAACTATACCGTCCTTCATCCCGAAGGTGGCAACGGCTTTTCACACTGGTCAAGAAATTACAGTCCCAGCCATTTGCCCAACTGACCAGGACCCCAACAGGGACAACCTTCTCTGCCTAGACCCGGCTAGAGCCCTACGCATCTACTTGTACAGGACAGAACCCTTCCGCCAGTCAGACAGACTGTTCGTCCTTCATCAAGGACAAAAGAGGGGCCGCCCAGCCTCCAGGTCTACGGTTGCCAGATGGCTGCGAGACGCCATCTCCCAAGCCTACAAGGCAAGGGCGGCCGACCAACCTCAAGTTATCAAGGCCCACTCTACGAGAGCAATAGCCACGTCCTGGGCAGAAAGAAGCCTAGTATCAGTGAGAGAAATCTGCCAGGCGGCTACTTGGTCATCCCCCCATACCTTTACCAAGCACTACAGATTGGATACAGGATTGACAAGCGATTCTGATTTTGGCCGAAAAGTTATCCACACAGCTTCCAGTCAGGTTCCTCCCTCCCAAGTCTCTTCCAATACTGCTATATAATCACCCATGGGTGGAGACTCGGAGTGCTGTAAGAAGGTGCGATAGATAATGGAAGTTTACTCACCCGGTAAAGGTGATTATAGGAGCACCTTCTTACAGCACTCCGTAGCCCACCCAATGAGGAGGAACACACGGTATAACAAAATGAATAACTGCCTGAAAGCATTTCATGGGTACACTCTTTAATGATGATGTTAAAACAGTATACTGATTACTAATTTGTACATTATGCAAAGTAGCATAGACAGTAACAGCTTCATTATTGTACCTTGTGAGCCAACGAAACAATATAGAGTAAAGAATGAACACCTTGCACAACTTCACAACGTGTCGGTTTGTCTCATTCTAACAGGTGGTCTCCCTCTGGGAGACCACGGGGCCGTGTTTACTGTTAATTTTTAATTTCAGAAGGTTCTAAGAGCTCGGAAGATATCGTACTGAGGAGTCTGGGAAAGACAGGGGAAGAGACGGAAGCAGGGATAAGGGATCAGATTTTGATTCTTAAGAATTCTTTTGTGCATCAGCCTGAGAGGAAGTGCCGGAATTACCCATGGGTGGAGACTCGGAGTGCTGTAAGAAGGTGCTCCTATAATCACCTTTACCAGGTGAGTAAACTTCCAATATTTTACCTGTCCTCAAAAAGCTCTATTCTTTCCTAAGAAAATTGCCTGACACTTAGAGCAAATCCTTATTTTAACCCTAGTAATCAGCACAATGAGAAGGAGTCAAAGTGCTTTCTAGTAAACGAGTCAGCTGGAGTCAGCTAAAAGGTTGTAAACCACATTGATGACAAAGAAATAAATAGCAGCTGTACCTTGCTTCAGGCATCCGAGGAGCGGGACCAGGAGGGCAGCAGAGGAGCCAGAGGATTCACCGGTGATGGCAGCGGCCAAGAAAACGGCTGGAGGTGCAGCCTTCTCAACGTCTTGAACAGGGAAAAGGGACCGAGCACTTTAGATTCTTTGCCAGCTCTGAGCAAAGCACAGCAATTCTAAGCCTGTCCCCCAAGCTGCCACACGACACCAGCAGGTAGTGTTGGTAGAGCTGAGGAAGGAGGAAAGAGCAACTAACTTTGCTGATCCAGCAACCCACCCCACCCCCACAGTCCTCACTGGGGTACCCATGCTAGTGCCACTACATAATCCCCTGCCACAGTCCAAAAACAGGATCCTAAGCCCCAGTGTTGCTAAATACAGTATACTCCCTCTACCACAATCTGACCCTGGGGTACCCTGTCCCTCGTGCCACCAAGCAGTACTCCCCTCCACCTTCAGACACCAGATTGTCATCTCTCTGGTGCCATTAAACAACCCCCATAACAGTCTGACACTTGAGTGCTCCATCCCTGGTGTTGCTATGTTGTGGTTCCCTAAAACAAAGAAAACCATCCATCCTTACTTGTTTATTTGTAAACCTAAAAAATAAGAACATCCAACAATGTCTTCTAGCCACCCCAACCCACCAGCCCTCCAACCCCCCTCTCAGCAACCACCGCCACACACCCCATCCCTCACATTATCACACTAGGGTCCCACTATGTACTCCTCTAAGCAAGTGTTGATGCTTCCACTACAGTGTCTGACTGTGAACTGAAAACAGCATACAGTAAATCCACTTTATGTGTTTTGAACTTTTACTCATACTTCATTTTTCAAGATTTTGGCCTCAGATTTTTAACACTATTTTTTAACCCACCTCATGAACATGGCAGGTGTAATTCCTCAAATCTCCCTGAAACAAGCTTTTGCAGTCCCTCTATAAAATCACCTTTCGGAGAGGATTTAAAAGCATCATACCTATTCTAATCAATTGGTAGGGTAATAAAATGACTGTCTAACATTTGAGATCAAAATCTCAAAGAAAACAAAGTTATGAAGAAGCGTTGAAATTTTTTCAGTGTTTACTCAGAATGTTGGTGTTGTGTGAGATTTGACCCCAGATTTTAAACATAGCCCTTTTATTACCCCACCTCATGAACATGACAGGTGTCATTTTTTAAATCCCACTCAAAACATGTTTTTGCAGTCAAAATTAAGTTTTGGGTAGAATTTCAGAAATTACATGTAATGTCCATAAGGTATGGTAATAAAAAGATTACGTTGAAAATTTATGGTCAAAATCTCAAAAAACAATGAAGTTCTGAAGAAGCATTAATATTTTTCAGTGTTTACTCATAACGCTGCAGTTGTTTTACATTTTTTACCCACATTTTCATCATAGTCTTTTTTTTTAGTCCACCTCATGAACATGGCAGGTGTCACTTTTCAAATCCCCATTCCAAACCTGTTTTTGTGATCATTTTGCAAAATCCCATTTCAGGTGGGATTTGATAAATGACACCTGTCATGTTCATATGCTGAGGAAATAGTAATGCTATGCTGAAAATTTGGGGTCACAAATTAATCTAAGACAACAACAGCGCTATATGTGAACCTTTTCATTTGCCAATTGTGACAATTCCATTATTTGAACTCGTGTTATTAAATTGTTAATTTTAACTGCTGCTGTATATATGCTGAACAACTACACAGCAAGCAAACATTTGGCATTCACAAAAGAATTGCAGACATTTTTCTCAAATGCAGTTTATCTCAGTGTTCTGAGCTCATTTAAGTATTTTGTGAAAAAAAGTAGTGGGCAAGGTAAACATGCTGGTTCTGGCCGTGGATGTGGCGGGAAGGAGAGATGTCCAGGCGAGGCTAGGCAGGGGAGCAAAGTGGATATGGCAGCCTGAACTGTAGCAGCTGTTAAAAAGAGGAAGGTAGGGACTGGCTCAGGGGTGCAGTAGTAGCGCTACTGCCCACCACACTGGTGACACAGGATCAGGTACAATCTCAAGTTGCTGGCGGTCGACCAGGGGAGAGAGGATGGGGTGACCACTGGACTGCTGTCCTCTCCTGGGAAGGGATGGATGCCAGTTCAGATGTGTGACTGCCACCAGGTGGAGGCCTGCTGGTAGGGCAGAACTGGGAGCAGCATGAAGGGAGGGAGCAGCGGGGCTTCTGCGGTGCATGCGTGCCTCCACACGCACATGCCAATGGGTACGCCCAGCAATGGAGAGGGGGGAAACCAGGAAAAAACATTGTGACGGGCTATGTAAAGTCCTGCCTGTAACAGCATGGCCTGCTCTGCCACCTGATTGGGGGACAATCTGGATGTGTGTTCTCGGGGTGGGAGGATGGCCCTCTCCCTCTGACCTCACTGTGGAGGGGAATTCACAGGGGACTAGGACCCCTGACCGGTGGAGATAAGGGACAGCTATGACTCATGGAGACAGAGCTGAAAAACTGCAATTTCTGCGTGGGGAGGAAAAAACATCCATGGCAAAAATAAAAAAGAGGAAGGTAGCATCAGGTGGGGTAGTACCATCAGGAGTATAACCAAGTAGAACACCCTTACCTCAGCTTAACTGATGTCACTGTATTCTGCTTTGCTATAGTCTTCAACTCAACTGTCACTGTGTTCTGCTTCACTGTAGTCTTCAACTTAACTGATGTCACTGGGTTCTGCTGCACTGTAGTCTTTGACTCTGCTGATGTTGCTGTGTTCTTCTGCTTCACTGTAGTCTTCATCTCAACTGATGTTACTGTGTTCTGCTTCTCTGCAGTCTTCAACTCAGCTGATGTCACTGTGTTCTGCTTTACTATAGTCTTCAACTCAACTGATGTCACTGGGTTCTGCTTCACTGTAGTCTTTGACTCAACTGATGTCACTGGGTTCTGCTTCACAGTAGTCTTCAACTCAACTGATGTCACTGGGTTCTGCTTCACTGTAGTCTTTGACTCAGCTGATGTCACTGGGTTCTGCTTTACTATAGTCTTCAACTCAACTGATGTCACTGGGTTCTGCTTCACTGTAGTCTTTGACTCAGCTGATGTCACTGGGTTCTGGAACTGCTGTGTAATTAAAACAAGCATTGGTCAACACCAACCATGTTTGCTTGCATGCTGTTACAAGTTAGAACAACAGCAATATCTCATTTTCTGCGGGGAGGGTTCTCAAGCAGGTGACACGCACGGTGGCTTTTGCCAAGGTGTTACCCTGTGTATGGCCAGGGAGAGGAAATGGTATACTACACCAGAGCATTTTAACAACTGGTTGAAGACACGGTGCGTGAAGGAGGAATTCAGCTACACTGGAGACTGAGGGCCAACCTGGAAGGGTATGGACCTCTATATGGGAGCCATCCTGCATCCTTCCAGAAAGGGGACCACAGTCCATGGTGGGAGGTTTAAATGATACTTAGATGAGCATTTAAACTATCTGGTGGGGGAGGGAGAGGCTGTAAAACCAAGGAAGGCAACAACTGTCCCCAGTGATGGAGTGTCAGGGAGGGGTGCCCGAGAGGATTAAACTCTACTGGGGGGGGGGGTGCAAGAAGGCAGGGGTGAGAACAAGACAGAGGAAAAGGGGTGGTATAAATCAGGTAATCAGAAATAAAGGATTAAAGGATACAAGGAAAAGAGAGGGTAAAAAGGGAAGAGGTGGGTCAGGAGGAGCTTCAGGGAATGGCACAGACAGAAAGTGGTGTCAGGGAAGCAGGCAGTGAGGGAGGGAGTGATGAGGATTTAAAATCAGCCCGCACACACTTAAATATAGATGAAAAAATATATATATTTTTTTAATTTAGTGTACTTTTCTTGGCACGGTCTCCATCAGGCTCTGCCCTGGTCACGGCCCCCGGACTTCCACCTACTGTCACTCTCCCGGTCATCCCCGGCTTTCCCCCCAGAGGGCGGGGCCGTGGGACTAGTCCCCTCTTAACCAGCCCGCGGAACCAGTAGCTAGCTGGGAGAGCCAGCGACGGAGGCAAATTGAAGCCCGGGGAGGGCTTCATAGAGACGGAGGCCCCACCTGATTTTTCCCCCTGTAAGCAGGGGCGGGGATGTGCAATGACGACCTGCGTCTGCCCCGCCCCTGGATTCTAACTGGCATCGGTTCATAATGGTGAACCCAGCCTCTGCAGGGTGTCACCACTGCACCGAACATTCAGTACCCCCTTCCCTCGGAGAAGGCAGCATCTTGGGATGATCGATCCTTCTCCTCCTGGCTGGCCCTCCGACTACCTGGATCCATTCCCAAACCTGGGTCGCTGGCATCGCAAGCAGAAATCCCACCACTGTGCCGACGGGCCAGCCCGATGAAAAAATATTTATTAATCACACATAGTCAAACGAGTGTGACTGCCATGAACCCGTGCTTCGAGGCACTCTGCTTCTTTATCAGGGGCGTGGCTCAGAGAGTAATATATGGAGAGTCATGTGCACTAATGCATAAAGTCTAGGAAACAAAATTCCAGACCCAGAAGCCATCATGGTGGAGGCTAGCCTGGATTCAGTGGCCATAATGGTGACATGGTGCACTGACCACCACAACTGTGACATAGCCATACCTGTTGTACTACTACCGTGAGTGAGGTAATCAATGCCATGGAGGTACAGGGCACCTGAAGGAAAAAGAGGGTCTGGAGGGGCTGTGGATCCTCCTGGAGATGGGAACTGGAGCTGCTATCCATACCAGACTAGAAACACAGAAACATAGAACATGTCGGCAGAAAAGGACCGCCAGGCCCACCTGGTCTGCCCAGTATGCCTAGCATGCAGCTAAGTCTTCGCTATTGCCTCCTGCCCACCCCCTTTTCCAACTCTAACAGGCCCTTGTGTCTTTCCCATGCTTTCTTGAATCCCTCCACAGTCATTGCCCCCACCACCTCCTCTGGGAGTCTGTTCCAGTTTTCTACTACCCTCTCCGTGAGGTAGAATTTTCTGATGTTACCCCTGAACCTTCTTCCTACTATCTGCAAACCATGCCCCTTTGTTCTTGGCTGCTCTCATAGCTGGAAGATGTCCCCTGCTGGCACCCTGTTGATATCTTTGACATATTTGAAGGTCCCAATCATGTCCCCCCCCTTCCCTTCTTTACTCAAGGGAGTACATGCTGAGGTCCCTCAGTCATTCCTCGTAGGACAGATGACTACTTTCCCTTACCATTTTTGCTGCCTGCCTCTGGAATCTCTCCACCCTGTCCACATGTTCCTTGAGGTACGGTCTCCAGAACTGGACCCCATACTCAAGGTGAGGCCTGACAAACTGCCTGTACAAGGACATTATGACCTTCTTCTTCCTACTCGTTACTCCCCTGCCAATACATCCCAGCATCCTACTGGCCCCTGCCACCACCTTCTCACATTGCTTTGCCACCTTCAGGTCCCGTGAAATGATTATACCAAGGTCCCTTTCCAACTCGGCATGCCCCCCCATACGATTCCATGCCCCGGTTATTCCTACCTAAGGGCATGATCTTGCATTTTATTGTGTTGAAGGACAATTGCCATTCCCTGGACCACTCCTCCAGTTTCTCCAGATCCCTGCACATGCTCTCTACCCCACCGACGTATCTACTCTATTACAGACCTTCGTGTCATCCACAAATAGACACACTCTTCCCTCCAGCCCCTCCGCTATGTCCCCGATAAATATATTGAAAAGGAGTGGCCCCAGCACTGACCCTTGAGGCACTCCACTGATGACCATACCCTCCCTTGACATTACCCCATTAGCAATTACCCTCTGTCTCCTGCCCTCCAGACAGTTTTTGCACCCACCTAACCACAAGAGGCTCCAGCCCTAGGCATGTCATTTTGTGCAGTAGCCTCCTGTGCGGCATAGAATCAAACACCTTTTTGAAATCTAGATATGCAAAGTCCACTGCCCCCCCCCGATCGAGTACCCTGAGGACTGAGTCAAAGAACTCTACTAAATTCGTTTGACACGACCTTCCCTCAGTGAACCCGTGTTGCTGCCAGTCTTGTAGGCCATTGGTTTCTAGGTAGCTCGTGATTCTCTTCTTAAGCAGTCTCTCCATGAGCTTGCCCACTACTGATGTCAAGCTCCCCAGCCTGTAACTGTCTGCCTTGTCCCTATCCCCCCCCCTTATGAAGGGGGACAACATCCACCCATTTCCAGTCATCTGGTACCTCCCCCTGTTTCCAATGGTCTGTTGAAGAGGTTGGTCAGAGGTTCTGCCAGCATCTTACTAAGCTGTCTTAGTACACTGGGGTGCATCCCATCTGGCCCCATCGCCTTATACACCCTTCAGACCCTCAAGCTCCCTCAGGACCTCCTTCACCTGGAATGGACTGGAGTCAAGCCCCGAGCCCTCATGTTCCTGATTCTCTTGAATTCCCTATCTTTCTCTACCTTGAATATGGAGCAGAAATAGCTGTTTAGTATTTCCAGCTTCCCCCAGTCATCTTCCACCAACTCCCCTTCCCCGGTTTTCAGCCTGATTATCCCCTTCCTTGACTTTCTCCTCTCACTCACATAGTAGAAGAAAGTTTTATCCACCTCCTTAACTGTGTTGGCAATCCTTCTCCTCTGTTCTTGCTTTCACCCTCCTGACTTCCCTACCCACTTCCGTTTGCTCCTCTTGATATATAACCCTGTCTTCCTCTCTCTGTGTCTTCTTATACCTCCTAAACACCTTTCTCTTTGCCCTGACCTTATCTGCCACATCCCAATTGAACCAGAGTGGCCTCCTCTTTTTTCTACTTTCTATTTACCCTCCTGACACAGAGGCTAGTGGCCTCGACTATTGCCCCTTTAAGTTGCCCCCACATTTCCTTTACACCCCTTAGTCCCCCCACCCCTGCTAATGCTTTTTTTTTTTTTAGTCTATTTATCTCCACTGCCTGGAGAACTCCTTCTGGCATCCTCGGGGGCTCCCAGCCTCTAGCCCCCCGACTTCTAGTCCTCTACTCTTGTGTGACCCAGCACCACGTCCGGGTCTGAACCGTCCGGAGGTAGGGCCGCCCTATTCACCCAGGGTGCTCTATCTATAGGGCAAAGTGCTGGGCACACGAGTCGGCCCCAATACAGAGGAGGTCAGTCCAGAGTTGGGACTGTGGGCTAGGAGGCCGAGGTGCCTTTATCTATCCCCAGGAGTGGGTTTTTTTCTCTATTTTTTGTGTAGTACCTACCCCTCGGAGTGTGGGTTAGCAAGGCAACGTTATGCCGTAACTCCGCACCTTGCTTCCGCAGAGTCACTACGCCAGGCGCCTCCGACCACCGCCAGAGGCCACTCCAAGAGCGATCGCTTCCCCACAACCCTCCCCAGGAAGAGAGAGCAGTCCTATGGACACTCGATCTCCCCGCCGACCCCCAGTGGCCTGGGCTCATTCCGAACCGGGTCACTGGCGTGGCAGATGTGGTGTCCAGTGCTTCAACCCTCAGCGCCACTGGGCTGGCCCCCCTGCTAATGCTTGATGAACTCTTTCGCCCATCTTCTGAAAGTCTGCATGCCTGAAATCTAGGACCTTCACTCTAGACCTATGGACCTCAGCAGTCATTTTTACTGAGAACCAAACAGTGTTGTGGTCACTCGTGCCCAGGTTCTCCCCTACAGATATCTCTCCCACCCTTTCCCCATTTGTAAGAATCAAATCTAGGCTCGCCCCATCCCTGGTTGGTTCTCTCACCAGCTGCTTCATGAGTGCTCCCTGTAGGGAGTCCACGATTTCCCTACTACTGGTGGATGCTGCTGATGGGGTGCCCCAATCCACATCTGGCAAGTTGAAGTCCCCCTTCAGCAGCACTTCCCCTCTGTGTGCCATCCTCTGAATTTCCTCCATCATTGTCCTATCCACCATATCCTGCCGCACTGGTGGCCTATATATCACCCCAACACGTATGCTTTCAGCCTTTCCTGGGTCCAACAATACCCATAAAACCTCAGCCCCCCCCTCACCTGCCCTGCAATTCTGTAGCCTTTATGTGTTCCTTCACATATATGGCCACTCCCCCCCTTACCCACCCTTTCTTTTCTATAAAGTACATACCCTGATATTAACATGTCCCAGTCCTGGCCCTCATGTCCCCATGTTTCCGTGATTCCCACAAAGTCTAAGTCCACCTCAGCCATGACTGCTGCTAAGTCTGGGATCTTATTGCCCAAACTTCTGGCGTTTGTGCATTTGCTGAGCCCTTTCTGTCATCCCTAGCACATCCTTCCCTACTCCCCAAGCCTGGTTTTGCAACTGGAAAGGCTGTGAACCCCTATTTCTCCTGTGTTGTGGCTTGGATTTGTTCCCAACCCCTCCCTCCCCCGCTTCAGTTTAAAGTATAATTTTGTTGAAAGAAATCCCCTAGCCTGCACTTTAGCACTGCTGTACCCTCCCTGTTTAGGTGCAGTCTGTCAGATGTGAATGGATTCTCATCCCACCATGTTGTTCCCCAGTCCCCTACTAACCCGTACCCCAACTGTTTACACCATCCCAACAGCCACTTATTAAATTCCTCAATCCTCAGTCTCCTCTCTGTGTTAGCCCTTGGTACAGGCAGAAACTCTGAAAAAGCCACAGATCTGAATCCCAGGCCCTGCAGTACCTCACAAGTGCCCTAAACCTTGCTTGTACCTCCAACAAGCTATGCCCTGCCAGGTGGAAAAACAGGTGAGTTTTCCCATCCTGCTGTCTCCCCCCAGATGGGATATAGTGGATGACCTCTGCTGCTGTCATACCAGGTAGGCACTCAACCCATATTGTGCTGCTACTGTCCCCCCTGCACCCCCCAGTGAATTCCTTTTATGAGTGAGTCCCCAACGAGCAAGACCCTACTCTCCAGTACCGTCTGCATGTATTTCTACTCTGTCATGTCCCCAGCCCCTCGCATTCCCTTTATTTCCTTATTCCCGCGTCCGTCTTTACCCCTTGTATCTTCCTGATTACTTATCTTCCCCGTCTCACTACTCATTCCCAGCCTCCCGCAGTTATTTTCATTAAAACTTCCTCCCCAGCCGGCCCGGTGGCGCTGAGGGTTGAGGCGCTGGTCGCTACACCTCGCGCCGTGCCGGCGACCCGTGTTCGAACGAGCATGGGCTGCCGGGGTCAAGGGGAGGAGATGGATTGAGCGTCCGTGACTGCTCTCCATCTCCGGGTGGGGGATTCGCGGCCGGTGCTTGCCTGACCCCTGCGGAGGCTGGAGATCGACAGCACGCGCTTCCTACAAGCCAAGGGGGGGTGGGACATAGCGGGCGGCTTGACGCTAATCTTGACATGCGGGAGATGCATGCACTCAGTCGCTGGTGTCATTGCACGCCATGACCGGGAGGAAAATACAGAAAAATGGGAGCCCGCAGCGACGTCGTTGTTCCCAGCGCTATTCCTGGAGGGCGCCTCCGGCATGGATCCGCTGGGTGGGCTGACGCCTCCCCACCACCCTGCTAAGGGTAAGCCCGGGTGCTGAAGAGAGAGGGGTCTCATGTCCGGGAATGGCGCAGGGGAACGCGGAGTGCGGGGGTTGTAGAAGAGCTCCGTGGAGAAATAACATCCACAAAAAAAAAAAAACTTCCTCCCCATATCCCTCTCTCTTTCTCTGCTAGTTCCATCCCCCTGCTCTGCCTTTTCCCTTGCCCCAACTGAGGTTTCTTGTGCTCAGGTCACTTTGCTATCACTGACCTGTTTTGGCCCCTCTAGGCCTTCTCTTGCTGTCTCCTCCCTCTTGAGGGCTTGCTCTTTTTGGGGTGAGTGCCCCCCAGCACCCTCTTCCCTTCTGTGGCCCACCTCCTTGTTTTCTCATGAAGAGATGACCCCTCTCCCCCTGTCTACTGCACCTTCCATCATGTCTGCCTCCAACCTCCCCTGCCCCCCCTGTGCCTGCCTCTGCTCCGCTTTCTGTATTTCCATCCCCCTTTAGTGACTCTAGTGGTACGAATCTGTTTTCGTGCTCCATGCCTGCTGCCTTTGGTCCTCCTGTTTGTGCTCCCACCCCTTTCCCTTCCCTTTCACACAGGCTTTGGGCCTTTGTACCTTACCTCCTGCCAGTATCCTTCGTTCCTTATGCATCCTGTACTGCTTGCACCCGAGATCCCAGGTGCCCCCCCCATGTCCACCCCGTACGTCCTCCCTTGCTTGTGTATTCCTTTGCATTCTTCAAATCCACCTCCTTGCCCCTTTTGGCATTTTCCCCTAGAACCACTACACCTACCTCAAATCTCTCCATACTGCCCCTACCCCATCATAAACCCCTGCCCTCTCCACCTCCCTTCACCCTTGTGCAATCCAGCGTCCACCTCAGCCACCTACCTTCTTCCCTTAGTTGTGCCAGCTGCCGACACCATGCAACCCCCCATCTTCCATGCCATAGCCAGCACTATGGCTGACCCACAACCAGTACACCTACCACCCTTCCAAAGATGCCACCTGCCCTTGCAATCTGGGACCCATGCCCTCGCCCTATCCCCATTCCTATCCAACTGCCCCTCCAAATCGGATGCCTTTCCATTTTCACAATTCCCCAATAGATTCAGATATTTTAGCTCAGCAACAGCTCTTATGGTATTGTATCCGCCCAATGCCCATTGCTGAATACTCTTAACAGAACACCTTAGGAACCTTTTTACCCCAGAATCACACCCTCCAATGCCTGTTGCTGAACACCTTTAAATAACACCTTGGACTACAGTTCCCCAATGAACCTGCAACAGGCACAAGCTCCCTAACTAGAATTACCCTCCTGAATGAGAGCACCAGGGAAGCATAGCAGTTTCTTATAAACAAGCACTGATAGGCCCAAGCTCCCTGACAGAGAAACTCCCTGCTAAATGAAAAAGTGAGCAAACAAGTCCAAACAATGAACTAGGTGAGGATAGCAGCGGCTTAAAATTAAGCATGCACTGAAAGGCACTAGCTCCCTGCCAAAGCAAACACCCTGTTGAATGAAAAAGGTTAGTGACAAGTCCAAATAGTGCAGCTAGAACACCAAACCCATAAGTCAACCCAAGGTAAAGTCAGCTGCACAGAGTTTTTCCTTGCCCTTGCAAGCAAGGGCAAGATCAGCCCTTTTGCTATTGTTCAGTGCTTCTATCAGCAAGGGAAGTAGAATCCAGAATAAAAACTTGCCCACTGGAGATCAGCCCCACCTCCTTGCTCTGGCATTTAATAGTGGCCGGGGCCGGGGTGGGTGGCTGGGCATGCAGTGTAGCTTTCCAGCTGTGGCTTTGGCTAGGAGTAGGGCCATCCTTGACTGCAAGGGGCTTTTCTCAAAATCATCCTGGTCTCCCTACTTTGCATTGTCTCCAGACTGTCCCTATCCTTTCTTAGGTAAAGACTCCAGAACTGAGCACAGTATTCCAGGTGTGTCGTCACCAGTGACCTATGTAGAGGTAGTAGTAGTACCTCCTTTTTTCCTGCCATCAATACCCCTTCCAATACACCCCAGCATCCTATTAGCCTTGCTATAGGCCTTGCTACACTGGCATGATTGTTTGAGGAAGTCACTAAAGATGACTGCCATGTCCCTTTCCTCTGTGGTAGTGCTCAGTTTAACCCCTCCCATCCAGTACTCTATCCTGTGTTTTTTTTTCCCTTGCTGCATAACCTTGCATATTTTAGCATTGAATTTCAACTGCCAAACCTTAGAGCACCTGTTTAGCCTTTGTAGATCCCTCTGTATCTCCCTGATCCCTTCATCACTATCTACCCTACCACAGAGCTTCGTGTCATCTGCAAAGAGACACAGCTTGCCCTGGATACTCTCTCAAATGCGTGCAAGCAAACATAAAAATGCAGTGATGTGTATCTCTATCAGTTTTTTATGTAAATTTGACAGATAATTCACAAGTTTATGTACTCTGAACAATGTAGAGGAATTAGCTGCTGAGTAAATTATTAAGCCACAGTCAACAATTGACATGAGGTAGGCTTGAGATATGGGTAACAGTGAGGAATCAAAGATGTTATCTGCAGCAGTACAGCTTATCAGATCTCTTATTAATAGTCTTAATTAGCCAATCAATATGTAATGCATACGTAAGTGTGTCATATAATGTCAACCCCCAAACACATAACAGAACGGTGTGCTGCTATTGCACAATCTAGTTATACCTAAGTAGTGGCATTTCATCATTATACATAGTAGAGAGAAGTTAGTATAGTTATAAGAGGTACAAAGTAATTGTGCTTAGACAGTATATGTACTACCCAACATTACCACAGCAATTCAGATTTAGGCAGTGTTTGTGTAAGTCTGGCTGTAAGTTTTTCCATACTATATACATCTATCACGATGCTCTGCTAGAGATCTATTGTGGGTAATGTGTCAGAGAACCTGTTCTTGGTTATTGTTTTCTTGGCTGTTATGATGCAGATGGCCGAGCATTTCCTCGTAGCCTGTTGTCTATAGCCATCCAGCATGCCTAAGAATAGAACTAGGTGGGTGACAACCGTAATGTCGACTGTGATATGTCTCCCAGTTCCTGATGTAGTTGGTCCCAAAAGTCCTGGAGTAGAGGGCAGATCCAGAAGTATGTGACAGTGTATGAGCCAAATGGGCTTCTCCTTAACAGGACACATCGAACTGAGAAATATATTTAGCCTGTTGAATGAATGTACAAAAGAAGCGGCTAAAGCACCTCCATGAAAATTCCTTCTAATAGTACAAGGATGTGAGTCTGTGAGTACAAGTCATGTACTTGGCCCAGTGTTGTGGGGAGATACCTGTGCCAAGATAATTTTACCCCCTCTGTTGGAGATAGTCTGCAGTTTGCCCATCTAGGCCCATAAGGGAGCCATACTTCCAAGAGATAAGAAAGTGCAAGGGATCACCTGCTAATACCAAAAGAACCAATATGATAAGGCTCTGTGGTGGCTGGTTATATGGGCATCTTCCCCTCTGCTTCTGAAGGAAATGTCTGAGCTGGATATACCAGAAGTTATCTGCCTGTCTCCAGTTGTGTCTGGCAGCCAGAGTATTAAAATCTGTGTAACCAGGACCTTGCATGCAATGCACTGGGAGGTAGAAGCCTGTTTGTTCCCACTGCCTGAAGGAAGTGGGAAATCATCTTGTCCCAGAGGCGGCAACCTCAAGTATTTAAAAGAATGAGCATTTTCAAGACATGCATTATCCAAAATATAAATTGCTATTTGTGAGACTTTTTGGTTATATGTATAAAGGCTTGCATAAACATTGTCTGTATTTTTTTAGTGTTCAGGATGAGACAATGATCTTTAATCCTGGTTTGGAAAGAAATACAATCTTTTTGTAAACGCTCTATCACATTTGCAACATCTTTAGCTGCTGTGTATATTACAGTGTCATCTGTATATAATAACACAGATGACTCAGTGCATGTATCTGACATATCATCAATAAAGAGACTTTGAACAGCTTGGGACCCAGGACTGAGTCCTGTGTGGTCATTCTGTATGCTGATAACACATCTGGTACCTTTGTTCTGTACGCTGGTCTGTCCAGGTCGTGCACAACCAATTCAGCAAAGGTCCAGAGAGCTCCACAGTTCTCATTTCAGTTAGTAATAACTTATGATCAATTAAAATCAAATCCTCTAGAAAAATCAACAAAGAAATGTGGTAGCCATGTTAGTCCAGTCGATGATGTAGAAGAAAAAAGAAAAAAACATGTTACAGGTGATGCCTTTTATTGGACTAACAAAATTATTTCTGAGACTAGCTTTCGAGAGATAATACTCTCTTGTTCAGCAAACTATAGAAAAAACAACACAAATTGAAGCAACAGAGAAACAAAAATCTATAGAAGTGCACAAATAATCAGTAAAAGTCGATAAAACTGGATTGATGCTGTGGTGCTGTCTGAACCCATGCTGTTCATGAGTCAAAAGATTTTATTGAAATTATCCTGCATTTGATCATGTATTACTCTTTCAAGCAACTTGCACTAAGGAGAGAGCAGTGCAAGAGAAGTTTTCTACAGATGTCCTAGGTGCTTGTTTATTGACAGGGATGATGTCAGCCCTTTTCCATAAGGCTGGCTTTGTGCCAATGCAAAGTGACAGATTAATAATGTTTGTTAGAGGGATGGCTATTTTTCCCTTGGATACATTTACAATACCCATGTAAATTCTTTTTTTTACTTGCTATTTATGCTCCTCCCCTGTCCCCTAGACTCCGACGCCTCGGGAGTCAGTAATTGTGTCTGCCCCAGCCTCGTCCTACCTGCACCACGATATTCCCTCCATGTAGGCTCGAATTGCCCCCCGGGCGGGGACAGGTATGGGGCGCCTACACCCCTGAACTATATTTATTTAGTCAGGGCACCAGACCGGGACAGGCAGGTGGGCTATGGGGTCTGCGCTAGAGTACTCCATCTTCCAGGAGCCTAGAGGGTGATTTTCTGGTGTTCCTGTGTTGGCATGCATCCCTGATGTCAAGGCCCTCCCCTGCTGACGTCCACCATACACTTACCCCACATTGTGAAACAGGGAACTTGCTGCACCTCTGGCCTCCACCAGAGGGCAGTCAAACTCCGACCCTTGGGGTCCCCTTCCTCCCAGGAGAGGAAAGCTGTCCTCCGGATGCTCAATCCTCTCCTTCCCCTGCCGACCCCCGGCAGTCCGGGTTCGTTCCCAAACCCGGGTCACTGGCGTAGCACGAGGTATGGCGTCCAGAGCCTCAACCCTCAGCGCCACCGGGCCGGCTACCCATGTCAATTTCATCTGGCCCAGTACTGATACTGTAGTTCAATTTCTGTAAATATTTTAATGTGGAATTTATGGATCTTTTTTAAGTAAAAACTTGGAACAGTTTGAATTGGAATTTCCAAATATGTAAAATGATTAGGCTCAAAGTCTGGTAAATCTTTTATCAGAGGCTCATAATCACAACAATAGCTATTAAAATAATCAACAATGTCAATTTTCATGGTCAGAGTTTCTATTTTTTTCCCGTATCATTTTTGGAATACATTTATTATCTACATGTGTTAAATTTATTATTTTCCAAAAAATCTGCAGACCTCTTCTTTATTGAGATCTGTTTATCCTTAAAATACCTTATTTTAGCCATTTTAACCATGGAGTTACATTTATTTCATTTGGTATTGTAACTCATTAGTAACCTCTCATCCCCGGTGGCCTTCCAAGCTTTCTAGCCCCCGTCTCTATCTTTCATTAAATCAAGAAGCTGGTCAGTTATCCAACTGTTTTGCTTGGTACCCACTCTAAACTTATGAACAGAAGCTACCTCATTATGCATTATTCAATGCACACATAATCAAGAGTACTGTTAAAGTTAAAAAAATGTTTTAAAAACCGATAAAACTCACATTTGAAACAGTAGTATAAAAATAGAAAAGTTTTATAAAAGATAAAAAACATATACCAGACCGGGACAGGCAGGTGGGCTATGGGGACTTTTTTTTGTGTGTAAACCATAGTAAGCCATAGTATTTGTATTCTATAATTTAATTTTATAATGTCCCTTTTTTTCTTAAATAAGGCAGAGCGGTCCCTAATAGTCCATCTAAGAAGGGTCAGTCACTAGCTACAGTACTTTCGGCAAAGTCAGCAGTTCCTGGCTAGCTCCAGCTAAGGCCTGTTGGAGTCAATGCATCATCACAGTAAATTAAATAAATAAAATGGACCCATCAGTCTGATGTGCAGATTGGTCAGTACAGATCTGTCCCTGAGCATTTTCAGGGGTCTATTCCTTCCATGTCTCCTCTTCCACCAGACCTGCTGGACAGACAAGGTGTTGTTCTCTTCATCCTCCAAGACTGTCAGGTGATGGGCTCCAGGATCTTCTCTCTCTCTCTCTCGGAGTTCCAAACAAAGAATCCAGGCAACAGGAAACTGGTGTCATAGTGGATCTTCAGGTCTTCAGGTGACTGAGGTGGGCCATGCTTTAGGAGCATCTGGGACCCAGCCAGCTGCCTGCTGCCAAGGTGGCCCAACCCAGTCCCCTTATAGGAGTGGTGGGAGGAGCCATGTTCTGCAGCAATCCAGCCTACTCTCCCCACTCGGAGCTGAAGGCATTCTTAGAGGAGCCACACTCTGCAGTGATTCAGCCAACTCTTTTCCACCCACCAGGTGAGAGTAGGGCACCAATATAGGTGACGGACTCTGAGTCAATCCAGCTTGCCCTCCTTGGGAGACTGGGTATTCATATAGGAGCTTCATTCTACAGCAACCCTGTAGCCTTCCCCCCACCAGCCTACATAACTAAATAAACCACTGGACCCACCGGTACAGCTAGTTCTGTGGCATAAAGGACCATCCCCCAATCTCATCTATCTCCACCATGCCCTTGTTCATACTACATTTGCTTTACAAAAACATGAAATAAAACATCACTGGCATTGATCAATGCAAGTTTTTATTTGGAGACGAACTGCATTGGATCTTGCTCTGTTCAGGATTCCTGAGTTCACTTGTTGTCTAAATAGGAAATCCAGGTTGAGGTTTCATTCAGCTAGCGGGATGCAATAGGCTTTTTTCTCTAGATTGTATTTGGTGTGACAGGGATGGGTCAGACCCTGTCCCATTTGCCATGTAGAGAGAGTTAAAAGCAAAGATTTATTTTGTCCTCTCCTTTTCTGTCACTTGTCTGTCTCTTGCCTGTCTGATTGCACAGTCACATTTTTTGTGTGGCATCAAGGAATCGGCCACTCTGATGGTCCCACAATTCCTCCTGTTATCTCCCTTCCTTCACTTGCTGTTTCTATTCTTCCTTTCTCCCCTTGCTTCTCTGTGGTTAAAAACATATATGTGAATCATTATGTGAAGCTGGGATCCCTTCATTTCCAAATGTATATAATAAATTGTTGAAATGTTTGCAGAAAGTATTTGGGTTTATTAAAAACTATATCAATCTGGAACACAGGGGTTGATCTTGAGATGTATTTTGACTTCCATAAGCTTGTTTACAGAACTGTCAAAAGGAAACCAGCTCTAGGACACAATGTTCTATTTTGTTGTACCTGTTAAGACTAAATGTGCTCTTCAGTCTGGTCACAGGAAAACAACTGACAAAGTTTTGAGACATTTTGTGGGAAACAGGAGACATAACTTACAAAGAGCAGGATACAGAGTCTAAACTGATAGGAAAATTCATCTTATATAAATAGATCTTTTATTTAGAGAGTTATATAGAGAGACTGAGATTTAAATTGAGAGGAGACTCAGTTGGAAATTTTTTTGTTTGTACTGCCTTTAAGAAGAGCTACTGTATCCTGTACAATTTTGTTCTTCTGTTTTAGGGCTATTGATAATAATAAAACACTACTTGTGAATTTTATAACTTCTCCTGGTCTACCTATGCCTCTATGACATTTGGTTGTTTCCTATGTTGAATGAGACTTCTCAAAGGCATAGTCAGCAGAAACATTCCTCATGGTCTCCACATAACTGTAGGTAGCCCAATTATGATGTTGAGCAGAAAGAGAGCCCTATGGACCCTACAGATGTTTTTGCTGATAAGAGTGTGTGTCTGGACAGGCTGATCACATTCATTGCCATACTATTTGTAGACTGTATTTTGGAGTTATAGGTGGAATGTCCATTACCCATCGATTGTTAATGGTACCACGTTGGCAGTTGCTATGGTTGTTGCAGTTTCTTTTGTTTCTTGGCCATGTTTATTCTCATAGCAGTTAGATATTTCTGTCTGTACTCTGTTTTGATCAGTTCTGCTGGTATGCAATTATTGGTCAGGGTTTAGTAAGCTCTTCTACATGCTTATTAAGAGTTCATTTTTTAGGTGGAAAAGGTAGTTCTGGAGGCTTTCTGATGCACATTGGCATAGATAATGCACAAGTTATGTGTTGTATGCTGAAGCCAATGGATTTGTTATCCTGAGTCTTTTTGGGATAAGGTTATTTTTCCTTGCATTTCTGTAGGAAGAAGATAAAACTATCCAGTTGTGCTACTTTTAAACAGATGACCCAGGCCCTCCTCCTGGTAAAACCATACATGTATACGTACATAAATATATCAATAAGTACATACATACATACATCCTAAGTTGCCAGCAGATTAGGCCCATTGGTCTAGCACATCTGCCCGAGATGCAGCTTCTGATTAAGTTTCAGCAGCTGTCCCCCCCCTTTATGTGCTCCCCCTCCATGGCAGCCCCCAGCACCCTGTTGTTAACCTCCCCTCCCCAACCTGCACCTTGCCCATAAATAAATATAAAATAATATAAATATTGCACATAAATAAATATTATAAAGGACAGAATAATGCAGCATTTTATTGAGGCAAGGTTCCTACTCTCCTTCAGTGTGGCTTTATGAGGGGCAGAAAATGCCAAACAGACCAGATCATCTTCTTTGAAGGGTGACCAGGGAGGTGGATACGATCAGTGCCATGGACATAGTCTATCTGGACTTCAGCTAGGCTTTTTTCATGGTGGTGCATGACAAGCTTTTGGGCAGAGTAACCCAGTGTACTTTACATGAGACATACACAAGGTGGATTGCTAACTGGCTTGGGGTCAGGAAGCAGAGGGTGCTGGTGATGGACAGGTGCTATTCAGGGATCAGTATGGGGTCACTGCTTGTCAATATTTTCTTCATTGAGTTGTAAGATAGAGTCTGCAGTCGTCACTCAGTTCTGGAGTCGTCACCGAAGGTAGGATAGGGAAAGGCTGGAGATGGTGCAATGCAGAGTGACCAAGATGATTCAAGGCCAACAGAACAGATCTTATGAGAATTGTCTCAAGGCACTGAACATGTACTTGCTGCAGTCCAGGCAAGCAAGGGGGGGGGGTATATGATAGAGACCTTCAAGTTCCTGAAGGGAATAAATAAGATGAACTGTGGGGAACTATTTAGCATGAGTATAGAATCAAAAACCCACGGTCATGAGTGGAAACTGGTTGGGGGGGTTAAGAGGGATGTGAGGAAGTTCTGTTTTATGGAAAGCATGGTGAAGCCATGGAACAGTCTGCTGGATGTGGTGGGGGCCAAGACCATAAATGGTTTCAGGCATGGCTGGGACAGAGTATAGGGTTCGATGGTTACTCAGGTCGGTAACAGTAGGGAAGAGAGCAGGGGGTGGACAGGGAGGGACAGAACCCCATATGTACAATAGGTCCTGGGGCAGATAGGGAACTATGGCCAGTCTAGATGTACCCTTGTTCTTTTTCTGTGATCATTGTCTATGTTTCTGTGACACTATGCTATCCAGGGTGGTGGAGAGTGCCTTGAGGATGGGACACACTTCAGGAAGACCTGAAGACATTGGGCAATTGGTCTGACTTCTGGAGACTTATAGTAGATTCAGCTAACTAAATGCAAGGTGCTACATCTGGGAAGGCAAACTGAGGTAGGACTTACGCACTATGTGTGGGGCTCCTCTTGCTGCAGTCGAAGAAGAAAGGGACCAGGGGTTTACAGTATAATAGACAAGAAGCTGAAGCAGGGCAAGCATGTGCGACTACTGTCACTAGGGTCAGCAGAGCATGCTGAGGTGCATCAAAGGATGTAACCAGCAGAGTATGACAAGTGATCTTGCCCCTTTACAAGGCCCTGGTCAGGCTCCACCTGGAGTATTGTGTGCAGTTCTGGTTTCCTACAAACAAAAAGGACAACAAAAGGAACATTGAAGCAATGGAAGCAACACTGGGCCATCGAAATGATCAGCTGTTTGAAGGAAAAAGTTTTAAGGAGAGGATGGAGGCCCTTAACATGCTCATCCTGGAAAAAAGAGACTAAGAGAGGACCGGATTTCAGTCTTTCTCATACCAACAGGATCGAAAAAGACAAAGATGTTTGATCTGGTGTCCTGCAATAGGACATGGGGACATGCCCTAAAGCACAGGGGTGATAAATTCAGGAGGAACGTTAGGAGGTACCTTTTCTCCCTGGTAGAAAATCTATGAAACAGCCTACCACCAGTGATAGTGGACATGAAGACAGTACAAGCCTTTCAGGCAAACCTGTACAAGTGTCTGACACAGCATGTTTTATTTGTTCTGCTGTTCTCTGTGCCAACCTCATTGCACGTTTACCCTTTGTTTAAAATTTATTTTTATACAGGATACAAATTGGTTAGGGTGTAACCCTCATTTGCAACAATGTCCTGTGTTTTATAAAATACAGACAAACGTAGAATTGCATAACACTGGTCTAACAAATAGTTACAACAAAACTTAACAATATACACTTATTATTATTTGTAGCATTTACAAGTAGATGTTAAATACTTTTTCAAAGTAGTCTTGACAATTGTGAAACTTACCAAAGAACTTAGTTTTTGTGGTAATTCAGTCCAGTGGGTTGCTAAACAAATTTGTAGTATGGAGTCTCCTAGTCTGTTCTGGGATCTTACCGGTGGTATTTTGAATCTCCTTAATTTAATTGTTCCTTTACTGGGAGGATCAACAATAATACAGCCAGCTAGTGGATGTGTTCCATTTGCATGAATCAACTTATGACACCAAATTAGCCACAATTAGATTCTTTTTGTCTCTGGATATAGCCAATTCAAATCACCGTCTATAGATGTCACAGTGGTGAGAGCCATAAACACTTTTTGTTATAAATTTACCTAGTCTATAATAGGTTTGATTTATTTTATTTAATGATTTCTTAGATGAATTCATATAGAGCAGTGCACCATATTCTAATACTGGAATCAGCAGTTGTCCCACCACTCTCTTCCTTACTTCTATTTCCAGACACCCTGATACCCTTCTCAGGGCCCCCATCCTCTGACTGACACCTTCTTCCCACCTATCCTACACCCCCCCCAACCTTTTTTCACTTGTCCTCTTTCTCCCTCTGGTTTTCAAACCCTTTTTTCCAGGCTCAGACCCTTGTTCCCAGACATCCCACCACTCTTCCTGCTTCTCCTCGTGCTCTTCACCAATCACAACCTGGCACCTAAACTGTTTTGATTGCTTTTATTGTTTTGTTTTATGTATGCCATCACTTTTGCACTGCCTGTATTTCTCAAAGTGTTTTGAAATGCATTACCAATACATATAGTATTGTTGCTGTATTACCTGTAAACTTGTGTACTTTGTTTGTTGCCCTACTACCGCACATGCTGCATCACATGCACCCCTATGTATGTATTTTTTTTCTAACTGTTCTCTCCCGGGTCGTGCCTGAAAATAGGCATTTTCATGCCTAGTGCACCCACCCGGTTACTAAAAGCAAATAAATAAATAAATAAATAAAAATGAACTCTCTTGACTTGTTGGTTTATATGATCAGTGTAAATCAGCCTTTGATCAGCCAGGACTCCTAAATATTTATAATTTGTAACATTTTTTATAGGAGTTCCATCCATTAGCCTAAGTTGCAATTCGAGATTATTTACAGGGGTTCCAACAGAAAATAGCATGCATTGTTTTTTTTTTACTGTTTAATAAAAGACCTGAAGCTCTAAACCAGTTCTCCATATTCACAAGGTCCTTCTGAAGTTTATGTTCTAATGAAGTATGACTGTCCGCTGATGCCAGTAGAATTATATCATCAGCATATAGTCTAACCTCACTATGTTTTATGACTGTTGGAAGACTATCGACATAAATGTTAAACATCAAAGGGCCTAGAATTGAGCCCTGTGGGACTCCTCTATTTACCTCAATCAATTCTGAGTCAACAGACCCAACTGAAACACACTGCTTTCTATTCTAAAGATATGATTTAAACCAGTACAAAGAATGTTCCTGTATCCCTGTATCGTATAGTCTCTCCAATATGCCTTGATGTTCCACCAAATCAAGCGCCTTACTCAGGTCCACGAACACGAATGTTATAAACAAAACATAGGCATATATCTGTGTTGGATTTGTTGGTATAAACTCATCTGTGGAACAGGTCAGTTTAGCATTGCAGGTATGGGCCTTACTGTTTCCTTTTTTATTAGAACTTCTCAGCTATATCTGGGGGCAAGTCTCCCAGGCTTTATGTTTTCTATACACTGCTAGGGCCTGGGAATATATCCCCAGGGCACATCCCCTTCCTCACAACTCTCTTTCTCTTACCCCCCCCAGCATAACCCCTCGAGGTTCAGTGAAATACCCTGACATTCTATTTCAGTCTCTCATTTGTGCATCAGGATGGTGGTTTGAGAGAGTGGATGCTGTACGACTGTGCCCTCAGTAGCTCTGGCATACTCTTCGGTGCAGCCCACCACAAATTTATTTTTTTAATATAATTTTTACTGAGTGAAACACTACAAGCCTTACATATCCAGTACCAGTAAGAAAAAGTAATGGTATACCAACAGTGCATCTTTGAGGTCACAGATACAAATATCTTAGAAACTTTGATGTCTCCATTATTTTAACAAAGCATAGACAAACTTGAGACATTTCCACAAAACAAAATTACATTTGGTAAGATTTACCAAAGAGAAGAGAGAAAAAAAGGGGGGGGGCAACCCTCCTCCAACCAAGTGAAGGCAGCACCCCCGTACACCCTGCAGGAAGATATTCAAGGAACAAAGTCAGCTTTATCTGGGCCACATACCATATCCATTTTTGCCATTTTGTATTGAATGTACCCAGCTTGTCATGAAGACTAGCTGTTCATTTTTCTAATTCGTATACATCCATTACAATCCACCTCCAGTCCATGACTGATGGAATAATAGGAGTCATCTACCTTCAGGTGATGGCTTTCTTGGCAGCCAAAATATATAATGGCAATAAGGTTTTATGCCAAGAGGGCCGATGTCAAGGCAGAATCATTAACAACACCATCTCAGTCAATAGCTCCACTGAATCCCCCAGGCATTCCCTTAATTCCTCCTGCAAAGTGCACCAAAAAGGAGTTAATAATGGACACAGCCAGAAAATACATCCCAGATCTGCCACCTGACATCTACATCCCCTCCAGCAAACCCCATATATTGGTGGCAAGTATTTTATAAGAACTGCAGGTGATCTGAAATACCTATATCTGCACTTCCATGCACACTACCGCCAAACTGAAGAAAGAGTAATTTTCACTGCTGGGAGTGCTGTTTTCAACCAGGATTCCAGTGGCACCTCAGGTCCCAGGTCTTTATTCCAACTATCTAAAATGGACTGGGTTGAGTCCACCAGAGCTCCCCTAAGGACTCTATACAATTGACCTATTAAGTGCCCCCAAATTTTACCATTAGTGCAGTCTATTAACATGGTTAACAGAGGAGGTTTTGGATTAGGTAGCTGTACCAGGTCAGTGCATTGCTGCTGAAGGTAAGTCGTCAATTGAAAATATCTATAGTGATCTCCGCTTGTTATTCCAAAGTCCCCTTTGTAATGCCTCAAAGGGACTTATGCCTGTTAAGTTAGGAATTGGTATATAAAATGCAGTCCCAGCCGGTGCCAACATTTAAAAGTAAGATCTGTCTGAGAGGGCTTAAAATTTTCATTAGCCAGGCCAGCCCGGTGGCACTGAGGGTTGAGGCACTGGATGCCACCCCACGCACCATGCTGACAATCCAGGGTAGGGAGCAGCCTTGGGTTGCTGGGGGTTGGCAGGGAATGGAGAGGAGCGCTCGAAGAACCAATCTTCTCTTCCGGGGGGGGGGTTGTCATCTCGCTCCTTGGCTGCACCCTAGTGGAGGCCAAGGGCAGCACCGGTGGTCGAGAGACACAGAAGAACGGTTACGTGACGTGCGCATGTCTCCACACACACACACACACATGTTCACACCGCGAAGGGGAGGGTGTGTACGGGGAAGAAAACAGAATAAGAAACAGAAAAAGTAATATGGAAAAAAGACGTAGTGGGGGAGATTTTCCCCACGGTGGGGAACAGGATGGGGTCAAGGTTATAAAGGTCATTGATAGTAAATTCAATTTCCTTTCATGAGGCCATGTACATAGAGGCTAGCCAAAGACATACTACCTTAAGGAGAGCAGCCCATGCATATAGCTCCAAATTTGGCAGGTTAACCCCTCCTTGACCTAGGGATAATTGAAGAATGGAGAAATGAACCCTGGGACGTTGCCCCGATATAAAATTCAAGATCATTCTGTTGCTGGAAGGTTAAGGAGAGCAGCCCATGCATATAGCTCCAAATTTGGCAGGTTAACCCCTCCTTGACTTGGGGATAATTGAAGAATGGAGAAATGAACTCTGGGACGTTGCCCCCCCAATATAAAATTCAAGATCATTCTGTTGCTGGAAGCATAATGGAAATGTGCCAGCGGGATTGGGATGGTTTGAAAAAGGTACGTACAGTAGGTGTGGTAAAATATTCATCCGGATGATCTCCACTCTTTGAAAAAAAGATAGGGTCAGTTTGCCCCATTTAGACAGATCATCTTGGATTGACACTGTTAAAGGTTCATAGTTTGCTACATCTACATTGGTTACATCTTTAGTGATGTGAATACGTAGATATTTTATTTTAGTGCATAACCAATGCAGAGGGTACCTGTGTTTAAGGGCTTGTAAGGGAGTGAAGTTAAACGTTATGACCTCAGTTCTAGATATATTCAACTTGAAGTCCACAACCCTTTCAGATTTATGCAGGATATTCCAAACCATGGGAAATGATGTCTCAGGTGATAAGACAGACAAGAGAATATTGTCTGCAAATAAACAGACTTTGCCCACCACAATTTGTGTAAGGTCCGGTCATCTCTGGTCCATATGCCAAAACAGTGATCCTGCTGTCCTCCCTTTTGTATTATAGAACAGATACTTAACTAAGTTTACTGAGCCAGAAAGTTCTGGGCTGCTGGAGGGTCAAACTGGAATTGGGGGCTGGCCCAGTGGCGCAGAGGGTTAAGGCACTGGCGCCTTACCTTGAGCCACACCAGCGACCCGGGTTCGGGAACGGACTTGGGACACCGGGGGTTGGCAGGGGAAGGAGAGGATTGAGTGTCCGTAGGACTGCTCTCCTCTCATGGGGTAGGTACAGGGGCGGCGTTACTCTGCAATGGCCCCTGCTGGAGACCAGAGGCACTACAGACACAATATAGGAGGGAATACCACTAGAAAAGCGGAAATACCCACTCCATGTTCAACCGGATGATGGTTGCCTGGCTGTCTGAGGCCATCGATGTCCCACAGAGCCATCAGTTCCAGCAGCACCCTGGGGCCAAGTATTGCACTGGTCTGTCCCCTTGGCTGGTGCCTTTCCCCTCGGAGGAGGGGGGGACCTGCCCTGCGAAGGGTTACGTCAGGGTTACCCTGGAGCCGGCTGCTATATGGAATGGTGTATCAGGGGAGTGAGATGGGTTGGATTCAGCCGTGGTTCATGCTTGAAGGAGTGACTGAGATGGAGCATGTAGGGCGGATAAAGAGATAACACAAACACAAAAAAAAGGGAATTGGGTATAGATCGCCCCTTCTCAGCTGGGACCCCCTCCTAAGAATGGGCATTTACTCTTTAACTATAGGTTTCATACTCAGATGGTGTGGGCACAGAGCTTTGCACAGGAGAAAATCAGTATTTGTTGCACCCAACCACTGGGAGGCCATTTAATTGTTTTTCCTCCCTACCCTATCACTTCCTCCTGATGTGGGGCAGGTATGTTGGTTCAACTGGTAAAATGCTGTTCTGTATTGGATTATATTACTGATAGGTGAGTCGAGGCATTTCTCACTCTAGCTCTCTCTACTTGGATTATGGCTCTTAGTAACAACTTGTTCACTGCCCTGGTCCCTCCTGGCTGTCTGTCCCTTAGGGTATCCCTTTGCACGGTAGGCCAGTCAGGACCACTTTGGCTTTTCTCCAAACCCTTAGAATCATGTCTGTCTTTGGCACAGTTTAATCTAATGGCATTCAGTACCCCCTTAAATCCATTATGTTCAGTGTTATTACTGTTTTATATATAATTCTTAATGTAAATAGTTTTTCTTTTTTACCTGGAGTATTATGTATTGGGGCATGTCTAAGTGGACTACCTATACTCTCTCCCTTGGTTCTGTTGTGGTTATCCCTTTTTTACCTGAAGATCATGTCACTGACTTACAATAATGAGATGGGTTTTGAAATCATTGCTCCTGTCACCCCCATCCTCTGGTTTTGTGTTGTAGCCCCCTCTCTGGATTGTCTGGGCAGGTGGGGGTTGGAGCACCATACATTGTCTATACTTTTACATCTGGAGTGGCTATGGTGAACCCATGTCCCTTACTCCCTTAATAATGCTCATAGTTTCCAGTAAGCATATACTAATTATACAGGGTTATGTGTCATATTAAAGAGAGCAGGAAATGATTTCTAATTGGCAGCTGTTTATAATGTTCCCATTTACAGAAATGATACCCATAAGCCTTAATGATCCATATGTAACGGTACGTGAATTAAAAGTGATGCAAAAAACTGTATTTTGCATTGATTTGTTTTAATAGGCAGCGTGCTGTTATAGTTCTCTTCATGGAACCAGTGACCCATAGTGTTTTAATTATGTCACATTTTGTGCGTAGAACTCTTGAGCGTGGTTCTGACAGGACAATAGCAAATGCTTAGCATTCTGTACACAAACCATGAATAGTAAAAACTCCAAATTACAGGACCCATGAAGAGAGCTGTGCAGAATGTTGTCCATAAAAAGAAAACAATTGAAAACGCAGTTTTTCACATCAGTGTTTTTTCAGGTAAGGTTAAATATTGTTCATTTGTAGGTTAGTCATTCTTGTCTGTTGATAGAAACATTATTAACTGCTATGAATGAGTACAAATTTCCTTTGCACTTTAACCTCTTTACATAAGCTGTCATGGCCCTTAGCAACCCTATTAAATATAACACTTTTTAAGGGGGGGAGTCTGCCAGCAAGATGGAAGGACAGTAATTTTGTCGACTGCCTACATCGAGGGGGTTTAGCAGTGACCAGTTTAAATAATACTGCATAACCAGAATGATCAGAACTAATAAATAAGGGAGTACTTCAGCTGCGTATCAGTTCCATAATTGTCCTGATTGGCCATGGCAAATGCTTTCTGCAAGCAGTTGAAGCTCCGAGAGCACCACAAGGCATCGGCCCAACACAACTGGTGAGCTCAAGTTTAGCTGCCTAGGGAAAAGCTCCAACGGTGCCAAACCGCTCGCTACCAGGCATGGCGATGGCCTGGGGAAAATCCACTCTATCAGCTGCAAATAGTCGCCCGGACAGGGAGGCATCTCACATTATGGCAAAATTGGTGGCCCACAAAACAAATTTGGACTTGGCTGCTCTGGCACCGAGGGTAACGTTTACTGAGCAGACTGTGCACAGCCATGAGGTAACTTTGCAAACACACTCAGGGGCTCTACATGACCATCACCAAACAATTCAGTACCTGATGAATAAGGTAGATGATATGGAGAACAGGGCTAGGAGGAAGAATCTTCAGATAGTGGGGGTGCCAGAGGGGGCAGAAGGTAGGGACTTGTATACCTTCCTTAGAGTCTTTCTACTTGAGCTGATGCGGGACAACAACTGTGGGGCTCCAGAAATCGGAAGAGCCCATAGATCCCTGGCCTCCCCCCCCCAACAAGGAGAATGGCTCCAACCTATTTCGTGTAAATTCCTGAGATACCCAGAGAAGGAATATTATTTGAAACATGCCAGGGAACAAGGGTTCTTTCTCTGGCATGGCCAGCATATTCAACTCTACCAGGACTACTTTCAGGAATTATCAAATGATGTGCCTTTGCGGGGGTTAAGCAGCAGTTCTTCAAAAGAAATGTACAAACATCCCTGAGGTATCCAGCGATCCTGCAGATTCTATATCTGGGAATATTTAATGTTTGACAGCCCTGCTGCTGCAGAATTTACACAATGGCCCTGAATCGCCTGCTGCAAACAGCTGTTCTCCACAAGGAGCTTCTGCTGCCAACATGTAGGTGAGCTGCGAAGCCACACAGCATCTTCTGACTACCAACACTCAGAGCCCCACTACAGAACCCCCTTGGCAACATGTCCCCAGAGGGTGCCCTAAAAAGAAATCAGCGGCCATGGGGAAGTAGTTAGCCAGGCATGAATGCTCCAGAAGCCACCAAAGAAGATCAGCCCCATCAGACAGCAGCAGCTCTTCTCCAGGGGACACCCCAATTAAACTGGACAACAGGTATGAGCCTCAGAGGGATCTTATACCGTCACCTCTTATTTTGTCTGCACACTCCCCACCTCCTGAGAAGATGTCTCACAAGGTGGCAGCAGACCCAGAGGAGTGGTCCCCTCTGGCAGGAGACTGGGCGAACTGCAAGCAGTCCATGGGGGTAATACCAGAAGACTCCCTTGAACACCTGGAGGCTTTACTTAATGCCTCAGATGATAGTTTATCCTCAGGTTGACATATGATCCAGCATCAGAAGTTGCATATGCAAGCTATCGCCACCCCTCGGTCTTCCTAACACAGGAGGGTACACTGACAGTATTTGTTGCCTTGTCTGGTGTAGCTACTCTGCCGAATGACAAGAAAAATTCCTCATCCTTCTAACTGTCCCTTCAACAAGATGAGGACCTTCAAACACTGGGGAGGAAAAATTCCACGAGACTTTTGATTTTTGGCCATTGCCTTGGCGCAATATGGAGTGCTAATTTAGAATGGATATATTGCAAGGACTGCCTTACTGTTAGACCGGCCAAAGTTGAGCTGAAGGTTTTTTCTTACATAAGTTTACACTGTTTACTGTTATCACAGGGTTCTATTGGTGTTTTATACAGGTCCAATACCTTTCCCTATGAACAGGCCTGCATGATCAGTTGTGTTTGTATTTTTAAAGGTTACAATGCAGGGATATTGTTGGGGGGCTACTATTACTAATACATTAGTTGCACCACATTTAGGATGGACTCTGGATGAGCTGCCTGTTGACAAAGCGGGGATGCACCCAGGTCTCCTCCGACCTTCCCCTCGAATGGCCTTGTATAACATTGGGACCTACTGCTAACCCCACAAGGGTTCTCACGCTCCACCTCAATTGCTCCAGATGGGAGAGGGGTGTGTAAAGTGGGCATGCCTTGCTCCCATCTCCTCACCCCCCAATGGAGGGTGTTGCAGCCCCATTTCAGAACAATTTCTCCATGACAGGTGGTGCCTGTTACTTCCCCTCTCCTACCCAGAGAAGGGTCTTGGGAGCATGGGGCATGATGTACAGCCTAGCTTGCACACCAGAACTCTATCTCCACTATGTCAGGAACGTACCAAAGTCATAGCTTGCACCACATTATTGCCTGATCATGCACGTTTTGTCCTTCTTACAGAAGTTAAAACACACTCAAGATTACGGAAATCAGAAGGACATAGGTTGGGTTGCCCATTGGGTGGCCCTAGATGGAAAACCGAGGACGGGAGCTGATACAATACTGGATGGAACTCAGCAGCCCAGCTGCCCTTACTCAAGAACTCCGCATCGCAGTGGTTGAGGACAAGAATTCAAACAGCCCAAGGGGTATATAGGTTAGGGATAAGAGCTCTGAGTCAATCTTATACCAAGAGGAAAGACATTCAGGTGAGAGAAGAGGGGAGATCACTTTCACCCATTGTGCCCATCTATAACATCTACGAACATCCAACCTTTGAAAATGAATAATTTAAAAGATGTTATCCTGACATCTTGGAATGTCAGGGGTCTGAATTCTCCAATCAAGAGAAAAAAGATTTTAGCCAGACTTCGCAAACTTAATTGTCAAATAGCTTTTTTGCAGGAAAATAAATTGATCCATCGGGAAGGCAAGGCAAGGCAAAGTTTATTTCAAAAACGCCCAATCCCGGAGGCTCTGGGCGCTGTACAAAGTGAATAAATACAGCATCACAAAATACATAATACTTCACTACTTTAAATACATAAAATTTATAGCCCAATATATAATAATCATATTTTGCTAAATTCAATAATTCAATCCCAGAAAGCTTGGGAGAATAGGAAGGCATTCAGGCGAACCTTAAAAATATCTACAGTAGGGGCTCCCCTGACCTCAGATGGCAACGAATTCCAAAGAACGGGAGCTGCAACACTGAAAGCTCTGTCACCAGCAGATCTTAACCTCATTCTAGGAATTGCCAGGGAGCCCCTGCTGGAGGAGTGGAGGGGGTGGACAGAGAGAGCAGGAGCAAAAAGGTCTAATAGATAACCAGTGCCCTGCCCATGTAGGGCCTTATAGGTGAGAAGACCCACCTTAAAGAGGATCCTCCATCTCACTGGCAGCTAGTGCAATTCATGCAGCACCAGTGTAATGTGGAAAAATTTTTGCTGTCCAGTGAGCAACCGGGCAGCTGCATTTTGCACCAGCTGCAGCCTATGAAGAGATCCTCCTGTGACCCCGAGGTAGAGCGCATTGCAGTAGTCAAGCCTTGATGTCACTAAGGCATGTATCAAGGTAGGGAGGTCCAGAGGCGGAACAAGGGGCTTTATCCTGGCGATATTCCTAAGATGGAAAAAACAGGAACGAACCATGGAGGATATTTGTGCCTCCATAGTCAAAGTCCTGTCCTAAATAACACCAAGATTTCACACCCAAGAGGAGGCCTTCAATGAAACAGCCCCCAGAACAAGTTCAGTTTCTGAGTCAGAGGCCATCCTATTATGCACTCTGTTTGACTCCACCACCAGTATCTCCGTCTTATCGGGGTTTAGTTGCAACCAACTGGAGGCCATCCAGTCATTGATCTCAGCAAGGCAGATATTTAGCACGTCCGCCGCGTTGGATGTTCCTGGGCAAAGGAAAAATAAAGCTGGGTATCATCGGCGTAACAATGAAAACCCAAGCCGTACTTCCTAATGATCCCTCCCAGGGGTAGCATGTACACTGCAAACAACACTGGGGCCAGTACCGACCCTTGAGGAACTCCACAAGATAGGCTAGGAGTGGAGGAAAAATTCCTCATCACAACCCGTTGCCTCCTGTTGGTAAAAAAAACTCAAACCAGTGGATGACAGTACTGGTGAGACTGCAGAGCTCCCTAAGTTGGTCAAGCAACACACAATGGTCCACAGTGTCAAATGCTGAGGAGAGATCGAGGAGAACAAGAATTGTTTTATCCCCATGATCTCTCACCCTGAGGAGATCATTCTGCACCCGAACAAGTACGGTTTCTGTGCTATGCCTAGCGTGAAATCCGGACTGAAAAGGTTCGTACAACTCATGAATCATGAAGTGCTCTTCCAACTAAAGCGCCACCACCTTCTCAACTACCTTTGCCAAAAACCGGAAGGTTAGATATAGGTCAGTAATTTGCCCTGACATCCGGGTCCAAAGATGGTTTCTTTAAGAGGGGTCTCACTAGTGCCTCCTTCAAGGCATCAGGGAAGACCCCCTATGACAAAGGACACAGGACAATCAGAGCAAACACGGGGCCAATGGTGTCAATGCATCTCATCTTATTAAGAAATGCGTCGGCACCGAGTCCAGCTCACAAAAAATTTGCTTCAGATTGGTTGACACCTCAATGACCTCACTTACTTCCACTGGTCTAAACTCCCCCCAACCAGGCGGAGTGCACTCAGAACACTTTAGGCGACCACTGCCAGCTACGACATTGCTGGCTGAAGAAGCCACCTGCCGGATAGTGGACACTCTGTCTGAGAAGAACCGAGCAAACTCTTCACACTCAGCATTAGAAAAAACCTTCCTGGGCTGTAGACAGCCAGGATGGAGTAGCCTGTCCACAGTCCGAAAAAGTATAGCTGGTCAGTTCTTCCAGGCAGCAATCTCCCTGGACAGGAACGCTGCCTTCTTATGGTTGATTGCCCCCTGGTATGCCTCATAATACACACGCAGGGCCAGTTTATCCACCTCCAGACCGGATCTCCTCCAGCAGTGCTCTAATCTCTGACCCTTCCTCTTCATTTCCCTGAGAGCCCCATCAAACCACGGGGATCTCAGGTAAGAAGATCTGGGTCCTACACGGACAGGTGTGAGGGAGTCAGTGGTGTCAGATAATACCCTATTATAGGTAGCAACCCCAGCACCAATGCCTCCGACGCATGCATCTCCCACACTGGATAATTGAGCTGCCTCCAAAAAATATACAATGCCTAAGAAACTTAGCCTAAGCTAAGAAACTTGTGAGGGAATGGGTAGGCAGGGAATTCCATAGCTCCTTAGGCAAAACAAAAAGAGGAGTATCCATTCTTATACATAAATCTCTCAAATGGGAAGTTCTGCACCAGGAAGCAGGCACAGATGGGAGATGGGTTCTAGTAAAAATGGCCACCCCAGTAGGCCCAGTGTTGGTGGAACATCTGTGCCCCAACGAGGACATGCCTGACTTTTTTAACGCAGTTTCCCAAACAATACTGAACCAGTCTCACGACAACCCTGGTATCATACTTGGGGGGGGGGGGGGTATCACAACATGGCATTGGAATACCTATTGAACAGGTTGAACTCCAAACCAGAGCCCCACACTCACTTCCTTAAAGCTTTACAGGATCTGTTATCCTTGAATCAGCTGGCAGATGTTTGGAGGCTACAACACCCTTCAGCCAGGGACTATACATACTTCTCGGCACTCAAAGCTATGGTCAGTAGGCTTGATTATTGGTTTACCTTAGAAGGTATACCCAGGGCAGTAAAAGATGTACATATAGCCCCTATCTACTTCTCTGACCACGCCCCAATACTGCTCAGCCTTATCGTGAATCCTATCGCCAAAAAGTCACCAGGCTCCTGGAGGCTGGACCCCCTGCTACTGCAGGATGAAGAATTTAAAAAGCTAGTCAAGACCGAGACCCTTTTCTTTTTTCAGCTGAACCCACCGGGTTCTTCCTCGGCAGCTAACATATGGGAGGCCTACAAGGCCACTCTCCAGGGTCAAATTATTAGCTATGCCACCCACAGGAGAAAACAGAGAGAGAGAGAGATAGCAGGAGGTCGAGCACCTAGAAGCCCAACTGACAGAAAAGGAGGCAGAATATAAAAGTAACCCTGGTAGACTCCGGTGTCGAGTCCTGGTTGCAGAACTGTCGAGTATTAGTATCAGGCTGAACACTTTAGCCATGAGGAAGGCCAAATTACAAATTAGTTGCACCTAACACAAATACTGGGCAGAAGGAGAAAGTGCAGAGAAATTCCTGGCCTATAGGCTTAAAAAGCGACAGGCAGACAAATATGTTCAGGGGCCATTCTTAGCATGGCCCCCCATAAGGCCTCTGGTGGGGATGGATACTCCATTGATTTCTACAAAGTAGTACATCAGGAAGTAACACCCCCTCATGCCTGCAGTGCTGCAGGAAGCCCACTCAGCAGGCGAACTACCCTCCTCATTGAGAGAGGTCATAATTACTTGCCAAAGAGGATAAGGACCACACTTTACCCAGCAATTACAGACCCATCTCCCTTATCAATGCCAATGCTAAAATCCTGGCAAAAGCATTGGCAACTAGAATGGTACATATTCCACCTGCCATAGTACATCCATCCCAGGTAGGCTTTATTAAAGGAAGACACAGTTTGGACCATGTTAGAGCTTTAGTTTCCCTTGGACCACAGTGTCCTCCTGTCCAGGACGGCATCTTTGGGGTTTGTGGGCCTAGCACAGAAGTGGCTGGCATCATATCTCATGGAAAGGAGTCAGATTGTATCAGTGGGTGAATGGGACTCTGGCCTACTGCCTGTTGGATCGGGGGTCCCCCAGGGTTCCATCTTGGGACCTCTCCTGTTTAATATAGATGTAAATGGACTGTGTTTTTCTGATCCAATGATAATGTTTAATTTTTATGCAGACTACACCGTTATTTATATATCAGATCGCACTCTAGAAAAGATATAAATAAAGCTCCAGAGAGCATTTAATGAGCTACAAGTCTTTCTGGTAGATAGTAAATTAACATTGAATACAAAAAAAAAGCACAGTCCATGATGTTCCAATGTACGAGTGACAAGCAGGATAATTGGGCCCTGGGCTTGGTCACCCATTGGGGGGGCCCCAATCCAACAGGTGCAATCATATAAGTATTTGGGTTTGTGGGTAGATGATTCTTTAAGTTGGGGTACCCACATTAGTAACTTAGTTAAAAATTTGGGTAAATGATTGGGAGCATTATACAGGGTAAGATCACTTATGAGTATGGAAGTTAGAAGAAGGGTGGTGAATTCCATGATTATTCCTATGTTTGATTATGGGGATATTCTCTATTCTGGGGTGAAAAAAGGGGATATTAAAAAATTAGAGGCTTGTCATGGTAGTCTTGCTAGATATGTATTAGGGACCCCTCGGCAAACCCATAAGTGTATTTCATATAATCAGTTGGGATGGCAGAACTTAGGTGAAAGTAGCTATGAACATTTGCTGGCTTTTATATGTAAGGACCCTTTGGGTAGACTCCCTGGGTACATTACAGATAATCTGATTTACAGAATAAAATTAGATTCCCTTAGAACAGTTAAAGCACCGGACTTAGTATTACCTAGATGTAATTTAGAGACTGGTCGTAAGTCAGTATATTATAGGGGAATACAAGATTAGAATAAGATACCTGCACAACTGCGAATGGGTGATGTGAACAAATCTTGAACTGGGATAAAATCATGGTTAAGAAAATATTTGTGCAACTTAAGGCAGTGTTGTATATCATGTGATTAGAATTCATTAGGCAGGACAGGATAAAGAGTAATGGGTAAAAATGTTAGAATCTGGTCAAGGCAGGGAAGAGAACACTGTTCAATAAAGCTTCTGTACTGATTCAGGAGCGTTGTATTTTACCTAATTTCAGCAAGCTACTTTTTTCACCAGCACGTTTTTAGTTGGTTTTCCTGATTTTTTAAATCTTTATGAGGTACTGTCTGTCAGGACTGAACACATAAAAGTGTTTTTTAATCAGTCCATAATGGGCAATCAAGCTACAAATGAAGCAGTTGCTGGTGCGACGGGGGAGGGGGGATTGAAGCAGGGCAGTCACGATATGCACAGCAAGTATTTTTACACAGTGGAACAAATAATCCATTATTAAATGATTTATTTATTTAGCTTTTGTTGACCGGGTAAGTGCACTAGACAAATCCTGCCTATTTTCAGGCACGACCCGGGAGGAGGGGGATACAGATGAATGGCAACTGAGCTTGAACCAGATTAAGCTGTTGGTGGTATTTTTAGTGAATGAGGGAAATTTTGGCCAGGACACCGAGGAAATTCCCCTACTCTTTTCGATAAGTGCCATGGGATCTTTAACATCCACCTGAACTACCACCAATCCAGGCAGATGGGACCTCGGTTTAACGTCTCATCCAAAAGACAGCACCTCAGAAATGCAGCACCCCTCTCATGCTGCATTACAGTGTCAGTACTGGGATATTAACTCAAGTGCCAGATGTGGGAACTGAACCCACAGCCCTCTGATCTCCCGGCCTCAGAGGCGAGTGTGCTACCTACTGAGCCACTGACACTGCTATATACCAACTTCTGATGACAACAGTGAAGTGAATATGAGGTCTACATATTACAAGTTTGAGAAAATGGTAAAACAAAGCTAGATACATGTGTCACAAATGCACTCCGCAGGTCAGGCCCTCTTCTCCCACAGTGCCAACCTCAGAGTGCAACAGTGTGAACAGGTAACAGACAGGGTAACTCTGCTGTCTGCTTTGGGTCTGAATCACCTTTAGCCTTGAGTTCTGGAGGGATTCAAACTGTGAACCTTATGCCAGCATACCCAAATGTACAGGCTTAGATAATATTCTCTTTGAGGGGATGAATATATCTTTCGCCTAAGGGCACCTAACCATGTATCCAAAATTAACCCTTTTTAACTCTATAAGATACCTAGGTATTTCTTAGCTTATTAAGCAAGCTCAGTAACACAATCAAGCTTTTCAACAGCTGTCAGACTTAAACACAGGTATCTCACATGCAAAAAAGAAACTGAGAAGACATCCCAGCAGTATTTTTAAGAAAAGGTTGTTTACTAAATTATGATAAAAATAGATAAAATTAAACACAGAACAATATATCATACATCTTACAATCATGTAAAACAAGAAGGAAGTTACAGAACAAAATACTCCTACCACAAAGTCTTAATTTCTTCTATCTAAGTATTACCTTGTAAGTACTGTTTAAGTTAGAGAACTTCTGTCTCAGAGACCAAAAATCATGTGTCACATATCCCAGATACAGGATTCATTTTCAAGATCCCTCTCCCCACCCTCTTTGGGTGAGTCAGCTAGCTCCTCGCTTAGAATCAATTTCTGACATAGTTATCCCTGAGGATGTAAGTCATAACTTTGAAAAATCTGTAACTAGCCATTTCCCAAATATGACAGTCTTTAATCAGACATTTCTCTTTGAAGTCACTCTGCTGATTCCCTGGTGCTAGTGTGATCTGAGGGTTTTACGACTCTTCACACACTTCCGGCTATGTGCTAAAATAAGAGGAACCAGCCCAATTACATTTCGTCCTGCAACGTCATAAAACTCACACTTAGTTTCAACTTCAAAAGCATGGGCAGGTCATAAAAGGTAATAAAATGCCCTTCTGGAAGGATGTCTTAATTAAATGGTTCTTCTGGTCAGTTTAATGATATCCTGTGGTTTCAGCTACTGACCTTGAAAGTTAATGGCCAAATCTCTCACATATTGACATTTCATACATAGTCCATTTATTTATAATATAAATATCATACAGGTAACCAGAAGCAGGGGCAGAGCGTCACTCATGTACTGGTACAGGGCTTCATTGGGAGGCTTACTTAACTCTAAAGCAGGATCCACGGAGTTTGAGAATTACCCAGTTACCAGCATTTGGGTTAGCCCAGGTGGAGTTCATGGCTAATTGGAGGAAAATTGCACATGATGCTTCTTTAAAGTGGATCGAATTAATTTTGAGTAATGCCGTACCCATTAGGCAATAGGTCTCAGATGAGATAGCCAAGTTAGAACAATTACTTGCTAGTCAAACGACAAGCAGCCAAGTGAAGGAGTTGCACAATGAATTAGATGAGAAGATTAAGAAGTATGATGCAAGGCTGAAAGCTGGAAAAGAAGTTAAAGCGAGTTGCAAATGACTATAAAAAACAGTACAGTCTTTGATTGGGCATATAAAAAGAATGAGAATAACTTGCGGGCAATTTTAAAGAAAAAAAGCACAACTAATAATGGCCAAACAGTTCTCGATTATGCTTCTGGGCCAGATTCTGACTCGTCCAGCACCAGCTCTCATTCTTTTCACAGGCGAACGACAGAACATGACCTTAACCACCAACAGAGGCCCCCTGTGAACAACTACAGTCAGAATGGACAAGAACCATGATGGAGCAACAGGAGAACTTGATTCAGGTTCCCTCAGAGGTACGGTCGAGGATGAGGAGTGGGAGAGAGAGGTGGAAGAGGTTACTAAATACAGTTTGAAAAGACAAAACTTCATCCTTGAGAAAGATGATGTAATCAATTATTTCTTCAATATTGACTGATATAGAAGTGGCAGTATTGAATAAGGGTTTAACATATGTACCCACAAAAAGTTTGGATATCAGACAGGCACTCAATTTGAACCTGTCTGTTAGAAAGCTAACATTAAAAAATGTTTTTTATAAAGATGTTCCCCGAACAGGTGATACAGAAGAGAACTTTGAACAGGATCAACAGAAGAGTGACTTCAAACCAAAATCATTTTTTTTCCACTCCATGGAGCCGCAGTTTCCACTTTTTTTTTTGTTATTACTTTTTACCTGTGGCTCGTGGTCTGCCTCTTTCACGTCCCAGCATCCACCCATCTCCGGCCGCCGTCTGGCTCTGCCCGGCCCCATTGAAGCCCTCACCACCATCTACCCCCATGGCAGGGCAGCAGGGAGTCCCCCTTACTCCCCACCAACACAGGATCCAGTATCTGGGTAGTGGTGCCCTCAAGGCCAGCCAGCTCCTCAGATGGCCATCAAGCCGCCACGACCTATTGCCATACTTTTTCCCTTTTCTTCGACATGGGCTGGGGTGTGCAATGATGCCAATGGAAGGGGGCGCGCCCGGCTGCACGCACTCCTTCCCAGCGTCATGCCCCACGCTCATCCCTGCCTTACAGTGACAGTGCACCACCCCCCGGCCTCCACCAGAGGTCACTGGAGCACCGACTACTGAGAGCCCCTCTCCCCCGGAGAGGGAGAGCAGTCTATGGACGCTCAATCCCTCTCTGCCCCTGCCGACCCGAGTCTGTTCCTGAACCCAGGTCATCAGCATGGAGTGAGGTGTGGTGTCCAGCGTCTCAACCCTCAGCACCATAGGGCCAGCGCAGTTTCCACTTTTTTATGGATGTGCATGATGGATCTTATGAATTTGGACCTGAATTCTACACCAAACAACATGAAGCACCTTCCCACTGTTGTCATCAAATTGGACGTCTTATATGTATGTTACAGAACTCCAGCACTGAAGAAGCATCAGTCTAAGAGGACTATGAAATATTGTGCCAATGAAAGAAAATATTACAACAAAGTTTTGGACTTGTAAGGCAAAAATTTACTTTTTCATAGTTAATGTCAAAACAACCAAATTAGAGAATGTGTGTTTGGTTGAACAGTGATTAAAAATACTTAGATAAAAAGTTGAAGATTATCTAGGCTTAGATGTATATCTGTTGATAAAGAATCTTTGAGTAAATCTTCCAAAGAAACTTTTTCTGAGACAAGTCTGGAGTAACATACAAAGATGGGTCATAATGTTTACTATAATGTTTAATATATAATTTTTGGTATAATGCACTGTTAAGCACTTTAGAATTAATTTATTATACACAGGTGTAATGAAAGTAGTTTCTATTGGCACCTTAATTATGGTCCCTACATAAGGATCGGGATTCACTTGCATGTCATACTTCTGAAGAAGCCCCGCCTAGTCTGAGTGAAACGTAAGGTTTTTTACGCCTCAGGGCATGCTGTAGCTATAGTCATGTTCTGCCTGCTTCTCTCCTTCATGGGTATCTGGTGATTGTAAGTCTTTGTTATTTTTAAGATGCTGCTTTTTGTAAAAATGCTCAAAAGGTTTATAAAGTTTTTCTGCCATAAATAAAAAAGATGTAAAAAAAAGTTTTAATACAAAAACATCTCTGGCTGATACTTTATTGCAAGCAACTTACTTCAACAATTTTATCCATTGGTGATACTGTGTGTGATTTAATATTGTGAAGTACCACTTATAAACGGCTTTTAGTGGAGCACCATTTGTATTTACTGTTGGTTGTACTGACATTAACATCAAAACTGTAATTAACAGTTGAAGCTAAGGGGGAATTTATGATATGTATTTCTTCTGTTTTAAGATTTTATATTAATTAATTGATTGAAATGAACGTTTTGTATAACTTTGTGTTTCATGTTTTGGAAACTTTTGTCTTGTTGTGGACCTCGTTGAAAATGAATTTTTTACTCAATTGAGTTAATCCTTATTCATATGAAATTACATGAATAAAAATATTTTACTACTACTATTGCAGGTGGCAGCAGGACTCCCATTCCCAGCTGCACTTGTCACAATGGACTTTGAAAAAGCCTTTGATTCTGTGGAATGGAAGTACCTGCATGCTGTCCTGCATCACTTTAACATAGGGACGTATTTCTCCTCCTGGATCCAAATGCTTTACAAAGGACCAATGGGCAAGGTGATCACAAACTCTACACTGTCCCCCTCTTTCCAGCTTCATAGGGGCACTAGGCAGGGTTGTCCCTTCTCCCCACTACTTTTTGTTTTGGCTATGGAATCCTTGTCTGCTGCCTTACATTCTCACCCCAACGTCAAGGGCATAAAGGTGGGAAACCAGGAATACCATGCTAAACTATATGCCAATGACTGACTAATCCTCATTGGGGACATTCAGGGTAGCCAACCTCCCATCCTCAGCACCCTGAATGATTTTGAAAAAATATCAGGTCTTCAAATCAACCTTACTAAATCAGAGGTACTCCCTTTGAACTCCCACACCCTGCCTGATATGGTACACTCATCAGGCCTTGCCTGGTCACCTACTGAAATTAAATCTCTGGGTATCAAGGTAACCCCAGATTTGCCCTCCCTGGCTAATTAAGAACTACACTCTGGCCTGGACCCAACTGTCTAAGGTTACACAGAGATGGGAACATCTGCATTTATCACTAGCAGGAAGAATAGCAGCTAGCCGGCCTGGTGGTGCAGAAGGTTGAGGCGGTGGATGCCACACCTCCGCCACACTGGTGACCAGGTTCAGGAATGGACCCGGGTGGCAGGGGGTTGGCGGGGGGGAGAGATTGAATGTCCGGAGGACTGCTCTCTCTTCCCCGGGGAGGGTTAGGGAGACGACCGCTCAAGGAGCGACCTCTGGCAGAGGCAGGAGGTGGCCGAAAACAGCGTAGTGGAGTATGCCAGGGGATGGAGCCGAGGCAATGTGTCTCCTTGGTAGCCGGGCTCCACAGGGGTGTAAATTAAGAAAATACCTCCCTCCTCCCACTGATAGGTGAAGGCGCCTCCCACCCAAGGACCACACTCCCAGAAGTTGGGCATGGCTGTCTCCTCGCCCTGTCTCCTCTCTGGCCCAGTTTCAACCCTATAAGAAAGAGCACTCTGGGCGGGGGCGGCCCTTCGCCAGAGGGTAGACCCGGGGGATTCCTGGTGCTGGGGGGGAGAGGAGATAAGTCGGTGTCACACAGGGAGGTAGAGCCCAGGTCTGGGCAGTCGCCAGAGAGAGTTCGGCGGGGCTCAAGAAGGGAAGGAAATAAATAGAGTTTGAAGGAAAAAAAAAAAAAAGGAAGAATAGCAGCTTTAAAAATGATGTTTGCTCCCAAAGGTATACTACCTGGTTTCCCACCTGCCAATTTTGCTCCCCAAAGCCTGGGCCCACAACTTTTATGTACTTATGAGTAATTTTTTGTGGGGGCAGGCTAGGCCACATTTTAGCAGAGTAAAACTAAGGGCCCCCTGGACCAGAGGTGGAAGGAACCTTCCGAATTTTAACACATACTGCCTAGCCTTTCTCATTGCCAAATAGTGTAGAGGGATGAGGGAAACCTCATTCCCCCCCCCCCCGCCTGGGTACACACTGAGACTGCTTTACTTGGGGGTACCTCCCCTCGCTGCTAATTTGGACATGCCCTCCCTAAATCAGTACAAGTGTGGCTTACAGTTAATTCCAACCACCAAGTGTGGCATTCCATGGGAAACCTGGCCAATGCCTGTCTAAGCTTAGGCCTCTCCTCCCCACTGTGGAACAACCCACATCTTTGCACAGATCACAAAACTTTCCACTGGGAGGCTTGGCAGCAATGCCAGTTGAACTCATTCAAAGACCTAGTGCAGGAAGATCACTCCACATTTGTCCCTTTCCAGTTATTAAAAGATTGCCACCACCGGCCCCAGGCATGTTTCTGGCAATACTTACAACTCAGGAGTTTGCATCTTAAGTGGGTCAGAACTCTCTGCACTTGCCAAAGGTGTTATTCAAAGTAGGGCCTTCCAAAGTGTACACCGCCACTGCATAGTTGGCTCCATCTGGAGAAAGGCCTAGCAGGAAAAATACAAAGCTGGATCAGAGACTCTGCACCTGATCCCTCCAGCCAGGCCAAATCCAGATGGGAAAAGATGCTGGGGATTCACATTTCTAACCAAGAATAGAGCAAGTGCTGGAGAACTGCACACAATGCCTGTGTTGATTAATGTAGCCTTCTTATTAGAAACAAAGTGTTACATCTGTGGTACAGAACCCCCGCCCAGCTCCACAAGATGGGTTTACTCCCTCACAATAAGTGCTGGAGATGTCAGGTCCCTGATGCAGACCTACTGCATATTTTGTGACAATGCGACCCCATGCAGAAGATGTGGGATAAGGTCATTCAATTCTGCTCCCAGACTCTTGCAAAAGACCTGCCCTGGTCCCCCTGCCTATGGCTGCTGGGAATAGCCCCACAACAGTACCTGTTAACAACTCGCAACTGCTTTGTCTAACCCAGGCTGCTGTCAAATTCACCTGGCTTATTCTAAAGCTATGGTAAACACCTTCCATTCCAGTCTTTTGGGCCTGGCTAACAGCCCTGGTGTCGTTGGTTTCCTAAACTCGACTAGCTTACTTGGCAAAATCACCAAACAATCCTACCTAGAAGTCTGGGCCCCATATCTGCACAGATTTAACTTGACCCCCACCCACACTCACTTCTCAGAAACTCTAAAGCTCTCCTACAAACCCCTTGACTTTCTCATGTAACTTGGATGGATTTATAAATTGCCTGATGTGGTTTGAAACTCTGTGCTCCTAACATTGTGGTACAAATGGCATGGAGTTCCTTGAATGATTGTAATTGTACCTGTAATACACTCTGTTGTGTTTTCCTTGTATAATCCACTGATTATTGGTGTAGTTTTGTATGTATGTACTGCTCTTGTTATCTCAATAAAAATTAACTACAAACATAACAATTTTCTCTTGCATCTCTCTGACTTGAAGGCCAATGTGGCATTCTTTAAGAGACTCATTTAACTGCAAGGGAAGGCGAAAAACTGAAACAAGAGTGAGCAGGTACAGAGGCACAAAGTGTAACCCCCACCAAAAGAACCTGAGATAGCAAGTAACCAAATGCCACAAGGATACAGAAAGACATTGATTGCTGGTACAGGCAGATACCCTAGAAGGTCTTTCAGTGCTAATTAATCTCGATGCCTTTAACTCAGACTCCATAGAGTTTTTCCACAACCTCTGTTAGATAATTATAGACTCTTCTGTACCATCTTCATGGGAGAGGACCTTTACCTTATCTTAAACCATGAGGTGGACCACACATATGGAGTGGCAGACTCCCCCACCCAAAGGTACTGTACTAGGTCCTTTAACGCAGCTTATTGCAGATCGTTCCCTGACTGACAATATGGTGTCTAACTCAGCCATAGCATAGGAACTACTTCTTCTCCAAGACACATTCGTTCTCCAGTACAACAGGTTTTTGTTTGTTGTCCCCTTCTCTCACCCAGTTCACACTATCCTCCAAAATTTACAACACCATTATCATAGATGAGTGCCAGTCTTCTTCACGTCACTCTTTTCGAACATGGGCTGAAGAGGAGTTCAAGGTTTTCTTTTCCCAAAATGAGATGGGGGACCTGTCCCTGCACATAGTATGGGAAGTGTATAAAGCTTGCCTCTGGGGCAAAGTCACTGGGTATGCATCATTTCAACAGCATCAATGAGTCTGAGTGCCAGTCCAGTGGCATTGAGGGTTGAGGTGCTGGACGCCACACCTCGGGCTACGCTGGCGACCCGGGTTCGGGAATGGACTCGGACTGCCGGTGGTCGGCAGGGAGGGAAGGGATTGAGCATCCGGAGGATCAATCTTCCTTCTTGGGGAGGGATCCATGGTGAGCGCTCCTCCTGGGTGGCCCCTGACGGCAGTCGGGGGCAGCACAAGGAATGTGCAGTACTGCAGAAGTGGGGGCAGAGCTGTGGCAGACGTCGGCACATTTGTGCCTGGGACATCGTTGCGTGTCCGAGCTCTGAAGGGGAACTCTAACGTAGAAAAACCCCGGGGACTGTGGGGAGGCAATGGAGGCCTCAGGGGCTGCACTTCACATCCTCCATGCTGGACCGTCCTCTACCAGGCTCTTCTGAGCCCCTCAACTGACCCTCTAATTTCCAGAGAGGCCACCAAGAGGTGGGACGGGCCCCTCCCCTGAGGGGTGATCCAGGGCTGGAAGGTCCTATGGGTTTGGGTGAGGATGCTCAGCAATCTCGCTCCCTGGTGAGGTGGTTTCAGGTGGGGAGTAGAAGGTGCAGTCATGTGGGCACCCCTGAGAGATGCCCCGAGCCTCCTGGAGAGTAAAGACAGTTTAAAAAAAAAATAAAAAGAGTCTGAGTTGCAGGACATGGAAACTGATCTACCATGGTGGGTTAAGGTAGATAATTCTTAAAGTCACTCACTCCCCACTGTCTGATCTTCCTGCCATTATTGTGTTGCATTCCCGTATTGACATCCTCCTCACTAGGAAAGATGAACTAGCATTACTTTGATCTAAATGTAAGTACTGGGAGGGGGTTAAAAGGTAGATAAGGTGCTAGCTTACCGTTTTCACCACCAACAAGCAGAATGGCATATTAAAGGGCTTAAGGATCACACAGGTATGGTCCATTCCACCCCACTGAATGGTGATGACATCCTATGACCTTTTATAAAAAGCTTTATTCATCCCCCTCTCCTCCCACAGAACAGATGATAGACCATTTTGTGAGTGCTGTTCCTATCCCTGCTATGCCATTTCAGACCCAACACATGCTTGACTCCCTGATCACTATCACCAAAATCAAAACAGCTATTTGGGGCACCTTGGGGCAGTAGCATTGCTGCCTGTGATGCCAATGACTCCTGTTCAGAAACAAGCCCAGGACGCAGGAGGGCTAGTGAGGGAGAATAGTTTGAACATCCAACTGGATGCCCGCCTCCTCTGGGTTTGTCTGATCCCTGCTACACTGGTGCAACATTGGGGCCCACAGGTGGTGTATGCAATGCAGGGACCTCACAGAGAGGGGGGAGACATGTAGCACTGTAAAGTGCATTTCCATTGAGTGCATACCACATGAGTTTATGCTGGCGTCTCAGGGTGGGTGACACAGAGAACCCCTCCAGCCTGAAAGGATGAAGCTCATGGCATGCCCAAACTTCACACTGCCTTCAGCCCATTTTCCACTGGATTTGGGCTCTGACAGGGGGTTCTTCTTTTGACAGCTCGACCGTGGGGAGTAAACCAAGGGGGACAAGGTATGTGGGTCGCTGGGGTTCAGGTTTGTCAATGATCTGGGTGGTGGCTGTAGATGTGGAGCATGGTTGGAGCAGGCATGAAAAACAGAAATTGAAAATAAGAAATGCATTTTAAAACTTTACTAAGGCTATGGGACCAGACGGGATACACCTAAGGGTACTAAAGGAGCTCAGGAAGGTGCTAGGTGCTCCACTGATGGCCTTGTTCAACAGCTCACTGGGAATCAAGCATGGTTCTGGAGGACTGAAGGACAGCAGATGCGGTCCATCTACATAAAAGTAGAAGCAGGGAAGAGGCTAGCAACTACAGGCTGATCAGTCTAACCTCAGTGGTGGAAAATTAATGGAAACACTGTTAAAGGAAAGTTTGGTACAGTATCTTGAATCTAGTGGGCTGCAAGACCAAAGGCAGCATAGATTCATTGGATGGGGGTTACTGAATCTGATTGATTTCTTTGACTGGATGACCAGGGAACTAGATCGGGGTGGGCAGTGAATGCGACCTATCTGGACATTAGCGAGGCCTTTGACACTGTGCCTCACAGGAGACTGATAAAGAAATTGAGCAGCCTAGGTATAGGATCTAAGTGATGAATTAAGTTAGAAACTGGTTAAAGGACAGGTGACAGAGGGTGGTGGTTAATAGCATTCACTCTAATGATTGGAGAGTGACCAGTGAGGTGCCACAGGGCTCAGTACTGGGACCGGTCATCCCTCAATGTCTTCATAAGTGACACTGCAGAAGAACTGGAAGGGAAGGGAAGGGAAGGTATGCCTTTTTGCAGATGACACCAAAATCTGTAATAGGGTGGACATTCACGAGGGGGTGGAGAGAATGCATGGGGACCTTGGAAAACTCAAGGAGTGGTCAAGAGCATAGTAGTTGGTGTTTAATGCCAAAAAGTGCAAAATCATGCATCTAGAGTATAGGAATCCAGGACAGTAGGATGGGGGTGAGATACTGTCAGTCACTAAGCAGGAAAGGCACCTTGAAGTTATAATATCTGATGCCTCAAAATGCCAGGACAGTGTGACAAAGCTGTGGGTAGGACCAGTGTGATGCTAAGATGTATTGGTTGAGGTATCTCCAGCAGGAGGAAGGAGGTGGTCTTGCTACTGTATCGCTCACTGGTGAGACCCCACCCGGAGTACTGTATCCAGTTGTGCAGACTGCACCTCTAAAAGGACATAGGGTGGAGGTAGTCCAGAGAAGGGCAACTAAATGGTGCAGGGGTTGCACCAAAGTTTTATGAGGAGAGATTGAGGGATCTCAGCATGTATACTCTGGAAGAGAGGAGAGTGAGAGGGGACACAATAGATATCTACAAGATCCTCACAGTAGTGAACAGGGTGCAGTAGGAGAGCCTCTTTCAAATGAGGCACAAGGAGCTGAGGATATGCAATGAAGCTAGAAGGAGAGAAGTTACAGAGGCATGTGAGGAAGTACTACTTCACTGAAAGAGTGGTGGACCCCTGGAATAGACTGGCAGTGGATGTGCTGAGGGTGAAAACACTAGAGGGCTTCAAGCATGGTGGGATAGACATAAGTTAATATTTGTTAATAAGCAGGGAGGAGGGAGAGTTGCCAGAGACCAGTAAGGGTCTGTGGAAGCAGACTAGGCAGGGACCGTCTGGGCAGACTGGGTCGGCCAAATGGTTCTTTTCTGCTAACAATTTCTGTTTCTGTTTCTACCCCTTTGACTTTCTTCTGTCTGTGGCTTTGCTCCCCTTACTGCTTTACCTGCTTCCCTCTGTTTTACTTGGTACATCTCCCTGTCTTCCTCCTTCTGTGTCTCCTTGTACCTCCTAAATGCTACCCTTTTTTTCTTCACCACTATGGCCACTTTCCTAGAGTGCCATAATGGTCTCTTTTTATGTTGTCTTGCGTATGCACAAGAAACATGTTGCAGTAACTTTAGAATAACAAGTTTTGGAGGCGCGGTCGTGTTGTGGCCAGTGGCACCACTGCTTTTTGGGGCTGGGCTCTGTGGCATGAATTAGATTGCATGCTGTCTATGACAGCAGTGCAAAAGCGTGCCACCAACTTAAAACATTTTAGCCGCTGCAATGAGGGAGCTCCACCTCACTGCAGGGCATGCCTTTCCTGGTGTAACATTTCAATCAGACATGGCTGTGCTGTCCGCCTTGCACAGTACCCAGAAAAGCCAACAGCGGGGGTGCCCAATCCCCCTGTTGGCATCATCATGCCCCCGTCCTGAGTTCATTTGCCGACGGGGAGCCCAATCCCCATCAGCATCATGTCCCATGCTAGTTGTTTGCCGAGGGGGTTGCCCAATCCCCCTCGGCATCATCCCCACCCAACACCTTTTATTTGCTGACGGGATGGCCAATTCCCGTTGGCTCCAGTCCCCCCCCACCTCAAAACACACAGGTGGCATGCTGGGAGCCCACCCCAGCGTGCCAAAAGTACCTGTTAAAAGAAAAAACCTTCCTGTGAAGTTTATTATTTTTTTTAACCCTGTAAGGTAGAAAACAGTTCCTTGCTGTCTGCGGCCCCCTTCCCCAACCCGTGCCCACCGACTGCGTACCCCACCTCCCCACATCCCCCTCACCCCACACTTACCTCCGGAGCCCGGCACGGCAATCTTTGGTGGACTGGGAACACATTTGCACTCTTCAAAGCCGACCGCGAACTGAAGAAATGCCGGTAAGCTGTATAATGGCATAAATAGGGTTATTTCAGCTTTAGTGCATATCTTGGGAATTTTGGCACCAAATTTTCAACATGGGGTTATTAGGACCCCTCCTCATGAATTCAGTCACTGTCATGATGTTATTCGGTCCCGAAAAGTGATTTTGTGGTCACTACGTGAAATCACCTTTCCGGACCAATTAATGAAATGACAGTGCCACTATTCATGAGGTGGGCTCTCAAAAAGCCTGTGTTGCAAATTTGGTGAAAATCAGAAATGATAGTTGCATGATCATATGAGGTGAGAAATACTGTCAGTTTGAGCAATATATAGATCTACAGTTACGAGCGCAGTGGAAATGCCACAATGCACGCTCGTACTTTGGCAGATCTGTAATATTTTCACTCCAGATTTTCAACATTGGTATTTTTCTACACCTCCTTATGAACAGTACAGCAGTCATTTTTCACATCTTGTCCGAAATGTGTTTTCGCACTTCCAGCGCAGAATAGTGCAGTCACTGTGGGAAATCAGTGTTCACGACAGATTAAGACAATCATAGTGACACTGTTCCTGAGCAGAGGTCCTCAAATGCCTATGTTGAAAATTTGGTGACAACGTCCATTAAATGACTGTGCTATGAACGTGCATTGCACAGTTTCCACGCACCTTTGTAACTTCGCAAATTTGTAATATTTTCACTCCAGATTTTCAACATTGGCGTTTTTTCACACATCCTTATGAACAGAACAGCTGTCATTTTTCACATCCTGGCTGAACTGTGTTTCCACTCTTCCCGCGCAAAATAGCGCGGTCACTGTGGGAAATCAGTGTTTGCGACAGATTAAAAAATCACAGTGACTCTGTTCATGAACAGAGGTCCTAAAATGCCTGTAGTGAAAATTAGGTGACAAACGTCCATAAAATGACTATGTTACAAGCGTGCATTGTGCAGTTTCCACACACGCTCGTAACTCCGATAATGTTTAATATTTTTACTCCAGATTTTCACCATTGCCATTTTTTCACTCCTCCTTATGAACACTACAGCTTTCATTTTCCGTATCCTACCCAAACTGTGTTTTTCGCACATCCAGCGCGCAGTGGCGCAGTCGCTGTAGGAAAACAATGTTCAGAACAGAGTAAGAAAATCACAGTAACACTGTTCATGATCAGAGGTCCCAAAATGCCTATGTTGAAAATTTGGTGAAAAAAATTCCATAAAATGACTGTTACAAGCGTGCATTGCACAGTGTCCATGCACAGTTGTAACTTTCAGAATCTGTAATATTTTCACTCCAGATTTTCAACATTGTCATTTTTGCACACCTTCTTATGAACAGTACAGCTGTCATTTGTCACATCCTGTCTGAAATAGTTTCGCACATGTGGCGCACAATCGAGCGGTCACTGTGGGAAATCAACAATCGGGGCAGATTAAGATAATCATGGTGCCACTGTTCATGAGCAGAGGACCCAAAATGGCTATGTTAAAAATTTGGGGAAATAATTCCACTAAATGACAGTGTTACAAGCGTGCGTAACTTCGAGAATGTTTAATATTTTCACTCCAGATATTCAACATTGCCATCTCTTCACACCACCTTATCAATGGTGCAGCTGACATTTTAATGTGGTGCAGAATACTGTGGGAAATCAATGTTCGAGACAAACTAACAAAATCACAGGGACACTGTTTATGAGCAGAGGTCCCAAATGCTTTCATGAGGTGGGGTCACAAAAAGGCCATGTTTTAAAATTTGGAGTGCAAATACCAACACACGCCCAGGGCGTTATGGTTTCTAACCATTACATCCCACCCTAAACAGACTAACAGCTTCAGGATGTGTCTTTGGATTGTCTGCTGTACTGCTCACACCATTGGTCCTCCACCCCCACCCAGCAGCCATGGACAGGCATCAAAGTGTGCCTTGTACTCTTCAGCCCCAAAGTTCAACCCATTCTCCTATACTGCACCCATCTCAACGTACATACTTGTGAAATGGGGTCAGCATAAGGCCAGATGACCCCAAGACACTTGTCAGACTCTGCAGGGTAGGGTGAGGTGAAATAGCATGAACGTTATGGCCAGCGACCCAAACGCACACCCCAATGCCGGTCACTCTCTGCAGGGTGGGATGGGGTTGACGTCGGTTCTATACTTCACTGTTATTCCTATTATGCATCTCTCTTAACTCCTGCACTACCAATGCCAACACCAGCAAGACAACATTCGGCATTGACAAATGCTTGTTCCATTTGCTTTTACTCACTTCCTTCATGCAGATGCTGATTGCCTTAACTATGCCCTCCCTTATTTTTCCCCAATGTTCCTCTACCCCTCCCTGGCAATCCCCTCCCTCCTCCTGTACTAGGCAGTTACTGAGGCAGTCTCACTTTTCTTTAAAATCCAGCCTCATAAAGTCCAGGACCCTTGCTCTTGTGTGGATTGGCTCTGCTCCCAACTTGATGTTAAACCATACTGAACAGTGTTCACTGGTGTCTAGGGGGACAGCCTACTGTGACGTCCACAATGTCAACCCTGTTTTGTAAGCACCAGGTCCAGCATTGCCCTGTTCCTAGTGGATTTGTTGAGTAGCCACCTGAGGAAAGCCTCTTGTAGGGAGTTAAGGATAGTCCTGCTTCTTGATGAAGCTGCAGTTGAAAGGCTCCAATCCACATCTGGCAGATCAAAGTCAACAACGAGCTGCACCTCTTCCTCACTTGTCATCCTGATGATGGCTTTTCCAGGAGCCATATCCAACTCCTCCCCTTGTACTGGAGGTCTGCATACCACCCCTGTAAGGGCAGTGGCCCCCAGCACCTGTCTCCAGGATGACCCACAGCACCTCCAGCCCTTCCGTTTCCTCTGGTTGCCCCAGTACTTATGTGGCCTTGATCCCCTCCTTCACAAATAGTACAACCCCTCATCCCTTCCCTGTCTCTCCTTAACAAAGAGTAGCCCGGCATGGCCATATCCCAGTCATAGATGTCAGTGCATGATGACTCTGTTATGGTCGAGATATCCAGACCAGACTCCTCCATGATGGCCTCCAGGTCTGGAATTTTATTTCCTGGACTCCTTGCATTGGTGCACATGGCTCTGTCTACATTACTACCTCTCTGCCTGCTTCTTTTCTTGCTTTCCTGTTTTGTACCCCCCTTGTCCTCTGCTTTGTCCCCACTCTTGCTCTGGAAGAGTGCCCCCCCGGCCCTCCCTCCTTGCTGCTTCATCGTCTGGAGGGACAGTTGTTGCCTCCCTTGGTTCCTCATCCCCCCTCCCAACTAGTTTAAATGCTAATCTAAGTAGCATTTAACCCTCCCACTAAGGACTATGGTCCCCTTCCTGAAAGGATGCATGCCACCACCCCCATCAAGGTCCATATTCTTCCAAGCTGGCCCCCAGTCCCCAATATAACCAAAGCCCTCCTCCATGCACCGTGCTTTCAACCATCTGTCAAAAGCCCTGGTGGGAAGTGCCCTTTTCCTCTCCCTGGCCGTACACAGGTAACACCTCAGCAAAAACTAACTACTGTGCGTGCCACCTGCTTGAGACCCCTTCCCAGCTGCCTGAAATTTCCTTTCACTCCCCCTACCCTATCCCTTGCCAGGCCATTTGATCCCTGGTGGACAATGACACCTAGCTCCCTCCCATCTCCTGCTGTCCTAGCAATCCTCTGGATCTACTCTTCATCTCTCCAAGTTGAAGCACCAGGAAGGTGCTTCACCTTCCTCTCCTTTTCTTCCCCCCCATTCCCAGGTCTTTTCCCCTAACAATAGAGTCCCACACCAGCAGCTGCTTCCTCCTTGGCTTGGGGCCTCTTCCTCTCTCCTTGGGGCCTCCCCTTCTGAAGATCCCCACTTCATCCCTTCCCATTGCTGTGGGTGCTGTGTCTTAGCTGCCCCATCCTGTCAGTATGGCGCAGGAATTATGCAGTAGCACAGGCTGAGGAGTATGTACTCTTCCTACCACCCGCACCTTCCCAGAGCCCACCAAGGTCCAACCGCTCTGCCTCTGCATCCTCTGGGGAGGGACAGCAGACTTGGTGGCCCCATGACTGGGCAAAATGTTCTCTGCACCCTTGCTAGGTCAGCGTGGAGTCCACAAACCTCTGCCCTCAACCCAGAGAGGTGAGTACAAATGGGACAGCACCTCAGTCTCCAGAAAGTGTCCTGAAGACTGTGGATCCACACTTGTTACACTGCAGAAAAACAATTAAAAATGACACAGAGTATCATGAAAATGGGTGAAGTGGAACTGAATTCAGAACAACATGAAAATGTATTCCTAAAATGTAATAAAAAGGCCTTTTTGCTGGCCGTCAGTGCAGTAGGCGGGTTACTATTTGCAACTTTGATGACCCAGTTTCAGGAGTGTACCTGAAGCATCGGGAGCTGATGGGGGAGGAGGATCAAGTATTCCAGAGAAGGGAAGTTAAGAATGGAGCTGGAAAGTGTCCAGGTTGTTGAAGGTAACTCTGCTGATGGGTGGAAACAGAATATAATTAAAAGTTGTTTTTTATACAGTATAGTGAAATATCAATGTATTAGACATAATTTATTTATTTTGTTTATTAAAAGTTGAATACAGGATAGGTTAATTGAGCCTCAAAAGACTAAACTACAGAAAATAATTTAAATAAAATGCATACATAAGGGATATGCCATGGCCTAACTGAGAATATTAGTGATATTCTTCCAGACTGCTGCTTGCCCTTATGATGTCATTCATGATGGCAAAGATCAAGGGTCACGAGAGGACAATATCAGTGATATTCTCAGTCAGGTCCATGGCATATCTCATTTATGCAATGCCTTTTCTTTTTATGTGTTGGCACTGTTATTTTTTTATATATATTTTTCCAGATGACAGAGCAATCAGGACCACTGAAAGCGAGTGGTTACTTTCATTTTATGATGCTGATGCTGATGTTTCACGTCAACATGTCAGGGCGTCAGCATAAGTTTCGGTTGTGGGAGCAAGCAATAAATGCATGTCGCTGAGGTGGACAGCAGAGCTTTGCCATGGATTCTACCATCAAGGAGAGCACTTGTGCGACCATGATATGAGGCATAGCTGGTCGGAGGTAGGGCAGTTGGTATTTGGGCAGTTGAGGCTAGAGGCAGGGAACTATTGAATGACACTGCTCTGTCTTTCAGTAGTGTATGAAGGTATTTTACATCAGACATTGTGTTGGAATTGCTTTAAAATAGAGTTTGTTGGGGGGGGGGGGAACCGTGAACATCTTGGTGTGACCTCTGGTTTCATACTGAGAGGTTCAGAGTTGGAGCCAGTGCATGAGTCTGCTCAGAGCAGTGAAAATGAAAAGAAGCTACTCACACTGCCAGCTCCAACCAATCCTTACTTACAGTGTGGATAAATTCTGGCATGGGGGACCTAGACTGAGGATAAACGTGATGTCCTCACTCTAGGTTGGACCACCCTATAGATATTGCAAAAATTTGCCCAGAATGTATCCTTACTGCCATTGCATATAAAGTATAACTAGACATGTGTAGCAACATCAGGTAAAACAATTATACTGAACAATTAAATGTCTGCAAATGTAGCACAGAAACAAATGCGATGAATCCAAATTTCTTGTGCAGTGATGAAGGGAGTTCCATATGGCAGGTACCCGATAAAAGAAAGTAGCTTCCCCATATTCCTTGCAAAATTTGGGAAGTAAAAAATGATTTACAATGTCATGCAGAGTATATTTGTACTGTTGGATCTTAAAATAAACAGAAAGATAACGGATTCTGAGTTGATGCACTGCCTTAACCACAGTTTTGTGCCAGTTTAAGTCCTGCAGGTATCAAGAGAACTTCAGCCCAATTAGGACAACAAATGGCAGTGATGAACTAAAGAATCACAATTTAAAATAAAATGTATCAGCCGGCCCAATGGCACTGAGGGTTGAGGCGCTGGACGCCACACCTCGCACCATGCCGGCGACTCAGGTTTGGGAACAAACCTGGGTTGTCAGGGGTCAGCAGAGTGGAGGGCGAGGAGCAGGATTGAGCTACTGCAAGACGGCTCTCCTCTCCCAGGGATGGAAGTGGGGTTTCCCCGACCCTTGGCTGCCACCTGGTGGAGGTCGGATGGCAGTGCCAGGCCATAGGGAGCCTGGCGATTGCCAGAGAAGGGTGGAAGGGTCTGGAAGTGGCGCCACAGAGTGCATGTGCACCTCCATGCGCATGCGCTGCCTTGTGCTGGGATCCCAGGACAGCAGGGAGAAAATGGGAAAAAAAAATCTAAAAAAAATAAATAAAATAAAATGCATCATGTGGTTATACAAGGTAGTAAGTAGGATTAGAGTAATTTGAGAAGCATGATGATGTACAACGTTGTATTCTAAAAATGGTAAACACCCTGTAGAATGACATGCTTATGATTAAACAATGATAAACACTGCCAACCCCTTTTCAGGTGAGCCAGGTAACAACAAACTCTTTTGTCACAGCAGCAATATGTGGTTTAACAGAAAGGGCACAGCTGAAGGTTAAATCTAGGTATTTAAAGGTAAAAATTAACTCCAACAATTGCCCCTTGTAATAATAATATAATAACATGCTTTATTTTACCGCGCCTTTCAGAATCAAGGGCCTTAACAGTAAAATACAAAGAGATGAAACAGGATGCAGTAAAAATAATAAATACAAGGTTTCATAAAATTCAGAGTAAAATACCATCAGATAAAGTAGGCTTGATGCCACAAGAGGGGTCTTTAGGGCCTGTTTAAATCCCTCCATGGTCGTGCACTCCCGAAGCTGATGGGGTAGAGAATTTCAAAGGGCTAGGGCCACACACATAAATGCATGGGCCCCCGAAGATTTTAAAGAAACCCTTGGGATTTCTACCAACCCCTTGTCAGCTGAACGGAGGAATTGCTTGGGGCCGTATGGCACCAGAAACTCTTTCAGGTAGCCAGGCCAAGTCCATGTAGGGCTTTGTAAGTCAGAAGTCTGATTTTATTTATTTATTTAAGAGATTAACCAGGCAGGCATACTGAGCGGGGACTGCTCGTTTCCAGATGCGACCTGGGGGTTACATGGTAAAAAAAATACAGCAGGATAGATACAATACAGGGGTAGTAACATCAAGTCCAGAGTAGTACAAAGCTGGACACGCATTTGATACAGTCTACTAATACATGGTTTTAGTCCTAGAACACAGAGTATACAGGTATACAGTAATTTGTTAAGACGTTAGAGCTGTCAAGGAACATCTACCTGCCCCTTGGTATTGGGTCTGGGTTTCTGGTAGCAGTTGCATGTGTCAGAGAAGTGGTCATGGAGGAGAGGTTTAAGTAGCCTAGGGGCGGTGGTGAGCCTGATGCCGGCAGGAAGATCATTCCAGAGTTTAGGCAGGCGGTATTTGATGGCGGATTGGCCCTTTGAGGTGCGCATGAAAGAGATTTTGAGTAGCCTGGAGTCAGAGCATCTGAGAGAGTAGGTCGGGGAGGGTTGTGATGATAAGGAGGAGCTGAGATGGGGGGAGTTTGTCCAGAATTTTGCTATGACATTTGCACAATGTATCTGGCGTCGCGACTCAAGCGAGGGGTAGAGCTAAGGAGCTGTATGAGGTCACAGGATGGGTGGTGGTGGGGGGCATTCCAGGATGAAGCGACAATAGGAGTGGAAGAGGGTGTCCAGGCTAGCTAGGGTGGATGAGGGTACTGAGCCGTAGACCACGTCACCGTAGTCAAAGATAGAGAGAATCATTTTGTGCACTATTTCCCTCCGGACTGTGGTGGACAGGTACCACTTATTTCGATGAAGTGCACCCAGTTTGGAGTGCAGTTTTTTGTGAAGTGAATCAATGTGGACAGAGAAATCAAGGTATTGATCTAGCCATACTCCCAGGTATCTAAAGGAGGTGCATGACTCCAAAAGGTGCCCCATCCAGGGTATGGAAAGTGTGGGGAGCAGCTAGGCGGGAGAGTCTGTGTTGCGTGCCGAAGGTTAGGGAGATGGTTTTCTTCAAGTTTAGTACTAGTTGAAAGGTGATCCGCCACTGCACTGGCAGCCAGTGCCGTTTGTGCAGCACCAGAGAGATATGACAAGTCCGGGGAGTACCTGTCAGTAACCGTGCTGCAGCATTCTGCACTAGCTGCAAGCAGCGGATATCAACCCCAGGTAGCCCTAGATAAAGGGAGTTACAATAATCAAGGCACGAGGTCACAAAGGCGTGGACCAGTGTAGGCAGATCACTGGATGGAACTAGGTGCTTAACCCTGGAGATGTTATTCAGATGGTAAAAGGAAGATTTGATGACTGCCGACACCTGCGATCGCAGTGTCAGCCCACCATCAAAAATCACCCCCCCAGTTTCGCACCCGTTAAGAGGTAAGTAGCTGGGAGCCACCAAGAAAAAGTTCTGAATGTATACCTGCTCCCAACCCCTCTATCTGGTGACCCAGGTCCACAGCCATCACCTCAGTCTTCTCTGAGTTCAACCTCAGCCAGCTCGAATTGATCAAATCCTGCATTTCAATGAGACAGTTGTTAAATACCGAGAGAGCTCTATCTGGGTCCGGTGCAAAAGATAGGCAGAACTGGGTATCATCAGCATAACAGTGAAATCTCAGCCCATACTTTCTTACAGTGTCTCTGAGGGGTAGCATGTACACGGCGAACAGCATGGGGGACAACACTGAACCCTGAGGTACCCCACATGACAGAGAGACTGGGTTGGAGGAGTAAATCCCCAACACCACCCTCTGAGTTCTGCCAGTGAGGAAAGATCTAAACCACCCAAGGACTGTACTAGACAGACCACAGATGAACCTCAGGCATTTGAGAAGAACCCCATGGTCCACAGTGTCAGATGCTGATGAGAGATCTTGAAGAATCAAGATGGAGCGGCTCTTCCAATCTCTTGCGATCAGGAAATCATTGAGCACCTGAACCAGTGCAGTCTCAGTGCTATGCCTCTTTCAAAAACCGGATTGGAGAGGTTCATAAATGTCATGGATGGTCAAATGGTTCTCCAGTTGTAGGGCCACTACTTTCTCAATCACCTTCCCCACAAAGGGAAGGTTAGAGATCGGTCTGTAGTTAGCAGGACAGTAAACATAGAAACATAGAATTTGATGGCAGATAAGGACCGCTTGGCCCACCTAGTCTGCCCATTTCCCTACCTAACAGATAAACTGCAGATCCTAGTTAACCAACAACCTACTTCCTCCTACCCCCCACTAGAATTGCCTTATGTCTATCCCATTCATTCTTGAATTCCCCCACTGTTTTTGACTCTACTACCTCCTCAGGAAGGCCATTCCATGCATTTACAACCCTCTCTGTGAAGAAATACTTCCTCACATTACCTCTGAGCCGTCCCTCCTCTGTCTTCAGATTGTGCCCCCTTGTTCTTGCACATCTGTTTTTTCTAAAAGATGCTACCCTCTTAGACTTTGTTGATTCCCTTGAGGTATTTGACATTTTCTATAATGTCCCCCCCTCCCTCTTTCCTCGAGGCTATACATCTTAAGCTTCTTTAGTCTTTCTTCATATGTCTTCTGGTGCAGACCCTGCACCATTTTGGTTGCCCTCCTCTGGACAGCCTCCACCCTGTCTATGTCTTTGCAGAGATTGGATCTCCAGAACTGTACACAGTATTCCAGATGTGGTCTAACCAACTGTCTGTACATAGGGCCAACAACTTCCTGTTTTCTACTGGTGATGCCTCTCCCTATGCATCCCGGTATCCCCCAGCCCTCGTTATTGCCTTCTCACATTGCTGGCCCACCTTTAGGTCGTCTGATATGACTACCCCCAGGCCCCTTTCCATTTTTGTTGTCAGTATCTCACCCCTCATTGTGTACTGTTCCCCTGGGTTTTTGTTTCCCAGGTGCATTACTTTGCACTTCTTTGCATTGAATCTAAGCTGCCATACATTTGACCATTCCTCCAACCTTGCCAAGTCCCTTTTCATCCTTTCCACCCCACCTTGCATATCAACCCTGTTGCAGATCTTTGTGTCATCTGCAAAGAGACATACTTTTCCTTCCAGTCCCTCTGCAATGTCACTTATAAAGACATTAAAAAGGACCGGCCCCAGTACTGAACCCTGCAGTACCCCACTAGCAACCTCCCTTTCTTCACTGTGGACTCCATTTACTATTACCCGCTGTGTCCTGTTGTCCAGCCAGTGTTTTACCCTGGCTACCACCCTGGGACCCACTCCCAAGCTGGCTAATTTGTTAATTAATCTTTTGTGCGGGACTGTGTCAAATGCTTTGCTGAAGTCCAGGTAGGCCATGTCCACAGCCCCTCCCTGGTCTACTACTTTGGTCACCCGGTAAAGGTAAAAGAAGTCAATTAGATTTGTCTGACATGACCTTCCTGCTGTGAATCCATGCTACCTTGGGTCCTGTGCTCCACTGGCCTCTAGGTACTCAACAATTATTTCCTTCAGAAGTAATTCCATCATTTTCCCTACCACTGAGGTCAAACTGACAGGTCTGTAGTTACTTGCCTCTGTCTTGCTCCCACTTTTGTGAAGGGGAATCACATCCACCCTCCTCCAGTCCTCAGGTACCACACCATCCTCCCATGATTTATTAAAAAGGGTAGTCAGTGGTGTTACTAGTTCTTCCCTTAGTTCTTTTAGAATTCTGGGGTGAATACCATCAGGCCCCATTGCTTTATCCACCTTCAGTTTTAAGAGTTCTTTCAGAATCCTTTCTTCTGTGAAAGGACTAATATCAACCCCCCTATCCAGAGTGCTTCTATTGACTGGATTAGGTATCTCCACCTGCTTTTTCATTGTGAGTACAGAGCAGAAATATTCATTCAGTATCCCTGCTTTTTCACTGTCGCTCTCTGCCCAACCACCTTCCTCTTTATTCAGCCTCAGTATCCCTGCCTTAGTTTTTCTTTGTTCCCTAATGTACCTAAAAAAGGTTTTATCCCCCTTCTTAACTGAGTTGGCTATCTTTTCCTCGGTTTGGGCCTTTGCTATTCTGACTGCTTTCCCTCTTCTTTAACTGGTACAGTTCTCTGTCCTGCTCCATCTGTGTTTCCTTATACTTTCTGAATGCCATCTTTTTCTCCTTTACCTTCCCCACCACTTCTTTAGAGAACGATAGTGGGTTTTTCTTTCGTTTTGATTTGTTTATTTGCTTCACACAAAGGCTTGTTGCCTCTGTGATGATGGTTTTGATGTAAGAAAGACACCTAGAGCTATTCAGTTTTTTTGGCTAGAGCATTTGGAGCACTAAACAACACACATTTGGTATTTTTCTGGTACGAAATAAACAAATTCTCAAAAAACTAGGCAGCAGCAGCCAACCTGGTCAAAATCACACAGCGGTTGCAAGGATAAAAATGACAAACACATATGGGCAGAGTAGAGGACTTTGTTATCAACATATAAATGGACAGAATGCTTCTTCAAACATAAAGAGAGAAAATGAATAAATAGTGAATAAAGAACAGGACCTAAAATAGAACCCTGAGGAATCCCAATCGATATTTGTTTAGAAGACAAAAAAAGAACCATCCCAGGACACATATTGTGTTCTATTAGATAAATAAAATTCAGACCAGGAGACCACAGCATCAAACAACCCCTAAGAAGATAAACAAGTGAGAAAACAAGAGTGATTAACTGGAATACAAATAATCCTGACTTTTCATGTGCCTAATTACACCAGAAGAGATCCAGGGCAAATGATTACCTTGTGGTCTTTTAGTTATCAAGGGTGCATGAATATTACAGATATTTGAAAAACTTGAAACAACACGCTCCCAGCAAAGATCCACAGTTGTCAATAAAATGCATATGGCCCCAGTTAGAGGAACCTGGCCCTTTACCAATGAGGCCCTGTTAAAATTACAAGAAGACCTAAACTTATTCTCTTTTGAAACAGACTTAGACATGCCAAAGTGAAAGTTACAAAAAACGACACCATGGTCACTAAAAGTGGTAGGTAAGCAACCATTGTTGCACCACTGTGTTTGACTCGTTCTGTGCTCTATTTTCTTTCTTTTTTGTATTTTGCATTTTGTATTTTGTTTAACGTTGCCTCATGTGCCACTATCGTGGCCCGGGTTGTGCCTGCAAACGATCCCTGGGATCAGTGTACTTACCCGGTTATCAAAGTCATAAATAAATAAACAGACCAGATTCCACGAGAAGGAGCTTACCTGGAACCACAAGCTCTAGTCAAAGTCGATACAGCTGTGGCAAGCTGCCACATTTATTCATTTAAAGTTTTAACACAAAGAACATACTGAGCAGCAAGTGCTCATTTCCAGATGTGTCCTGGGGAAGGGGAACAATTGGGGAGTACAGAAGTAAAAGCAGAACAGTAGGAGCAGTTAAATAAACACCATTAAATACTAGCGAGCAATTAAGTGGGAGAGCTAAAAATGCAAATACAGACTAGAACATACTGAGTAGTACGTGTTCATTTCCAGATGCGTCCGGGGGGGAAGGGGAACAATTGGAGAGTACAGACAGGTATGTGTAAAATAGTAGGAGCAGATAAATACCATCAAATACAGTGAGCAATGCAAATATAGAATGGAAGTCACATTAAAGTAGAAATATCGAACTTATGTTACAGATTATAGACAATAGGATACAAATTTACAGAAGTGATAAAATACAAGTTATTTACTGAGCTACCACAGAAAATCACCCAGCAGCTGCCAACAGAGTAGGGTGCGCAAGGGTAATCAAAGTGCAAGACGGGAGAACAGGTGGGGGAGGGTGTGGACAGAGGGATTAGAAGCAGGTACAGGGGGTGCGGAAATGTTTTTTTTATGAGGGAAGTGCAAACTTAAAGAGAGGGGGTGGAGCGAATGGAGTGAGGGAGGGATTTTCATAGATATGGGAACCTGTAGGAAAAGGCAGCCTGCCCAGCTGAGGAGGTCCGACAGGGACAGAGAAGGTGAGAGGGTTATAGTTTCTGAGAGAGTAAGAGGTGAAGGGAAGGGTGGTGGGGGAGGAGGAGAGGTAGGAAGGCATTGACTGGGACCAGAATTTAGGCGTGAAACTGACACAGTGGGTATGCCGTCTGTCCTCTAAGGAGGGGAGGGACAGGGAAATGTAAAGGGTGCAATGATGTGTGCGGGGCAGGGGACAGTCAAGGGCAAAGAGGCAGAATGAATGGAAGAGCATGTCCAGTCTGGTTAAGGAGGAGGAGGGAGCGGCACTGTATACCACATCCCCATAGTCAAAGATGGGGAGAATAATTTTCTGTACAATGGCCCAGTGAGCCAGCAGCAGGATACAGCCCAGGTTGTGGTACAGGGCATCCAGTTTGGGGTGTAATTTCTTGTGTATGGTCTCTATGTGCACAGAAAAATTGAGGTGCCAGTCAAGCCAGACTCCAAGGTACCTGAAGGAGAAGCAGTTCTCGAGCAGTATCCAATCCAGGGTGTGGAAGAAGGGGAGCCGAGAAAGTCTCTGCCTTGTGCCAAAGGTCATGGAGACTGTTTTCTTGGCATTCAGGAAAAGTTGGTTTGAGCTAAACCAGAGCTGAACATTATTGAAGTGACCAAATGACCAAAGTTACATGTGTGCATAGAAAATTTTGAATGACCGGGTGTAACTTGGCCATTTTTTGGAGTTATTTCATCAAATTTTCAACATGGCTTTTTTGGGATCCCATCTCATGAAGAATGCCACTGTCATTTCATTCACTTGTCCCGTAAGGTGATTTTGCAGCACAACTGAGCCATTCTGTGACACAGGTGCGAAAACATGTTTTGGGCTAGATATGAAAAATGACAGCTATACTGTTAATAAGGAGGTATGCAGAAATGGCAATGTTGAAAATCTAGAGTGAAAATATTAAAAATTGGCTAAATTAGAAGCGTGCGTAGAAAGTGTGCAACGCATGCTCGAAGCACGGTTATTTTTTGGAATTATTTCAGTTTGCAACATGGACTTTTTGGGACCCCACCTCATGAACAGTGGCACTGTCATTTTGTTAATTGGTACCAAAAGGTGATAAAGGTGATTCCGCATAGCGACCGCGAAATCACCTTTCGGGACTGAGTAACAAAATGATAGTGACAGTGTTCATGAGGTGGGGTCCCAGGAAACCCATGTTGGAAATTTGGGGCTAAAATTTCCTAAAAATGGCTGATATTACAACATAAGTTGAAAACCCCATTGACTGCCATTATACCACGCTTACCTTTGATTCTTCAGTTTGTGGTTCAGCTTTGAAGAGTGCAGATGTGTCCCAGTCCAGAGAAGATGACAGCGCTGACCTCTGGAGGTATGTATGGGTTAAGAGGGAGCAGGGAGGTGGGTGCTCAGTGGGAGAGTGAGGATGGGGAGGGGGGACTGAGGTGATGACGAGGGATCATTTTCCTTTTTACAGGTAAATAAACAAGACGTTGTGGGACAGTTTTCTCCATTTACAGGAAAAGAAACATACATTTGGGCACATTGGGGTGGGCTCCCAGTGTGCAATAAGTTGCATAGAAAATTTTGAATGACCGGGTGTAACTTGGCCATTTTGTGGAGTTGTTTCATTAAATTTTCAACATGGCCTTTTTGGAATCCCACCTCATGAAGAATGCCACTGTCATTTCATTCACTTGTCCCATAAGGTGATTTCGCAGCGCGACTGCGCCATTCTGTGCCACAGGTGCAAAAACATATTTTGGGCTTAATGCTGACACAGGACTGGGCCCCGATGTCAGCAGGGGAAAAAATAAAAATAAATGTGGGCACACTGGCTCCCAGAGTACCACATGAGTTGGCGGGGTTACATGATGCCGACATGGGGATTGAGCACCCTGATGGCGGGGAATATATAAATCTGGGAACACTGGGTGGGCTCCCAGTGTGCCACATGAGTTGGGGGGTTACATGATGCCAACATGGGGATAGGGCACCCTGATGTCGGCGGGGGGAAAAAAATAAAAAAATATAAATTTAGGCACACTGGGGTGGGCTCCCAGTGTGCCACATGAGTTGGGGGGGTTACATGATGCTGACATGGGGATTGGACACTTTGATGTTGGTGCAGAGATGGGAGATAGAGGAAGCGGTGATGACAGCAGCAGTGGGAGGGAGTGGAAGAGTTTTACTAGCCGCCAGTGCTGGAAGGGAATGGAGGGAATAGGGAGGACAGGAAGAGTGCAATCCTCAAGATGGCAGCAGCGATACAACTGCACATGCGCAGCATTCGTGCATGCATAGTTGCCGTGAATGGCTTTCTGCCATTCACAAGATGGTGGTGCCAGCAGAACTGTGCAAGTACTCAAGGCGCACAGGCACAGTTCTTATCCCAGAATACAGAAGTAACAGCTGAAATAGTGCAGCTGTTACTCCATAGCAGATGATCATGACGGAATGTTACAAGCTCCTTTGGACTTTCGGAAGGATACTTCCAAAAGCTGAATGGAAGGTGCCACGATCAGCCGTTTTAAGGGAAAAGATTGAACCCAAAATGGCTGTAGGCTCCGCCCACAGCCGTAAAATTAAGTCTAGGATGGAAGAAATCTGGTGCACAAAGTCCCTTCTGGTATAATCAGTTATCAGCTGAACAAGACCCAAAGGTAACAAAGCAGAATTCAAATGAGATGCTCTGGGAGAGCCCCAGGGCGTGTTAAAATCTCCTAGCAAAACTAGGTCACTAAGATCATCCAGCTAGTTAAAGAATTTAAAAATGAGATAAAACGTTGCAGTTTTTAACTTAAGTGGACTGTAGAAACACAGTTTTTAACTTATGTGGACTGTAGAAACACCCTAACAAAAAATAGTGATTATTTACACCTACCCTGATAATAACTTGGTTAATTTCAGCAGTAATTTCTGATTTCACAAAAATACAATTTAAGGAGTTCTGTACAAAGATTGCAATGCCACCCATCTATTCCTCTCAGGTCTCAGAAACTGCTGTATTTTCCAACGCTTGTGAATGTCACACTCCTCAGGTGTGCCGTACATAGGACACACTGAACTTGCGGCATTCACCAAGCCGGCAATCAGGATTTTCTATCCCATTTACTGATTGCTGCAAGTTTGACCAGCCTTTTTGCTGGTTTAGCTTGTGTCAGTCCCGGGTACTCTTTTCATGGGGTTTGTGCCCAATACGTGGTGCAAGCTGCTGAAAATTGGGTAAACTGTTGCAGCTGCATCCAACTTACTACAATTGGATGTTGTCGCAGCAGAAACCATTGGTGCACCGCCAGATTCAAAGTGTTGTGGTGTAGGGCTTGATGCCAGCCGTGCGTCACCATATGAAAATCCAGCCCAGAGTGTTCAGTAACAACAGACCAAGCTAGGATTGGATCCCTCTTACCAAGAAAACTCCAAACATAAGCATTAAAAAATTGATAAATTATTTGATGATGATTGCTGGGAAAAGCATACATTCTCAGGGCCAGGGTTAGATTCAACATCCACAGAAAGAATCAGCAGGCCAAACAAGAACTAAAAAAGATTTTTTAGGTAAAGGATATTTACCTCCTCATTTAACCTGAGAGACTGGCACTCCAATAAAATGACATTTAAAAATAAAACCCTGTAATTGATTACATTTAAAACCAGCTAGGGCAATATGGTCAGAAAATAAGAAGAGATTAAAATCCCTGGAGAGCCAGACAAACAAGAAAAGTTGGCTTTAAAACTGACTCCTGTCTTAGAAAAATGCACACCATCACCCACCCTGAGGTATTCGTAGAAAAGTTCCTGTAAAATAAAGACTCACCATTTAAAAGAGGCATATTAGTAGCTAAAAATACAGGGCACAAAGAAGGACCATGAAACACAAAAGGGTAAGCCCATGGGAGCACAACTGAGGTGACTCCATTATGAAAAGATATAGTACAGAAATAAACTTAAGTCATAGTATCATAGCACAGTAGTCCTCAGAATATATAATTAGCTGAGTGCCCTATACATCAACAAAGCATATGGGTAAATACAGCAAACAATAAACATCTTCAACAGTTTATGCCTTTAAATAGCAGAGAGGCCTATGCTGGCAGCATAACCTTTTCCAGCTCACTGCTTCTGTCGACTCTCCACACTCTGTTTGGCACTTCAGTCATGCCACTCTGTTCACTGTTCACTAATACAGTGATAGCAAAAATGTATATTCCTATACATGTGACAAGAGCACTTTTGGTAATTACTGAAAAAATATATTCAAAAAAACAAAGCCAGAGCACTCACCACCTCAGACCAAAAGAATTGAAAAACAGTCTGCCGTTTCTCTCAGGTGCTGAGTTCTCCGACTTTGTGTTGTTTAGTGCACTTTGGTTTGTGAGAGAGCACACAGTTCCTGATGTGGCCTCCCTGTTTAACACCCCTATAAAAATATAAATTGATACTATGTAAGACTATAGATACATAACATTCCTGATCGGATGGTATCCCATTGTAAGGGTATCGTGATTAGGGTGCCGTGATTTGGGTGACAGAATGGGAGCGTGAATAACTGGGGTGTCTGGGTGTTTAGGGCTCCATGTCTTTTGGGCTGTGGGAAATTTGTATGAACCTGCTGTTTAGGACAGAGCGCTGTTTGTATCAGGTGTGTTGTATCGTACTGGTGTGTGCGCTGTTCAGCCGAGGAGCGCCACCTGTTTCAGGTATTTTCAATAGTGCGCTGAAATGTTTCTGTGCCTCATAATTACACATACCTCCTCTGCAGGTGTGTCTCGGAGTTGGTTATATAAATATTCAGGAGGGTGTGGGGGCAGAGCCCCCCACAATATGATGTTAGTAACTGTGAGAGGAACAGTGCTTTTGCCTTGCGTTTCTCTAGTATTCTTCGGTGAGGTGCACTGTTTGGCTCCCTTTTTGTAACTGTTGTGCGATGTTCCTGCCAGTATTACTAGTCCCTCGCGCTCTGTTTCCTGACATGGTAGAGTCTGAGCCCTAAAGGACATTGTGCTCTTTACCTGCGCACTGTCATGGGTGATCCCCCTGATTCTGTGTTTGCTCTCTAAGATTGTTCTTGTCTTTCTGTTTGTTTACTCTTCATGTATGCCACCTCGTTCTCCCTCCCCAGTTGTTTCAAGTATTGTTCCTTCACCATACACATTGGTGTGTGTCTTTTACTTTTGTACTTTGGTTTTTTAAGGGAAGCAGTCTTTCTTCAAAGAGCCTGTGACACCACTTGGAACATTTAGGGACTTACATAGTTCGAGTTGTAGTTCCTATTTTTCCTGCTTTCATCTTTTCCTTATTCTGTATTTCCAGGTGAATACATATAGAAACAGGATCCATATCCATGGAACATCATCTGCTCCTGTGGTTTGCCTACACATGATCATAATCAGCTGTTTGTGACATCATAATCATTTCCATGATTGTTATTCATAAATAGAGGATTATGACAGTATGTGTAGACCGGTAGAAGGTGCAGACGAAATCTGAGGGACAAGGACCCTCTTTTCAAGCAGTATTTTTTAGCAATGAAGAAAGACAGGATGAGAAATATGGAACATACTGCATGTAAATTATAAGCAAAAGTGTGTGTAGATACCATGCTGAGTTTTCTCGGAGATGTGACAAGCTCTAGGCAGTCCATGCACTTTTCAAGGTGTCCCATCGTTGTTGAACGCAAAGCCTACCAGCTTAATTTCACAAGGCTTATCAGCAGTGAGCTCCTGCATCTTTTTAAAATTATCAGTTGCAGAAAGTTAGTGACTCCTAACGCTGGTACCACTACTTGCTTGTGCTGCTATACAGTAACAGTTAAGATGTTGAGGCGCTGTTCTACTTTCATCAATGTACAGTAGCAGGCGCAACCCTCCCAGTTGCAGTATCAGTGTCTGGAGCCACTGGCTTATTGCATTGATGATGTCATTGCTTGCAGCACCAGACAGTGCTATGGAGGAGGGGCTACATACAGAGCTAGTTTTAAAGACAATGGGGCACAAAACAAAAGCCGAAAGACAGGTAAAAAAAGAGAAGGGGGGTAAGTAAATATCAGCTAGAAACGCTGAAATGCTTGCAGTCCCTTCCCCTTATATGCCAGGTACACACAAGGGAGTCATTACCATTTCCTTAAACATAGAAACAGAATTTGTCATCAGAAAAAGACTGCTTGACCCACCCAATCTGCCCAGGTGGCCCTTGCCTAGTTTGTCTCCGCAGACCCTAACTGATCTCCAACAACCCTTGTCCTCCCTGCCTATTTACTAATATTCCCCCTATGTCTATCCCATGCATGCTTGAAGCCCCCTACTGTTTTCACCTCCACCACTTCTGCCGACAGTCTGTTCCAGGTGTCCACTACTCATTTAGTGAAGTTGTACTTCCTCACATCCCTCGTAGGCCCTGTACACACTTGTGAAAGCAGGTTGAAAATAGTTTTATAAACTGGTTTAAGTCTTACTGTGTTAGAGCATCCATATTGTTATGAAACTGTGTTTAAACATGGTTCTTCAACCCTTTTTCTGTCCACACTGGGTACTTTTTGTAGTCGTGAACCTTACTATACTTACAACTGTGCTATGCCACAGACGGCTGTGTATCCTAGCAGCCCAAGCAATTCCAATATTGTGCATATCACAACTAGAAGTCCAGCACCCTTCCACGCATCCACACTAGTAAGTCAAACCATGTTTAACTTAAACCATTTTTAAAACCAGGCTAGAGACTAGGTACCTAGCAAGGTTTTAGCATGGTTTTTAAAAACGGTTTAAATCATGCTGTAATGTGGCCGCAAACCATGTTAGTGCTTCTTAAATCATTTTAACTTGCTTAAAACAGTTCAGAATGTCTAGTGTGTACAGGGCCTTAAACTTCTCCCCCCCAAGCTTCATCGCATGCCTTCTGGTCCTGGTGCTTTTTCCCATTTGAAAGAAATGCCTCTCCTGCACCCTGTTCACCCTGGTAAAGTACTAATAAGCCTTTATCATGTCCCCTCTTGCTCTTCTCTCTTCTACGGTGTACATGCTCAGATCCCTTGGTCTCTCTTCGTAAGGCTACTGATGAAACTCCTGCACCATTTTAGCTGCCCTCCTCTGGACTGCCCCCACCCTGTCTCATGTCCTTTCTCAGGTGCGACCTCCAAAACAAGACACAGTACTCTGAGTGGGGTTTCACCAGCAAGTGATACAGTGGCAACACCTACTCCCTCCTCCTGCTGCACATACCTCTCCCTATACATCCCTATGCACCCAGCATCACACTGGCCCTACCCATTGCTTTGTCATACTGCCCTGCCACTTTGAGGTCATCAGATATGACAACTCCAAAGTCCCTTTCCTGCTTAGTTACTGACAGTGCCCTCCGTCCTATACTCAGTTCTTGGGTTCCTGTGCCCTAGGTATATTATTAGGCACTAGGTCATAACAGCACCTGTATGGACAACCCTGTCAAAAACAGTGCCATCCAAACAGCGCTGATCATAAAAGTGGCAGGAACAAATGCCGCAAACAAACACAGTGCCACTGGTAGCAATCGCAATTTTGGTTTGTGATCGCTAACACCAGAAAACTGTATTTTTGCAGCCCCCCCGTTGCACTGCCCATCATAATTAAAATAATCAACTTTGAATTGGAGTTTGGATCACGGGGGATAAAATAAAATTTTGGAGACCAGGATTAGAACCCTGGTCTCCATCACCATTCTGGCCAAGCTGCTCATGGTTTAGCACTCCACACCACAGGAGCAGCTCGGCCAGCCTCCTGATTTCCTCTCACCTTATGCTGTCTCTTTTTTTTCTTTCTACGCCCCCCACCCTGCAGGCACCGCATCATCAGGAGCGTCAAGGAGGTCAATCCCCCACCTCTGCCACCTTACCTTGACTTCTCGTTCGACCCCCATGGAGCCTCGGTTCTACCCCCCCAGGCGGGGATGAGGTGGGGCGGGTTACACCACATACAATCTGGTTTCGTCGGGGACCACAGAGTCAGGCAGGTGGGGGCAATGAGAGGAGTACCTCAAAGTTCCATCTCCCTGGAGCCTGTGGGGCATTTTCCCTGTTCGAGGGGGAGTGGCACACACCCAGTCATCAAGGCATCTCCGCCAGCATCACCACTTCCCATCCCTCGACGTCAGTTCAACGCTTGCTGTGCCCCCGGCTTCTGCCAGGGGCCAGTCAAATGCCGGATCATGACCCCCCTCTCTCCTGAGAGAGGAGAGCTGTCCACTGGATGCTCGATCCTCTCTTTCTCTTGCTGACCCCTGATGGCCTGGACTTGTTCCCGAACCCAGGTCGCCGGCATGGCACGAGGTGTGGCGTTCAGCGCCTCAACCCTCAGCTCCACCAGGCTGGAGATTTGTGCCGTCTTTTAGCACCGCAGACAGCAACCTGTGGAGTGCGAACTACATAGTGTTGTTATTCCCCTAATGCTGTCCATGGAAGTGCTGTATAGACTGCGCCATTCTGTGCAGCACTATTATTGTAGCACTATTCTGACCGGGTAGACTTCATTTATTTAAAAGTTGATAACCAGGAAAGGCACCACTAGCCGAGGCTCATTTCTAGGTGCGACCCGAGGAAGGGGGACATGGGGAAAACAGACACAAAGTCTGGTAGAATCACAGAAAAACAGAACGTTATACTAGGGTCAGAGTTACAAGACCCAGCTACAAAAGTTTAGTAGCACAACAGTGCAAATACATTGCACAAACAAATCACAAAGTAAACAGAGCACGGGGTCAAGGGTCAGGGTTACGAGACCCAGCTACAGATGTAAAAGCAACACAGCACTGCACTATATAACTGCACCATCAGGAGTCAAGATACACAGAGGTCAAGCCAAAAGTGAGGGTTAGGTTATACAAGCCCTCAAATATAAAACACATAAGCAGGTTACAGGCTAATATAGGTGGCCCACAACGAAGAAGCAAAATTAGGTCGGTAAGGGTTGGGGACATTGGGAGCAAGGCTGCTGTGGAAGTAGTCTAAGACGCTTTTTGACAGAGAAGAGGAAGGAACATGAGCAGATATCAGAGGGTAGTTTGTTCCAGAGGGAAGGAAAACAGAAGGAAAAAGCAAATTGACCAGAATCAGAGTGAGAGAGAGGGATAGAGAATGAGCGAGAGTCTCTGTGATGAAGGGAGTAGCTAGAAGATGCAGCTTGGAAGATGAGGGAGGAGAGATAGGATGGAAGGGAACCAAACCAGAATTTAGCAATGAAGGAAGCACAGTGTAGCAATCACCTGTGGGGCAAGGGAGCAAGAGATAGGGCAGAGTAGAGAAGACAGTGGTGGGTGAGACGGGGAGATGCTGTGGGAAAATGGCAGAAGGAGTTTGGCAGGATGTCAAGTTTGCCTAGGGAAGTTTGTGAGGCAGTGCAGTACACCACATCAGCACAGTCAAAAGTTAGCAGTATCATTTTGGTGAGCAACTCACGCAAAAGAGATGATATGGTTGAGTGACGCTTCCTAAAACCGGACTGAACAGGGTAAAGAGTGTTGGCGCTAGCAAGGAAATCAGACAGTCTAGAGTGTATAAGTGATTCTTGCAGTTCAGCTAGGGCAGGGAGGAGGGAGGTAGGCCTGTAGTTCCCAAGGGAGGAGGGGTCCCCTCCTTTGTGGAGGGTGAGGACTTTAGCTGATTTCCAGGACTTGGGGACTGTGGACTATGAGAGAGGTTTAGGATGTGGGTGAGCGGGGCTGCTATGGCAAAGGCAGAGAAATAGAGAAGTTTAGAGTGGAGAATATCGGGGCTGGACTTAGAGGGATTTAGAATGAGAAGATCATTATTTTATTTGTGATTCTTATTATGCATTTATTGACATTGAATCCAAAACTGCCAAGTTCTTGACAATTCAAGTTCCCTATCCATTCTCTCCACCCCCTCTTGATTGTCCATCCTATTGGAGATTTCAGTATCATCTACAAAAATGCATACTTTCCCTTCCAGTTCATCTGCAATGTCACTTATGAAGACATTGAAGAGGTCCAGTCTCAGTACTGAATGCTACAGCACCCCTCTGGTTACTCTTCCATCATTAGAGTGAGTGACATTAACCATGACCCTCTGTTACCTAGCCTCCTATCCATTAACCAGTTTCTCTCCCAGTTCACCACTCTGGATCCCACCCTAAGCTGCTCAATTTCTTATTCATGTGCAGCACAGTGTTGAAGGCCTTGCTAAACTCCAGACAGGCCATGTCAATTGCCTCCCCGATCTATTTCCCTGATTAGCCAGTCAAAGAACTCAATCATATTCATCTGGCATAACCTCCTCCCAACCATGAATCCATGCTACATTTGATCTTGTAGCCCACTGAATTCAAAATATTCTACCAACCTTTCCTTTAACATTATTTCCATTAATGCCCCACAGCTGAGGTAAAGCTCACTGGCCTGTAGTTACTAGCCACTTCCCTGCTACTGCCCTTATGTCGAGGGACCATGCCTGCTCTCCTCTAGTCCTCCAGAACCATATCTGATACCAGTGAGCTGTTAAATAAGGCCATCAGCAGGGCAGCCAGGACCGCCCCGAGTTCTTTCAGTACCTTTGGGTGTATCCTGTCCAGTCCCATAGCCTTTTCCACTTTCAGAACTGCAAGTCCCTTTTTTATGTACAGTTTATTTACACAGGAGAGTAAGGCTGTGATGCAACATCTCACATCCAATTCGGGTCTTGTTTTTACCCATTTCCACAGCTGAGAGGACTGTAGCACTGGGAAGTTAAGTGACTTGCCCAAGGTCACACAGTGATTATTTGGCTCTAGCTGGGTTTGAACCTTCAATTTCCTGGTTTATTTATTTATGTTGTTTTTGTCCGGGAAAGGAGAATTAGGTAATTCTGCCTATTTTCAACATTGTCCCAGAGAGGGGGTGATACAGTTGTAATCCAACTGACACGGAACCAAATTAAGCTTTTGGTGGTATTTTGTTGGCCAGGACACTGGGGAAGTACCCCTATTCTCCAGTAGGGGGACTCTATCAGCCTGTCCATGATGGCTGACACTTCGAAGGAGGATGCTGGAGGAGGTGGAAGTGGTATTACTCAGAGCTTTGCTACTGGTTTAATTTCTGAATCTGTGCTTCAAGATACCGCTGTAATGGCCAGCCCGGTGGCGCTGAGGGTTGAGGCGCTGGATGCCACACCTCGCTCCATGCCGGCGACCAGGGTTTGGGAGTGGACTCGGGTGCCGGGGGTCGGCAGGGGAGGGTTGAAGATTGAGTGCCCTCATGGTGCTCTCCTTCCCGGGAAAGGTGAGGGGGGACGGCCCGGCGTGCCAGCAGCCCCAGGCGGAGACTGAGGGGCACTGCAGCAAGCCGAGCAGCATGTTAACAGTGTGGCAAAAGCAGGCAGGGTTGCCGTGTGCCTGTATGTTGGAACGTGCACCATGCATGGAGGGAGGGGAGAGAGCGCAGAACAAGGAAAACACTGGCTCCGTGGGACAGGCGACGACACCTGTCTGCCATGCCCTCCGCCGGGCTCTCTTCGACTGGCCTTCCTGTTCCTCCACCCGGGCCCTCACCTGCAAACCAGAGTCTGACTTAGAAAGAGCGCCCAAGAGGATGGGTGACCCACCCCGGGTGGGTGAAACCGGGGGTACTGGCTGCGGGGGGGGGCGAGAGGAGGTTCAGAGCGGAGGAGCTTCAGGCAGGGCAGGACATGGATAGGATGCCAAGGGAAGGTCCCACGGGCTCCGGCAGGAGGAAAAAAAGTTGAAAAAAAAAAGATACATCTGTAATAATGGAAATTTCTGATGTGGCTACTGGTCCAGACATGGAGAATAACAGAATACTAGACACAGCATGTACTAACTCACATAGCACTCTTCCTACAGTTTCCACAGTCCAGCCTGTGACAACGGAGGTTACAGTTTGCCCTGACACTTCACAAGAGGAAATACTTAGGAAAGCAATAAAAACTCCCAAATCCTTCTTGCTTACAGGATGACCGCTCTGAGTTCTGTTTGTCGGACATATCGAACTTTGCCTCTAATCCTTTCTCCACCCCTCTGCAGTGCTCTCCGAAGCACATGGCTGACACCGCTTCACCTGTACAAGGGCAGTCAAATTCTCTGCACCTCCATCACGGGCGTGAACCTACTCCCTCGACTTCTGCAGCTTGGAACCCAGAAGCGGCATTGTGAACTGCGGGTTGGATCAAATCCATGGATAGTAAACAATGGACTTCACCCGGACCTGTGTCATTATCTGATATTATAGCAGGATGCACTGCTTCTACGACAAGTTCTTCTACACTCCTGGCTGTGTCTCCCGCTATTCCCTCTGCACCACAACAGACTATTACTACCTGTAGCCCTACAGAGAGATATTTATTGACCTCTGACACCACTACAGCATCACATCTCCCTTCTTCTAGCCGGCCAACAACAGGTACTTCTTCAACTTCAACTTCAACTTCTGTGCACATAGGAACTACCTTTATTGATTTCAGGCCTGCTTCTAATAAAAATGAACTCACAGCTTTAGATACTAATATACAGTCACAGAAAACCTTCAAAATGAGTGATTTATTTCAGAATGTAGGCGAGCCTGCACAGTGTCGCAACGCTGTTAGATTAAAATGTATGGGGGATATGGCTAACTCACCAGACAGGTATTTTGTTTTACATAGCATACTGAAAGACGCCACGGGCATAGGGGCCCATGAACTCTTTGCATTTATTCACGTACAAGGGGAAGCTGTCTATGATATTAATTTTTAGACAGTTCAAAGCTTGGAAAGATTTTGGCTTAGGTATAATAGTGTAAAGGATTCTGCTTTATGGAAAGATTTTTTTGCTATCCCATTGACTAAGCCCATGGTTAAAACCATAACCGTATTATTTCAAAATGAAGGGTTTCTATTTCAGACATTCAATACTGGCTGCAACAAAAATGCGAAATATTGGATAAGCCGGTCACTATCCTAGATGAGGACCTGGTTTGGACAGGGGGATGGAAAATTTTAAGCTAAACTGAGACAGACAGAGGCTGGGATCTCCCACCTCCCTGGTAGTTTTTACATCGGACGAGACCGGGGTTTGTGCTTTTATCCAGGCCAACCTCATACCTGCCACAAATGTGGCTCTAGAACTCATCACAGTTCTACCTGTGAAAAACCCAAGTGCAATTTATCTTTAGAATATGACCACGTCAGTTTAGGGTGCCCCAACCCCCTAAATTGCAATCTTTGTGATGAGACTGGGCATTTTTATAACTCTTGCCCCTGGGATGCCCACAACAGGTCAGACAGGGTTTTAAATTCAGAGCATCTCATTACTGAAACACAGGCTAGGGATCAACAACAGCAAGACAATACTATACCCTAGACCCCTGACATAGACAAACTGGTCCCCCCTACCAATCTTGCTACTCAAGCAGAATTCTGGGGACCCTGATAACCTTCCGCTAGGCTTTCGGATCCTATACCTCAGCTGCCTGCCCCAGTCCCAGTGAATATGCCCCCCCCCGGGTTTGACCCACCTATGGAGGTAGTTAAACCCTCAGAAAAAGGGAAAACCAAATGAAAAAAAGATCTCTCCTCCCAAGCAAACTGTAGTTACTCGGAATAGATACCAGGTCCTGGATAAAAGAAGAATGGGGTGGTACAGAGGAGGAGGGGGTGGATTCAGATACTCCCTCTCTTGCCTCCTCCTCAAAAATGGACTATTCTTCAGATTCACAGGCAGAGTCATTCTTCAAGGGTACAAAGACCATGTCTGAGATGCAGCTACTCAATACTTGACAGTAAGTCTTAATTTCCGCCTCACTTATCATATACATTTATGGGGAGAGGCTCCATATTAAATTGTCTGTTCCTTACTGTAAGTAGCATGACAATCTTACAGGAAACATCTATCCACTTTACAGTTTGTTATGGACCACCCCCACAACATCATTTTCCTTCAAGATACCAGAATTAAAAAAAATTCTGAAATATCCTGAATTAAATGCTCTTGGACTCTGGGCGCTGACCTATGTGATGGGGTGGACGTTTTATTTAAGGGTTTTGATTTCCAGGCTGCTAGGCTGGTTGATATTTACCCTGGGAGAGCCTTACTACTTGATGTTCCCTATGCACACTCTAAATTTCGTCTGATAAATGTACATGGCCCACAAAGCATAGTTCTACGATCTGAGCTTTTTAAAACATTGCAGCCTTTTCTTCATACAAATAGACACATTATTTTAGGAGGTGACTTTAATTGCGGTCTTTCTTTAGCAGGCAAGGGTAGAGCAACTGCAAAAGTTTTTGGGGATATGCCCTGTTTAAACTATCATTACAACAGCAGGTTTAGTAGATGGTTACCTCAAAGTCAGGAAAAAGAGAGAGATGATTTTTTTAAAGGAACCCTAGCCACTAGAACAGATTTTCTCTTTACATCAAAATTTGGTAGCTCGTGATGCCTCTTTAATCTCATGCAAATCCTCAGATATTTTGCAGTCTCTCTTTCTTGTGTACCACCAGGCCCCTCTACTATACCTGTCCTAGATGGAAATTAAATAACAGTCTTCTTTCTGATCCAGATGTCATTTACTACTTGCACTGCTCCTCAAAGCTAGGCTCTCTATTGTAGATGCATATGACTCTGTTGCCACCTGGTGGACATATATAAAACCTGACCTTAATCTTTTATCTATAAGGCCAAACAGCGAACTCATAACACATATTCTAAATATATGCAGTTCAGACATTATCTTTGTGATACTATTTCACATGCTTATGAGTCTAATATGAACTTACATAAATCTATAACTTCCATTAAATCTGAAATGTTGTTATATCAATATAATAGGGCAACTTCCCTTAAAATGAAAGTGCAATGTAGAATATAAGGACATTTATTTATTTTGTTTTTGTTGACCGGGTAAGTGCACTAGACAAATCCTGCCTATTTTCAGGCATGACCCGGGGGAGGGGGATACAGATGAATGCCAACTGACCTTGAACCAGATTAAGCTGTTGGTGGTATCCCGAGTGAATGAGGGAAATTTGGCCAGGACACCGGGGAAATTCCCCTACTCGGAGGCGTTGCTGGGTCTTGGTCAGTAGGGGAGCTACTGACCTAGAGGATGGCTGCACGATCAGATTCAGTGTGGAGCACGGAGGCTCCGGTCGGAGAAATGGAGACAGAGACAACGGAGGAAATACAGATACCAGACTTTAAGCAACTGTTCTTACCGGAGGATGTACAGGCGAGGCCTGTATCGGAGCTTGCTTCATCGGAGACTGGTATGGACGTGGGGGCTCAGGAAAGCCTGTCGGGAGCCATTTCAAAATTAATCACGGCAGGAGCAGCGGTGGAGGAAGGAGGCGAGACGGTGAACAGACAGGAGGGAGAGGTACTCTCCGGTGCGGCTAGGGGTGGAAGCGCCATGGATCAGCGTGAACCCAGAGGAAGGGAGGAAGTCTCGGGTATCGCGAGCGGTAACTCGTGTAGAGGAAGGAACGGAGTCGGCCGGTTTTGAGTGTGGGACCGGAGGAACGGACCAGGAAACCGGGCCTAGCACTAGCTGGTCGGAAGAAACAGCCCTATCCCAAGCAGGATGGATCCGGCAGGCGGATGGCAGATGGGTGCCGGACTCGGAGTGGCTGTCCTTCTCTTCAGGAGCAACGGAGGTATTGCAAGGACCTACAGAGGACGGTGAGTCATTGGCCCCAGATGGACTTGTTAAACAGGACCAGGCATTAGGCCGGGCTGGGACATCAGTTAAGCAGAGGAGGGGGGAGATTTCTCCTGCTGAAAGTATGCATGAACTGGGGCCAAAAGAGCAGGAAGTAAGGAGGGGCCCATGTTTTGCGGACCTTTTTAAAAGAAATAAGGTGGAGCAAGCCCCAAGAAGAAAGCATGATACGGATAAGGTATAGAGGAGGCCTACCTGAGCACCCGGACTGGGTATATGTAGCTAGAAAATTATTGATGGACTCTATGAACTTTTTACCATCAGATATTTATGCTTTAATTAACATTCGTGGGGAGGATACTTTTGATGTAAGCTTTAAACAAATGGCTAGTCTTGAAAAGTTTGGGCATAAATATGACAGTTGTAAGATATTACCTTTATGGACACCTTTTTTAGCTATTCCAATCACGAAACCAGTGTTTAAAACAGTTAATGTGATGTTTCGGAATGAGGGAGTGAATGTGGGTGACATTGTTTTTTGGTTAAAACAGAAATGTGAGGTACTAGGCTCACCAGAACCTATCTTGGACTCTGAAAATATTTGGACTGGGGCATGGAAATTTAAAGTTAAATTGTTCATGGTGAATAATGAAATACAACATGTCCCAAATAGCTTCTTTTTGGGGAGAGATCGTGGGGTTTGTTTTTACCCAGGCCAGCCAAAAGCGTGCTATAGATGTGGTAGTCGTGAGGCATTTGAGCAGTGCATGTGATAGAGTGAAATCGCTTTATGTGGCGATGGACCATGACAGTGAAGTGTGTAGGAATGAATTCAAAATTGTAATTTATGTGACGATTTAGGTCATGCCTACCACCAGTGTCCTTGGGCGGAGCAGAATAGGCAAGGGATTGAATAAAGAAGATCTGATTTCTCAGGCCCAATGAGGGGAGCCTACTCAATCCCGTGTAAGTAAAGGAAACATAGTAAGAAGGGAAACTGAAAGAGTGCGCCCCAGAAGTATCAGAGTCTTCTATTAGCGTAAATAAGATTCACTGGTCAACTTTGCAACAGAATGTAGTCCCCCCCATTTCTATGGCAGATTCCTTGACTAAAAGTACAGATGACCTGACCAGGGAACCCGAGAAGGAAATTCCCTTTCAGACTCCACGGAGGGTGACAAGGGCAAGTAGTCGTACGGGAGGGGTGTGTTTGATTCAGAATTCCTTTGCAGCTTTAGCAGACTTAGAGGGGGAGGGAGTTTCTGATTTGTTAAAATCAGATGAGAACTTAAACATGGAAACTGAAGAAGAGGGTGGGCTAGAAGTCTTAGAAGGAAGGAAGAAAAAGGGAAGAAAGAGGAAACAAGATAAGTCATGAATAAATGACCAAAGCTAATATGGCCTGTTTAAGGATTATATCCCTCAATTGCTGTAGCCTAAAGAGCTATAAGAGGCGGCTTATTGCCTTACAGTATTGCAGAGAATTGAAAGCGGATATGATTTTTTTGCAGGAGACTCATTTTTCTTCTTTGACAGAGGTGTCTCAGGTTAAAAAGCTATGGTGGGAGGGCCCGTCCTTCTGGTCATTTGGGGAAGATGTGGCTGATGGGATAGGGATATTATTCTCTAACACAGCAGTTCAGGTGACAAGGCTGATTGATGTCCTGCCTGGTAGAGTATTGCTCTTAGATTGTTTTTTGAATGAATTGTGTTTTAGATTAATTAACACTTATGCCTCACAAGTAAAAACTGCAAGGATAGCCTTGTTTAATTTGGTAAAACTATATTTGTTTTCCTCAAAAAATATAATTTGGGGAGGAGACATGAATTGCAGTTTAGATGTTCGGTTAAGAGACGGTGTCCTGCAAAAAACTTATTGTGACTCGCATGCTCTTTCACAAACTATAGGGGTTGCAAAGTTAAAGGACGCTTTTAGAGAATTGCATGAAAAGGGGGGTTATACTTATAAGAGGGCAACTTTTCAGACAAGAATAGATTATTTTTTTCTGTCTAATCATTTAACCCCGGTGGAGTGTTCAGTGATTCCATATGATTTTTCTGATCACAATGTGTTATGGAGTATTGTAGGCTTACAACAGATTCCAGCCTCTTTTCCAGCTTTGCAGGGCAGATGGATGTTGAATGCACGGTTGCTGACAGAAGCAGGATTTTTGGCTCAATTAAAAAACGTTATGGTTTTCGTAAATCAGTAGCAGTATTTTTATCAGACTGGGTTTCTTGGTGGTCAGATACCAAGTTGGCGTTAAAGGATTTTTTTATAGCTTATGGGAAACAGAAAGGTTCAAGGGAATATTTACAATACTTAGAATTTCGAAATCAATATTATAAATTACAGTCTCATTCTAGAAGTACGGATGCAGAGATTCAGTCCCAGATTAAATGGGCAAAAAAGAACATGTCAAATTATCAATATCACAGGGCTGCATCTATTCATGCCTGTTTTAAATCTGGTACTCAACAACAACCTTTTCAAGACCCGTATAAGGCATGTTAAAATAAGATTGAGAAAAGAGTGATGTCAGGGCTCAGAAATTCTGTTGGAGATTTAAAATCATCCGTGGCAGAAATGCTAGTTATAGCTGAGGAGAAGGTGGTGTCTCAATTTGGAAACAGTTTTGTTTCCGCCTTGGGGTGGGAAGATGTTTTTCATTTCCCCATTCTGTCCATTCTCAGGCAGAAGTAGAGATGCTGCAAAGGCCTATAGCTTTGCAGGAGGTACAGCGAGCAATAGGTGCCTTAAAGGTAGAGGGTATCACGGGATAGCGAGCTGACCAATGAATTTTACAAAACCTTTGCGGATGACCTGAGTGGTATTCTGACAGAAGTTTTTAATGATATCTTACAATATGGGTTTGGCGATTCGAAATTTAATCTAGCTGTTTTAACATTTATTTTTAAGTCAGGGGATGTTACAGAATTGGGTAATTGGAGACCAATTAGTCTTTTGAATACAGATTACAAAATACTTTCATCTATTTTGTGTAAAAGATTGCAAGAAGTGGCTAAGGGGGTGCTTCACCCGGCACAAACATGTGCTATTCCACATAGATCAATTCAGCAGAATTTAAAATTATTACGGGATATATGTGAATTTGGACGTCAAGGAAAACTGTCAGGTTTTATTATGGCATTAGATCAGGCAAAGCCTTTGATTTGGTGTCCCAATTTTTCTTTTCCAGGTGTTATTGAAATATGGGTTTCCGAAAATATTTGTGCAATATGTTCACACTTTATATTGCAATGCAATTTCTTGTGTATGCATTAATACGGTGGTAGGTTCCGAGATTCAGATGAAGTGTGGGGTCAGACAAGGTTGCCCAATTAGCCCGTTACTATATGCCTTTGCATTAGACCCATTATTGAGAGAAATTGAGTACAACAGGTCAATACGGGGGTTATCGCCCTCTTGTAATTTACCAGCCCAGAAGATATCTGCATATGCAGATGACATATGTTTGTTGGTAGCAGATGTTAATTCAGGGGTTCAGGCTATTAAAGTGATTGAAAGTTTAGCTGATTTAAATGGTACCAGACTAAACTTAGAAAAATGTAACTGTCTGGTGGTTGGGGACAATATGGTCTGTCAGAATATTGGGGGCATCATAGTTAAGGAGAACATTTCGCTTTAGGGTTAAATTTTGGTAAAGGAGACTTAGCATTTTAAACTGGGAAAAAGCTTTGGTTATTGCAGAGAAAAGTACAGCAATGAAATCCTGGGGTTTTCCAAAAGCGGTTTTGATTATTAAAAGTTCTTATTACCTATTTTTACATGTATCAGATTTTCCAGTTCGGTTGCTTTAGAAACTAGATTGTATAGTGTGTTTTCAAATGGTGTGGGGTAGTCGGTTGAATCCGATTAAAAGAGCCTTTACTTATTTAAAGCTGAATCAAGGGGGTTTAGGGATGATAAATCCAGTGGTATTTTTTCATTCCTTTTTTATGATTGCTGCCTTTCAATCCAGGGTTACCTCAGGATCATCCATGGTCGGCTTGGACACAATTGCTTTTTTCTCCCTTTATGTCATTTTGGGAAGGAGGGGGAGTTCCCATGAGAGGTAAGATGGCCTTGGCCCCATCCTATGCGGATGCCTCAGTCAGAAAACTACGGGAATGGAAATTAGGAAAAGCTCAATTGCAGGACATTCCTAGGAAGGATTTTTATGCAGAAATTATATTTAATTTTTTTTACGTCCAAGTGGATTTTCCCTTGTGTACCCCGACAAAATTGTCTCAAGCATTACGGCTCTTGATGGATCATAGGATACCCCCTAGCATGTGGGATGTGTTGTGGCTCTGTTGTCATGGGAGGTTGGGAGTCAGGGGTAATTTAAAACACAAACAGATTCAGGATCGAATGTGTATTAGACCTGGATGCTCAGATCAAATTGAAACCTTAGAACATTTTTTATTACTTTGCCCATATGTTAAGTCTTTTTGGTTTGAGTTGGCAAAACGGTGGGAATGGGGATTTTTGCTTCATATCACTTATCAGAGTCTCGTTCTGGGGGATTATTCAGGTTTTTTACGAAGATACCACCCAAGTACACTAAATCTGATATTTGCCTGTATTAAGTATTATCTATGGCAAGCAAGGTGTCAGTTTTCCTTACAACATACCCTTCTGCCTAATAATGTTCTTTTTAGTTGTATTGAATTAGCAGTGGGTAAACAGAAACTATATGAGCAGTGCATGCTAGAGAAAAATATCTTTCAGGATTTTTGGAAACACATTGTATGGTTAAGATGAAAAGGGGGGATAACTGGCTATGGTGTATAGGGGTTTCGGGTGAATTATGTATATGTTCTTTTTCAAATGTTGTATTGGAGTGTTTCGGGAAGATATTGAAGGGGGTACTTTATACTTTTTCTTTTGTATAATGTTTGTAAATAGGTATGTTTGGCAATTGTTAAAACGGAGTGTGTCATTATGATTGTTGTGTTTTTCTCAATAAAAAATTCCCCTACTCTTTTCGATAAGTGCCATGGGATCTTTAACATCCACCTGAACTACCACCAATCCAGTCAGATGGGACCTCGGTTTAATGTCTCTTCTGAAAGACGGCACCTCAAAAGTGCAGCACCCCTCTCATGCTGCACTACAGTGTCAGTACTGGGATATTAACTCAAGTGCCAGATGTGGGAACTGAACCCACAGCCCTCTGATCTCCCGGCCTCAGAGGCGAGTGTGCTACCTACTGAGCCACTGACACTGTAATAAACCAGCATTAGATATATTTAAAGGTTGTAAAGACATAATTCAGAACTCCTATATTTCCTTAGTTAGGGACCCAGAATCTGATCTCTTGTATTCTACTTCCAGGGATATAGTTACCCTAGCACAAACATACTTGGAAAATATGTTTGGGACACCTTCGTCAGACTACTGAATATTTGCAAGCTCTTACTATTCCTCATCTTTCAAAACATCAACAAACCCTACTGACTGCACAGTTTACATCTCTGGAGGTCTCCCAGGCTATATGTAAATTACGAAAGAAATCTTCCCCAGGACTGGATGACCTTACTGCCTAACTCTGTCATACCTTTTCAGACTTGTTTTCCCTATTTTGACATTTACCCTATTTAATAAACATAGAAACATAGAAGTTGACGGCGGAAGGAAACCGCTAGGTCCATCTAGTCTACCCATTTGTTTTAGACCTATTTTGACTCTCTAGTTCTCCTTTGTAGTCAGGGCTCCCTTGTGTCTATCCCATGCATTCTTGAATCCACCCACAGTATTGACCCCACAACCTCTTGGGGCAGGCTGTTCCAGGCGACCACCACTCTTTCTGTGAAGAAGAACTTTCTGGTGTTGGTGTTGCTAGAGAACCTCCCTCCTTGCAGCCTGAGGTCATGTCCCCTGGTCCTAGAGCCCTTCTTAAAGTGAAAAAGTTCCTGTGCCTGTACCTTGTTAATGCCTTTTACGTACTTGAATGTTTCAATCATGTCCCCTCTCTCTCTCTTCTGTGCTCCAGGGAGTACATATTTAGTTCCGTAAGTCTTTCCTTGTAGGACATGTACTGCAGACCATGAATAATTTTTGTCACCTTTCTCTGTGCTATTTCCACCCGGTCAATGTCCTTCCTGAGGTGAGGCCTCCAGAACTGGACTCCATATTCCAGGTGAGGTCTGACCAGTAATCTATACAGTGGTAGTACCACCTCTCTCCTCCTGCTCTTGATTCCCCTCCCAGTGCAGCTCAGCATTCTGTTGGCCTTCAATGTTGCCTTCTCACACTGCTTACTAACATGCGAGTCATCTGAGATTATGATTCCCAGATCTCTTTCCTGGTTTGAGGCTGCCAGTCTTGTGCCTCATAGGTAATACTGCTTTCTTGGATTTTTCTTTCCTATGTGCCTGACCTTGCACTTTTTGGTGTTAAATCTCAGCTGCCACACTCCAGACCATTCTTCTAGTTTCTTGAAGTCAGCTTCCAGCTTACTCACTCCCTCCTTCTGAGGTGTCCACCCTGTTACATATCTTGGTGTCATCTCCGAACAGACACACCTTCCCTTCCAGTCCGTCAGCAATGTCTGCTATCAGGGCTCTAGATAATATTTTTTGGGATAAATACCTGTACTCCTCATTTTGAAAGTAAGGTGAGTAAAACAAAATTCAGATGTGTACAAATGCCTTGCTAGGGTGGACTGAGGAGTACATTTATTAAAAAAATGTATGTTTTTTCTAGATAAGAATTTTAGGTGCCAACAATGCTCCAAATAATGTTTGCAGGTAGGAATTTACTCACCAGTTTTAAAACATAGAGAGTAAAAGAAAAGTGGGGTGCATACAAGTGCTGTAAATCTGGCAAGAAACTGTTCCTTTTGAATCACCAGTTATGTTATGAAGCACTATTCTTTGGCATGTGGAGTATTTACAGATGTTGGGTGAGTACTGGTACTCATTAAAAAAATTCTGAAGAGTATTTCCTAAAATGAGGTGAGTAAAATAGGCCGGTACACACCTTATCTGGAGGTCTGCCTGCTATAAAAACATTGAAGAGCAGAGGCCCCAGCACTGAGCCCTGGGGCATCCCACTGGTCACCCTGCCTTCCGTCAATTGCATTCCATTAACCTGTACCCTCTGGGTTCTGCCTTGTAACCAGTTTTGTACCCATCTGACTACTTCTGGGCCAAGCCCTGTGTGGTCAAGTTTCTTTACCAGCCTTCTGTGTGGAACCGAGTCAGAGGCCTTACTACAGTCTAGGTAGACCACATCTACTGCCCCACCGTCGTCCACTATTTTTGTAGCATAGTCAAAAAATTTGAGCAGATTTGTCTGGCATGACCTACCTGCTGTGACACTGTGCTGTTTAGGGTCTTGTTGGCAGCTAGTTTCGAGGAATGCTATGATCCTCTGTTTGAATAGTGTCTCCATTAGTTTCCCTACTATAGATGTGAGGCTCACCAGTCTGTAAGTACTAGCCTCTTCACAATTGCCTGATTTGTGAAGTGGAACCACTATTGCCTATTTCTAGTCTTCGGGTACCACACTGCTGTTCAAGGATTTCATAAATAGATGTGCTAGAAGGGCTGCTAAGTCTGCCACCAGTTCCTTAAGGATTCTGGGGTGCATCTTGTCTGGTCCCATGGCTTTGTCTGCTTTTAGTTTATTTAGTGTCTCCCATACTTAGGCTTCTGTAAAGGGACTCGTGTCTACCCCTGGTCCTGGGGTGTTGTGTTTCTTCAGGGATGGCCATCCCCTGGGTCCTCTTTGGTAAACACCAAGCAAAAGTGTTTGTTGAGGATTTCAGCTTTCTCTGGGTCATGTTTGGTGCATTTCCCTTCTTCAGTAGCAGTCTTTACTATCCCCCTTTTGCCTTCCTACAGTACATTCCCTAATGTATCTAAAAAATGATTTGTCACCTCTCTTTGTTCCTTCTGCTACCTTTTCTTCTGTCTGAGCTTTTGCCTTTCTAATTTGTTTGTTAGACTCTGGTTTTTTCCTTGTACAACTCCCAGTCTTTCTCAGTTTTGGTTTCGTGGTAAATGCTGTACGCCTTCTTTTTTTTCTTTTACTGTGGTAGCCACTTCCTTGGAAAACCATAGAGGATTTATTTTTCTTTTTGCTTTGCTGACCCATCTGGCACATTGATCTGTGGCAGTCTTTATTGCTCTCTTGAGTCTCCCCCACATGACCTCCACCTCCTCAGCCTCTATTTGCATCAACTGGCTACTTATGTTGTTCCTCATTTTTTGAAAGTCAGCTTTTCTAAAATCTAGCACCTTTATCTTTGAGTGGCTGGTGTCCTGTGTTGTGTTTACCTTAAAGCTTACCATGCGATGGTCACTGTTACCCATATGGCATCCCACTTCGATGTCCTTGATCCTTTCCGAGTTTGTGATGACAAGATCGAGAATGGCATCTCCCCTTGTTGGGGTTTTAACAAGTTGGCACAATCTTGCGCCTTCTGGTGACTTTTCAGATGGCTTTCTACCTAAAGATTTTTCCACAGCCATAGTAATTTTGTTGTATATAAAAAAGGAAATAAAGATGACTTATGGAACTGGAGGCCTATCAGCCTCCTAAACATGGATTACAAAATTTGGGCTAACCTGTTGTTGATTAGATGATCTCATGTTTCAGAACACATTATCGCTCCAGCACAGTCCCGTGCTATCCCCAACAGATCTCGTTCTAATAATTTAACTTTAATCCATGACACAGTGGCCGGATTCACTTCCCTTCCTTCCCTGAATCTTCTTTCACTAGATCAGGAAAAAGCCTTCGACCACGTAGATCATCAGTACTTATTTCATGTTTAGAAACCTACCATATCCCTGCACAGTTTATCATTTGCTTAAAATGACTTTATAACAACACCTATTTATACCGGTTATTAATGTTATCTCAGGCTCCCTTTTCTTGCAAAAAAAAAGGTGTGAAGCAGGGCTGCCCTCTGAGTCCTCTGCTTTTTGCCTTTCAGATAGACCCTCTCTTTCAAAAATTCCAATCACACCCTCACATTCCCAAGATTTTGTTACCTACTGGAGAAGCTGTCCCTACAGCATGTGTATATGCTGATGATCTCTGCATTTGCGCTACACTTTACCCTTCCACAGCTGTTTTTTTCCCCTTCTTACAGAGTTTGAACAAAATTCTGGTTCAGAACTGAACTACATGAAAAACACAGGTGTAGCACTTCCTGCTAGTCTTGATTCTCAGACACCTGACTCTGTAGCAAACATTTCTTTGTCCACTATACCAGTCAAAGTATTGGGTGACTTGTTTGGTAGCTCAGATGATGCTTCTCTTAACTGGACGCAAGTTGCTGAAAAGGCAGCAGGCTTATTTCACTCATGGAAAGGTACATTTATATCTAAATGCAAAAGAGCACATTTTATAAAATCCCTTATACTCCCTTTGTTTTTTACACCTAGCTCATATTTTCCCACCTCCCTCTTCAAAAGAACCCTAGATTTATAATATTTTTTTTCACAGATTTTGGGGTAGCTGTCTAAATCCCATTAAACAGCGGCATACTTATCATGATCATTATCTAGGAGGGGTGAGAATGATAAATCCTATAGTGTTCTTCCATACTGTTTTTATTAATTGGAATATACATCCTTTATTAGATGATTCTACTACCTACTGGTTTCATATATTGCAACATTCTTTGTTATCATTGCACAGTTTGGAATAGTGATCCCTACATCCTCCCCAGAAATGTTTGCTTCTATCGGCCTTTTGCTTATTTAACACCTATTCTGTTAAAAGATTAGACAATGGCAGCTTACGCCAACACAGCTAACAACATTCTCTCGCAAACAATTATTTCGGCACATCCTTCATACTTTTTTATGAGCCTCCATCCATAACTTCAGACCCCACACATCTTTCAGATACTATTTTTTTTACAACTTACTGATGAGCGCATTTCTTTAAAGGTCTGGGACATTACTTGGCTGTCTTGCTATGGCAGACTCAGTGTTGAAAATACTCTAAAACACAAGTCTATTGAAGAGCGCATGTGCCCCAGAGATACATGTCCAAAATTCACTAGCGGGGGTCACACTGGCAGCTCTGAGCCAGACAGGCAGCTGCAGAAGGGACCGGGGAGTGAGCATTCTTCTCAGGCGGCTGCAGGAGTGACCGGGGAGTAAGCAATCTTTTCTCCAGCGTGAGGAGCAACACAGCGTTGGAGCAGGGAGCCAGTCGGGTAGCAGGAGGCTCCAAGAGCGAAGCCAAAGCACCAATCAGCAGAAGGAGGCAGGAGATTTAAACGGTGGCTTGGGCTATAAATTACTGGGCCCAGTCATGCAGTAAAAGGAGCTGAAATTCACTAGTGGGGGTCACATCGGTTGCTCTGAGCCAGATGAGCAGCTGTAGAAGGGACCAAGGAGTGAGCATTCTCAAGTAATTAGTATTATTTTCTCCCTCCCACCCTTCCCGCACCATCACCTATTTTAATTGGGCCACCTAGCCCGCCCATTCTATCAGAGTGCCAATAAACGTACAGGGGGCGGTGTTACCAGAACGACCTTCGGACCAATCAGACTGGGAAGATTGAAAATTTGACCAGACTGAGGCCCAGGGGCAGGATATAGGAGCTGAATCATAAGAACAGAAGAATTTGCCGGCAGAGAGGGGACCTCTTGAGCCATCTGGTCTGCCCAAAATACCTAACCCCCTACATTAGGCTATTTCCATTTTTGCCCGTAGTGTTTATCCCACGCAAGTTTGAATTTCCTTACATTTTTTGAGTCTATTACCTCTTGCGATAGGCTATTCCAAGGGTCGACCACCCTCCAGAAAAAAAAGTACTTTGTGATGTTTCCCCTAAATTTACCTGCTGCCAGTCGTAGATTGTGGCCTCTTGTACGACTCTCTGATTTCATCTGAAAGAGGTTTTCCTTCTGTGCCATGTTAATTCCCTTCATATACTTAAACGTTTCAATCTTGTCCCTCCTATCTCTTCTCTGTTCAAGTGAGTACAGCTGTAAGTCAGCCAGTCTGGTTTCAAACCCTGCACCATCTTTGTAGCCCTTCTCTGCATCATCTCCAATCTGTTGATATCCTTTTCCGGTGAGGCCCCCAAAACTGGATGCAATATTCCATGTGCGACCTGACCAGTGATCTGTAGGGTGGCATTGTTACCTCTCTTTTTCTGCTAGTTATACCCCTTCCAATGCATCCAAGGATGCCATTTGCTTTCTGCGCTGCCCTTTCACATTGCTTACTCGTCCTAAGGGCATCTGTAATGATTACGCCAAGATCCCTTTCCACCTGTTACTGCAAGCTGGTGTCCTAGCAGCATGTATTCCTTCCTGGGGTTTCTTTTACTCAGATGCATAACCTTGCATTTCTTGGCACTGAACTTCACTTGCCAGTTTTTGGACCATCCTTCCAGCCTATACAGATCCTTTTCCATCTTCAGTGCTCCCTCTTGAGTGTTCACCCAGTTGCAGAGTTTTGTATCATCAGTAAACAGGCATACATTCCCCTCCAGCTCATCAGCGATGTCACTGATGAAAATGTTGAAGAGGATGGGGTCTGGTACTGACCGCTATAGCACTCCACTGGTTGCCTTGCCCCCCCCCAACTGAGCTCCATTAACTAAGACTGTCACAGGGTGCTGTAAGACCATTTGTATTTCTGGAACCGTCTTCACTCTCTCCTGCTTCAAGTCTGCTGCAGCAACACCCTCTCTATACTGTATATACCTATCCTATCTCTTTATCCTTTAATGTTTCCCCCTTTCCCAGTTAGGCCACCTGGGAAAGCTCTTTGTACTATCCCTGTGTTTTTTTTGGCTCCAGAGAGGAATTGGTCTTCTTGCCCTGAGACCCCCCCCCCTCAAATAACAACTAGCGATATCTAACATAGTATTGGACTGACTAGGTGTCAGTACTAATGTAAGTAAGAGACTAGGATTATTTAAGGAGAAGAAACCATAGGGAAAGCGTACTCCCCTCCATTACTTCTGAATTAGGCTGTAGGGCTTCAAAGTCCTGGAGTACAAATACTTATACAGCCCAATACAGCTGCAGAATGCTTTCTCTTTCACTTAACACTTAAACAATTTTGGAGTTTATGTTCTTTTTTAAAACCCAGAGTACGCAAGGTGCAGAGAAGTGCTGCAGTGCAAGGAGCACTTTTCATAACGATGCTGTTCTGCTCTGTTTTGGAACCTAGTATAGGAGTTTAAACTTAGGTTACAAGTGACCTCAGGTACACAGTTGTCTTTTTCACTTTTTGAGCTAGAAGTTAAACTTCTGTGTCATCTAATACTAAACAATAATGAAGTTTATGGAAAGAATTCAGTAAAACTTTACCAAGAAAAGCACTGTTGTACTGTTTACATGTTAGTTCTGTCTAGGCCTGCCAGAAATAGTAATGTTTGCCTAAATAACATATGGTGAGAAACACAATTATGGTTTATTTAAAGCAATAAGGCACAAGAGGTTGTGGGTTATTGAGGATTTACCCACGCCTTGTGTGGTGTGTCACGAGGCGCAGCTGAGTGACTTAACCACACAGGAAGTGGGTAAATCACCCAATAACCCACACCCTGGAGTGCCTTATTGCGATTATACAATGGAACCATATGTAAAATAAATGTAAACTACGTTTAACTATGTTTTTTATAAATGTCATTCCTCAGCCCTGGGTTATGCAGAATTTACCCACGGTCATGTGACATGTTTTGATCAATGAGGTTACAGGATTTTCACCCACCATGTTATAATGTTTCTTTGCTTAACTGCTGTACATTGACAATGAAACTGTGGGAATACAGATAATGAACTGTAGCAAGGAATACAAGCATATGAAAAGAAATTACCTATCCTGGTTGTAGCACCTCCTCTTTGAGCTTCTCAGTGTTTCTAAGAGCCAGCCAGCCCTGTTGTACAGTACTTTATACTGGCTAGTTCAAGGGGAGGAGCCTGCTACCAGGAAATACTGTAAAATATTAGAAATTAAGCATGAAAAAGTGAATTAACAGCATTTTGTATATAAATAAAACACAAGACTTTTTTGTTATAAAATGCATGTAAAAATAACGGTTATTTTATAAATTAAGGATTCTTGAAGCCAGTGGGCAGAGCTTCAGGTGAACCACCTGACCTCCACCAATATAAAAGGAGTAACTTTTCATGACCTTGTCAGATAGTGAGTGGAGAGGTTGGTAGTACACTGACCTGCTGTTATGCTCTAGCCATTTCTAGAGAAATGTATATTGATATATTTGTTTCTTTTGCTTCTGATTATTTTTGTCGTATCCAGTTTGCCGTTTTATTTGCTTTGCTTATCATGCTGGCTTAAAATAAATTTGCCTAGCAATTGCTTGGTCCAACCTGATACCTTTTGACTCTGCGTCTATCCTTGACCACTTCCCTCCGACAAAGACCCTCTGTGTCCTATCCGTGAGCCAGTTTGCAATCCAGTTGACTGTCTTCTTTTTTTTTTGTGTAATATTTTTATTTGCTTTTTCCAACAAAGTTCTACAAACAAAAGGATGTATGACTTATTCTGCTACTGTCTACATACAATATATAAATCATCCTTTCCATTACACCCCAAAATTTGCACTATGCAAATTAAAACATTTTAAACAGGGTTAAATACACAGCACCCCAGTAGCATAGTCCATATTCCCACTCCTATATTAAAAAAAAAAAAAAAAAAGAAAATTTCCCCCTATATCCCCCCCAAACAGATACAAATTTGAACATGAAAATTATTAACAAACTATTTACAGATATCCACATCCACTCAATTGTTCATACAGAGACAGTTCATTATAGTCACATCTAGATCACTCATTCATTGCAGGTTGTAGGCACAATTTACTCTCCCCTTACACGATACCCCCTTCTTCAACAGGTCTAATCTCTCCACCATTCACATAGTGTTCCAATTATTCTACTTAGGGCTGGGATTCAAGATACGAATACTTATTGCACTATACCCCTTCATCAAAGTGGCCTAGCTCAGGGCCACTAGATCCTCCTGCAGTAGAGACAAGAGGAGTGGGCCCCATATGATACCGAACATCTCTGCTGTCTCCTGAAGCAGATAGGCCCTTCTCTCCATCGCCAGAGCAGAGACTACCATTGCTTTCCAATGGTCAAGAGAGGGGTTTCTTGCTGAAATCCAAGTATTCAGGATACATTGCCTGGCAATTGCCAAGGCCACCCTCAGTCACTTCCTATGCAAACCCCATTCCTCTTCCTCCTCCCATTCAATTCCAAATAGGAGCTCTATCGGTTGAAGGGAGACCCTGGCCTCTGTCTTCCCATTTAGGAACTCTACGATATCCCTCCAGAAGCTCTGTATCCGGGAACACTTCCAAAAACAGTGTATGTATGTACCCACCTCATTTTTACATCAGGGGCATGTTTCTGGTATCTCTGGGCGGCTTTATGGACCACTACCGGGGGTAAAAAGTCTATGTACAAACTTATAGGCACTTCTTTATATCGGTTAGATAATAGTAGGCCCATGTGTGTTCCCAACATCAGCTCCCAGTTTGGCTCTGAGATCGAAATCCCAAGGTCCCTCTCCCATAATGCTCTCCTACCCGAGCTTTCTTCTAACAGGGTCTCTCTAAGGATTCGCACCGCCTTGCCAATCACTCCCTTGGGATTATGCCGGGCTCTACAAATTGTCAGTTCCAAACTTTGTTGAGGCATAGTCTGCGAGCCTGGTCCTCCCAGACTGCGGGCAAAATCTCTAGCCTGTAGGAATCTAAACATGTGGTTACCCGGAATTCCCCTCCTCTCCCGTAACTCCTTTAGGGAGGAGATATGTGGACCATCGTACAAATCCTTCACACACTGTACACCTCTCTCATCCCATACCTTAAATCCTGGTCCTCCAAACCGGGAGAAAGAGGTTACCACTCAAGGAGAGGGCAGCGTCTCCATGCCTATCCTTACCCTTGCTCTGATCACGAGTCCCATCCTCCAGGGTCCATAACACCAACGGGCTGGGGTTCAAATGGTGCTGATATGCTCTTACCTCCCTTCCTCAGATATGCTGAAAGCCTTCCTCGCCCTCCCTTCCAAGTCTAGCCAGCTAGCTGCCTCTGGCGCCACCCAGTCTTTAATTACCCTCACCATGAGGCTAAAAAATAACTTTTAACATCTGGGAAGCTTAATCCCCTCTCCTCGCCCCTAATTTTAATCTTTGTAGGCTAATTCTGGGCTCTTCCCTTGCCAAAGATAATCAGAAACCCCTTTCCAATCTCTTATCCTTTTAGTGAGGCCCATTGGGAGCATCTGTAGAAGGTATAAAATTCTGGATAGTATATTCATTTTGTGATATTCATTCGACCTAGCCACGACACAGGGTATGCCTCCACCTTTTCATATCTCCAGCATGCCTTCAATCATTGGCGTATAGTTTATCCTGTATAAGTCAGCCAGTGATCTTCCAACACCACCCAGATAATGCAAAGACTTCTCCGCCTCCCTTAGGCCCCATTTCTGTAGGTCTACTGACTTCCCCCCTCCTAAACACATTACCTCCGATTTAGCTAGATTTATTTTATAGCCAGAGAACAGTGAGAAACCATCAATCAGGTCCAGAACAGCAGGGAGAAGAATCTTCTATCTGACTCAAATATAAAATCATGTCGTCAGCATATAAGGATAATTTATGCTCGCCCCACTCCATCACTCCTTTCACCCTCTCCACACTGTCTAATAGCTGTAGCTAGGGGTTTCAGGGCAAGATCAAACAGAGAGAGAAGGGGCAGCCCTGCTTGTCCTCTGTAAAGCCGAAGACCTGTGATAGGCCTCCATTAACCAGCACTGCAGCCTTTGGAGACCGATATAGGGCCCCCACCATGTTGATAAACCCCTGTCCAATCCCGTATCACCCCAAGGCCTCCATCATATATTCCATTCAATACGGTCAAAAGCCTTCTCGTCCAGTGCCCATTTAAAGAGTAGCTCCTGGAGCGCCCGAGAGCTTTGACTTATCACGTTCAGCAATCTCCGTACATTGTGATAGAGTGCCTTCCTTTATAAATCCAGTTTGATCCGGGTTTATGAGATTAGGCATTAAAATCTCAAGCCTGCCAGCCAGTATTTTGATAGATCTTGGCGTCCACATTCAGCAGTGAGATAGGGCGATAGGCGCACAGTCCTGGGATCTTTACCCTGCTTGGGGATCACACAAATGATCGCCATTTCCATTGAAGGTGGGCGTCCCCTCCCTAGTACCTCTATAGACTTCCTGAAAGTCTACCCCTGATGCCCTGCTGCTTTATAGAATTCAATAGGGAATCCATCAGGTCCGGCTGCCTTTGCCAGCCCTAAGTCCCCCAATGGCCTTCCCTATTTCATCCTTGGTGATGCTGGTCTCTAAAGCTGCCCTTTGCTGCTCACTTAGCTCCTTCAACCTAATCCCATCCAGAAACTGCCTCATCCTATCCTGGGTCCCCCTAGCTTCCCTCTGGTATAGTGCACTATAAAATTCCCTAAATCTCTCCCTAATAGCTTGAGGGTCTTTCGTTGTAGCCCCCTGTCTATTCTTAATTTCTAGCACCCTCGCTTTCCCTCTTCTACCTCTAATCAAGTTGACTAGTAGGGGGCCGGGCTTATTAGCCCATTCATAAAACCTCTGCTTCACCATCCACAATTGCTCCCTTGCTTGATCCTCCAGCATGCTATTTAGCGCACCTCTAGTTGCATCCAGCAGCGGACCACTAGCTGTGTCCCCTCTGAGCACTTGCCCCTCCAGCCTTTTGACCCTTTGGAGTAGATTCTCATATTCCTTGTTTTTTTCTTTTTTATACCCGACCATTCCAATAATGGCCCCCTGAGATAAGCCTTCCCTGCATCCCATAATATCTCTGTGAGGACGAACCCGTTTCCTTATTTGTTCTACATATCTCTGCATCTGCTCATCCAAACACCCTAAAATTCTCATTCCCATCAAGTATGAAGGAGGCGCCACACCCTGAGCCCCTCCTCTCTCCGTCCACCTCTACCTTCAAGGTTACCACCGCATGGTCGGATATGGATAGGCTCATACTGAGACCCACCACCTTTGATACCAACCTCCTTCAATATAGATGTGATCTATCCTCGACCAGCTCTTATGAGGGTTAGAGAAAAGTATATTCCCTAAGATTCGGGTTCGCCGTCCTCCACGCATCAATTAGGTCCAAGTCTAATAGCCCTTCCCTCCATTCCTTCAGATATCTATCTCCCTTCCCCCTCCCCTCAGAATGGTCCATCACCGTGTCTGGAGTGCAATTGAAATCTCCACCCAATATCAATCCCTTGAACTGTTCCTTCATCATTACTTCTATTATGTGTCTATAAAACTGGGGTTCGGGAACTGCAGGGGCGTACACACATCCGAATGTGATCGGGGTCTCCCATAGTACGCCTTCTACAAACACAAATCTAACCTCCTTCTTGTCTAGCACTATTCCGGTTGCCTGGAATGGGAGATTCTTATGAATGAGAACTGCGACCCCCGTCTTATGCGAGGAGAAGGAAGATGCATGCACCTCTCCTACCCAGTTCCTAATCAATTTCCGGTGCTCAGCTGGGGTCAAATGGGTCTCCTGCAAGAGGGCAACCTGCGCACCGACCCTCCTTAGGGCAGTAAGTATCGAGGTTCTCTTTAGTGGAGATGACACCCCCCCTAACGTTCCATGACACCACTTTCAGCCTTTCTTTTAGCCCATCTACCTTTTAAACTCCTTCTTCTTACTCCTCCTTCCTTTGCTCAACTCTTTCCATAACCCATTGTGCCTAACAGCCTGGTGACTTTTCTCTTTGAATGTGGATCCATAGTTATAACCTTTAACGTAGCAAACACCCCAACAGTCAACTATACCCCCCAATTTATGTACAAAATACCCCATAACATTACCATACAAGGCGTACATATTCATACACCGGTATGTTCCCTCCCCGGTAAAGTAAAGCAGGGTTTGAACCATAGATACGTCTCTACGTTCAACCTCCCCAGGCAGGTCAAAGGCTTCTTACCGCCATCACTAGCCACTTCCCATATTTAATCACGTAGTCCTCTGAGTACCCCCCTCCCTCCTGTGGAGCAAGACGAAGCCTGGCGCGTACCATTGAAACCCCCCTTCCAGGTAAAGGGTCTAGGCAAAATGACTTCCCTGAGTATCCCCCAGCACACACCATATTATATTTTGTCCCCTCCTGTAAACATTGCTCCACAAATACCCCGCCACCTTTTACATTTTAGAATGGGAGTTCCACAAGTCCTCTATATTCCCAAATGTCCACAAGAACCCCTGAGTATTTTCAGCGCCAAACTTCAAAGTTAATCAGCGATCGGGAGCCATCCCACTGGTCCATCCAGGTTAGGCCGCGCAGCTTAACATTCACGCGCCAGCCCCCCCCCCGGGGCCCGTGGGCTCCATCCAATCCATCCAGCATACACCCACATGTTAACAGACCCCAAAGTCACCAAAACAAAAACCTTGTGGGTGAATGCTGAGAACTGTCTTGATCCTCCAGTCTGCAGACTAGGACCCAGTTTCAATCCATTGATGTGGGGTAGGACAGAGGATCAGACCACAGATGCAGCACTGGTTGTCCCGTCTGTACTTATTGCGACAGAAATTCAGAAAGAAAGAAAAAAAAAAACCAACAAGGGCCAATTAATCTTCTGTGTCAGACTACACAGTAACCCCGACTCAGTGTCACCTCGAGCACTTCAGCAGCATAGGCAGCCTCCTTCATCAGCTACCCAATTTTCTTCTGCAGCTCCGTAACGAAACTCTGCGCTTTCTCCACCTCCCAAAAACTATATGTTGCTCCTTCATGTTTAATCTTTAATATGGCCGGAAAGACTATGAACCACTCCACTCCCAGCTTCTGGCAGGTCGCTATGACCTTATTGAACTCTCTTCTTTTTTTCCCGATCCGAGAAGAATAATCCTGAGATAGAAATAGTCGGACCCCCTCGTACTTAAGCTCTGAGAGAGATTTGTAGGCCCTCCACATCTCCTGCCTGTCTTGGTAGTTGTGAAACCGAAAAATGATTTGCCTGGGCGGCTGACCACGCTGCGGTTTGGGCTGGACTGCCCGGTGTGCTCTTTCCAGTTTCAGCTTCCCGCCCTTCAACTGCATCCCGAGGAGCGTAGGTAATGTTTTTGCACAAAAACCAAGGATGTCAGATCCTTCTCTCTCCCCTTCAGTAAACCTCTCAGCCTCAAGTTATTTCTTCTCAAATAATTCTCCTGATAGTCTATCACCTCTCTCATACCCGCCATTTGCCTCTCTAGTTCAGCTACTCGCCTGCCAAGGGGGTTTATCGTGTCTCCCACAGTTGAGATTCGACCCTCTAACTCTTCCACCCTTTCATTCTGCCTCTCGGTTTGTGCCTCCATTAGAGCAAGTCTTCCCTCGATCTTATTTTCCAAGCTCTCCAGCTTCGGTTGAGGAGCCGCCATGAGCTGATCTTTTAGCTCTCGTCCCAATACCGACATCGGCCGCCCGAGAAGGAGATGGGGCCTGTACAATTCATCGTGTTCCAGGCCAGCAGACCTTTTTGCTGCTTTTTGGCCGACGTTCTTTGTGATTTGTTCGCCGCTGTGACCACGTACTCGTCCATTATGGCCTCTTGAATACACCAATAGCACAGTTCGGGTATTCTATGCAACTTTAAGGCGGATTTTACTTAATAATACAAGCCTGAGGGAAGGAACACTGAAAGGCACGTCTCTACTCCATCACGTCACGTGACCCCCCAGTTGACTGTCTTCTGACTAAGTCCTGTATTCTCTAGCTTATTTATAAGCCTTCTATGGGGTACAGTGTCGAAGGCCTTGCTGAAGGCTAGGTACACCACGTCCACCCATCGAAGAATTCTATCATGTTTGTTAGACATGATTTTCCTGCTGTAAATCCATGTTGCTTGGGGTCAAGCTTTCCGGATTCTTTTAGATGATCCACTATTCTATCTTTCAGCAGGGTTTCCATAAGTTTGCCTGCCTCTGAGATCAGACTGACTAGGCGGTAGTTCCCAGGCTCTTCCCTGCTTCCACTTTTATGTAAGGGTACCACTACAGCCTTTTTCTAGTCTAGTGGTATTGTGCCACTTTCCAGTGACTTATTAAAAAGGTCAGTGAGTGGTGTTGCAATTTCTTCTTGTAACACTTTTACAATCCTAGGGTGGATTAAATTGGGTCCCATTGCTTTGTCTACTTTTAGTTTGCTAATCTCTTCTAGAACTCTTTCTCTTGAGAAGTGGAAGTCATCTGCTGTTCTACTGTTGCACATTGCCATTCCCACAGTGGGGCCGCTGCCTTGGTCTTCAATGGTGAAGATTGAGCAGAAGAATTTGTTTAGCACTTCTGCCTTTTCAACTATCTATCCTTCAGTTGATTTTAGCCTGATTATCCCATCCTTACTCTTTTTTCTCTTATGTACCTAAAAAATGTTTTGTCCCCCTTTGTTACTCCTTGTGCTATTTTCTCCTCTGTCCGGACTTTGGGTATCCTAATAGCCTTTCCCGCTTCTCTCAGCTTTGATACATAATGCTGCCTGTCTGCTTCTTTCTTTGTCTGCTTATACTGCTTGAAGGCCCTTTTTTTGTGTTTTACTATTGCTGTTTCTTTGAAGAACCACAGCAGCTTTTTTCTTCTTTTTGACTTACTAATATGCTTTGTGCACTGTTCAGTAACTTGAAGTAAAGTTGTCTTCAGGGCTTGCCAGCTTCTCTCCATGTCCCATGAGTTGTTGATTTTCAGCAAGTTTCTTAACTTGGTTTTCATGGTGTTGAAGTCTACCTTGCAGACATCAAGTATTTTTTTTTTTATCATGACTATTTATGCGCCTTTTTACCGGCTTCTCCATTCAGCCTGACCGACCCCCCCTAGCTCTGACACCTGGAATTACCGGGGCCTACCTTATGCCCAGCCTAGGAGCGGTGCTTGCAGGGAGTCGGGCGTCATCCTGCCACCGGTAAGTGTTTTTACTTCCTCCATTTTTACCCTGGACCCCAGGAGTAGTCACATGCGCGTGGAGGAGTGCATGCATACTATAGCCCCAGTAGCGACCCCTTCCACCATGCCGTTGGCCCAACATCTTTGCACTCTCTAGCCTGTACTGTCTCCTGGCCTCCACCAGGAGGAAGACAGTAGCCAAGGGTTGCCACCTTGCCTCCCTGGAGAGGAGAACTGCCTTTCGGCAGCTCCATCCAGCTCCATCCTGTCCCCTCCCTTGCTAACCTCCGGCCTATGCTCGTTCCCAAACACAGGTCGTTGGCGTGGCACAAGGTAAGACATCCAGCACCTTAGCCCTCAGCGCCACTGGGCCAGCTGGAAATCAAATATTTTGAGATCTGTGTGACTTGATTCCGCTACCCTTTCCACTGTTAACCAGATTGACCGGTGGTCGCCGGTTCCCAGATTTACCCCTGCGGTTACATCTGAGATTCTGGTGCTGTTTGATTCAAGGTACTATACCAACTAACCTATGCTGAAGTCCTTGGGGTCTGTTCACATGAGTTGTGTTGTGGTTACTCCTTGACGGGTAAAATTTGTGGGTAATTTCTTATCATAGGGGATCCACCTCAGTGGGGTTAAGTGACAGTAATTTCCTGTTGCTGGAGGCTACCCCTTGAGGGTGTAAAGTCTGAAGTATACCGAGAATGATGGTAGTGCTAAGGGCAGGATGGGAAGGGGGGTGGGGGTGATGGAACATTCGAGAGGTAGGGTGAACTCGGGATGGAAAGACCAGGAAGGGTGGCATGGGAGGGGGAGTTGATATCAAGGGGGGGAGGCTGGGGCAGGAGGTAGGAAACCAACAGGGGGTCCAGGGGAGACAGGATGGTGGGTTGCAGTGGCTGTGGGGCAGCTGTATGGATGAGTACATTGTGGAGGCTGCAGAAATGTCCCATTTGCTGCAAGCTGAGAGCTCTGCAGGCAGAGGTCAGCTGGTTGTTGGGAGAGATAAGAAGGCTAAAAGAAGAGGAGATAGAAACATAGAAACATAGAATTTGACGGCAGTTAAGGACCGCTTGGCCCACCTAGTCTGCCCATTTTCCTACCTAACAGATAAGCTGCTGATCCTAGTTAACCAACAGCTTACTTCCTCTGGGTAGAGTGAGGGTAGAGGGGCATCACATTGGGCGGTCAGGGGATCAGAGCATGAGATGAATGAGGAGGGGATGGACTGGAGCACAGGGCATAATGTGGGTCACAAGCTACTCCGGGGTGGCAGAGATGTCAATACAGATCAGAGGGGGTTAGGGTTAAGTAACAGGTACGAGGTTTTGATGTCGGTAGCAGAAGGGGAGAATGGTACTACCAAAAATGAGGCAGGCGACAGCCAGGGCAGGGAGAACACAGGGAGAATGCAGGGGAGAGGAGTCCTGATGGGGTGGGCTCAAAAGATAGAGGGAGAGGAGGGAAAGACAAGGTTGGGGAACGGTGGGGGGAGGAAGCCAAGAGAGAGTTGGAAGGGCACCTGGTGGGGCAGAGGGGATCATAGATGGTGTGTTGGACAAGGGAGAGGGTGGCAGGTGCATTGGTCAAAGGAGAGGCTGCAGGCAAGGGGTTAAACTGGAAGGGAGGGAAGTGCGGGGGTCCAAATACTGCTGGGCACGGAAGGGCATATGTTCAAGGAGGGAAGTGGTTGAAGGCAGATATAGACAAAGGGGTGAGGAGGGGGCGGAGTAGTGGTGTTAGGGGACTCTATACTTAAGGGGATCAGGTGGGGGGAAGGCAAATGGCACAGTCAGATATGGGTGGAATCCATACTGGGCTCAACAGTGGGTAGGGCAGGCCATGCTGCAATATGTCAGGAGGGGAAAGGAAAAACTTCACATGGTGGTGGTGCACATAGGCACTAATGACCCAGTGGAGAGTCAGGTGGAGGTGGTTAGGGAGAGATCTGAGGAACTAGGGAAGTTGTGCAAGGAGGTTGGGTGCTCGGTGTCCTTCTTATAAGTGCTTCCAGTACCCACAGCAAGGAAGGACAGGATTGTGGAGTTCAGTTTTTGGCTGGTGGAGTGGTGCCGCTCACAAGGATATGGATTAGTGGGGGACTGGGGAATGTATGGCAAAACAGTGAACTATATGCAGCAGACAAGTTGCACTTGAGTAAGGCTGGGCAGGGGACCTTGAAACAGAAATTGGAGCATATAGTTTATAGGAGGAATTTAAACTAGGAATGGGGGTGGTGAGTCATGGGGCTGTCAGGTAAGGGAGGCTGTAGCTGAGGTAACACCCCCAAGACAATGGGATTTGTGATCAGATGGAGGCGGCGGGGCAAGAAAAAAGGCCAGTGCTGGATGGAGGGTAGTCTCCCTGAATGCGAGGAGCTGGTAACAAAGTAGCAGAGCTACAGGCTCTCTTAAGCATAGGGAAGGTGGATGTTGTGGCCATCACGGAGACATGAGCTAGCCAAAACCAGGAATGGGAAAAGGCGATTCCTGGGTACAAGGTGTATAGAAAGGACAGGGGATTGGGGAAGGGAGGAGAGGTGGCAATTTATGTAAAGGATGGGATTAGGTTCACAAGGGATGAGGGGGAGGAGGGGAAGATGGAGGCACTGTGGATGCAGTTCCTGGACCCTAAGGGTAGGAAACTGAAGATAAGGGTGGTGTATAGACCAGCAGCACAGTGCGAGAAGATGGATAGGGAGTTGGCAGATCAGATTAGAAGGGTGTGTAGCAAGGGGAATGTGGTGATTGTCAGGGACCTCGATCTACCAGGGATGGACTGGGGAACCCAAGCCACCTCTAGAGCCAGGGAACAGGTATAGTACTTCTGGATGCATTCCAGGATAGTCACCTGGTGCAGTTGGTTGGTGAACCAACCAGACTGGGCAACATATTGGACCTGGTACGATCTAATGGAGAGATGGTGAAGAGCTATGGGTGGATGATCCACTAGCCGGGAGTGACCACCTTTCAGTGTGGTTCAGGCTCAGCATGAGCAGGGAGGCGGTGGGGTCAGCAACAAAGGTAGTGGACTTCAGATGGGTGGACTTCAGAAGGATGAGGGAAATACTTAGGGGGGACCCTGAGGGAATCAGATCAGAAATAGACATGCACCAGAAGTGGGATATCATAAAGTCTGGCCTGAGAGAGACTACTGTAGCTTGCACCAGGACGCTGAGCAAGAAGTCTAGGGGCAAAGTGCCATGCTGGATGACCAGAAGGATGTTGGAGGGGGTAAGGGCAAGAGAGCTGCTTTTAGGTGAATGAAAAGAACTGGGAGAGGGGAAGACAAGAAGTTGTACGCTAGGAGGGCCAGGGAAGTAACCAGGTTAGTAAGGGAGGTCAAGGCCACCTAGGGTTACCACCTGTCCCGATTTTTGTAGGACAGTCCTGATTTGGGCAGCTGTGTTCTGCAAAAAACACATGAAAAATAATACATGTCCTGACATTACAGCAGAAAAAAATATTTTCTAACTTTCCTCTTAATGTTTCAGAAAACTATAATACCTTAACTAAAGTACCTTAAAATGATGATAAGCACTAGAAACAACTAAAACAAGCATTTGTCAATGCCGAATGTTTGCTTGCTGGCATTGGCATTGGTAGTGTAGGAGTTAGAGAGCTGTATAATAGGAATGGCAGTGAAGTATTGAAGTAAAGCCAACCCCACCACCACCCTGCAGAGACTGACAGGCATTGTGGTGTGCCTTTGGGTCGTCAGGCATAACGGCCACGCCATTTCACCACACCCTACCCTGCAGACACTGACAAGTGTCACGGTGTGCCTTGGGGTCTTTGGCCCTTATGCTCACCCCATTCCATCAGGAAATACGGTGAGATGGGTCCTGTATAGGAGAGTGTGGTGAACTTTGGGGCCGAAGAGTCCAAGGCACACCTCGATGCCTCTCATTGGCTGCAGGGTGTGTAATGGTATGAGCATTACAGGCGAGAATCCCAAGTCACACCCTGATGCCTCTCAATCTCTACAGGCTGGGGTGTTATGGTCAGAAACCCTAACGCCTCAGGCGTTCATTGGCATTTTCACTCCAAATGTTCAACATGGTTTTTTTGTGACCCCCACCTTATGAACAGTGGCAATATCAGTTTGTTAGCCAAAAGCTGATTTTGCACAGCGACTACGCCATTTGACGCCACAGGTGCGAAAACACATTTTGAACCGGATGTGAAAAATGACAGCTGTACTGGTCATGGAGAGGTGCAAAAAATGGCAATGTTGAAATTCTGCAGTGAAAATACAAAAAAACTGGTGAAGTCACGAGCGTGCATAGAAAATGCGCAACGCACACCCATAATGCAATTAGTTTGGGGATTTTTTACAGTAGATTGTCAACACAGGGATTTTGTAACTTCTGCTCATGAGCAGTGTCACTGTGATTTTCTTAATCCGTCCCGAACAGTGATTTCCCACAGCGACCACGCATTTCTGCGCTGGAAGTGCAAAAACACATTTCGGCCATGGTGTGAAAAATGACAGCTGCACTGTTCATAAGGAAGTATGGAAAAATGCCAGTGGTGAAAATCTGGACTGAAAATATTAGAAATTCATGAAGTTACGAGGGTGCATGGAAACTGCGCAATGGTCGCTCGTAACACATAGATACATAGACAGTGTCGGCAGATAAGGTCCTATGGCCCACCCAGTATGCCCATTAACACAGTCATTTTGTGGTCTTATTTCACCAAATTTCTAACATAGCCATTTTAACACCTCTGCTCATGAACAGTGTCACTGTGATTTTCTTAATCTGTCCCAAACATTGATTTCGCATATCGATTGCGCCATTGTACGATACATGGGCGGAAACATGTTTTGGCCAAGATGTGAAAAATGACAGCTGTACTGCTCATAAGGAGGTGTGGTAAAATGGCAATATTGAAAATCTGGAATGAAAATACTGGAAATTCGCGAACTTACGAGGATGCGTAGGAACAGCGCAACGCATGCTCGTAAAACAGTAATTTTTAGGAATTTTTTCACCAAATTTTTAACATAGCCATTTTAACACCTCTGCTCATGAACAGTGTCACAGTGATTTTCTTAATCTGTCCTGAACTTTGATTTCACACACCGACTGTGCCATTGTGTTCTACATGCGCGGAAACACATTTTGGGTCAGATGTGAGGAATGACAGCTGTACTGCTCATAAGGAGGTATGGTAAAATGGCAATGTTGAAAATCTGGAGTGAACATATTGAAAATTCGTGAACTTACAAGTGTGCGTAGGAACAATGCAACGCATGCTTGTAAAACAGTAATTTTTGGGAATTTTTTCACCAAATTTTGAACATAGGGTTTTGGGGGGCCTACCTCATGGACTGTGACACTGTTGTTTCATAATTCGGTCCTAAAAGGTGGTTCCGTGCAGTGACCGCAAAATCACTGTTCGGGGCCAGTTAACACCATGACAGTGACTGAATTCATGAGGTGGTGTCCCAAAAACCCGATGTTAAAAATTTGGTGAAAAAATTCCCCAAAATGCCCGAGATATACTTTAAAGTTGAAAAAACCCTATTTATTACATTATACAGCTTACCGGCATTTCCTCAGTTCGCGTTCGGCTTTGAAGAGTGCAGACGTGTTCCCAGTCCGCAGTCCCATCGCACTGGGCTCGAGGAACAAGTATGGGGTGAGGAGGGGTGTGGGGAGGCAGGGTGCGCAGAGGTGGGTGTGGGTGGGGAGACTGGTCAGGACAGTCAGCGAGGGAAGGTTTTTCTTTAGGTTTCTTTTTTTTTCACTTAGACAATGCGGGACATTTGCCACGCTGGGGTGGGCTCCCAGTGTGGCAGCTGGAAACTGTTTGGGGGCAGTGGGAGCCGGGAGTTGGGCACCCCGTCGGTCATCTGATCTGTTGCCATGCTAGGATGGGCTCCCGCGTGGCACCCTGTAGTCTTTGGGGGGCGTGGAACCGAGGGAGGATTGGGCACCCCATCGCCCATACAATCCATCTGGAACTCTGTTGGGAAGGGCTGGCACAGCCGATGGGAGTATAGGTGGCATGGGGGCGCGAGCACACAGTATGCTGCGTGTGTGGGGGGAGGCACGATGAGCACACGATATCTTATCGCTGCTCAGTGAAGCGTAGCTCTCCCTTTCAGCTGTCATGGCACTGCATTTTGGATCATCGCACTATGTTTCTTGCACATGCGTGCAAGCAAACATAAAATAAAGCCTACAGTACTTAGAATTTTAATTTATGTTGTTTCTTTGCTGACCATGAAAACTTCCCTCCTAGCCTCACCTGCTTACTAGGAAATCTGTATTGTTTAAGCTGTTACAGATAAAACAAAGCCCTGGTTCCATCTGAGGCCTTCTGTTGTTTACTAGTGAGGAGTACACATTCTGCCAGCAGAACTGATCAGAGGTTTGAATTCTTGCATTCCATCTGTAGTAAACATTACATCCCCGAATGTTGGCAACACAGAAAATAAACAAGACAGACAAAAGGGAGGGAATATTATAAAGAAGAAGAAAGAAAAGTGAGGGAATGGGTAAAAGGGGGTGGGTTGAAGAAACTAGAGGGTTTAAGAGCTAATTAAAAATACATGTATTTTGCTGGACTAAATATTTAAACCTGAGATGGCATGTCAGTGCTGGGACTATTTAAAAAAAGTCATCTTTTTTGATTTGGTGCATTTCTTTACCCCCTCCCCCCCAAAAAACACACACACACACACACACACACATCCTGGACCCATTTCATAATTGCAGTAAGACACTCCAGAGTGTACATTGTGGTGGGGTAACAGAACATCTCGGGTGAAGTGAAGGCACTTGGCGATGCCTCATGCCTCACAATGCACCTGAGGTGTGCCATTATACAAACATAACGCATACCCTGTCATGTCTTATTGCTTAATTGTTTTTTCCGTTTGTTAGGACAGTCTTTACAACTGTTAACCCCCCCAAAAAAACAAGGAAACACAGAAAATAACCACATGGATGCCTCTGCCACAGCACGATTAATCTCTGTAGGGACTCTAAATGGGACTGTCAGTATTAATCTGTTCAATTCTGCAAATTGAAAAATGAGATGAAAGCAGGAGCATAAAACAATATTGCTAAACTCAAAGAAATAAAATTGGCTATAAAAGAGTCAGTGTAAGCAATATGGAGGGATGCAGTAAAGCTCTTGAAGGGACTATTTTATGTCTAAATTAATTATAATAAAGTTATTACTTCTGATTTATTTCTTTTGTTTGTTGCTTAATCAATAAAGTCTGGTTGGATTTTTTATAGCCATATTATAATTGCAATAAGGTACTCCAGTGTGTGTGTTGTGTGTGGGATAATGGCACACCTAGGTGGCGGAAGCACTCGGCCTTTGGCCTCATGCTTCAACCCACCCTAGGTGTGCCATTATCCCACCACCTACACACACCGTGTCATGCCTTATTGCTTAACTATATTATAGGCAATAAGTAGCAATAACTTCTACAGTGAAATATATAGCAGCAAAAAGATATTGCTAGTGGAACATAGTACCTTGATAACAATATCTTGCCACTGGAAAAAAAAAACACTGTTAACTTCAGACAACTTGTTTGACATTTATTTTTCCTGATGTTGTGTGCAGGACTCTTAAGCCTTTTAGGTAGGGGGTCGGGCATTTATTTACTTTAGGGGACACACCTGGGAAGCGAGTGCCGAGTGAGAAATACAGCCGCATGCGCATTGCAGTCACTGATAAGTCACGCCCCCACAGAACAAACATAAGGCTATCTCAAACTAAAGTAATGTAAAATGAAATGTGTTGTTATTAAATAATTTACTAGTAACAGCATAATTTACCGCTCTCATAATAATGCATTCCTGGACCCGGAGGTGTGGGGAGGCGGAGCGCCCCCAAAGAACAAACATAAGGCAGTTGCTACTCGAAAACGAGATGTGTTGCTATTTAATAAAGATAGATGATATTAAAGTAACGTAGTTAGGTGCCACTGTGATTGTTGTTATTATATTTACAAACAATGCCCATCACAGATGTCTAATAATAATAATATTCAGACGTTCACTTACATTTCTGTTCACCGTTGAGGACCCTGGCGGTGTGGGGGGCGTTAAACTGCATATTTTGGTTTTACTTATTATTTATTTGGGGGGGTTACAGTGCCGTTTTTTTTTTTGATATTGGAACAGCCCTTTCCTTTGCATCAGAGCCTTAGCAGTGACGCTATCCCTCTACTTTCCCAGAGTTTGTAGTTGGTTGGCACGGAGAAAACTGTGTTTAAATGACTGTTTTTCCAATTGAGGCAGTTCAATAAAACGTTGAAACCATATCTACTAATATATAAATAAATATATAACATATCTAAGAATATATAGATTTGGCTGATTGCAAGAAGCATACCTCTCAACTGTCCCTGATTTTCAGGGACGTCCGTAATTTGCTCAAAATTTCCTCTGTCCCTTGTAAAATTTGTGTTTTGTGACAGAACAGCAGGGATTAAAACACAGAATAATGTCAAACATTAAAGTTACAGAGTTGTTCTTCTTCAGAAAATGCATCTTAACACAAATCCCCTTATTCTATCAGCCTTCTCACTGAATAGTACCAGTTTTTAAGATGTGTCCCTGATTTGGGGTCTTTGTCCCTGATTATTTTAAGCCTTGTCCCTGATTCATGAGGCAAGAGGTTGAGAGGTATGGCAAGAGGTGTGTATGGGGGCGGAGCTAACTGATGCCAGTTGGAGGACATAGTACCGTAATCCGCTGAATTCTAAAACAGGGACACTATGTGTCCCCTAATCTAAATAATCGCCGGGGGTCGCAACATCAAGTAGAATAGAAATCAATATACAATTCTAAATAGATGAAGAAATCAAACATTGAACGCAGAAATCAATACACCGTCTATCATGGTCATTTCATGATAGTTAATAACTAAAAAGTGTATGTTGTAATATAGCTCTGAAATGCCCCCAACGCATGAGTCCTAATCAACCCAATCACTAATTAAAGGAGAGCTGTACCAGGCTGAGCCTTGATTTTAGAAAGAGACGGGCTGAAAAGGTTGCGATTCTTGTGCTGGTATTCCGGCCTACGCCGGCCATCAATCAGCTATTCCCTATTCCAGTACTGTAGGTCGAGTGCTACAGGTGGAAGAAGCTGGTGGCAGGAGCGCTGTTGCAAGAGGGTATGTGGTGACAGGACAGAGAGGGGTGAGAGCCTGTGTCAGTGCAGAGGCTTCACTGCAAACCTGGGACATCTGGGGAATCAATCAAGTGGGGGCGCGTTCTTGATGAACAACTGGTGACAGCAGGTGGAGATGACCCTATAAGAAGTGTATTACTCGTTCAGTGCACCTACACGCAGCCGAGATGGGACTGAGCTGGGATCTTTCAGACTGGGAGCAGAGGCGACACACGGGCTGCTGTCCCTGATTAACGAAGCACTGCATTGCCAACAGGAACTGCAGGACTGAAACCAAGTGTTGGAAATTTCCATGGTGGTGTACCAAGGTGAGTAACATACCTTTCTACCTGGTTGAGCGGTAGAGATTTTGGTTTGGTGGTTTTCCCTGGGTGTGTGACCCTGGCTGAAACACTGGGTGGCGAGATTGCAGGTAGAACCTGTATGCAGTTCGCATATGGGGTGCGCTTGCATTGTATTTATCCGCCGAGTTGGGGAACCTGATGAGGCTCTGTTCCCCTGAGCAATTGCAGGGGTTACGCTCTGTTTCATCTGGCTTCTCTCACTCAGAAGTTGGACCCTGGCCTCTCCCGTCATGCGGTAGCCCCAAGGGCTCATTATCACTTGTTGGCGCCAGGGTGGCGGGCCAGTTCAAGTAGATTTGGAAGCCCTAACACTCCGTAGTGTGCCTGCTTTGTTGTGGAAGGTAGACGTGGGATCACACGTAATATGTTAAACCCACCGGCTGTCCTGGTGTAACTATACAGTGTGTGCATGGGGGGAGGACGAGCACGCAGTGTGTATGTGTGTGTGTCCGGGGAGCACGCATGAGCAGGCGATATCTTATCGCTGCTCACTGAAGGCCTCCCCTTTCAACTGTACTCCACTGCATTTTGGAGCTGTCATAACCTGCTCGAGCAGGCATTGGAGAACTGCGGCTACGCCTGCAAACACACTGACTGAATTGGAAGAGGGCTGCCACACCTCCGAAAACTCGGATGATGGCACTATGTTTCTTGCACATGCATGCAAGCAAACATAAAAACTACAACACTTAGTCTTAATTCTGAATATTTGGAGAAAGCAAGTCTGTTTCATTGGTCAAGGGTACATACTGTCCTGTGAAAAACCATGTTTCAGTAGAAATATCCCACTTTGAGCTTCTTTAAAGGTGGTAACCCTAAGGCCACCAAGGAGCTGAGGCTGGCCAAGGGCATGAAGGGGGGGGAGAAGGAATGAGGCACAAAGCTTGGGAATGTCTGTGGCTGTGATGCATTTTGAGACAACTTTATTAAGTTTAATGTTTCAAGTTATTTAGGGTAGGTGACTTAATTATATTATATTTACCCATCAAGCTAGGGGGGTTGGATCTAATCAAGCCGAAACATTTTTTTATAGTTTGTTTTTCTCTTTTAACATTGGTGCTTTTATGTCTCCATCCCTATTAATTTGGAAATCCTTCTTGGAGAGTTGGTTTAAAGAGTAGCTTCCGACTAATCATAGTAACCCCTTAGTCCCAAAAAAATGATGACTGACCTGGCCAGGAGTCCAAATGTGCATACTTTTCTTTTTTTTCATCGCTATTTAAAAGTTATGCCCCTCATAATTTTATTCCCAGACCCACCGTCAAAAACAGAGCCAGTTCCTGATCCTCATTAGCCGCCCCCATGCGAGCACACACAGACCCATTTGTTGATGTCAGTAAGCAGAAGGCTCGGCGTATGCTCATTGACTTGAATATGGGGTGATTTTTTAAGATTTTATACCCATTCAACAGCAAGTTTTAACGGAAATCCAGAGTGATTGCTCACTAACGAACTCCATTGGTTAGCAATCACTGACATTAAAATATTGATGAAATAAAATACGAAAAATCACCAGTCGATGAAAGTCTGCAGCGCGTACAGCATCACAAAAGAGCTACTGCATGTGGGAATGGCCGTAAGTCTGGCAGTCTGGAATAAGGCAGGGGCGCAACACCTGAACCATGAAAAAGGAATTGCGTTTGGACTCTGACAAAGCTCATCATTGTTTTCGTAAGGGACGGTTGGGCTTCTTTTAAAGATTTCTTGCACCAGTGGCAACAGTGCCCAAACCAACTGAGATAGGTTAGGGACTGCCTTCATTTATCTTGCCAGCTTCAGAGAAGTAAATGATGGAAACTTACCATAGGACAGGTAACAGTTTCTAACCATAAAAATGATACACTTTAATCCAGGACCAAGCATTTTGTATTAAATCAAATTATAAAGGTGTTAGCAAAAATAATTACACTAAGGTTGAAACGTATTTATTGGACAAATGAATGCCTCCTAGAATGTGCGATGTTGTGTGGCTTAGCTGCATGGCAAACTAGGTGTGAAAGGGAATGCAAAACATAAACACTGGTAGGAGAGAATGTGTTTTCAAACCGCTTGTATACAACAGGAGGAAATAACGGACCATCTGTTTGTACAGTGTCCATTTGTAAAAACATTTTGGTCATTGCTAGCTGAATGATGGAGTAACAAATAATGGGAAATTGTTACATATGAAAATATTGTGACAGCTGGCCCAGTGACACTGAGAGCTGAGGCATCCGCCTTACCTCACGCCACTCTGTCGACCCAGGTTCAGGAACGAGCCCAGGGAGTTGGGGTCAGCAGGGGAGGAGAGGATTGAGCGTCCAACAGACTGCTATCCTCTCCTGGGAGGGAGGGGGTCGTCCTGTGACGCTAGTGGTGCCCAGTGGAGACTGAGTGCAGTGCAGTCAGGGAACAAGAAGGGGACATCAGGCGGCCATCTTGTGGGCATGTGCGGGAGCATGCATGCCATGTGCTGGACAGCACTGCACGCCCTGCTTCAAGGGGGGGCACCAAAAAATAGGAAAAACCCCAGCTTCCAAGGATGACCCTATAAGAAGTGTATTACTCGTTCAGTGCACCTACACGCAGCCGAGATGGGACTGAGCTGGGATCTTTCAGACTGGGAGCAGAGGCGACACACGGGCTGCTGTCCCTGATTAACGAAGCACTGCATTGCCAACAGGAACTGCAGGACTGAAACCAAGTGTTGGAAATTTCCATGGTGGTGTACCAAGGTGAGTAACATACCTTTCTACCTGGTTGAACGGTAGAGGATTTTGGTTTGGTGGTTTTCCCTGGGTGTGTGACCCTGGCTGAAACACTGGGTGGCGAGATTGCAGGTAGAACCTGTATGCAGTTCGCATATGGGGTGCGCTTGCATTGTATTTATCCGCCGAGTTGGGGAACCTGATGAGGCTCTGTTCCCCTGAGCAATTGCAGGGGTTACGCTCTGTTTCATCTGGCTTCTCTCACTCAGAAGTTGGACCCTGGCCTCTCCCGTCATCGGTAGCCCAAGGGCTCATTATCACTTGTTGGCGCCAGGGTGGCGGGCCAGTTCAAGTAGATTTGGAAGCCCTAACACTCCGTAGTGTGCCTGCTTTGTTGTGGAAGGTAGACGTGGGATCACACGTAATATGTTAAACCCACCGGCTGTCCTGGTGTAACTATACAGTGTGTGCATGGGGGGAGGACGAGCACGCAGTGTGTATGTGTGTGTGTCCGGGGAGCACGCATGAGCAGGCGATATCTTATCGCTGCTCACTGAAGCGTAGCTCCCCCTTTCAACTGTACTCCACTGCATTTTGGAGCTGTCATAACCTGCTCGAGCAGGCATTGGAGAACTGCGGCTACGCCTGCAAACACACTGACTGAATTGGAAGAGGGCTGCCACACCTCCGAAAACTCGGATGATGGCACTATGTTTCTTGCACATGCATGCAAGCAAACATAAAAACTACAACACTTAGTCTTAATTCTGAATATTTGGAGAAAGCAAGTCTGTTTCATTGGTCAAGGGTACATACTGTCCTGTGAAAAACCATGTTTCAGTAAGAAATATCCCACTTTGAGCTTCTTTAAAGGTGGTAACCCTAAGGCCACCAAGGAGCTGAGGCTGGCCAAGGGCATGAAGGGGGGGGAGAAGGAATGAGGCACAAAGCTTGGGAATGTCTGTGGCTGTGATGCATTTTGAGACAACTTTATTAAGTTTAATGTTTCAAGTTATTTAGGGTAGGTGACTTAATTATATTATATTTACCCATCAAGCTAGGGGGGTTGGATCTAATCAAGCCAAAACATTTTTTTATAGTTTGTTTTTCTCTTTTAACATTGGTGCTTTTATGTCTCCATCCCTATTAATTTGGAAATCCTTCTTGGAGAGTTGGTTTAAAGAGTAGCTTCCGACTAATCATAGTAACCCCTTAGTCCCAAAAAAATGATGACTGACCTGGCCAGGAGTCCAAATGTGCATACTTTTCTTTTTTTTCATCGCTATTTAAAAGTTATGCCCCTCATAATTTTATTCCCAGACCCACCGTCAAAAAACAGAGCCAGTTCCTGATCCTACGGCTACGCCCCCATGCAGGCACACACAGACCCATTTTGTGATGTCAGTAAACGAAGGCTGCGCGTGTGCGCCCCATTGACTTGAATATGGGGTGATTTTTTTAAAGATTTTATACCCATTCAACAACAGGATTTTAACAAATCAAAGTGATTGCTCGACTAATGAACTCCATTAGTTGAGCAATCACTTTGATTTGTTAAAATCCTGTTGTTGAATAGGTATAAAATCTTTGAAAAAATCACCCCATTCAAGTCAATGAGGTGCACACGCCAGCCTTCATTTACTGACATCACAAAAGGGCGTGCAGGTCGTGTAGGCAAGAGGATACGCGGTCTGGGAATAAAATTACGAGGGGCATAACTTTTAATTAGCCATGAAAAAAAAAGGAAAACTTTGCACGTTTGGACTCCTGACCAGGTCAGTCATCATTTGTTTTTCAGTAAGGGGCTAGTTGGAAGCTGCTTTTTAAAGATTTCTTGCACCAGTGGCAACAGTGCCCAAACCAACTGAGATAGGTTAAGGGACTGCCTTCATTTATCTTGCCAGCTTCAGAGAAGAGTAAATGATGGAAACTTACCATAGGACAGGTAACAGTTTCTAACCATAAAAATGATACACTTTAATCCAGGGCCAAGCATTTTGTATTAAATCAAATTATAAAGGTGTTAGCAAAAATAATTACACTAAGGTTGAAACGTATTTATTGGACAAATGAATGCCTCCTAGAATGTGCGATGTTGTGTGGCTTAGCTGCATGGCAAACTAGGTGTGAAAGGGAATGCAAAACATAAACACTGGTAGGAGAGAATGTGTTTTCAAACCGCTTTTATACAACAGGAGGAAATAACGGACCATCTGTTTGTACAGTGTCCATTTGTAAAAACATTTTGGTCATTGCTAGCTGAATGATGGAGTAACAAATAATGGGAAATTGTTACATATGAAAATATTGTGACAGCTGGCCCAGTGACACTGAGAGCTGAGGCATCCGCCTTACCTCACGCCACTCTGTCGACCCAGGTTCAGGAACGAGCCCAGGGAGTTGGGGTCAGCAGGGGAGGAGAGGATTGAGCGTCCAACAGACTGCTATCCTCTCCTGGGGGTCGTCCTGTGACGCTAGTGGTGCCCAGTGGAGACTGAGTGCAGTGCAGTCAGGGAACAAGAAGGGGACATCAGGCGGCCATCTTGTGGGCATGTGCGGGAGCATGCATGCCATGTGCTGGACAGCACTGCACACCCTGCTTCAAGGGGGGGCACCAAAAAATAGGAAAAACCCCAGCTTCCAAGGAAGCAATGGTGGGCCCCGGTGGCCAAAGCCTACACGCCCAGTGCTGGCTCCAACCCCCAACTTGACTCTCCGTGGTCCCTGCTCTCCCCCTAGTGGGGCGGGGGAGTGGGGAACCCAGCAGGGGGTGAGGAATTCAAATGGGTGGTGGAGGCAGGAGTCGAGGGGGCCACCTGAGAGATGCATTGGAATGTCGGCGAACGGAGGGGAATAAACAGAGTTGGAGAAAAAAAAAGAAATTATTATGACAGGTTCTTCTCAGGGTATTAAGGGATATGATCCAGGTACATTGAGATTAATCTTTACATGTGTACAATTCTTTTTATGGCAGGCCAACGGTAAATTGCTATTTCAACAAACAGACTTGCAACCTGTTGTGGTAATTACTTAAACTGAACAGGAATTAAGACTTCAGTATGAATATGATTAGAAAACTCTTTCTGCATCACAGTTAAATCTTAAATGGAGATCTATACATTTTCTTTAAATAACCCTGATTTAATGCAAAATATACTATGTGTCACATGAAATCAAGGAATATGCTTCTTTCCCTGGCTTTATGAGTTTCTATCGGTGTTTATTTTCTGCATTTGTATTAATATTTTGGTTTTGATTTCTGTTAAGCATAAGACTTTATTTTATACTTACTGAACTGCTTTGTTTGTACTCTTGTTACATTAATAAAAATTCCCCTGCTCTTTTTGAGAAGAGCCATGGGATCTTTACCATCCGCCTGAACAACCCCCAGAAAAGGCAAATGGAACCTTGGATTAATGTCTCATCCGAAAGACAGATCCCAAGCCAGTGATCTAAACACTAGACCATACTGCCTCACATAGCCTCCATCAGCACTGCAGACATGCAGTTTCCCCTGCAATCGGAAGGTGAGCCTTCCAGGGTACTACCACAGGAGTGGCTGATGCCGCAGAAGCTACCACCAAAAATCGTCATTCCCTGGCTGTTTGGTTACCAGCATCTTAGGCTTGTTCTCGAACCCAGCTCACCAGCATGGGAGCACAATGTGCTACCCACTGGGTCAATGGCAGCCCCATTCATTTCAGCTTTTAAACTAATTTAACTAAATAAAACAATGCTGACAACAGCAAACAATTCAGCTGATCAGTTAGGGGGTGGGGTTCTGATTTCCTTCAGACTGCATGGACCCTTGTTTGTCATACTGCTGTTTAAACTCCAGTGACAGACTGACCAGGGCAGTTATGTCACATGTAATGATTTGCTTTAAAACTGTGAGAAACTGCAAGGGGAACAGTCTTATAAACACTGTAACATATCTGCAACTCGGCAGGTAGAAGATGTTATCGCAGAACTGAGGTTACGACAATGTGCCAATACCAAAGTGGGCAATGAGTATGTCCGAGGTGTCTCAGGTGGTGAAAGAAGACGGGTGAGCATCGGTGTGCAGCTACTCTGGAATCCTGGTGGGTCTAACATAAAAATATTGTGTGCTATATGTTCTGTATATAGAAATTGTTTTCAAACAGCTGCAAATTGTATATCTGCAGTTATTTTGGAGTGAGTCCAGATTGTGGTGTGCAAATACTGTGTCCCCAATATTCACTGAGAATTTGTACTTGGAGGCATAAATATTTGGGTATTTGACATTAGTTAACCAAGTAAAAAAAAAAAAAGTGTGACACACCTTTCACCCTCCCCCAGGTGGCCAAGGTTAATCACACGGCCTCACTCACTCCATGTTCCCTCTTCCCAGCACCCACCTGGACCAACATCCCTGTAAAAAAAATTACCTCCCTCCCTCCCTTATACAGAAACATAGACAGTGATCACAGAAAAAAGACCATTGGTCCATCTAGTCTGCCAATAAACCCTAACAAACCTGGGACCTACTGTTCACACAGGGTTCTAACCCATACTATCACCCCCCTGTGATCCCCACCCTACCATTACCACCCTACACAACCACTAAGCCCTTCACTCTGTCTCAGCTGTGCTTGAAACCATTGATAGTTTTAGCGCCCACCACATCAACTGGAAGATTGTTCCATGGCACCGCCACCTTTTCTGTAAAATAAAACTTTCTCACTTCCCTCTTGAACTTCCCCTCGTCAGTTTCCACTCATACCCCTGTGTTCTTGATCCACTACTTATGCTAAATAGTAGAGGTAGGCGAGTCATGAATAGCATTTCCCTGAATACCATAATTGATAGGCTATTCATTACTCGTGAAGAAAATTAATCAGCCCTGTTCATGGGTATTTGGAAATTTGCTATTCAGTGGCAGTTCAAGATCTCCCAAGACTTCCAGTCCAATCAGAGTCCACTTTGGAACCTCACTAAAAGCAGGTTATGTGAACCAGCACTCGCAGAAGCTTCAGGCAGGGCAGATGACTTGAGCAGCTACAGAGAAAGAATCTACTTCTATCTACTTGTTGAAACTAGAGGGAAAAAAATCAGAAATCTCAACATTTTTTGTTCCCTTTCTAAATCCCAAGCTAGAGAAGGCTAATTTTTTACACTGTTGGATGAAAATTAGGCTTTTTTTCCCCAGCTCCAATCCCCTGGGACAAGAGGTTCCTACTCCACTCACCACCCCCCTCAACCCCAGACTTACCCCACTGAGCGGGGCCACCGTGTGGGTGCCCACCAGGGAAAATGGTCTCTTAGCCACCCCCCCAGGGAACATGGTCTTTTAGCCTTGGATTACCCCCAGGGTAGGGCCATGGGAGCGGGCCCCCCCCGGCAGACTTTGGTCTCCAATGGGAGAAGCGGCAGAAGCAGGGGCCATCATCAGCAGGCCAGCAATTTTTGCAAAATTTCCCCCTGGGGAGGCAGGGACGTGCAATGACACCTGCATCTGCACCCCCCCTTCAACATGTGGCGCAGGCCTCGATGGTACCTCCAGCCTCCACCAGGGTCTGCATTGTGCAGCACTCTCCCCCGGAGAGAGTGGTCCCTGGGACCCTCAGTCCTTCTCCCCTTGGCAGCCCTCTGACTCCTGAGTCCGTCACTGAACCCGGGATATTGGCTTCACAAGCGGACGCCTTGCCGCTGCACCAGTGGGCCAGCTGAAAATGAGGCTTTTAGGAAAGGGAAAATATTAAGACTTTAATGTTTGGGGAGAGAGCGACAGTGAGAGAGAGAAAGACAGGCAGGCCACAACAGCACACACACACACAGAGTGTGTGTGTGTGTGTGTGTGTACTAAACAAACAAGATTTAAACCAGCAGTGTATTAAAGAAGACTTAACAACTTAAGGGAAGAGGGTTTTGTAGGGGTTTATTTTGGTTAGAAATTTAAGATTTTTGTGGCTTAGTTGTTGCCTGAAACAAAGAACAAGGTAAGTATTCCAACCGAAATGCATTTAGTGTGGGGACATTTTTTCAGTTGTTGTTGGCTTGATTTCATGCCCAAGAATAAATAAAAAAAACATTTTTCTGAGAATTTATGTGAGGAACCCAGGCATGGATCCCTCCACCTGGGGCTCACATCTCGCCGCCAGAGGAAAAGCTACAAGCCTGTCCTGGGAAGCAACCCATGATTTTGCTACTGCAAATTAGCAGACCCTGAGGCTTTCTTCCCCTGTTGAAACTGCCGCCCGGGATCCTACGAACTCCAGTTTGTTGCAGGGCCCAGAAATCTACAGAAACAGCCAAAAGCCGCATACCCCCTCAGGTGTGTCGTGCCCACCTGGGGCTCGCACTTTGCCACCAGAGGAAAAGCTACAAGCCTGTCCTGGGATACAACCCACGATTCTGCTACTGCAAATTAGCAGACCCTGAGGCTTTCTTCCCCTGTTGAAACTGCCGCCCGGGATCCTCTGAACTCCAGTTCGTTGCAGGGCTCAGAAATCTACAGAAACAGCCAAAAGCCATATACCCCCTCAGGTACGTTGGTATTTGGCGCCTATGGACATTCTGAATTTTCAGTGCCAACACTCTGATTGGAGGATCTCAGCCTCATTGACTTCTTCCTGCTGGTCTCCATGTTACCTTGCTTCATTAGAGACGTTTATCAGCAGTGCTGACCCTGAGACTATCCTTTTTTTGTAAAGCAAGAATCTCATTTTTTCTGTTTTTTGTATAGAAATTGTTCTTTTTTGTAAAGCTAGAATGGCATGAAAGGCCCCCCACCCCACTGTTTCTCTCCTCATCTATCAATACAGTTTAGGCCATTCAGTGTCACACTGCCATTGTTTAAAGTGATTTACCTGCTCTGAATGCACTGTGATTACATCCCTCTTTAGAATTAATTATTTGCGAAAGGCTGAAGAGTTTTAAGTTGACCTTTTAATGCACTCCTTAATATCCTAAAACTACAGCCTAATCCTTTTTTATTATTAATTCTGAGTGTAAAACTGTAGAGTCTTAAGATTATTAGACCTGTACTGCACTGTCTATTATTCTAAGTGAACAGCTGAATCCTTTTTAGAATTAATTTCTGTGTAAAGCTGTAGTTTTAAATTGTCCAGACTTTTCAGTGTACTGCCTAGCATTCTAAATTTAAAGCCCAATCCTTGCCTCTCGCTTTGCCACCTGTCTGCCCTCTAACCCACTTACGTCTCCTCCCTGTTTCTATTACCCACTTTGTAGTTTAGCCTCCTCCTTCCAAATAATAGTGACCACCCTGTTTCTTTGTTTGAGTTAACCACACCTCCCCTGCCTGCCCCTACTTAATCCATCTCCTTTCCTCTTCCCCTCAGGTGTGTTGTGCCCACCTGGGGCTCGCACCTTGTCGCCAGAGGAAAAGCTACAAGCCTGTCCTGGGAAGCAACCCACGATTATGCTACTGCAAATTAGCAGACCCTGAGGCTTTCTTCCCCTGTTGAAACTGCCGCCCGGGATCCTCCGAACTCCAGTTTGTTGCAGGGCCCAGAAATCTACAGAAACAGCCAAAAGCTGTATACCTCCTCAGGTACGTTGGTATTTGACGCCTACGGACATTCTGAATTTTCAGTGCCAACACTCTGATTGCAGGATCTCAGCCTCACTGACTTCTTCCTGCTGGTCTCCATTTTATCTTGCTTCATTAGAGACGTTTATCAGCGCTGCTGACCCTGGGACTATCCTTTTTTGTAAAGCAAGAATTTCATTTATTTATTTATTTATTTATTTATTTTTTAAGTGTCTACTTTCTCATTTGCAAATTATACTACATAGCCACTAGAGGGCTACAACAGCTGTCTTTTCTGTTAAAGAGGAAACACATTATATTTTCTACTTCCTCTTCTGCTCTAGTGGACCTGGGATATCTCTCTTTCTGAGGACCATCCCCGGGATTTTTCTGCCTGTTTCTCAGGCTGAACCATGCTCATCCACTAAGGCTGCAAGACTTGAACGCCTGTCCCCACTCCCATTCTGTACTGGTGAAGCAGGGCCAGAAACAGAAACGAAAGCTACAAACCAATCTTGCCACACCGGATTGCAGCCTTGAACCACCTCACTGGCTCAGCTGCAAAGAGTTGCTCCACAGGTACGTTCAGCATCAAAACCACCTCTCAGCCAACAAAAGGATTTTGAACTTATGACACTTGATAGTTGATTGGTCTAGGCTTCTAGTGACTTTTACTGCTGGCTGTTGTGGCGTTTAGATCTACCATGGGAAGTTACAGCTGGTTCCTTGGTGTGTCACTAGCTTTACTAGCACTCAGCTCAATTCTTCAGAACCCTCATCCCTCCCTGAAGTGGAATGACCCTTGCGCTTCTCCCTGTCCTGCGTCCAACAGCTCCTTTCAGGTAGCCATTCTGGACTATTGGGCTTCTCAGCTGTCTCTGCTGGGAAGTGGGACATCTCCCGAGCTGCCTCTGCAGATTACTCCCCCATCCAGACTTGAGACTTCCTACTCATGGCAAATTCCTGCCAGGACACTAGTGGCTGCAACACTTGGCTAGTATAACACCAGCAGTGGGTACAGACCAACCCATCAACACTGCCTCCCCTATTGCCCTAAAAATAGTGTTTACAAATTACAGTTCACTGCCTTAAAAAGAATCCTGCTTCTTTTACTAATGTGCTCAGGTAATGTCGAACTCAACCCAGGACCATTAGACACCCTTGCTTCTCCATCAGACCTGGCAGGTATCAAAGGAATGTCTTTTATGCATCTTAATGCCTGTAGTTTGATGAAAAAGTTCACCCTTATCCAGGCTTGGGTGAGCCACACCCTACCTGACATCCTAGAGATCACTGAGACCTGGCTTAGCCAGCCACCCCAAACAATGAAATCAATACCCCAAATTATTTACTCTTCCGAGCAGATAGGCAATCAAGAAGAGGTGGGGTAGCAATTTATGTAAGGGACAAATACTCAGCCACAAGCATAGATGCATCATCCTCCCCCAAAGAATTTGAGTGCTTGACCCTAAAGATCGAACTTTCTCCTTCCAGTGCACTCTGTGTAATAAGCTGCTACAGGCCCCCTTCTGCTGGGCCTCATCTCCTGTCTCACCTCAGTTCTGTACTGGGGCTCAGTTCCTTGGAAACCATTATTCTTGGCGACCTGAACTACGATTGGCTATCAAGTGCATCAGCTCCCTTGAAATCTCTTTGTGACACTCTAGGGCTGGTGCAACTCATTGGCGAAACCCTACTCGCCCAAATAAAAAGAACCTTAACAACAGCTCCCTCTTAGGTGTAATTTTGGTTAGCAAGCCACATCTGTTCTCTCATGTTGGAACATTTTTCTCAGACATTAGCGATCATTGTATAATCACCACCATTAGATCCATGCACAACCCATAGTTTGTGGCAAAGTTCTCTATCAAGAGGTGCAAACGCAACTTCGATTTGTTTGCATATGTCCACGACATGAAACATTCACCATGATGGCAGGAATTCTTCCTAGCCAAAATGGTTAACAGGGCATATATTATTTTTTACGATATTTTAAGTGAGGCTTTAAATAAGCATGCACCCTTGGTTAAGGTGTGGGTCAGAAGCAGCACCTACCGTTGGTTCTCACCTGAGCTCAAAGCTTCCCTGTTAGAAAGGGATACTTTATGGAGAAAAGCCAGAAGAAGCAAGAACAACTCGGATTGGTGTCTTTTTAAGAGAGCACGTAACAAGTGCACCAAGTTGGTCAGAGCAGCCAAGGCTGACTACTATCGTTCGGAGCTAGCCTCTGCCTCAAGAAATCCTTCAAAGCTCTGGAAAACATTAAAAGACATGTCTGGACACACACCTGGTAATTCCATTCCAGAAGTCCGGTGGCAGCGTTATCTCTAACCAATCGGAGATATTGGAAGCCCTCAATAACCATTTTGCAATGGCAGGGCTAGCACTTGATACTTCCCCTGCCAATGACCTCCGCGCAGCTCAGGGCCCACCAACCCACGAGTCCCTCCCTACCGAGGAGGCCTTCTCCTTCCTGCCTGTCTCTCTAAAAGAGGTGGAAGACCTACTGCTGCAACTGGACACCAGGAAGGGAGCAGGCTCCAACTTCATAGAGCCATACTATCTGAAATGTGCCTACCATGTGCTTGCGGTGCCAATCACCCACCTATTCAACATGTCACCCTCCCAGGGTAGCCTCCCCCCTCAATGGAAAATAGCTTGTGTCATCCCTCTATTAAAAGCAAGTGACCCCTGCGATCTAAATAATTACAGACCGATCTCCCTCCTCCCCATCCTGTCTAAATTACTAGAAAAAATAATGTGTGGCCAGCTAGGGGCATACTTAGAATCTAGAAGCCTATTAAATCAGTTCAGTCTGGATTCAGAGCAAAGCTCAGCACCTTAACAGCCCTAGCTAAGGTGACCAATGATTGGCTCCTAGACATTGACAACAAGAAGCATGTCTGTGCTGTTTTCTTGGATCTTAGTAAGGCATTCGACACAGTCAATCACAGCCTGCTTCTTTCCTCCCTAAGCACCTTAGGCCCGGACCATAAATCTATGTGCTGGTTTGCAGACTACCTCGGAGAACGGAAACAGCAGGTTAAAGCTGAAGGTGATCTTTCTCCATTAAAACCTATGCTGACGGGCGTGCCCCAGGGCTTTATCCTTGGTCCCCTCCTCTTTGCAGTCTACATTAACAACATCAATGACCCCACCAAAAAAGCGAACATCCACTTATTCGCAGATGACACTGTACTGTACTTGAGTCGTCCCACGCCAGAAGCAGTCTGTGAAGACCTCCAAGCTGAATTTAACCTTCTACAATACCAGCTCATGAAAAAAAGCTTTTGCTCAATGCAAAAAAGACAAAAGCCATGCTCTTCTCCCCTTCCTTGCATGCGGCAATTCCTGCTGGGGGGGGGGGCTATCCCACAAATTACCACTGTTCTTGGAGAAACACTAGAGTATGTAGCTAAATTCAAATATCTGGGAGTTTGGCTCGATCATAAACTTTCCTTCACCGACCATCTCGAAGAACTACAGAAGAAACTAAGGTAAAGATTAGGACTATTCTACAGAATTAACCACCTGCTCACAAAGGAAGCCAAGATTCAACTGGTTCAAGCTACCTTCCTGTCTTTAATAGATTATGCAAATCTGCTCTACAGCCACTGCACTGCCTCTGCACTGGCTAAGTTGGACACCCTCTACCACAGAGCTATCGGGTTCATTACTGGCCTTCCACTTTCCACACACCACTGCTCCCTGTACTCATCGTTAGGCTGGACTTCCCTTCACTATAGAAGGAATAGAAACGCCACCCTATGGGCCTTCAGAGCTGTGACCAACAAGCTCCCCTCATATGTCTCAGATTGTATTCCCCGGAGTGTGTTAGGCACCTACGCTCTAAGGAGCTATTCCCTAATTGCCCTCCAAGTTCCAAGGGTCAATACTTGTTTCGGCAAAGCTGCTCTAAGTTTCTCTTTACCCACATTGTGGAACGGTTTACAAAGGAATTGAAGCTGAGCTGCCCTGTTAGCCTGAATATCTTCAAGGTGCTCTACGATCGCTACATGAAAGCACCTTGCAAATGTTTTCCTCACCGCTAGCCCATTAATTCCGCAACTCCCCCTTTCCATCCTGATGCCCGCCATGTTTCTACCCCTGGCTCGCACTCTTTCCCTATTAACTCTTCCTTCTGCACCCACCCTTCCCTGTCCATTCCAGCCTGGATAAAGTCCCACCCCATCCATAGTAGTGTCCCAATTATCTACCCCTCCTCTGTCATTATCATAATAAACAAGTACACTACAGCCATCGTTGCTTTCTGTGGTTTTAGCCCAATTTTTCCCCCAGTCGTCGGTAATATATCCCTCCTCTTCTTTACCTTTCTAACCTGCCACCTCATACACGGCCTCTTTCCCCTATATGTTTAGTTGCCGGCTGCCCCACTCAAAAGATCTCTGCTTATAACCCCTGTATGCCTATGGTTGATTGTACATCTGCTGACTTCTTCAATTGTAAAATAATGCTGTTTTTTTTTTATTTCAACCTTGTACTGTACTGTATACACAGTATATACTTTTTCTTCCTTGTATATTATTGCTTTTTGTATACCTGCTTCTGTACTGTACTTTGATGTATTCATGACCAGGTCCACCTTGCAAATGAGCCTTGCTCAATGGTACCCACCTGGATAAATAAAGATTTTGATTGATTGACTGATTGACAGCCACTTAGCTAAGAAAGTGCGAGTGCACCATAGCTGGTAGGGTGGGACTAATTGGCTGACTCCCACCACTTCAGTTAGCTGCTTTTCTGTTCTGTGTGTGTGCATGGCTGTACACATAAGATATTTTCTAAGTCTGTGGCTTTGTGCCCAAGAAGAGATTTAAAAAAATATTTTTTTCTGGGGGAAAAAATCAGGCTTGACTATTATTAGTTGACTGTGACACTTGTCAGCTCAGCGTTGCTGCAGTGCCTTGAGTGACTACATTTCATACTAATATAATTTAAATGTAATACATATTCCTCTAAAGGGACTACAACCATAGCAGACAGAGGATGTAATACCAGAAAGTGTAGTTGGTCCAGCAGCCCCAGCAAAGCTGCAGCAGGAGATGGTGAGCAGCAACATACGGCAGAGCGAAGATCAGGGTGCATTCACCGTACAAAATTATGTTTTATCCCATCACAACCTGCTGTCTCTCCCAGCACCAATAAGGTATCAGCTGACGCTAGGGAAAAAGTAGAATTCAAAGTACTAGTAGTGCTGCTAGGCGACATCGTCATTAACTGCCACTGATACCACCAATGTGAATTTGTTCTCGTCATTCTTTGCCACTGCCACCAGTACCAGCAGGACAACAACATCCTCCTTAGTAACCACCACTTCTCTGGTACACCACCCATCCACAGAGACTACTAGTATCCCATCTTCTGCTGCAACAGTGGCCTGCCAGCCACTGTTGCCATTGTGACTCAGACCACTCCTGCCACTGTAACCTAGACCACTCCTGCCATTGTGACTGATACCACTTCTGCCACTATGACCCAGACCACACTTGCCTGTGTAACCATACCGATGACCAATAGTGCTACAGTGACACCGTCCACTTCTACCACTGTGGCCCCAGCCAGCTACACAACTATTTCCAGTACTGTGTCCACCGCTACTGTGAAAGCTCTTGTTTCTCGGGCTGTCTCCTCTACTGTTGAACTTGTCAGTGCAAGTAAGGAGAAGGTGCACTCATCTGGGTCTTTAGTACTTTCCAGCTGGAGATCTGCTCACTGATACATCATCTGGGGAGGCTAACCTAAGCAGCTTTGATGATGAGGCAGAGTATAGGGAGTACCCCGGGAGCCATAGAGCAAGAAAGTCAGGTGGACAAAAAAAACAACCTCTTAAGATCACAGTGGCAGAAAAAAGAAGGATATGGCTCTGCCCCCATATAAACAAAGAAAAACAAACTCAGCACACTACCCTTCAGCAGGTTCCATCCCAGTGCAGGTGCAGGGGCACCAGTGGTGCCAGCGGAAAATCCACAGATGCAGGTCCAAACAAGAAAGGCTAGTGGGGGCCAAAAGAGTGGTGGTGATGGTTCTGGTGACACTAGCCGCATGACTGGTGCCAGGAGCAGTAAGAGCATGGTATGGTTGCATGTCACATTACTAAAAGAAGACAATAGAAAGGCAGTGTGCACACGGTGCAGTATGACAATCTGCAGAGGTAGTCTCTGGCAAATTTAACAACCACCTCCTTAATCAATCACCCAAAGGTAAAACATCCCCAGGTTTTTAAAGTGTCAGGGTCTGTGCCTGTGGTTCCATCAGACCCATCTTGTGATGACAATGCAGGCAGTGATGCGGGTGGCACTGGCAATACCACAGAACATTCTACTTCTGAAAAAAATGCTGCTGCTACCATTCCATCTCCATCAACACTAAAGACTCCTCCATGCACCCCAAGCACTCCCATCAGGCACCAGTCCCCTGCTATTTCACGTCATCTGGCAAGAGTGGAATGTCACCCCCATCCATGGTCAGTGCCAATAGTGGAAGCGTTCCAGACCAAAACTAAGTACCAGTCATCCCATCCAACAGCTCAACACATCATACAGCTCATACCTTAGGTGAAATGATGATGTTGGATCTCCAGCCCTTTTCACCTGTGGAAGACTTGTGGAAGACACTGACTTTTGCAGACTTCTGCAACACTTGCAGCAACAGTACCAGCTCCCACCGCATTCCACATTTTCACGCTCTGTGGTACCCAAGATATAGAGATGAGGGAGTGAAAGTGGCAATTACCATACTACTTTCTAAGTCTGTGCATGCAGTTTTCCACTGTACCTCAGACATCTGAAGCAGTACAAAATCCAGGTATTCATACCTCTTCTTGACTACACAATGGTGTGTGCAAAACCCTCCTGTTGCGGATTCCTCCTTTTTTCTCTGCATCACTGACTCTTGCTTCATCCCTCCACAATGTAGCAGTCAATCCAGGTCTGCTGTTCTAAAAGTTGGGCTAATTGAGAAAGATCACACATCACCATCCCACCTGGCATTCATTAAAGACATACTGCAGTCATGGATGATTGGTACCAATCTACATGGATTCCAAAGAGTATTGGCGGTGCTCTGTATGGAGTAAAGAAAAGGTAGCGAAACACTCAGAGGTACTGTAAAGATGTGAGCACTACCATGCCCATTCAAAGCTTCAGTGCATATATGCATCAGAGTCTGAACAGTCAGAAGGTCTCAGTGCAGACACATTTATTATATCCAGGCTTTAAATATCCAGATTTGTCATCACCTAGGGCACCTTTTAGGGCTACAGTGTAGTGTGATCACAAAAAATAGTGCAAAGAGTAAAAAGTTAAAGTGCTGAAAAGAGGTACTGTACAAGGGTGGCTATGCTACCAGACACAGAGTTACCTCTCACCAAAACTGTCAATCATGCCGACCTCGGCACTTCACCTAGATGTGCTTTCTCAGGGCGTGAGGCAACCATCCTAGCAAACCCTAATTATATACTAGCCACTTCATTTCCATTGGATTCTGTGGCTGTCACTCTGCTGATGTCAGCATTAAATCTCCCACACACCAAGAGCTACATACAACGCTACTCCGGTGTAAATTAAGCCCCATCTGACAGTCATAATGACTTAGTAATAGGATTAAAACATCCACAGTGAAATTAATAGTGCATAAATGCAATATTACAAAAACTTATAAAAACAGTATTGTATCTCATTCAACATTTGAAGAACAGATTACATAATATAAAACACTAATCATTGGCTATGTAATAATGTGACCGATGTAACTCAACAGAAATAATATAGCATTATCTGATTTAATGGACAGGACAGCATAACAATTGGAGGGTCTCATTTCCAATTTTCAAAAAATCTTGGTCTAGTGAAATATACCATTAAAAACTTGATATTGGAAATGTTCCATATTTTTTGGTTTTGTGCAAGCTGCAACTGCTGACTAAGTGAGTAAACTCTCTTAATGCCTATAGGCCAAGCTGTGACTGTTCAATTGCTTTTACAAGTCCAAAGCAAGGTGAGACGGCTTCCTGAAACACACCACTGGTACCTCCACATACTGTATAATCAATAAATTTAGAAAGCAAAGGAGTGGAGCAACACAGTGTACCAAAACAAAAAGACCTGTAAGCTAGGGCCAGTTAAAAAGCATTTTATTCAGTGACACACAGACAAACAGCACCCGCAACCGCCAACGTTTCACATCATCCTGACACTTTATCAAGGCATCTTGGTAAAGCGTCAGGATGATGTGAAACGTGGGTGGTTGGGGGTGCTGTTTGTCTGTGTGTCATTGAATAAAATACTTTTTAACTGGACCTAGCTCACAGGTCTTTTTGTCAGTGCACTGTGTTGCTCCACTCCTTTGCGTTCTAAACTATTGCTTTTACTTACAGAGCATAAGCAGGCCTAGTATTTAGGGAAAAACACTATCATCAGTTCTCCCAAGAAACACTGAAAACTATTTATCACACAAAAGTATCACAGAAATTATCCTCTCAAGCTTTGGATTGAGAGAGGGGGACAAAAACAAAGTTACAGTTTCTGATTTTTGTCTAGTTTTAACAAGTGGATGGAAGTAGATCATTTCTTTGCAGCAGTTCAGGTTGTTTGTCTCTCCTACCTGAAGCTTCTGCAAGTGCTGTATCATATCTGGCTACTCAAATAAAGCTGAGGACTGGAACTATTGTTTCTCAAACCTAATTATCAGGGGTAATACCTCTATCCCTGAAACCTGGCTGCTGAAGCTTATCCCATTTGTTAGTATAGCTCACTACCTAATCCATTCCCCTTTTTATATGTTACTGGAGGGCAAACTCCAAACCTCTCTCATTGAGACCTGGGTACCCCTATGTCATCTCTGTCTCTCTCTGGTGATATTGAACCTAACCCAGGCCCTCTTGATGGCATCGCTCGCAAGAACCCGTCTTATTGGTTCACAGAAAAGGGGCTTAGGCTTGCACATATGAACATTAGAAGTCTCTCAGCTAAGTTTGCGCAGCTTGAAGCCTGGATTGCTCACAACTCCCCTGACATCTTAGGATTAACCAAGACCTGGTTAAAACCCCATATACCAGATTCATTATGTAGGATCAATGGATATAAACTTCACAGATGTGATCATCCAAATGCTAAAAAGGGCGGTTGTGTTTTGTTTTATACCAGACAGGACCATGACATTATGGTCCTTCTGGTCAACACTACCTGTCTATGTGAAACAATTCATATAGTTATTACCTTAGGTCTCACTAAGAAGCTAAATGTAGTGTGCATGTATAACCCTCCTGAAAATGGACTAACAGGCCAGACTAAGGTAATTGACCATCTTTCCTCGCTAAAGGGTAGACAAGAGCTCACTGTTATGGGGACCTCAACCTGGATTGGCTAGGGAAAAACTCTAATCTCTATGTTGCTGAACCCAGCAGGTTACACCTGTCTGAATTGGTCACTCTCCTTACCAGACAGGCTAGTAACAGCAGTCTCCAGTCTCTTCTAGACTGGGTCATCTCCAACAGGCCTGCGAGGATCAGTGCTGTTGGAGTTTTACCAGCCTCCCCAGGTTACTGTGTTGGGAAGGCTAGGGCCCCTAAACCACCCTCCAGAGAAATTCTTTTCAGGGATTTTTCAAAAATGGACAAGAGAGCCCTAATCTTGGAGCTACAGAACACGGACTGGGCACCTCTATATAATACTTGTAATACAGAACGGGCTGCTCAATACCTCCTTACCATGCTATTGAACCTTCAAGACAAATATATCCCAGTAAAAAGGCACCATATCCAGGGATCTGCTACCCGCTGGTTAAATTTTTCACTCCTGTCCGCTCTGAAAAAGAGGGATAAAGCCTGGAACAAAGCTAAGCTAATCCAGTCCCCATTGGATTGGGCAGAGTACAGAAGACTCCGAAACCTATGTAAGGTTTCCATCAGATCTGTAAGGGCAATTACTATCGTCAGCTTCTTAGTACCTCTGTCAGTGACTCTCGTGGTTTTTGGAGTCATGTTAACACCATCATAGGGAAAAACAAGTGCAATACCATCTCTGATATGGTCGTGGATGGTTGTAATTGCAATAACCTGCTCACTATCGCTGAGGCTCTTAACTCCAGATTCACTGACCTCTCCTCCTATACTGCACCTCCTGGGCCTTTACCTGTCACTCCGCAGGATAACATTAAAGCTTCCAACCCATCTTTTACCCTTCGCCCAGTCTCTGAGGCTGAAATCTTACGCTTACTTAAGTCCATCTCTCCTGCTGGATCGGCAGGGGCAGATGGACTTTTACCAAAATTCCTAAGAACCGTTGCACAATCTATAGTCTCTCCAGTGACTAGACTTTTCAACCTGTCTCTTCTTACAGGACATGTCCCTTCCCTCTGGAAGATTGCTCGAGTTATGCCGGTCCCAAAAAGGGGGACACCACTAACCTGGATAACTACCACCCTATTGCCATCCTCTCCACCCTCTCTAAAATACTGGAGAAAACTGTTGCTACCCAGGTCTCAGATTACCTGTATTCCTTCAAACTCCTCACCCCTGACCAACGTGGTTTCCATCATTGGCACAATACAGTAGTAGTGCCGAATTTGTCAAGCAATTTTGTGAGATTCCCTATTCATCCTTCACAAAATTTAGGGGAAAAAATCCTCTAAAATTCTTTTTGTTACACCTACAGAAAGAGGCCAGTTCCTATTACAGTACTTAAGTGGCATCTGGTAGATTTTCAACTACACTATCAGATGAGACAACCCTTTCTGGGTAGCAGTGAACACACTAATACACAAAACAAAATCCCTAACTAAAGGTTTCACAATTCTCAATAGGGATTTTTTTTAAATCCTTAAAAATCCTCTAATTCGGTACTACTACTGTACATCCACTGCTCTCATACAGTTTACAAATTATGTCAGACTCGCTATGGACAATGGCTGTCTCACTGAGGCTACTGTTGTTGATCTTATGAAAGCATTTGATTTAGTTGACCACCTGCTGCTCCTATTAAAGTTGTCATCCCTAGGCTTCTCTACCTCCATCACCGCCTGATTCCAAAATTATCTTTTGAAGCGTCAACAATTTATCCAGATCAGAGATGCTAAGTCCCCTCTTGCTCCTACTTGGATCAGAGTTCGCCAGGGTTCGATTCTTGGTCCTCTCCTGTTAAGGTCTTCATAAATAACATCCCACCGCTCACTGGTGCTTGCTCAGGTCTGCTATCTGCCGACGATCTTGTTCTTTACTCATCCTCCTCAGACCTCTCAGAGATCAACCTGAATCTCAATAGTAACATCAGTACCTTTCAGAGCTGGCTATTACAAAACAAGTTTGTCTTAAATAAAAATAAAACAGTGACTATGCTCGTCGGTTCAGGTTCAAAAATTTGGTCCTGCACCCAACCATTAAGTATCAGAGTGCTTGATGGCTCTCCCCTTAACACAGTTACCTCCTCTAAATACCTAGCAGTAACCCTTGATCCCACCTTGGATTTTGACCTGCACCTAACCTCAGTCATTAAATCTGTCAATACTCAACTTGGACTGGCATATAAGGTGAGACATAGCCTAACATCCACGGTGAGGATGGCCATTGCACAAGGGATCCTGAGACCCAAATTGGCGTATGGGTTAATAGCCATTCTGGCAACTACTGGAGGACTCCTCCAAAAGTGGGATGTCTGCTACAACAGCATTTGCTATTTTGCTCTGTCTTTACCCAAACTTACTCACCGATGCACGCTATACTCTAGTTTGGGATGGTTTACCCCCTCAGCCTTCCATCAGTTTACTTCCTACTGTTTTATAAAGAATATAATCTCCTCCCAGATACCTGACAAATTGGCTCTACTGCTCAAACCTGTGACTTCTGCCTACCGACTGAGATAAGCTGACAAATCCCTTTTTGTCCAACCGAGATGTAAAACCAAAATGGGGGAGAATGCTTTCTCTACCTGGGCCCCTAAACTATGGAACTCCCTTCCACTGAATCTAAGAATCTCCCCTTCTCCATGCAGCTTCAAACGGGAGCTTCATAAGGCTCTTCTAAGCTCTGAACCCTGCTCCTGTTCTCTCTCCACCCCCTCCTGTACTGGTTCCTCCTAGTTGCCTACCGGCTCCAACCTCTACTACTCTCTAACTGCCTGGAAATCTTGCTATTTCCTCTTTTCTAGTACTTACTCACTAGCTGTATGACTTATGATTTAGTTATTTGCACTTATATTCCTGTTTTGTTACTACATATTGATTCTGCAAATGTACTGTCATTGCTGAAAATTTTGTATAAATGTATTATGTCTGACTTCTACTTGTTCCCATGATGTTTTCTTGTATCTACTGTTGTCTACATACCCTTTGTTGTAATCTCCAGGTCGTACCTGAAAATAGACAGCTGTGCTGTCTAGTGTACCTACCCTGTTAACAAAAACTAGATAAATAAATAAGTAAATAAAATATGATCTGCCTTCAGTCAGTTTCCAAAGTGGCCTCTGATTGGACAGGACATCTCAGGAGATCTTGTAGTCTCACAGCCAGTTCCAGTGTCAGAGTAATGAAGAACAAAGCACAAATAATGAATAACTGAGACCCCCGAATATGAATGCTCTGTAAATATTCAAAAAAAGGTGGTCACACATCCCTACTATATAGTACAAAATCACACATACCCCCATAATGTGATTTTGCATTTCTTTGAAACTTGGCTTTATTTCCAATGTCCTTTGGGGTAACCCTTGCCTCAGTGCTTTTGCACGGAGGTTTTTTTGTCTTTTAGCCTACTATATAGTTCCTTGTAGCTTACCTTGTTCATTACTTTCATGAACTTGAAGGTCTCTGTCATATCTGCCCCTCTTGTCTGGCCTCCAGCAAGTGCATGCTCATTGCCTTGAGACAGCCATTGTAAGATCTGCCCTGTTAGCCCTGAATCATTTTGGTCACCCTAGGTTGCACTGTCTCCAGCCTGTTCTTATCTTCGCTTATAAAATGGGGAAAGAATTTCAAGTAATCTGATTGGTTGTTAGCCGTGCATTAGATGTGTCTAATGCACAGCTAAAACTAGAACCCCCATTTAGAATACACAGGCCCATTTTATAAGCACAATAAGACACTCTCGGAATGTGCATTAGACAGTTCTAATGCATACCCCATCATGTCTTATTGCTTACTTAGGTGAGGACTGTAGAACTGAACACAGAACTCCAGGCGAGGCCTCTCCAGTGATCTACAGAGAGGTAGTAATACCTCATTCTTTCTGCTGTCAGCACCCCTTTCAATACACCCCATCATCATGTTTGCCTTACTGTAGGCCATGTAACACTGGTTCAATTGTTTTAAAGGATACCTAAACAACATCGTGACAACAAGCTATTCAAAAATCTGACCTCATAGGGGACTAAAGGAAAGGCTGCTGTATATATTAATGCTAAAACTACATTTATATAATTTACCTAAATGTGGTTCCAAAGCATTTGAAAAATGTAAAATCAGCCTTCCGATTAAAAAAAGCTGCCTTACCTGCTTCTCAAAATGGCCACCAAATGTGGTACGCGATGATATCATTGGAGCCAGAGTCAGAGAGCTATATGGCTGTCTATAGTGCTAACTAGTTCTGTTTTCACTTTGTTTAGAATTGTTTCACCAAAATGGTCAAAACTGTGTGCATTATTTTGATCAATACACATGTTAGGCCATGGTTCTGTTAATTTTGTGTACTTTAACGTGCTGAAATTGTGTTTTAATCCAACCGACTTTCTCTTGGGCAAACCACGGTGCAGTACAAATCTTAAATAACCTGGTGGTCTAGTGGCAGATCCAGGATGTTACAATGGGGGTGCTGGGGTGGTGTGCATACTTGATATGCACTTTTTAACATTTGTAGTAAACCTTTATATTGTCTGCTGTTATTCTTTTTAGTACGTCTTTGACAGAACTTACAAACGTAATCCATAGTTTTGAATGTAAACATTTGTACAATCAATAAATCAGACTTCTTCAACAAAGTGAAACGCAGCAGCAATAAGCAAGTACGTTACAATGGGGGGTGCAGCTGCACCCTTCACCAGCCCCTAGATCCACCACTTGTTTGTAGCAAAGTTCTTGTGTAGTCCAATGCTAGAGTTCACACTTTCTTGGAAATCAAAAATATGCTTGTCTTACCTTCTTTTTCCATGGGAAATACTAATAAGAGGAAAAATCAGCATTTATATAGTGATTTTCATACACATTGTATCCCAAAGTGTTTTAAACAAGCAATGCTAGACTGGTAGTGAAGTGACTGAATCTGTAGTGGCGGCCATTTCACACATTAATACCCACACACAGCCTTGGACAATTGCATGAACTGGTTTTATGGGAAGAGGAATGTCGGCCAGGACAATGGGGTCAGGTAGTGATCATGGTACTGGCAGCCCCACATCTTATATCTCACGGTGGTCTGCTCATATTTCTCCCCTTCTGTCTTCCTCCTTCCCTGAATACAGCATTACCTTGCAGGAGTGGCCTTCTCAGTCCCCCTGGTATTCATTATTTACTCCTTCTCCTCACACCAAGAACAAGTGAGCTCATCCCCTTTCTGCATCATGAATGCAGGTAGTACAGTCCCCGAGTTTTTTGACATTTCAAAAATAACAAATATTTCCAGTAAGTCAGGCTGATAGCAGTAGAGAACAAGGGGGGTGGGCTTTCCTATCCTTAAAAGATCTAGGCTACCTTTAATTAGGCACTGTAACCTTTGCAGGGCCATGGACTGATATATCAGCCCAAAATTCCTATGCGTTCTAATTCTGTCAGCAGCCTAAGGATTAAATGACGGGTGTGTGCATCATTATGCACATCATTTAATAGTGCCTAATCATAGGTGGCTTAGATCTTACATGTGTAAGAAAGGCTATGTTTCCCCTTGTGACCTGCTGCTATCAGCCTGGCCTACCAAAAGATCACATTTATTACTAATATGAAAAAATAACATGGGAGACTGTGCTAACCGCATTCATGATGTGGAGGGGTAGTGGGTTCAACAGTTTTTGGTGTGGGGAACAGGTGAGAAGAATGAATGCCAGAGAGGGACTGAAGAGGCCATTCCAGCAGGGTACAGCTATATTCAGGTTAGTGGAAGACAGTAAGGGGGAAGTAGAGCAGATCATTGTGACGTCTGAGATGTGGGGCTGCCAGCACATGATCACTGCCTGACTGTGGATGAGATCAACTAGCGATGACAAATACTCAGAGTGGCAGGGCTGCACCTAAACTGTTACTTGAATTCAGTTTATGGAGATTATCCTTAGGTGTGTGTATTGGGGGGGGGGGTGGATGTGACATTTGCTAGGACAGTATCAAGGGAGCTGTGTATGGCTCATTCAAGATTCAGAATGATGGTAGCCAGCCAACTCACATTGTGGAGTAGGGCACAGAAAAGTACTGGAGAAGCATTGCCGGGAACTGTCCTGCGGGGTTCTGCAGATCACAGGTAAAGGAGTAGACCGACACTGGAAATGGGATGGATTCGCTCAAGGCATTAGTATGCCTTTCCTGCTAATAATATTGTTATCCATAGTAACTGCAGCCCTTATGAGGGTATGAACAGCAGTTTTACTGGTGTGTCCTGATGCTTATTGCTTGGCCCTCCAGGAAGTCCTAGTTGTTGGTTAATGAGGCGAGAAAAAAACACAACAGGGGGACTGTACATACTGCCTTCACTGTGCAGAAGGGTGGTGATACACTCAATGTTTACTGTGGGAGCAGAAATCAAACACTGAGAAAGTGGACTGGAGAATGATTTGGGAGGCATTTTTTAACAGTGCCAGCTGATGAAGCATATCAGTATAGGCGTGCACAACTCTCTGAGGTACAAGATTACAATCTGAGGTGTGAATTCTCTTCATGAGCCCACAAGCTCACATGTGGCCCCAGGGAGTACTAAGGACAGAGTATGGATGGTGGGGTGTTCAACAGATGGCAGGCTAGGTGCAGGGGGTTCACATGGAAAAAGACTACAAGAGAAGCTTATTTGTGGATTACCAAGAAAGCATGAGCTTTGGAATTGAACCAGACTAGTACATTGCTACAATTTTCAGGGCATCACATAACCACTAGATCATCAGGTATTTGAAGTGTTGTACTGTACTGCGGTTTGCCAAAGAAAAAGTCAGCTTGTTTACAAAACATTTTCAGCAAATTAAAGTAAACAAAATAAACAAAACCATAGCCTAACATGTGTACTGATCACAATAATCCACATGTTAACACATGGTGTTGATCATTCTTTTGAAACGATTCAAAACAAAGGGGGAGAGAAGAACTAGTTAGCACTATAGGGAGCCATGTGGATCTCTGCCTCAGGTTCCAATGATGTCATCATGACTCATCACTTAACACACTTGGCAGACATTTTATAGGGAGCAATCAAGGCTGTTTTTTGAAAGTGAAAGGCTGATGTTCACATTTTTCAAAAGCTATGAAACTGCATTTATGTTATTTACATAAGTGCAGTTTTAGCATAAATGTAAACAGCAGTCTTTACTTTACCTCGCAATGAAGCCATATTTTGGAGTTGTTTAGGTACCCTTTAAGGGGTCACTGATAATGGCCTCTAGGTCTCTTTCCTCAAAGGTTGTGCCCAGATTAACACCCATCCCCCATCCAGTACACTATTCTGGGGTTCTTGCTCCCTATGTGCATCAACTTGAACTTTTTGGCATTGAATTTCAACTGCCAAAACTTTGACCACCTCTCTAGCCTTTGCAAGTCTCTCTGCATCTTCCTAGCCCCTCCTCACTGTCTACCTTTCTGTAGAGTTTAGTGTCATCTGCAAAGAAACACCTATTTCTCGGGATTCCTTCTCCTGTGTTGCTAATGAATATATTGAAAGGATGGGACCCATGACCGATCCTTGTGGCACCCCAGTGGTGACCTCACTCTCTTCTAATTTATCTTTGTTAATCTCAACCCACTGCTGTCTCCCTTCCAACCAGTTTCTCACCCATAAGTATCCTTCACTGCACTCAGAACCTCTAGCTTCTTCAGCAACCTTCTGTGAGGCACGGAGTGGAAAGCCTTGCTGAAACTGAAGTAGAGTAAATCCACAGCGTGGCACTTATCCACTACCCTTGAAACCCAGTCAAAAACTACTTTCAGGTTGGTCTGACAAGACCTCCCCTGCCATGAACCTGTGCTGTTTACCATCCTGGAATCCATTGTTGGGCAGGTAATTCACAAGGTCCTCTTTGACTAGTGTCTCCATCAGTTTACCCACAATACATGTAAGACTGACATGTTTGTAATTACCTGGTTGCTCCATGCCTCCCCCATGGAGCAGGACTACGTGTGCTACCCTCCAGTGTTTTGGAATCACCCTGTCTGAATTGGGCTATTGAATAGCCCTACCAGGGGGTCAGTTATTTCAGCTGAAAATTCATTGAGCACCCTTGGATGCATCCCATCTGGCCCCAGTGCTTTATATACCTTTAGGCTGCTAGCCCTTTCTGAACCCTTTCACTGGTAAATCCTTGCTTCTTCATCTCATGGATTCCCCCTTGCAGCTGCCTCAATGTCACTGTCTGGCAGAGGCCCTCTATCTTCACTTGTGAACACAGAGTAGAATTAGTCATTAAGAACGACTGCTTTTGGCCATCCTCCTCAGTTACTCTACCTCCTGTTCTTTTTTAGTTAACCTGAATTTCTTTTATTAAAAGTATAAATACACTTTTTCAACAATACACAATACTTTTCTTTAGTTACATCTTTGACTTTGATCACTTGCTATGTTGTTCTATTACAAACAGCATACTAAAATAAGCATTTGCCAACATCAAATGTTTGCTTGCTGGTATTGGCATTGGTACTGCATGAATTAGAGAGATGCATAATAGGAATGGCAGTGAAGTACTGAACTAACGCCAACCCCTATCCCCACCCTGCAGAGACTGACAGGCGTTGTTGGGGTGTGCCTTTGAGTCATCGGCCGTAACACTCATGCCATTCCACCTCACCACACCCAGCAGACACTGATAGGTGTCACTTTGTGCCTTGGAGTCTTCGGCCCTTACATTCACCCCATTCCATAAGGAAATAAGCTGAGATGGGTGCAGTATAGGAGAATGGGGTAAACATTAGGGCTGAAGACCCCAAGGCACACCTCGATGCCTGTCAGTGGCTGCAAGGTGGGGGTGGAATGGTGGGAGCATTACGGCTGATAACCCCCAAGCCACACCCCCGACGCCTGTCTGTCTGTACAGGGTGGGGCGTTACAGTTGGAAACCCTAATGTCCCAGGCGTTTGTTGGTATTTTCACTCCCAAGTTTTCAGCATGGGCTTTTTGGAACCTCACCTCATGAACAGTGGCACTATCATTTCATTACTCGATCCCGAAAGGTGATTTCATACAGTGAATATGCCATTCAGTGCAACAGGTGCAAAAAGAAATTTTGGGCAGGATGTGAAACATGATGTCTGTACTGTTCATGAGGAGATGCAACAAAATGGCAATGTTGAAAATCTGGAGTGAAAATATGAAAAAGTGGTGAAGTTATGAGCATGCGTAGAAATTGCGTAATGCATGCTCGTAATGCAGTCAATTTTTGGAATTTGTTCACCAAATTTTCAACATGACCTTTTTAGGACCTACCCTCATGAACAGTAGCACTGTGATTTCATTAATGTGTCCCAAAAGTTGATTTCGCTCAGCAACTGCGCCATTCTGGGCCACAGGCGTGAAAACACATTTCGGGCAGGGTGCAAAAAATGGCAGCTATACTGTTCATAAGGAGGTATGAAAAAATAGCAATGTTGGAAATTTGGAGTGAAAATATTAAAAGTTGGCGAAGTTATGAGCGTGCATACAAACTGCTCAATGCACACTCGTAATGCAATCATTTTTTTGGAGTTTGTTCACCAAACTTGCAACATGGGCTTTTTGGGACCCCACCTCATGAACAGTGGCACTATCATTTTGTTACTCGGTCCTCAAAAGTGATTCCGCGATGTGACCACAAAATCACCTTTCTGGACTGAGAAACAAAATAACAGTGCCAGTGTTCATGAGGTGCAGGTCCCAAGAACCCCGTGTTGAAAATCTGGGACCAAAACTCCAAAAATTGGCTGAGATATCAACCTAAATTGACCCCCCCCCCAGTCACTGCTATTACTTCAGTTCCTGATTGGTCTTTGAAGAGTGCAGATGTGTTCCCGGTCCACAGAAGATCACTGCTTCTGACCTCTGGAGGTAAGAATGGGTGATGGGGGTGCGGGAGGTGGGGTGCAAAGAGGGAGGGTGCGGGTTGGGGGAGGTGGGTCAGCGGGAACAACAAGAGATCATTTTCTTTTTTTCAAGTTAAAAAAAAATACGTTGTGGGACTGTTTTCTTTTTTACAGGCGAAAACAAAATGGATTTTGGCACACTGGGGTGGGCTCCCAGTGGGCCAGACTAGTGGAGGGGGGAATCAGTGCTGACCCAGGGATTGGGCATCCTGAGGTCGGCTGACAAAAGGGGAGCATGGGGGGTGCATCTGACACCAGGAGTGGGCATCCCGGTGTCAGAAAAACATAAGAATTACTTCGGCACACTGGGGTGGGCTCCCAGTGTCCCACAGTAGTTGGGAGAGCATGCCAACATGGGGATTGGGCACCCCATTGTCGGCAAAATATATGTTCGGGCTTGGGGGGCATGCCAACATAGGGATTGGGCACCCCGATGTCGGTCTTGGGGGGAGTGTGTGGTGGGTGGCAGGAGCCGCCAGTTATGCACAGTGAGGCTCATTTATTTATTTCACCAGGAAAGACACACTGAGCAAACGAGTTGCTCATAAGTCCAGCCATGCACATTACTGTGCACTGTAAGCGCATGGCTGCAATTTGCCTGGTTGCTGGGGCGGCGGGGGGGTAGAGATCTGCCACTGCAATGATGAAACTGTCCGTGATTGGAGCAGAAGATTTCTTTCAAGTCCGGTGCTCACTCTGAAACTGCTGTCATCACCATCTTCCCTGTTGATTGGCGGCCGAGGGACGAGCCCCTGAAAGCATTGGCTGAATTGGCTAAACACTGCCACACCTCTGCAATACTCTACTCTCCTCAAAATGTTTCTTTTGCGCTGCGCACGCAAGCAAACATAAAAAGGAAAAAGCATTAGTGAAAAGTTCAGTAGGAATGGGTAATCACCAATGTCTTTACAGTCCCATAGTTATTAGATATCAAGAGTCCACATAAAATAATACAGCGAATTGCTGTAATAATCACAAAGACAAAGGAAAAGAGAAAAAAGAAAAACAATACATCTCTTATGTAAGTGTACGAGTGAGTATCAAATGTTCACTCAAACGAATACTCTACTTAACATATCTCTTAAATAATTACTTCAGTAATCTGAATGTCACATTTTGAACTATTCAACATCAGTTAAAACTAAGTAAACGTAGGTGCGTTTCTCCCTTTCTCTCCTCCCCCCATTACCCTGACCACTGATATTAAAGCGGTTTAACATGAATAAAAACTAAAAAAGCAAGCAAGCAAACCCCTTAGGAAGCTTGTATCTGATGCCATGAGCACCATACTTCTACAAATTTCTCATGTTTTTGCCTTATGGCTTGTAATCCATTCTAGTCATTCTAACTCTGATGCTTTAGATTTCCAACCTTCCAAAGTTGGCAGAGTAGGGGAAAGCCATCTAGAAATGATACTCTTGAGTGCCGCCACTCTGAGAATTTGGCCTAGGTGTCTAATATTAGGAGAGCAAGACAACAAGCCCGGGAACCCCAAAACCATCTTGGTAAATTGAAAAGGTATTATGAGCCCTGTTAGGGTTTGAATTTCCGCATGCACTCCCTGCCAGAATACCGCCAACTTTGGGCAAGTCCAAAATATATGATGGTGGGAACCACTGCTGCAACACCCTCTACAATAGAGGTCCGTATGTGTTGTGTTAAAGTGTTTAGTTATAGTAGGTGTGCAAAAAAAATCGTACCAACTTTCCAATTAAACTCTCGCCAAGAGAGTGAGGCCGTGACCTACCAACCCAAGTTCAGTCTCTTGGCCCATTGTCTCTGGTCTGTCTGGGTACCTGCCTCTAGTCCCCATTTAAGTCGTATGTTTTCCAAGGGGAGGTGCTATCTGATTGAGTCAGTAAGGAACATAACTCAGAGACATATCTAATTAGAGTGCTGAGTATAATGACAAAGTAAAAGAAGGATTCTAAAGCTGTTCGCTCCCTCCAAATTTTGATAAAGTTTTCTGATGACATTATAAAGTGCCAAATTTGTAAATATCTGTAATGATCCTCCCTTCTAAGGGAGTATGTGTCCTGCAGCTGGTTAAATGGCAGACACCCGTGATCATCCATACATTTTAAGAATATTGTTAATCTATGTTTTTCCCAAAGTTCATATCCTGGGTCTAGCCTTGGTGGGGGAAAAGAAACATAGAAACATAGATTTTGACGGCAGATAAGGACCGCTTGGCCCACCCAGTCTGCCCATTTCCCTACCTAATGGATAAGCTGCAGATCCTAGTTAACCAGCAGCCTACTTCTTCCTACCCCCACCCCCTAGAATTGCCTTATGACTGTCCCATGCATGCTTGAATTCCACCACTGTTTTTGACTCCACAACCTCCTCCGGAAGGCCGTTCCATGCATCCACAACCCTCTCTGTGAAAAAATACTTCCTTAAATTACCTCTGAGCCGCCCCTTCTATCTTCAAATTGTGCCCCCTTGTTCTTGCACACCTTTTTTTGAAAGATGCTACCCTCTTGGACTTTGTTGATTCCCTTGAGGTACTTGAAAGTTTCTATCATGTCCCCCCTCTCCTCCTTTCTCGCGAGGGCTATACATATTTAGCTCCTTAAGTCTCTCTTCATATGTCTTCCGGTGCAGACCCTGCACCATTTTGAATGCCCTCCTCTGGACAACTTCCATCCTGTCTATGTCTTTGCAGAGATTGGGTCTCCAGAACTGCATGCAGTATCCAGATGGGGTCTTACCAACTGTCTGTACAGAGGGATAATAACTTCCTGTTTTCTACTGGTGATGCCTCTCCCTATGCATCCCAGTATCCCCCAACCCTCCTTGTGCCTCTCACATTGCCTGCCCACCTTTAGGTCATCTGATATGACTACCCCAGGTCCATTTCCATTTTGTTGTTGTTAGTATCTCACCCCCATTGTGTACCCTTCCCTGGGTTTTGTTTCCCAGGTGCATTACCTTACACTTTAGCATTGAATCTAAGCTGCCATACATTTGACCATTTCTCTAACCTTGCCAAGTCCCTTCTCATCCTTTCCACCCCACCTTGTGCATCAACTCTGTTGCACATCTTTGTGTCATCTGCAAAGGGGCATACTTTTCTTCAGTCCTCTGCAATGTAAACATAAAGACATTGAAGAGGACCGGTCCTAATACTGAACCCTGCAGTACCCCACTAGTAACCCCCTTTCTTCAGAGTGGACTCCATTTACTATTACTCTCTGTGTCCTATTCTCCAGCCAATTCTTTACCCAGGCTGTCATCTTGGGACCCAGTCCCAGGCTGGCTAACTTGTATATTAATCTTTTGTGTGGGACTGTGTCAAATGCCTTGCTAAAGTCTAGGTAGGCCATGTCCACAGCCCCTCCCTGATCTACTACTTTGGTCACCAGTCAAAGAAATCTATCAGATTTGTCTGGCATTACCTTCCGCTGTGAATCCATGCTGCCTTGGGTCCTGTGCCCTCTGGCCTCTAGATACTCAACAATTCTTTCCTTCAAGTGATTCCATCATGTTCCCTACCACTGAGGTTAAACTAACAGGTCTGTAGTTTTCTGCTTCTGCCTTGCTCCCACTTTTGTGAAGGGAATCACATCTGCCCTCCTCCAGTCCTCGGTACCACCCCATCCTCCCATGATTTGTTAAAGAGGGTAGTTAGTGGTGTCACTAGTTCTACCCTTAGTTCTTTTAGAATTCTGGGATGAATCCCATCAGGCCCCATTGCTTTGTCCGCCTTCAGTTTTAAGAGTTCTTTCAGAGACCCTTTCTTCTGTAAATGGGCTGGTATCAACTTCTGTATCCAGAGTGTTACTGCTGTTTGTTTTAGGTACTCTCCCTCTTCCTTTGTAAATACTGAGCAAAATATTTGTTTAGTATCTCTGCCTTTTCACAGTCACCCTCTGCCCACCCTCCCTCCCTTTATTAAGCCTCACTAACCCTCTCTTGGTCTTCCTTAGCTCCCTGATGTACTATAAGGTTTTATCCCCCTTCTTTACTGAGTTGGCTATCTTTCCTGGTTTGGGCCTTTGCTGTTCTGACTGCCTTCCCAGCATCCTTTGCTTTAACTGATACAGTTCTCTGTCCTGCTCCTTCTGTGATTCCTTGTACTTCCTGAATGCTTTCTTTTCTCTTGAACCTTCACTGCCACTTCCTTTGAGAACCACAGTGGTTTCTTACATCATTTTGTTTTGTTTATTTGCTTCACACAAAGGCTCGTTACCTCTGTGATGGCAGTTTTATTATTCCCCATTGTTCTTCACCCTCCTTCCTGCCCATTTGCTAGTGCATTCCCAGGCACTCACCCATTTTGCAAGTCAGCCCCTAAAGTCCAGTACTTTTGCCTTTGTAGCTTGACTCTATTGCTGTGTTTATTGTGAACCATACTGTTCGATGGTCGCTAGTTCCAGATGGCTACCACTTCTACATCTGTGATCCTCTCTTCATCTCCATTTGAGAGAACCAGGTCTCAGATTGCTCCCTCTCGAGTGGGCTCCAATGCTAGTTGTCTAAGGCATGCCCCCTGTAGGGCATCTAGAATAACCCCACTCTTCTGAAGTAGCTGCAGCTGCAGCACTCCAGTTAACATCTGGCATATTCAGATCACCCATCAGCAATATCTCCTTTTTCTGCCATTTTAAGTATACTTTCTATCATTTCCTTGCCCATTTCCTCCCCTGAGAGAAGGGGTCTTGCTCTAACCTGTCTGCGGATTGTGGTGCCATTGCCGGTCTCCAAATTTACCCACAGAGCTTCTTCTCCTCCCTGTTTTCCCTTTTGTTCTGTTGCTTTGATTCCTTCCCTTATGTAAAGAGCTACTCCTTCTCCTCTTTTACTCTCCCTGTCACTCCTGTAGATAGTGTATCCTGGTATGTTTACGTCCCAGTCATGGTTTTGTGTGTACCATGTTTCTGTGACTGCCACAATATCCAGATGTTCCTCCTCCATCAAGGCCACTAATTCAGGAAGCTTGTTACTCAGACTCAGCATTGGTACTCATTGCTCTCCATTTTTGATGGCTTTACCTTCTTTTGCAGCATCCCCACTGACCTTTCTACCTCAGTCTTTTTCTCATTTAGTACCCTGTTTTGTAGGGAGAGGCTGGGATTTTCCTACTGCTTATCAGTGCCTCCCCTTGACTAGTTTAAAAGCTTCAATGAAGCATTTAAACCGATTGCTCAAAAGACTTGTTCCTTCCTGGACAGATGCAGACCATCCTGCCAGTATAGGCTGGTGTCCCTCAGGTGGAACCCCAGTCCCCAATGAAGCCAAACCCTGTGCTCCACACCATTTTTCCAACCATTCATTAAACTGCATGGTGCAAAGTACCCTCGCCTCACTCATGCCATTGACAGGCAGCACCTCAGAGAAGGATATTGTGTGTGCTTCTTGAAGTAGGCCCCTTCCCAATTCCACAAAGTCCTTCTGCACTGCTCTAATCTCATGATGAGCCAAGTCATTTGTCCCTAGGTGGACAATGACGTCCAGCTCAGACTCCCGTGCGCTGTTCTTGTGATCCCGAGGATGCGCTTCCTGTCTCTCCAAGCCATGGCACCAGGCAGGCACCTTACTTCAGTTTTCCCTGAACCCTGAGTTCTATCCCCCAAATAATTGAGTCCCCCACCAGGAGCTGCTTCCTTTCCTTGTGGTGTCCTCTGCCTCCTTCCTGTGGGCCTCCCTTGTGACAGTTGTCCTCAGCCTCCTTAGTCTCCTCTACGGGTGCATCCATAGGGGAGCTATGCTCCCCCAGAATGGTGTATGGATTGTGGATTGTGTATGGTGTATGGATCTCTCTCATGGTGTATGAGAGAGAGAGAGAGCGGACCAATAGAATTCGGAGTGTGCGTGATCCAGGGGTTTGTGGCATGGGTCCAAGTATGGGGTGGAATAACACTAGTCAGTAGGGTCCACAGAGACCAATTTGCCACCACATCTTCTTCAAGCTGGTACCAGCCTGAGATGACCTGTCTTTTAGCCCATGTACAAATATAGGCTCCCTGTGCTGCCAAATAGTATCATTTTAGGTTTGGACAGGCCAAACCTCCCGCTGACCTTGGTGCTTGAAGTGTCTTACCCCCTATCCTAGAGCTTGTCCTGGACCGAATTAAATGTCATATTTGTTTGCGTAAATGTTCTAATATGAATTGGGAATGGCAACTGGTAATGTCTGAAACAGAAATAACAAATGGGGTAGTACATTTATCTTAATTGTTTGTACCCTACCATATAACGTCAGAGACAACAGTGTCCACCTGGCTAGGTCTGTTTGTAGAGACTGGTAAAGCTTCGGGTAATTATTGTTAATTAGAAAATGGGCTTGAAAAATAAAGTATGCTGATCGGCTAAAAGCCATGCCTTAATTTTTCAATAGAGCCCGCTAAATAATAAGTGCCAATTCGGGGTGCCGCATTACTCAGTTTATTATTGGGCATCCCGAATTTTCAAACCGTCTGATCACCATTTTTATCTCCCGCTTAGAGGGAGACTGAGAGGTGCAGCACCCCCCCACCCCAGAACTCCCCAGCACATCACACCACGGAGTTAAACCATGACTTTAATAAATATGTTCTTAAGAAAACTGTTATCTCTGTACAGACAGAAGTACTTGTGACAGCTCCCGCTTCCACAAAAGCTGGCCAATTAAGTACTTCCAGCAAGCTGGCAACAGGTCTTGGTGTCGAGGGAGTCAAGCCAATCGCAAAATGGTAGGGTTTACTAATTAAAGCACCCAATTTCATCACTACAGAGCAAAAATACTGGCATCTACCTGTTTTGGACGTTCTTAATTTATTTAATCTCTGCTACGGTCCACCACTCTTGGTAATGCAGTTCTCACAGAAAACGAAAGATAGCGATCCACAAATGGTCCCGACCATACCTCCATGCTTCCTGCATCAACCCCACTAGGCAGTGCTGCTCATGCACAGAAAGACACAGACAGGTTTAAAATAAAGTTATCGAGACACCAGTAAACAAGCCCCCATCGGTACTCGTGCACGTTTTAACTGTATTCAACCACTTTTTTTTGTAAACTACCAAGTCTCCACTATGACAAAAGTCCTTCTCTCCCAAAGAAACACACATAATTCCTAAGCAGGCGGAGGAACTATTTTGTTACAAAACTAATTTCAAAGTAATTTCTTTATTAAAAATGTTTTATTAAAATTTATTTTTTAGTGCCCATTTTCTATGTGCAATAATACCCTCCAGGGTGGGCTTTATTGAGAAATACCTGACTTCCAGGGGCTATAAGGCCCTCCACCCTCATTACACCCCTGGGTGGTCTGGTATTTCCCAATAAAGCCCACCCTGTTGGGTATCACTGCTTACATAATGCAGAAATGAGAATTCCTTTTTTTTTAAACTTTAATTTTTATTAAGCTTTGCCGTACAGTCAATTATGCCATAGAGAGACTTCATTACACAAACATAAAAGCATAGTTATACACAATGTGTAGGGTCTTGCAATACCAACAAATGAGATATTTCCAGATATATGGGTGCACAGCGCAAAGCAAGATCTATAGTATTTATGGCTTATCTGCCACTCCGGTTGGACTTTTTTTTTAAAAAGATGAACTTGTAATTTATTGTCCATTAATTATCAGGTGCTTATACCGGATCGTCCTCAGCCAGAACCAAAGGGAGTACCCTAGCTCATTACCCAGAGCCGGATGAGCCTTCCGACTGTAGCCACATCACCCACCTTGCCCATCTTTGGGTATAGGATGTGATTTTATTGTTTATTTTAAAAGTAAGCTCCTCCAACTCAGCAATGATTTTTACTGTTGAAATCCAGTCCTGTTTTTTGGGCAGTAAGTGACTAAGCCACATCCTAGTTATGGCTTTATGAGCGGCAGTAATTAAGATTGCCCATAAATACAATGCATCGGGTCCTCTAATATCCAATGGTGGAATCCCCAAAATTAGTTCCTCCCATCCCATAGGGTGGGTTAGTGAAAAGATTTTTTTTATAGAAGTTTTGATATCCAACCAGAACCCAAACAACTTTGGACACTTCCAGAAGATATGGAGGTATTCCGCCTCCTCCTCCCCACATCCCCTCCAGCAGCTGGCTGACAGATTTGGGTTTCTCTTATTTAATGATGCAGGAGACAGAAAAAAGTGGACTCTCACCTTCCAGGCAAATTCTTGCCAGAGAGGGGATTTGGTTGACCACCATGCAATATCAAAGACGGATTTCCAGTTAGGAGGGATAGAGTTAGGACTCATCTCCTCCTGCCATCTGTCCTTGATCTTTGAAAGAGGGTCTTTCCTCATCAGTCTAAGAGCTTTGTACAGGAAGGAGATTAGGCCCTTTTGGTCTGCGGAAGATTTTATCTGTTGAAAAGCTGCCAACAGGGGTATAGCCCTGTCAGGGTCCTCCTCTCTCCTCTGAAGTGATGTTATATGTGTTCTAACCTGCAGGAACCTGAAGTGGTCCAAGTTCTTAAGGTTAAAATTGTTTTTGAGAGAGTTAAAATCCTGAACCATCCCCCCCTTGGTAAACTGCCCAAGATATTCTAGACCCAACCTACTCCACTGTTTGTACGCATGATCTAAACGATTGGGGGGGAAATCCTCAGCCCAGGCCAGTCTTTTTAGGGGCCATGACAAAGGCAGCAGGTTATAGTTTTTCCATAATCTATGGACCGCGTGGAAGGTCTCCCCCACTGAACTGAGACTGGGCATAGGGTGCATGCGGGTCAGGAGTGGTGTAACCACGCGATCTGCAAGAGGCAGTCTGCCACCCCCCTCCTCTTCTCTCCTTTCCATTCCCCTCCAACCAGAGGCGGAGCCGGGACTGCTCCACTGCAGTGCATTTTTCAGTTGTACCACAAGGAAATAATCCTCCAGGTTTGGGAGGGATCTGCCCCCATCATCCTGATGAGTCTGTAATATCCTAAGATTTATTCTGGGTCTCTTGTTGGCCCATACAAATTTGGAGATCATTTTATGCCAAAGCTGAAAATATGATTTATGTATATGTAGTGGAATACATTGGAACAGGTATAGGAATTTAGGTAATACATTCATTGTTATGGCTTGAATTCTAGAATACATAGGCATATTGGCTAGGGACCATCTTTCTATGTCTTTCCTGAGGTAAGCCGCTAAAGAGGCATAGTTTGCATTAAATAATTTAGACATCTGTTTAGTTATACGTACCCCCAAATATCTCATCCCATCAACAGACCAATTTAAGGGTAGGAGACGCCGGACATCCTCAGAAGGTTTAAAAAAGAAACTGAGAGCTTCCGTTTTTGTCTTATTTAGAGAGTAGCCCGAGTGTCTCCCAAATTCTTCCAAGATGGGCCAGACCTGCACTATAGATTTGTGTGGTTGAGAGAGGCTCAACAGGACATCATCTGCATACAGCAGAATTTTTTTCTGTATTCCTCCTACCTCGATCCCTGTTACATCCTTCGCCAACCTCACGGCCTCCGCCAGAGGCTCGATGTACAGGGCGAAAAGTAAGGGAGAGAGAGGGCATCCCTGCCGAGTACCCCTACCCAGATGAAATCTATTAGACAGTCCCCCATTTACCCTGACATATGGCTGGGGACCTGTGTATAGGGTTCTTATGGTACTTATGAAGAGTTCAGGGAAGCCCCTATGCTCAAGCACCGAGAAAAGAAAGTCCTAGGAGACCCTGTCAAAAGCCTTTTAGGCATCTAGACTTAACAAGCAAGCTGGGGTATGGGAACGTTGGATCTTGTCTATCATGTTCGGAGCAGAACGTACTCCATCAGGGGCTTGACGACCCATAACAAAGCCGGATTGGTCCGAGCGAATTAGCTCTGGAAGAATGGGATTTAGCCTTGCGGCTTTATGGAGGTGAATATCTTATAGTCCTGATTAAGTAGGGATATGGGGCTGTAAGATTCACATTTTGAGGGGTCTTTACCTTCTTTGTGCAGGATTGTTATAGTCCCATATTGCCAGGAAGAGGGAGGGGGGCATCCCCCGGTCCAGACGCTCGAAAAGACCTTAAGGAGTAAGGGGGTAGTTTCAGGGGCCAGAGTTTTATAAAATTTGGCTCCAAACCCATCTGGGCCTGGGCATTTGGCCGATTTAAGTCTTTTAATTATGATACTCACTTCTTCTTGAGAGATAGGCCTAGTCAGCATTCTAGCAGTAGCTGGTGAGAGCAGGGAGAGTGGGATAGTGCCCAAATAATTTCTTTTATCCTGTTTAGGGGTTTTCTCTTCCAAACTGTACAATTTCGAGTAGTAGTCAACAAATGCCTCTGCTATCTGCGTGGTCTGTCTGACCAAGTGACCAGAACGAGGGGACACTATCTTAGTTATTGTGGCTTTAGCCTTGGATTGACGGAGCCTGTAGGCCAGTAGTTTGGTGCCACGAGGGCCTCCCTCATAATATTTTTGTTTCAAATAAAACAAGGCTCTTTCTACCTCTGCCCTTTGAATATTTTGAAGTAGGTTCCTACAGGTTAAAAGTTCCCTATTCTGGGAGTCATCCCACTTAATTTTTTGGGCATCTTCTAATTCTTTAATCTGAGACATTAAGTCTTGTTGTTTTTGCCTCATTTCCTTTTTTTTGCGGGAAGCTATTGCTATGAGCTTACCTCTTAATGAGGATTTAATTGTATCCCAAAGAATCTGGGGGTAGTCTCCGGACTATTATTGTCTTCCAGTGTTGTTTTCAGGCATTCCCTGAGGTCCTCCAGGACTCCCCTGTCCTGGAGAAGAGAGATGTTTAGTCTCCAGTGTGTGGTACATTTGGGCAGTCCCAGCTCCACCTCCACCTCAAGATAAACAGGGCTATGGTCTGACAGGATAGTTGTGCCCACCCATATTGAGGGGAATCTACCTAATTCACTTGCAAATGTAAAAAACATATCCAGGTGGGAAAAAACCTTAAACCTGGTTGAGAAACGAGTGTACTCCCTAGCTTTAGGGTACTTATCTCTCCAGATGTCAATCAGACCTAGTTGTTCTAACTGAGTTTTAACAGACCGGGCCTTTGCTGCGTCCAGCTTTGGAATCTGGGAGGTTGAGTCAAGAGCCCTATTCAGGATTATGTTCCAATCCCCACCCATTATTAAAATACCTCTGGCCTTTTCAGCCACCAGGTGGAGGATATTTGAGTACACTCTGAGCGGTGACCCAGGTGGAATATAAATGTTGGCCGTAGTTACTTGGATATCTTGTATGAAACCAATTACTATCAGGTACCTTGCTTCCGGGTCCTCTGTCACCTCCTGCTGTTGAAAGTGGAGAGACACCGATAGAAGAATCGCCACTCCTCTCTTTCTACCTGCAGGAAGGAAGGAATTGTATACCAGGGGAAAGGATTTTGATTTAAGTTTTTGGGCCTCCGAGGGGGAGAGGTGAGTCTCCTGAAGAAAGACTCCTCCACAACCCTGGGAGGCAATAAATTGTTGGATCCTTTTCCTCTTGATTGGGCTGGACGATCCATTTATATTGAGAGACATAAACTTCGTGGAATGGTTAGCCATAGTCCAGACAACATAAATTGATCATCAATCCCTGAAACAAGTACTCTCTGGGCATTAACAGTTTGAACCAGTGACAAATCTGCAAAGCATCAAACTTTTTAACGTAGACATTACCTAAACAAAAAGAAACATTCATTTTAACTATTATACAACCAAACAGTTGCTCAGGCCTCTTCCAGTTTCGAGCCTTGAGCAGAATTAATTGTTGGCCAACCTCTGCCGGGACTCCTCTCGGCCAGGTTGTACCGTAATCTATGATTAGACTTCCAAGGGAAGGCTGAACGATATTCGTCAGCAGAAGGGTATCTGTATAAACAGAATAGAGCAGGGCACCCAAAAGTGCAATGTGTGTTCCTGCAGGGCCCCAGAATACCGGGTAAATGCCCCCTTCAGTTGTCAGTGTGGAACCACATGAGTACCAGATTCCCAAGAGCCTCCGCCCTCCCACCCATCAACAACAAAAGAACTAAAGGAGCACTCGACTCCTGATGCCTGCCCAGTATCAGTGCCTTAGACATCCTACATTCGGCAGTCCCGGTGTCTTTTCCTTGACACATCCACCCACCCCCATCATCACCTCCCACCCCAGGAACCAGGCCCATAGTATGAATTCGAGGGGGCAGGATAACGAAGACCCCCTCACACAACACACACAACCAGGGGAAATGGGCGAACATCCCATGCCCCTTCCATCAGTAACTCATGGAGGGAGGAGCATTCCCCAGTATCACCCCCAAGGCAAACAGTAAGTTGTCTGCCCCACCCTCCAGCCCCGACTACCATCCAGCCAGGACCCCCAGGTGCCAAACAGCAGGAGATGCCTCATGGCTACGTAAGTAGCGGAGTTTAGAAAGAGACATAGTCTTCGCCAAGGACGCTCTGCGGAGTCTTGGAGATTCGAAAGTCCGTGGGAGAGGAATCTCCCCCCTCCGGAAGGGGGGCACCTAAGAACCCACACACCCACTATTCCCAATCCCCAGCCTCCGGGTCCTCCAATGATATTTATGTTTAACACCTCAAAGGAGCTTGTCCTGGCTTATTCATGTTATTGCCCCTCCTGCCCCCTTCCCCCATCTCTCCTTCCCTGGACTCCCCCAGATGTGGGAATCATGGTCTTATCTTCAATTTGGGGGGAAAACAGACAGGTAAAAGACAATCAAACCATCACTATTTAAGTGAGAAGGGGGAGCGGTTAGGCGGCTGCACGCTCAGTCGGATTGCGTTTTCCATGCTTTCGACCAAACTGCAGCCATCCACCAGCACAAAGGAGCGTGCAGATCAGTACCGCATTATCATTCCCCAAGACCTCCCCCCAGGTGCCTAGCTGAAAGAAACCGTGGATATATCCATAACATATCTGGGGGGGTGACAGGGAGGACAGGCCCACAGAACCACAACATTTGCAGTGGGAAACTGGACACCCAGACATGTTAATACATGCGGGCATGGTGATGCTGTCCCCCCATCATCCCCCCTTGTCTAAGCATACTCAGGCAAAACAAAGCATAAAATCAAACGATTCAAAAATTGAATTGGATTCACCGAACATTATCAAATTTTGATAGGGGAGAACCGGGAGTACAAGTCACCAAGGCCAAAATTATTGTAAAGAGGTTGATGAGCACCAGAACTTGGGGGGGGGGGAGTAGTCCCGTTCATGTACAGTTATACTGGGGGAGAGTGTTTAAAGTACTTACTGCGATTCCAGCACACCCCGAAGGTCGTGGGAGGGAGGCCAGGAACCACATGTTGGGAAATTAAATGCAGTTAACTCGAGAGGGTGCATCTGACCGGAACCCTCATTCCACTGCGCAGACATCACCTAGAAGGTGCTTCATGTGTCCATAGATCTAACCAGGGCCGGAGCTTCCCCCTCGCTATTCTTCGCTGCCAACTTCAGGTGAGGAGCATTTCTGTTGATCAGGGCGGGGTCCCCTAATTTCCGAAGCACAGTCCCAATATCTGCACTTAGAGTGGTCTGTGGAAGCTGCACAGAAGATCCCATTCTGACTATGCCCTTCTGAGCCACAGACCATGCTGAGGCCAAGAGGTCTCGCTCCAATTTCTCTTTAATCAGAGGGGGTGTAGTGATCCTCAGCTCCTCCAAATATGGGGCCACTGACAAGAGGTCCTTGAAGATTCTGGTGCCTTTTTCCAAAATGATCTTTAGCCTTGCTGGGTGCAGGACTTGAGACTTGATGTTTCTTGCTCTCAGCTGCTTAACAATTGGCCAAATTGCCTTTCTGGCCTCTTGAACCTCTGCAGTATGGTCGTTATCAACCACTATTCTGTGACCCTCAAATTCCAATGTGCCCTGTCGCTAGGCTCTCCGCAGCACCTCTTCCTTACTGCTATATAAGGTAAAGCAAACCACAAAAGACCTGGGTCTGGCCTCAGGATTGCTAGGCCTTGGCGCAAGAGATCTGTAGGCACGATCGAGTCTTAAATCCACGTCTCCGGGGAGGTCAATAGCTTTCTTGAGGAGCTGTTGTATGAAATCGATGGTGTTTGTAGAGCCCTCCTCTAATCCCTCGGGGACACCATGAATCCTAATGTTTTGTCGACGGCTTCTACCTTCAAGGTCATCAAGTCTATGCGTGAGTTTGCGGTCCTGCACTAGATGGTACAACAGGAGCCTGTCTTGTCTATCTGTGTGCTCCGACACTGCAGTAAGCCCCAGCTCTATTTGGTCCGTCTTGTGATCTATTCTACTGAGATCTGCACTGAGTTCAGTCAGAGTTCGGTCAATTTTAGAGACCGTATGAGCTGTTTGTTTGATGGTCTCTAACAGATAATCTTCACGAGAGCTTTCATGTTGCTCGGCCTGTTGCTCGGCCTGTTGCAGCTCCCCAGTGGTTCCCGCTTCCTCAACAATTCCAGGGTCCCCATCTTGTAATAAGGCTTTGAGTTTTTGAGCTGGGGTTATATGGAGCTTCCCCACCTTGTTCCTGCGTCGTTTTGCTGGAGATGCCATCATTATGTAGGCGATTGACGATAATAATGATCGGTGGGTAGCGGAGCAAGGAACTCAGACCACCATGTTGGTCACTGATGTCACCGGAAGTCCCAGAAATGAGAATTCCGAGGTACCTAAAAGTATTCCGCTTAGCCTAGGCAAACAGGAAGGTTTGTCTGAAAGTCGTGGGAGGGGAGCTGCTTAAAATAATTGCCTCTGACTTTAGAACATTTATTTTATAGCTAGCCAAAATCCCAAAGTCTTGTAGGGCCCGCAGTAAGTGTGGCAAGGATGTAGATGGGGTCTGCTGAAAAAAAAAAAAAAGAATCGTCGGTGTACAGGCCTAACTTCTGCTCTCTTCCACCTACTACAATTCCCCGTATTTGGTGGTTAGCTCTTATAAAGATGGCTAAAGGCTCTAGCGTAAACGCAAAGAGCAATGGAGAGAGGGGACAACCCTGCCTGGTTCCCCGCCTCAAAGAAAAAGTCTTGAGAGAAAGCCATTTACGTTTACTCTCACTGTGAGTTTACTATACAATGAGGTTATCGCTGTAGTAAAATTATCTCGTAATCCAAAGGCCTGTAGGGTGGCCGACATGAACTCCCAATCCACCCTATTGAATGCCTTCTTGGCATCCATACTTATTGCTGTCTGAAAAGTGTTGTTGGTTTGTTGTGCTGAGATAATATTTAAAAAACGGTGTATATTTTCCTGGAGGAGTTTCCCTGAAATTAATCCTGTCTGGTCTGTATGTATTATTTGACCAGTGCAGGACTGGAGTCATTCTGCCAATATACCTGTGAAGACTTTTAAGTTTACCGGTAACAGCGAGATGGAGCGATAGGACCCACAATCCTCCAGGTCTTTGTTTGATTTCTTAATCCATTGGGTGGTGCTAAAGGATTAATCAGTTAATAATGCCCTTTGAGCATATCTGGTCGACCTTCCAGTTCCTACCCTCACCCATTAAGTCTTTAAACAAAATTCCCCTCCCTAACCCAGCCCCCTGTTCTTTAGTACTTTGTTGGGCAAAAAGGCCCAAATATAATACTATTTGCCTCATTCTACCCTGATCCATAATGTTGGGGGGTGGTACAAAGGATCCGTGAAGTCTTTCTTAGCTGCTCTGCTGTTCTCTTCCCACCCCTGCCCACTGCACATTTCATCAATTTGTTCTATGAGGAGGTGGAAGGAGGAGATGTAGCCTAGCATCATTCAGTTATGCTGGGGCAGGCAGCAATTGCCTGTACTTGGTAAAATAGGACAGAAGTAGGCCTAGGCCCGTTGAGTCCGGTTCCCACTATCTGTGGGGCAAGGAAGCATTAGTAGCCCCAAAATGTGTCCAGTTCATTTTTAAATGCTGTAAAATTTGTGATATTTACCAGATACTCAGGCAAGTTTTTCCATGTTGGTGAAATAGTTATCCCTTTTTTAGATGTTTGTCCTCGGTAACTTGAATTGCTTGCTGTGTGATGTAAGGTTTAGATCCTATTCAGTGGGTATAATATTACAATAATTCATTATACAATGGCAATAACATTGCCTGGACTCTGATTGGTCAGTGTGTGTCTGGGACAGTGAGGTAATCTGCATATAACCTCACTGTATCAAGTTAAGGCACACTCATGACCTGAGTATATGAAGACCGCATGTAAAGATCACTACTCATGTGTGTCAGCACCCCATCCCTGTTGTCACACTAACACTTTTGTCTTCATCAGCATGACATGTCAGCCAGAAGCAGGTGAAAAAAAAAAACACGATGACTTAACCCCCCTTCCCCCATGCTGCACAAACTGCACCAAATATTTTTACACTGAAAGAAGTGACCGCACCAAGCGTCTTCTCCATTCTATAAGGTGCCGCCTCTCCTCACGTGCCCAACCTACCTGAAGTCACAAGTACTGCTGACCGCCTTCACTACTGCCCTTTCTGTTACTTTCTTCACACCGCAACCAAGTCAGGCAGTATGTACTCCCAGCCCCAAACAAAACCTCTGCCTGTTCTGTAACTATTTTCTTTTTTTTGACCAACTACTACCAAAGAATTTTTTGAAGAGAGTAGTTAGGAACAGGATTGGAAGTGCTGCTGTTAAAAGAATTGACTTAAAGAAATGCAGACAGCTGCACTCACCAACTGCCTTGGATTTTGTAATTAAAGATTCTGATTCAGTTCTTATACTTTCCAGTTCTTTTTATTTCAGCCAGCATGAACACAGCAAAAGACAGACCGCAGTATAAGCACACTGCCTGCTTACGTATCGCCCCTTCCTTGGGCTTCCTCAGAGCTAGTGAACCATTTACAATACAGATGCTTTTATGCAACAGTTCAACCGTCACATGTTGTACTCCACCCAGTGTGATGTTTCAATTAATTAAATGCCACTCATTACAATTAATTCAATCACCTGTATATAATACATCTTAAATGGAACAAAAAACACCTAATATAAAAATAACTTGTAAAATTTGAGCTTGTTATCAGCATTTTACTTCTTTTTAAACTTTAGAATAGTATGCACTTTACACAAGTGTAAATCTCCTCAAATATCTGGGCTTTAAGAGTGAGGATATCCTAAAGGACAGAACAGAGACAGTTATTAATTATATGTATATATAGAAACAATCATTCACACTCAATTGACCATAAAATGCTTTGTACATCTCTATACACACACATATAAAAATGATACAATATAAACACATATACAGAAAATTGTACAAATATATTACATAAGTGTATTCTCTTGGTGGGGTATTTTATTTTGTGTTAATAGATTTTGAGAAAGGGTTGGGTGGAGGGGATTGTTTTAAGTAATTCACATATTCATTTGTATCTCTTATTTCTTAATAGAAAAGGTGAGATTTCAAATTTCCCATTAAGACCCGGGTACCTTAAGGCCTTTGTTTTATATATCCATTCCTGTTCATGGCAATTTAACAAGTTATCCAAATCACCCCCTGTTGCATTTTTAGAAAGGGCTTCTATACCTGTTGATATTTTATGCGTAAAGTTTGGTTGGCTATGGACATGAGCTGCCATTGCATAATTTAGGTTTTAATGGCACTGATGTGTTCATTTATTCTAAATCTGAACTTTCTTTTTGTCCTGCCAATATAATAGCTTCTGCATGAGCATTCTAACATATAGATAACCCTTTCTGAATTGCAGTTAATCTCACCTTTAATTTGCTCTGAAAGATCATTGCCAGGATTTATGAAATGGGTTTATTTTTTTCATGCACTGGCAAGCCTGACAGAACCCTCATGCTTTATTCCCCCATCTTGCCCTGTTTTGTTTAATCCTATGTGGTGGCTTGTAGCTGTAGACTAAATCGTCCTTAAGATTTCTGTCACGTCTGTAGGACACCCTTAGAGGCTGCACTACTGTTTCTTGAAGTTCTGGTACACATCGCAAGGTTCCCACATTTTAATTAACCATATTTACCATTTCTTTTGTACCACCGCCATAGTTAGTGACAAATGTCAGAGGTACTTTCTGGTTTTTCTTCCTTTTATTTTTTGGAAGAAGTAAAGATTCCCTCATGACATTGTCCACTGCACTTTTCGCTTCAATTAAATTCTGTTCTCCTAAACTTACATGTAAATTCCTCTGAACACTGTTCATACTTGTCCTTTTCTGAAGAGTTACATTTCATTCTTAAATATAGGAGGCAGTATAGCGCAGTGGTTTAAGGCTCTGAGCTGCAAATCTGGTGACATTCAGCAAACCAGACCTGGGTTTGAAGCCCACAGCTTCCACTTACATACCGTGTGACCCTGAGCAAGTTACTTAACTTCCCTGTGCTCCCAGGTCATGCCTGTAAAAAAGCTTTCAGCTTAGTGTGCTAATCCTGGTTAAATACAACTAAAAAAAAAAAATATTGACCCTTAGGAAGATTACGGATCAGGTTGGGTGGGTGGCAACTATCAGCCCTTAAAAGGCTGTTTCTGTCAGTGGATTTAGTGAATAAATCAGTATCCAGGGTACCATCCGTGTTTTTAGAAATGTGTAAATCCAAAAAGTCCACTGCTGCCCTGTCCATTATTAATGTGACTTTGAGGTTTTCATTTGAGTTTTCCATGAAGCTGATAAACTCCATCAGTTCACTTTCAGAGCCCTTCTATATGAGAAAGATATCATCCAGGTAACATTTATAGGTATCTATTTTCTCATAGAGAGGATTGTTCTGAGTGTCAAAAATTATTCTGTCTTCCCATTCTGCCAGGTAAAGGCTAGCTAGGCTGGGTGCAAGGGTTGCACCCATAGCTGTTCCTTTAACCTGTTTGTACAGTTTGTCCTCAAATAGAAACACATTGTTACTTAGTACAATATCAGTCAATTCTGCTATCATGTTGATTTTGTTTGAGACATAGATGTATGCTTTAACCGTGAGTATTCCACAGCTTGCAAGCCCCCTGTTTTTGGTATGATGTGTACAGTGCTTGTACATCCATTGTAACCAACAACCAAGCAGATTGAAGTTGTAATTCATCCATGAATTTCAACATGTGTGTGGTATCCTTTAAATGACTGTGCATTTGTGGTACCAGTGGGTTAAGGTAGCTGTCCACAAATCTGGACATAGGCTCAGTTAGCCACCCAATACCAGAGATTATTGGGCAGCCAGGTGGTGTCACTGGATTGTTATGCGCTTTAGGAAGTGCATGAAAAGCAGGTTTTATAGGATGTTCTACTGAAAGATAACACATTTCAGCAATATTTATCATACTATTCTCAAACAACTCCAACAGGTATATTTCTATACTCTTCTATATTTGTGCTCTTGGATCAAATCTAAGGCATTCACAGTAATTGCTGTCCGACAAGAAGTGGACAAACAGCCTCTGCATCCACGTTGCCTTCACTGACACGCTGCCTGTAATGAAACATGAGCTTGCTGCACACTGTGGGGCTGTTCCTACAAAAAGCCACAAACAGTGACTCCACACTTATTCCCGCTATCTCTTTCAATTCACACACACACAAAAAAAGAGCCAAATACACTTTACCGGTCCCAAGGTAGGCAGCAGGACCAGAGCAGCAAGCATATTTCTCGACTTATACCGATCGCAATCGGTATAATCATAAAACTGCAGGGCAGACAACATTCTCACTCACCCAATAGTCTTCACTTAAACAGCGTTTCTCCTGCTCCTGGTCTCCCTCGTAATTGCCACCATTGAAACTTGATCCAAAGAATCCCTCACAGATTAGGACAGCATCTCTTCCAAACAAAAAGTGAAAGTAAAAGCTAGTCATTTCCAGAGACAGAGCAACTAATTTACCAGCAGCACCACCTACTGGTCCAAACTGAACTATTTTCCTTTTATATACCTCCACATTAATAAATGAACTGAAAATCTGTTCAAAAAAATTTTTTTTGATCTTCCTTTTTTACATATAAACAAGCCATTATATAACAGCAATAATGCACTCCAGGGTGTGGGTCGTGCTGAGAAAACCTCACTTCTGGGGTGTTGGACACACTCAGCCTGCTTCCCTGTGCCCAACCACCCCAGGCATGAGGTTATCCCAGTACGACCCATACCCTGGAGTGCATTATTGCTTAATTAAAGTCTTATCACCTATGATGTTATGGAATAGAAGGCAATCGCCCCGTTTTCTTCTTTCTTCAAGTAACATGGTTTAATTGCCGTAGTCTGTTTTTATATGGCATGTTTTTGAGTCTGGAGATAATTTTCGTTGCCCTCCTCTGTACACTGTCAAGTAGATTTATGTCTTGCTTGTAACATAGCAACCAGAAGGGACAGGCATATTCAAGGTGGGGGCATACATAGTTTCTGTAGAGATTTAGTATACAATGTTCATTTCTTGAAATGAAAGATTTTTTGATAATATTAATAATTTTGCTTGCACATTGCACTACGGTTCTTGTATAGGAATGTAATTTTGAAGTTGTTATAGATAATAATGCCTAAGTCTCTTTCGGTATTAACAGTGGATAAGTTAGTGGCATTAATAGTATATGAATATATGGGTTATTTTTCCCTAAATGCAAAACCATATATTTATTTAAATTTAATTCCATATTGTTATCACTATTAGTTCTAGGTCTCTAATGAGGAACTGATGTTTGGAGACTAAGCCTACCTCTGCATCAATCTTTGTGTCGTCAGCAAACATTATCAATTTTGATGTTACACCACTATAAAAGTCGGATATAAACAGTTGAACAGAAATGGTCCCAAGACTGATCCTTGTAACCCCCAAACTATGGGGAACTCGCCCCCTTAATATATGCTCTGCCTCTTCCCACCACTCACTCTCCTCTCCTCTGTCCTCCATGACTTCACTACTCACTCCTGCGGTTGCCCCTGATACTGGACCCTAGGCTGCTACCCACCATGATTCTACCCCACCCTGCTCTCCCTTCACCCTGCACTTACATAGCGCAGTTCCCTCTTCCACTCTCCTCATTTAAGTAAGTAGTAAAAATTGTATTTTTTGTCAGTATATACAACTTTAAGTCCGAGGGATCTGTTTTACAAAGTTGTGCAGCATTTCAACGTAGGAGCAAACATGTTCCAACATGATGACAGTATTTCACATACATTCAAACAATACAGTTTAAATTTTACAATCAAGGAATCTCCGTTAGACAGTACAGTTCTTTTATTTTAGGGTCATCAATGGTTGACATGAAATCTCATGGTAACAGAAACTTGCAGTTCAGTGCTTCTACTACTCTGTCGAATAGGAATAATTAAACATAAATTTTTTAAAGAGAAGAATGTCCCATCTGCTGTGTCCAAAGTATTAGGGGCACAGCTGGTGGAAGTTCTTACATCACCCTTGTATAACCGACACTAAGGGGGACTATCTCTGTACATGTCCGGCTTTCTGGAAATGTGCCCTCCATGATCTGAGTTAGCACAGGTGATACGACATTTACTGCATCTTTCAAAAACTTAGATTCAGTTTTGTCTAAGCCATTGGATTTTTTGATATTCAATTTTTTTAATTTCAGTGGCTACTTCTTTGACTTTTATTTTTCTAAACTAAAATAATGGCATGGTATAGTCAGGAGCTGCATCAATATTAGTTTTTTGTACTTCACCAGTACATCAGGGATCACAATGTCAGGGAGTGTGGAAAAATAGTTGTTTAAAGTTGCAGCATCTAGCCTGCCCGATGGCACTGAGGGTTGAGGTGCCAGGCGCCACCTTACGCCCAAGCGATCCGGGTTCGGAATGATCCCGGGCCATCTGGGGTCGGCAGGGGAGGGAGAGGATCGAACGTCTGGAGGACTGCTCTCCTCTCCCCAGGAGGGCTGTGGGAAGGCGTCCCTCTATGATGACCCCCGGTGGAGACCAAGGGCATCACACAGGAGCATGTTGTTTGTGGGATTGGAGCGCAGCAGACATCAGCACGTTCGATGCGCAAGACGTCATTGCACGTCCGTGCTCCACAGGGGCAATCGCAACAAGGGGAAAAAAACTGGCACCTCGGGGAGGTGAAGGGGGCATCCAGGGACCACAGCACTCATGCCCTACACCAGACTTTCCTCTGGCCATCATCCAAGCCCTCACCTCTCCTCCAGACCTAGCTGCGTAGATCTCAGACAGGTCACCCAGGCAAAGAGTTGGGTGGTCTCGCCCTGGAGGGCTTAGATCCAGGGGGTAGGCCGGACTCCGGGTAGGAAGGGAGGCAGAGTGTCTCAAGTACTGCATCTGACATGGGGAGGTTTCAGATGAGTGAAAGATGCCTAGGTTGAGTGTGGCACTCCTGAGAGATGCACTGAGCTTGCTGGCAAAAAAAGAGTTAAAAAAAAGTGGCAGCACCTTTTTTAGAACTAAGGGTTTTGCCATTTTCTTCTATTAGCTTAATTTTGGAGCATGATATAGCTGGATTTTCTAGCTGTTTGATTATATTCCAATAATCTTTTGGTTGTGAATAAATGAAAATTACGTACCTACCGTAAATCTTGATCTTCTTGTGTATCTTCACCATTCATCACTGGTGGGTGATTGGCTGGAGACAAGCACCCCATGGGAGCTTCTTTTTTTCCTAGGAGGAAAAGCTGGTACTGCCAGCACTGCCCACAAGGCTGACACACTATGTGGCTTTCGTGGGTTGGCCAGAAATGGCCATTGACTCATTCTCCCCCTCAGTTCTGCACGCCAGTGAGACAGAGGGAAAAAGAGGATAGAAAAAAATGAGGGTGAGGCAAGAGAGCCCAAGTGATAGTAAAAGGAAACGATATAAACTGAAAAAGGAATAAGCCGACCAGAGGACAGAGGAGGAGGATCTGGGAAGGTATGGGCCGAAGGGCCCCCAGTCCCTGGACAGCCAGAATGGATAGGAAAGTGAAAGAGAAGAGAGAGATAGAGAAAAACAAGGGGAGAGGGATGGAGAGGAGGGACCAATGTTCACGCATTGGGATCCTCAGATCTTGAAACCAGCAGAGCCTCCAGGGAGGCAGACAGCCCACACAGAAAGCTGCTAGCGGGGCAGAATCCTAGTTTACTGGAATCTCGTTAGGGATAGAAACCTGCAGAAGACCCCTCCTGCCTCCTTCTAAACCCCTGAGGGTGGAGACCACCCATCGGAGATGATTCCCCACTCCCCCCGTTGCCATTTTCCAAAGGAAGAATCCACAGGGTTCAAAGGAGAGGGGAGGAGCAAAGATCCCACACATTAATGTTTCTCTCCTGTAGGGGAAGGAGACAGGAAGAGGAAGAGAAATAGTACAATAAGGGGAGTCTCTGTCAGCCCCATTCCCCCCCATCCCAGGGGACCCAAAGAGCCGGCGCACCCCAAAGGGGTGGGCTGACCCTGGAGATCATACCCAGGACAAGGGGGAGGGACCCACCAGAAGTCCCCCACTGGGCTAGTAGGAAAGCCCTACTTGCTCTCCCCCCAAAAGTTTTCCAGTCGCCTCATTGGAAAAGCAGGGCTCTAAGGAAAAAAGGGAGAACTCAATGGATCCTTGCAGTGGAGGGCGAGCACGGAGGGGGCGTCACCCAGGGACTATGGCCTTGTGAGGGGAAGGTGGGTGGGATTCAGTGATGAATGGTGAAGATACACAGGAAGATCAAGAATTACGGTAGGTACGTAATTTTCATATCTTCCCTAAGTCAATCTTCACCATTCATCACTGGTGAGTGAGTACTGAGCCCTCCTGAAGGGAGCCTAGTAGTATCCTGAGAGAATAGCATCCCTCAGCCCCCTGTGGAGGACACATTGGGGGAAGATCTCCACCGACCAGTTAGGCCTGGAACTGGTCAGGGTGAGGGGGAAGGAGGGCACCCCTGCAGTTCCCGTCTCGCCCTCCGGGAGAAAAGACGGGTTCCCCGGAAAGAGGAGGCCATCACCTTACCAAGGCCAAGGGTGACATCCATGAAAGGCAAAGTCACGCCATCTGCCTAATGCAGATCACTGTCCCTGCAAATCATGAAGCGACTTCATTGGCATCATAAGATGCCCTTGACTGGTGCCTTGCCAGCTCCAGACCTATAGCAGAGAGGGCTATGGCTTGCCAGGTAGTCTCTGAATCAGGCAGCGATGCCAGTGCCTGGCTCAGCATCACCCACAGATTCCTGTTGTAGGCAGCATGGTGCACGTGATGTGAAGCAATGGAACGTATCATCCACGCAGAGGAGAACACTCTCCACCCCAGACAATTGAACTCCATAGAGTCAGGATCCGGAGGTCGGTCACGGACCAGATGTCTGTGTCCAGTAGGGGTGTCCAGTCATTTCAGTCCCATAGTGGGATGAGGCAGAAAGCCTGGAGACCCCTGAGGTGCACAGTACCGATGTTGGCAGTCCACTGGGGCTGCAACTGTGGCAGACAGAAGCTGCCAGGCACTGTACAGCACCTCTTGGAAGGGGATTAACCAGGAAGGGATCACCAAATGATGTGCCCCAAACTCGCCAAAAAAGGCTTGCATCGTAAGCTCGGTATTGCGATGGGCCAAATAGGAAATATGCAGGTCCTCGACCAGCCTTGCCAGGAAGCGCTGATACTGGGCCTGATCAGCGGCAGAGGACAGGTGGACAGATGGCTCCTCTTCCTCAGGGCAGGAAGACAAGGAGGCCGAGGAACCTGCAGAGTCAGATTCTGACTGCAGAGTGGAAACTGGTTGAAAGACCTGTTCGTCCATGGCCCTAATGTACTGGGGGAAGTCCGCAGCCCGGGATCTGAACTGTTCCCAGGTCAAAGGCCTCAAAAAACCAACATGGCTTAGGAGAAGAGTGGCTGGATGCAAAGGCACGGGGAAACTGACCACCATAAGTGGCGTGCCTCTGCCAGGGCTGGAAGAACTATCAGGCATTCCTGGAAGAACAGGGAATCCATAGATCTGCAGAGTCACCATCCTGTGGAGTAAAGAAAAATGGTTATGACTGAGCCCTGTAGTGGAAGCTTCCCTATGAGGGAACTAGGGCTGGATGGATCCAGAAGGGGGGTCCCCAGCCCCACCCAATGAGGACTCCCTCGAAGGAAACAAGGGAGAGAACTTGTGCTCAGCACTGTGGCACCTCCCCAAGCCCCGGAAGGCCACAGAGGAGTGCTGCAGCCCCTCACTCCATCGCTTCTACTCCACCGACTCAGTGGAAGACCTCTTCCTCGGACCCTGTGCCAAAGGACCCCCCCAACTCCGCAGGCTCGCTGAGGAGAGTCGCAGAGGAGGGGGATACGGTCTTGGCCTTAAGAGAGGGTGGAATCTGACCCCTTCCCTAAAGCCCGGACCATTCCACTCGTAGCAACACTGCCACAGTCACCTGAGTCGCAGGTGGGGGCACCTGGGGAAGCACAAGAGTGCTAGGCTGCAGAGAACCCTTCAACTCCAAGGAGTCAGGGCACCAGTCTGGGTCAGCCTCCATATCATCCAGCTCCAGAGAGGAGGAGAGCCAGAAGAGCTCTGGACTGGTGGCCCTGGGGGCTCTCCCACTGATGGCACCACTGCATTCACCGGAGCTGCGAACAGCTCCAGGATCTGGGGCAGTACCGATGGGTGGTGCCGAGGAACATCCTGTGCTGGGCCAAGCAGCTGTGGGCCCTGACAGTGGGAGAGCCTGCACCTTTGAAGAGGTGACTGCCAGGGCGATGCTCCCAGCCTAGCCCTGAGTGGGGCCAGACCAGTTCTCCAGCGCCATAGTAGAGACCTCCTCCATGGCAAGGCTGGAAGAGGAGGGGGCCTCCTCTTCACTGGACTGTGTAGGCCTGGGAAGGGGCCCAGAGGAAAGGCCGAGGGTCCTACGCTTGAACCGATGAGAGCGATGCCACTCTCTAAAAGTCGGCTGAGCCCTGATGACCTTCAATATGTGGTGCTCAAGAATGTGGCAGTCCATAGAGAAGCAGGCATCACAGGTGTCCATGTCATGCTGGGGTCCAAGGCAGGAGAGGCAAACATCATGCCGGTCCATAATGGAAATTTGCCAGCCGCAGGGACACCAATGCATAGGAGGCTGGCCCATTTTCGGCAGACGTCTCTTGCCCTGAACCTGGCATGATGCAACGGTAACTAAAACTTTAAAACAGAAAAGACTCAATGCCACGAAGAAAAGAAAAGATCTTACCGGTAAACTTCAATAACTGGGCCGAGTGGATGGCAGAACCGAGGCAGAACTCAAGCAGTGTCAGGAAGCAGCTCCAAGGCATTGGGAGAAATGGCTCCAAGGAGCGACTCCAAGCCTTCGAGTGCGACTGCGATGAACTAGGCTGCAATGGTGTATCAGAATTTCACTTGCTGCAGGAGAGGTGCTGTCTCGACAGTGGGAGAAGCAGAACTGAGGTGCAGTGGGATCCAGTGACTATTTCTGGCCAACCCACAAGCGCCACACAGTGCATTGGCCTCATGAGTGGTGCCGGCTCCACCCCCTAGGAAAACAAAAGCTCCCACAGGGTGTTTGCCTCCGGTCAATCACCCACCAGTGATGAACGGTAAAGACTGACACAGGGAAGATTCTGCAATTCTGTTTTTATAATAAGTTATTCTTGCGCTCTTTATGGTAGTTTTACAGTGATTATGCAATTTTTAAAACTGGTCCCAGTCCTTTGGGTGATCTGATTTGTTAGCTTTTCTCCATAAGCGATCCTTAATTTTGATAATTTTTCTAATAGCATCATTGACCCAGGGAGCATGCTTTTTCCTTAATCGGTATACCTTAACAGGATCATGTTCATCACAGCTTTTCAAACAGGTGTTAATAAAATCCTCTATATCTAAATTTACATCAGGAATCTTTAGCCTTTCCCAAGGTTCCTGTTGTAAATGTACACAGAAGTTGATTGGATCATAGTTCACAAAACTTCTTTTACTTACGTTCAAGTTGTTTGTTTTTGAAAAGTTGTTTTCCCTGTGTGCAAACATTACAGGATTATGGTCTCCCAGAGTTGGAGGAGGAACCAAACTGTTTTCTACATTGACGCTTTTTGACAAAAATAACAACTGCAAGATATTACTACTATTTTGAGTACATTCTTTCCTAGTGGTTTTGTTAATCACTTGCCAGACATTTAAGATGTGAAAATATTGCTGTAACTTGTTTCCTTTGGGATTACCACATGCAACACTGAAATCTTCCACAATTTTGATTTCCTCATTTTAAGCAAGTTCAAAATTTTAAAATTTATTTTTGGGAGGGGAAATTACAGCAATTAATAATTTTAGTGCTGTCACGGATACAAACAGGCACTCAGTCCCTGATATTTCCCCTGCAAAGACAACCCCTCATTAGTACCTAGGTTAAAAAAAGGATATTATTTTATTTATTTATTTATTAACAAGATTTACCAGATAAGCATACTGAGCGGGAATCCACTCATTTCCAGATGCGACCTGGGGTTACATAGCATAAAAGTGCTAAATTACATTAGGTACAGTAGGCAATGTTGACGAGAAACAGATGCATAGTAGTACATACATCAGGTACAACAGGCACAAAAAGGGTGAGACAACAGGTCCAGAGATGTTACAGGCAGGACTTATACATTCATATTAGTTACAAGTTTAACACCAAGTGTGTAATAACAATGGGGTCTGTGACCATAGGCATTTTTTACAGAGACTATGGAGAGAGAGGACAAAAGAGGCAGGGACATCAAGAGTAATACAGTTGTTTGCCTAGGTCCCCTGTTAAGTCACATTTAGATGCTTCAGTTTAGTAGATCTGTCATGCAGGTTACAGTTACAAATGTCTGAGAAGTGGGCATGAAGAAGAGTGCTCAAGGACCTAGGGGTGGTGGTGGACTGCCTGATTACTGCTGGGAGGTTATTCCAGTGTGTGGGCAGCCTGTATTTGAATGCCGATTGGCCCATAGAGGTGCGCATGAAAGGATTTGTAGTAGTTTCAAGTCAGAACCCTGCAAAGAGTAGGCCGGGGAGGGTCGGGTTGATAGAGTGGAACTGAGATAGGAGGGGAAGGAGTTTGACCAGTGCTTAGCTACGAGATTAGTGCAGTGGAGCTGTCGCCTGGAGAGCAGCGAGGGGAGACCTAGGGCGGCATATAGGTGACAGTGGTGGGTGGTAGGGGGGCATTCTAGGATAAAGCAACAGAAGGAATGGAAAAGGGGGTCAAGGTTGGCTAGGGTTGGTTGAGAGGCTGCGCTGTAGACCACGTCTCCATAGTCGAAGATTGGGAGTATCATTTTGTAAACTAGCTCTCTCCTGACTGGGGTAGTTAGGCACCCTTTGTTACGGTAAAGGGATCCAAGTTTCGGGTGAAGTTTTTTCTGGATGGAGTCTGTGTGGACAGAGAAGTACAAGTGACGATCCAGCCATGCCCCCAGATAACTAAAAGAGGTGCAGGATTCCAGGGTGGTTCCATCAAGCATTTGAAAGGTGGGTAGAGCCGCTAGCCTGGAGATTCTGGGCTGTGTGTTGAATGTTATGGATATGGTTTTCTTAGCATTGAGGACGAGTTGGTTGGAGCTAAGCCAAGTTTGGACAGCGTTAAAATCCTGCTGAAGGGTATAGTTTAGAGTCTCTTTTGAGGGTCCGGAAGCGTACAGAATGGTGTCGTCCGCATACATTTGAATTGCTGAGTTTGGGCAGGATAGTGGGTGGTCATTTAGGAATATTGAAAAGAGAAGGGGACCCATGACAGAGCCCTGGAGGACCCCCATGGTGACTGGGAGTGAGGGGGATATTTGGGTGCCAATTTTGACTGATTGTTTCCTCCCAGAGAGGTAATCTTGGAACCACCTGGAGGCTAGATCGGATAGGCCAGCATCATGCAGTTTTCCTATGAGCTTAGTGTGGGAAACGGTATCGAAAGCTTTGGCCAGGTCAATGAATATGGCCGATGTGATGTACCCTTTATCCATACCTGAGGCGATATCGTTAGTGAGTCTAAGAAGTGCAGTTATGGTGGAGTGTGATTTCCTAAAGCCCGACTGAAAGGGGGTGAAAAAGGAGGTGGTATCAAGGAATTGTGTGAGTTGTGCTAGGGCTATTTTTTCCTGCAGCTTGGCCAGGGTGGGGAGGAGAGAGATAGGGTGGTAGTTCCCGGGCTTGGCTGGGTTGCCCCCCTTTGGCAATGGTATAACTATAGCCTCCTTCCAGGAAATTGGAATTTGTGCAGAGGAAAAGGAGCGGTTTAGGAGATCAGCAAGGGGAGCTGCAATGGCAGGGGCAGATAGGTATAGGAGTTTAGCGTCCAGGCCGAGTGGGCATTTTCCCTTATTGGGGTCAAGGGAATTTAAGGTGGCTAGAACTTCAAGCAGGGAGACCAGTTTGAAGGAGAAATAGGTGGATGGGAGGGAATGCAGGCGGTGCGCGTGGGGTTTGGGTTCGGGTGAGAGGATTGCTGTATTAGGCAGTAGAGATTTAGCGCAGTTGGTAAAAAAGTGATTGAAAGTTGAGGCAACTGCACTTGGTTTGGATATGTTTCTGCCCTGGATGATAAGGGTAGGGGTAGGTGGCTGTATGGGGGGGTGAGCAGGGTTTTAATAGATTTCCAGAAGTTGGAAGGGTGGTTAAGATTGGATGATAGGGCCTCACGGAAGAAATTCTTTTTAGCCTGTCTTATGGCATTGGTGCACTTGTTACGGAGGGTATGGTACTGTTGCCAAGAAACCGTGGAGCTTGTTTTCCTATGTGTTTTCCATGCCTGGTCCCTGGCACGGCATCTGGAGATAATGTCTGCAGAGACCCAGGGGAGATGGGCTTCCCTTACCCTTTTGTTTCTCAAAGGGGCATGATAGTCCCACACCGCGTGAAATAGCTGTCTGAGCATGTCAAATGCTTGATCTAGGGTGGGTGCCAGCTTGATGAATGACCAGTCAGCAGTGGCGAGATCATTTAGCAGGGTGGGGAGGCAGAGGGACTTGTACGACTGCGAGCTGATTGACCTGGGTGCGAGGCTATTAGTAGGTCTGTGCACCTTTCTGATTACATAGATCGGGTGGTGGTCGCTCATTGAATCTGGTAGTAAGCCAGCTTTAGAGACCCTGTGTGGGTGGGTTGTAAGAGCCCAATCCAGGAGAGAGTGGTTTTGGGATTTGGTGTTGAGGCGGGTTGGTTCCTCAGTCTGTTGAGAGAGGTTAAGGGCTTTGACCCTGCTGCTGAATTTTGAGCACCCTTTGTCTAGCCAGTTGTAGTTAAAATCGCCGAGGATGTAGAGTTCTCCAGTAGCAGCCAGGTTTTTAAAATTGGCCAGGAGGTCTATGATGGTATTAGCTGGGGTTGCAGGGGCACAGTATATCCCTGCCACGTACATGGGGATGGTATACGGCAGGACGAGTTTGATCATCTTGGTTTCGATAAGTGGGGAAGTGCATGGGAGCTGGATGGGGGTGTATTGTAGCACATTGGATATAAACATGGCAATACCCCCACCTTTCTTTTTGCCTGTTCTGTCATGTCATAAGACTGTGTAGCTGGGCATGGCTACTTCTGAGTCTTTGTGCTGCGGTTTTAGCCAAGTTTCAGACACAACACATATGTCAGGTTTGAGTGTATTTGTAGTGACTTGCAGCTCCGGGACTTTATTCAATAAGCTGCGGATATTGAGATGGATTAGGCTGAGCCCCTTTGGCAGTTTTAGATGGGCAAGGTGGGTCTGCGGTCCAGGGTTGGTTTCAACATCACCTGCCAGTAGGAGCATTAGGGTGAGGTATTGTAGGGTGGTAGTCCATCTATTTTTTGATTTAGATTTGGGATTGGGGCTCCATGGGAAAGTGGAAGAGGTAGCCTTAGCTAGCCTGCTTAGGGCATCTAGCCCTGGGGTGAAGGATGGCAGGGAGATGGAGGGACATATGACCCATGCAGGATGTGGTATATGCTCAGAGCGCCGCGGGGGGGTATAAGCGGGGGCAGGGGGTGTCGAGACGGAGCTGAATTTTAAGAGGAGTGGGTCATTTTGGGGCTGCGTGGTTGGTAGGAGCGACACAAGAGGAGTGGCCATGGTTAAGAAGGCCGAGGTAAACAGGAGCATGATGATTTTTTTTTTTTTTCACAATACCTGGCTGAGGAAAATGATAGCGGCCACTACTGGCGATATCTGATAATCTGCAGATCTGAAAGTGGGCTGATAGGTTTTAGTGAGTCACCTGACCACGCAGCTTCCTATAAATTGGAGTGTCGACCAAGGGTGGTGGTGGGGGCGGTGGGGAGCCGGAGCACAAGGCCGGTGGGGCCAGACCTCTGCAGCACAGCTCCAGGAGACTCAGTGCAGGGCCACAGCTTTCTCTGTCCACAGAAATGGCCCCAGGTAGGACAAAAGGCCTCTTATTACCTGGTGATTTGGTATCTGAACTTCGTGGGGGGTCTTTCCCTTTACAGCTTGCAGGGAAGGTTTCTGTGTCCCTCATGACCTCGTGTGGATGGTGGCTGGGGAGGGCGGCAGTTCCCTACCCTCTCGGACCCTTTCTCGTCCTGCTGTGAGGAGAAACGGACAGCTATGAGTTTTTATACAGAGTAGGTATGTAACTTGATATCAGGCACAACTGGAGTGAAAATCAGTGAGCAGTAGCGCAGTCTGCCTATAGCTGGTCATGCAATTCGGTTCCCGGTTATTTATGCCCCCACAGATTGAAATTAAATTTTTTTTTTTTTTGGTGAGTTTCCTTACCCTTAGTTAAAAGCCCCGGCCAAAAAATTGAGTTAAAAGACTCTGTTTTTGTGTAAGACTTCCAGCCTTGTATTAACTATTAAAGTCCCCCTTATTTATTTTCCCGAGATTATGGCTGAAAGCAAATGGGATTGGGAGCCCGAAAGAAGATTCCCGTATAGTAACTACCCCAGGGAATGGCGTAACTTTATGAAAGGCTCACGCCCTTAGTAAAGGGTTTCCTTTGTTAGTTTGAGCCCGAGCTGCTGCAAGCTTGCCTGGAGGAGGTAGACAAATGCTGCAGGTAAAATGGCTGCCGCTACAGGCCCCTTACGAGGCCCTGGTGCTTGCCATTGGAGCGGAGCAGGGAAAAATGAAGGCAGTTACAAATGCTATCAGGCAAACCATATGAGGTACAAATGCAGTCATGCGGTAATAGGTGAAGCAAAATCAGGTGCAGAAAGAAAGGGCACTTAAGGTACAACTAAGGTGTTTAAGAATTGCGGGTGAGGTTAACATCAAAAACAGATTTTTTTTTTAGATGCACGTTAATTAACATAGAACTGCTTGGAAAAGTAGGTTAGCCTACATGATAACAAGCGTAGACTCGTCTCGGCATAAAAGCCAGTCAGCTTCATAAGGTAAACAGCTAAAAACGTTTAAAATACAGGATTATCCTTCTATATTATAAGCAAACTCTCATTTAACAGCGTAACAGCCAGCCTACTACTTAAGGTAACCGCTAGGATCGTTTAAAATACAGGATTATACTTCTGGAGTACAAGCAAACTCTCATACACAGCATGGAATCCCCCCTCGTTTGTCTCTTTCTTGTCTAAAACTTGTATAGTTTTCCATTTGTATTTCAACATTATTTATCTTTTTATTAGCCAGAATTCAGAAAGCACAATTATGTCAAAATTATACCTCAAGGCCCAGACATGAAGATTATCCATCCTTTTTCATGTGACTTCTGGCATTTTCATGCCCAATCTTCAAGCCAAAATTTTCTATGCATCTGGGACCAGGATTTAACTCCACATCTCCAGCAAGTAATAACACAAGTTGATCTGGAGTCATTTTTAATGCACTGGCATCTGACAACCTTTGCTCCTGCCCTGAACTCGACATCACCTTTGCACACTGCAAATGTTATCCTCCAGCACTTTATTGTATTGTTATGTATTACTTCTCACGCTCCTTGTCTTTGCACAATTGTTATTTGTGATGCTTATTCACCTATTATTGTATGAGTGTTCTTGTAATCCTCATTGTCCTCCCTTTCCCCCTCCCAATCAGGACACATCTGGAAGTGAGCTGTTACCAGCTCAATATGTCTTTCCTAGTGAAACTTCAGAAATAAATAGTGGATCATATTGGAGCTCCTTACTGTATGAGTACTGAGGGTACTGAGAATGAAGGGGGTTGGATGGTGGGTTGTTTTAAGACACATTGGGTAGGATAGGTGCTGGCTGGTCAACCAGATATGCCCAAAGGGCGTTAACTGATTAATGCACTTTTAGCACTGGCTACCCATAATAGGCTGGTGATCCAGGGGAGAGTTAATTACAGTTATGGGTCTACTTGTGCCAGAGAATTGGGGAACTGTGGGGCAAGTTAGGGAGGGATTATTTTATTAAAGGTGTTGTTGGGTGTGGGTAGCAGGACACCAGCTGTTTTCTTAAAGTTCTGGAGCATTACAGAGGAGGGATGCACGAGACCACAGGGGGGTACAGAAGACTGAAATAGTGGACCACATTAGAGCTCACTGATGAATGGGTACTGGGGATACTGAGGCCTTAAGGGGTGTCAGAAGGATTATTTAAAGATACATCAGGTGTAGTAGGGGCTGGCTGGTCAACTAGATATGCCCAAAGGGCATTAACTGATACATTTTGTACCCCCCAGAATGGAGTGGTGATTTGGGGGCTACTGGCCCCATAATTGTAATTAAGCAATAAGGCATGAAGGGGGTGTGTTATGGTGGAATAACCACCTGCCTCGGGTGGGTTGAAGCATGAGGTGAAGCAGAGTGCTTCCACTACCAGAGATGGCTGTTGGCCCATCATAACACACCACTTTGAGTATCTTATTGCAATTATGAAATGGGTCCTTTTCTGATAAATGGGATATTTTTTTAAACATATTTTTGTTGAGCTACTTTCAGCTGGACTGTTGTGCTGGGATAATGGCCCACCTGAAAGTACCTCTTGGTCAATCAGGAGCTATTATTCTTTCTACCCATTTCATAACTGTAATTAACCCATTGTTGTAATTAATCCCCAAATTCCCAATCCATTGCACCTTTATAACAATTCTCTGAAACTTGGGACCGTAGTCACAAAACTGCAGTTTTACATGAAACATTTTCTTACTGAAATTAACAGCAGTTTTCAAACCTTTGTTAGGAAATCTTTGAAGGATGTCCAATCATCGTACTATCCCTTCATAATCTTAGCTTTATTTATTCCCTAATCGAATATGAAGTTTTAAATTTAACCACTTCATATATATTTTATAATGTATTTGCCCAGGATGGTCCAGCTAACATGTTCATTTTCAGTTGGTCTGACTTCTACCCATTTCTGCAGCCGGGTTGACTGTTGACTGTCCACCAGCCTGGATCAGATATTGTTCAGCTCTTTGATCTCATTATTCTCTTATCCCTGAGTCTACTGTCTATAGTGGTTAATGCTCATAGAAAACGTGTTTGAGGCAATAAGGGTTTCTGCAATTTATGAATTAAAGAAACACAACAATGATGATTTTGTACATTCTTGTGATGAAAAACTAATGGCCCAAGGATAAAACAATCATGTTTCTAGTAGTTTTAACCTTGCCTGATGACATTATCTCTCCATAGCTTTAACAGCACTCATTGAGGTCATCATACTTCATAACATTGTAGTGTCAGTGGCTCAGCAGGTTGCACACCCACCTCTGAGGCCAGAAGATTAGAAGACTGTGGATTCTATCCCCACACCAGGCACTTGGGTTAAATCCCAATACTAACACTGTGGTGCAGCTTGGGGGGGGGGTGCTGCACTCCTGAGGTGCCGTCTTTCGGATGAGACATTAAATCGAGGTCCCATCTGCCTGTTCTGGTGGTAGTTCAGGTGGATGGTAAAGATCCCATGTCACTTCTCAAAAAGAGTAGGGGAATTTTCCCCAGTGTCCTGGCCAAATTTCCCCCATTCACTAAAAATACCACCAACAGCTTAATCTGGTTTAATGTCAGTTGGCATCCATCTGTATCCCCCTCCCACAGGACAAGGCTGAAAATAGTCAGAATTGTCTAGTCCTCCTTTCCTGGTCAACAAAAACTAAATAAATAAATAAAATAAATAACACAATATTCATTTTTTGCAGGTATTCTAATACTCGATGAACCAACCTCTGGACTGGACAGTTTTACAGCACACAATCTAGTGATAACTCTTTCTCGGCTAGCTAGAGGAAATCGGTTGATTCTCTTGACTGTCCACCAGCCTAGATCAGATATCTTCCAGCTCTTTGATCTCGTCATTCTCTTGTCCACTGGAGCTGTTGTTTACTGTGGAACGGCCAAGGACATGGTCCCATATTTCACGTCCATAGGGTATCCCTGTCCGAGATACTGTAATCCTGCAGATTTTTATGGTTTGTATTATTAACACCTGTTTATTATGACTTTATAGTGCATGCCAAGATTTCAGCTGAGGGTTTTTTCACAAAAACACTGTGTGGAAGATAGGCATAGAGGGCTTTTCTTACTGCAATAACATAAAGTGAGAACAAAAATGTGATATGTATGTAAAGCAGTCTGTGCAAAGTACCGCCACCTACAGTAAATGTGGGTAGTTTATAAATGCAAGTCCTACTGTGCTGAGAAATACAATAATAACTAAGGGTGTGCAAATAACAAGTAGTGTTTCCTGAATACCAAGAATAATTCACTATTCATTATTTGAATCCAAATAAGGGATAGTGGCACTATTTGTGCCTATTCCTATTCAGGAAATACTAAAACCTTAAAAAGACAACCCTGTCCCCCTACCCTCCGCTACACTTCCAATCCCACCCTCCTCCCACCCCCAGCAACCAGAAATTTTAGTTTAAAGAAAACTTCTATGATGGGGGGCCTGCATAAACCTGCCCACCTCCACCACTGACTGCCTTCTCATCTTTGACGCTTTAATGTCAGAAATCAATATTTTCCTCTACTGCCTTTGACAGCAGTATTGCAGCATCCAACAACACTCTCACCCTCCTTTCTTCCACAAGCACCCAAAGTTTCATAACCCAATGAGAAGGCCCCCACTCCAGGTGCAACAGAAGGGACCATACAGCAACCCACCCTCCTCCATGGCAAGCCACCACCTGTGAATGAAAATGCTCCCACATTTGCTTGCATAGTAAAACAGCTGATCATATAATCATGTTGGGTGCTACACTGCTGCTTTCAAAGGGGGAAGAAAATATTGATTTCTGACATTAAAGAGCTAAAGATGAGATGGCAACCAGCCATGGAGGCAGGTGGGTCTGTGCCAACCACCCATCATGGGAGATTTATTTTTTCTAAACTTAAGCTTAAGAGATGTGCAATAACAAGGGGGCACAATTTGAAGATAGAGGGGGGGACGGCTCAGAGGTAATGTGAGGAAGTATTTCTTCACAGAGAGGGTTGTAGATGCATAGAACAGCCTTTCTGAGGAGGTCCTAGAGTCAAAAACAGTGGGGGAATTCAAGAATGCATGGGACAGACATAAGGCAATTCTAGTGGGGGTAGAAGGAAATAGGCTGTTGGTTAACTAGGATCTGCAGCTTATCCGTTAGGTAAGGAAATGGGCAGACTGGGTGGGCCAAACGGTCCTTATCTGCCATCAGACTCTATGTTTCTATGTTTGTGGCTGCTAGGGGGGGGAGGTGGGTGGGACAGGAACTGTAGCAGAGGGTGGTGGAACAAGGGTGTATTTTAAAGGATGGGGCTAGGGAGGAGGGTGGGGTGCTGTTTCTTTCTTTTTTTGTCAATGGAACATGAATTTCTATGAATAATGAATAGATTATTACTGAATTTCTGAGTATTTACGGCTCCAAATATGCTTTTATAGTTCAAAGTTTGTTGTCATCCGGTTAACAAACCATTGCAACCTAGAAACATCTAAAATATTATTATACTTCTAAGGAGCATTTTTGAGACTAAACGCACCATGATGGCCCTTCTCATAAAGAGCTAAACAGCAGTCAGATAACAAATATCAGCAGTCCTATTTTATGTTTTTACTGCCTTCTTTCTAAGCTTAACAGTAATTCAAGTTAAAGAGGTGCAATAAATTTCCAAATGGTTAATTTTTGTAAAATGACAGAACTCACCAGGCTCTATAATTGTTACATATAACATTTACCACACACAAAAAAACCTCATAGAATGAAAGAGAAATACATTACTTCACATGAGCTAGCTATTATAACAGTTCAACAGTTTGTATCCACAAATAAAAGATAAAATAAAGAAAAAAAATTTCTTAGGAGTTCGCACTCGACAGACTCAATATAAAACCCATCATATTCAGTATTGTTTCTTTAGCATCAATATATGCCCGCTACCTTTAATATACAATTCACTTAGGAAAAGCAATGTACATGTTTCAATAAAAAAGTTCAAAGTACCAAAGAAAGCCAGAAGCATCTAAAATCCTTTGCAACCCTGACAGATTCACTTCGTCCAAGGAAAAGATTATGTGTTAAAAGGTTTCACCTTACCAGTGTTCAGGGCTTTAGGGTTAATGGTAAGCAAAAAAGCGTAAAGTGCAAAAACACATAATAATCAGTCTATGCACTGATCCCAAAGAAATTTTAATAGTTTTATCTCTAACTGTAAGAGGCGTTTCCTCAGACTACATGTCATGTGTTGCCACCGACACTGTTCAATAGGGATCGCAAGGGGTATGCAACAATTTCCTTGAAACGTACTGAAATAAGTAAATATGAAGACAATGATGGGGATTTAAAGGCAGCCAGTACTTTAATGCCTATATTCAATTTTGTCTCTTTTATACTGCTTTCCCAGGGGTTTTGTTAAAGTCTCCCCATATGCCGTAGGTTATTTAAATAATTAGTTTCCTTGATTAAGTCAAGCTACTATTAAGACATATAAAGCCATTATATAGGACATAAAGTAAGGATCTAAGTCAATAATATTGTGCAAAATTTTGTCACACACCATCATGAAAATAACGTTCGTGTATTGAAATTTTCTGAAAGTTCACTCAAGAACTTTTCAAGGTGCACTAGAAGAGTACAACCACATTCTCATGTTCAAAACCAAATCACCACATTTTTGTGGAACAAGATGGCAATTAACACCTTTTCTTATGGGCTAATGTCAAGGGCCCAAGAGCACCAATATTCCGCTGCATATACCCCAACACAACTAATTAAATTCTGAATAATTTTGCTAAATATCATGCAAACTTTAACCCTCTTACTGGCTTCAGTTTCAAGCAGCCGGTCTGCAGGCTCCATAATTCCATTTAGCAGAACAACAATGAAGGGCAACATTTTCCTTTTGCCATCTCAGATTTAAATTTGCTTAGCCCCGTTGAGCCATTCTGATCACTCTCAATAATACTCCTTGTTCTGCATCACTGTAATTATGTAGCAGTCCTTGTAGTATCCCCAAACTTGGTTTAGTAAAACTTTAAGCCAATACCTAAAAACACACAAAAAAACATCGCTCAACCTGAGCGTAGTAAATATAATATGCAAAATGCACAAGCTCTTAGGCAACATTAGCATACCTTTTGCAGGTGAATTTTTCACTCTTAGTTCTCTAAGGAACAATCATCAGGGAGACTCTCCATCGATCCAGACAAGCCTTCTCCATATACAAATTTCCCATCTTGGTCCATTCTGCCATCTACTGAGCTCCATCCCAGCCATCTCACCACCTTTCTGCTCAATTTACCTCACGGTTCAAGCATGGTTCTCAATAGCACCATGCTGACCGAACACCAGCACAGAGTCTCAAATCAATATACTATTCATACAATAAACTAAAAAAATAAAAAAGCAACCTGGATAAAAGCCCATCTAAGGAAGGACTTACAATATCAAACTGGACTCAAATTTGTCGAAAGATGATCAAGAGGGAAACTGACATGCGGAGCAGAGCAGCAGCGTGACAATCTTGCTGCTTGCCCCCCCCCCCACTGGCTGTGTGATGCTTTAATAAATCCATATATCAGCCCTGAATATGAATATTTGACTGAATATTCAAAATAAGGTATTCGCCCACCCCTAGTAGTAACATCACAGATGTCTCTGGTGGTGGTTCCTAAGACTGAAAGCAATGTTCTAAGTCAAAGGCTCAATCTAACCTACCAGCTAGGGGTTATTTCCATTTAAAACTGTTAGAGCTGCTGATTTTGGGAGTAGAGGTTCCAGGTCTGATTTACAGCAAGGGCTGGAGGTATGTCTGCCCATGAAGAGGGGATATAGAAATATAGAAACAGAAAAAGATGTTAGAAAAAGGCCCCATATTCCATCCAGTCTGCCTATCCTGTCAAGCTGCACTACATAGACCCTAGTGACCATCCCACCCCCTTACATGTGCCCCTTCCCAGTAATTATGGCCATATGCCTCCCCCCTACCTTGACCACCCCCCCCACACACACACACTGTTTTGTCCATCATCACCTCCTATGGAAGCCTGTTTCACATGCCCCCCCCCACAGACACACTGTTTTGGTGAAAAGTGCTTGTGGACATCTTTTCTGACTCTTCCCTCACCAGTTTTATTAAATTGCCTTACATTCCTGTATTCTTACTTTGGATGACTAAGCCTTTGCCAGCCACCCTGTTTACTTCATGTAGGTATCTGTATGTTTGTATCATGTACTCTCTCCCTTCTAGTCTCCGAGGTGTACATGTTGAGGAAAAGCACAAATGGCAGCACTCAAATGCAAGTAAAAAAATGAAACTTACAATTTTGTAGACAAAGACGTCTGGTTATATTTCATCAAACAAAGTGCAGCGCAGATTGAAATTTACCTGAGTGTATGTGGGCATTATAAGTCTCTACATGAGGATTTATCATGACCCTGATCTCATGGCTCTTGACTGAATACCCCTATTGCCCAAAACTTCCCTTCTGAATTTATCATTAAAGATACGAGACTTATCCTCACTATTAACTACTTTGTTTTCAATAACACATTTTATCTGCAGATTAGGGACCTGCCATGGGGACCATGATAGCACACTCCAGTGCCAACCTGTTTTTGACTTGGTAAGAGGGGCCATCATGTTCAACCATGACAGAAAACCATTTCTGTCCCACGTTTTTATGTGGGGCAGAGTTATTGATGACATCATCATTGTTTGGAAGGTGATAGTACCTATGTGTTAGCATTTACTGATTTTATTAATCAGAATGAATTGGACCTTAGCTTTACCCATTTCAGTGATCCACACTCCATTACTGTCTGGACCTCTGCCTGAGGGATGTTGGTGGGCATGTGGTTCAATCTGAAACATTTAGAAAACCAGTTTCCGGAAATATGCTACATCATGCCACCAGTGCGCACCCACCCCATCTCAAAAGAGGTGTTCCCTACGGACAGTTTGTCCATATTTGATGAAAGTGTTCTACTTTACAAAGTTTGACATTCAGGCAAAGGAATTAAAGCAACACTTCATGGAAAGGGGTTATACTGATGCATCCCTAGATAAAGAATTAAATAGAGTGAGACGCTCAACAGATCAGACTTGCTCACACTTAAAATCAAACCAATTTTAAATGAGCAACTAGTTACCTTTGTAATTAAATACAGTAGCCTGGACTCCTGAGATTTCTGCAGCTATAATCAAACGTTGGAGTGTTCTGGATGGTGATCAAGAACTAAAAAAAAAATGGTTGGGGATTACACACCAAAGAGGTGAACGCCTGAGTGATTTGGTTACCGATAGCCTTTTTTTAAAGGGTGCAGGTACTCACAATTGTTCAGAGTGGTTGCCACCACAACCAACAGGTTGCTTCCATTGTGGATGTTGTAGTGTTTATTGCTAATGCATCCAGGACAAATTTTTCAACTATCCTGGCACTGACAAAACAGTCTCTATTTGACAGTTTATAAATTGTACCACCTCGTTCATTGTCTATGTTTTGACATGACCTTGTTCGAAGATATATGTCAGGTACACAATTCGTACCTTAAAAGAGAGGATACAAGAGCACCTACACTCTGTCTCCAAAGCAGGGCAAGATACCTGGGTTGGCATACATTTTGCCAACCACCATAGTGGCAACCCCAGATAGAACACATACCCATCCACCCTTGTGGTGGTGACAGACAAAAACCTTTGTTACAGTGTGAATCCAAATGGATTTACACTCTGAGAGCTAAATCTTCTCTTGGCCTGAATGATGGTATTGATATCATACCATGCATGTTTTTCTTTGTTCCATGTTGGGCTATCAGGACCATGTTTACAAGTTATATTGGACTGGGACTGCTCTATTTTCTAACACAACTTATTTTTTTAAAGTCTAAAAATTACATATTAGTTACAATTACTATCTTATTTGAGTGAAAGTAGTTGTCACTGTACTAGCTTAACTGGCTTGCTAGTGTGTAATCGCAATACTATTTCTAATGCCTGCTTCCCCCTTCCCCTCACTGTTTTTGCTATTATCTTGTCTACTGTTCTTTTCTAATTGTACTAGCTTCTTGTTGATAGCATTTACTTTTGGTGCTACATGTCGTCTGTGGAATTTATTTACTTGCCACTTTCTCCTCTCCCCCTCCCACTTCCCCCACACTATTTCTCCAACTATTTTCAAAGTGTAGCACTTATGTATTACTGCAGCTTTCAAAATGAATTGTATACGTATGCTCTATTTGTTTCACTAATTGGGTTTATTGTACTGTATAGGGAGCACTTACTGTATCTTTCAGTAGGAGAATACTGATTTTAAGTATCTGTCTAAATGTGCTATTCCATGGGTCCTATGTACTGCAATTATAGCATACACCTTTAAATCTACTGATTAAATTATGGACCCTTACAATGTAGCACCACCCCTGATGAGGAATCACATCTGTGATGTGAAGTGCCAGGTATCCGTGCTGTGCTTTATTTGTTGAAATATAACCAGATGGCTTTATCTACAAATTTGTACATTTCAGATTTTTTACTTGCATGCTACCATTTGTGCTTTGTCTGTGTTGGTCTCTTTAGGCAAGCATCCACTTCTGCCTGAGAGCACATGCTGGTGCTATTTCCTGTACATGTTGGGGTCTTGCAGCTTCTCCTCCTATGTCTTTTATCCCATACCCTGGATCATTTTGGTTGCCCGTTGCTGCACTGCACCCACTCTCTCACAGTCTTTATGCAGCTGTGGATGCCACAACCTTGCACAGTACTCCAGGTGTGAGTGCACACCAATGATCTGTATAGTGGAAGGATCACATTCCAGCATCTGCAGTGGGACAGACATAACAGAAGGATAATGCATTTATCTCTGGTGATGGGCTATGTAATGTTCCCCAGGAAGTATATGGCAAGCTAGTAGTTATCGAATAAATCTGCCAATTTGGGAAAGAACAATGGCTTAAAGCTGCCCACCCCATCTCTGACTTGCCTTTCTAAAGGAAGAACTGCTATGTTAGGAAGCCCACAGAAAGAGAGGACACTGGTGAGGTTGAGATATTTCCTCTCATTACCAAGAGGACTGGTTCATTTTCTTAGAAACCTCTCCCACTGTGAAGGCCTTGTGGGCATGGGGTAGTAGGGAGGTTTACGGCGAGGACACTCCTAAAGCGTTCCCCTCATCTGTGTCCCTCTGCTTCTAGTTGAACTGTACCTTGGAAAAGTAATGACAATCAGAAATCGTATTAGAGGTATCAGTCTGAGTGTATGCTCTTAAGTGATGTCATGCAGAGTAAATAAGGCCACAACCTTTGTACCCTGATATGATGCAGTACACCCACTGAGCTCCCAGAAGATGAGTCTGCACTGACTACCGCATCCTTCCCCTCCTCTAGGATGCTCTGTTAGCCCTGCAGTAATTGGGGACTAAGTTCCAAGCAGCAGTGATATCCTGAGCCATGGGCCATTGTACTTCAGCACTTCAGTGTGCAGATTGAGACTGGAGAGGCTGCACTGAGATACAATAAATCCCTAAAGGTCCCCATCTAATTGTCAGCACGTCACAATCTAAGGCATGTTCTACCAGTCAGATAATAAGGAAAGAACAAAAAGACCCACAAGTTGGGTATGTGAACAGATTTCTTAATGTCACAAATTGTTTTTGCAGTGGATTTGACCAGTATCGATAGACGCAACAAAGAGCTGGAGGTAAGATGCCTGGAAAAAACCAGGAAGCTTGCTGCTATGTTTCTGGACAAAGTGAGAGGCACAGAGGATTTTATTTGGAGAGCTACTGAGAGCAGTAACATTGTACCTCCTACTACAGATGAAATAAGGTAAAAACATAAGGTTACCATCTTGTGATGTCCTCAACTGGCTTGGTTGTTTTGAAATTTTCTTTTATTTTTTTAATCTAATCAGTATTATGAACCATACTCCCCCATCTGGTTCTCGGCTTCTGATTCACTCCCTGCTGCCTGGATGAAACCTGCAGTTTGCCATCAGTAGCAAAGCTGGCTAGGACTTCAGAGCTATTAAAGGAAAACTACAAGCAAAAACTATAACAACATCACAGCAAAGCTAAGGGTGCAGACAGACAAGCACAGGGAGATCTGGAGCAGGTGGTTCACTGATAGGGAACAGGAGACTGGAGACACTGAGAGTATGGACAGAAAAAGAAAGGACAGACACACACAACGCCTGCAAGATCACGGTCGAGGATTAAAGTGCTAGTGTACTGCTTGGAATTAATAGCAATTTTCAGATGCAGTCAGCTATCACTTCCAGTATCTGAAGTATTTTTTTTTTCTGTTAATTAAAAGATTTTCCACCTGGCAGTACTGAGGTGATATGTGGAGCAGCACTCTCTCTGGAGGGAAAAAAAAGTCAGTTCTGTTCCTCCCACTACATCATCAAAAATGAGACCAAACACCTTGAGGCACCACAGTACTTGCAGCATGAGCAGTGTCTTTCACAATCTATCAATCAAAATGCAGGAAATTGTGACATCACTAGTAACCAAGGAGCGGCAATCCCTGCTTCTTCATGTGAAAGTGAAACCTGGCAGTCAGAAATGGTTCTCATCCGTTTCTAGTGATGTCATAGTCAGTGTGGTTTCATTGTTGATGTAGTGGGAGGAACAGAATTGACTTTTTTCCCCCTCCAGACAGGTGGAAAATCTTCTAATTAACAAACAGAAAAAAATAAATACTTGAGATATAAGAAGTGATTGCTGACAACATCTGATAGTTACAATTAATTGCAGGCAGTTTCCAGAGAGTACACTAGCTCTTTAAGGAATAGACATGAGCACAAGATGGAGGTAGGCGGTAGGGTAAGCAATATCAAAATCCACCCATAAGAGAAAAAAAGTGTTGGGGGGGTTAGAGGATAGGGAGTAATTCCTAACAAAAGTACTGCTTAGACCCACTGAGTAAGGAAAAAAGAACACTAGGTAGGAGGTAAAACATGGATAGGAAATAATATGGAAGAAGTGAGTTAATCACCAAAAGATTGATAAACAGAGTGATGACAAGGACCAGTGCAAAGTTTGATAAGTTCAAATGTATTTCTTGTTTTTTATTATTTGATTATTGCTTGTGTTGAAGCCTCTTGATTGGTTCAGGCTGATTCAAACTTCACTGCACTTGCAAAGGAAAATAAAATGAAGGATTAAAGGAAGATGGAGTTCATAAAACCAAGGAATATAACGGCAGTTTAAACTCATGAAATTGGCTCTTTGTGAGACTAATAAACTTTGTAGAACTTAAGAGTAGAGAGCCTAAGTACAGTATACAAGGCCTAAGTACTACTGCTTTTTGTCTGTAAATTATTGTTGTGTAACAAATGTCAGCAGGTGAAGAAACTATGTAATGTATGTATGTTTACTTTACTTTCCCCAATAAAAATGAGTTTAAAAAAAAATTATAAGAGCACATGTTGTGGACTGGGTTTTTGATTCTCTGATTGTTCCTAGCATTCTGTTCTCTGTGTATGTGGCAAGTTTTTCCCTACCAGTTTGATGGCCCCTTGAGGTAGCCATACAGGCTTCTTATATTGCCTTTGATCTATTGAAATTTTCCCAGAATGCTTCGGGAGATGATGTTAGTTAGACCTACGACCTTCAAAGTTGTACCAACTTTATTATCACCCAGTAACAGTACTTTACAAAGAAAATTGCCACACATCCATAATAGGCATTCTAGGAAAATGCCAACAGATCAAAGACAATAAAAGAAGCCTGCATGGCTACCTCCAGGGGCCATAAAACTGGCAGGGAACAATAAAAAAAACCTTGCCACAGACACAGGGAACAGGATGCCAGGGACATGCAGAGAAACAAAAACCAAGTGCATTTCAGGTATTTTTATAATTTCTGCATGTAGTTTTCCTTTAAATGTGGGGTAAGAGGGCATGGACTGCCGGCAGCCCTCATGTGTACTAGGGAGAATGATTTTTCCCCCTGGCTATCGCTCCACCGAATGTCTCAACTCTCTGCAGAAGCCAGTTCAATAGGGATGTGCGAATACTGTAACTCGATTATACAACCAACGGTTCCTATTGTCTTGGCCCAAATGTTGATGTACTCATTATTCCTGCTAACAACCAAAATAAGCATCAGAAAGCCTCTCCCCCTCAACTGGGTGGCCATCCCTCTACCACTGTCAGTGTTCTACCCATCCACCTCCGCCCATCCCAGTCCTCTATTACATTTGAAATGATGTAACGGTGTTTGAAAGTGGCATTTGTTTCCACTCTCTAGCCCACCTCAGTGAACCAGAACTGTTCTATAGTTCCTCTCTCCTGACCCCTGATCCGTGACTTGGGAGCAAAGTAGATGTCATATCCAGGCTACCTGGAGGGTAGGAGACAGCAAAGGGGTAGGGCATCTATGGGACTAATTTTGATAACCTGGAGTAGGCTAAAGATTTTTTTTAGATACTTTTCCAACTCCTTTACAGTTGAAACTGTTCATTATTCAGTCCCAAATAATGAATGCCCCATATTCATGATATTCAGGAATTAATATTCACTATTCAGACAGCCGTACAGTGCATGCTAACCAGGCTGTGATGGCTCTTACACATGCATTCTGACACTTGTACGTCATGGGGTGCCACTAAGATGCCAGTGGTTGCCGGCTCTGCAGCCATTCAACACCCACCCTATCACTATTGAAACACATTCTCTCTGTGTCCCTGCTAGGAGTCGGACTGGGTAATCATGTCCTCTTGCATGCAGTTATGAAGTGCCGTCCACCCCTTGAGGCAAGCTTTATTTTGCAGTGTTATTGTAGTCAAGATGCTAATAATACTTAATTCTTTACAGCAGTCCTTCAACTTCACAGGAAGTTATTAATATCTATCCATCATCAGCATCATCATCAAAACACCAGCTACCCCGGGCATTTCAGACAGTTCTGTATTTTGCTACGGTAGGTTTTACTTACACAAGAATGCATTTATTTAGTACATTTCTGTGACTCTGTGTTGTAATCCAAGTACTGTATGTTTTGGAAGCCATTAAAAATGAACTTTATTTTACTGGTTATTTCCAGAAAATAAACATATTTTACTACTTACTACTTTTGCTACACAATTACTACTAATACTACTGCCAATTCTGCTGCTACCTGTAAGGGTTTGAATATGTGCTATATATATATTTAAATCTATGTATTCTATATTTTATACCCAGTCCATAGCAACAGGACAAGACTCTAGTTTATATTCCAAATAAACTTTATTGGTATGCGAAATCGGCAAAAATGACTTACATATTGTAACATGCCAGGCACTTCAGACATAACATCAGTAGGGGGAGGATTTATAAGAGCATCACTGTAGCCATCTTGCCAATCCTCACCCTCTGCAGCTTGAACTAAAACTTAAGATTCAAGACAGGCTTTTTATACCCTAACTTCATCTAACTGGGCTGTAATCTCCTCACAAGAAAATGGCCTTACCCTAACTACACTTTCCTTCAAAGTTAGTGTTTACGTCATTACAGGAATAACATTTCTTAAAAGACATGCTTATGTCATTGCAGAAATCATATACACCACTTTGTAGAAGTCAGTACTTACAAACATTGCAGTAGTCACACATGGCTCTATGTCATAATGGCGACTGCCGAAAGGCAATCTCCGTTATGGAAAAGTCACATCAGCAAAAATCTATTTGGCGATGTGCCCCCCGTGCACAGCAAAAAGGCACTGGGGACTTACAATTTTAATGTTTTATGCAGGGGGCTGTGCCCCCACGCCCCACCTACTTATGGATTCTCAACTCCAGGGGGGGTGCATGTCGGGGGGGGGTGCAAAGCAAGGAGAAAAAAAATTTGGCCGGGCGCAACAAAAACTTACCTGTGCCTGGACCTGAATCCAGCACTGTGTCCACCCAAGCCACGAACCCACCCACCACACCATAGGGCCAGCTCAGCAGCCCACTGTGGCACCACTCCTCAAAAACCCTCCCACCCCTCACTGAGCGTGCTCACTCCCACCTCCTGCACGCACATACATGTAGTGACATCCTGTAGCTATATGCGAAAACTCACCCCATCTGGTCGCCCCCATGACATGTGCCATGATTGAGTCACTGTTTTTGGTTTCACTTAATCGCGGTCACGCATGTCATGGGCTACCGTCATGCACACTTCAGCTCAATAAAATTCTGTCACTCAGAAATTTCATTAATTCTAACCTTGGCACTTGCAATGTCCTTCAGCAGTAATATATATATATATATATATATATATACAGTATACATATGTATATATCTATATATATATATATATAGATATAGATATATATATATATATATATCTATATATAGATATAGATAGATATGTATATCAACTCATGGCTGGGCATCTACTATTGCCCTTTAAGTTTCTTTTTTACTTATCTCTAAATCAATCCAAAGTCCCTAATGACTGGAAATTGACGCACATTGTACCCATTTTCAAAAAAGAAAACAGGGAGCACATGCAAAACTATCACCCAATTAGCCTTACCAGTGTTACAGGGAAAGTGATGGAAAGTATCATTAAAGACAGAATAATTGTATATACAAGTGAACTGGATCATGAACAATATGGGTTTGTAAAGGGGAGAAGTTGCACATCCAATTAACTTATTTTTTTATGAACAAATAAGTAGATATTTGAATAACAACATACCGTGTGATATAATCTACTTGGACTTTTTCAAAGCCTTTGATCTCATTCCACGTTGGGCAATAATAGATAAAATGCTCAACCTTACATTAAACCCGTCAATAGTAAACTGGGTGGCAGATTGGCTTTCAGATAGAAAGCAATGCGTCTTGATTAATGGGCATGTGTCTGGAGAGGGGCGCATTACCAGCGGAGTTCCACAGGGATCAGTCCTAGGACCAATACTTTTTAACATCTTTATTTCAGATATGACAACTAACCTTAAAAGTATAACTATAAAATATGCAGATGATACAAAATTAGGTGGGCCATGTAGAACTGTAGATGATTCAGCCAGACTACAGGAAGATTTAGAGAAAATCATCGCCTGGACCCACAAATGGGATATGTTAATAAATAAAAACAAGTGTAAAGTAGTGCACTTAGGCAAACTTAACAATAAATTTGACTACCACATTGAGGGTGACTCTCTCTCTAAAACTCTATGTGAGAAGGATCTGGGCATACATATTATGAGTAACCTGATCAATGAGGCCACTAATAAAGCAAAAAGGGTAGCATGGTCAATTAAGAGAAATATTGGATCTACAGTAGATCTGGTAATTTTATGATACCCTTATATAGGTCATACGTTAGACCACACTTGGGGTATTCATCCAAAGTCTGGAACCCATATAAAATATCTGAAAGACATAAACTAGAACAAGTACAGCACTGATATACTAAAATAATTAAAGGATATCATATACCATACAATGACAGACTTAAAGCTTTACAACTCATGTCCTTAGAAACACGTAGAGCTAAAATACAAAACATACAGAAGCTAGAAACCGAAAAAGCCCTAACCTATCTAAGGCAATCATATTATGAGGGGGGAGCAAATATGTTTCTTGCATACCGGCTAAGGCAGAGGACAGCTAGGGCTCAGATAATACAAATAAAATGCCCCAAGACAGGCTCCCTATCTTTTAAAGGAAACCAAATAGCCAAGGCCTTTGTCTCGTACTACAAAACTCTCTATCAACCGCAAAAAGAATCAAACGCATCTGAAAACAAAAGTTTCCTCCAAGCATTAAATCTGCCTAAATTATTACTAGAACAAAGTCAGGACCTATTACAGCCTATAACTAGTGCGAAAATAGCAAACACCTCTAAAAATCTAAAACCAGGGAAATGCCCAGGCCTTAACAAGTTTGAGGGATGGGGAGTTCTTTAAATCCCTCACTGGTGAGGTCATCCCCTTGTTGTCTGACACCTTCAATGAGATCTAGGTGGGTGGGGAAAGCGCCCCACCATCTTGGAACTACACAACCATTTCCATTATCCCCAAAGCAGGAAAAGAACCCTCAGAGTGTGGATCATACTGCCCTATCTCATTATTAAATACAGACTAAAAGATCTTTACAGCCATCCTGGCTGCCCATCTCAGTCAGATAATCCCACAGATTATCCACCTGGACCAGGCTGGATTCATACACGGCAGACAGGCCCCGGATGCCGTGCACTGCACCATTAACATCTTAGATGTCATCAGAAGAGAGCGCATCCCAGCATGCATCATGGGGCTAGACACCAAGAAAGCCTTCGACAAAGTGTCCTGGAGCTTTCTTTCCCTGGTTTTGGAACAATTTGATTTCCCACGTCCTTTCATAGACAGTATCAAAAGCCTTTATGCCGCACCATAGGCAAATGTAAAGGTTAATGGTGGACTATCCAGCAGATGCTCATTGGGTAGAGTTATGTGTAAAGAGTGCCCCTTGTCACCCATCCTCTGCTCCCTCTACATAGAACACCTGGCTGAGCTGATCCATAGAGACCCAGAGGTAAAAGGCATATGTATGGGTGACACTGTCTATAAAATCTCCCTTTACGCAGATGACATTCTCCTCTACCTCACAAACCCAGAGACATCAATACCCAAAGTATGGTCCCTTCTGGAGAAATTTGGTGCCCACATGGGATATACCCTAAATAAAACAAAGACTGAAGTCCTAGGCTCCACTACAACCCCTCCCCCAAGATAAGGCAGATCCTACCTCTGGACTGAGAAGCCTCAAAAATTAAATACTTAGGAATAAACATCGACAAACTATACATAACTAATTTTTACCCTCTGGCCACACAGATTAAACAGAATATTAAGAGATGGTCCCTACTCAATTTCCCAATGTATTCACGAATCCAAACTGTCACTATGACTCTACTACCTAGATTTCTATACCTTTTTCAGTGTTTATCACTGGAGATAACTCAGACACAGTTCCAGAACTGGCACCAATTTATCACTAAATATGTCTGGACCCAGAACAGGCCTAGAATCAGGCAAAGCAGATAAGGCAAGTGGAGGCTGTGCCCTCCCTGACCTGGTTGAATACTGCACGGCTGCACAACTGAGATATGCACTGTTATGGTCCACTAGTGAATATCAAGCACACTGGAAGGAGATGGGGATGCTACATGCAGATAGGATCCCCCTGGGATCTAGAGTTATGGACCCCTCCCTCCAGTTTCAGACTAAAGCTACCCCATTGATTTTAACATACTTCACTGTAGATATAGTCCACGGGGCCTGGAGGAGGCATGGCCTCATACTGGACCTATGGCCATTAAGATGGTTTGCTTGTGGAAGATTTTTTCCCCCAGCAGATATGGATCTTGAGTTCAGGAGATGGTCACACCAGGGCCTTCACAGCCTTGGACAAATCCTAGATGGGGAGAGGGGGAGACAGTCCAAGAGTTTGCCACAATTAGGGACCAATACCACCTGAGGAACTCAGATCATTTCCGCTACCTACAGCTAAGATCCTTCATGTTGGGCCTTCAAAAAAAAGAGTCAGTCCCTCCCGTATGTTCAGTCCCTGAAAAATGCAATAAAAGCCATTACGTAGCAGGCCCTCCCAAGAGGCCATGTATTCATTTTGTATAAGGCCCTCAGACAATCTAAAGCAAGCAGCATACTGCCCTTCAAAAAAACATGAGAATGTGAGGTGTACACTGAACTATTAGAGTCCGAATGGCAGAAAATATTTAACTTGGCAAGCTGAGTCACCCATTCACCTCTCTGGCAGGAGTTCGAGTGGACAGTCAGGACCAGATTCTATTTTACTTCACTAATAAAAAGTAAATGGAAGGAAACAAATACCTCAGACTGCTGGATGGGTGCTCGGAGACCAGAGCACAATACTCTCATATCTTCTACTTTTGTCCAGAACTACAACTTTACTGGCAACAAATAAAACAGGCTCTGCGGGAGGTGTTTACTATCAGTACCCCTTCAGAACTCCCTCAATTAATTTTGGACCTACCCCCCACCTGAAGTAAAGGGTGGAGACCAATTATATCTCTGGGGCATACTGTTAACTGCAGCACACAAAGCTATCACAAGGAGGTGGCTGATACCTGAGCCCCCCACACTCTAGCAGTGGCTAAAAATTGTACAGGTGATCCAACACATGGAAGAGATAACATACAAAGTAAATTTGAAAACAATCATCTTTGTTAGATGATGGACTAGTTGGACTCTCTGGTCTGGCTCTCAAGAGGAGGGAGGACTATTACTAGATATAGGGTAAGATTAAAGGTTCTTTGCTCCTCTCTGATTGATAACAGAATCTGTAATAATGGAATTCATACAGTCTCATGAATGGAATAAATGTTTACGAATGTAAGGAATAATCAATTGAACCATATTATATGTTACGCTCAAAAATTATTTAAAAGCTGAAGATTGTAGACAATGTATTTTATTCCATGAAATAGATGCTCTATATTGTACCTACAAAGTTTAAATAAACTTGAATTTAAAAAAAAACAAACACGTAGAACACACGGCAACATACTTTTTCTCTATGATGTCTTACAGGACCATAAACTCATATATGAATTAGACATTGATTTTAAAGTAAATACTATGGAAACAAGTTCTGGACTCTATAAATCAAGGGACAGCTATTCAGAACCAATGCAAGAAAATATTCATATACCATTAGAATTGTCAATTTATGGAACTCTTTGTCCTAAAATATAATATTGGCCTGAAATAAAACTGAATTAAAATCCAGTCTTGATAAATATATACTCAATGGTGCCAAACTGTAGCATTATTTGTAATGGTTGGAACATACATGGGCTTTCAGCCCCCTGGTTCATATACCTACCTTAGTATAAGCCTTAATATGTACTATGTGTGTGTGTATATATGTATGTATGTATATGTATATATATATATATAATTTAGTGTTTCAAGATGTGGAAAGTTTTGTGTTGGTATCTAGTATGGTTTTTCAGATATGGAGTGGTAAAAAAAAAAAAAACACTTTTTCCTGTTGGTTAATATGGGATTTATTTGCCCTCATCTACAGCCCAGATGGAACTACATTTTTTGTTGAAGTTTTCAGGTATGATGGGGTCAGTGACATGGGTGTGCCTTTGAATAGTGTGGTGAGAAGATATCTCACCATTTTGGAATTGTTATGTTTTTTGTGATAACCGCTAGACAGGCAGGTAAATGAAAACTGTTCAAACTATTAATTGTTACGTGTTTACTGTACGTGCTTAGAGAAATACTGTTTGTGCATCCGCCATCTTGTTTTTTTTCCTTTTAAAAATGTATTTCTAAAGTAATTCTACTTAGGAATGACCAAGACCTGTATTTAGGTCTCAGTCACATGTTTAGTAAAGTTATTGTATTATTATTATTTAAAATTTTTTAAGTGAAGTATGTGTTTTTGGGGCGAGAATCATATCGCCTATCATTCGCTTTGTTAAGGATCAAATGATTGGAAATTAACCATTCGTAGTTCTTTACGGTTTGAACTTCACAGTTCAAACTGTAAAGACTTCGAACAGTAAAGGTCCATGACAGTTTGAACTGTTATATCTTCCTGGTGTCTAGCTGCATCCCATATACATCAGTTTCCATCCCCTGAATAATATAATATATATTGTCTGGTAGTCTAGTGGTCCCTCCCCTGTTCTCAGATCACCATCCCATATGTTTGTTTGTTTTACTCCATGGTAGTCCAGTGATCCCTTCCCTGTTCTCTGATCACCAGGGCCACTAGAACATTGCGGGTGCAATTTTCACTCTTTTCCACGTAAAATCTGCAATTTCTTGCAATTTCTCACATTTATGGAATTTGTGACTGAAACTGTATAAAAATATTTAAATTCTCAAGGAAATCTAGTCAGATATGCTAACAATTTAGTACACAGACTTGGATTTGATCAAAACAGTACAGTGTGTGGTGAGAATGGGTCAAATGTGACTCTGCTTTCATGTGATTCACTTCCCTGCTTTGGTTTCAAAATCCTCTGGTCATGTATATGTAGACTTTAACACTTAAAATCTGTGTGAAAGCAGACTGTCAGAGAACTTTTTGCTGACACAGAGACTGAAACAATAGTTGTGAGAAGAGGTGCAAAGTGCCCCATTCACCAAAATGAAGCACTGATCACATTGCAGGTTTTTGAATGGTCGGGTATATTTTATAAGCATTAATCACCAACGAAGGTGGCATCTAATGGGGAGTTAATGCATGGTTGAGACCGTTGTGGCATGAGGCCTGAGGCCGAGTGCGTACAATGGTCCAACCATGCTTTAACTCCGATGATCTCGGATGTCACACCCAACTATGTTGTGCACATTACCGCGGGTCTCACACATCGGTTTCTACTGCTCTGATTGATTACACGACTATACCTTTTGAGATAGACAGCAAACTTTACTGTTACTTTGAGAGGGTAAGCTGACGCTCTGTTACATACATATATGTCCTTTCAATACTTTTGCACATAAGTACATACATGTATTGCTTTACGATTACTGTAACTTGTTCAATATTTCTGATGGCTGTTCATTTCCTATCACTGTCAGGAGGACCCCGAGTTGCTAGTTTTACTCCGTCGCTCTGAGGCTCTGTGTCTCATTTGCATACAGCCTTAGCCGGTTAGTACCATTAGATCATAGTCTTTGCCTGACACGCTCGTCTTCAGACTGCTCGCTGTATTAGGCTGCTGAGATTTTCGAGCTCTCTTTCTTGTGTTTCAACTCCATCGATACTCCATGATTATTTAATTTACCAGTGCCATATACTATGACTGTCTCCGAATAACAGCCATTTCCGCTTCATTGCTGTGCTACTCTCTGTTCCCTTCCACTCCCTGGCATCTCACTCGCTCCTTTTGCCCCAGGTTCCTCACTTTTTCACCCACTGCCCTACTCCCTATCTCTGCACATCTTCCCATTTGTTCCTTGTTTCCAAACTTGACATCTAGTCATGTCTCTCATTCCACATATGCTGCAACTTACCCACATTTCCTCCATTTGCACTTCCTTCTTTCCCTCTTATACTATTTCTCTCTCGCTGTGTCTCCATAACACTTCTCCTACTCCCGGTCAAGCCATCCTACTTACTCGCTATCGTGATTTACCTGTTGTCTTTCTGTATACTGCTGCTTTCCCCCCCGTGGTTATTTTCTGCATTTCATAAGCAACACGGCATTATCGTGCCATAATGCCGTGTTGCTGTTGTGACACCTGATGCAATTGAACCAATTGCCTTCTTTATTTTGCCTGTTCATGTTTTGGCCATGTTACAACTTTGTATAATTACTTTCAATCTGAAAGGATTTTGATTCAAATGTGTCAAGAGTTTGGGTGGCCCTGCTGATTATAAACTTGAACGTGCTTCTGAGGGGGTTGGTGACAGTGATTCCTTACATGTCAATCTGCCACAACTGCATACACACATACAAAGCCTACAAAAAGCAAACATTTTTGAAAACATGCTGAACAGGTTAAGTATAGTTAAACAGTTACCTTCAAAAAGACAAAATAATTGCAACCCAAGTAAAATCACTGCAAACCAAATAGAACAAAAGTACAATGTATTGAAAACTATTGTATGATGTAATGAAAAGCTGCTCGTATGATTTGATACATTTATCATGTGATTTTAAAATGTACTTACAGTGCTTATTAAGAACAGTAATTATTTTAACAAAATACAATTTTTTCTTTCTAGACCTTTATTAGGCACCCTGGTTATCTGTTTATGTTTTTCTTGCACCAAAGAAACATACATAGAAACATAGAATTTGATGGCAGATAAGGACCGCTTGGCCCACATAGTCTGCCATCCCTACCTAACGGATAAGCTGCAGATCCTAGTTAACCAACAGCCTACTTCCTCCTACCCCCCACTAGAATTGCCTTATGCCTATCCTATGCATTCTTGAATTCCCCCACGTTTCTGACTCTATGACCTCCTCAGGAAGGCAGTTCCATGCATCTACAACTCTCTCTGTGAAGAAATACAACCTCACATTACTTCTGAGCTATACTCCCTCTATTTTCAAATTGTGCCCTCTTGTTCTTGCACATCTCTTTTTTTGAAATATGCTACCCTCTTGGACTTTGTTGATTCCCTTGAGGTATTTGAAAGTTTCTATCATGTCCCCCCTCTCCCTCCTTTCCTCAAGGCTATACATCTTAAGCTCCTTTAGTCTTTCTTCTTATGTCTTCTGGTACAGACCCTGCACCATTTTGGTTGCCCTCCTCTGGACAGCCTCCACCCTGTCTATGTCTTTGCGGAGATGGGGTCTCCAGAACTGTACACAGTACTCCAGATGGGGTCTCACTAACTGTCTGTACAGAGGGCCAACAACATCCTGTTTTCTACTGGTGATGCCTCTCCCTATGCATCCCAGTATCACCTCAGCCCTCCTTACTGCCTTCTCACATTGCTGGCTCACCTTTAGGTCATCTGATATGACTACCCCCAGATCCCTTTCCATTTTTGTTGTTGTCAGTATCTCACCCCCCATTTTGTACTCTTCCCCTGGGTTTTTGTTTCCCTGGTGCATTACTTTGTACTTCTTTGCATTGAATCTAAGCTGCCATACATTTGACCATTCCTCCAACCTTGCCAAATCCCTTTTCATCCTTTCCACCCCACTTGCGTATCAACCCTGTTGCAGATCTTTGTGTCATCTGCAAAGAGACATACCTTCCCCTCCAGTCCCTCCTCAATGTCACTTATAAAGACATTGAAAAGGACCGGCCCCAGTACTGAACCCTGCGGTAGCCCACTAGTAACCATCCTTTCTTCACTGTGGACTCTGTTTAGTATTACCGTCTGTGTCCTGTTGTCCAGCCAGTGTTTTACCTAGGCTACCACCCTGTGACCCACTCCCAGGCTGGCTAATTTGTTTATTAATCTTTTGTGCGGGACTGTGTCAAATGCCTTACTAAAGTCTAGGTAGGCCATGTCCACAGCCCCTCCCTGGTCTACTACTCTGGTCACCCAGTCAAAGAAATCAATTAGATTTGTCTGACATGACCTTCCTGCTATGAATCCATGCTGCCTTGGGTCCTGTGCCCCACTGGCCCTAGGTACTCAACAGTTCTTTCTTTCAAAAGTGATTCCATCATTTTCCCTACCACTGAGGTCAAACTGACAGGTCTGTAGTTTTCTGCCTCTGTCTTGCTCCCACTTTTGTGAAGGGGAGTCACATCCACCCTCCTCCAGTCCTCAGGTACCACACCATCCTCCCATGATTTATTAAAAAGGGTAGTCAGTGGAGTTACTAGTTCTTCCCTTAGTTCATTTAGAATTCTGGGGTAAATCCCATCAGGCCCCATTGCTTTATCCACCTTCAGTTTTAAGAGTTCTTTCAGAACCCTTTCTTCTGTGAAAGAACTAATATCGACCCCCTATCCAGAGTGCTTCTATTGACTGGATTAGGTCTCTTCCCTCTGCTTTTCCATTGTGAATACTGAGCAGAAATATTCGTTCAGTATCCCTGCTTTTTCACTTTTGCTCTCTGCCCATCCACCTTCCTCTTTATTCAGCCTCCGTATCCCTGCCTTAGTCTTTCTTTGTTCCCTAATGTACCTATAAAAGGTTTTATCCTCCTTCTTAACCGAGTTGGCTATCTTTTCCTCTGTTTGTGCCTTTGATATTCTGACTGCCTTCCCCGCTTCCTTCTGCTTTAACTGGCACAGTTCTCTGTCCTGCTACTTCTGTGCTTCCTTATACTTCCTAAATGCTATCTTTTTCTCCTCTACCTTCGCCGACACTTCTTTTGAGAACCATAGTGTTTTTTTCTTTCATTTTGATTTGCTTATTTGCTTCACTCAAAGGTTTGTTGCCTCTGTGATGGCAGTTTTGATGTTTTCCCATTGTTGCTCCACCCCAGCTTCTTGCCTGTTTGCTCGTGCTTTTCTGAGGCACTCTCCCATTTTGACAAAATCAGCCTTCCTGAAGTCCAGTACCTCCACTTTTGTGTGGCTTGACTCTACAGCTAAGTTTATCGTGAACCACACTGTTTGGTGGTCGTTCGTTCCTAGATGGCTACCCACTTCAAGATCAGAGATCCTCTCTCCAAAGCAAGTAGTTTAAACAGGCTTCATTATTTAACATCTAGAAACTGGCAAAATATGTTGTTTCAGCATGTATTCAGTACAGACTAACTGTAAATTATTGAATAACATCTGATTAGGACTACAAGACTTAGATGTCTTGATTTTTAGACAATATGCTACGTAATGATTAATTTGCAGTGCATTGCAAAAACACACACATTTCTTCATATTAAAAGCATTTACAAGTGGCAATACATTTATTTAATAATTCAGGTGATCAATACAGGCTGCAGCAAACAATAAAAGATTTAGATTTATTAGGGGGCAGTGGGGATGTATAGTGAATCCCGGCAATTTTCCCGCAATTTCTGCAAAAAAGTCCCATCATTTTTGGGTACAATTTTCTGCAATTTTCCAGTGGCCCTGCTGATCACCATCCCATGTGCTGTATTTCCACTCCCTGGTAGTTCAGTGGTCCCTCCCCCGATGCCTTCCCCATAGGCAAACATTATTGCCTTGGAAGTCCAGTGGTCCCACCCCCTCCCTCATTCTCTGATCACTGTCCCCATGTTAGGGTATTTCATTGGTGGTCCAGTGGTCCCTCCCCCCTCCCCATTCCTCAATCTCCCTCATCGAGCTTTTATGTCCTCTGAGTCACAAATTAACTGCCGGTGAACAGATATATTCCCTGGTAATCCAGTGGTCCCTCACCCTCCCCCGTTCTCTGATCACCATCTCTACCCTGTTTTTATTATGTGCTGCCCCAGTTTTTTAACTAAATACAGTAATGCTCCCTTGATATTTTTTGCAAAACTATAATAAAGAAAATGGTCCCTTGCCAATCAGAATCCCCCACCCCCACCTCCCACACAGCACCCACCACCACACACTCCACAATACACCCCCCACACACCCTCACTCACTTGAATAGGTCCCAGGTTAGAAATCTGCTCTGTGATCGAAGACACGTCTTGCTGCTGGAACCGGCAACTGCAATATGAGAAACTAAGGTCAACTTTTATGCATAACTTACCCATTTTCTGACATTCTGACCCAAAATTTTCAACATGGCCTTTTAGGGACCCCACATTACGAACAATGTGACTGTTATGATGCAACTCCTGCCCAAAAGGTGATTTTGTGGTCGCTTGGCGAATTTACCTTTTGGGCAGAATTTGGAATTTTTTTTCTACCCTTGTTCATGAGGTGGGGTCATAAGACGACTATGTCAAAAGTTTGGGGTCAAAATATGTACAAGTTATGCCCATTCATTGCAATTTCACTACGCACTCTCATAACTTTTGAAATGTTAAATATTTGGACACCACATTTTCTACAGAGCCTTCTTATTACCCCGCCTCATGTATGTCACAGCTGTCATTTTTCAAACCCTGGCCAATATGTGGTTTGGCACCTGTGGCATGGAACGGCATTGCAGTTGTGCAGAATTAGGTTTTGGCATTGATTTGAAAATATTCTGTACCAGATACATGAGGTGGAGTAATAGGTTGACTATGCTGACAATTTGGTCACTGTTGTCCTATAAATGGAAACGCAGGGCCCGGAGGGCCTTGCACTCCCACAGGCAAATAAGAATATGATTATACTACCTTAAAAAGTAAGGAAATAAGTTGCAAAAAAACTTTGTTAATACTCTAGTTAGGGTTAAAGCGACAAAAGTAGAGAAATGTGATGTTATTTTTTTATCAGATTTTTTTCTTTATACTCCTCCTTAGCAGCATGGATCCCCGTGATCTCCGGTCACCGGCATCCGCACCCCCTGGGCCCAGACTGGCACCCCCACAGGGACAGCCATTGTCACTCATGCACTCTGTGGCAGGATCCTCTTGGGAACCGGGGGGCACCGGGCACAGCCATCAGCCACCAAGATTGTCACTCTGCCATGTTTCCACCGATTTTTCCCCCTTGCAGAGTGGACGTGCAATGAAGTCTTCAGGCACAATGTGCTGACGACTGCCCACTCTGCCCCCTTGCTGTCATCGCTCTGATAGTGCCCCTGGTCATCACCAGGGGCTGATACAGAGCAGTGGTTCCCTGGATCCCTCCCTGGGATAGGAGAGCAGTCCGCCAGATGCTCAATCCTATCCCTCCCCTGCCCACTCCTGGTGGCCCATGCTCACATCTGAACCTGGGTCACCAGTGTGATGCGAGGTGTGGCGTCCAGTGCCTCAACCCTCAGTGCCACCAGGCAAGTAGAAATGTGGCGTTAGGGTTTCCAACCCTAACACCCCACCCTTCACACACACCAACAGGCATCGTGGTGTGCCTTGGGGTCATCTGACCTAACACTCACCCCATTCTCCTGTACTGAACCAATCTCAGATTATTTACTTATGAAATGGGGTGTTAGGGCTGATGACCCCAAGGCACACCCCCAACATCTGTTGGTGTATGAATGGTGAGGGTGGGGTGTTAGTGTTGGAAACCCCAATGTCACATTTCCCTACTTTTGTTGTTTTAACCCTAACTAGAGCATTAATGAAGTTTTTTTTGTAATTTATATAGATATACACATGCCTACATATATATGCACATATTTATATACGTAAATGTTATCAAATGTTTTTTCTTGAAATGTTCCATGCCAACGTTTACTTATAGTAGACAGGAGTAGCATAACTACCTTTCTCCTCTGAATGTTTTATTCCTTTATTTAGCCAAAGCTATTAATAGAAAAAACAGACTGCTAGCTATACTCTACAAACATTAACTGCTCAAACAAGTCAATTAAGTTAACCGGGCTAGGTGGAGTCTACTAATGAAATAATTGCATGCTCTAAGTGTATTAAGAGAAAATACAGTTATTGCATTATCCTCCTAGACAGTGCAAGAAATCTCTAAGTACCCCCCTAACTTCATGGCTTAGCTACTGCAAGGGGAGAAGTACCAAAAGTTTTTGTCTAAGACTTACCAAGTGACGACAAATTTTAGACAGAGAGTGTAATTTAACAAGTGTAAACTGCTGACGCTAGATTTTACATCAACCTAGTCCCATCTGCCAACCCTAAGTTACTCTGCCTGCTGGCGACGCTACTACTCCTGGCAGGAGACATACAGCCTAACCCTAGCCCTCCTATTACCAGTCTGTTAATATCCTCCCCTCAGGACCCACACTGGGTATCCTCTAAGGGACTGAAGATAGCGCACATGAACGTCTGCAGCCTCAGTTCAAAAATGCAAAAAGTACTAGCCTGGCTTGACCTCTACAAGCCAGATATCCTCACCATCTCAGAAACCTGTCTTAAGGCCCACATCCTCACTCATGAGATTATGGCCCAAGGATACAACACCTACCATAAGGACAGGGAGAGCAAAAGAGGGGGTGGTGTACTTATTTATGTAAAAGACACTAATGGTATCGCACCTAAGCCTGCAGCAAAATACCAGCCCAGACGGTAAATCCATATTCATCTGCGTTAACCTTGGTCACTCAAAGTACCTCACAGTAGGCTGTGTTTACAACCCTCCTAAGTCTGCTCTCCAATCCCTAGAGGCCATCACAAAAACCATAGTTAATGATGTCTCATCGGAGCTCCTTATCTTGGGGGACTTCAGTCTTAACTGGGTTCATGACCCAAACAAAGCCCTCATGGCCTTGACTCTTGAGGCAAATCTGGTACAGGCAATCTCAGAACCTACTAGATTAAACTACAAAATGGGGAACCACACCATCCTGGATTGGGCTCTGGTGTCAAACCCTTCCAACATCCAGAAAGCCGGCTTAATGGCCAATGCCCTGAGTGACCACTCCCCATATTCTGTATCTGGAAGAACAGAGCACCCAAGGTCCAACCCAGGATACTTACCACTCGTGACTACTCAACTTTCAAGGCAACACAATTCAATGACTTCCTTAGCAACCTGGACTGGAGCCCAATTAGGCTCCTCCCTACCCTGGATGATGCCTTGGAACACTTCCAGAGCTCATTACTTATGGCAGCCAACCTCTTTGCCCCACTGGAAAAATTCAGAGCAAAAAACAGCTGCTACAAGTGGATCTCTCCATCTTTAAAAACCCTGATGAGCAGTCGTGGCAAGGCCTGGAAGAAGTTCAAGTACTCCTCTCTTCCGGTTGATCTTGTGGCATACAAAGTCCTAAGAAACAAATGCAAGAGAGCCTCTAAACTTGCTAAAAGAGAGTATGTCACTCACCTCCAAAAAAACAATTTAGGCAACCCAAAACTATTTTGGTCTCACATCAATGACCTGATCAGGGCAACACCAAGGTTGAACCTCACCCCATTGAGGTCAACGGTCAGCTAGTGAGCGATGGCCCACAAATTGCTGCAGCCCTCACACTTCACTTCACAAACCTTGATGTATACAAGGCCGGTCTACCCCCTCCAGCCACGGCACCTAATGCAACTGAGCCCCTATGCCTGAATCGACCCTCATTTCACCTAAGACTGGTTAAGATAAAAGGGGTTCAAACCTTCCTAAAGGCCCTGAAATTCAAAGGCTCAGGAGGACCTGACGGGATCAATCCCCGGCTACTTAAGGCTGGAGCCCAATCCCCCTTGATCTGGCTCATTAACAGATCCCTGCTGGAAGGAATCATTCTTGATGAGTGGGAACAGGCCAATGTGGTTCCCATCCACAAGGGTGGCTCCAAGGAACACATAAGCAACTATAGGCCCATCTCCTTGCTCTGTATACTTGCAAAACTACAAGAAAGGCTTGTCTATGACCAATTCCCTGACTACCTGGAGTCTCACCAGCTCCTAGCCCCCTCCCAGCATGGTTTTAGAACTAACCATGGTACAGATACTACCCTTACTAATTTCTTAGCAGACGTACTTAGAGCAATGGACAATGGGATTCCAACAAGCACGGTCTTCATAGATCCATCCACGGCATTTGACTATGTTGAGCACAGACTCCTGCTAGCTAAGTTTGATGAACTTGGCCTAGACACTCTTGCCCTCAAGTGGTTTGAGAGCTACCTATCTGGTCGCACACAGAGGGTCATCTGGAAGGGTGCACTGTCGGATCCACTTCCCCTTAAAGAGGGAGTACCACAGGTCTCAATTCTTGGTCCTCTCCTGTTCTCTCTGTTCATGAAGGACTTAAACCTCCACTGTGGGGGTAGCTCGGTCATTCAGCATATGGATGACACAGTCATCTACCAATCCTTGGACACCTTGGCGTATCTTGGTCCCCTCGTCCAAGCTGATCTAACGTCACTTGAGGCTTGGCTGAAAGTGAATAGAATGGTCCTAAATGCAGGCAAAACTAAGGCCATGCTGTTCTGACACAGATTCCTTGGTCAAGATAGGACCAAATCCTTACAGCTCACCTCACTCTCAGGTAATAGTATTGAAGTAGTGGCCTCCTTAAAATATCTAGGATTCACATTTGACCAAGGTCTTACCTTCAAGAACCACATCGACATACTAACCAAGACCTTTAAACTTAGTACTCTGTATGGTTTAAAGGACCAGCTCATCCCAGAAGCTAAGATCTCAGTTGCCACCAGTGTCCTGCTGCCCACCCTGACCTATGCTGCCCCTGTCATACAGGGCATGGCCAAGCAAGAGGTCAACCGACTGCAGATACTGTACAACAAGGTAACTCGGTTCGCTACCCAGGATCACTCTAGAAGCCACCACTGTGACACACTAGCCCAGTTACAGTGGCCTCCACTTGTTGCATGCCTACAGTACCCCCTGCTTTGCCTGACATTTCAAGCTACTCAGCTCATCCACTCCACCCAGCCTAGTGGGAACTATTGCTATCAAGCACAACCCTCAGGGCTATCCATGATTGTAACCTGTAAAATTTCTGACTTACTCTGTAACCAACTTCCTTCTTTGTATGTTACCCTGTAATGTTATCCCGGGTCACCCCTGTAAAAGGGACCTTTGGGGCTCAGTGGGCCTACCCGGTCACCAACATTTAATAAATAAATAAATAAATATACATAGGCATACACAAGTAGGCACAACATGGCAGGTAAAATATTCATGATTCACAAGTAGGCATAATATAATATCATTACATATCATTGCTACTACTACTGCTGCTGCTACTACTACTAAAGCTGCTGCTACTACAGCTACAGCAATTACTGCTGCTACAACTACTATTGCTGCTACAACTACTATTGCTGCTACTACTACTGCTGCTGCTGCTTCTACTACTACTACTGCTACTATTACTGCTGCTACAACTACTACTGCTGCTACTACTACTACTTTTGCTACAACTAGTACTGCTGCTGCTATTACTGCTGCTACTACTACTGCTGCTACAACTACTACTGCTGCTACAACTACTAGTGCTGCTACTACTACTACTACTACTGCTGCTGCTGCTATAGCTACTACCACTGCTGCTACAGCTACTGCTGCTACTACGACTGCTGCTACAAATACTACTGCTGCTACTACTACTGCTACTGCTACAACTACTACTGCTGCTACTTCTCCTGCTACAACTGCTGCTGCTACTACTGCTGATACAACTACTACTGCTGCTACAGCTACTACTGCTGCTACTGTTACTGCTGCTACAACTACTACTGCTGCTACTATAGCTACTACCGCTGCTGCTACAGCTACTACTGCTGCTACAAATACTACTGCTGCTACTACGACTACTGCTACAAATACTACTGCTGCTGCTACTACTGTGCTGCTGCTGCTACAACTACTGCTGCTGCTACTACTACTGCTGCATCTACTACTACTACTTCTACTACATGCTACGTTAAAATAGTATTTCAGAATAATTTGGCTGTTACCTTTATTTTTTTTTTTTGAGAGAGCAGAGGTACACTCCTCTTCTAGTTATTGCTGTTTTTAATCTTTAAATCTTCATTCGGCTTGCTGTTCTACATCTTCAAAGAGAGTGCTTGGAAATACAGGGGCCAATTTTCAAAGCCCTGAGAATGCTGCCAGCCTCTGGTGCGCTGATCGTTTGGTACACAGGGCTTGTAGCATTCTCCAAACTGGAGATCAGGTTTTTCAATCCCGTGCACTATGTGCCACAAGTTAGATCAGCTTTTCCCTAGTCTAACTTGCAGCATTTGGTAGACCCTTTCTATGGGGCTTGTACCAAATATTTGGCACAGGCTGCCATAAACTGAGGAAACTGTTGCAACTGCACCCAACAATAGAAAATTGGGTGCAGTGGTGGCAAATAAGTTTGGTGCAGCTGTGCCACAAAAGGCTTTGATGCAGGGCTTGCCCAAAGCCCATGAGTCAGCCCTTGGCATGAGCCCTTAATCGGCCCTTGAATATCCAGCCTACATGATTTATAGCCCTTGCTCCAAATGTGACATGGTTCTGATTTATCCCTCTTGTTAGACCACTCTTGAGGATGTCAAATCCTCTCACACTACAGTGGTAAACAGTTACATGATGCAGAATATCCAGACGCATCACAAAAAATCTGTTTTTTCAACTGGATTTCCTGTGATATATCCAGATACTTTGCAGTATATATGATGCATCTTGTAACTGACTACCACTGTGAGTACTACAGGAGTAGGCCAGAAACCCTGGGTATCCAGACTGAGCCCCTTAATCTAAAGTCTGTATTTTCAAGGAAGTGTTCATTAGTCCTTGGGAAGCTACTAGCTCCGACTCTTCATCCATATTTGTTACAGTTCATATCAGACCATTTTTCCCAGCCAAAAATTGACTATGTGCTCCAACTGCCTGCTTTGTTAGGCAAATGAATATCAGTGACAGAAAGTTTTGTAGCTCCCCATGGGGCTTCCCTTCGGGCTACCAGCAGGTAGCATATCGAAGGGACATGTCGCTGCCAATGGAGCAAGTGCATCAGCACTCCACACTGAATCAACAGTTCCATATCTGTTGTACCAGCTGAACCAAATACTTCAGCATACCTGCACAGGACTAATCTGGGGCCTGGAATAACATTTGCAAGCAGGAGTTGGGTAAAGATGTTTGGGGAAGACTGCCAGGGGACTACAAAAACAATAGCCATCTTCATCGCTCTGACCCAGATCATCATGGCAATGGGAACAGAGGGTGATTGTTGAGCCAGTTAGGCTAAAACACCTGTAGAAGGAGCCACCAAGGGCTCGTGGACTTGTGGTGGACCTTATTAGTTCAAGCAACTTGAAAGCAACCAATTGCCTGTCAAGTGATGGACATCCAGACCTGTGAAGAGTGATAAACAGCAATGATAGCCACTTGAGAGCTGCAGTTCCCCAGAGAACAGCAGGGGCAATTTCAGAACTAAGTTAAAGTCTATGAAAATCAGCAGATCTGGTGCTGTGCTGTTGAGAGAGACGGCTTGCCAACCCTAAAGTGCGAAGGAGGTAGACCATGTGTCTGTCAGAGAGACTAAGCCGATTGCCTGCAACCAGAGAAAAGGAGGTAATCGCGCAGACCTAAAGTCACAAGTAGCAGCTGCAGAACTAAGAAAATTGCTGCCATACTGCTGAAACACTGTTTAAGTGAGAAAGCAGCTCTTTGTCTCAGGAGCCGCCAAGCCAATGTTGGTACTTAGTACTGGTCACCACAGCACACTAACGATTGGATGCTAGGATGCAGTATGCTGTCCGATTTAGTTTGGGCTTCTCAGATTGAAGCCACCTTGTGCAAAAGAGGAAGACCATCTGCTACATGCAGAGGAGAGATGAGACTTGACTATTATACTGTGCTAAAGAAGAAGACTGTTACATGCAAAGGAGAGAGGAAACTTGACTGGCTATTACAGAGTGCTAAAGAGGAAGAATGTTACATGCAAAGGAGAAAGAAAACTTGACTGACTATTACAGTGTGTTAAAGAGGAAGATTGTTACATGCAAAGGAGAAAGGAGACTTGACTGACTATTACAGTGTGCTAAAGAGGAAGATCGTCTGCTACAGACAAAGGAATGGAGAGGACTGACTGATCCTGCAGTGGGACATTTGCCTGCTGATACCCATGGTCTTGCGCTGAGAGTGATAGGAAACCTAAAAACAGCCAAAGAGGGATTCTTTGCCACTACATCACTGCACACAGTGCACTCAGGGGAAATCCCACCGGACTGGATAAACCATGGCTAATTCAGGGCTTGGCACTGCAAAATCACCACTGTACAATAGATAATAAACAAAAACTCCAAAAATAACTAAATGAATAAATAATTAGAAAATCAGTTAATGGATTTCGCTATCTAGCTATGAATTACAAATACTGATGTTGGGTTTGGGGGTTTGAGTTTGCAGTGATTATATTAGAATGACTAGCAACTATGGTGCTGCTTAGACTATAATTAAGGGGGAGCTTGATATTTCCAAAATGGGCATCTTGGCTTGGTCAGAAGTCCATTTTTATAGAAAGCAAAATATTAGTGCACTCACTTTCAGTGAGGGATGCTTGTCAAATTTTTGGATTTTAACATTTTTTAAAACATAACTTGATTGTGTCTATGGAATGTGTATGTTTTATTTGAATGTATTTATTGTTATTTGTGTTATGTGACAACTGTAGATTGTCTTTGCTTTGTATGTTTTATTTATATTTACATTTTTATTAAGATAGCCAGTAAAATACATTTGCAATTGGCAGGTACAATGCACAGTGTATGATAGCGCATAAATTAATACATATTAGTCTGACAATGGTTCTACCATTACCAGAACAATGAAAATATTTCTATCAGTTATGACCTGATTACCTTTTTGAAGTAGATTGCTCCTCTAGTTTCTAGAAGAACTGTAAATCTCAAACCCACTTATGTCACCTTGTCCCAGGCTGTCTATGGTACATACGATTCATCCTCAGAAGTCTTATAAAATACCCTGATTTGCCATTTAATCTCAAATTGAGCAGTACAACCCTGCAAAGAGGCTGTTATATGTTTCATGCTGTATATTTCTTTCAAGATTTGACGCCAGGCCTCCACTGTGGGAGATTCCTGTTTTCTCCACATATGGGTAATAGCCTTTTTGGCTGCTAATAAATATAAATACACCATGGAGCATTGGGCTACCGCTATACCATGTGGAGGGATAGCAAGAAGAACCATAGTAAGAGATATCAACTACCTGTCTATGGAGAGTTTGCCCATCTGTTCTGATATGTCCTTCCAGAATGATGTCAGCACAGGACATGACCAAAACTCATGGGTGTGATTGACCCAGGACTGTCCACAATTTCTCCAACACTGGCCATAACAGGCTGGAAGGAACCTGGATAATATGTCCAGTCTGGAAGTAGTGAATGCGAAATTTCCAGGCAAAGTCTCTCCAGTAAGGGGCAGTGAAGACTTTTAATGATGGGAGGCTGTATTTTAATCAAGAAGTGTATATAATCTCTGTGTTCAATTCTTTGTTCCAGGTAGCTAAAACTGATTCTGTGGTGTCTCCAAGAAACCTCTGGAGGCCTTTATGCAGATTACTAAGTAAATGGTGCCCAGGATGTCATTGAATAGCATCATATCAATAACTTTAATATCATTGAGATGGGGTCCAGGAGGCATGACTTAGTTTTTTCTTTATGGAGGAGAAACATTCAATCTGTAAGTAATGGAAGTGTTCCCTTTCCATTAGACAATAATTTCTTTCTAGGTAAGCAAAGGGAATGACTCCATATTGATCAAAAATGGAAAAATGTACATTTAGCCTATTTGATGCCATGTACTAAAAGTATGATCAAGGCGTGCTGGAAGAAAATCAAATTCTGTTAGAAATTAGTCTATAATAATAAAACAGTGAGGCGAGCGGAGATAGGTTGCAGAGCTTGAACCAGTGCCTCGAGGTCTGTGCAGAAAATTCTGTAAAATCTGCATAATGGATAGTGTCTTTTGGTCCAGAAAACAAGCACTTGCCGATCTCAAATGTATCATTAAGTATGAACTCAATATATTTCCATAATGGTGTAGTATTAGGATTTAGCCAAATGACAATTATACTAACGTGCTGCTCTAGTGTGACTCAACAAATTAGATAGGTTTACCCCTCCTAATCTGGTAGGAAGGTGTAATATGGATAAGTGAATTCTGGGATGATGTCCCCTCAAATAAAAGGAGAGATTAACTTATCCCAATGTGTAATATAGTATTGTTCAGAAAATATCAGGAGTGTTTGTAAAAGGTATAGTACTGTATGCAGGGTAGAATATTCATGTGGACAACTTCCATTCTCAACAGAAAAGAGAGGGACAATTGAGTTCAACAGGATACATCTTGGGTTAATACCTGTGTAACTGGTTCATAATTCAACAGTGCTAGATTAGATAAGTAGAAGAGAATCTGCATTCCCAAGTATTTCAAGTTGGTGCTCCTCCATTTAAAAGAAAAAATTTCTTTCAGATATGGAGAGAGATAATAATTATATAATAAAACTTTGGTTTTATGTGAAAGGCCTGAGAGTCATCCAACTTGTTGAAGTTCAGACCATGCCGCTGGGTTGGAAGTATCTGGGGAGATAAGTGTAAGTAAAATATCATTGGCATAAAGGGATATTTTAAAATTAGTACCGCCTATTGGAATGCCTTCTATCGATTCATTTTGACGTATGGCAGAGGCCAGTGGTTCTATGTAAAGGGTGAATAACAAAGGGAATAACGGGCATCACTGATGGTTGCTCCTCTGCAAAACTATCAGTGTTGTGAAAGTTGTCAATTTTGATATATGCATGAGGCCTTAAATATAAATTTTGAAGAATAGCTAGAAAGTCTGACAGAAAACCAAACTCTGTAAGGGCACCCCACAGGAACTCTCATGAAACCTTAACAAAAGCTTTCTCAGCATCAAGACTGAGAATTTTCATGGGGATTGAAGAGTGTTGGGCATGTTCCGTAAGAACAAAACTCAACAAATATTGGCTCGTATTTGCCTTTGTTGAAAAAAGCCTGATTGATCAGGGTGTATTAAGTCTGGGAAAAAGGCCCTCCAGATGGGTCACCCAAATGGATATACATAGTTTACAGTCTGTATTTAAGATAGATATAGGACAATAGGAGGTAGGAAATGTGAGATCTTTTCTGAGTTAACTTTCAATATTGCTGAGATAGTAGCGTAGGCCCATGATGGAGAGGGTTTCTCCCTCATGTAGTGCCTGAAAGGTGTTAAAAATTAAAGGGGTTAAAATGTCTGAGAAAGTTTTGTACTATTTGCTAGGAAATCCATCTGGGCCAGGACATTTGTGGGTTTTCGCAGATTTCAGCACTGCATGCATCTCATTCAGGAAAACAGAGACCAACAACTACTCCTGTTGGAGTAAAGTAACCCTAGGTAGGGATAGATAGTGTAAAAACTCAGCAGTCTGAAGTGGATTTGGGGGAGATGGTTCAGCATAGAGAGTCTGATAATATTTTTGAAAGGAATTCAATATTCTAGGGAGGTCAAAAAACTTCTGGCCCGAGATGGGGTCTCTAATTTGTAGAACACATGTAGTTCTCTTGTTGACTCATAAACATAGAGTTAAATGTCTAGTCCCTCTTGTACCGCCTTCATAATATGTTTGTTTGAGATACAGTATAGCAGATTTTGTTGTGTTTTGGAATCTATAATCGCTTGTAGCTCAGCTTTAAATGAGTTAATTCTTTGCATAATCTCCCTATTTTTAGATAAATATAATCACTACAATGTCTGGAGTTCTTGCTTTTATTGGATATACTGACATTCTCACAGTCTTTTTTTTTTAGGAGAATGCTATGATTTCTCGCCTAATGATAGTTTTCATAGTATAATATGGGATCTGTGGAGACATTGTCTGCTTGAATGTGGTTAAGCTTTTACTTCAGATGTGAACAAAACTATTCATTCTTCATCAATAATGTGCTGAAATCTCCAGAAGGAAGATTTACAGCTTTTACCTAAATTAACTTTCAATATTAATGGAGTATGATCAGGTAAAATTGTAGTGCCATAGATTCAATCCTGAACATTAGCAAAATGTTCACACATGGTGTAAAAACAGTCTGTTCTAGAGTATCTCCTATGTCTCACCAAATAGTATGCATATGCTTTGGTTGTAGGATAAAACTGTCTCCAAACGTCAATCAAACCCAGTTGGGAGAGTTGCAATTTTAAATATTTCTGAACTGCAGACTGGTAGTGCCTAGTAGGTTGAGAGGTGTCCAAGTCAGGAGACATTGTTATATTAAAATCTACCCCAAGCAATAACTGGCCTTGAAGAAAGTCTAATAATTTTCCCATTAATTTTTTAAACAGAGGGGTATCAGAATTCAGAGGGAAATATACGTTGGCCAAGATTACTGAGCCATATAACCGAACTGTCAGTATGACATATCTTCCATATGGGTCTATGTATTCCTGATGTAACTGAAAGGGTACATTGGCCAGAATGAGAATCAGACTGCCTCTGTGTTTCCCTTTATTATTGGAGGAGGCATACATCTTATATCTACCCTTCATTTCCAATGCGAGGTGCTGTGTTGGGGAGAGATGTGCCTCCTATAAATAAAGTATATCAGGAGGCTGATGCCGTAGAACCTGAAACAATCGAGATTGTTTCACTAGGTTTATGTTGTGGGAAAGGATTATTCCTGGAGAGGCTGCCATGAATGACGATTTATTGGGAAAATTCTACTTAGTAACACCACTTTGAAATGTACTACTAGGATAGGGTCCCTCGCACATTGGCTAGATATGAAGGTACTACTCCACCCCCCAACTCCCATCCCGTGGGATCAAACACAGCTGAGTACCTGGAGGTTTGCAGTGCCCCTCTGAGGGATTGACCTATAACTCTGGTATAGCATAGCCAATTGCTTTGAAACATGGATCCAAAGAAAATCCTTAGCACCTGTTTCTGAGTTTTATGTAATATAAAAGACTGCTTTGTATGCTTTTAGACTGAGTGTTTTTGTAAACAGGTTTTATATGCCCAAAGACTTTCCTAATAAAATTGAAAAATCAGAAATGTACCCTGGACAATCTAAAGGCAGTTGGGCTCTCTGCTTCATCAGTCAGTTGGCTCTGCTCCTACCTTAAGGCAGGTCTCAAGCTGTCCATATAGGTGGCACCCTATCCTCCCCACTCCCTATCTCTTTAACAGTGCCTCGAGGCTGCATCCTTGACTCCATTCTCTTTTCCTTCTTCCTAAATGACCTTTCTGCTGTCTGTTCCTCTGTGTCCCTCCATGTGTACACAGATGATACTGTGCTCTTTGCCTCCGGCTTCTCTGCCCCTGACCTCACTGCCTGGCTCTAACTGGTCTTTGACAACATCCAGCATTTGTTGCAGGCAAAGCACTGTCTCTCTGTTCCAGAAAATGTTCTCCATGATGTTTGGCTCCCAGCAGGATCACCAGATTCACCCCTCTCACTCAGTCCATACCCTTGGTGGTGCTAGGAATTAGGCTGTCTCCTCCATTAAGTACCTCAGGATCTGATTAGACCACCATCTCGATTTCTCAGTGCACATAGATGCCATCCACTTCAAACTCCACCCCAGACTGGGTGCACTCCACAGGTATAAAGCAAGTATCTTGCTTCCTGCCTGCCGTGAGACTGTATTGAAGATGATCCTCCTTATCTTCAACTATGGCAGCATCATATACAGCGCTGCTCCCAAGTCCGCCTTTGCCAAACTGGACTCTCACTCTTTTACTCCTTCTGCCATTTTGTCCTGGACTGTCCTCCCCTACACCCACCACTGTTCCCTTTACTCCTCCCTCTTCCTCCCCTCCCTTGATGCCAGGTGCCTCAGCCAGTGTGCCTCCCTCATATGCAGATTCTGGACTGGCTGCCTACCTCCCTCTCCTCTCTCCTTTCCTCCGCTGTCTGAAACACTATTCCTTATTCCCTGTCTCTCGCCCACAGGAAATCTGCTGCTGGCCAAACTGCCTTTTTATATTGGTTCCCTAAGCTCTAGGCCTCTCTTTCCCTGTCCATCCACTCAGCCCTTCACCCTTAAGTCTGATCTGGAAATGACTTACTACCAGCTCAGTATATTTTTCCTGCTAAAATGTTTTAAATAAATAAATATGAATTCGTTTTTATTACAGACGTCAAGTGTCTAATGATTTCAGAGATCTGGCAACACTCCTAATCCATGGATCTGAGGCCCTTCTGATGTCGTTGTTGATTGGATTTTTATATTATGGACAAGGTGAAACAAAACTGTCAATTCAGGATACAATTACACTGCTTTTTATGATTGGCGCACTGACCCCATTCGCTGTAGTTTTGGACGTGATTGCCAAATGTAAGTGCCTGCCTTGTTTCTGATTCTCAAAGAAATGAATGCATGAGCATGGGAGCTTTTGTCAGATAATGTCTAGGACTCTAGTGCCAGAAGGTGGCTAATAGTGCTCTGCTACTAGTTAGCCAAGTGTGAGAGGGGGATAACATTTGTTCTGATCCAGTAACATATGTACCATATCACGTTAAAGAACTGCTGACTCCTTTTGTGTTATTGTATTTATTGAAATGTTTCACCAGGAAGGCACACTGAGCGACAAGTGACTCATCTCCCAGTGTGACCTGGGGGGGAAGGGGTACAATAGTAGTGGGACATTAAACATTCAAGTATAAGTTCAACATCAACATACAGTTGTAAGGCAGATGTTACAAGTAGTGTTACAACAGTGTTGCGCATGATAAGTAGAAAAAGTGGGCAATAATAAGTGCTGGGTTAATAAGTAAATAAGTGCTTACGTGGAAAAAAGGGGGAAAAGAGAGGTAGTGGTGAGGTGGGTGGGGAGGAGGAAGAGTCGTGTCCCTGGAGACCACTTCAGGATGCGAGGAACCCTGCAAGGGGGCTGGTGGGACCAGAGAGAAGGGGATAAGGAAGTGTCCCAGAGAGACCCCTTCAGGATTGTGGGGGAAGGGAATAGATGAGAGATACAAGCCCCTTTGGGGGGTAGGAGAGGGACCCATGGAGACCATTCGGGATCCCTTACATTCTGTGAGAGATCAAGGGAGGCCAGTAAGGGGAGCACAATTTGGGGGAAGGGGAAGGAGAGCTAGAAATTTATTTAGATATTTATTCGGCATTCACATCATACAGCTGGTGGCAGGGCTCCTTGAAATGTAAAATCTCATTTTTATGGGGGTTAGACATAATTCAGCCTATATTTCATATTAGCAGTGTTCGGGCGCTCAATGATCTCATGATGGTAAAAGATCGGAGAAAACGTTCTATCTTGGTTCTTCTTGATCTCTCATCGGCATTTGTCACTGTGGACCATGGGGTCCTACTCGCTCGCCTGAGGTTCATCTGTGGCCTGTCTGGTACAGTCCTCAGGTGGGTTACATCTTTCCTCACCGGAAGAACTCAGAGGGTGGTGTGGGGGGTTTATTCATCTGACCCAGTTCCTCTGCCATGTGGGGTGCCTCAGGGATCGGTGTTGTCCCCCATGTTGTTCACAGTATATATGCTTCCCCTCGGAGACATTGTAAGAAGGTATGGGATGAGGTTTCGCTGTTATGCTGATGATACCTAGCTCTACCTTTCTTTCGTACCTGACCAGGATAGAGCTCCCTCAGTTATTAATAACTGCCTCACCGAAATCCAGGACTGGATGAATTCGAGCTGGTTAAAGTTGAACTCGGAAAAGACTGAGGTGCTGGTTGTGGACCCAGGGCGCCAGATAGGGGGGCTGGGGGTAGGTTCACCCTTGGGTCTTTTTCTTGGGGGCTTATCACTCACAACCTCTGAGCAGGTGCGAAACCTGGGGGTAATTTTTGTCGAAGGGCTGATACTGCACTCGCAGGTGTCGGCAGTCGTCAAATCCTCTTTTTACCATCTGAGGAATATCTCCAGGGCTAAGCATCTTGTTCTGTCTGGTGACCTCCCTACGTTGGTCCATGCCTTTGTGTCCTCGCACCTGGATTATTGCAATTCTCTTTACCAAGGGCTACCTGGGTGGATATCCGCCGCTTGTAGCTGATGCAGAACGCTGCGGCCCGTTTATTGATGGGACATCTCGCGCCTGTCATATTTCTCCGGTGCTGCGCGAACTGCACTGGCTGCCGGTACAGTGGTGGATCACCTTTAAAGTCAGACTTCTGACTTAAAAACCCCTACACGGACAGGGCCCGGACTACCTGAAAGAGCTTTTGGCCCCTTACTCCCCTGGGTGATCACTCCGCTCGACTGACGAGAGGTTGCTAGAGATTCCAACAGTTTGTTTAAAATCTTCTTGGGCCTGCACATTTATGCACATGGCCCCTACCTTCTGGAATGTTCTACCCCGTCAGTTACGGGAATGTGCAATCATGGAGGGATTTAAACAGGCCCTAAAAACTTATTTGTGGACGAAAGCATTCGGTGACTGATTTATAATCTGGTTTTAACTGTAATATTTGTTTTTAAGTATTTATAATGACTGATTTTATTATTATTTGTTATAATTGTTTGTTAGGCACCTTGGTTATAGAAAGGTGCCCTATAAATAAAGCTTTATTATTATTATTATTATTACTGGTGTACCACTATGGTTTATACTAGTATGTTGTTCGATTTTCCGTAAGACTGAGTCTAATTCAAATACATATAGAATGGGGATCAGGGTCATCCTTGTCTGACACCCTTCAATTTTTGACATGGCATTCCCAATGTTTTAATACATAGAAACATAGACTTTGATGGCAGATAAGGACCACTTGGCCCACCCAGTCTGCCCATTTCCCTAGCTATTGGATAAGCTTCAGATCCTAGTTAACCAACAGCCTACCTCCTTCTACTCCCCACCAGAATTGCCTTATATCTGTCCCATGCATTCTTGAATTCCACCACTGTTTTTGATCCACAGCCTCCACAGAAAGGCCATTCCATGTGTCCACCACCTTCTCCATGAAAAAATTCTTCCTCACATTGCCCCTGAGCCACCCCCCATCTTCAAATTGTGCCCCCCTTGTTCTTCCACATCTCTTTTTCTGAAATATGCTACCCTCTTGGACTTTATTGATTCCCTTGAGGTAGTTGAAAGTTTCTATCACGTCCCCCCAATCCCTCCTTTCCTTGACGGTATAAATATTAAGCTCCTTTAGTCTTTCTTCGTATGGCTTCTGATGCAGACTCAACTCCATTTTAGTTGCCCTCCTCTGGACTGCCTCCATCCTGTCTGTGTCCTTGCGGAGATGGGGTCTCCAGAACTGCATGCAGTACTCCAGATGGGGTCTTAACAACTGTCTGTACAGAGGGATAACAACCTCCTGTTTTCTACTGCTGATGCCTCTCTCTGTGCATCCCACTATCCCCCCAGTCCTCCTTACTGCCTTCTCACATTGCTTGCCTACCTTTAGGTCACCCAATACGACTACTCCCAGGTCACTTTCCATTTTTGTTGTTGTAAGTACCTCCTTCTCCTCCCCCAATTGTGTACTCTTCCCCTGTGTTTTTGTTTCCCAGGTGCATTACTTTGCACTCCTTTGCATTGAATCTAAGCTGCAATACTTTTGACCATTCCTCCAACCTTACCAAGTCCCTTCTTATCCTTTCCACCCCCCTTGTGTATCAGCCCTGTTGCAGATCTTCGTGTTGTCTGCAAAGAGGCATATTTTTCCTTCCAGTCCCTCCTTAATGTCACTTATAAAGACATTAAAGAGAACCAGTCCCAGTACTGAACCATGGGGTGCCCCACTAGTAACCCCCCTTTCTTTGGAGTGGACTCTGTTTACTATTACCCTCTGTGTCCTGCTGTCCAGCCAATTTTTTACCCAAGCTACCGGCCTGCAACCCACTCTCAGGCTGGCTAACTTACTTATTAATCTTTTGTGTGGGACTGTGTCAAATGCCTTGCTAAAGTCTAGGTAGGCCATGTCCACAGCCCCTCCCTGGTCTACTGCTTTGGTCACCCAGTCAAAGAAATTGATTAGATTCGTCTGACATGACCTTCCTGCTGTGAATCCATGCTGCCTTGGGTCCTGTGCCCCGCTGGCTTCTAGGTACTCAACAATTCTTTCTTCCAGAAGTGATTCCATCATTTTCCCTACCACTGAAGTCAAACTAACAGGTCTGTAGTTTCCCACCTCTGCCTTGCTCCCACTTTCATGAAGGGGAATCACATTTGCCCTCCTCCAGTCCTCAGGTACCACACCCTCCTCCCATGATTTGTTTAAAAGGGTAGTCAGTGGTGTCACTAGTTCTCCCCTTAGTTCTTTTAGAATTCTGGGGTGAATCCCATCGGTCCCCATTGCCTTGTCCACTTTCAGTTTTAGGAGTCCTTTCAGGACCCTTTCTTCTGTGAATGGGCTGATATTGACTCCCCCTTCCCATCCAGAGTGCTTCTATTGATTGGTTTAGGTACCTCCCCCTCCTCTTCTTTTGTGAATACTGAGCAGAAGTATTCATTCAGTATCCCTGCTTTTTCGCTGTCACCCTCTGTCCACCCCCTTCCCTTTATTAAGCCTCACTATCCCTCCCTTGGTATTTCTTCACTCCCTAATGTACCTATCAAAAGGTTTCCCCCCCTTCTTAACTAAGTTGGCTATCTTTTCCTCAGTTTGGGCCTTTGTTATTCTGACTGCCTTCCCCACTTCCTTCTGCTTTAACTAGTACAGTTATCTGTCCTGCTCCTTCTGTGTTTCCTTATACTTCCTGAATGCTGTCTTTTACTCCCTAACCTTCCCCACCACCTCTTTTGAGAACCATAGTGTTTTTTCCTTAATTTTGATTTTGGTTCACAGAAAGGCTTGTTGCTACTGTGATGGCAGTTTTGATTTTTCCCCATTTTTCCTCCACCCCTCCTTCTTGCCTGTTTGCTAGTGCTTTTCTAAGGCACACTCTCCCATTTTCCCAAAGTTAGCCCTCCTAAAGTCCAGTACCCTTGCTTTTGTATGACTTGACTCTATGGTTGCGTTTATTATGAACCATACTGTTTGGTGGTCACTTGTTCCCAGATGGCTACCCACTTCTAAATCTGAGATCCTCTCTCCATCCCCATTTGAGATTACCAGGTCTAAGATTGCTCCCTCCTGAGTGTGTTCCAACACTAGCTGTCTGAGGCATGCCCCCTGTAGGGCATCGAGAATGACCCTGCTCTTGGATGTGGCTGCAGCAAATATGCTCCAGTTAACATCTGGCATATTCTGGTCCCCCATCAACAATATCTCCCCTTTTTCTGCCATTCTAAGGATGCCTTCTATCATTTCCTTGTGCATTTCCTCCCCCTGAGAAGGGGGTCTGTATACAACGCCTGTGTGGATTGTGGTGTCGCTTCCTGTCCCCAGGGTGACCCACAGTGCCTCCTCTCCTTCCTGTTTACACTTTAGTTCCATTGCTTTGATGCCTTCCCTTATATAGAGAGATACTCCTCCTCCTCTTTTACCCTCCCTGTCCCTCCTGTAGATTGTGTACCCTGGTATGTTGACTTCCCAGTCACGGTTCCCTATGTACCACATTTCTGTGACTGCCACAATATTCAGGCATCCCTGTTCCATTAAGGCCAGTAGTTCAGGGAGCTTGTTACCCAGACTACGGGCATTGGTACTTATCGCCCTCCATTTTTTTATGGCCTTCTCCCTTTTAGCCCTCTCTTTCTCGATACTGCCTTTTTCTCCATTTACCCCTGCCCTGCTACCTATCAACTTCTCTACCATGGTGTTTACCTTGCTAACTACCCTGTTTTATGGGGGGGGCTGGGATTTCCCTGCTCCTTTTCAGTGCCTCCCCCCTTGCCAATGAAGCATTTAGACCTATCACCTAGGATCCTGGTTACCTGCCCAGACAGATGCAGACCATCACTCCAGTATAGGCCTGCATCCCTCCAGGTGGAACCCCAGTCACCAAAGAAGCCAAAACCCTGAGCTCTGCAACAGTTTTTCAACCATTCATTGAATCTCATGGTGCAGAGTACCCTAGCCTCACCCATGCCACAGACAGGCAGCACCTCCGATAAGCTTACCATGCATGCTACTTGTCTAAGGCCCCTTCCCAACTCCACAATTCTCTCCTGCACTGCTCTGATCCCATTCCCAGCCAGGTCATTTGTCCTGAGGTGGACAATGACATCCAGCTCTCTCTCCTGTGCAGCTGCTCCCATGATCCTGAGGATTCGCTTCCTGTCCCTCCCAGCCATGACACCGGGCAGGCACCTTACCTCCCTCTCCCCTCCCTCACCCAGTTCTACCCTCCTAATGATTGAGCCCCCCCACCAGGAGTTGTTTCCTTCCCCTGTGGGGTCTCATGCCACCCTCCTCTGGGTCCCCTTTGTGGAGATTCCCAGCATCCTCTTTGTTCTCCACTGTGGGTGTCTCCATAGAGGAACCATGCTCTGCCAGAATGGCATATGAATTGTGGAGAGGTACATCTAGAGGGATGCACCTCTGATCCACCACCCTTACCCTCTCTGAGCCCACCATGGTGCAAATTCTCCTCTTTCTTGGCAACTTCTGAGGCAGTGGCAGTGGCTCTGGTGGTCCCTGGCTGGGGGAGGAGGTTTTCTGAATCCTCGCCAGTTCGGCCTGGAGATGTGCAGCCTCCTCCCTCAGACCAGAAAGGTGCCTTCAAATAGGGCAGCACTGCAGCCTCCAGAATGTCTCCCGGAAGACTGCCCCCCACAGCCAGCACATTGCACCACTCCTCACATATGTCTCTCCTGTCCTGTTTTTTTTTTTGTTTGCTTGTTTTTGTTAGTGTGTGAGAGCGTGTGTATGCATTTACCCCCTATACAGCGTGCTGGACTATTAAGGTTATGACAGGTGTATGTCTTTTGCCCATATTGGGGAAGTGATGTCAGAACCCCTGGTATAAAGGAAATGATGCACTTGGGGTTTGCAGGGTGAGGGGCAGGGTGGTTGGAATAAAGCTCATGCCCTCCAGAAACAATCAACTACAGCTCTGACCCACCACCCTGGTGAGTGTTTTCCTTCCTTTCAGCAAGACAACCTGCACAACAATTTAACAGAAAATATACCTTGCAAAAAACACTTCGAAGCAGAGAAAAATAAAGCAGTAATCTGTAAGCACAAAACAGTATCAACTGTAAGCACACCCTGTAACAATTTAGCAGAAAATATACCCTGCAAAAAACAATTTCAATCAGAGAAAAATAAAGCAGTAAACTGTAAAGCCTGTAAGCACAACACAGTAACAAAAACCTGTAGGCACAACCTGTAACAATGTAACAGAAAATATACCCTGCAAAGAAACAATTTGAATCAGAGAAAATAAAGCAGTAATCTGTAAGTACAAAACAGTAACAAACCTATAGGCACACCCTGTAACAATTTAGCAGAAAATATACCCTGCAAAATACAGTTTGAATCAGAGAACAATAAAGCAGTAATCTGTAAGCAAAAACAGTAACAAAACCTGTAAGTACAACCTGTAAGCACAAAATAAAATAGTAACACAACAGTGAATCTGCTTAGCCAAAAGAAGCCTTAATGTTTCTCTTTGCTCTGGTAATGTTGCTCCTTGCTCTGTCCTTTCAAGCAAACCTAGAAGAAAAGAGCTCAGGTGAAGCTAGGTGCTTTTTGCCAACAGACCTAGTCTTCCACAGGAGGGTTGTTGTAGTAGTTTTATACCACAATTCTATCCACCCCACACATTTTTCCAGGATATCATATTTCCTTAAAGCATGAAAAGGGTATGAGTGAGAGCTACAGCTGATGGCCTTTCCTTTGTTAGCCATGCCTTTATTACACATTTGACTATTTCTCTGGTAACAATAAGACTGTCCAGCATTTTTTAACCTGGTACTGAGCAGGTGTGAGCTGACACTATGTGCTGCCCAGCTACACTGACTAATCTCCATCCTAAGACTTTTGTTACAGTTTTCCAGACTGAAATTAAAAGACTGATTGGTCACAATTACTAATATTGACTTTATCTGCCTTTTTATATAAAAAGACCAGAATCCCTTTGGCTATAGTCTTCACTTGGACATCATGCCCAAGGTATACCTAAATGCTTCTAATAACTTATTTTGTAAAAAACAGAAACATTTTTCATATAATTTTTCCTGGGATACCATTGTTCCATGGAGAAACTGCAGAATTTAGGGAATTGATTGCCCAATATGGTTCTTCTAAGGTAAGTTTTTTAGACAGGATTTCAGAATCTGTCTGTGAAGGGTTAGACAGGTTCTATCTGAAAAAAAGTTTTCCAGGTTTGAATACACCTTTGTTGGGGATCCAGAAAATGAGTCCACATGTTTTGCACTATTGTATATATGGAAGGAGCATCTGTATGCAGAGTTCCATTGTCATCTTTTCAGGAGTGGGAAAAAAAACAATTTACCCTTTCCGAACAACTTTCATAGGGTTCACTTGTTGTACTTTGCCCTGGGTTCCAGACTTCTGCTCTAGAAGCAATGAAGCTGCCCTATAACATTGTATTGTCATCATGTCAGATTTCATTGCATGAATTTGTACATACCACTGGTTGTGGTTGAGGAAAGTAGCTTTTAAGTTACATCCTCAAAGTGAAGTACTTGTTTTTCTGTATGTTATTTGTCTGGGTCTTAAAAAAGGACTGCATTTCCCTTTTGGTGTCCTCCCACCATGAGTGGAAATTATCATCTACTTCAAATACTGATTGCCTATTTGACAAAAGGGAATGAAATCAAGGACCTTATGATTTTCCAAAAGAGAAGCATTCAATCTCCAAATTATAGATTTTTGAGGTGTATTCATAGGAGAACTCATTTTAATGGCAATCACTTTATAGTCTGAGGTTTCCATCAGTAGGGTCTATGTGTCTGCTAATGGAAGCCAGAAGGAAATGAAACAGAAGTCAGTTCTGGTAGAGTTGGGGAATTTCCCGTGTTTCCTGGCCAGATTTCCCCCGTTCATTAAAAATGATACCATCAACTTAATTTGGTTCTATTTCAGTGGGTTTCAGTCTGTACACCCACCACCCCCCACACACACACCAGGATGAGGTTGAAAATAGAAGTGCCTAGCCCTCCTTTCCAGTTAACAAAAACTAAACAAAATGTTGAGAAGGTGAAAGCAGTGTAGCAAAGAGCGACAAAAGTGATCCAGGACAATGAGGTTGTAAGATCTCAACATGCAAACTCTAGAAACCCAGGGGAAAGAGGTGGGGGGAACATGATAAAAACACACACATACCTGCATGGGATAAACATGGTGGATTTTAAAGGCATATCCATCTTCGGTACAAGCACAGGTATGTGGGGTAACTTACTGAAGCTGGCAAAAGGAAAGGTCGGAAGGGAGGTCAGTAAGCACCTTTTTCACCAAAAGAATGATGGACAGGTGGAATAAGCTACTGGAGGAGGTAGGGAATGCCAAATCAGTAGGGAGCTTCAAGGCAAGAAGACAGGCACATGGCCATAGTCAGTTGAAAGGGGCAGAAGTAAAGGACAGTGTTGGTCACAAGGCCCCAGGCAGTGGGCAGACCAAGCCGTTTATTTCATCATTTTTTACGTTTCTATGCTAAGCAAGCATTTGTCAGTGCTGAATATTCACTGCTGGTATTGCTGTTGCACTGGACCTTGCTTGTACACATTTTTACTATATATTTTACCCAGGACAGAGCAGATGAGATGCAGTGTCTCATTTTTAGTGGTGTCCTGCCTTGACACATTGTTAGATTGTAATTACCCAGGATAGGGCAGCTGAGAGGAAATATCTACTTTTACATGAGCTCCCACATTTTGACCCCAAATGTCCAACAATGTTTTTATGACCTGACAAAAATCCTATCCAAAAGGTGATTTTGCTGTGTGACTGTGGAAACAAGTTTCGGAGGGGATTTGAAAAATTACAGCTGCCATGTTCAAGAGGCGGGGTAACACAAGGGATATGTTAAACATTAGGGGCCAACACCTGCAAAAAAATTTAGTTATAAATAAATGTTGGAACAATTCATTTCATCATACCTTAGTTGTTTTTCACATTTTTACTACAAATGTTCAACATAATTTGTTTATGACCACTCCTGATCATGACATGCATCATTTATAAAACAATGTCTGAAACGTCATTTTGCACCACAAGTGTTAAAACTCATTTTGGGTAAGATTTGAGAAATGACAGCTGTCACATTCATGAAGTGGTTTGAAAAAGTGGCTATGTGTAAAAGTTGGGGTCAAAATGTTGAAAACTGTCACAGTTACAAGCATGCGTTATTTGCAACATAGACTCATAACTTTGCTGTTTTCTCATATTTTTACCCCAAATGTTCAACATAACTTTCTTACGACCCCACGCAGCCTTCTGATGAACCCACCACATAAGCAAGGGTGGAGAAAATGTTCAACTCCTGCTCAAAAGGTGATTTCACGCCACAAGTGCAAAAACACATCCTGGCCAGAATTTGGAAAATGACAGCTGTCACATTCATGGGGAGCTGTGAAGAAATGGCTATGTTGCAGATTTTGGGTCAAAATATTGAAAATTACCAAAGTTACAAGCCCTCATTTGGAAATTTCAGTGAAGGCTCATAACTTTGATGTTTTTTAATATTTTTAACCCAGATTTTCAACATAGCCTTCTTATGACCCCACCTCATGAACAAAGGTGGAGAACATTTTCAACTCCTGCCCAAAAGGTGATTTTGTGCAGCGATCACAAAATCACCTTTCTATTTGTGAAAACAAATTTTGGCCAGGATTTGAAAAATGACAACTGTCACATTCATGAGGTGCTGTACAAAAATTGCGATATTGAAAAGTTTGGGTCACAATATTGAAAAATACCAAAGTTACGAGCCTGCATTCATAAACTTCAACATAAGCTCATAACTTCATTTTTTAATATTTTTACCTGTGTTTTTGAATATAGTCTTCTTATGACCCCACCTCATGAACAAGGGCAGAGACATTTTTCAGTTCCTGCCTGAAAGGTGATTTCATGCAGCAACCGTGAAATCACCTTTTGGAACAGATTTGCCTAATTTCACTGCATTGTTCATGAGGTGGAATCCCAAAAAAGGCATGTGGAAAATTCTGGGCAAAAATATTAAAAAAATGGTCAAATTATGCCACTAAGTTCAAAACCCCATTGAAATACATTGAACCGCATACCTAATTTCCTCAGTTTGTGATCCAGTGCTGAAGAGTGAAAATGTGTCTATGGTCTAGAGAGGATTATGGTGTTGGACCCCTAGTGGGTAAGTAAGGGCTTAGGGGTGGGTGGGTGCTGAGTGGGAAGGTCAGGTGGGGAAAGTGCGGCTGCAACAACCATTGATGGATGGGTTTCTTTTTACAGGGGTTTAAAAAAAAACTACAAGGGACAGTTTTCCTTATTTCAGTTCACAACACTGGGGGATTAGGCATCCCCAGTGTCAACTCCTCTTGGGCAGGTGGGTGGTGATGAAGCCAGCAGGAGACTCAGGCACCCCTGTGCTGGAGGATTGACATGGGTTGGACCTGGGGAGGACAGTTACGGTGAGGCAGCAACAGACATCGATGGATGGTTTTCTTTTTTAAAGGGTGTATTTTGTTAAAAAAAGTAAACTATGAGGGACAGTTTTCTTTGTGTCAGGTGGAGACACTGGGGACTGGCAATAGAATTAGAACGTATAGGAATTTTGGACAGCTATATCTGTCCATGGCACAGCAAGGGTTAACATGGGTTGGGTTTCAGGGTGGCAGTTATGGTGGCACAGTAAGGATTAACAGAGATTGGGCTTGGGGGGCTGGTAGTTACAGCGGCAGCTGCAACTTTTATTTATTTATTTAGCTTTTGTTGACCGGGAAAGTGCACTAGACAAATCCTGCCTATTTTCAGGCACGACCCGGGGGGAGGGGGATACAGATGAATGCCAACTGACCTTGAACCAGATTAAGCTGTTGGTGGTATTTTTAGTGAATGAGGGAAATTTGGCCAGGACACCGGGGAAATTCCCCTACTCTTTTTCGATAAGTGCCATGGGATCTTTAACATCCACCTGAACTACCACCAATCCAGGCAGATGGGACCTCGGTTTAACGTCTCATCCGAAAGACGGCACCTCAGAAATGCAGCACCCCTCTTATGCTGCATTACAGTGTCAGTACTGGGATATTAACGCAAGTGCCAGATGTGGGAACTGAACCCACAGCCCTCTGATCTCCCGGCCTCAGAGGCGAGTGTGCTACCTACTGAGCCGACATCAGTCGAACTGACATCAATGGATGTTTTTCTCTTTTGCAGGGTGTATTAAAAAGATGACGAGGAAGTTTTCTTTATTTCAGGTGGCGACACTGGGGGATTGGGCACCCCCAGTGTTGGTGTTATGTCTGTGGGGGTGCTGAGAGAGAGGGTCGGGTGGGGGGACAGTAAGGGTGGGGCAGCAACAGATATCAACTGATGGTTTTATTTGTTTCAGGGTGTAATTCAACCTCAGCAGGTTGATCATTACGGATCAATTGTGCTTGCTGGGTGACTGTAGATCAATGAAAAGAGCCGACCTATGATTGGGTTGGCTTTTTCCTTTGAAATACATGAAGTTTCTGCCCAGCAAGCCACAACACTGTCATGACCAGACTGGCTGATGCTTGATGTGGCACTAATGAGCCCTTTGCAGACCACTCTGTATTGGATTTTTTTTTTTTTTACTGGGAGAGACACACTAAGCTGAAGCTTGTTTTCAGGTGTGACCTGGGAGCACAAGGAAGTTAAGTGACTTGCTCAGGGTCACACAGTACGCAAGTGAGGGCTGTGGGATTCAAAACTAGGTCTCCAGGTTTGCAGCTCAGAGCCTTAAATCACTGAGCTATACTGCCTTCCTACAATGTCACATCCCTCAAAAGCCACTCTCCTAACAAAATGTTTGCTGCACGTGCGCATATGGCTCCAAACATAGAAACTACTTTTAGGCACCAGTTAGAGCTGCAATATAATACCGCAAAAATCCGTAAATTCAACGTTAGGGTAGAGGTTCTCTTGAACCTTGGTGATATGTTTTGTGATGTGTGTTCCTAGAAATTGGATGATTGCCCAAAGAAACATTGGCATTACCCTTATGTCAGCATTGGCAAGGTAATATACTGACACACCAAGAAATACTTTTGACGTACTGTCAAAGGTAGAGTAATGTCAAAACTGCTGTGAATATTCATTTCAACTAGACTGACAGAAATTGATATGTGGAATATCTTTCTGTTGCATCTACATGTTTTTCAGTTAGCCTTAGTTCAAAGCTTGGGTACACCCAAACACACAGACACCAAGATTCAGGAGACTTTTATCCTAATATTGCTTTCACTACATGTTCAGGTGCTTCAACATAGTTTTGTAAGCAGTAACACACAATGGAGTGTGTATCAAGCTGTGTCACCACACACCTTGGATGCTTTCAGCCACCTGTGAAGTCTGATGATATATCTTTGTGCACACCCTGGAGTGTGTTACTGTGCTTGTAACATGGTCCTGTCCGGAAAACTTTGGCTAACATTGTCAATACTTCTTAAGCCATGCACTCTTTGGCATTAAGCTGCACCATCTCTTCATTCCTTGCCAGGCACTTGATACTGTCCAGTGGCGCCTCCTCCTTCTCTCTGTCAACTGCCAAGTACATCCTGGTGCCCAGTGTCACCCACACCATCTCCCCATCCCCAGAGAGTGGTAGTGGTAGTGAATGGAGAGTTCTCTGGATTTAGGGTGTTGTTAGTGAGTGCCACAGGGATCACTCTTGGGACAGGTCTTCTTCAGCTTCTTTATCTGTGACATACTGTAGGGGTATGGATTCAGGGCAAGCTATGCCGTTTCACAGAGGATACTAAGATGGGTGGATAGTGAAATGAGGGTGTAAAAACTATAAAAGATGTCCTGGGTTGATTAGAAAGATAGTTAAAATTGTGACAGTTAAAATGTATCCCCCAAAAGTGCAAGCTGATGCACATTGGGCAAAAAATTCTAACACTGAATGCAGAATGGGGACAGTAGTAGTGAAAAGTACTGCAGATCAAAAGGATTTGGAAGTAATAATTTCAGATAGTCTAAAAGCATCAACACAATGCAGAAGAGTGGTGGGTACAGCAAATCGGATGTTGGGGTTAATGGGGAAGGAGATCACTAGCAGGAGAAAGGAGATGTTGCAACTACTGTACATATCACAGGTTCATTCTCACCTGGAGTGCTGTGTGCAGTTTTGGAGTTTGCATCTAAAGAAGGACAAGGGCAGAGTAGGGGCAGTGCAGAGGAGTGTAACCAAGATGCTCCAGGGACAGCAGGAAAGGATGTACATGGACAGGCTGGCAGATCTGCGCAAGTACATGCATGATGTGAGAATGGAGAGAGGTGACATGATTGAAAAACATATAGGTACCTCCATGGGGTAAATAAAGTAGTCAGAGATTAATTGTTCAGACTGTGTGGGAACATTAACACCAGGCGCAACTGCGTAAAGCTGGCGGGTGGCAAGTTTAAGAGAAATACCAGAAAGTACTTTTTTATGGAGAAGGCGGTGGAAGAGATGGAATAGGCTGCCAGAGTAGGTGGTCTGTGTGAAATCAGTGGGAATTCAAGCAAGCGTGGGACAGACTACACCAGAAAGTGAGAGTGGTAAGGGGAGAGTAAAGAGCCTCTGGGATTTTTCATGCAACATTATTTAGATAGAAATGGGAAGACACGATGAGCCAAAGGGCCTGTTTCTACCAACAGATTCTGTGTTTCTACACCAAGAAGTTACTAGTGTCCGGTGCCCCCTCTTTATATCTGTCTCCCATGTCAACAAATCCCAGGTATCCAGAGGCACCTCTTTATCTCCCTGTCCCATATCAACTAATCCTTGGTGTCCAGTGACACTGCTTTATCTCCTGGTCCTATGTCAACAAATCCTTGGTCTCCAGGGGCACCCCTCCATCTCTCTCTCTCTCTCTCTCTCTCTCTCTCTCTCTGTCTCTTCACAAGCAATACCTGGTGTCCAGTGGCCCCCATCCTCTCCCTGTAATGTGTTAAGCACTCCCTAGCGTACAGGGTTTCCCACCTCCTGCTTCCCATCCCATACCAAGCAATTGCTGGTGTCCAGGGGCATCCCCTTCCTAATCCATCCAAAGCAGTCATTAGTCTCCAGTGGCACTCCTGCCATGCACCCTCAAAACCCCCTCCCTCCTCTACAGTTGTAACCAAAACAGTGGCTCCACTCACTTCCTCAGATGACTGCTGTATGATTTTCATAATCGCAAACTGCTATATAATAGTAAACCACATTTACTATTAAATAGCAGTTTGAAATTATGAGTAACAGCCCTTTGACTCAACTTTGGCTGTTCCAGAGCCCTTGAGATTGTCACAGTATTCACCTCCAAGGGGGCCAGCCTGGGTTAGGATAAGTGAACGTAGAATGGCGCGGTGCCTCCGCCTGAGGAAGCGGCAGGGAACACCTGTTGGCAAATCGTAGGTTACCACCTCCAAGAAAATATATCAGCAGCCCCCCAAACAGTTCCCCACACACTTTAACCATAACCCCCCTTCTTTGCAGAAACACTCTGTGGCAACAATTAACATGAACAACAGTATTTTATTGGCAGGGAAGGGGAAAATGGAAATAAAGCAATGACAACAACAACTGGCTAATGATTTTGCCCCAAACAATCCCCATCTCCAACCAGCAGGTGCACCCGACTTTCCCTTGGCAGCTGCCCAAAAAATCTATACAGTCTTTTTGGTGGGTACCTCACCATGGCACAGACGTAGGGGTCTTTCGTCAGGGCCCAAAATGAAACTTCACAACTCTTAACCTTAACATTCAGGCCTGGGCACAGCTTTAATCTTGGTGCAGTCCTGCTCAGGACTTAAACCCCTTTAAATCTGATTAGCTAGCTAGCTAAAAAAAGACCTCCCCAAAGCTGCAGCTTGTGGTACTTACAGTTCAGCAGTTCAAAGGGGGGTGGCAGAAACTGGTTTCACTGTACCGTGCTGGTATCAGGAGTTGTTGGTGCACAAAGCAGCTGCTGGCTGAAGAAATGATGAAGGTGATCTTCATCTGCCAGGCTTTTCCAGTCTTTGCCCCCCAGAGCCTTTGTATGCAATGTTCACCAGGCAGGCCTCTCGATGTCTTCCTCCACTGATCTTCTCTGTCTTCAGTCCAGGGAAGAATCAGGCATGGTCCCAGACCCCCGTGTGGCATACCTTCTGGAACACAGGTAGGCAACTGGGCTTTGGCACAGTCCTCAGCCACAGCCCACACTCAAAGGTTCTTTTCAGGGCACAGCAGCACAGGCTTCAAATCTACCCAGGCAGGGGGTGGGGTCTCTCTCTCTCTCTCTCTCTCTCTCTCTCTCTCACTCTCTCTTACTGTATGCACTCTAGAGTTGCTTCACTGGGCAGTAGGGTCTAGAACGCTGGTGAGTTGCTGGAGCCGAGCTGGCTATGAAGTTCCAGATGCAGGCCTTGGGCTGAAGAGCCTTTCAACAGTAGCTCCTGCAATCTGCTCACTCTGGGATCCTGTTTCAATCTCCCCCTAAGCAGGCAAAACAGTCCCTTTTATCAGGTTTTCAGCAGACCCTCTCACTGACTGCAGCAGTTGTCCCACTGAACAAATTAATATTCATTTGGTACACTTTATGCCCTATTGGTCCTTTGTTCGGATGCCAAAAATAGTCCCTCATTTTCCAAAAGTTCTGTGCACAAGCATGGCTTCCTGACTAGCTGCAGTCCTCCCAGGCTCCCAACCTGCCCTCTGACCTTATTCTGAGCAGTCCCCTTGCTTTTGTAGTCCATGGGGGGCTGCCATGTTTGTTTACATTTTTTCCCAAACCACCTGCCCCACTTGATAAGTCAGTTACAGCCACAATAACTATGCTAGAAAATTCATTTTCCCAGTGTCATTAGTAGCCCCTTTGCCCTTTACTCCAGATGCAAAGTTTCAAAGTTTAAATCAACCTCTCGCCTGTCACTGCTGCCAAAATACTGTCCCCCTAGGCAGCAGACAAGCTCATTAATATTTAAAGACCCTCATTAATATTTAAAAGGTGAGTCCTCAAGCGCTTATTATTGGAGCTGTTAAAATAAATAATTTCAGTGCTCCTCCAGTGCCTATCCCATGTCTCCGGACCCAGAGTAGCCAATCCAGGGGTCTGGGAGAATGAAGGGAGCCTTTGTTGTGCTGCAGCTGTGGCGAGAAAGGTGAAAGGCACTACAGCACATGAGCAGACCTCCGCTTGCACATTCGTGTGGAAGTAGCATGGCGGTTCTGCGTCTTTTCTCCACCAGCCCCATTTACAATGGAAAACACATTGGGAGCCAGATGGAGAGTTTGGGTCTGACCAGAACCCGGGCCAAGAGGCGCTGAGGACGAGAGCAAATGGGAGCCCACAAAATAAAGTAAGCTCAGAAAGGGGGGCCTAAATATGGAAAACAGGCAACGGTCAGCTGAGGAGGTGAGTGGCATTGCTGCACTGATCACCATCAGTGGGAGGAGGAGGTAGGTTGAAAGGTCTTTGACAGCAACTGTGAATGAGTTCCTGGGTGCCACATTTTGGATTCGGAGGGGGTGAGGAAAAGCAAAGTGGCACTGGAAATTGACTCCTGCTGCTGTATTTGGATGCCAGGGGGGTGTCTTAGAGTGGTAGTGGGGGAGTGCTCCCAGTACTGTATTTGAATGTTGGGAAGTCAAGGGAATCAGTGCAGCTTCAGGGCTGGAGTTTAGTGTCAAATCTGGGCATCGGAAATGGGCTGGCATTTGGGGTGGCAGAATGACACCAGTGGGTCCCTATTTGAATACTGGAGGGTTGTGGACAGAGAGTGATACAGGGAATGGGCTCCCAATACAGTATTTGGATGTGAGGAGGTTGGCCTTGGGGGAGACAATTCGACACTATGGATAGGCTCCCAGAGAAGTATTTGAATGTTGAGGAGGAGTCTGGGGAGAAGGAGTGGTACTGGGGATGGGTTACGAGTGCCACATTTGGATCATGGTCTTGTTTCTCATGCAAATATCATTGCTTATTATAATAAGGAGGAAGAGACCCAGTTTGATTCCTTGAAGTAACCTTTCATTTAGTATTGTCCATTTAGAATAGGTAATACATATCTTGGCCATCGTTGTCTACTTTGGAGGAAGGATCCTGTCCAGTTGAGGAGGGTTAAGTGGATATCCATGGCTGCAACCTTTTTAAGTACTATGTCATGGTCAGTCCAGTCAAATGCCTGGTGTGTAGCTATTTGTGTGCCTAGGAACTAAGGCGCTGTATGAAATGGTATGAGGAGCTCAGTCTCAGCCCTGTTATGGTTCAGATTTAGTCAGTATGCTTACCGTAGTAAAGGGGAAGGTAGCCAGACACCCAGGTACTGTATATGAAACAGTTGACCTGTTTGATGGGAAGGTTGTCCAGGGTTCTGATTTCAATTTGATCAACAGTCTTCTTAATATCAGAGAGGGTGGCAAAAACCATACTTCTGTCTAGTCGGTGTTCAGAATTTTTTTTTTGCCTGAGAACCAGTTTTCACTCTTATGGAAATTTGATTGGAGGTTATAAGTAGAGACCAGTGCATTTCTTGTTATTTTTTACCAAATGTCTTGTTATTTTTAAAGAATTTCTGGTTATTTTTTTATAATTTTGTTTTATTTCTTGTTATTTTTTTTTCTTTAATTCAGATGTACAAAACAGGTACAAAACAATAATTTAACATCTGAAAATCACAATACTGTATATTTCATGCCATCAAAGTAGCATAAATGAAGAGAGTCTTGATTGTTAATAATTAAAGACGTGTCAGGTGTGTCCAGCATAAGCGGTGTAAGGTATACAAGAAACTATCAACGAATAAGTGCATATTTTAGTTCTTGTTGCATTCTGTTCTGCTAAATTAACTAAAATGGAACAGGAGATAGATGTAACGATATTACTTGTAACCCTGTGTAGAGCGGGGAAATTAATAAGTTGTTTTAAATGCAAAATGTATTATACTGCAGATATTCCATCACTAGGTGACACTGAGTGTGCAAAATGTTCACAGCTGGAGGTGGTACAATAGGAATTGAACAATACCCTCATAGAACTTACTAATTGCAAGGATTTTATGAAATTGGAACAGCAATGTGATATTAATACTATTCCAAAAGATTCCAATGTAAGACCATTATCTAATCAAGTGCCCAGTTGCACAAGCACTTCCATAAATGCCCACCAGAACCCCAGTTCTCACAATACAGCACACAATTCCAAAATAAACCATGGAAATGTACATGGCCTGAAAAACCCTTCTAGTAATACTTCAGCCTCAAGGTAAAGAAGTAGAGAGGAGAACATAATTCATTCATCCATGAGTAGTTCATCAAAAACTATAATTAACTCAAACAAAAGACACAGACAAGGTGGCAATAAAATAGTAAAAAGGGGCCACAGTGCCCTGTCTTCCAATGAAATAATAATTCACAACAGGTTCAGTTGTTTACCAACAGAAGAAATTACTCCCCCAAACTAAAGTATAATTGAAATGACAGTAATTGGGGACTATATGTAATGCCCACCCAGGTATGCTGTTTCCATCTTGACAACACTACCTGGTGGGCTGGGTTCAGGGAGAAATATGTCACTCGGCACATTGGCTAGGTTTGGCTACTCTGCAACAGGGACATCCAAGTAACTCTGGACACAGGAAGCAATAACTGTAATGTCCAATACCAGAAGTGGGATTCTAAAGTGCGGCTTTCATTCACATCCAACAGAATAAAAAAGCATAGATGGACCCCCACGGAGCTACACTCCTGGTAATGCAGATTTATGGAGATAAGAACACATTCACTTTAGCCCTCAGGCTTTGAAACACACTAGGCACACACCCCGTACTTGTACTCTGCTTTGGGTTTCCTTGGCTCAGCTCCCTTGCCAGCCACTTGGACTACCTTCCTTCCATGGCTCGGCTATCATGCCAGCCCTTTGGACACTTTCCATATAGCATGGAAACATTTACTGGTGGCTCCCTAAACCACCTATGAGCACTTCTGGCTCCATCAGGGAATTTTCCTCATCAATCCCACATCTGGGTACTTTCCTCAGGCACTGGCCAAGTACCTGACAGAAAGCAACAGGTGTCCCAAAGCAAACTCGTAGAGATTAATTTGGTTACTACTGATGGGGGGTCTCCCACCTCTTGCTCCCATAATTCATACCCAGCCATTTCTCTGGACTGTATCACCTCATCCTTGAAAACACTTTGCTGTATAGATTCTCTTTAAATATATTCACATTCAATCTACTGTCTTTACATCCCATTTATGCTGAGCTTGAAAATACTTAATAAGTTGCTGTGTGCATTACTCTAGACCCCTCACAGAGTTAAGTAGTCCAGACCCCACATCTTCTAAACTGTACTTGGCTGTCTTTTCCTGACCCTACAGTAACAGTCACTTTAGTTTCATCTTGTTTCAGGTGAAAACACATTGGCCATTTAGTAGAGCAAACTCACCCCTTGGTTGCAGGTGCCCCACAGGCGATGTCTCTTCAAAGAAATCTCATTCAGAATGTCTGGTGCCTCAACACGAACTTAACTCAGGCAGCTTCTTTTTCCCTAGCCAGACCAGGGGAGTTGCCCCTGTAAGCAGGCTGATTCCTTCCTCCCATCCCTGCAGGGATGGGGCCCTGAACCACTGAAAGCGGTTTCTACCACTTCACTTGGCACTTCTTGTGTTCCTCTTTAGGTGAGAACACACACCTATACAAAAAAATAGCTCTTTGACGGAGCTTAGGACTCTGAGGGCCTGCTTACAGCATATCACTTCCTTCCTCTACTACAGACTGCAACAGACCAACTTCAAATTCCCCAACATTCTATCCTAACATCCCTAGCTGTAACATTCCAGTGTGGCTTATGCAGCTGTGACAGTTCTAAAATGATGTCATCCCTCAGTCTCAGCTGAGATTGAGAACAGAGTGAGACAGTGTAAAATCCATTTAACTGGAGTTTCACAAGCTGTCTTCCCTACCTACCACTAGGTCTAACTGGGATTCTTGTAACCCCGGGTAACAGGGGGGTTACATATATAATTAGGAAATGCAACTCCACCATATGTAAAACTGATAAAGAACACAGAATGGTGTTGTGTTACCCAGAAGCAAAAATTTCAGATATTAAAAGTGAAATACGTAAAGGTTAGAACAACAATGTGCAAACAATAAACATGTAGTTACGGGACATGCAGGCATCAATGATGTTGGGAAAAACCATGAGAAAGATATCTGCATCAATTTGGTAGAATCTGTCTTGCATCTTAAACAATTGGGGGCCTATCCAATTATATCAGGATTACTACCGGTACCAAGAGCAGTCAAAGAAAAGAATAAGACTATAGCTAGAAACAATGCTAGGTTAAAAATTGGTGCACTAAAGAATCAATCGACTTTATAGACTCATAGGATGATTTTAATGGAAAAAGAAAATTGTACAGCGATGATGGTCTTCATTTAAATAATGAAGGAGCTCGTTCACCGGGTTCACTAATTTCCAGGGCATTAGTTTACTGGGTTCACTAATTTCCAGGGCAATAGGATCCATACATTTAAACTAAGTAGTAAGGGGAATGTTCTTCAAGTATACTACAACCACCCTGAAAACAAGCACCTCCAAAAACACATACTACAAAGTTTCTTTTAAGCAATGTAAGAAGTTTGCATACAAAATTTAGTGAACTCCAAACTTTAGTATATGCTGAGAAAATAGACATTGCTTTATTAACAGAAACATGGATGGATGACAGAGACAACTGGAGTTACAATATCAAGGGATATAATACTATATGCCATAATAGGAAAACTAGAAAAGGAGGGGGCATAGCTATATTTCATCTAATATCAAGTTTATAGATATTACTGATAAAATAAAATCTTGTGAAGATACCGAAACAGTATGGCTTAAAATATTAGACAACAAAAATCTATACATTTTACATACATTTTAGGTGTGTGCTATAGACCGTCAGATACAAACTCTGTAACCCATGAAAAACGAATTGAATAGATACATAAGGCACTAGAAATTGGGAAAGTTGTATTAGCAGGGGATTTTAACCTCCCAGACATTGACTAGAACCTGTATATGGCAACCACCAAACAAGGGAGAGATTTTTTGAATCTCTGCTTCGAACAAAGTTTAATACATGTCAAGTCCCATACCAGGCTAAACAACCTACTCAATTTAGCATTAACAACAGAAGAAAGCAATATTAGTAAATGCTCTGTTGAGTCGCCATTAGGTAACAGCGATCATTCCACAATATTTGTTATGACTGACTTCCACACACGCTCTAAAGATGGTTGCACTGAGTTTTATTTATATAAAACAGCCAATCAAGATGGTATTAAGCAGGATCTTAGTAGTATGACTGGGTCAAAAATCTAGAAGGAAAAACTATCGACGAATCATGGGAATTCATAAAAGTGGCAATACATAAAACCATGCAAAAGCATGTAAAATAAATAAAGAAGTATGGAAAGCACAGTATACAACCAAAATGGATAAACAGAAACATAAAAAAGTGAATAACCAGAAAAAACAAACTGTATCATCAGTTTATGGAAAATGAATCGAAAGAAAATTTTGACTAAGTTCAAAGAAGCACAAAAAAAGTGCAAAAACAAAATAAACAGGGCAAAAAAAATATGAATTCTATTTAGCCAAAACAGCCAGTAAATCAAACAGCAAGCAATTTTATAGTTATATTAATTCACTAAAGAAAGGTAACAGTGAGCTTTCATCAATTATTGTAAATGATGAGTGCGTTACTGACCCACTCAAAATAGCAAACATCTTTAATGCTTACTTTTGTTCTGTTTTCTCGAGCCAAATACAATAGGTTGAAAATTCCATAAATAAAAAAATGATAGGGGCTCATATCTTCACTAAGGATGAAATTTTATCCCAGATAACTACATTGAAAGATAACAGTGCCCCAGGTACTGATAACATCACATTTCCCATGTTAAAACTTATGAAAGAGCAAGTATGGTTACCTCTTAAACTGTTATATGAAAAATCCATGAACTACAATCAGATCCCAAAAGACTGGAAAAAATCAAGAGTTACCCCAATATTTAAAAAGGGAAATAAATCGATTGTATCAAACTATAGGCCAATAAGTCTCATCGTTATTCCTTGTAAGATCCTAGAGTCACTTCTAAAAAACAGAATGAATGACAAACTTAAAACCAATCCATTGTTTGATCAAAATCAACATGGTTACAGATGGGGGCGATCCTGTATAACCAACTTGCTATGTTTTTATGACACAGTTAATCGAATGTTAGACGATGGTTTGCCACTAGACATAGTTCTGTTCGATTTTAGTAAAGCCTTTGATCTTGTTCCACATTGGATAATCAATAAGAAGCTTTCTAAATACGGAATCGATGTACATATTGCCAACTGGATAGATAATTGGATGCAGGATAGAATGCAAATAGTCTCTATAAGAGGATTTTTATTTATTTTTATTTTATTTATTTAGTTTTTGTTGCCTGGGTAAGTGCACTAGACAAATTCTTGCCTATTTTCAGGCACGACCTGGGGGGAGGGGGATACAGATGAATGTCAACTGACCTTGAACCAGATTAGGCTGTTGGAGGTATTTTTAGTGAATGGGGAAGTTTGGTCAGGACACAGAGGAAATTCCCCTACTCTTTGCTAGAGGGCACTGTGCTTGAGGTTTTGTTGGCCAGTGTGCTAGAATCAGCTAAGGAGCAGGACGTCTAGGAGGCTGAGAAGCTGGTCTCCTCCTTGGCCCTCCTGTTACTAGAGACCAGGAGCGTGATGGCTTTCGTACAGGATGAGGAGTATGAGTTGGCCAAAGAATGAGTGGAGGATGCGACAGATGAGGATGAGGATGATCGGCCTCGTGGAAGTATGGAAGCCACTTCTACAAGGCCTACGGTACCTCTTCCGCTGGCCTTGGAGGATGAAATTTGCTGCACAATAAGAGAAGAGGAAAATAAGCTTTGCTTATTGCGAGAACATCTCGTACAAGAACTTTTACAGCAACAGACAGCACCAGGGCTTGCAATTCTTCCGGAAACGGCATGAACATGGCCTGAAGCGAGTGAGCAGCCAGAAGGCCTGGTGGATGGAGAACAGTCTAATGTATTGGCTGGTATGGATCCGATCAGCTCTCCGAGTAAGCAGGTAAATAACATTACAGTGGCAGTCTCGGTTGGGAGCGAGGAGGCAATGGTTGTAGAAGAGCCAATACCTATTGCGATGCAACAGGAGGAGGTGTTATTTGAGGCTAATAATAGTAGTACTAATCCTGTGTAGACATTGGTGATGGCAGTAAGAGGTCATCAGGGAAACAAGTTCACTTCAATATTGGTGTTACGATTAGTGGAGGGGGCCGTAAGGGGGCAGGAAAGGAGGTAGTGGGAAACAAAAAAAAAGGAAGATATTTACTTTTTGAATCTGGTCATAGCTCTCCTTCCCTGGAAAATCATGACACTCCTGAAATGGTTGCTGGTCCTTCATCTACGCCAGCAAGCTGGGTGACCTCAGCTCTAGAAGCAGCTGGCTGGGTAAGAGGTCTGGCAGGTGCTGGGTGGGATGCAAATCTCCCTTATTTAAAAGATGGTGGCTCCTTATCTAAATTAATTACACAGAACTCTGACAGGCCATTCGTGGCTGAGCAGTCATCTGTGTCTGCCATAATGCCAGGGCAACATTCCCCAGCATCTGAGGTACTACTAGTAGATATCTCAGACCAGAATCCAGTCCTTAATGAGATTAGAGGTCTGGAAGGTGACATCCCCTTGTTAGAAGTTGCCCCCCCTTCTGAGAGTGAGGATCAATGATTATTAAAGAAATCAGGGGCAGTGGAGACCCCACTGACACAGGAGGAACCAGTATTGCTGCCACAACAACCTGGAAATGTCTGGCATGGGAGAGCCAATGAACAACTCTTCTCTGAAGAAGTAAGGCGTGCATCAGGGCCAGCAGCTAGGCAGAATGCTGTCTGGTTGAAATTTCATGAGGAAATACCTGAGGTACCAGACAGACATTTTGTGGGAAGAGAGTTTCTGAAAGGAAGTATGAAATACAATGCTTATGAGGTTTATGCCTTAATACATCTACCAGGAGATTATTTGTTTGACATAAGATTTAAGCATCCGGCTAGGTTGGACAGATTTTGGAAACAGTATCAAATTTTGAAGCATACTCCCTTGTGGAGGTCTTTCTTAGCTATACCACTAACAAAGCCTTTAACAAAGAAAATAACTATTTGTTCCGCAACGAGGGGGGTCAATGTTGTAGATATCACTTACTGGTTGCAACAGCATTGTGTGGTGAAAGGTTATCCAGAGTCCATTCTTGATGATGAGCTGTTATGGACAGGGGCTGGAAATCTCAAGTAACACTGAAAATGTAGCAAGGTCAAACACAGCATTTACCGAACTGTTTTTTTTTTAGGACGAGACAGAGGGGTAATTTTCTACCTGGGACAGCCATGAGCATGCTTTAATTGTGGAGATGTGGGGCATTTAAGTAATGTTTGTGAGAAACAAAAATGTGGTTTGCCAGCCAGCCCGGTGGCACAGCGGGTTGAGGTGCTGGCATCTTACCTCAAACCACGCTGGTGACCCGGGTTCGGGAACAGACTCGGGACGCCGGGGGCTGGCAGAGGAAGGAGAGGATTGAGCGTCCGCAGGACTGCTCTTCTCTTCTGGGGTGGATAGTGGGCCTGCATCCTGTTACAGTGGCCTCTGGTGGAGACCGGGAGCTCTGCAGATGCACGCAGGAGAGAACAACGTAGAAAAGTGGAAAATCTGCTTTGCGACCAACCAGATGATGGCTGCCAGTCCACCACTGCTGCAGATGCCCTGAAGGAGTCCTTTCACCTCAGTAGCACCCTGGAGCCAAGTATGTGCTAGTTGTCCCTCCTGGTGCCTTCCCCCTCAGAGGAGGGGGACCCACCCAGCGAAGGGTTATGTCCGAGTTACCCTAGGGTCAGCTGCGATATGATCCTGGAGGGCTCAGGAAAGGACAGATGGAGCGGCTGGAACCTAGGCAGCCCAAAGGAGTGGTGGGTCATGAGGTGCGAGGTGAGAAAAATAATACAAAAAAAAAAATGTGTGTGTGGAGAAGTGGGTCACATAGGAGCACATTGTCATCAGCCAATGAGATGTAACTTATGTGAGGAGCATGGACACACATTCTGTACATGTCCGTGGGCATCTCACAACAGTTTAGATCAAGCTCTAAGGGGAGAGCAAGATGTTTATGTACAGTAGCTACTGCTCAAAAGGAACAAATGCAAATGAAAGAATTGATGTTGGATCTGAGCCCAGTAGATCCTAAGCCACAAAGGATAGTTAAAGGGAAAAAATCTGCCCCTATTTCTGAGGTCCTGGTTGGGTGTCAGTCTGCCCCTAGGGTAGACCCTGAAGTACAGGAGGTAAATACCAATATAGAGAGAGAGAGGGGGTATGGAGATATTGGTAAGTGAGACTGTGGATGAGGTGCTCCCCTCTCCTCCTCTTTCAGAAGAGGTACCCATACAGGAACGGCCCCTTAAGGTGGTAGAGCAATGTTCTAAGGGGCTAGAAACAGCTGATAGTGTTATGCCACCACCGGAAGTGACACAAGACCCCCATTTCAATGCATTACCATATCTAGGTCAGGGAAGCATATGGGGGAAGCTCAGAAAGTCCACTCTGAATCAGACCCAGTCCCATTAGTAAACTCTTATGTTGCCCTGTTTGATCAAGGTACTGAAGATGAGGGTACTGTATGGAGTCAGATATCATATCAGTTGCCTCTTCACAGCCAGAGGGGGTGCAGGAAGTGGAGGTTGGGGACAAACCCAAACCAAAGAAGTGAAAAAAAAGGAAATGATTGAGTTAGTATACTATTTTCCCTTTATGTTTAATTCTCTTTTCTTAATATGGCAGGGGGCTTTTCTTTCATTACTATTAATGTGAATAGTATAAAGTCACAGGAAAAAAGAAAAGTGACCTTTGCATGTTTGGCTGCCAGTAAAGGGCAGATTTTTTTTTAGATAGGATACAAGACTACATACTTAGGCAGACATCAAGGCAGCACAGAAGGACTGGAGGTGGTGTTCTTCCTTATGGTCTTTAGGAGAAGATCAGTGCTCTGGAGTAGGTTTCCTGTTTAAAGGGATTGAAATCAAAATTTTACAAGTGCTTGATATTCACCCAGGTCGGGCCTTTATAGTTGATGTGGTCTGAGATAGTATTGCATATTGATTAATCAATATAGCTAGCCCACAAACAAAGGCAGAACATTCAGCTCTATTTAAGGAGATCGGGCTGTACCTGCATACTTCTAAGTTGGTGCTATGGGGTGGGGGATTTTAATTGTGGACTTACCAGTAGAGATTGGGGGAGACAGATGCACAAAATATTTAGCAACGCTAATGTTCTAAAACGAATTCTGGACCAAAATAAGTTGTGTGATATTTTCGATTTATTACAGGTTGAATTGTGTCATACTTTTACAAGGATCGACTATCCTCTAGGATTGATTTTTGGTTCATGTCAGATAGAATGACTAGTGCAGGGGTTTCGGTGTTTCCCCTGGAAACATCAGATCATGTGTCGGTCCAGGTAATCATTGGGCGACAACAGAGACTACACATGGGGAGGGTGTTTTGGAAACTGAATGTGACATTATTACAGACGGCAGACTTGCAGTGAGCCATTAGGGATCTTTTCAAAGGGAGAACTGACATTAGCTTTTTATATGACATCCCCATTGAATGGTGGGAGGATACGAAGAGAGATCTTACAAATTGCTTTGTTCAGATGTCAGGGGCTAGGACCAGGTCTAACTATATGCAATATTTGGGATGGAGGGCACAATATATACGTCTCCTTTCACAAACCTATGATAGGGGTAGTGTTATCCCAGAGCAACTATAATTGCTTAAGGAAAAGATGTGTGCTTTTCATAGGGATAAGGAATTTAAGGAAGATAAGCAGCAGCTATTTCAGACTAGAGGAACAAAAGATCAGGTCAATCCATATGATGTGGAATTGCAGGGAAAAGGAAAAATGTTTTTTACTGGGTTAAAAAAATAATAGTTACTTTAATGCAAGATAAATGGGGGATACAGCAGGTAGTACAGGCACATGTACAAGCTAAATTCTAGGTACCGGGATCAGAACAAAGCTACTCCTTTATTGAACATCTGGAAATTCCTCCTCTGTCATCAGAGGAGACCTTAGTGGTGGTTGCTCCTATTGCAGAGAAGGAAATTAGGATGGCAGTGAGTAAGTTATCTGCTCGAACTACACTAGGTTGGGACGGTATTCCGAATGATTTTTATAAACTTTTTATAGATATCCTAGCACCTTGGCTACAAATGGTGCATGAGGCCGAACAGATTAGTTCCTAATATGAAGGAGGGGGTTATGACCATTTTGTATAAAAAAGGAGACCCTCATGATATTAAAAACTGGAGATCTCTTAGTCTCCTTACATCTGATTATAAGATACTGATAAAAATCTTAACAGTTCGATTTGCCAGACTGGCACAAACATTGATAGTACCAGCTCAAACTTGTGCGATCCCAGGAAGGAATATTATTCATAATTTAATTACTATATGTGAGATTGTGGACCAGGGGTTAAGTTTGAAGTTTGATGGGTATCTGTTGTCCATTGATCAGGAAGCTGCCTTCGATGTTGTTAGGCAGGATTGTGTTTGGGCAGTAATGCTGCATTATGGCATACCTAACCTATTGATAAATTTTTAAAAAATATTATATGCAGATGCACAGGTCATGCCCTTGATCCATGGACATCTTGGTGTTCCAATTTTGGTCAGGAATGGGGTTTGACAAGGCTGTCCCATGAGCCCAATTTTGTCCGTATTTGGATTAGATCCAATCTTAAGGTTGATAGAATCTGTTGAGGATATTAGACCTATTCGGAATCAGGTGGGGGTATTTTTTAGTAACGTTACTGCGTATGCGGATGATTGCAGTGACAGATTTGGATTCAGGGAAAAAGATCCTACAGGTGGTAGGGCAGTTGACAAAGGTGACGGGTATACGGAATAATTAGGTAAAAAGTAAGATATTGGTTTTAGGTGCAGCCCAGGAGGGTGACACTTTTCCCATACCTATGACTAGAGAGAATGTTAAAATTGTAGGTATTTATTTCAGTACAGTGGGGGCAGAAGGCATCAATTGGGAGAATGTCTTTGATGTCTCTTCTCAGAAAGTGACTTCCTGGCAAACTTGGAAGATGACTAGATGGAAAAGTTTTTTTTTTACTTCGAGCATATATAGCCCCAGGCTTTCTGTATGTCTCTCATATTTTACCTTTACCATATAGTATGCATGCCAAAGTTATGAATCTTTTTTTTCTTCTACTCTGGGGAAGTAGATTAAATCCAGTTAAGAGGACACATACCTATCGGGCCTGGAAAGATGGGGGCTGAACATGATCCATCCTTTGGTGTTTCTTTTTGGTAATTTTTTTAATACTTCTATAAAATCCTTTTTGGTAGAGACAACAGCTGTGGGAGTTCTTTGCATGTTGTTATGGGGAACACCTTTTTTACAAGCCTGCGGTGGGGAAAATGGCATGTCTGTAATAAAAACCTCTCTATATATCTACAAACTATGTTAAAGTATATTCGGACATGGAAAATTGAGTTAAGCTGGTTTTTAAGTCAGGATAAGAAACACTTCTATAAAAGCATTGTGGAAAAATGTTATTTTGAGAACCCAGTGTTTAAAGTGGTGTCCAGTATAAATAGAGTACAATTGTTAGCTAGTATAATAGAACCACGGATCCCCTTGAAGATGTAGGATACTAATTAGCTATGTGCTTACCAGAAACTGAATGTTAAAAATAACCAAAAGCACAAGCAGTTAAGTGAAAGAGGCTGTGGAAATCAGAGATGTCAAGGACAACTGGAAACCATGCAACATTCATTTTTGATTGTGTTTACATACAAAGTTCTTGGCAGGCGTTAGCAGCATTATGGGGGAAAGTCCTATTTCAGAACATGATATATGATGTATTAATATTGGGTCAGTTGCCGTTAGCATGGCAGAAATAGCACAAGAGTACTGTTTATGTAATCCTTGCCTACATAAAGTAGTCTATATGGCAGGTGAGATGTTTTAGATTTTCAAGAAATATAGCTGTTCAGTTGAATGAGGTGATGTTTAAAATACAGGATAAATTTGACAAAGTTTATGGTTATGAACAGCGCACTCTTGCGCAAGCCTTATGTACTACACTATGGCAAAATATTGAGTGGGTGGGCTAATAAATTCTAACAATGGCAAGAAAAAATTCTGGCTTCTGATTGGTCAGTTGGCTGTCACAGCAGGGATGTTATCCTGGCATAACATCCCTGCTGATTGTTTGTAGGCTATGCTGGCTGAGATCTTTCTTCTCTTAAGAAACAAAAATATTTTGACACACTAATAAAAACATTCTTTAAAATTACTTTTTCTAATATAAAACAACAAGCCATTGTATAATAGGAATAATGCCCTCCAGGGTGGGTGTTATGCTGGGATAACATCCCTTCTCGGTGTGTTGGATGCCCTCGGCCAGTGGCCTCGGGCCCAACCACCCATGGTGGGATGTTATCCCAGCATAACACCCACCCTGTGAGGCATTATTCCTTTAATGATCATGATACATTGTGGTATGGAGATTCTAGTATGATTTTTTCTTTTTTTTTCCTACTTGATTATATTTGGATGGGACAGGATGTTTGGTGGCAGGAAAGTGTATGGTCACACCTTATGATGTTGGTGGGAGGTTTTTTTGATTATATGGTAAGTAAAACTGACTCGTGTGGTCTTGGTGAAGAGATTATTGTATGTATATGTATAATACTATGCTGTATTTGATGTGATTATTTATCTCTAAAGCTGTCCCCTGACCCAGCTAGAGGCCCATTATTCCTAACCGTAGCCTACATACCCCCCAAGAACCAATCCCAGGCCCTGGGCCCACTAATTGACTACCTCACCTCCCTACCCAACTCGTCGGACCAAATCTTGGTGGGCGACTTGAATATAAACTGGCTCTGCCCCTCATCCTCCTCCCACCATGAGGCTTTCGATTCAATTGACCTAACTCAACTGGTCACACAGCCTACTAGAAAAAACCCTAGGGGGACAAGCACCCTCCTGGATGTGGTCCTCACCAATAGGCCAATCCGCATCCACAACATCCAAATCCTCCCTGACTGCCTCAGTGACCACTCCCTGTGCTTTCAACTGAAACCCCTCGGCCCTCATCCCGGTCAAAACCACCTCTCAGGCGGCTTAGGCCTGGGGACTCATAGGCCTTAAGCGCTTCTTGCCCACACTGATTGGTCCCCTCTGACGAGGGCAACCAACATTGACTTGGCCCTGGCCTTCTTTGTAAGCACTTTCAACTTTGCCTGTGATATCTTTGCTCCCATAACTGCTAGGAGGTCCAAAGTGAAACATGCCCCTTGGATCACCCCTGCCCTACTGTGGCAACTTAAGCAACGCGACAATCTTTGGAACCTTGCTGTTGCTACTGGCCGTTCAGCTGACAGGCAGTCCTATGCTGCCACCGCAACCAGTGCACCTGGGCCATCTGCAAAGCAAAGGCGGAATACTACCAAGCCTCTCTTACCTCCTCCTGGGGGAACCCCAGGTGCTTCTGGGACAACATCAAGCAACTGAATGGTCACTCCCGCCCCCTCTCCTTCTCTTCTCAACATTAATGGTACCGTCTCCTCTGACCCTGCCCTCATTGCCACCCCACCTCAATAACTCCTTCCTGACATTAGCTCAGTACTTCCTGGTAACTTTTTCAGTCACCTCCTCCATCTGTACCACCACCCATTGCCCGCCTCTTTCCACAGGCCGTGTCACCATGCAAGAAGCTAGGCCTTACTTGCTAAAAGCCCAAAGGTAACACCATCGGTAATGACTCACTTGATCCCTGCCTTTACCGCCAGGTCCTGGATCAGGTCCTCTCACCTATTACATGCATTTTCAACAAATCACTCTGTCTCGGACACCTCTCTGCCTGGAAGATTGCCACAGTTACCCCTGTCCATAAGGTGGTGACAGGACTCTTCCGGGTAACTTCCGACCCATCTCAATCCTCTCCCCCACTCTAAGGCGTTAGAGAAATTGTGGCATCCCAAGTCTCTGACTACCTCTGTAAGTACAATGTTCTCTGCCCTGAACAACATGGGTTCAGAGCAGGTCATAGTACCAATACAGCACTCCTGGAATTTTCCAACTTCCTCCATGCCTCCTTGGACTCTGGTGCCCTGACTGGTGCTATATTCATTGACCTGTCTAAAGCATTCGATACCGTTTGCATCCTCTTTGCTCTCCACCCTCGACCTAATAGGCTTTGCCTCAGGACCTGTTTCCTGGTGCACCAGTTATCTCTGCCCACTCCCAATGTGGCGAAAGTCAACAGTACTCTCTGAAACTTGCCCCATTAAACTCTGGGGTGCCGCAGGCTCAATTCTTGGACCCTATTATTCTCACTCTTTCTTAACTCCCTACCCAGCAGTTGTACGGGTAAGATGCTTCTCTATGCTGATGATGCTGTTCTCGTTGCCTCCCACAATGACCCCATGCTGCTACAGAACTCCCTCCAACTAGTCTTTGACTCTGCAGCTATCTGGTTCACTGAGCACCGACTTGTTATCAACCTTAAGAAAACAAAAACGATGCTCTTCTCCCACCCCCAAAATAAGTACAGCAAGTTTCCCTTAGCTGTCCACTCCACACCCAATCTCGTCATTGACCAGGTGCAGTCCTATAAATATCTTGGTATAACCTTTGACCCTGCACTTTCATTCCATGGACATATATCTGCCCTAAATTCTGTCGCCAACCCACGGCTAGGCATTCTTTACCGGCACAAGAAATGCCTCCCTCCTGATGCCCTCCGCCTGGCTGTCACCTCCTCTGTCATGTCTCTCATTGACTATGGCCTTCCGGTCTATGGCTCAGCAGATCAGACTGCCCTCAACAAGGTTCGCCTCACAGTTAATAAGGCCTGCAAACTTATCACTGGTGCTCCCAGACTCACTCACATGTGAGCTGTACACCCTAGCTACCCTACTCAATCTGGAAGAGCGACTCATGTATCAGACATGCCAGCTCACCTTTAAAGCCCTGCATGGCCTATCTCCCATAGGCCTATCCAACTCCATTCGCCGTACTGCACTGACCCTGATCACGCGCAGCTCATCAAGAGCTAGCCTAGTTATTCCGAGAGCCAGGACCTCTCAAGGTCAGAGGGCATTCCCCTACCGTGCACCCACTGGTATAACTCCCTCCCTGCCAGTGTCTCAAACTCACTAACCTTAGCTTGCTTTAAGCCCAGGCTCAGAAACTTCCTGCTTAGCTCTCGCAAATGCAACTGCCGCTAGCCTAGTGTAAAAAAAATATATATATACTCTGTTTGACAATGCTCACTGAGCGGCTCCCCCCCCTTCCTTTCCCTACTAATTCCTCCTCCCCTATCTCCCTCCCTTCTACTCCCACCAGCTCTCCCCCGACCATAAGTTTTGCACCTTTTGTTATCTTTTGCTTCGTTGGAGATTGTATTCTATTGTAACAAAATTGTAATTGAACTGTAACTTTTTTGTTTGTTAGTACTGTGTCCCTTGTACTACTGTTCTGATGTCCTCTTTGTGACGAGGTACCTTTGTAAATGAGCCTCTGGCTCAAAGGTTTCTAAACTGATGTTTAACTAAATAAATAAATAAATAATAAATGATTGTTTTTGTTTTCCAAATAAAAATTTCCCCTACTCTTTTTGAGAAGTGCCATGGGGTCTTTAACATCCACCTGAACTACCACCAGAACAGGCAGATGGGACCTCTGTTTAATGTCTCATCCGAAAGACAGCACATCAGAAGTGCAGCACTCCCCTCATTCTGCACTGCAGTGTCAGTATTGGGATATTAACCTAAGTGCCTGGTGTGGGGATATCATTCAACTGAGGGAAGAATCACGAGTGGGGCACCACAGGGATCTGTAATTGAACCATTAATATTCCAAATTTTTATAGCAGATTTAGATGACAATATTAAAAGCACAGTTGTTAAATTCGCGGATGACACCAAGCTATGTGGTCCCTGTGGAACAGTTGAGCATATTAACATTATACAAAATGATATAAATACAATTGTACAAGGGACAGATACCTGGGGTATGTGACTTAATAGTGACAAAAGTTGCATCATATGTATGGGGAATCATAACCCTCTCCATACCTATACTCTTAAAAACGAGGCTCTACCCCCAAAAAACTCTGAAAAAAATCTAGGGATATTAATCGACTGCAACTTCAATTTTAAGGAACAGTGTGGTTCAGTTATTTCTAGAACTACTAAAACTACTTTAGCAATAAAGAAATATTAAGAGCAGAAAGGCAGAAGTTCTTTTGCCGTTGTCTACTGAACATTGAAGATAGCGGCCACGCTGGGTAGCCATCTGTGAGTGCTCCGTTTTGCTCCGTTTGATCTATTTATTTTACTTTTCTTTTGGCCCGTGTGGTTACGCTATTGTACCGTTGTGTCAAGGACCGCATTATTTGTTGTCCGGTCTCGTTAATTGTTGTTAACTACTCGATTTTTCATGCTATTTGGAACTTGCCTACCTGAAGTTGTATTGTGCCCAGCCGTGTCGTTTCCAGCTGCTGTGTGGTTCTGTGGTTAGCTGCTGGCTGTGTGCTGGGAGCGGCATGTGGAGCTGGGTTGACTGCCTCTGGTGCTGTGGAGAAGATTTTGGTTGCTGGCAGCCTGGGGTTCTGGTGGCTGCTTGCGTGCTTGGGGTGAACGCTAGACTGGACTGTGAGGAGGAACGCTTCATGGTGGAGTGCTGGTTCCCATTCGGGGAAGGATTATCGACGAACCAGGAAGAGGAAGTAATCGGGATCATACTGTGACTGGACTTACTGCATGGAGGAAGCGTCTGGGACAGACGAAGTTGTGGATTATTAAATGGTCCAGATTCCCTGGTCCGGACAGGGTAGCGGGTTTCTCTGTCCCCGGAGGGTGGTGGGGTTAACCTTGCTTCCTTAGTGAGAGGGGGGTACCATTGGAGGGTGGTTCAGCCTGTCTCATTGCTGCGAGGGTCAGGTTGAGTCTGGACTTCTGGTCGATGCTTTCTCTGGATGTTTGCAGGATTTTACTGGAGCTGGATCTGTGTGGACTGCTACTTTGGTGATGTATGCTTGAACTTTTGTTATCTTCAGTTATACTTTGGGATACGATTGGGAGGACCGAAACCAGAGCTATTTAGTTCAGTCTTGTGAGAGAAGACTGTTTAAATTTTTTTTTTTTTTTTTTTGGGGCCATACTAGTGGTGAGAGCACAAAAGTGTGGATACTAAGAAGAAGAAAATACCTTGAAATCTTGTTTTGGTTTTTCCTTTAGTATTTTGGAAATTGAAACTTTGGGCCAAATTTTAAGGGTTTTGTGTAGGTGAAAAAATCCTTTTCTACAGTGGTGAGAGCACTGTGGGAGGGGGTAGACGGACAAGTGCTTCTGATACATTTATGTGTAACACATTGTTATGGAATGTTTTATCCTTGATAGAGTATTTTGTTAGGGTTTAATTTTAGTTAGTTTTGTTTTGCTTAGTTATAATAGTTATATGTTATTTGTATGTTGTATTTTAAATCCTGTTATTTATATATTCTGTTGGGGTTTTGTATTAAGTTGTGTTACTATGTGTTGGAATGAAAATAGGACAGTCGGCTATTATTCCCCCTTCAGGCTCAGGAATCTCAGTCCCTTCTCCTGTCCCCCTCTGTCGCCAGGAGTCTATAGAAGGTGTAGGGCTCTGGGGATTGTGAGGGGGAGGAGGAGGAGGAGGAGGGGTGGGACTGGGCCTGGGGGGGGATGGAAAGGAGCGGGTGGATAGGGATAGTGAGGTCAAGGAGATGCCCTCGGGCGAAATGGGCTCAGGAGAGGGGTTCTCCCTGTCTTGTGCCCATACCCAAGGGTTCTGGTTACCAGCAGGTAACACGGTCATCATCGAAGGTCCATCCTGCAAGAGCGGTGTTGTGCAATGCTAGGTCTATTAAAAACAAGACGGCTATTATAGCCGATCTTGTTGGGTCAGCTGACCTAGCTTGCATCACCGAGACCTGGCTGGATGAGAATGCTGGGCCAGTATCAGCCGCAGCAGTTCCGGCCGGGTACTCAGTGATACACCACTCGAGGCAGGATCGTAGGGGCGGGGGTGTTGCCATTTGCTTTAAATCAGAATTGGGCCTGGTGGAGGTACCAGTGGGAGTCACCGGATCCTTTGAGTGTGTCTTAGGCGAGGTGTGGGGTGCAGGATACTTCTGTATACCGTCCACCAGGTGACGAGAATGTTTTCCTGCAGAGTCGCAGACTTCATTGTCGACTACATGGGGTCCCCAGATGGTTGGTTCTGGGTGACTTCAATGCTTGGGTCAACGATGAACTCTCACGTTTTGGTCAAGACTTCCTCCAGTTGATGTTATCACTGGGCTTCACACAGGTAGTTTCCTCCTCGACCCATATTGGTGGGCATTCATTGGATCTGGTGTTCCTTCTGGGGATGGGGATATCTGATGTGGTGGTGGAACCACTCAGATGGTCTGACCATCACTCCATTAGGTTCAATTTTGAGGCCGCCCCTACTAGGTCAGCCCCTTCGGAAATGGTCCGGTACCGCCCATTGAGGGGTGTGTCCCCAGATGACCTGATGGCGGTACTGGACCTATCGGATCTTCCGATAGATTGCTTGGATCCAGGTGACCTAGTACAGGCCTATAATAGGGCAGTTACAGGGACCCTGGATTCTATTGCACCTGTTGATGTTCGTCCGCTCACTCTTCGCCCCAGGTCTCCGTGGTTTGATGAGACCATGAGGAAGTTGAGGAGGGTTGGACAAAGGCTGGAGAGGTGTTGGCGGAAGTCCGGTCTGGATGATGACAGACTTAGTTTGATGGACCATTATATGGCCTATCAATCTGCAGTCTCTTGTAAGAAGGCAGAGTTCCTGTCCAGGGAGATAGCGGCTGCACAGAATAGACCAGCCCAGCTCTTTTGGACTGTGGACAGACTGTACAATCCAGTCTGTCTTCAGCCCGGGAGGGCCTTTTCCACAGAATGGTGTGAGGAGTTTGCTCTTTTCTTTGCAGATAAGGTTGCCAAAATCAGATCGGATGTCCGCTCTTCCCTCTCCAATGGGGGTAGTGATGGTCGGCCGGAGATGTCAAACACCCAGTTTGCATGGTCTGACTTCAGCCTCCCCAAAATCGAGGATATTGTGATGGTCATCCGAGCGCTATGACCAACCAGCTGTGACTTGGACCCTGGCCCCACACGTCTCTTAGTGGATTGTGTGGATAAAATCAGCCTAGTCCTGGCTTTGATAGTCTGGAAGACTTTGGAGAGGGGGAATTTTCCTGAACCCCTTAAAGAGGCTATAGTTAGGCCTCTTTTAAAAAAGCCCTCCTTAGACCCAGATTGTCTAGCAAATTACAGACCAGTCTCTAACCTACCCTTTGTGGGTAAGGTTATTGAGAAGGTGGTCACATTGCAATTGGAGGATCATCTGACCAACAACAATATCTACGATGCTCTCCAATCTGGATTTAGGAAAAGGCACAGTACCGAGACAGCACTTGTTCGTGTACTAAATGACCTCCTAATAGCGAGAGATCGTGGGACCGTTCTATCTTGGTACTTCTTGATCTCTCTGCAGCATTGACACTATTGATCATGGGGTGCTGTTGGAGGCGTCTGCGGTCCATCTGTGGACTATCTGGTATGGTCCTCAGGTGGTTTAGATCTTACCTCGAGGGTAGGACTCAGAGGGTGGTGTCGGGAATTTTTTCCTCAGCATCAGTCTCCCTGCCTTGCGGGGTACCACAGGGCTCTATTCTAGCACCTATGTTATTCGCGGTGTATATGCTGCCTTTGGGAGCGATTATAAGATGATAGGGACTGGGTTTTCATTGCTATGCTGATGATACCCAGCTGTATATGTCTTTTGTGCCCAGCCAGGATGCTGCCTTGTCGGTATTTAATAACTGCCTTGCAGAAGTCCAAGATTGGATGAATGGGAGTTGGTTGAGGTTAAACCCCGAGAAAACTGAGGTGTTGGTTGTGGATAAAGGTCACTGTGAGGCGGGTTTGCCAGCTGGATCGCATTCTGGCTTATGGCTTGCAGGCGCTCCACTGACAACCTCAGATCAGGTGCGGAATCTTGGCGTAATAATTGAAGACCACTTGATGCTTAAAGCTCAGGTGTCAGCAGTGGTCAAAACGTCCTTTTTCCATCTGAGGAATATCACCAGGGTGAAGCATCTGGTTCCTCCAGAAGATCTTCCAACATTGATCCACGCCTTTGTTACCTCCCGCCTTGACTATTGCAACTCCCTGTACCTAGGGCTATCGGGGGTTGAACTTCGCCGTCTGCAGCTAGTGCAGAATGCGGCGGCCAGGTTGTTGACTGGTTCTTCTAGATCCAGTCATATAATGCCTGTGCTCCGTGGACTGCACTGGCTGCCAGTACTTTGGTGAATCACCTTCAAGGTCGGTCTTCTGACCTATAAAGCTCTACATGACCAGGGACCAACTTGCCTGAAAGAGCTCCTTTGCCCCTACTGTCCCTCCCGCCCTCTCCGATCCATTGATGAGGGATTGCTGGAGATTCCCAGGTTCTGTTTGAAATCTTCGACGGCTAGGTCATTTAGCTTTATGGCCCCGACCCTGTGGAATTCTCTACCTCGTCAGGTACGAAATAGTCCGACTGTCCTGATCTTTAAAGGAGCCTTGAAAACCCACCTTTTTAGTTTAGCTTTTAATGATTTATAATAGTTTTAAACTCTGTTTATTTATTGTTTTATGTTATTGTACAGGCGCTTTGGATTGAAGAAAAGCGCCTTTTATAAATAAAAATTGATTAATTGATTGATGGTTATGTCTGTCCTGTGTTAGGCTGATAATAGATTATGGTAGTCAGATATGGAGTCCTCATACCAAAACAGAAAGTAATAAATTAGAGAAAGTCCAAAGGCATTACAAATCCGTTTCAACCCTTGAGGATCTTGATTATAAGGGCAGATTAGCACGCTTAGGACCGCATACACTAGAGTTAAGGAGACATAGAGAAGACCTATTATATTATGACATCCTGAATGATCCACTAATTATGACGGAATTAAATACAGAATATAAAAACGACAAACATGGAACATGGGGACATCCACTCCAAATCAAGGTGGGAAGATTTCGTACAAATAAACAAAAATACTTCTATAGATTAAGAGTAGCACATTTGTGGAATAGACTACCCTTGAACATAATATCTAGTTCAAGTAAGGACCAATTTAATATCAACTTGGACAAGTATATTAACAGTGGCAGAAATCCAGATTATTACATCTTGTCTCAATAGGAGCTATACTATGGGCTCTGGCCTTTTTTTCGCTCCTCTATAACATAGTGAACATAGTGAAAAGCAAGCATAAAGCAATATTCAATATCTTCCTTTTTCATATTTTGCCTTCTGTCACTGACAATTAGGGTGCACCTGCTGAAAAAGCGTTCGCAATCCACACTTACAACTGGATACATTAGGTAGCAGATAGCTGTGTTGGATACATTAGCATTTTTGCATCTTAATCCAAACAGAATTTTATTAATGTCTACAGAGCCATCCAAATTATGCATCACAGCTTCTTTGATACTGTCAGTTAATGACATGTACCACAGCATAAATTCAATTATTTCAATATCTCTCAGTAGAGGAACATGCGAAAGCCATTTTCTTAACATTGTTTTTATTCACAACTGGACGTGTGCTAATCTCTAGAGGGTTAAAGAGAGAATTAACAGATGTAAGAAATTGCATTGCTGGTGAACCAGCTGGCATGTACTTTTCAAAAAACTATGGCATTTATACTTTCAGTATTCAGTGATGGCTGAATGATTTGCTCGATTTGCTTAATTGCCATTAATACTGACCAGCTGTGTTCATTTGTTCCCCCCCAATCACCAAAAAACAGAATGCCCGACTTACTGCTTGTCTGTACTACGTGTTTCAGACTGATGGCAAGCATGGAGAACGACCTGAGCATGCATTGAATTGGGGCTGCAAACGGGAACCGTGGAGTTGGACGAAAGACATGGCATGCGTCATGAGGGTCATTCTCTAGTCATTACTGAGACAAGCAGGTTAAGCGGGGTGAGTCAATCTAAGCAAGTGGACAATCGCTTAGTTAGTTGACACTTTGATCCAATTAGCTGACAGTAAGGTTGAGAAGAGGATACACCTTATTATAAAAACGGCTCGATCGGCTGCAATTAAACGATGAAGCGCAAAGCACGGAGATGTGTGCTAGGTGCTAAATGCTAATCACTAGTTAAGTATTGCATTGGGGATGTTTTAACTTGAGTTACTGATGAAAAAACACACAAAAACTCACATCAAGTAGTGTGAAAGTAGTGAAAAAAATGTTTTGTTTTATAGTGAACATTTTGTTTTATTTCATTTTATTTTCAGGATTTCGTTTTATGACAGGAATTTCATTTTATTTAATGCTATTTTGCATTTGCAATTTGCACAGGTCTCTAGTTATATGCCACATCATGGAGGGTAACAGAGTTATCGTACAAACCATATCACCTGCATACATGTGTAAGGTACCATTCAGTGCAGTTGAACATAGTGCAGGGTGAGAACTAACAATGTAACATGCTTTTCAAACACCATGAAGTCTTGCTATATTATAACAATAGCAGTCAACCACTGCAGCTGAACTGCCCCGGAGAGGAAAGAGTTAACTCCAGAGGATCTGGAGTTCTACAGCGCGATGGCGCTGTGCCAAAGATCTATCTGGGCAGTTTCAAATGAAACTGTCAGATTCTTTACCCCGCTTCACTGAACAGTCGCTCTGGAGATCTCTCCTTCAGCTCGGTTCATTTCTCGGTTCAAACGAGTGTTTCTCAGTTCATTTTAACCGGCAAAAGTAATTATTTTACTACATTTCAGTTCAAAGCTCTATCTGGTAAACCGTAAGTACGGGATTTTAAAGTCTGTGTGGAAATTCATTATCGGTTCGGTTTTGAACCGATCGGTTTGCTAAAAATACTAATTTTAAACATTAAATTGGGCTTTTAGAGTGCGGTTCCGGTTCTCATCGGTTCTAAAAAACCTAACTTTTAAATTGTTTTTCAAATACCCGTGACAGTTAGGAACCGATAAAAGTGTCTTGCCTGGCACTGCCATAAAGAGGCAAGTTTTTGGATAGGCTGGCATTATGTCTGAGAAACCCAAAAGAAAAACCCGGGCCCACTGGGTTTCAACACTATGTGATGTCTGTGGGAAGCCTTTGCCAAGACTGACCCACACCACTGTGTTTGTTGTCTGGGGCTGACCACCTCCTGTCAGACTGCCAGGTGTGTTTAAATTTCCCTGCAGCCACCCTGGAAAAGAGATTGGGCCGGCTCAGGGAACGAGAGGCCAAAAAGTCCGCTGACCCGGATGGCCAGCCCGGTCCAGCACCCACTGGACCAGAGGGAGTGCCCTCTGACCAGGGCGAGACTTCCTCGGGCAAAAGGAAGACTGGTTCACAGGAACCAGTCCCAGTTAAAAAGACAAAGAAATCAGTAGGTTTGGAGTCCAAAATTGTCTCTCCAACTGCTGCAGAGATAGCTAAAGCCATTCAGATTGTCCAGTCACTGTCTCAGGGACCTGTCAGACCACCAACAGTTGGTAAAGGTTGGTTCGTTCAGTTCAGTGGTTCAGGAGTATGATGTTGAGGAATTTTATGAACCACAGGAGGGAGGAGGAATTTGATCAATTTATGTTTGGCTGGGAGGGTCTGGGCGTGCCCATTGAACCGGACATTTCTCAGACAGACCTTTAGAATCTCCTCCTATTCTGTCTGAGTCCCTTCTCATTTTATGTTTTACAAAAGGTTGCAGAAACCTCCAGCTTCCTTTAGAGGAGGCTGTGGATGAGCAAGAGGAGCCTGATTATGTAGAAATGATGGATATACCAGAGTCTAGGAGGTTGTCTATTCCTTTGCATAAGTCATTTAGGAAGCAAACAACAAAGATTTTAAAAAATCCTCATTCTGTCCCTCCTGTAGATAAAAAAATGGACAGAAGGTATACTTTGTCAGGCTCTGATACAGACTTTCTCACTGAACAATGTAGTCATGTAGGTGTGGTACAAGCTGCAGCCTGTGACAAGGCTAATATTCCCCTGGCCTCACAGCCTCCTGATAAGGATTCCAGGAAGATTGATGCCATGGCGAAAAAACAGTATATGGCAGCTTCTTTGGGACTCAGGCAGGCAAATTATATGGCTTATGTAGCTAGATATCAGAAATCTAGGTGGGACACAATATTGCAGTTGGCCAAGCAGGCCCATGGCCAGCTGGCTACTGAGTTGGAACAGGTGGCTGCTGATGGCATTGAAGCCTCTAAGGTTCAATTTCATACTGCTGTTGATGTTAATGATGTCTCCTCTAGGGTCATGGCCACTTCTGTAGCTTTCCGTAGGTTGGCATGGCTCAGATGCACTAATCTGTCCCAAGATACTCAGTCAAAGGCTATGGATTTTCCTGTATTGGGAAATTCTCTGTTTGGGTAACAAACAGAAAACTATATGAAAAAGATGGATGAATACAGAACTACCTACAAAAGTGCCCAGGCTAAGGAGAGGCATGCCACTCCACAAAGGCACGCCCCCAGGGATAGGGGCAGGCCTTTCCACAGGCCTTTTTACCAATTTCAAGCCTCCTCTGCTTTTGCGCAGAGGGGTTTCTTCAGAGGCAGGGGTAGACGAGGCACAAGTAAACCATCCCCCTCCCCTCAGCCTAAGGCTGCTGCCAAGCAGGCACCCTGATGGGGTGCCCAGGGCCGATTCTCCTGTACCAGTGGGGGCAGGTTGGTTTATTTCAGCCAGAACTGGCTGTCCCTAACTTCGGACAGATGGGTTCTGAGGTAATAAGCCAGGGTCTGGTTCTCAGCTTCAAACAGTTTCCAAAGATGAGAGCCAGACATTTCCCCTACAAATCCTTCAGAAGCCCTTGCTTTGGAAGCAGAGGTTTCTTCTCTTCTGGACTGCAAAGCAGTGTAAAGGTCCCTCCTTGCCATCAGGGCAGGGCTATATTCAAGATATTTTCTTACCCCAAAAAAGACAGGAGAATGGCGGCCCATTCTAGATTTAAGGTACCTGAACAAGCATCTTTTGAAACCAAAGTTCAAAATGTTGACTCTGGCAATGATATTGCCTTCTCTAAGGCCAGGAGACTGGCTAGCTTCCCTGGACCTCAAGGAAGCCTATTTTCATGTTCTGATCAGGCCTTCTCACTGAAAGTACCTCAGGTTCGAACTGCCCTCAGGCCACTACCAGTTCAGGGCAATGCCTTTCGGCCTTACCTCTGCGCCAAGGGTTTTCACAAAATGTCTAGCTGTGGTAGTGGCTCACTTAAGAAGGCAAGGGGTTGCTGTGTTTCCCTACCTGGACGACTGGCTCATCGTAGGTCAGTCTCCAGATCAGGTGAAATCCCACTTGCAGGTCACCCAGCAGCTTCTCACTTCCCTGGGATTCCTGCTAAGTTTACCAAAGTCAGTTCTGGAACCAGTTCAGGTCCTAACTTTCATAGGTGCAGAATTGAACACAAAGTTAGCCAGGGCATTTCTTCCCTCGGAAAGGGTAGACAGACTCATTGCTCTGGCATCCTCCTTTACCCTGCGAGTCTCTCGACCAGCAAGGCATTTTCTGCAACTCCTGGGGCACATGGCTGCTTCCACAGTGGTAGTGCAAGGAGCAAGATTCCAGATGAGGGACATTCAGTTTCATTTGAGGGCCTATTGGTCTCAAAGGAAGGACCCCCTTTTCAAATTGGTCCCAGTGACTCAAACTCTGATCCTGGCCCTCCACTGGTGGCAGGACCGGAGCAATCTAAAACAAGGGGTTCCTTTCATTCCCATCTCCCACTCCCTCACACTCACCACGGATGCCTCCCTGTTAGGGTGGGGAGCTCACTTGGGCGACCTGTCCACTCAGGGAGTGTGGTCTCCTCAGGAATCTCTGCTCCACATCAATCTGTTAGAACTCAGAGTTGTATTTTTAGCTCTTCAGGTGTTTTCAGTTTCTGTCCAGAACAAAGTGGTTCAAGTCAGGACAGACAACACCACCACAATGTGGTACATCAACAAGCAAGGGGGCACTCGGTCATCAGCCTTGTGCACCGAAGCAATGAAGTTGTGGTCTCTGGCTTACTCCCTGAACACCTCCCTGATAGCAGTTCACCTTCCAGGGAAGGACAATGTCCTGGCGGATGCCCTCAGCAGAATTTCTCAGGGCCATCACGAATGGGCTCTGAATCCACAGGTGCTGGGCTCCGTCTTTGCCAGATGGGGCACCCCTCAGATAGATCTTTTCGCAGCCCCAGACAACCACCAACTTCCTCTATTTTGTTGCAGGCCTCCAGTGCTGGGCTCAGTCCCCCTGGACGCCTTTCTGGTGGACTGGAAAGGGAAGTTCCTGTATGCCTTTCCCCCCTTTCCTCTTCTTTTCAAGGTACTAGTAAAAATCAGATCTCAACCCTGCAAAGTGATTCTGATTGCTCCAGATTGGCCAGACAGCCCTGGTACCTCTGCTTGTCCTTGACAGTCCACCCTCCCTGATGCCCAGAGTCCACGACTTGCTGGCTTGTGCACAGGGAGAGTGTGTGTATCCGGACCTCAAATCCCTCCATCTCAAGGCCTGGCTCTAGGAGTTAGAATTTGCTGATTTACACCTTTCTCAAGGTGTCCTCGATATTTTAAAGGCTTCAAGGAAGCCTTCCACTAGGGCTACTTACAATTCTAAGTGGAAGAGGTTTTCCATCTGGTGCTCTGAGAGGCAGATTATTCCAGAATCTGCTGATCTTCCAATTTTACTGGACTATTTGGTCCATTTAAATTCCCTAGGCCTTAGACCAGCTACCTTGAAGGTTCATCTGGCAGCTGTCTCTGCTTTTGTGTCAGCAGGAAGCCTGCCTCCCTTTCTTCTCACCCTGTGTTTTCCAAGTTTTTAAAGGGTTACTTCATACTAACCCCTTTTAGGAACCAGCTCCTGCCTGGGACCTGAATGTTTGCATTGCTCAGTTAATGCAACCTCCCTTTGAGCCTCTGTCTTCAGCAGAGCTCAAGTATCTAACTGGAAAACTGTTTTCCTAGTGGCTATCACTTCTGCCAGACGCATAAGTGAATTACAGGCCCTGTCAGTGGAAGAAGATTTTATTTCTTTCCACAGAGATAAGGTAGTCCTCAGGACTAATAGAAAGTTTTTGCCTAAGGTGGTTTCAGATTTCCACCTGAACCAGTCCATCTCTCTCCCAGTATTTTTCACTGAGCATTCTTCCTCAGGTGAGAGGAGACTGCACAGCTTGGACGTCAAAAGAGCCTTAAGCTACTATTTGGAATGCACCAAGGGTCACAGGTTCGAATCCCTCCAACTCTTCCTTACTTATGGCGAAGTTGGTAAAGGGAAACCTGCCACTAAGAGGACAATTGCAAGGTGGATTGTCTCTTGTATCCAATTTTGTTACCAAAAACTAGGTAGAGAACCCCCCTCAGGACTGGGCCCACTCCACCAGGGTACAGCTGCCTCTACTGCTGCTAGAGACATTCCCATTCTGGAAATTTGTCAAGCTGCTACCTGGAAGGCAGTTCACACTTTTACCAAGCATTATTCCCTGGATGTCCAGTCCAGGAGAGATGCTCAGTTTGGCACAGCTGTGCTTCAGAGCCTATTTCCTAAGTAGGTTCTGACCTCTCCATGGAGGTACTGTGTAATCTGCTATTGTTATAATATAGCAAGACTTCATGGTGTTTGAAGAAAAAATTACTCACCTTAGTAATTGCTTTTCTTCTCATGGAGTCTTGCTATATTATAACCACCCTCCCTCCTGCCCCTCTCAGAACTTCTACTTGGGTAGGGGTGGCAAATTAGTGCAAGCACTGTGTCATGCCATTGTAGTTTTTTTTCCCTTATCCCCTTTTCCTTTGGGGTTAGGGAACTAGTTTGTTTTATTTAGATAATATATTGGCCCCCTTCCTGGACTCGAGTCTTTGGGGGAAGGGGGGGGTCCTAATGGTGCTTGTCAAGGGGGGGAAACTAATAATAATACCATTATTCATTGTTATTATGGTTATTGATGTTTCTACTGTTGTTTATGTAGTTGTTATTACTTCTAGTAGGTAGCCATTTGGCTAGTGTAGAGTTTTCCACACAGACTTGTTGCTAGTGTTAGCTTCGTAAAGATCTGACAGTTTCATTTGAAACTGCCCAGATAGAGCTTTGGCACAGCGCCCTCGCGCTGTAGAACTCCAGATCCTCTGGAGTTAACTCTTTCCTCTTCGGGGCAGTTCAGCTGCAGTGGCTGACTGCTATTGTTATAATATAGCAAGACTCCATGAGAAGAAAAGCAATTACTAAGGTGAGTAATTTTTTCTTCTACTGCATAGACCAGTTATGATATCAGTGACCCGCATTCAGGAATGAGCATAGGTCACTAGAGTCTGGCCAGGAAGAGGAGGTTTGAACATCTTCTCCTCTGGGTTAGGAGGGTGAAACTCTCCACTTTGCGACTGCTACCTAGGTATCCTGGGCTGGAAGTGCAGATAGGAGTGGTTCACGGAGCAGGGATGCCTTCTGATGCTTGCAAGGGGTACACTCCAGCATGCGCATGTGCATTGAATAAGGTTCTGAAAGGCGTCCTGGGGATGGAGGGACTGAAACTAGGAAAAAGTGCCCTGGTTCCAGGATGATGCTAGGAGCCTCTCGCAGGGTCCACACCATTCACTGGGCTCCCTCCTCAACCCAACGTAGCTCCCAAAGGGGGAGTACAAGGGCCCACTTCCCCCCGATGGTCTCACCATGGGGGGCAATAAATGGGGTGCTGAGGATTGGGTAAGTACCCAGAGACAGTAAGTGATGAGGCTGGAGGGGCTCTTGGCAGAAGAGAGGCAAGCTAGAGTGAGAAGGAGGCTTATAAAAAAAGAGAGAAAGGGTTACAAGTGCAAGTATCCAGAGATACCCTATGCTTGGATCTGGGAAGGTTCCAGAAAGGAAATGGGGAGGAGTTAAGTGGAGCCATAGAGAGGGAGATAGATGTTTCTAGTCGGTGTGGGTCTGAGTTTATCTCTGCAGGGAGTAAGTAACAGCCAAGACAAAAGGACCAGCTGTCCCAGCCTTCAGACAGGGACCTAGGCCCCTTGGGGTACTGGGCCAAGGTGGACCTACTGTACTTGGAGTTGTGGTGCAGCTCCATATCCAGGGACATGGCTCAGGTTGCCTGTTGGGTCCCCGTCCCCAAAGGGCCAAGAGCAGCATGAATATCAGAGAAGCGAGAGAGAGAGAGAGAGATCATTGGAGACTGGAGCTGCAGAGAAGTAGAGAGACTCACAGGATAATAAGGTACAGAGGGGAGATAGAGGCCCTTGCCTGGGAACCTGAAAGAGAGAAGTACCTTAGAGAGAGACCGAGAGAGAAGAGACATACCATTGAAGGAGTTAGATATTAATTATTTGGAATTTGATAAGAGCAAATTCCTACTGAGGGCTCTTTAATGGGGCCTCCAAGATTTGGGCAAAGCATAAGCGCTTGGCTAAGCAGAAAAACAGTACCCACTCCCCAACAAAAAAAGTCACAGCACAACTGATTAAGTGCAAAAATATTCTGACTACTTTATTAACTTGCATATGTAAGACTGATAAACATATCTAAGGCAGTAGCAGTACAGGCCTCTATGTTTCACATGTATAGCTCTTTATCAAAAGATCTAAACAGTGACAGGTATTTTGTAGTGTAATACATAAACTACCATATGCAAATCCATGGAACAATTAAAAAGCTACTTAAAACCAAACAACTAGAATTTTAAAAGGATAGCAATATTATGCATGTTGTTATAATGAAATGCATGTTTGCGTCAAAACTAATCATACTGAACTACAATCCAGTGCATCAGCTGACAATAAAACAGTAGTGTAAAGCAGTGTAAGCCACTGGTTATCAAGATGCAATCCAATTTTTGTAACACTCAAGATTCTTGCTCGATTCCTACAGCTCTAGTGGGATTCAAGAATTTCTTCTACATGGAGTTCAGCACTGCAACAAACGCAAAAGTAATAAACAAGAAAACACATTATTTGTCATGGTAAACGTCATATGTAAAATACGTAACATTCATAAACTGTATACAAAAGTTATGCTAATGACCACAGAGGTAAAACACCTGAAATAGTGGTTTACGGTCTAGAAATAGAGCTAATATCAATTAATAACGATCAGTGGTTAGTTATTACATCTCATAGGGCTTCTTTTGCAACCCCTGCACCACTTTAGATACCCTCCTCTGGTCTGCATTTACTCTATGTCCTTCCAGAGATGTGATCTCCAGAACTGGACATAGTACTCCAGGTTGTGTATCACCAGCAAGTAATTCAGTGGCAGTACCAACTGCCTCCTTCTGCTAAAGATACTCCTTCCTGTACACCCGAGCATCCCATTAGCCCTACCCACTGCTTTGTCACATTGCCCTTCAACTTTGAGGTCATCAGTTATGATAACCCCAAGGTCCCTTTGCTGCTTAGTGACTGTCAGTACCCCCCCTATACTATCCCATCCTATATACAGAAGCAAGAATAACAACTAGCAGGTTTTGGCAAGGAGTCTGACTTGAGATTGGAATGAAGCTAGAGACAGCTTGTTGAATTATGGGGAAAGACTAAACAATTTCTGGAAGCAGCCTAGATGGTTTTCTTTGTTTTCCATTTATTTATTTAAAAATTTAACCAGGTGAGCATACTGAGTGGTCTACCACTCAATTCCAGACGAAACCTGGGGGTGGGGAGCAAGGGAGTCAGACAGAGTTTATATACAACAATAATACATAAGTACAAAGAGCAATGCATGAGTACAGGACAAATTGTGTACAAGAATACAGGTGAAAATTTAATACAGACAGCTTATACATTGTTGGAAGGATAATTGGCGATATGCTGAAAAATAGAACAGTATGTAAGCACCACAGCAGCAGTAAAGGTATGGCATATTTTGCAGAGAGATAATCAGGAAGTGATCCATAACATAGCCATCACACGGGCAGATTGTATTTGCCAGGTGGAGTGAGATGGCCCAGTTGGTTGCATATGGCTGGAGCTAGCTATGTACTGAGATGCGGTGAAATACCATTCCTGACTAGGGTCCCTGCCTAGCCATGGTAACAGAGTATGTAGTCTAGGTGCATGTACATGCAGAGCAGAAATGGGCTTTGAGGAGTGAGTTGAGTTGGTTGGCATAGCTGGCTTGCCGAATGGCCAGTGGGAGAGAATTCCACAGTTTGGGCATGCGATATGAGAATGCTGCCTGTCCTGTAGAGGTGGCCATCCGAGGGATACTCAAAGAATGGTAGTCAGTATTCCTAAGGGAGTACAAAGGTGGGGCTGGTATGGACAGGGCACTAAAGAGGTATGGGGGCAGGGACTGAGTCCAGAACTTGGCCATGAGCCTGGAAAAGTGGGACAGCCTCCTATCCTGCAGGGAGAGGAGGTGAAGATTCTGGTAGAGGGAGCAGTGGTGAGTGCTGGGGGGACAGTCAAGGGTGAAAAGACAGAAGGAGTGGAAAAGGGTGTCCAGTCTGGTTAGGGTGGACTTGGGAGCAGCACAATAGACTATATCTCCGTAGTCAGATAGGATCATTTTCTGTACAATTTCCCACTGGGCCGGTAGTGGGATGCAACTATGGTTCAGGCATAGGGCCACAAGCTTGGGGTGCAGCTTCTTACAGAGCGCATCGATGTGTACAGAAAAATTGAGGTGTTGGTCGAGCCATACCCCAAGGTATCTAAATGAGGAGCAAACCTCAAGCTTTGTCCCATCCGGGGTGTGGAAGGTGGGTGTAGGGTAGAGCCGAGATAGTCTCTGCCATGTTCCAAAGGCCATGGAGACTGTTTTCTTGTCATTCAGGAAAAGTTGATTTGTGCAAAACCAGAGCTGGACTTGACTGAAGTCTAGCTGCAGTCTGGTTGCCACATCAGTGGTAGAGGGGCCTGAGGTATACAGGACAGTATCATCCACATACATGTGAATGGATGTGTGTGGGCAGGCAGAGGGCAGGTCATTTAGGAAAATGGAGATCAGCAGTGGCCCCAGGACTGAGCCTTGCGGGACCCCAGAATAGATGGGGAGTGGGGAGGAGATGGAATTACCAATCATTATGGATTGAGTCCGGCTCACCAGATAGGAGTGGAACCAATAGGTTGCTAAGCTGGAGAGCCCAGCTAGGGAGAGTCTGGTAAGGACGAGAGGGTGCGAGACAGTGTCAAAAGCCTTAGCAAGGTCAACAGAGATGGCTGAGGTGATGTGGGAATTATCCATGCCGGTGAGGATGGCATCAGTGAGCCTTAGGAGGGAGGTGTTAGTGGAGTAGGGCTTCCTAAAACCAGACTGGAAAGGGGTGAAGAACGAGGTAGAGTCAAGGAAGGAGGAGAGTTGAGAAAGGGCTAAGTGTTCCTAAAGTTAAACAAGAGTGGGGAGAAGGGAGATAGGGCAGTAGTTGTCTGGGGAGGAGGGGTCACCACCCTTGGGAAAAGGGAAGACAGTGGCATGCTTCCAGTCAGTTGGAATAGAAGCTAGAGAGAATGGTAGGTTGAAAAGGGAGGCCAGTGGAGAGGCAATGGCTGGTGCTGACAGGATGAGCATTTTAGCATCCAAACTTGAGGGGCATTTGCCTTCGTGGGAGTTTAAAGCAAGCAGGGCATTGTAAGCATCTGCCAGGGAGACCTGTTTGAAGATGAAAGCATGTGAGACTGGTTGAGCAGATCGTGGAGTGGTGGGCAGGGCTGCTATGGATGGGGGAAGAGAGGACAGCTGGGATGCTGTGCAGCTTGTGAAGAAAGAGGTGAACTCAGTTGCTACTGCTAGCGGGTCATCTAGAGTGGAGTCATTCATCTTAATGACAGGGGTGAGAGGTTGGGAGGGAGGAGAGAATGGAGTTTGAATCACTTTCCAAAATTTGATAGGGTTGTTTATATTAGATAGGAAAGTGGCTTGGAAGTAATTTACTTTAGCCTGGCAGATATACCTAGTGCATCCATTCCGAAGAGTGTGGTATTTCTGGTGTGCCATGTGAATGCCGGCAACTTTATGGGCCTTCCACGCCTGGTCCCTGGTTCTGAGACTGGTCATAACTTCAGTGCAAATCCAAGGCAGGTCAGTGCCCCGTACATGGCTATGTCTGAGAGGGCCGTAGGAGTCCCAGACTGAGAGGAACTTAGTCTTAAAAAAGTTCAGTGCAAGGTCTAAGGAGGAGGAGGCATGAGAGATGGCAGACCAGTCGATATTTGCGAGGTCATTTAGAAAGGACGCTAGGTCCAGGGATTTGTAGGACCTAACAAGTAGGATTCTGGGGGGGGGGCCTTTGGCTTGAAGACCTTCCTTAATGAGAATATTAGATGGTGGTCATATATCGAGTCAGACAGGAGGCCAGCAGCTATTATCCTATGAGGATGTGATGTGAGGGACCAGTAGGGAGTTTTTCTGTGTTTTGGGGTTCAGGCGAGTGGGTTCAGTGATGAGCTGGGCCAGGTTTAGTGAAGCCATATAATTTTGAACTTTAAAGTGGGGAGGGTCAAGCCAGTTTATATTGAAGTCACCCAGGATGTACAGCTCCCCATCCGGGGTGAAGGATTTAAGGGCCATTAGATGGTCCTTGATAGAGGATGCAGGTGAATCAGGGGGGTGGTAGGAGCCAGCTATGTAAAAGGGATAGTGTGGGGTAGGGAGATTTTTACCATTAGGGATTCAAAAGCTTTTGAGGTTGGGGGAGGTAGCAGCACAGTGGTACTTGGAGAGTGGTATTGATGTACATTGCTATGCCACCTCACCTTTTGCCACTAGGCCGGTCTTGGCGGATTACTGTCACTGTGTTGCCGGGGATTGAGATGCTTGTATCCATACAGTAGAGTTTCAGCCAGGTCTCAATTATGATGAGAATGTCTGGTTTTAGGAACAGGACAATTGGCTGCAGCAGCGCAATTTTAGGGACGAGGCTACAGATGTTTAAATGGGCCATCCTTAGGCCACGGGGGAGCTTCAGGGTGGGGACTGGACCTGGATTCAGTTCAATGTCCCCTGCCATCAGCAGCATTGTGATTACCACAAACTTGGACGTGGCTAACGTGGGACTAATTACAGGAGAGGGAGAGTTGTTTTGAGGTAATTGGGTAGTCAGTGGGGGACCTTTAGAGCAGTCAGGCCAGCATGAAAGCTAGGGGGTAGCATGGAGGGGCCAGTTGTCCAGGAGCGAGGGTGGGTGATGGGAGGCAGAAGGAGTGGGGAGATGGCGGAGTTTGGTGGGGGCTAAGGCATGGGGTGTATTAGTGGATAACAGAGCAGCATCACTGGATAGATAGAGGGAGGTAGACACCAATGGGATAGAGGATGAGGATGGTGATGTGGAAAACAGCCATGGTGCAAGGGGCTGTGGGATGTGTGGGAGCTTGTAGAGAGAAGAGTAGGAGGAGCACTGGTAGTGCTGATCAACACATTTTGCTGGAAGTTAGGTTTAGTTCGGTGAGAGAATGAGTGAGATCGGCCTCTAGTGGCGAGGTATGTTAAGCTGCAGATTGAAGTTTTGGCTGATTGGTTCTTTTGGGAAGCACATTTCATGAGCTCCAGTATATAATGAGTTGTCCACCAAGGGTGGTGGTAGTGGTAGTGGGGTAGCCGACACGAGGCACCGGCGAGGCAAAATTTCCACCACAGCAGCCGTTTGAGAGACTGCGGCTTCATCTCCAAGTGCAACTCACACCTGCTTAGCGTCCAGCAGCTCAGGGGAAGGCATTTAGTCAAAAGCATCTGCTGTACTAAAGAAAAGCACTAGAAATCATAAGTTTATTTATTTCTCATTTACAATTTTGATACACAATAAGTACCATGAGACATGGGTCTCATTTGCGGATACATAAAAACATTGATACATAGAATTTGTCAGCAGATAAGGACTGCCAGGCCCATCTTGTCTGCCCATTTTTCCTGTCATTAATTTGTGCAGATTGTAGATGACCTGTGGCTTTTCCCCTCCTCTCAGTCTCTATGGCACCCTTGTGGTCGTCCCACCTGTGTCAATTGTTTCTCCAATTCTGACCCACCAACTGGGGCTGTTCCAAGCATCTACCAATCTTTTCATAAAGAAAGCATTTTCTTTCCTAGGATTGTCCTAATACAAGTAACAGAGACATAAAACAAAAACCGTTACTAACGTTTAATTTGTTTCTGAGATGAGCCTAGAAGGAAGAAAAATGAACCATTTCTAAGAAATGAATCTAAGAAATTCTAGGCTGAGGGGCGATTAAATGGAAAAAAGACGTGTTGCCTCATTCTGTATTAACCTTTGGAACATAGCCTCTGTTTTGAAAATCACAACTTTCTGTCAACTCAGCCTGTAACTCAGCTAACCCTTCCTTTGCAGCTCCCCAAAACAGAAATTAACCAACATCCTGCTCATTAACACTATGCAGAACATTGAAACGCTAGAAACATGACCTTCTATGACCTCCTGTACGAACTCGTACAGCTTTTAATAAAGCAACTCTCAAGACAGCCCTGGAGCACTGAGGCGCTGGGCACATCAACTCACGCTATGTTGGTGACCGAGCTCAGATTGCCGGAGGTCGGCCAGGGTGGGGAAGGATCGAATGTCTGATGGGCTGCTCTCCCTTTCTGGAGTGGTGAGGCATCTTAGCGTGGTCTTGGAATGCCAACAGGTGAAGTTCTGGTAGCAGTGCAGCCTTTGGAAACATGAAGGGTGGGGCTGATAGTGTGCGATATGTATGTTCCTCCACATGCATGCATATTGCATTACTGCAGGGACAGAAAACAGAATGGAAAAAGAATGGTAGGGGCTTAATGAAGCCCTGCCCACCCATCCCGATCTGTGCTGCCACTTGGGGCCCTGGTCCTCACCAGATATATGATGGGGGTTGAGGACAGCCCTCCCTCTTCTGACCCCACCATGGGGGAACTCATCTGACCAGGTGAGTCCCGGGGAGGCAGTTGTTGGTCAGGGGAAGCAGGGACACGACTTAACAGTCACCCTCAACTATATGGAGAAAAAAACTACCTCTATGAAAAAATAAAGCAACTCTAAAAGAGACATAACATCTGGTGTGCAGACAGCTGTGAGAACCTGGGCCCCATACTGGTCAGCTAGGTGCCCAGGCACAAAACAGCCATTTTATGATCTCTAGGTTACACTTGGGTGCCAACTGACCATATTTGATTGTGGCTATCTCAACCTGTGGCAGGCTCCCAGGTCACAACAGCTGCACACTGAAATAAGGAAATCCAGGAGCCAACTGATGGCCCAGCAGCTGAGCATCATGATGCCATGCCAGCCACCTGAGTTCAGGAGTGGAGCCAGGTCATAAGAATCAAGCGTTCAGGGCGGGGAGGAAACTGCCACTGAGAGGATGGCACCACTTCCGCCACCATAGTGATCCTTGCAGGTAGGCTAGGAAGCTTGCTTCCTTAGCAGGAGTACACTGTGCACGTACACTGCTATTAGGAAAGAAGGAAGGAAGGGGAAATTGTTTAACCAGGAGAGGCACATTAAGCCAAAGCTTGTTTCCAGGTGTGACCTGGGAGCACAAGGAAGTTAAGTGACTTGCTCAGGGTCACACAGTATGCACGTGGGGTCTATTACAGCATGGCATGGTGCCAAGAGAGGAAATGGCAGCCACCAGGATGACAGAGTCAGTAGTCTTAGTCCACCACCCCTACCATATCTCCATGGTGCTAGGTAACTGAGTGTCTGAGCTGGGATGTAGCTATAGCCAGAAGTGGGGTACTGGCCATGGAATATAAATACTGTACAATACAGTAATAAAAACATGAGGAAATTCAGATGTATGAGTGCTAGCTTGAGAAGTTATCACTTTCACATGGGATCAGATATAGGGACAGAACTTCATCTTTTTCCTGGTATCACTGCTAGTTCCTTACCTTTTAATAAATTTTAAACCCTTGTTTTTTTCCATGTATGTCCTGTCCCCCTCAGTGTGTCAATGTCCTTTTGCAGCATTTTACCCCCCAAAGAGTACACCACACCACTCTTGTCGTACATGTGTCATCTGCAAATCTAGTTATACTACCTATGACTCTTTTATCCAGGTTGTGTGGAAAGACATTTACTGTTGCTGACCACAAAATGGGCTGTCTTGGTTCCCTTGGATTTCCCATTCCTTAGCCATTTTGTGATTCCCCTTCTTTTTTTTCCATAGAGCTTTTTCTTCCATGGGTTGGAGTCTGGTAGGCTATTCAGCCCTCTCCCTGCCTCCTCAATCCGGCACCCACATCCAGACATCCCAGCTCACCTTGCCCCATAGTTTCACCCAGAGTTTGACCCCCATGTTGGGGCCAGGAAAGGGAGGGACATCCTCCCCACCTGGTGACTCTAATCTAGATTGAAGGGGTCAGTGATCAGATGGTAATGCGGGAACGGGGGCAGACAGGGCTTCATTAAGGTGGTGCCAACCCTTTTCCATTTTCTCCCTTGTTCCCAGCTGCAGCAGCATGTAAGTGTGTGTGTGTGGAGGCGCACACACTTTTATGGAATTGTGGACCCTCCCTTCCAAGTCGCTCATACCTTGATGCTGCCACCCAACTTCCACCAGGTGGTAGCCAAAGAGCAAGATAGTGTACCTCCCCACCCCGGGAGAGGAGAGCTGTCCATTGGACACTCAGTCGTTCCCCCCCCCCCGCCGGCGACCAGAGCTCATTCCCAAACCTGGGTCCCCGGTGTGGGAAATGGTAAGGCGTACAGGTGTCTCATCCCCCTTCACCACTGGGTTGGCTTGTGGTCTACCTTTCTAAGCTACCAACAACCTCATGCTTTCTTCCTTTGTATAATAGAGTCTCTTCAGGCACTGTATCAGATGCCCAGGTGTTTAATACCCCTAGCCTTCCCTTTGTCTTGCTCTTTAGCCACCTTTGAAGGATGCCTTCAAAATTAATTTCATATCTCCCCTTTGTGACCCCATGCTGACTGTCTCTGATCAAAACAGAACTTTTCTCAGTGCTGTACTGCACTGTACTTTCCTTGATTTTTTGCCTCAAGCATATTATCTATGATAAATGTCAGCCACAATGACCTGAAATTTACTGGGTCATCCCAACTTCCATTCCTAAGTAAAGGAATGTCATTGACTTTCCTTCGGTCTCCAGGCAACTCCCCCATGTCTAGCAAATTCTGGAAAATTGTTGCTAGTGTTAGTTGATGGCCCTTTAAAAAAATACACCACGCATCAAAGAAAGAAAACACAAGCGCTTCAAAGTTGAGGTCCTGTATACCCTTCTTTGTTCTTTGTAAAGCACAAAAATCCTTTTTGTTGGGCAGAGGTGCATAATAGCTGTATGCCTGCCCCTGAATAAAAGCAACTTTCTTTATCCTTGATTGTACTTTTTAGTCACACAGTCGCAAAGAAATGAGCACAGCTCGCATATTTAGTAGACTTTCATCCAGTATGTAAAAAGAGGGTGCACCTTACCAGGATTCAGACAGATAACAGCACACATCCAAACCATAGAAAAACGGTCAACACTCCATTAGTGATGTACGTGTTTTAATCCAAAATTCAGTACTCACTCCAAATTGGAAACAGCAGCAATACTGGCGTCGGCAGAAGCATTAAACTAATGCGAATGTTTTAACATAGTCCAAAAAGTGGTTCCAGCATGCATAACAGCAATATAATTACTGGGTTTAGTTTTTTTCAATGGCAAAAACCATGTGTTAAATACCATAACACCTGAGTAGGTGTTACGGCATTCATGTAACCTCTTCCAATGCTAATGCACTCGAGACAGAAAGAGAAACTCAGCGCGAGCCTCACACTGTCCGTTTTCTCACACAAATCAGTGAGCACAACAACTCACCTCCTCACTGGCACTCGCTCCATAAAGAACAGTCTCCAGTACTCTCCAATAACCAAAATAAAATAAAGAAAAAAAAATGTTCAGCACATTTCAAGCCGTGGACGAAACGGAAAGGCAAAACTATTACCACACTCCCTAACCACTCTCCCTTTGAACCCTCACCTTTCCTCAGCAGGTCAAATGACGCCAGCACTTGAAAACAGTCCCAACATGAAAAAGGACAGCAACGATCAGGACAGTTATTTTTTCTTTAGTTTTCTTGTTAAATACTTAAATATTTAAAGTTCATGGTTCAATTCCCTCAATAAAGAAGCACTTTCCTCTACTACACTTGGACCCTTCAAAAGGAATCTCAAACTTTACCTCACCTCTACCACTCAATGTGACTGTTTCGTTGAACAGAGATCTCTCTAAACACCTCCCAGCTCACTCATGTCTCACAGCCTGCCCTTTCCCAATCTCATTCCCTCTGGCACTGGGCCTTCCTTGTGACTCCTTTCCTGCTTCACATCTCCGCTGGTACAAGACATTTTCCACCACCATCGGACAGTGGCTCATTAGCCTGCCAACTTCCTCTCCCGGTCGCATGTCTGCAATACTAACTGCCTATGGTGCCCTCTATCTCTTATTGTTACCGCAGCCAGCTGCCTACTCAAGCTGCTCGTTTTATGAATATTATCACAATGTATGTTATAACTGAGTATCATTTTTTCCTTTAGTTGTTTATTGTGCATTCTTTTACTACCTCTGTATGTATGTTGACCCTCATCCTTTGACGTGGAACCTTTGTAAACGAGCAGTTTCTGCTCAAAGGTATTTGTAATCCAAGAATTTAATAAATAAAAAATAAATAAATGTTAAACCTGCAGTTCTCTGTTCCTCAATAAACCATTTACTCACCACAAGGTAAGACTCCATTTTTTTTTTAATTTCAAAAGCTACCAGAAAAAAAATTAAACCCTTCAATTATATATAACAACGTATGGGGTACAGTGTGTTTCACTCAAATTTAACACACACCCTCATTGTTGGATGGCTATCATAACCCCTCGGCTTTGGCCTTGGGGTTTATGTGCCATCCAACAACTCAGGTGTGTGTTAAATTCTCGTAACACACTGCATCCCATACTTTATCCTATATTTAAACTCCACAGACTACATTTAACATAGACACCAACTCCATCACAGAACTGTTTACATTTCAGCATCTAAACTGACACCTTCATGTTTTTCTGTATGTTGGAACCACTTTTTGGACTCTTAAAACATTTGCACTAGTTTAGTGCTTCTGCCGATGCCAGTATTGCTGTTGTTTCCAATTTGGAGTGAGTACTGAATTTTGGATTAAAACACATACATCATTAAAGGAGTGCTGGCCGTTTTTCCATGGTTTGGATGTGTGCTGTTATTGTACTTTTTAGTCCTTTGAGGCTTTCAGATAATTAGCGTGCTGGCAATGATACAGAGGTGCTCGATTATTTTCTCTATTCAAACACTGAGGAACTGCAGGTCCTGCAGAACAATGTGATGTCATTGGCACTTTTCCATTTAATTACACTGCCTCCCCCGCCATCCTGCAGGTTAATCTTCCTGTGTCAAAAGTTCCTGTGGAAGGATGGCTAAGTAAGCAAGCACCACTGTACTTGTTGGACATGCCTTCTGTCCAGCCTGTTCTCCCATCATGCAACTTGATGACATCTATGTTGCATGTACTCAGTCTAGAGGATATGCAAGAACTCTGCAGGAGGCATCGTGGCTGAATAATGCCATCTACAGACCAGAATGTGCTTGTACAGAGGCTGTTTCAGATGGCGGGGCACAGATAATGAAGACGTCCCACCAGTGGTGGTGATTAACTCTGAAGGAGAGAAAGAACGCAGTGTGGTCTATTGGATAGAGCACGGAACTGAAAAACAGGGAGTCAAAGGTCTGAATCCCAAAAGAACCACTGGCACACTGGGTGACCTCAAGCAAGTCACTTAACCCTGTTATGTTTTAGTCCTCCCGGCAGCAAAGGCTTGACACCCCCCACCTCAGGTAAAAGAAGATCTTACAACTCAGTTGGACTAAATGGCTGAATACACTGTGATATAAAAAAAACAAAAATCTAGCATTTAAAGAGTGGCGAATACCAGAGGGGGGAATAAGTAGTGATTAGGTGGATTGTACAGATGCTGAAATACAGTATACGATCCACAAGGGAATCCAGTGGCTTGAACAGTGTGTTATAAATGTATCTGATGTGCTTAGCCTGGATTATGGAGTTGGACAGTGTTCTGTCTACTCCAGATAAATAGCTCACACCATCATAGCAAGTTTATGAAGGATTTAGAAAATAAAAGCTGGCCCAGTGGCGTTGAATACTGAAGCATCCATGCCTTACCTTCTGCCATGCTGACGACCCGCCGCTGGGGGGGTCAGTTGGGGAGGGAGAGGAGCAAGCATTCGGAAAAGTGCTCTCCTCTCCCAGGGAGGGAGGACTGAAACTCCTGCCGAATGACTGCCCATGGGTAGTGTGGGTCTGCTGGGTGCCAGGAAGGGGAGGGTGCAGTGGGACTTCCGCTGACATGAGCACGACTCCACGCATGCATGTCTGGCTGTGTGCACACCAGCATGGGGATGGGAATGGGAGAAAAATGGAAAATGCCCCAGCTGTGGGTGACAACCGACCCTCCACAGGCTCCGCACCCAGCGACCAGGCAGAGGTAAGTCCAGGTGACACCAGGATTGGGGGTTGGTCTGAAGGGGGCAGCTAGGGAGAGGAGAAAATGTATATTAAAAAAGGATTTAGAAAATATAATGCAACACAGTACTGCATTATGGTAACAGAAGGGACAAAGGGTCCATCTTATCCACCAAACACTCCTCCCCACCCCCCCATATCCACATGGCAGTGTACAGAGTTTTACTATGGTCATACTGTATAGTATGTGAAAACTTCTTAGTTGGAGAGCTACCCCTGCTTATGCTGTATAGCCTTCAATGTTCAAAATGATTATGGGTGGGCAAGTAGTGTGTGTGTGTGTGTCTGATACAGAACTGGCTAGGTAGCCATTAGAGATACGGGATGAAGGGCATGATATGGCCCTGCTTACAGAATCAGGTGAGTGTGCAGGCAGCAGTATTTTGATTCGTTTAATGTTTCAAGAGAAGTAATGTGGTAAGACCAGAGAGGTAGAGCTACCATCATTGAGACAGGAGGAGACAAAGGCATGGATTTAAAAAAATCCTTTTTGTAAAGTGACAAAGATGTCTGTCTAATATAGCATATGATAAAAATCACTGCCTGTACTGTGGTACTGAGTTTACATTAATTTATTATTTTACAGGTCACTCAGAAAGAGCCATGCTTTATCATGAACTGGAAGACGGAATGTATTCAGTTACATCATATTTCTTTGCTAAGGTAACTCATGTTGAACTTTTCACTATTAATTCTTTCCTTCCTTTCAGCTGTTAACTTGGCTTCTTAAACGTACTGGAGGAATCAGAGTTCCCCATTTAAAAAAAAATATATTTTTTTAAATGTGTATTTTGATTTCATTTTGAAACAAAAGAATGACATGGCCACAGTTGCCACTTTGAACAATCAAAATCATGAAAAATGACTGTACTAAACTTTTCAGTTGTAAAATATTTAATCCAGTAGTACTTAGTTCCTACATGCACAAGAGCAATACTGAGTCATGCTTACCTGGAAAGCAATTGCGTCAACCTGTTGGCGCAGTGTTAGGGCTTTGCCCACGACACTGGCAACCCAAGGTCAGGAATCATAGAAACACAGAAACAGAATGTGTCGGCAGAAGAGGACCGCTAGGCCCACCCAGTTTGTCCAATTTTCCTATCTGAAAGCCAGACCTAAGATGCTAGCATTCTTGGTTATAACCTTCCCCCGTCCAAGGTCGATAATACCCATGTGCCTATTCCATGCTGTTTTGAATCCCGCCACTGTCCTTACCCCCACCACCTCCTCTGGGAGTCAGTTCCAGCTGTCCACCACCCTCTCCATGAAATAGAATTTTCTAATATTTCCTCTGAGCCTACCCACTTCTATCTACATATCATGACCCCTAGTTTTAGAGTGCCTCTTCAACTGGAAATTGTCACTCACTGGTACTGTTTATCCCCCTGAGGTACTTGAAGGTCTCAGTCATGTCCTTTCTTTCCCTTCTTTGTTCCAGGAAGTACATGTTAAGGTCCCTGAGCCTGTCTTCATATGACAACTGACTAAGGCCCCTCACCATTTTTGTTGCTTTCCTCTGGACCTTCTCCACTCTATCTACACCCTTCCTGAGGTATGGTCTCCAGAACTGGACCCCATACTCAAGGTGTGGCCTCACTAACTGCTTGCACAATGGCATTATAACCTCCCTCTTCCTGCTAGTGATCCCCCTACCAATACACCCCAGCAGTCTGCTAGACCTCACCACTGCCCTCTCATGTTGCTTTGTCACCTTGAAGTCCCATAAAATGATTATACCAAGGTCTCTTTCTAGCTCGATTGCCTTTAGGACTTGCCCCACCCCATCTTGTACTCAGCCCTGTTTTTTTTCCCTAAGTGTATGATCTTGCACTTTTAAGTATTGAAGGACAGCTGCCACCCCCTTGACTACTCCTCCAGTTTATGCAAATCTTGCACATTTTTTTAAACCCCCTCCAGAATATCAGCTCTATTGCAGATCTTTGTATCATCCGCGAATAGACATATCTTCCTCTCCAGCTCTTCCACGATGTCCCCTATAAAGATGTTAAACAGGAGCAACCCCAGTACCGATCCCTGCAGAACACCACTAGTGACCATGTCCTCCTTTGAAATCACCCCATTTACGACAACCCTTTACCTTCTACCCCAAGCCAGTTTTCCACCCACCTCACTACTACCAGACCCAACCCCTGCCCCAGGCACCTCATTTTGTGCAAGAGTGTTCTGTGCTGCACAGTGTCAGATGCCTTGATAAAGTCAAGGTATGCAATATTCACTGTCCCCTGATCCACTACCCTGGTGACCCAGTCAAAGAACTCAAAGATCATTTGACATGACCTGCCTTCCGTAAACCCATGTTGCCAATGGTCCTGCAGACCATTGGCTTCAAGGCAGCTAGTGATTCTTTTCTTTAGCAGTTTTTCCATGAGCTTTCCCACCATTGATGTTAAGCTCACCAGTCACCGCCCTCCTCCAGTCATTGAGAGCCTCACCCTTTTCCAAGGATCTGTTGAAGAGGCTAGTCAGTGGCTCTGCTAGTACTTTACTTAGGTCCCTTAACTCATTGTCTCCACAGGAGCTCTCTGAAGCTGCACCACTTGTCTCCTGTATACTGTTAACAGTAAATCCTGGGCCTTTCTAAGCAAAATCAAGCTATAGTCAGCATGCTACAAACAAATCCTAATAGCTCAAGAACCGTAAGTGCTAGACATAAAAAACGAGTGGCAAAGTTATTCAGCATAAAATTACCTTTCCAATGACGGTATGCAAATAATAATATGTAATTTATGTTTTTTTTTCTATGCTGGTTGAAACAGCAAAAAAAATATATTTTGTCACTAAAACGTGCAACATAAGCCATACACACCATACCATAAACAAATGTGAATAACTTCTAAAGTATACATGATATACACAAAATATCAGTGGCAAAGTTATTCAGCACAAAATTACCTTTCCAATGGTGGTATGCAAATTTTATTTATTTATTTATTTAGCTTTTGTTAACCGGGTAGGTACACTAGGCAAGTTACATGCCTATTTTCAGGAACAACCCGGGAGAGTACAACAGGTATTACAGATACATCAATACAGTGTAGCAGGTAAACAGTACATATCGTAACATAGTACATTGAGTCAACAGATCAATCAGGCAGGATAGGGATCATATGTAGGACAGGAAATGGCAGAAGACATAGTGAGCAAGCATTAAGCAACATTGAACATCTGTAGCATGGGCAAGTGCATAAGGAAGAGCTGGAGCAAAATCAGCAAACCCGATATTGATTCAGTTGGTGTTCCAGTAATAGGAGATCGTGGTGTTACAGTACCTAGGACGATGCGCTAGGGAGGCTTTTGGCACTCGCAGCATGAGGCCAGCTTCAGATGCCCCCACAGGGATATCCGAAGATGTTGATGGGAGAGGGCAGTGCTAACCTGCTCAGGAAAGGTGTTTCAGAGCCTAGGAGCACATGCAGTGAAGTCCTGTCCCCATAAGGGTACGGGTTGGAGGTACTTTTAGTATCCCGGGACCCTGGGACCTGAGAGGGTAGGAGGAGCAGTCAGCTGGAGAGAGAAGCTGAGCCAGCCCCGGTGGGAACCAGTGCTGATCACTTTGCTCACAAGACACCCTAGTCCAAAATTTAGGTGATTGGCCGGGGAAAGCCAACCTAGCTTGTCATAGAGTTCGCAGTGATGGGTGAGGCGGGGGGCAGCCAGAGCAAAATGACAGATATTATTGTACGTCATGTGCCACCGAGTAAGAAGGGCTTTCGAGGTACGTGTAAATAGGTGGAGACCATAGCTGAGGGAAGGGAGCAGTACTCCTCTAGCAAGGGCTAAATGAGCAGCAGGGGTTAGGTTGTGTTTGGCCCTATAGACCAGACCCAGCTTACAGTTCACGGCTCTGCAGACATTGAGGATATGAGTCCCTAGGTCCAGTTGAGGGTCAAGCGTCACCCCGAGATATTTGAGAGAGGTCACAGTGCGAAAGGGAGCTCCGTCAGTGCAATCAATTCGGAGAGGGACAGAAGAGGCATGCATCTTGGCTGAAGAGCCAAATAGCATGGCCTGCGTTTTTTTCAGGTTGAGGACCAACTTCTGTTGGATGTAATTTAGTTTTTTTTTTTATGCTGGTTGAAACAGAAAAAAAAGGTTTTTTTCACTAAAATAGGCAACCTAAGCCATACACATCATACCATAAACAAATGCAAATAACTCCTAAAGTATACATGATATACATAAAATATCAGTGGCTAAGTTGTTCAGCATAAAATTACCTTTCCAACAGTGCTATACAGTCAAATACATATTATATTCTGTTACACTATATATTAAAATATATAAGTGACTTCTCCAGACGTTGCAAGGGCACACTGAGAGCCAGTAGCCGACTTCTGCAGACGTCCTCAGGACACACCAGTGAATTTTACTGACGACTACATGCGTATGCTAGGAGACAATGGTTAATACCCTGGGATGTACCCCATCTGAGCCCATGGCCTTGTTCATCTTCAGTCCCTCTAGTTTCTTCAGGACTTCATCCACTTGGAACGGACTGGTGTCCACTCCCTTGCTAACACCCTCTTTTCCCTAATCGACTTCCCTCCCCTTCACCCTCTATCATGAACACTGAACAGAAATAGCTGTTTAATATGTCTGCCTTCTCTGGTCATCTTCCACCAACCCGGTATTTTTGTCTTTTAACATGACCATCCCCACCCCCATCTTTCTCCTCTCACTCACATACCAGAAAAATGTTATATCCCCCCCTCTCTGACTGAGTTAGCTATTTTCTCTTCTGTCTGAATGAGCTCAAGAAGTTAGGCACTGGCTAGGGAAGGAAGACTGAGCATCAAAGAGGATGCTCTCCTTCTCCAGGGAGGGTGGGCTGCAGGCCCCACTGCACTACTGTTTCCTGGTGAAAATAGGAAATGGTGTAGAGCTGGAGCAAGGATGGTGGGGTGGATGTTGTCAGCATCCATGCACAGAGTAAGCCTTGCATGCGCTCATTAATGTATGATGGCACACCAGTGTCTAAGAAGAAAATAAGGAAGGAAAAGCCCCGAGACTGTGAGCAGAATGACACTGGTTCCCTTCGGCCTTTGACAACCCTCGACTTGCCACAGGTCTCCCTCACTCACTGGACTGGTTGGGGATTCCCCATTTATCTTCAAATGGAGTCCACCCTACTTGCAAGAACAGCACTAGGGACCCCACAGAAATCTGTTAATAGAAGGAGATGGGGTGGATGGGTGTGGATGGTTGCCAACCAGAGGAAGATCATGCTAGAGACAAGGAGAAGATAACAAGAATTTAAAAGAAAAAAGCAAATCGAGAGATCATATTCTGAGTCTTTGGTCCACTGGACTCTAATTGGAAGCTTCTTAAGCTGATAGTATGCCTAACCTGTACAGTAGAACTAACACACCCAGGAAAAATCTTTACAAAGATCTGAACATATTCTCTCCCATAGCATATAAATGAGTCAAAACATTCTGTTCTCAATTCTCAAAGCTCCCAGCATGGTGCAAGGGGCTTATGCCACAAAGAATGGTGCAAAATGTTCCTTGCACCACAAGATACACCGGGAGTGATTCTTAATGGCAGCATGCGTCAACCACAGGCTGACTGCCCCAATGGGGCTTGTGCCACCCATGCACCCAAAAATGGGCTGCAGCATGGTGCTAAGGGGCTTACAGCAGACACAGGCTGCCATATCCCCTAATGTGGGATTCCTAGAACTCTCCCAGAGGGTAGAAATTCTAAGTACCCTTAGACCAACCAGGGCTGGTCTAAGGGTACTTAGAAAAGTCTCCTCTCTGGGAGAGTTGACCTGTTTGCAGCAACATGCCGCAGTCCTCCCTTCCAGCCCCAATTTTGCCAGTATTCATGTGTAATAAAAACCCCATCCTTGGTGGTCTAGTGGTCCCATTCCATGATACTTGATGTCACCCTTCAGAATCTGATTAAATACACCCCCTTCCCTGATGGTCTGGTTGCCCCGCTCCCCAATCCCAGTGATCCCTGATGTCGCCCTTCAGAATATGATTAAATACATCCCCTTCCCTGGAGGTCTAGTGTCCCCCTCCCTTATCCCTGATGTCACCCAACATAATATTATTAAATACATCCCCATTCCCTGGTGGTCTAGTGCCCTCCCACCCTCAACCCCACTCCAGCAGGTAGCGCCACCACCCCACTTCCTCTCCATCCCAAAACACAGCCAGTGGCTGGCAAAGCCCTCCTCTCACCTCCGTGGCTGGCCACCAACTCAACTGTCATGAAATGCTTACTGTATAATGTACATGCTCATTGATGTTAATCAATGAGCGTGTAGACTTTACAGTATGCGCTCAGTGACAGTTCAGTCAGCAGTCGGCCACAGAGGTGAGAGGAGGGCTATGCCAGTTGCTGGCTCTGTTTCAAGATGGGGGGAGTGAGGTGTTGGCAGTACCTGCTGGAGTGGGGGTGGGATGGGCCACTAGACCACCAGGGTAAAAGGATGTATTTAATAATATTATGTCAGGTGACATTGGGGATCAGGGAGGGGGCTGCAAGAACATCAGGGTAGGGGATGTTTGTAATAATATTATGAAGGTCGACATCGGGGATTGAGGGGGGGGCTACTAGACCACCAGGGAAGGGGTGTATTTAATCATATTCTGAAGGGCAACATCAGGTATTGGGGAGGGGGGAAATTAGACCATCAGCGAAGGGGTGTATGTAATAATATTCTGAAGGACGACATTGGGGATCGGGGGAGTTTACATCAGCTATCGGGGGATTGGGGCTGGGGGGGTGCTGCTTGCCACCAGGGACCTGCTAGAGTGGCCCACAGCCACCCCACAGCTTGTGGCATACCCTCCAGATGCACTGCCTGTTTGGCACACAGGCAGGGTTGCTGCAATAGAGAATCAGACAGAGGGTCCCTGGCACACCAGGCTTTAATGCAAGCTGCCATTTGCTATAGCTTGCATCAGTCTAAGGGCTCTTTAAGAATCGAGTTCTCTACATTTATTGTCATTCAAAATGGCATTACAACAGTAAATATCTCCAGCTCCAAAACCTGTGCTGGACAATCTGCTTTATCTCTCACTTCCCCTTCATTGTTCGACCTCCCTCTGACTTGCTGTTCCTCCCCCTCTTTCCTTTCCTTCAATATCCTCCTTTGTGACTTCATCCATACCTGCTCCTGCAACTGTCCTCTTTCCGTCTATGGAGTGTGGGTGTTGATGAAGGACACAGCAGGCAAAAATTTAGGTAAAAGTTCCACAGGGCGGCACAATTTATTTACTTTTGGCAGTCTTTAGACACTTTAACAGAAGCAAAATAACAACAAAAAACAATTATTTCAGGTCTGGCTACTTCAGAGACTGGCTTTTTGTCTCTACCAGTGAAGCCTATGCTTTCTAGCCAAATTATAAAACTATCACTGATATGTCTGAAGTATGCAAGTGGTTTGATAAAGCACTTTTTCGGGAATTCCCCTTCCAAGCTAGTCACAAAGAGGTTGCCCTACTGCTGAGCGTTTTTAGTGCCCATTGCTGTCGCTATGGTTTGAACATACTGTAATGATTGCTGTTGACACTGAAATTGTCCTGAGAATGTATTCAGTTAGTCTGGCAATTCATTCTGAATGAATGTTGTAGTGGTGTTCTTTCTCTTGAAGGAATGTGACTGAAATTCCACTACAATGTGGAATAATGATAGTATATATATATATATATATATATATATATATATATATGTATATATATGTATATAGGATAGTGTATGGGTAACCATACACTGCAGGCTATTCTTCCACCGAGTGGATACAGTGCCGACTAATGACCTCGAGAGTGAAACTCGAGTGGTCCCCAAGTTGGCATTGTATCCATAAGGTGAAAGAATAGCCGAGTAGTGTATGGGTAACCATACACTGATCTCACTTTGAGAGGGCTCTTGCAGTAGGTATTACATATAGGACTGACCCTCCAGGCGTCAAAACCCCACGGAAAAATTTCTAGCTAGCAGTCTCTGATGAGGGACCATGTCCCCCACGTCAGGTGACCGACGTCATGTGATGTTAGTATAAAGGGGCAGTCCCCCACACCCACCTTTCAGTTCATTCTCGTCGTCGACTTCTGAAAGTTCCTCGCAGTAAAGTTCAACACTCGCCAGTCATCCATCGGTTCAGTTTTCAAACCTTTAGACCATTTTTTTCAATATTTTCACCCTCAATATGCTGTGTATGTCATCCCCGATGGTTTCTGAATTGCATAAAAATAAGTACGACTCGCATAAGGATGGCCATTCCCTGTGTCTCTTCTGCCTAACCCTGGATCATCCTGTGAAGAAGTGCCAGCACTGCCAGAAATTTAATTCAGCTACCTGAAAACGGAGGCAGCAGTCCCTGGAGGCCCATATTTTAAAGAAAAAAATGGCATCCATGGAGAAGGAGTTGAAAAAGTTGAGGCAGGTATCCACTTCCCCCGAAGGCCACAAAAAGAAGAAGGAGAAGCACTGGGAATGGGATTTGACTTCCATGGCCTCCGTGACTCCGGCCGGAGTCACAGTTCTGAAGGTAATGTCCCTTCCGGGGAACCACTCCACAACCACCGTCTTGGCGGTGTCCAAGAAGGTGTCACCCCTCCCATCGGGCTTGCACGTAGGCCCCTCAGGTACCTCCAGGGTAAAGGAGACCTCTACTCCTGGGAAGGTTGCTGCCATGTGGCCCTCAGGTTCAAGCGGGTCCGCTATGTTGGATGCCGGTGCCACTGACGTCCACCCAGACAAGGCTGGTAAGCCATTTGCTCCTTCGGGAGAGCACACAGTAACTCTTTCACCTGACAAGGCCACATCTCCAGCGCAGCCTTCATCGAGCAAGCTATCCGATAAGTCAGATGCAGGCTCCTCCGACACCCACTCAGATTGGCCCCTCCAACGACCGCCCAGCCAAGGAGCCTGCATTGGACCCCTTTGACCACTCTGATGCCCCAGGCTGCCCGCAATGCTTGGTGTTGCTCTCTGAGGTCCCTGAGTTATTACAGAGGACCTGGACATGCTGCCATCAGGGCCCCCTCCTGCTGGGCCAGACACCCTGATGCCAGACCATTAGACGCTGGCTCTGACACCGGCTTACCCAATGCTAGCCTACATCCCCCTACTAGACGGCACTCCCACCCTGGGCCCAATGCCTGTGGGGCCACCTTTGCCTGGCCCACCAGCTGGGCCTCTGCCAGGTCCCTCTGCTTCATCAGAGCCCCTGGCACCCAGGTATCTGACATCACAAAACCCGATGCCGTCTCACCCAATACCACAGTATCCAACGCCACTGTACCCGATGCTGCTTTACCCGATGCCACAGTACTCGGCTCCTCAATACCAGATGCCGGGCTTCCCACCATCGGGTTATGGATACTTAATGTACGGATATCCTCAGTATCTTTATCCCCATCCTCCTCCTCCTCTGTCACCCACACCCCAGCCACCAGCGGACTTGAAGGAGACTCTAGCTGTCTGGTGGGCTGAAGCCAAGGCTCAACTCACCAGAGAGGTAGAGAGTCATCTACCAGCGCTGGACCCTTTGCAGGATCCCCTGCGCCAGAGACAAGAGACTCCCTCCCCCTTACCCGACACCAGAGGTGAACACTCGGGTGCCAGGGATGGGGAGGACACACATCCCATAGGGCTTCCCATAGGGACCATCCCTCCCCCATGTCAGGAGGAGTCTTCCTCTTCTTCATCGGAGACCTCTGACTCGGACTCAGGGGGATGCTCTGACCCGGATGACGAGCCTCGTGCTCCAGACTGACCTAGGCCAAGAACCCCTCTGAAGTCTCCTTTGGAGGATCCTTCTTTTCTGGAGCTACTGAGAAAGATCCAGGTAGTTCATCAGTGGCAGTCTCTGGAGCCAGATCCACAGCATAAAAAGCTCACTGCTTGCTTGGATCTGCCCGAGACCACTCCTGCATTGATTCCACCCTGTATAGAGCCTCGCACGGACCTTGTTTCCACTATTTGGAAACAACCTTCTGCGTTAGCATCCCTTCCGAGGAAGGCAGATCGGCTACACTAAGCTCCTGTGGGAGTAGATTTCTTGAATCTAAACCCCAAAGCAGACGCGGTCGTGATTAGCTCCGCTCACGGCTGCTCTGCTAATCCTAAACATCTCAGCTCACCTCCACCTGACAAAGAGTTTCGTCTTCTGAACCAATATGAGAAGAAGGTCTACACATCTTCTACCCTGGTTATTAGGGCCCTGAATTATGTAGCACATATGGGGGATTACCAGAAGACCACTCTTAGTCAGGTGGAATCAAAGTTAGACTCCCTTCCTGAGACTCAGACAAAACAGGAAGTGGCGTATCTTGTCCGTTCTGCTCATTCAGCCAGTCAGCACATGCTTCGTGCCACTTACAATGCAGTGGACGCAGCTGGACGGAGCTCAGCTTTCACCGTAGGTCTTTGGCATCATGCCTGGCTCTGTGTGTCAGGATTGGTCCCTGAAGTGCAATCCTATTCAGGATGCGTCCCTTTAAGGGTTCGGTGCTGTTCTGCGGTGATGTCAAGGACACCATTACTGACCTGCAAGAGAAGGGCACTGCGCTCCAGTCCGTGGACTCTTTGTACAGATCCCCTCGGGGCAGCAGCTCCCTTTTCATAGACGTAACCGACAAAAACCAAAACCACAGGGCAAACGGGTCAACAAGCGTCGGGCCCCTCCAGCAACCAAGACTCCCCCTGCCAAAAAAGCCATGGGAGCCTCGGCTGCTACGCTGCCCCAGACTTCCTGACTCCTCACCTCTCCCATTGCCTCTGGAGGTACTAGAGGAACCAGTAGGAGGGAGGTTCTCCTTCCATCTACCAGGTTGGGAGAGGATAACGTCAGATGCTTGGGTGCTCCAGCTGATTGCAGCTGGACACTCAATAGAGTTTCTACAGAAATCACCCCAAAGATCACCTGCCAAGTCGTCTTATTCCCTGGAACATCTTCCTCTGGTCCTAGAAGAAATTATCTCCCTTCTGTCGAAGGCAGCAATAGAACCAGTTCCCAACCACCTTTGGGGGACGGGTTACTATTCCCATTTCTTTCTAGTTCCAAAGAAGACGGGAGATGTGAGGACTATTTTAGACCTCAGTTCCCTGAACATGTTTGTGGGGTACAAATGCTTCAGAATGCTCTCCCTACAGACCTTCTGCCTCTTCTTCGGCAGGGATGTGGCTGTGCACTTTGGACATGCAGGATGATTATCTACATATCCCCATATGCCCTTCCCACCGCAAATTCCTTCGATTTTGTTTTCAGGGGGACCACTATCAATTCAAGACCCTCCCATTTGGTCTTTCCTCAGTCCCCTGAGTAGTTACCATGTGCTTGTTTGTGGTGGCAGCCCACATTCGTACTCAGGAAGTGCAGGTATTCCTGTACCTGGACGATTGGCTCCTGGCGGCCCCATCCAGGAAGGAACTACTGCACTCCCTTTCCCTTACCCTGCAGGTTTTCACCAGCCTGCGTATCACCTTCAACCAGGCAAAGTCCCATTTGGTCCCTTGCCAATGCTTCCAATTTATAGGGGCGATACTGGACACGACCATCAGCAAAGCCTTTTTGCCTCCAGACAGGGTGGACACCCTTCAGACTCATGATCATCTTCTTTCTAGTCGCAGAAGGGTTGGAGCCAGGTCAGTCCTTCACCTACTCGGGCTAATGGCGACTGCCATTCCAACAGTTCCATGCGCTCAGCTCCATATGAGGATTTCTCAGTGAACGCTTCAGTCTCAATGGGACCAAAGACTGGACGACCTAGACCAGGAGGTACTAGTTTCCAATCCCATGATCAGGGACTTGCAGTGGTGGATGGTACAAGAGAATCTTTGCTGGGGAGTTCACTTCGATAACAAACCTCCCTCCCAGACGTTGACAACAGATGCTCATGAGAGGGCTGGGGAGCCCATCTCGGGTCTCACAGGCCTCAGGGCAGCTGGTCCCGGTTAGAACAAAATCTGCACATAAATGTGCTCGAACTCAGAGCAGTCCTTTATGCCTTACAGGCCCTGCACTTCTCCATACTTCCTGGTCATCTCCTCATACAGACAGACAACATGTGTGTAGTCTGGTATCTCAACAAGCAGGGAGGAACTCATTTCTACCCTCTATGCAGGGAAGCAATGAGAGTGTGGATTTGGGCTACCCAGCACAATCTTCACCTGACTGCCATTCACATTCTGGGAGTGGAAAACACACTGCAGACAACCTCAGTCGGTCCTCAGTCTGGGCCCATGAATGGGAACTGGATCAGGAGGTCATAGATGACATTTTTCTGCAATGGGGAACCATGCAGGTAGATCTGTTCACTTTCCTCAAAACACAAAACTTCCCGCCTTCTGCTCACTCGCTCCAGGGTGAAGCATTTTTTGGCAAGATGCTCTGTCTCTTGATTGGAGGGACAGATTCATCTATGCCTTCCCTCCTATTCCCTTAATTCCGAGGGTCCTGAACAAGCTCAAATCAGACGGAGCACGAATGCTCCTCATCACTCCATTCTGGCTCAGGCAAGTTTGGTTCTCTCTTCTACAACAGTTGTCAGAGGAACCTCCACTTCCTCTTCCTCTGTTGCAACACTTGTTGACCCAGGATCAGGGGATTCTTGTTCATCCAGGTCTCAAATCCCTTCATTTGCATGCATGGCTCCTGCAGACATAGCTAAAGCCCGCTTTGGGGTCTCCCCGCTCATAGCAGACAAATTGGTAGAAGCCAGAAAGCCTTCCACCAGGTCCACCTACGCTATGAAGTGGAAACGGTTTTCTATTTGGGCCACGTCAAAGGACTCCGACTGTTTCTCTTGCCCAGCCAACAGAGTCCTGGACTACATGTGTCATCTCTTCAATCTGGGTCTCAGCCATTCCTCTCTAAAGGTCCATATGGCAGCGATTTCTGCTTACCATGTTCCCTTCAGAGACAGGACTTTTGCACAGCTGGAAGTCTCTAAGACATTCCTCAGGGGGGTCCTCCATTTGAGACCCCTCATCCATATTCCTGCTCCTTCTTGAAACTTGAATTTTATTCTTGAGAAGCTTACTCTGCCTCCCTTTGAGCTGGCTGCCTCAGCAGATTTAAAGTTCCTCTCTTGGAAGACTTTATTCCTAGTGGCCATTACTTCAGCTCGGTGAATTTCCGAGCTTTAGGCCTTGATGTGCAAAATCCTGTATTTGATTTTTCACAAGGAACGTGTGGCTCTATGCACCAACCCTAAGTTTCTCCCTAAGGTGGTGGCTGAATCTATGCTGTATCAATCTATTGAGCTGCCCGCTTTCTTTACACAACACTTCAATCAAGGGGAGTGCCTCTTGCACACTTCGGATGTTCACAGAATACTGAAATACTACACCTCTCAGACCAAGGATCTCAGGAAATCTGATCAACTTTTTGTCTCTTTTGCTCTCAAAAGAGAGGGCAGTGCCATTTCCAAGCAACGTCTATTGAAATGGTTGGCTCATTGTATCACTTTCTGTTACAACAAGACCCTGTCGGGTCAAGTCAGAGGTCACTCCACCAGAGGAGTAGCTGCCTCTGCTGCTTGTTTCAAGAATGTATCAGCAGCAGACATCTTCGCAGCCACAACCTGGACTTCTGTCCATACCTTTACGAAACACGATAGTTTGGATATTGCCTCTCGCCGTAGAGCAGGCTTCAGGTTGACTGTTCTTCAAGGTCTTCTTTTATAACACCCATTCAGCTGGAGGCTCCATACCATGGATAGATATCCTCCACCCGAGTGCTTTTCCTTGTTCCAGACTGCTTGGGACTCAGTCCTATATGTAAATACCTACTGCAAGAGCCCTCTCAAAGTAAGATAGTATAGTTATGTAAGAACTTACCGTAACAGTAGATTTTCGAGACAGGCTCTTGCAGTAGGTATTGCCTTCCCACCCTCCATCCCCCTAAGCTTTTTTAGCTCCTTTTCCATGAAAGGAAATATTCGCTTCTCTCTTGTCTTGCCTCTTTTGGGCCCTTGGCATGAAAGAACTGGAAGGCAGGCGTGGGGGACCACCCCTTTATACTGACGTCAGTCACCTGATGTTGGGGCAGTCCCCCGCCAGAGACTGAGAGCTAGAAATGTTTCCATGGGGTCCTGATGCTTGGCTGGTCATTCCTATATGTAAATACCTACTGCAAGAGCCTCTCTCGAAGATCTACTGTTACGGTAAATTCTTACATAACTGTACTTTCTAGATAGTGTAGGGTGACTGCAAAATAAAAAAAAACACTCATTTTTCCATATTTTACATCACCTCTGCCAACCGCCCTTGATTAACAACTGCCGTCGGGCAGCACACGAGCCACTCTCACACAGCAAGGGACGAATCATGTCTGTTGGAGTCCCTTGTATTATGACATCCTCACTAAAGCAGAATGAAAAGTCACTCTGCGTTAGTGAGGACGTCACTACTGCAGCAGAACGACTTTTTGCAGTGTATGGATTTCCATACACAACCGCATTCCACCATACACTATACAGAGTTCACATCCATTGTGGCTAGGATTGAATTTAGGGTAAATCTCTAGACATTTAGTTTCCTCAGGAAGTGTGTAGTATCCTGAATAAATGGGGTGGCCCACCAGGATCAAGCACTCCTTGTGAGATTTCAGTTTACTGATGACAAATTGGAGTCATTGCCATCAGATTACACTGATTTCCTGGAGCACGCTGAAAGATATCTCAACAGAAACTGTGATCAGTGCTTGATTTTGGCAGGCAACACAGTAACCATCTCTTTCTACAGCAAGCAATTTTAAGATGGCTTCATAAATCCAGCAATCCCTTCCATCAGGGTACCATGGGTGTCTTGGAAGTTTAGAAGTATACAGTATAGTATCTTCAGACTGACTAGGAAATTGACAATTTTTAATCCGTGTTAAAAGATTTTAGCTATGAGGTGATGAATACATTACATGTTTTCTCACACATAGTATTTTTTTCACGTGGAACATGATACAGCGGAGCCCTATAAACTGCAGGGCCTCTGTGCACAGCATATTTATTCTTTTAACCAGATTATTCTTTTATCCATTACACATTTAATAGGGCTTTACTGAAAACATGACATTGGCACAAATTTGTGAATAGCAGATCATTAAATGTATTCATTTAATTGGTGTGGAAACGATTATGTTCTCCCATTCCTTACTATTTACTTTATTTGTATATTGTAACTGAATGTCTTTCTTAGAGCCACAGGGACAGAGGAATAGGGTAACAAGCGGAGAGGTGGGTCTGAATCACTTGATGGTCCAGTGGTAAAAGTGCTGCTAACTAGACTAGAGACCCGGGATGGAATCCAGCCCAGTTCAAGGCTTGTTATATATGCATTATTTGAGAGGCAGCATGGTTTAATGACTATAATATAGCTCAGGCTTGAGAACCAGGAGACCCAGGTCTAAACCCTACGAAAGCCATTTAATCAGCTCCAGTTCGATTGTTCCCATAACCACCTCACCAGGATCAGTTTGCCAGCTGAAGTGATCTGGAATTAGTTTATTGTAAAAATACTTCAAGTTACTATTTTAACAGCATACCGCCATGGATCACCACTTTGGTGAAATCTGTGGGAAAAGGAACATTTTAAACTTTTTATGTTTTTGGTGGGATTGAAACCCAGATCTCATGGCTCACATCTATTGTTGGAAATACAGGGGAGCTTGCCAGAACTTGGCCCTCTAGCTCTGATGTGAGCCTCGTTAGCTCACACATCACTGCCATTAACTTATAATGGAAAGGGGGTCTCTGTTTAAATATATGACTCTTAAAGGGCTCCTAGCTCTAAAGTTGAATTCCAACACTACACACATCCATGTGGTTTAACCACTTTGCTGTGCTGGTTTGTGATTTGTAAGACTGTTGTTAGACCCATCTCTGATATACACTAATCACAGTTCTCAGTTTGGCTGTGTAACAAATGTAACACCTAGGAATTTATTCTATTTGTTATGTTGTCTGTAAAACATTTTAGTTGTAGGATATATGGGGAGAATTGAAAACTGCCTCATGTTGCTGTCCCAGGCCTGTTGTGTGAGCATTCCTGGGGTCTCACAAAGGTTGGGTGAGGACAGCAAGAGTTCCCATCATCTAAAGGCTTTTGTTTTGGGTAAACATCAAAGGGATGGACCCCTCTCATCTCAGAGAGGTTATGTTGTGACCATAAACAAATGGCTGATCCAGTCAGATGACACCCTGCTATGCCATGAGCTGGAGGAACAATTTAAGCCAAAGTTAATACACAAATCCTGTTTAGTCTAGGTTTGTAGTAAAGGTAGGCTCTGAGATGAAAGGAGGGTCCAGGGTGTCATGTCAGAGGCATGGCCAATGATGCATGGTAGTAGGCCATCTGGCCAAAGGTACTTCTGTTGTATGTTTCTCCGAGTTGTCAGTTATGTTTGGGACATTGAACTTGCAACATCATGTGTTCAGGTCTGCCACAACTCATGAGAGCCCAGTGGGGGTAAGAGTCTACTCTGCTTAGAAATAGTTAGTTTTTTTTCTGTGTGATCTCTATCTTTTCAAATATGTTATTTTTATCTGTAGTACCAGTCTGTGACAAACTGGTTGGCAGTCTTCATAATTTTCTGTCAGTAAAAATGTTATCTGTCTAATCACAGCATAGGCTATACAAAGAGGATACTGTACATACTATGGTTTTTATTTTGCTGTAGGAGAAGATAGCTAGGAGATGGTATATCTGGGCCATAAGAGAGATGCTCACTGCTAAACCTTCAGGAGCTGTGCAAAAGAAGAGGGCTCGTCATTCAGGAAGGCCAGACATGGGCAGAACTCATAGATATCTTCCAAAAAAGTGACATGGGAAGTGGTGCAGACGTGATCACTGCTAGCCAAATAAGGGAGTGCAAGTGAGCCAGAGCCTAAAACTGGGGCAGCTGTGCAGATAGAGATGATGCAGCTAGAGCTTGCCCTAGTTAAGGTGAAGGCAGATGCTGAGCGACAAAATGCAAAGGAGCAAGAGAAGCAGTGCCAGTATGAGATCCTGTTTAGAGAGGAGCGAGAGAAGCAGCGCCAATATGAGATACAGTTGCAAGAGGCGCAAGAGAGTGAGAGAGAGAGGAGTGAGAAAGGCAGTGCCAGCATGAGAGGGAAATGCAGATTCTATGCCAGAGTGCACCACCACAGACTATAAGTACTGGTATCAGGGTTTGACCCAAGAAGCCAAAATTAATTCCAAAATGCTTCCTAATGTAACCCCCACCCAGGTATGCCATTTCCATCTTGACAGCAATACCAGGTGGGCTGGGTTCGGGGAGGAATATGTCACTCGGCACATTGGCTAGGTCTGGCTGCTCTGCAACAGGGGCCCCCAAGTAACTCTGGGCAAAGGAAGCAATAACTGTAATGTCCAGTACCTGAAGTGAGATTCTAAAGTGTGGCTTTTATTCACATCCAACAGAATAAACAAAGCATAGATGGAGCCCCACAGGGCTACACTCCTGGTAATGCATATTTAAGGAGACCAGAACACATCTTCATCACTTTAGCCCTCAGGCTCTGAAACACACTGGGCACACAGCCCAAACTTGTATGCTGCTCTGGGTTTTCCCCTGGCTTGGCTCCCTTGCCTGCCACTTGGACACTTTCCATATAGCATGGAAACATTTACTGATGGCTCCCTAAACCACCTATGAGCACTTCTGCTTCATAAGGGAATCTTCCTCATCAATGCCACATCTGGGTACTTTTCCCAAGCACTGGCCAAGTACCTGAGAGAAGGCAACAGGTGTCCCAGAGCAAATCCGTAGAGGTGAATTTGGTTACTAGTGATGGGGGGTCTCCCACCTCTCACTCCCATAATTCATACCCAGCCATTTCTCTGGACTGTAACACCTCATCCTTTAAAACACTTTGCTGTGTAGATTCTTTTTAAATGTATTTCACATTCAATCTACTGTCTTTACATCCCCTTTGTGCTGGACTTCAACATACTTAATAAGTGGCTTTGTCCATTACTCTAGACCCCCCACTTCCCACATCTTCCAATCTGTACTTGGCTGTCTTTTCCTGCCCCACAGTAACAGTCCCTTTAGTTTCATCTTGATGCAGGTGAAAACACATGGCCCTTTAGCAGAGCGAACTCATCCTTTGGCTGCAGGTGCCCCACAAGCGTTTCCTCCTCAAGGAACTCTCTTCCAGAGCTTATGGTGTCTCAGCACGAACTTAAACAAGGCAGCTTCTTTTCCCTAGCCAGACCAAGGGGGTTTGCCCCTGGAAGCAGGCTGATTCCTTCCCCCCACCCCCACAGGGATGGGGCCCGGAACCATTGATAACGGTCTCCACCACTTCAATATGCTCTTATTGTGTTCCTCTTCAGGTGAGAACACACACCTATACCAAAGTAATAGCTCTTTGTCAGAGCTTAGAGCTCTGAGGGCCTGCTTACAGCAGAGCACCTCTTTCAGACTGAACACACTCTACTGAACTCTACAGACTCACTTCAAATTCCCCAACATTCTACTCTAGCCTCCAACTGCAACATTCCAGTGTGGCTTATGCAGCTGCGACAGTTCTAAATGATGTCATCCCTCTGTCTCAGCTGAGACTGAGAACAGAATGAGACAGTGTGAAATCCATTTAACTGGAGTTTCACAAGCTGTCTTCCCTGCCTACCACTAGGTCTTACTTGGATTCTAGTAACCCCGGGTACCAGGGGGGTTACACTAAGTACGGGGGGGGGGCTGATTTTGATTTATTTTTACAATCTTTTGAGAGGATTTGTGGGCAGTTTGAACTAGACAGGGCTTCTTGGAAAACTCACACCATGCAGCAGGGCAGGGCATTAGAAGCCTTCCCCAGGATGGACAATGAGGACTGTATGGACCATAACAAAGTGAAACCCTCCTTGTTAAAATGTTTAGAATCGACGCCTGAGGCCAATAGACAAAAAATTTACAGGGTTAAGGAAGGCACCAGTAGCTAGCTCCAACAATGGAGCAGTATAGCGTAGTGGTTAAGAGCACTGAGTTGCAAACCTGTATAACTGGGATTTAATCCCACAGTCACCACTTACATACCATGTGACCATGAGCAAGTCACTTTACCTCCTTGTGTTTCCAGAACACAGCTTGAAACAAGCCTTGGCTTAGTGTGTCTTTCCTTGCCAAAAAATGTTAAAAAAATAGCTGTTTTGAAATATGTGTACAGCTAGGCAATCTGTCAGAGTGATGGTTAAAGGGTACAAAGACTAGCCCTGTGGAACAGCTAAGTTTTATTCCTCATGCAGCTGTTTCTCAATATTGTATCAGAGGAGTTGAGGATATTATTTATTTATTGAAATTTGTTGACCAGGTAAGCCCACTGAGATAAATATCCCTTTTTCATAAACAACACAGAATTAATTACAAACAGTAACAGAAAAGAATACATACAGGATCAAAATGCACAGAAAACAGATAAATCACAATATTGCACAAGTGTGGACTGCATTATTGCACAAAGCATAGTACAGGAACAAGTCCAGGGTTAAACACACTTTAAGTCCCATAGCACAGCATGAAAACTGATACAAGGATCAGGGTTACAACATATGTGTCTGCATGGCTGCCCACTCTAGCAGCCACCAACCTAACTCAAATGTTACCATAGAAACAAAAAAAAAGGTTGCACATGGAAAAAAGGTGCAGAGATAGAAGCAAGCAAAAATTCAAAGAAATCCCGCACTCAAAAAAATGAAATAAAAGGACTGCTCACCAAATACATATCTCAAAGTGCTTTATTTTATTGTAGGTGCTATATGCCAGGCCTGGCATATGGTACCTATAATAAAATGAAGCACTTCGAGAGATATATTTTGTGAGCAGTCCTTTTATTTCGTCTTTTTGAGTGCGGGATTTCTTTGAATTTTCACTTGTTACCATGTAGAGTTACACAGACAGGTGTTAGGAAGCACTGAGGGAGTCAATAGTTACAATTACGACTGCCCACAAGGAAATGAGCCTTGAGGATATTTGAAAGCAGTTACAGAACAAGACTTTAACAACTCCAACAGTAGGCTATTCCAGTGGGCTGACGCAGAAATAGCAAAAGACCTGTCACCTGCACATGTCCTGGCCCTTGGAACCTCCAGCAGTGAGCAGGTTGAGGACCTTAGTGCCCTTTTCTGGGTTTTGGCTTGGAGGATACTGTGGAGACTGAGAGGAGCAGCAATTTTGGATAGCTTAAAGGCTAGGCAGAGGACCGGATAGGCTAATCTTGCCTCAAGGAAAAGTTAGTTTAGAGCTGAGAGTACATTACAGTGATTATCTCTAGGCTGTGCCACCAAATGTGCTACTGTGTGATATAGCACATTTAGTCTGCATAGCTCAGCACAACAGAGGGGTTGAAGGTGTGGGGCATCACAAGTAGTAGTGTGCTGGAAGCAATGACTAGCTGATCTTCACTACTGAGGTACCCATTAAGTCTTTACAGAAGTCCAATCTTCTGATGCAGAGACTTTTCACAGTCTCAATATGAGGTTTTAGCATGAGCTCCTGGTCTAATATAGTTGCTAGATAGGACTTGTAGCTCCGCAAAGAAGCCAGCCAAGAGGGTAGATCAGTTTTTGTCCAGCCGACCATACACTCAGCACAAAAATAAAGGATGAGGGACATCAGGTGGCTTTACAGCAACCTAAAGGATGCAAGCCTGTGCTTGAACAAAAAGGGAAGCCAAATGTTTCAAAAGTAAAGAGTGAGAGCAGGGGAACACAGCTGCTATATCTGCCAATAACTGGGACACCTGTCATATGACTACATGAAAAATATAGCAAAAGGGGTGAATGGAGCTGGAAGTGGTAGCTCTGGAAGTTCCAGCAGCTAGAGGCCTGTACCCAGAGTGCAGTTCCGACTACCTCCACTGCACACATGCACCCTGTGTTACAAATGGAAGAGGAACATCTGGATATTATGACGGTCACAGAAACATGGTACACACAGAACCATGACTGAGATGTAAAATACCAGGGTACACTATCTACAGAAGGGACAGGGAGGGTAAAAGAGGAGGAGGGACAGGGAGGGTAAAAGAGGAGGAGGAGTAGCTCTCTACATAAGGGAAGGAATCAAAGCAACAGAACAAAAGGGTAAACGAGGAGGAGAGGAGGCACTGTGGGTCAACTTGGAGACAGGCAATGGCACCACAATCCACACAGGGGTTGTATACAGACCCCCATCTCAGGGGGAGGAAATGGACAAGGAAATGATAGAAGGTATCCTTAGAATGGCAGAAAAAGGGGATATATTGTTGATGGGGGACATGAATATGCCAGATGTTAACTGGAGTGAATTTGCTGCAGCCACATCCAAGAGCGGGGTCATTCTAGATGCCCTACAGGGGGCATGCCTTAGACAGCTAGTACTGGAACCCACTCAGGAGGGAGCAGTCTTAGACCTGGTACTCTCAAATGGAGATGAAACATAGAAACATAGAAACATAGAAGTTGACGGCAGATAAGGACCGCAAGGCCCATCCAGTCTGCCCATTTCTTTTTCTACCTTATAAATGTGCCATCGGCCTTTGCTCTGTCAGTGACCTATCTATTCATAGTCATTTGTATTGCTCCCTTATGCCTATCCCATGCCTGTTTGAAGCCCTGCACTGTATTCATACCACCACTTGTGGTAAGCCATTCCATGCATCTACCACCCTTTCTGTGAAAAATAATTTCCTCACATTCCCCTTAATCGGCCTCCTCTAATCTCATGCTGTGTCCTCTTGTCCTGCTATTTTTCTTATATTTAAACATGTTAGACTCTTTCACCTTGTTTATGCCCTTAAGATGTTTAAATGTCTCGATCATATCACCTCTCCCTCCTTTGCTCAAGGGTATACATATTGAGCTCCGTTAATCTGTCCTCATATGTCTTCTGATGCAGTCCCTGCACCATTTGGTTGCCCTTCTCTGGACTGCCTCAATTTGGTTAATGTCCTTGTGAAGGTGTGGCCTCCAATACTGCATGCAGTACTCCAGATGGGGCCTAACCAATGTCTTGTGCAGAGGGATTATTACCTCCCTCTTACGACTTGTGATACCCCTACTAATACACCCTAACACCCTCTAGCCTTACCTACTGCTTTAGAGGTCTGCTTGGATGATTTTAGGTCATCAGTGATGATGATGCCCAAGTCTCTTTCTTCCTTTGTGACTGCTAGCAACTCCCTCCCAGCCTATAAGTGGCTTCAGGGTTTCTCTTCCCTATGTGCATGATTTTGCACTTCTTTGCATTAAATCCCAGTTGCCACTCTTCTGACCATTCTGCTAGTTTATCCAGATCTCTTCTCATTCTGCCCACCCATCTGGATCATCTACTCTGTTGCAGATCTTGGTGTCATCTGCAAACAGACAAGCCTTACCTCTAGTCCATCTCTGAGGTCACTAATGAAGATGTTGAATAGGACTGGCCCCAGGACTGATCCCTGAGGTACCCTCACTTGTGACTTGCATCTCTTCTGACTGTATACCATTTACCACCACTCTGTTTTCTGCCAGTCAACCAGTTTTCCACCCAGTTGACCAACTTGACCCACCTGAGCCTACCTAGCTTATTTATCAATCTTCTATGTGGAACAGTGTCAAAAGCTTTGCTGAAGTCAAGGTAGGCGACATCAACTGCTCCCCCTTGGTCCACCACTCTGGTTACCCAGTCAAAGAAATCTATAAGATTAGTTTGACAGGACCTTCCTTTTGTAAACCCATGCTGTCTTGGATCCTGTGTCCCTATGGATTCCAGGTGTTGCACTATCCTTTCCTTAAGGAGTGCCTCCATAATCTTGCCCACTACTGAGGTAAGACTGACCGGTCTGTAGTTCCCGCCTCCTCCCTGCTACCACTCTTGTGGAGTGGGATCACATGAGCCCTTCTCCAGTCTTCTGGGACCTCTCCTGTGCTCAGAGACTCACTAAACAATTCTGCTAATGGCTCTGCTAGTTCCTCCTTTAGCTCCTTAAGTACCCTGGGATGTATGCCATCAGGTCCCATTGCCTTATCCACCTCTGAACTTAGCAAGCTCTTGTAGGACCCTTTCTTTGTGAAGGAGTAGTGCTCACCTCCCTCCCCTGTGTCCATGATGCTGAGCTGTGGGCCCTGCCCTACCTTCTCTTCAGTAAATACTGAGCAAAAATATCTATTTAGGATAGATGCTTTACAGGGTCCTCCTCCTCACATGCTCCCTTTTCTCCATTGCTTAGCAATACCCTCTGGACTTTCTCCTTTCACTAATGTATCTATAGAAAGTCTTGTCACCTTCTTTTACTGTTCGTGCTAGTGTTTCCTCAGTTTGGGACTTTGCCTGCCTTACTGCCTTACCTGCTTCCCTTAGGGCAGTTTGGTATGCCTCCTATCTTCATCCCGCTGTGTTCCCTTATATTTTCTGAAGGCCAGCCTTTGGCTCTGACCTTTCTGCTACTGTAATTGAGAACCAAAGTGGTTTCCTTCTTCTTTGCACTTCCTTTTCTGTCTAACACAATGGGATGTTGATTCAAGTATTGTATCCTTAATGCTTGCCCACTTTGCCTGTACCTCCTCACCTGTGTTTCTTTTGCCAGGCTAGCTTAACTCTGTTGGCCATCTTATCAAAGTCAGCTCCTCTGAAGTCCCATATTTTTGCCTTGGAATGGGATGATTTAGATGTAGTAGCCAAAGTGAACCATACCATGTGATGGTCACTGGCCCCAGGTGACCTTCTACCTGGAGATCTGTGATCCCTTCTTTGTTAGTCAGTACTAGATCTAGGATAGCCCTGTCTCTTGTGGGTTGCTGTACCAGTTGTTTGAGACCCTCCCTGCAGGGAATCCACTATGAGTCTAGTTCTGGCAGATGTTCCTGCTGGTATTGACCAATCTGTATCTGGCATGTTGAAGTCTCCATTATCAGAACCTCCCTTTAGCTGTCATGTTTTGTATATCTTCTAACAGTAATGTGTCTATGTCCTCCCTCTGGTCTGGGGCCTGTAGACAACCCCAGTTCTTATGGCTGTCCCATTTCCTGTTTCCAGGGTGACCCACAGTTCTTCTGGCTCCTTATGTGTATTCTGAATTTCTGTAGCTTTGATATTTTCATTAACATACAGGGCCACTCCTCCCCTTTTGCACCTCGGTCCCTTCTGAACAATACATAGCCAGGTACTGAAGTCTCCTCAAGGTGGTTACTGGTAAACCACGCCTCACTAATTGCTACTATGTCCAGTTTAGCCTCTGACATTATTGCCTGCAGGTCTGGGATCTTATTTCCCAGGCTGTGAGCATTTGTGTACATGATTTTCCATTGGCCAGATTTTGGTGTGTTAGTTGTTGGGTGAAGTTTGGCATTACCCTGTGCATCGTATGGGAGACAAACCTTTTTCTTACCTGGTGATGCAAATGAGCGGCAAACACACTGAATTCCTGTTTGACCACTAGCTGAGGGGAGGGTGTTCTTCCCATTCGATGTATGGGGTGCTGCACCCTCTCCCCATTTGCTAGTTTAAATATTCTGCAAAGACGTCAAATCTGCCCCAATGCACTGACTCCCTCTTTAGTCAGATGCAGTCCATCAAATTTAAAGAATTTCGCTCCCAGAACTGTTGCCAGTTCCCTACAAATCTTGTGTCCTTTTCCTGGCACCAGTCCTTGAGCCACGTGTTTAGCCCCTATCTCCCTTCTCTGACCTTCCGTCCATCTGCTCCTCTCCCAGACTGGCAGGATCTCAGAGAAGGAGATGCCGAGACGAAATAGATGATAGTTTGTCACCCAGCCTAGTCAGGTGTTCCTTGGTCTCCACAACTGACCGGCTGGCGAGATCATTAGTCCCTATGTGTACTAGGACATCAATGTTTTCTCCTGCTTTGTGAACAATTTTAGCAATGCGGTCAGTGTCTCTCCATGCTAATGTCCCTGGGAGACATCTGACCATCACCCCTGGCTGGAGATGGGTATCAACTCCCCGAATCATGGAGTCTCCTATGATCAGAAGTTTTTTGGATTTCCTTTGTGCTTGTTTAGTTTTGGTTCCTGATTTGGGTGAGTATTGTTGTGCTAGCTCCTGTGCGCAGTGTCCTGCTCTGCAGTGTCTTCTGCCTCTTTATTTGATTTCAGAGATAGAGGCAGATACCTGTTTGTAGTGTTTATATGGTTTTGGAGGTAATGTGTTGGACAGCAGAGAGTGATGGGGCACCTGATTTGCTCCTCTAACCACCTGCCAACCTCCTGGACCAACTACCCTCTGCGGTCGAGGTTTTTCTGTTGGATGCTGGGGAAATGGCGGGTGGTTCTTATAATGTATTTCTCTTCAATATGAAATTTGAGGCATGCACTCCTGCCCATGCTGCCCGGAGCTGAGACCTAAGATCTCCAAAGGTCAGCATGTAGGACAGTGTCCTAAATCCTGTAAGACTGTCCTTCTGAAAATTGTTCCACAGTACCTGCAGTTAATGAAATCCATTCCAAATAAGTTGCTGGGTTGTAGCCTAGTCAGAGTAATTAGAAGGAAAAAATGCAAGTAATGGTTTAATTGTGCTTTGTTTAACTTGTTATAACAAGTTAAATTACTAGTGCCCCTGTAAATGAGATCACTTTGTGGAGGCCCCACTGATCCGCCCTTCCTGCTCTGCCCACAGGAAATGTCACAACTGTGGTACCCTATAAAAGGAGTGTAGCGTGGGTGGTTGGGGATGGGGGTGGGTGGCTGGGCCCTTCCCTGCCTAAAAAGAAGAACCACTGACTAAAGAACAAGGAGGTAAGAGCAGAAACAATCAGTCAACAACAAATGCAGTAACCCTGAAAGCTTATCCTAATGTTAGATAAAACTGTAAAACCTGTAAAGCACCACCTGTAATAATTTCAGAGAAGATATACCCTGTAAGAAACACTTTGCTCCAGAAAAATAAAGCAGTAACAGAAGATTTACCTTGCAAAAGACAATTTGAATCAGAAGATTACAGCAGTAATCTGTTAGCATACACCTGTAGCACACCTTGTAATAATGCAGAAGAAGGTATACCAGCAACAACAATTTGAATCAGAGAAAAATAAAGCAATGAAATGTTAGCAACAAACAGTAGCAATCCCTGTGAGTAAAAAATTAAAACACCACCACACAGTAAATCTGCTTAGCCAAACTAAGTCTTAATCCTTCTCCCTTGCTCTGGTAAGTTTCTCTACTCTGCCTTTCAAGCAGTCTTAGAAGGAAAGAGCTCAGGTGAAGCTAGGTGCCTTGGCCAGCAAACCAAGTCTTCAGATGGAGAGAGGATCACAGATTTAGAAGTGTGTAGCCATCTGGGAACTAGCGACTACCGAACAGTATGGTTCATGATAAACACAGCAGTAGAATCAAGCCATACAAAGGCAAAGGTCCTGACTTCAGGAGGGCTGACTTTGCCAAAATGGGTGAGTGCCTAAGGAATGCACTAGCAAATGGGTAGGAAGAACAATGAGGAATAATCAAAATTGCCATCACGGAGGCAACAAGCCTTTGTGTGTGAAGCAAATAAAACAAAGTAAAAAAACACAAGGATTCTCAAAGGAGGTGGCAGGGAAGGTTAGGGAGAAAAAGATAGCATTCAGGAAGTACAAGGAATCACAGAAGCAGCAGAACAGAGAACTGTATCAGTTAAAGCAGAAGGAAGCGGGGAAGGCAGTCAGAATAGCAAAAGCCCAAACCGAGGAAAAGATAGCCAACTCAGTTAAGAAGGGGGATAAAATATTTTATAGGTACATCAGGGAGCGATGAAAGACCAAGGGAGGGATAGTGAAGCTTAATAAAGGGGATGGGGTGGGCAGATGGTGACTGTGAAAAGGCAGAGATACTAAACAAATATTTTTCTCAGTATTCACAAAAGAAGAGAGTGAGGTACGTAAACCAAACAATAGAAACACTCTGGATGGGGGGTCGATACCTTTCCATTCACAGGAGAAAGAGTTCTGAAAGAACTCTTAAAACTGAAGGTGGACAAAGCAATAGGGCCTGATGGGATTCATCCCAGAATTCTAAAAGAACTGATGGTAGAACTAGTGACACCACTGACTACCCTCTTTAACAAATCATAGGAGGATGGGGTGGTACCTGAGAACTGGAGGAGATGGATGGATGTTATTCCACTTCATAAAAGTGGGAGCAGAGCAGAGGCAGGAAACTATAGACCTGTTAGTTTGACCTCAGTGATAGGGAAAATGATGGAATCACTTCTGAAGGAAAGAACTGTTGTGCACCTAGAGACCAGCAGGGCACAGGACCCAAGGTAGCATGGATTCACAGCGGGAAGGTCATGTCAGACAAATCTAATAGATTTCTTTGACTGTGTGACCAAAGTAGTAGACCAGAGAGGGGCTGTGGACATGTCCTACCTAGACTTTTGCAAGGCATTTGACACAGTCCCACACAAAAGATTAATATTCAAGTTAGCTAGCCTTGGAGTGGGTCCCGAGATGGTAGCCTGGGTAAAAACATTGGCTGGACAACAGGACACAGAGGGCAATAGTAAACAGAGTCCACTCTGAAGAAAGGAGGGTTACTAGTGGGGTACCGCAGGGTTCAGTACTTCGACCAGTCTTCTTCAATGTCTTTATAAGTGACATTGCAGAGGGACTGGAAGGAAAAGTATGTCTCTTTGCAGATGACACAAAGATCTGCAACAGGGTTTATACACAAGGTGGGGTGGAAAGGATGAGAAGGGACTTGGCAAGGTTGGAGGAATGGTCAAATGTATGGCAGCTTAGATTCAACACAAAGAAGTACAAAGTAATGCACCTGAGAAACAAAAACCCAGGGGGAGAGTACACAATGGGGGGTGAGATACTAACAACAACAAAAATGGAAAGGGACCTGGGAGTAATCATATCAGATTACCTAAATGTGTGCAAGCAATATGAGAAGGCAGTAAGGAGGGCTGGGGGGATACTGGGATGCATGGGGCGATGCATCACCAGTAGAAAACAGGAAGTTGTTATTCCTCTGTTCAGACAGCTGGTGAGACCCCATCTGGAGTACTGCATGCAGTTCTGGAAACCTCAGATCTCATCTCTGCAAAGACATAGGCAGGACTGAGGCTACCCAGAGGAGGGCAACTAAAATGGTGCAAGGTCTGCACCAGAAGACAAATGAAGAGAGACTAAAGGAGCTTAATATGTATACCCTTGAGGAAAGGAGGGAGAGGGGGGACATGATAGAAACTTTCAAGTACCTCAAGGGAATCAACAAAGTCCAAGAGGGCAGTATCTTTCAGAAAAAGAGGTGTGCAAGAACAAGGGGGCACAATTTGAAGATAGAGGGGGAACAGCTCAGAGGTAATATGAGGAAGTATTTTTTCACAGAGAGGGTGGTGGATGCATGGAATGGCCTTCCTGAGGAGGTTGTGGAGTTAAAAACAATGGAGGAATTCAAGAATGCATGGCACAGACATAAGGCAAATTCTAGTGGGGGGTAGGAGGAAGTAGGCTGTTGGTTAACTAGGATCTGCAGCTTATCCATTAGGTAGAGAAATGGGCAGACTAGGTGGGCCAAGCGGTTCTTATATGCCATCAGATTCTATGCTTCTATGTTACAGCAGTCAGTGAGATGGTAACCCGTAGACTGAGGGACACTGGAGCCTCCATTTCAATGGCAAAATAGGATTTGATTTACAAGGAACAGATCCTGCCAGGCCAGAATTAAAGTAGTGACAGGTCCTGCAGTCTCTGTGCCAATGGCCCGGATCTTTCTAAGCTGGGAAGGTGGACAAGGCATATGGGAGGTGAGTGTTGTACTAGGCCTTGCAGTTGATGTAATTAGGGGTAATGACTTCAACAGTGGGGCCAACATTGTGTGTATCACTACCTGTAGTAAGGCTAGGGAACCAGCTCCTGAGGACTCAGATGGGGCAGTGCAGCTGAAAACAGCCCCTCACTCAACAGCAGGGAAAGTGGTAGCTGAAGAATGAACTGGGGGCAGCAGTTCTGAGCCACAGTTACAGACTGGGGAGAGCTCAGCCATGGGTGGCTCTCCCACGGGAGAGTATGTTTTATGGAAGGTCAGGTGTGCAGAGCTTGGAAAACCTCAGCAAGCTGACCCATTCCTACAAAAATTAAGGGAGTTGTCCACCAGGGTGGAAGGTGATTCTCAGGGGTCACAGAAAAGGGAGGTCACGGTGTACTGGGAGAATGAGCTCCTATATTGTAAGTGAGTTCCAAATGGAGGACCGGAGGAAGAGGTAATCCAGTAGATAGTTCCTAAGGAGTTCAAGAAGCAGCTTCTGGCCCTAGCCCACGATATACCCTTTTCCAGACACTTAGAAGTCATCCATACAAAATGGTGCTAACTAACCATTTTTATTGGTCCAGTATCTTTCAGGACATAGCAAACTACTGCCAGAATTGTCTGCAGCACCAGAGGGTGGGAGAGATTTGAGAGAAGGGTAAGGTGGCTTTGATTCCCCTGCCTTTGACTGAAGAACCATTTCAGAGAGTTGCTGTGTACATTGTGGGGCCACCCTGCACCCCAAGTTGCACATGCATGAGGTACATTTTGATGATCATGGATTATGCCACGAGATACCCAGAGGCCATGGCCTTGTCCTCCATTGAGGTGGACATAGTGGTCGATGAAGTGCTGGGGATATTTAGCTGGGTGGGGGTTACCCCAGGAGAGTCCGTCAGACCAGGGCACCAGTTTTATGTCTACCAGAATGGCTAGTCTTTGGGGGAGGGGTGTGGCAGCTCAAAGTCTCCCCGTACCACCCTCAAACTAACAGTCGGTCGAGTATTTTTATATATCGCAAAAGTCCATATTAAGCACATTCATTGAACAGCTTGTGAGAGAGTGGAACAAGTACGTACCCTTTCTCTTAGTCACATTAAAGGAATTCCCCTTGAGTCCACAGAGTTCTCACCCGACGAGCTTGTGTTTGGCCACAGGGAAAAGTGTCTCATCGATTTGGTAAGGGGTGAATGGGAGGGTGAGCTTGCTCCCCAAGGGGAATTAGTTGTGGAGTACAGTACATTCTGAATTTCAGGTCATGGATTAAGGAACTCATGGTGTTTACCAGGAGCATCTAGCCCCTGCACAACAGACACAGAAGACGTGGTACAGTCGTGGGGCCAGAGACCAGGAGTACGAAGTTGGGCAGTGGCTGATGGTACATATCCCTGTCTGAAGGAATAAATTACAGGTGGCTTGGAAGGATCCATACACTATGGTAAGGAGAGTAGATGTTAGTTATGTGGAGGAGCTAACTGACAGGAGGGGCAAGCAGCGAATGTACCATGTAAACATAATGAAGCCCTACCATGACTGGGAAGAGATAGTTCTGGCTGTGTGCAGCTATCCAGAGGAGGAGTAGGAGACAGAAGCAGACTCTGGTGGATCTCCTCAGAGAGGTTAAGGGAGAATCCTCAGTGGATGCTGGTACCTTTCTGGAGCAGCTGACACCAGCCCAAGCTGCTTAAGTGCATGGGGTGCGCCATACATTTGAGGAAATGTTCACAGGGAAACTAGGGTATACCACGCTGGTGGAACACCATATGGATACAGCATTCCAGGCCCCACTGAGACAGCCACCCTACAGAGTCCCCAAGGAAGAGAAACATGCCATTGAGGGGGAGATCAAGGAAATGCTGGTACCTAGGGTAATTCAGGAATCCAGTAGTCCCTGGGCCTCCCTGGTAGTACTGATCCCCATGAAGGATGAAAACATTAGGTTCTGCATCAAGTACCACAAGCTCAACAGTTGTACAGAGAATCATACCCCACGCCCAGGACGGATGAGGTCCTAGAGACATTAGGGGATGCCATGTCCCTGACCACCACTGACCTAACAAATTTATTAATTTATTTTATTTATTTGAAAATCTTGGAATTACAACCTTTGAGTCAGAGACTCATTTCGAAAGGCTCCACGCTAGATTCGCAATACAGATATACACAACACAGTAGATCAAAAGATATATAGGGTGCAGTTCTCAGTTCATAATACAGACATAGGTAACACAGTGTATCAATAATGCACAGAGTACCATGCCAGGATAACACATTAAAACAGTGAGGGAAGGCAGGTAGTGCGAGTACTGGAGCAGTCTGTAGGGAGACTTTGTCAAGGTTACAGCAGAGAGGAAAGGCAGATAGTGCGAGTTTTAGAGCAGTCGGTAGGGAGACTTTGTCAGAGTGCCTGAGTGCAATTGTGGGCCATTGACTGGGAGGAGGTTGGGTGGCAGGTCTGTGCGGCTGCTAAAGACTCGGGTGGTGGGTCTAGTACATGCAGGTGCAAGTGAGGTGTCAAGGAGGTGGGTCTTGAGAGCCCTTTTGAAAGGGCCAAGTTTTTGCTGGTTAGAGACCGATTGGGGTAGGGCATTGAAGTAGGAGGTGCCCTGACCAGAAAAGATCTCTGAGCAAGTGTGGTTCTGACTCTGGGGATGGTCAATGCAGATTTGGTTGAGCTGCATGTATTCACTGTGGGGTTAGAGGATGTTAGTGTGGCAGAAAGACCTGGTGGGGTCAAACCAAGTAGGGATTTTTTGGTCAAGAGGTAGGACTGGTACTGGATTCTCTTGTCAAAGTTCAGGATCTGGGTGAGGGAGTAGAGTATGCATGTATGCGTTAAGCAGTCAGCAGTAGTTAGGAGCCTGCAGGCTTTGTTAATGACCACTTTTATTTTACTGATAGCTGTGGTATATGCAGCAGCATAGACCAGCAACCCATAGTCAATCAGAGACATTACTAAGGAGGTTATTGCTAGTCTCAGGGCTTCTCGCGGAAGACAGTCCTTATGGCGATATAGGACACCAATGCGAGCACTGGTTGCAGATGTGAGGGTGCTGATGGGAGTGTGGAATGAGAGGGCCGAGTCGAAGATTACCCCTGGATATTTATAGGACGAGACCTGCTCCAGAGTGTAGAGAGACTTTGCTTGAATATGCAGTTGTGCATTTTTTAATCTGTTTTGGTAGTGTGCGAGAAGAAGTTTTTTTTTTTTAGGTTCATGATTAGTCTATGCTTAGCAAACCAGAGTTCAGCTTGGCTGAAAGCATTCTGGAGTGAGGCCTGAAGGTCAGTTGGGTTGGTGTGGGAGGCACAGATGACAGCGTCATCTGCATAGAGGAGGATTTTTTAGGGAGCAGGCAGTAGGAATTGTGTTTAAGAGCATACTAAATAGCAGGGACCCTAGTATGGATCCCTGTGGGACTCCTGAGTGGATGGGGTGCGAACATGAGACTGTGTTATTTATCCGCACACATTGGGACCTGGATGACAAGTAACTAGTAAATCAGTCCAAGGGCCCTTGTGAGAACCCCATTAGTAGAAGGGAGTTTAGGAGAAGGGGGTGACTGATCGAGTCAATGGCCTTGGATAGGTCTATGAACACAGCCCCTACGATGTGCCCTTTGTCAAGAGCAGTATGTACATAGTTTCAGAATTCTAGAAGGGCTGTGGTGGTACTATGTCCAGCACGGAATCCATGCTGTTCTTTGCAGAGCAGGTTATGGGTTTTAAGGTAGTTTGTTAGTTGGTCTGCCACAACTTTTTCTAAGGCTTTGGACAGTTGAGGGAGAATGGAGATTGGACGGTAGTTTCCGGGTGTTAGGGGATCACAGCCTTTGTGGATTGGTGTAACAACTGCTTTCTTCCAGGCCATGGGGAACTGACCAAGGCATAGTGAGCAGTTCAGGAGGCCAGTGAGTGGGGTGATCAGCACATCCAGTGCCAGACGGAGGAGTTTAATGTCAATTGGGTCATTCAGCTGGCTAGTACCGTTTAGGACTTTAGGTTAGGTATGGCCTTGCTTCTGCAGTGGAGATGGTCCAGAGATAGAACAGTGGCTGTGGGAGGTGGGGGGGTCAGGGGTGGGTACTGGGTCAAAGAGTTTGGGAGGAGAACGCAGCTGAAGTCAGTGAAGGTGTCGTTGACTAATGGTAGGTACACCTGACCCCTGAAGCCGGACAGAGGTTAGCCTTCATCACTCCATTTAGCCTATTCCAATTTAAAGTAATGCAATTTGGGATGAAGAATGCAACAGCCATCTTTTAACAGATCATGGACTGCATTCTGTCTGGGGCAGGACATTTTGCTCTAGTGTACATGAATGACATCTCCATCTACAGCCAGAAATGGGAGGATCATATCAGGCGCATGACCGAGATGCTCCGCAGGCTAAAGGCTGCAGGACTGACAATCAAGGTAGAGAAGTGCCAAATAGGGATGGCAGAGGTGTCATACCTTGAGCACAGGGTAGGTAGTGGGGACATCCATCCTGAGTCAGTAAAAATTCAGGCCATACAGGAATGTGCCACACCCACAACAAAGAGGAAAGTAAGGGCCTTCCTAAGGACAGCAGGGTACTGTCAAACGTTTGTGCTGAACTTCAGTAGTATGGTCAAATCTCTATCTGGTCTCACAAGGAAAAAATGCCAGAAAAAGTTCAATGGGCGGAGCACTGTGAGACAGCATTCCACCAACTGAAGGAGGAATTGTGTCGGGCACCTGTGGTCATGAGCCCTGACTATTCTCTAAAGTTCACTGTGCACATAGATGTATCTGATCATGAGCTAGGGTGGTTCTGAATCAGGTCATGCACACAAGTGAGGAACATTGCTGCCCAGAGGGTAGGCCTACATCACAATCAAGAAAGAGTGCCTTGATATAGTCTGGGCTCTGCAGAAACTGCAACCATATTTGTACGGGAGGACGTTCACACTGGTCACCAACCACAACTCCTTTACATGGCTCCACAGGACCAATGGGCAAAACCCCACATTGTCAAGATGGAGCCTGGTGCTGTAGTCCTGTAACATGGACATTAGGCACCGCAGTAGATTACAGCATGGGACTGCACATGGTTTGTCTAGGCCGTAATCATTGGCTCAGTAAAGAAAGGGAGGTGCCTTAAAGAATTAGATAGCATATTAAGCCAGAGAGAGGACTGGGGGGTACCTGGTAGAGCAAACCTGCTAACCCGAAAGCCATCTTTTAGGGTCACTAAAAATGCCCTTTGATTTTTCCAAGGATGGAAATGCAATAGATGTAACACCCAGGAAATGTTTTTTATTTTTATTTTACTAGTTATGTTGTCTATAAAATATTTTAATTGTGGGATGTGTGGGGACAATTGAAAATTACTCCTGTTGCAGTCCAGGGCCTTTTGGGTGAGCATTTCTAGGTTCTCACAGAAGGTGGGTGAAGACAGCAAGAGTTCCTGTCATCTAAAGGCTATTGTTTTGAATAAACATCAGAGGGCTGGGCCACTTTCATCTAAAAGAGGCTGTTTTTTTACTACAAATTAAAATGGCCTGTCCAGCTAGATGACACCCAGCTAGGCCATGAGTTGGAGGAATGATGCAATCCAAAGTTAAAACACAAATAGGGTTTGGTCTAGTTTTGTAATAGAGGTGGTCTCCAAGGTCAAAAGAGGGTCCCCGGTGTGATGTCAGAGAGGCATGGCTAGTGATGCCAGGTAGTGGGCTGGCCAGATAAAGGTACTTATGTTGTATGATTCTCTGAGTATTCAGTTATGTTTGAGACATTGAACTTGCAACATCTGGTGTCAGGTTTGCCATAACGCATGAGTTCCTAGTGGGGGAAGGAGTCTACTCTGCTTAGAGTTAGTTATTTTTTTCTGTGTGATCATTATCTTTCCAAATATGTTATTTTTTTCTTTTTTGAAGTCTCCTGCATTTCCCATAGTCTTTAGTGTGCATAATCCTTTAACATATGTAAATATTGTGGAGTATTAAATGTTATTTTTATATACTTTATGTGTCTGTTTTTAAGATATAGATAACGTGGGATAAACTGGCATGTCTGTGATCCATTTCTGAACAGCCAGGCTACTAAGCCACCATATCTAAAGAAAATCAACATGTTCTCAGATGTTACTAAAGGGATGAGTTTTGGGCTTTTGGAAGAGGGCACAGTACTGTGTGAGAAGTGGTTCTGGTGGGATTTGGACCTAAAAAGTACCCTGAGTGAGAGTCAAGCTGAGTGATGGCAGCATACCTCACTGCTGCCTGCACTACAAATAGACTCTAACTTAACTTCCAAATGTTCGCAGATATATAGTATACATCCTATGCTAGTTCACCATTGTGTTGCTCACCCGTTTTTCTTGCTAACAGCTGTAAACTGTAAATGCTTGCTATCTATGGATAAGTACCATATGTGTGACATGTAAACTGTAAATTCTGTAAGTTCCTATTATCAATTGTAAATGTACAGATTTATCCCCCTCCCCTTCCCCCCAGGATGCATCTGGAAAGGAGCATTTTGCTCAGCATGCCTTCCTGGTGAAACTTTTCAATAAATAAATAAATAAAATACCAAGATGACCATTCAGACATCTGAAGGATTGTGAAAACTGGCAGCACTGTGCAGACTGAGTTCTGGGGAAGAACCAGTCTGTGACAGGTTGGTAAATAGGTCATGGATCCAGAATGCTGGAAAACTGATCCTGAATAAATAATCATGGAATTGTTCCATTTGCAAACTGATCCTGAAGCAGCTTAGTTGGTTTGTAAACTGATCCTGGAGCAGTTCATTCTGTAAACTGATCCTGGAGCAGTTTTGTTTGTAAACTGATCCTGGAGCAGTTCAGTCTGTAAATTGATCCTGGAGCAATTTGGTTTCTAAACTGATCCTGGAGTAGTTTGGATTGTAAACTGCTCACTGATCCTGAAGCACTTTGGTCTGTAAACTGATCTTGGAGCAGTTTTGTCTGTAAACTGATCCTGGATCAGTTTGGTTTGTAAACTGAGATCAGTTCTGTTTGTAACCGATCTTGAAGCAGATCATTTTGTAAACTGATACTGAAGCAATTCAGTTTGCAAATTGATCCTGGAGCAGTTTTTAGAAGTACAATGCCCCTGCACTGGACCAAACAAAAGATCAACCTTAAATTGACAGGCTGTTGGACCAGTTGGGTATTAAACATTTTAAAACTGTGTTTTCTATTTCTCCTTTAATAGGTCTATTCCTTCATGAAGTTTTCCTCTGAGAGGGTAATGGGCACAACTGGTGGTGTGGTTGTACTGAGATATACAGTACACACGCCTCACATTTGTCCTTTAACAGGTCTATTCCTTCATAAAGTTTTCCTCTGAGTGGGCATCAATGTACATAAGGGATAAGGCACAATTGGTGGTGTGGTTGTACTGAGATATACAGTACACACGCCTCACATTTGTCCTTTAACAGGTCTATTCCTTCATAAAGTTTTCCTCTGAGCGGGCAGCAATGTACATAAGGGATAAGGCACAACTGGTGGTGTGGTTGTACTGAGATAAACCGTATACACGCCTCAGGTGCACTGACACAAAGCCACAGGCCGAGTGCAATCAGCACCCAAAAAAGTGCATATATCAACAACTGCACATCTGGAGTGTCTTATCATACTTACAAAGTGAATATCTTTTGTAGTTAAGTGATAAAGTCAGGAAAAAGGCCCATTAATAAATGTTTAGACAGTCTGAGCTGCTTGCAAAAATATTTCAATTTGAATTGGTTTCATGCTGACCCAGACTGGGATGCCATAAAGCATTGTTAAAAGTGGCCATTTCATTGGCACATTAATACTGTTATAGCACAGTTTGTAGTGTTGGTTCAAATGTTGCAGTTTGTGCTGGTTTAATTTGGGGTGCAAAAGGACTGAGTTGTGATGTTATCAAGCATTGTTACAGCTGCCATGTCACTGGTTAGTGACTACTGTACATGGATACGCAACTAAGAGGAGTGTCCGGTTATTAAGGATTACAATATGCCTTCTGTAGTCTCATTAAGAATCACATCACCCCAATTACTGCATGGTACAGGGCCTGTTTTAAAATGATAAAACACACATAGCCATGCAAAGCAAAAGTATTGTAGTTGTTATTTCATAGGTTCTTTGTTTTATCGGATAATTACTTTTGTGGACGCTGAGCTCCCTTGATCAAGTTACTTTGAACATTCTGGTGAGTACAGTCAGAAAAGGTCAATCAACAAATTTCTGTCCCATTTTTCAATGACAGCAACTTCAGTTTTTTGGTTTTTGTTTTGTTCAGAATGTACGCAGACCATTCTGTCTTCCTGTAAAGAGGTGCTATACAACCAACCTAAGTGAATGGTCTTGTTTTTTAAAATCCCATCAAAAATCATCTTACTTTTTTAATGTAGGTTCCTTACCCACTGCTAGAGGCAGAGTGGTTAAATCCACCTACTTGATGTAATTTCAGGAGGAAGCATTCGAATGGGCCACTTACGTGCCCTACTACAATATACCTAATGTTTAACAAAAACTGAAGCAGTATGCAAAGCAGGCCCATCTAGAAAGAATGGCCGGGGAAAGGGGGGGCTGCAGAGTAGCCAGAGCGGAAGCAGCACTTCGCTTGGGCTCCCAGGACAATTGTTATAAAATTAATAAATGTAACCTTTCTTTGGAGTAATTTATTAGCAAAACTTTCTTTTATTGTTTGTGAACATTACTGCAGCAGGATGGGAAAATCAAAAAGGGTCACAACTGCCTTCTGATGATTTCTTTAAGCTGTAGGGACAGAAACTAGATGAGGGGCCTGCACAGCAAGGTAAACCATGGGCCACAGGGACCCACAGGCGGATTAAGTGACTCTGCTTACCATCATCGATTGTTGGCCCACCTGGTAAAAAAAGGTCCAGGATTTGAGGTTCAGTACACTGCATCCAAGAGTAACTACTCTTGAAACTAGAATGGACACTATAGACCAGTCCTTTCAGAGGGCTGAATTGTCAGCCCTCAGATAGATGGATGCCACCACTCATTTGATTAAGGAAAACTCCGTCCTTGGCCAGAGACTGGAAACCTCTGAAAACCAAACATGGGAGTGAACCATTTGTGTTGTGGTGTTACCGGAATTGGTGGAAGAGGAGGACAGCTTGGGCTGCACCAAAATGCTCCTGCCCACAGTAATTGGACAGACTGAAGAATACTGTCTTTTTTATTAGAAAAGGCCTTCATATCAAGCCTGGCAGGCAGCTGTGGCAGCAATCATTCCCTGGACCATCATGGTGGTATTTACCAAGGTGAAGGAACAGGACAGAAGCCTGGCTGAAGCAAGAAGAAAATGCTCCCTGAAGTATAGGGAAAACCATAGGCTACTGTTTCCTGATCTCCCGTTCAGCACCCAACAAAGATGGAATGCCTTCAGTGGCATACAGGGCTGCCTCTGCCTACTTAAACTGCAGCATCAGTATTTTTAACCACAAAACTGTACCTGACACGAAACAGCTGGCCGTACCTGTATAAAGACCCAAAAGACACTGAAAGGCTGTTATGGTGCATTGAATCTGAACTGGAGCCAGGGAAGGGGGAAGCAGAGTCAGCAGACGGTGTATAACTGGACTAATTGCAGTAAATGATATAATTATGCCTAGGACTGGCATGTTTTACTTGCCAGAAAAATTGTACTCGCTTCCTATCAAATAATTATGTTGTTTCTTCAGTGTTGGGGTTTTAGTTCTCATATATAAGTTTAAGACATACTTTACTAGTTAAACTTCCCTCTAAGAAGGCATTTTTTTTCCTGCCCTTCATTGCAGAGACTACCCTAGCATATTGGAGCAGAACTGAGCTGTGTGGATTGGACCCTAAAATGCATTACTGGCATGAACAGACCTTTGGATCTTTTAACACTCTCAATATTAACTGCACATCATTGAAACAGTGGTTTATGACTGGCCCATTGGCACAGTGGTTGGATTTCTGCTTGTGTCACTGGTGACCCAGGTTCGGGAATGGACCCAGGACGCTGGAGGGCCAGCCGGGGGAAGAAGGCTCGAGCATCAGAATACTGCTAATTTTCTCCCAGGGGTAGGGTGGGGATGCAGCCCGGCATCTGCTGACTCCTGGTGAAGGCCAGGAGCAAACCAATGTGCCAGGCTCTGTTGAGTAAGGGGCATGGTGGACATTAGTGTGTGCCTAGACATCAGTGGCACACCATGCCCCAGGGAGAAACAGGGAGGAAAAAGCAGCTCCTGGGCCAGCCAGATGACAGCTGCCAGCCCCTGCCACCATGGAAGCCTTAAGCCAGCCATACCCACCTCAGCATCACCCAGGGCCAATCAAAAAGAGTGCACTGGCCACCCCATCAGTGCCTTTCCCCTCGGAGGAGAGGGACCCATCCAGCGAAGAGTTGCAATGGGTTACCCTGGGATGATTGAGTTGTGAGGTGAGGGTTGGGGGGCTAGAGTGCTGGTGGGGAGCCTAGGAGGCCTGAAGGAGTGGCTAACCAGGGGGCAGAGGGAGCAACAAAAAAACAAACAAAAAAAATAGTGGTATATTATGTTCAATATGAACTACACGTTATTGAGATAGAGGTTTGTTATGATCCTGCTTGTTGCTAAAGTTGCAATTCTGATGCTGATGCTTTATGAGTATTTTATTTCACTATTTAATAGGTAGCTTTACTCTGTTTCTTTACATGGATAAAGTTATTCAGTTTGAATTTGGTACATGTTATTGTAGTTTTTTGGGGATAAAAACAGGTAATGAGCATTACTGGGAGGTTGAGGGAATTTTCTTGTGAATAGTTTTCTATTATTTCCATGGGGAATAAAAAGACCTGGGTGTAGCTATGGTAAAAAGTCACACTGTACAGTCATTTGAATGAACCCTACATAGCTTCCTTGTCTGCATGTTTCTGCTTGCTATGATATTGTCTTCAGTGTAATTTGGTAATTCCCTGTATGCTGTACCAAATGGGGAGGTGCCCTGCATGAATTACTTTGTGAGTGAACTGTATTGCTTGGAAATTGCTGTAATGCTATCCCTCCGTGTCTGTCTTTGTAAGATTTATGCTTGCAAAATCAACAAAATAACAAAAAAGAAAAGATGCCCCTGAAGTTTCCTGTCAAGATCATTTCATGACTGGAAAATTTCTACCCTGAACAAATTGTTTGTCTTCTATAAAAACTATCTATTCCAACCCTGTACCACCATGGATCACCACCAATTCAGCAGAACAGAACAAAAAAACAAAAACAGATGACAAAAATATTAAGATCACAGTTACAGTTTGAACCATTGTCTGTTGCTTAAAGCTCAAGGAGCAGCATAACAAAAGCTTTTGCACCAGTGCAGACATTGCTTTTCTGCACAGTGAGTCTTTCCCAAATGTGCACTAAACAGCTCCTAATGGGAACCTCACTGTGCCCCACCACAAAGTGCTTTGCATTACAATGTAAAGGCACCCCAGACGCACATGTTTTTTATTTTTATTTAGTTTTTGTTTACCGGGTAAGTACACTAGCCAACACAATGACTATCTTCAGGTATGACTCGGGAGAGTACAACATGAAGTAAGACAGGTACAAAGAAACATTTCCATTTTTAACATGGGGAGAAAGTGAACAGAAGTTTTAGGCAACGGTACATAATGTAAAAACCTTTTAACATAACAGAGTTAATGGGTAGCATTTCAGGTTTTCACGTGGTGAGAAACAGATACCAAGGCTTAAATAGGAGGGAAACAACATCCGTCAGAGGCCACGGTGAAGGGCAAGTAGCAATTGTTGGGGTAAACAAGGATAGGTCAAGCAAATTACAGTTTTGGTAGAGATTTTGTAAAGGTCAAACGAAAAGGTCTTATGAAATTAGGGAGTAGAGGAGGAGGGGCAGGGAGGAAAAGAAGTGAGAAGAGGCAAGGGGAAGAAGAGGCCGGGAAAGTGAGAAAGGTAGGTGATAGGGCAGGAGAGAGATAGGGGCAGAGGAGTCATGGGATGGAGCAGGGGTAGGGAGGAACATGTATTAGAGAGAGGTAGAAAAGTAGAGGTCAGGGCAAGAGTGTGCTAGGGCAGTGGGATCATTGCATGAGGAATCTAGAGCTGGGATACAGGATGAGGGAGAAACAAGAGCGGGGATATAGAAGGAGGGAGATAGAGGATTGAGAGATAGGAAAACAACAAGGGAGGGCAAGTCTTTAGGGCTAAGGGAAAAAGTATGGGGAACCAGACATAATCTGAGAGGAAAAAGAAAGGAAAGAGAGAGAAACTGGGCAACGATCGTAAAACAAGACCATCAGGTAGGATCAAAGCAAGTGCAGGGCCAGTGCGCACAGATAGCAGTAGTTCTTTTTAAAATTCTGATGAGTCTCAGCCGATTTGAGCTCAGGGGAAGTGTATTCTAGAACATGGGAGCCGACATTTGAAAGCCCCAGTGCCTTTGTGTAGAGCATCTAGGAACTTGAGTAGAGAGTTTTCACAGACCTCAGACCGCGAGGATGGATGGGGAATTAAAAGTTCCACAGAAATTTAGGGATTTGAGCCTTACAACAGAGTCAGTAAGGGAGCCAAGATAATATTTTCTTGTGGCCATGGGGAGAGCATCCTAAGTCATCATAAAGCTGACATGTGCTTTTATCTAGAGGAGGAGGATGCATATCGACATATCTTATTGTAGGTGACATCCCATTTCTGGAGGGCAGTTTTGTGAGCACTAGAGAGGATGGGGCACTGTAGGTTAGGGAAGGTAGGAGTACACCCCGACAATGGCTTTTTTAACAGATGGCGTAAGCAAGTATCCCGATTTGTAAGCAGCACCGAGTTTGTAGTTTATAGCCTTGCAGATGGATTGAATGTGCAGGCTCAGATCGATGGATTGGTCAAGCATGACACCAAGATAGTTAAATGATGGTACCTCATTATCATGTGCACACTGGGAGAATGGAAGCTTTTGCTCATGTTAATAATCTGCCTGAAAAGCGCTACATCATGTGAGCAAAAAGCACCTTTAAACAAAGCACAAAGCACTGGCCACCCTCACACAATCTCTCCCATCAGGTGATGGTGGAATATGCTTTGTTCTCTGTAACACCACCTCCTCTCAACACTGTGCTACCTGATGTCTAGTGGCCCCCCTCTCTCACCAAATCTCTAATCCTGACAATGGTTATTTTGAAATAGTTATCCCTGGTATTTAGTGGTCCTCTCACTCAATCCTTAATCCTGCCAAACAGATATAATGTAATAGTTACTCCGGAGTCTAGTAGTTCCCCCTCCTGATTCCCTCTGAGCAGATATATTGAAATAGATATCCCTGGCATTTAGTGATGCCCCCCCCAGCCAGATCCCCACTTCTGCTGAAAAGGTATAGTGAAATACTTATGCCTGACATCTATTTATTTATTTATGTAAGTCTCAGATTACAACCTTTGAGCCAATAGCTGTTTACAAAGGTTCCACATCAAAACATTACAGTAATAGACTTACAAACAAAATGCATCATCAGAGATGTAAATTACAGCAACATCAGAGTAGAACAACCTTGTGAACAGTGTATATACAGAAGAGGCAACAAGAGGAGAGATTAAATAGCTAGTATGGCTCTAAATCAAGAGTTCTAGGAAGAAGAGAGTAAGAAGATCCGAGGCAGGGAACAAGGATATCCAAAGTTCCCATTGTCAGGGGCAAATGGTGGTGGGGGGGGTTGGAGTTCAGTTAAGTAGTAAAAATGGGGAAGGGGCAGAAAGGAGGAGGAAGGTTGGGAAGGGGAGTGCTATGTGGTGGTGGGGAGGGGATAGAGGGGAGGATTTTGGGAAGAGGTAGAGTGGAGTGGGGGATTGTGGCAGAGAAAAGGGACAGAGGGAATGGAGAGGTGTTAGAGGGAGATGGTAGGGGGAGTATGGAGGCTGAAGGAGGAGAACAGAGTGCAGTGAATATGGGTAGGTTGGCAGAAGGGGAAAGGAAGGGAGCAGGTTAAGGAATTAAGTGTTAGCAAGATCAGAAACAAGCCTTGGGGAGTAGAGTGATGGTGTGATCAGTTCGGGGCCTAAGCCACTTTCATTTGTTATAGGGAGTATAAACAAGTCTAGATAAGCATCTAGTGGTCCTCCTGCCTGATCACCAGTCCTGCCAAACAGATATATTGAAATAGTTATCCCCATCGTCAGTGGCCCTCCCTCTCAACACGATCCCCAATTCTGGCAAACAGACATACTGAAATAGTTATCCTTAGCATCAAAAAAATACAAGTGATACCACCCCTTGCACAGCCACCCAATGTTTTATGCTTCCCTTGGTGCATAGAACATGCAGATATTTGGAGACCACTGAAGACGCTACAATTAGTTTATTACCTGGTGTCTAAAAGAGAAGACAAAAGAAAAAAGATCACAAACACTGTACAATATGAAAAGATCATCATCCATGAAAGTTATTAAATGCTTAAAACTTAAGACTATGCCCCTGCATGTTATAGTTGTCACTCAGCTTAGAGAGATCCTCCTTATCCACCTATTTTATTCCTTTCAAGTACCTGAAGGTCCCAATCATGTCCCCCTCTCGTTCCTTTTCTCCAAGGAGTACATGTTCAGCGCCCTCAACCTCTCCTCACATGCCTCACCCTGTTGACCTGTTGTCATCTTTGTAGCCCTCCTCTGGACCTTCTCCAGCTGGTTAATGTCCTTTTTGAGGTGTGGGCAGCAGTACTGAACTCCATATTCTAGATGTGGCTTCACCAGTGACCAGTACAAGGGCAATATAACCTCTTCTCTCCTGCTACCGATCCCCCTAGCTATGCATTCCAGCATCTTGTTTGCCCTTGCTGCTGCTTTCTTGCACTGCATGGAATGCTTCAGGTCACTGATGATTATCACTCCCAGGTCCTTCTCCTCCTCTGATGCGCATACTTGGACTCCACCCAAGTAGTAAACTGTGCTGGGATCCTTGGCTCCTATGTGCTTAACTTTACATTCTTGGCATTGAAGCCAAGCTGCCAGATTCCGGACCACCTCTCCAGCTTTTCCAGATCATCCTGTAAGTCCTGTATCTCTTCAGCTGTGTCCTCTCTCCCGCAGAGTTTGGTGTCATCCATGAATAGACACATTTTGCCCTTAATGCTATCCCCAATGTCATTGATAAAGACATTAAACAAAACCGGCCCCAGCACTGAGCCCTATGCCCATCACTATGGACAATTAACCTGAAAAGTTCATTTATGCTTTCCAGATACTGCACAAAAGCCAACAGCTCCAATGTATTACCCCACTACAGCAACAACACATCATCAATGAATCTCATCCGAAGGTCAATTCTTGTGTAGTAGGGGTTTACCATGTTGTTGAACACAACTTCTTGCTCCCAGTAATCCATGTAAAAATCAGTATAGTTAGCCCCAAAAGATTGCTGCTCCTGTTAACTGTAAATAATGCTTCCCCAGGGACACAAAATACATAGAAACATAGAATTTGACAGCAGATAAGGACCACTTGGCCCACCTAGTCTGCCCATTTCCTTACCTAATGGATAAGCTGCAGATCCTAGTTAACCAACAGCCTACTTCTTCCTATCCCCACCCCCCAGATTTGCCTTATGGCTGTCCCATGCTTGCTTGAATTCCACCAGTTTTTGACTCCACAACCTCTTCCGGAAGGCCATTCTATGCATCCACAACCCACTCTGTGAAAGAATACTTCCTTACATTACCTCTGAGCCACCCCCTCTATCTTCAAATTGTGCCCCTTGTTCTTGCACACCTCTTTTTCTGAAAGATGCTACCCTCTTGGACTTTGGTGATTCCCTTGAGGTACTTGAAAGTTTCTATCATGTCCCCCCTCTCCCTCCTTTCCTCGAGGCTATACATATTAAGCTCCTTAAGTCTCTCTTCATAAGTCTTCTGGTGCAGACCGTGCATCATTTTAGTTGCCCTCTTCTGGACTGCCTCCATCCTGTTTATGTCTTTGCGCAGACTGGGTCTCCAGAACTACATGCAGTACCCCTGATGTGGTCTCACCAGCTGTCTGTACAGAGGGATAACAACTTCCTGTTTTCTACTGGTGATGCCTCTCCCTATGCATCCCAGTATCCCCCAGCCCTCCTTACTGCCCTCTCACATTGCTTGCCCACCTTTAGGTCATCTGATATGACTACCCCAGGTCCCTTTCCATTTTTGTTGTTACTAGTATCTCACCCCCCCATTGTGTACTCCTCCCCTGGGTTTTTGTTTCCCAGGTGCATTACCTTGCACTTCTTAACTTCTTAGCACTGAATCTAAGCTGCCATACATGTGACCTTTCCTCCAACCTTGCCAAGTCCCTTCTTATCCTTTCCACCCCACCTTGTGTATCAACTCTGTTGTAGATCTTTGTGTCGTCTGCAAAGAGACATACTTTTCCTTCCAGTCCCTCTGCAATGTCACTTATAAAGACATTGAAGAGGACCAGTCCTAGTACTGAACCTTGCGGTACCCCACTAGTAACCCCCCTTTCTTCAGAGTGGACTCCATTTACTATTACCCTCTGTGTCTTGTTCTCCAGCCAATTCTTTACCCAGGCTACCATCTTGGGACCCACTCCCAGGCTGGCTAACTTGTATATTAATCTTTTGAGTGGGACTGTGTCAAATGCCTTGCTAAAGTCTAGGTAGGCCATGTCTCCAGCCCCTCCCTGATCTACTACTTTGTTCACCCAGTCAAAGAAATCTATTAGATTCATCTGGCATGACCTTCCCACTGTGAATCCATGCTGCCTTGGGTCCTGTGCCCCTCTGGCCTCTAGGTGCTTGACAGTTCTTTCCTTCAGAAGTGATTCTATCATTTTCCTTATCACTGAGGTTAAACTAACAGGTCTGTAGTTGCCTGCTTCTGCCCTGCTCCCACTTTTGTGAAGTGGAATCACATCTGCCCTCCTCCAGTCTTCAGGTACCACCACATCCTCCCATGATTTATTAAAGAGGGTAGTCAGTGGTGTCACTAGTTCTGCCCTTAGTTCTTCTAGAATTCTGGGATGAATCCCATCAGGCCCCATTGCTTTGTCCACCTTCAGTTTTAAGAGTTCTTTCAGAACCCTTTCTTCTGTGAAAGGGCTGGTATCAACCCTCGTATCCAGCGTGTTTCTATTATTTGGTTTAGGTACCTCCCTCTCTTCATTTGTGGATACTGAGCAAAAGTATTTGTTTAGAATCTCTGCCTTTTCAAAGTCACCCTCTGCCCACCTCCCCCTTCCCTTTATTAAGCCTCACTATCCCTCCCTTGGTCTTCTTTTGCTCCCTGAGGTACCTATAAAAGGCTTTATCCCCCTTCTTAACTGTGTTGGCTATCTTTTCCTCAGTTTGGGCCTTTGCTGTTCTGACTGCCTTCCCAGCTTCCTTTTGCTTTAACTGATACAATTCTCTGTCCTGCTCCTTCTGTGATTCCTTGTACTTCCTGAATGTTTTCTTTTTCTCCCTAGCCTTCCCTGCCACCTCCTTTGAGAACCATAGTGGTTTCTTACATCGTTTTGTTTTGTTTATTTGCTTCACACAAAGGTTTGTTGCCTCTGTGATGGCAGTTTTGATTATTCCCCATTGTTCTTCTCTCCTTCCTACCCAGTTGCTAGTGCATTCCTTAGGCACTCACCCATTTTGGCAAAGTCAGCTCTCCTGAAGTCCAGTACCTTTGTCTTTGCATGGCTTGACTTTACTGCTGTTTATTGTGAACCATACCGTTCAATGGATACTAGTTCCCAGATGGCTACCCACTTCTAAATCTGTGATCCTCTCGCCATCTCCATTTGAGAGTACCAGGTCTAAGATTGCTCCCTCTTGAGTGGGTTCTAGTACTAGTTGTCTAAGGCATGCCCCCTGTAGGGCATCTAGAATGACCCCACTCTTAGAAGTGGCTGCTGAAAATGTACTCCAATTAACATCTGGCATATTCAGAGCCCCCATCAGCAATATCTTCCCTTTTTCTGCCATTCTAAGGATACTTGCTATCATTTCCTTGTCCATGTCATCCCCTTGAGATAGGAGTCTGTATACAACCCCTGTGCGAATTGTGGTGCCATTTCCTGTCTCCAAATTGACCCACAGTTCATCCTCTCCTCCTTGTTTACCCTTTTGTTCTATAGCTTTGATTCCTTCCCTTAGGTAGAGAGCTACTCCTCCTCCTCTTTTACCCTCCCTGTCCCTCCTGTAGATAGTGTATCCTGGTATGTTTACATCCCAGTCATGGTTCTGTATGTACCATGTTTCTGTGACTGCCACGATATCCAGATGTTCCTCCTCCATTAAGGCCATTAATTCAGGAAGCTTGTTACCTAGACTACGGATATTAGTACTCATTGCATTCCATTTTTTGATGGCTTTACCTCTTGTAGCACTGTCCCTGTTCTCATTGACTTTGCTTTCTCCACTGACCCCGTCCTGCTTCCTACCGACCTTTGTACCTTGGTCTTTCCCTCATTTAGTACCCTGTTTTGTAGGGGGGAGGCTGGGAATTCCCTGCTGTTTATCAGTGCCTTCCCCCTTGACTAGTTTAAAAGCTTGCCAATGAAGCATTTAAACCAATTGCCCAGAAGACTTGTTCCCTTCCTGGACAGATGCAGACCATCCTGCCAGTATAGGCTGGTATCCCTCCAGGTGGAACCCCAGTCCCCAATGAAGCCAAACCCTGTGCTCTGCACCATTTTTTAACTATCCATTGAATTGAATGGTGTGAAGTACCCTCGCCTCACCTTGCCATAGACAGGCAGCACCTCTGTGAAGGATACTGTGTGTGCTACTTGCCTCAGGCCCCTTCCCAACTCCACAAACTCCTCCTGCACTGCTCTAATCTCTTTTTGAGTCAAGCCATTTGTCCCTAGGTGGACAATGACATCCAGATCAGTCTCCTGTGCAGCTGTTCTCATGATCCTGAGGATGTGCTTCCTGTGCCTCCAAGCCATGGCACCAGGCAGGCACCTTACTTCAGTTTTCCCTGCTCCCCCCAGTTCTATCCCCTTAATGATTGAGTCCCCCACCAGGAGCTGCTTCCTTTCCCTGTGGTGTCCTCTGCCTCCTTCCTGTGGGGCTCCCTTGTGACAGTTGTCCACAACCTCCTTAGTCTCCTCTGTGGATGCTTCCATAGGGTAACTATGCTCCATCAGAATGGTGTATGGATTGTGGATTGGTACAATTGACTGGGTGTGCCTCTGTTCCACCACCTTCTCCCTCCCTGAGCCCACTGTGGTCCAACTGCTGTGCTTTCTTCACAGCCTCTGTGGTAGTGGTGGTGGCTCTGGTGCTTCCTGGATGGGGGAGGTTCCCTTACTACTGTCCAGTGTGGCCTGAATCTGGGCAACCTCCTCCCTCAGGGCAGAGAGTTGTCTACAAATAGGGCAGCATCTCAGCCTCCAGAAAGACTCTGGATTAAACTCAAGAACAAGTTCCACCAGAGCAAGTAGGACAGCGTTAATTTCCATTGAAAATTAACCTTAGTCTCCAGAAACAAATCTAAGGGCAAAAGTTCTAGCTCATGTAGAATATAGTATATAGAGATTCCATGTTGAGGATGACAAGAAAATACTCATTTTCAGTGTGGCTAACCCTTATTGTCAGCACAATGTCAGCTGAATTCCTGACATAGAGCTGCAGACCCCACACCATGGCCTTGACATAGGAGTCAACAAACCCAGGCAGGTATTCCATCAGAGGGCCAATCCAAGCTGTGTGAAGTGCCCAGGTGGTGTCTCGAAACTTTCTATGTATTTTTGGCAGGATGTTTGTATAGTTGCCAAAATAGGGTGTTTTATTTTCAGGTATTCACCAACCTGTGAAGAAATGACACCATTAGTTATAGCTCCCAATAGACAGCAATTTCTCTCTTAAACTCCAGCACACTGTAGTACCAGAAGACAGACTCATATAAAATTCTGAATTTGGTAACTGTCTCTTAACTTTTACCTCATAGTCATAGGTATTTATAGTGACTATGGATCCATCTTATCCACGATCCATTGAATTACAGAGATAGGTGCAATTGTGTGATTCTTCACCATAGGCTAACTTCCTGTGCTGGACTATGGTATGTTTCTCAGTTGGGATGAATATATGGGGTGTTCACTGTAGTTCACAACAAAGACGAAATAGGAACATGGGAAATGCAAGAGGAGAAATTACCCAGGGTTCACCACTTTGTTTTTCTCCCATCCAGGAAGCTGTAGCATTCAATATTTATTAGAAATATCTGTGAAAAACCCCTGTTCCCTGGGATTATCTAGTTAAATAGATTTTCACCTGCTCCCTCTCTATTTCTCTCAACCTCCCTCATCACAAATCAGGGCCAAGGCTTAAAATGATCAGGGACAAATGACCAAAATCAGGGACACATCTGAAAAAATAGTAATAGTAGTTCCAGAAGCTGTGTACAACTTCTTAGTGTGAATAGCATTTTCTTAATGAGAACTAGATTGTAACACCAGTGATTGGCATTATGTTATGATTCAAATCCCTACTCTCCAGTGACAGAAATGACAAATTTAGTAGGGACAGAAGACATTTCTGAGGCATAATCAGGGACATCCCTGGATATCAGGGGCAGTTGAGAGGTATGTCCCTCTCTGTTTACTTAGCCTCAGCAGAGAGGTGATGTCATTTAGAACTCTCACAGCAGCATAAGCCACGCTAGCTAGCTGTGAGTGGGGAAGTTTTAGAATTTTCAGTTAGTCTGTAGGAGTCTTAGTTCTGAGAGCAGAGTGAGCAGTGGAGGAGTGAGGAGCTGCAGTGTGGGCTCTGAGGAGAGCCTACATTTTCTCACCCTAGTCTGAGAACCATTTGTCTGCCTTGTAGAAGTGATGGAAACCATCTAGCTGGAGTTCCAGATGTCTTCATTCCCAGTGGGATGAGAGGACGGCAGAGTGGATCTGAGGGGCAGTCCTCTGATTTGATCCATGATATCTGAAGCTGCCCTTTGTGTACAACCATGAGTAAATCTGACTTTGGGTATTCCCAGGAGAAGTGTACCTGTCTTGTTTTCTTTGGGGTGTTTACTCTGACAAAGGGACCTATGCACCCAGTTCTGTTTGAGACTGTTCTCAAAATGTTTTCCTAAAGTTGGCTGACAAATAGTGGAGTCCCTGGTGTGACCTAACACGTTGTACAGAAGTTTATCCTTACATTCCTATGTAGTTTTTTCTAATGCTGAGCATGCCAAACATTCCAAGGTGCATAGTTCTATTGTTTGCTAACTGTTGAGGTGTAACTCTGAAAGAATGGCTGGGTATGGACTGCGGAAGCAAAAGGCGGTCAATCCCCCATTTGGAGTGACCAGTTCAGCACTTCGGGTTCTGTAAGGGTGCCTGTTTTTTAGGTCATGCAGCCAATGCCTGAAGATAAAGTTTACCCTCTGGTATGGGTTGTCCTTGTCTTGAACACCAGTGTGCTCCGTCATGGCCAGTTGCCACATTGCCTACTTTAAAGCCTATGCCATATAGGAATATGTTCTAAGTCACGGCCAGTGCCACTAGAAGAAGAATTTGTGTGTTCTGCTGTGGCCATTGCCAATAGAAGATGTGTATTTTCAGCTCAGGCAGTGCCACTGAAAAGAGTTCCAAGTCCTATGCTATATGGGAAGTTCGAGATGCTGTCTGCTACAGATGTTGTTCTGCATTTGCCTTGTGCCACGCAGTGTAAACCTTTGCGGGTCCGTCTTTGTTTTTGTGTACCAACTGTTTGGAATAAAGCCACACTCTAGAATCCCAACCTGGTATGGACAATCTAGTTACCGTTTCCTGTGTGGAATTACTGGATACCCCTACAGAAGTGCAAACCTAGCATAGCCCTTAGCAAAGTTTCTCTCCTCAGGACCTGGGTTTAGAAATTGTCTATTTGTGTCTTGTAAATACTGTTTATGTTCTTTACACCCACCCCTCTCTTTTCCCTCTAGACAGAAATAGTATGGAAGGTGTGCTCACTAGTTAAATAAGTCTCCGGTAAGGGGTTACATCTGTAGTCCTTGTTTGGTGTGAAGTGGTTTCAATTAAGTTTATAGACATTGGCTCTATAAAGAATAAAACTGCTAGTAGCATAAACCTACGAGAACATGAGGCCAAGTGAGTGGCCTGTTTTTCTACTTTATTTTAATAATTGTGTTACCGAGTGTAGCTCTGTTGAGGTACAATATCTTGTTTTTAGTAGGGTCCTTCTTTTTACCCATTTGTTGTATAGCTGGGTGGACAAAATCTGTGATAGCTGAAATAACTTCCTCAGAGTCACACAGTCAGTATGTGACTCTAGAGGGATTTGAACCTGGATCTTCTGGCTCCCATGCATATTCTCTAGCCACTAGACCACACTGCCTCTAAGATTCCTCTTAGGCATATTAATTCTGTTGTGAGGTAGTGCAAAGCACAAATTCCCATATGGAGCAAAATAATGTTAGCAACAGTTCACAGTAGGAACCAAAACAGTATCTGATATTCATTTAAATCAAGTTTGAATTTCTTCATAGAAAATTAATGTTCAGTGCTCCAGGTGCAGTAACTGTGAATCACACCTGAGTGTAAGCTAGTGTACTGTGTTTATTTCAAAGCAGCCCAGATTCCTCCACTGAAATAAAATGACAACTGGAAAAAAAAAAGGAAGGGAATTATTTTTTTTATCATTTATTTGCCCAGACAGGCCCAGCTGAGAATCAACAGTAACTTATTTTCAGTGAGATCTTTCTTTTATCCATTTGTATAGCCGGGTAGACTGCTGTGCAGGGTTAAGCAACTTGCTTTGGGGGGGGGGTCGTCACACAGGGAGTCAGTGCTGTGGTGGTATTCAGATGATGGTCTCCTGGTGCACCGCTCTGTGCTGAAACCACTAGACCACACTGCCTACTGCAACGGTTCTATCACATGACTATAACAGTAGGTGTAATAAACGTTAAAGTACTAGCGAAACACTATGAGATGGCTGCTTACTGATCTTGTTTGTTTTTCCCCTAGGTCCTAGGTGAACTTCCAGAGCATTTTGCCTTTGTGATAGTATATGGAGTCCCCATTTACTGGTTGGCTGGCCTTAACCCTGATCCTGGAAGCTTCCTATTAAACTTCTTGCTGGTGTGGCTTGTGGTGTACTGTAGCCGATCCATGGCCTTGTGGGTAGCAGCTCTACTCCCAACTCTACAGATGTCCTCGTTTATAGGAAATGCCTTCTTTACGATCTGTTATCTAACAGGAGGGTTTATTATTCGCCTTGAAAACCTATGGCTAGGTAGGATCTGCTGCTTCTATAAACAATGACAAGATGGTTACGATAAATTATATGCTATTTTGTAAAGTTGTCTTTTCGCTCTGAAACAGAGTAATTCAAAACAATGTTTTGTCTCTTACTTTGGTGCCTTTGAAAATGGGCTCAGACATTCTCTCTAGCTGGCCATTTCCTTTTAGAGAAGTCAAATATGGTGGCTTTGAGTCATATCCTTAACGTTACACTGTATACGCAGATGTGTTCCCCTGGTTTCAGAAGTAAAGATTTTTAGCATGCTGTATGTAATGCATTTAGAGACAAAATAAATTGGAACATCGTTTTCATACTGGAAACATTTGTAAGACTGAACAGAAAGAGACTGACACCTTCTGGGGCAACTGTGGTAAACCTAGGCAGAGAGAAAATACTCCGCTCCTGGCAGAAGATAATGCCCTTGACAAGGTACAATCTAAAACAGAAGCTCACTAACTAAAATCGATAGCTTTATAAATTAATGAGCAAGAAATGCAGATGGAGATGTATACCAGAGACTCTCATTCAGTTATTAGTTAGGACACTTATACAGTATTGGTTGTGTTGCCCTTAGGCAAAGGCAGACATGGAGGGCAGATTAAGAGGGTGCATTGGCAGAGAAGGAGAGGAAGGGAAAGGCAGCAGTCACAGGGGAAAGGCCAAACTTGGCTCATGGGAGTCAGTTTTATCTAATGTTAGGAGTCTTGGAATAAAATGGAGGACCTCCAGGCAGTGGTATGGGAAGCCCACCTGGAGTAAATAGCAGTCAAGGGAACATGGACAATGCAGAACCATGACAGGGATCTCACTATCCCGTTTAAGCCCAGTGACTAAGGAAATAGATCAGAGGGGGCAGTGGAAATAGCCTACTTAGACTTCAGCAAGGCCTTCGACGCAGTACCACTTTGAAGGCTTATTGGGAAACTGGGCAGTTTGGGGCAAGGTCCTAAGGTAGTAAACAGGGTACAAAATTAGTTGGTGGATAGGCAGCAGAGGGTGCTGGTAAATGGAATTCACTGGGGAAAGGGAGAGTGACAACTGGGGTACCTCAGGATTCATTACTAGGTCCAGTCCTCTTTAAAGTCTTTATAAGCGATATTGCAGAAAAGCAGGAAGGGAAGGTATGCCATTTTGCAGATAACACCAAAATCGGCAATAGGGTGGACACTGGGGGGGGTAAAGAGGATTTGCAGAAACCTGAGAGAACTTGAGGAATGGTCAAGAGTAAGGCAGCTAGGTTTCAATGCTAATGGTGCAAAATCATGCACCTAAGGCTCAGATATCTAGAGGCAGAATGTAATATGGGGGAGAGGTATTGACGGTCACCAAACAGGAAAGAGATCTGGGGATAATCATATCTGATGACCGCAAGGTGGCAAGGTACTGCAACAAGGCAGTAGATCAGGCCAGTGGGATGCTGGGGTGCATAGGGAGGCGGTATAGCACAGTGGTTTAAGGCTCTGAGCTGCACATCTGGTGACATCCAGCAGGTCAGACCTGGGTTTGAATCCCACAGCTTCCACTTGCATACTGTGTGACCCTGAGCAGGTTGCTTAACTTCCCTGTGCTCACAGGTCACTCTTGTAAAAAAGCTTTCAGCTTAGTGTGCTATTCCTGGTTAAACAACTAAAAAAAAAATATCACCAGAAGAAGCCACTGTTTAGATCATTGTGTAGACCTCACTTGGAGTACTGTGTTCAGTTCTGGAGACCACATCTCAAGAACTACATAGACAGGGTGGAGGCTCTCCAGAAGAAGGCAACTAAAATGGTACAGGGGCTACAACAGAAGTTCTATGAGGAGAGACCAAGGGATCTCAATATGTACATCCTGGAAGAGAGGAGGAAGAGGGAGGATATGATTGAGACCTATAAATACTTCATAGGGTTGAACAAGGTACAGGAGGGGAGTATTTTACAGAGCAGAAGGTACACAAGAACAAGGGGACATGGAATGAAGCTAAAAAGGAGAACATTTAGGGTGGATGTGAGGAAGTACTTCTTCACTGAAAGAGTAGTAGATGCCTAGAATGGTCTTCCAATGGACGTAATGAGAGAGAAAATAGTGTAGGGGGGCCTTCAGTCATGCATGGGATAGGCATAAGGGAAATCTACGTTGGGAAATAGGGGGGATGTAGCCAGAGATCAGGTAGGGTCTGCAGTGAAAGTGTAGGCAGGGGAAAAAGGGGGCTGATTGGGTGGGCCAAACAGTCCTAATCTGCCAACAAATTCTATGTTTCTATTCTTAAAGGACAGGAATAAAAGCCAGTCGAGGGATGGCACTTCACATTAGAGATATTATAAAAGTTATGGTAACCGGGGAAGGGATAAAAGGACAGAAACAGTGTGGATGAAGCTGGTAGTTAAAAATGGGAAAATGTAACAGTAGGAGTGGCCTACAGGTCAACAAATAAGTCCATGGAGGGGGCTAGAAAGCTAGTGGAGCAAATCAGAAAGGCTAAGACCCTAGGAAACCTGGTTGAATGGGTGATCTTAATCTTCCAGATATGGACTTGGTAACTTCAACAGCTAGAAATGAATGGAGTCAACCTTTGTAGATTCATTACAAGAGGGCTTCCTTGTGCAATAGGTGAAATAACCCACCAAGGAGGCCATCCATGATTGGGTTCTGTCAAACCAGGCAATGTTGAAAGAGGTTAGAGTAAGGAACCTCCTGGGAATGAGCGATCAGAACACAGTTTGATTCACCTTGGCCCCAGATGACCAGAAGACAAAGTCTAGGACAAACGTCTTAAGATTCAGGAGGGCAGACTTCAGGAGAATGGTGGAGACCCTTGGAAACAAACTGACGGGGTGGAAAGGTTTGGGGAGGTAGAGGAAATGTGGGAACGAATTACGGATCTACTTTTGCAGATGACTAAAACCTTACTGAAGGAGGCAAGTAAAAAAAAAAAAAAAAACAACAGACCACTCTGGCTCTCCAGGGAAGGGAGAGATGTAATCAGACAAAGAGGGCTGCATTCAAAAAGTATACAGGGGATCAATCTAAAGGAAACAGAGAGACATACAGTACTTAGTGAAAATGAAGGAGGTAAGCAGAGTGGTAAGGAGGGCAAAGGCAGAGACAGAACTGAGAACAGCTGAGCGGGTAAAGCCAGGAAACTATAAGGCCTACTTTGGATATATCAGAGAAAAGAGGAATGCAAAGGAGGTATTGTGACGCTAAAATTGGAAGCTGTAGAGAATGGGAAGAAGGTGAACATCCCAAATGAGTATTTTTGTTCAGTATTCATGGCAGAGGCAGGGGGTCCACTCCCTAACTGTGCTAGGCAGGTTACAAGAAGGGGTGGAGGAATTTGATGTTGAGACCAGTGTTAGGGCAGGAGACACTTTCTTTAAACGATAGTTGCCTCCAAAGCAGATCTGCCTTTGAGGCAGCCCTTTACTCTTGCAGTTATTCTTTCTCACAGCTAAGTCCCTGTCTCTTATATATTTACTATTCTAACATCACACCATCATGGATCACCGTTCAAATGAAATTCTGACAAAAGAGAACTGAAGGGATGTTGTGTGGATTTGAACTCTTGACCTCTTGTTTATCAGCTTGTAGACCTTTTCATCAAGCTGGGACAGCAGTGAAGCTCAGGTCTTTAGCTGTAGAGGTTAAAGCCCTGCCTGGGAGGCAGCCCTATCCATACCTGCCTCTGAGGCAGGGTTGCCTCAGAGGCAGATCTGTCTTATCTGCCTCAGAGGCAACTTCCATTTAACAAAAGCGTCTCTTGACAATGTTAGGGAATCAGGTACGTAAGGAACTTGGGGTACTTACGGTGGATAAGTCTCCAGGGCCAGATGTGCGACATCCCAGAGTGCTAAGGAAATTGTGGTTGAAACGTGCATGCAAAAGTTCAAAAATCAATCAGCCACTCCACAAATCTTTAGAAGCTCATATTCTTTATTCAGAGTCAAGTAACCCCCCCAACACACACACACACACACTGAGCCTAATGTTTCACCCAAATGGACTTCTTCAGTGAAAGGTGAGCCTACTAAAAATAACAAAATATTTGCACCATAAGTTGTACACATAAATCCACAAGTACATCATCAAAAAGTGATCAGGCCAGGGACCCCTCAATTTCTTGAGCCTAAACAGTGGTTCAGAAATCAGACTTTTCCATTAGCAGATTATAACTTCAAACAACATGAAGTCTTGCTATATTATGACAGTAGCAGTTTGTCCCACAACTAGAACTGCTCCGGAGGTGAAATGGTTAATACCATTCCAGAATGGAACTTTGAGCACGAGCTCTAAGAAGCAGCTCTGTCTGTGATATTTCAAAACTGAACTGTCAGATTCTTTACTCCGCCTCAGTGAACCGTCGCTCCGGAGATTTCTCCTTCTGCTCGGTTCATTTCTCGGTTCAAACAGTGTTTTCTCGGTCCGATTCAACCGAGAATAGCTTTATTTTAACCGCAAAACCGTTCGGTTCAAGCTCTGTCTGTGGTAATCGTAAGTAATTTAAAAGGTTTGTCTGTGTGGAACTTGTAAGTTTATCAGTTCGGTTTTGAACTGATCAGCCGGGTTTAAAACTCATTAACTTTAAAGTTTAGCATTTTAGAGTGCGGTTCCCGGTTCTTATCGGTTCTAAGAAAAACGGATTTTATTACGTTTTTTTCAAATACCCGTGACACGGTTAGGAACCGATAAGGGTGTCTTGCCTGGCACTGCCGTTTAAAGGGCAAGTTTCTCTGGTTAGGCTGGCATTATGTCTGAGAAACCCAAAAGAAAAACCGGGCCCACTGGGTTTCAATACTGTGATGTCTGTGGGGAAGTCTTTGCCAAGGCTGACCCACACACCACATGTGTCTATTGTCTGGGGTTTGGCCACCTCCAGTCAGACTGCCAGATATGTAAGAATTTCCCTGCAGCCACCCTGGAAAAGAGATTGGGCAGGCTCAGGGAACGAGAGGCCAAAAAGTCCGCTGACCCTGATGGCCAGCCCAGTTCGGTGCCAACCGAACCGGAGGGAGTGCCCTCTGACCAGGGCGAGACTTCCTCGGGCAAAAGAAAAGCTGGTTCTGAGGAACCAGTTCCAGTGAAGAAAACAAGAAAGTCAGCAGGTTTGGAGTCCAAAACCCCTTCTCCAACTGCTGCAGAGATAGCAAAAGCCATACAAATTGTCCAGTCACTGTCTCAGGTTCCGTCCGAACCGCCACTATCTGGCAAAAGGTCGGTTCGTCCGGTTCCAGTGGTTCAGGAATATGATGTTGAGGAGTTTTATGAACCAGAGGAGGGGGAGGATGGTTATGAACAGTATGAATGTGGCTGGGAAGGTCTGGGTGTGCCCATTGAACCGGACATTTCCCCAGACAGACCTTTCGAATCTCCCCCTATGCTATCTGAGTCCCCATCTCATTTTATGTTTTACAAAAAAGTTGCTGAAACCCTCCAGCTTCCCTTGGAATAAGCTGTGGATGAGCAAGAGGAGCCTGATTTTGTAGAAATGATGGATATTCCAGAGTCTAGGAGATTGTCTATTCCTTTGCATAAGTCTTTTAGGAAGCAAACAATAAAAATTTAAAAAACTCCTAATTCTGTGCCTCCTGTAGATAAAAAGATGGACAGGAGGTACACATTGTCAGGTCCTGATACAGAATTCCTTTCTCAGCAATGCAGTCATGTTAGTAGTTCAGGCTGCAGCCTGTGATAAAGCTAATATTCCCTGGTTTCACATCCTCCTGACAAGGATTCCAGGAAGATTGATGCCATGGCAAAACAGTATATGGCAGCCTCTGGGACTCAGGCAAGCAAATTATATGGCTTATGTAGCTAGGTATCAGAAATCTAGATGGGATACTGTTATGGAATTAGCCAAGCAAGCCCATGGCCAGCTGGCTAGAGAACTAGAACAGGTGGCTGCTGATGGCATTGAGGCTTCTAAGGTACAGTTTCATGCTGCTGTGGATGTTAATGATGTTGCCTCTAGGGTCATGGCCACATCTGTAGCTTTTAGAGGTTGGCCTGGCTCAGGTGTACTAGCCTGTCACAGGATACCCAAACTAAGGCTATGGATTTTCCTAGGTGGGAAATTCTCTGTTTGGGGAGCAGACAGAGAATTACATGAAAAGATGGATGAATATAGGACTACTTACAAAGTGCCTAAGCTAAGGAGCGGCAAGCCACTCCCCAGAGGCATACCCCAGGGATAGGTAGGCCTTTCACAGGCCTTTTATCAGACTCAGGCCTCCTTTGCCTATGCTCAGAGGGGCTTCTTCAGAGGCAGAGGCAGACGAGGGGTGGGCAGGCCTGCTCCCACCCCTCAGCCTAAAGCACTCAGCTAAGCAGGCACCCCTGATGGGGTGCCCAGGGCCAATTCTCCTCACTGTAGGGGCAGGTTGGCTTACTTCAGTCAGAACTGGGCTTCTTTAACCTCAGACAAGTGGGTTCTGGAAGTAGTAGCCAGGGTCTGGTTCTCAGCTTCAAAAGTTTCCCAAGTTGAGAGCCAGATTTTTCTACCTGCAAGTGCTTCAGAGACCCTTGCTCTGGAAGCAGAGGTCTCAACCCGCTGGCTCTCAGAGCAGTAGAAGGGTTCCTCCCTGCACCAGGGCAGGGGTCTGTATTCCAGATACTTCCTTACCCCAAAAAGACAGGAGAATGGCGGCCCATATTAGACCTCAGATATCTGAACAAGCATCTTTGAAACCAAAGTTCAAATGGTAACTCTGGCAATGATTTTACCTCTCCCTAAGGCCAGGGACTGGCTAGCCTCCCTGGACCTCAAGGATGCCTATTTTCACGTCCAAATCAGAAGCTCCCATCGAGTACCTCAGATTCGAACTACACCTCAGGTCATTACCAGTTCAGAGCAATGCCCTTCTCGCCTCACCTCTGCCCCAAGGGTATTCACAAAGTGTCTGGCAGTAGCAGTGGCTCACTTAAGAAGGCAAAGGATTGCTGTTTTTCCCTATCTAGACGATTGGCTCATTGTAGGCCAGTCCCCAGAACAGGTAAAATCTCACCTGCAAGTCACCCAGCAGCTTCTCACCCTCCTGGGCTTTCTGCTAATCTACCAAAGTCGGTTCTGGAACCAGTCCAGCTACTCACCTTTATAGGGGCAGAGCTGGACACAAAGCTAGCCAGAGCTTTTCTTCCCTTGGAAAGGGTGAGGAATTTAGTGGCTCTGGTCTCCTCCTTCACTCTGCAGGTCTCTCGGCCAGCAAGACACTTTCTGCAGCTCCTGGGGCACATGGCTGCATCCACAGCTGTTGTGCAGGGAGCAAGATTTCAGATGAGAGACATTCAGTTTCACTTGAGAATCTATTGGTCTCAGAGAAGAGACCCCCTTTCCAAGTTGGTCCCAGTGACTCGAACCTTGATCCAGGCCCTCCAGTGGTTGCAGGATCAGAGCAATTTAAGATTGGGGGTCCCCTTCATTCCCCCTGCTCACAATTTGACTCTCACTACAGATGCTTCCCTTCTGGGTTGGGGAGCCCACATGGGCGACCTTTCCACTCAGGGAGTGTGGTCCCCCCAGGAATCTCTGCTCCACATCAATTTGCTGGAACTCAGAGCTGTCTTTTTAGCTCTTCAAGCATTTTCTGCATCTGTCCACAACAAGGTGATACAAGTCAGAACAGACAACACCACAACAATGTGGTACATCAACAAACAGGGGGCACTTTCGGTCTTGCCTTGTGCACCAAGGCAATGAAGTTGTGGTCTCTGGCCTATTTCCTGAACACTTCCCTCATAGCAGTTCACCTTCCGGGAAGGACAATGTCCCATGGATGCTCTCAGCAGGATTTCCCAGGGCCATCACGAATGGTCCCTAGATCCTCAAGTGCTGGGGATAGTCTTTGCCAGATGGGGCACTCCTCAGATAGATCTTTTTGCAGCCCCGGACAATCACCAACTTCCTCTGTTCTGTTGCAGACCTCCAGTGTTGGGCTCAGTCCCCCTGGATGTCCTTCTCCTGGATGGAGGGGAAGTTTCTTTATGCTTCCCCCCCCTTCCCTCTCCTATTCAAAGTATTAGTCAAAATCAGATCCCAGCCTTGCAGGGTGATTCTAATTGCCCCGGATTGGGCCAGGCAGCCCTGGTACCCACTCCTTCTGTCACTGACAATCCATCTTCCTCTTTGTCTCCCTAGGAATCACAACCTATTAACTTGTGCCCAGGGAAGGGTTTGGTATCCGGACCTCAAAACTCTCAACCTCAAGGCCTGGCTCTTGAGGAGTTAGAGTTTGCTGACTTACACCTCTCTCAGGGTGTTCTTGAAATCCTAAAGGCTTCCAGAAAGCCTTCCACTAGGGCTACTTATAGTTCTAAATGGAAAAGGTTTTCCATTTGGTGTGCTGGGAAAATATTTCCCCAGAATCTGCTGATTTGCCCATTGTATTAGATTACATGGTCCATCTTAATTCCTTGGGTCTCAGACCAGCTACCCTGAGAGTTCATTTGGCAGCTGTCTCTGCTTTTGTTTCAGCAGGAAAGTCATCCCTCTTTCCACTCACCCTGTGTTTTCCAAGTTTTTTAAGGATTACTCCATACTAATCCACACTTTGGAACCGCCCTGCCTGGGGACCTTAATGTTTGCATTGCCCAGTTAATGCAACCCCTTTGAACCTCTGTTTTCTGCAGAGCTTAAGTATCTAACTTTGAAAAACTGTTTTTCTGTAGGCTATCACTTCTGCTAGATGCATAAGTGAGTTGCAAGCCTTGTCAGTAGAAACCGACTTTATCTCTTTCCACAGGGATAAGGTAGTCCTGAGGACTAATAGGAAATTTTTACCTAAGGTGGTTTCAGATTTCCATCTCAACCAATCTGTCTCCCTTCCAGTATTTTTCACTGATCAGTCCTCTTCTGGTGAGAGGAGGTTGCACAGCCTGGATGTTAAGAGGGCTCTTAGTTATTATATAGAGCGTACTAAAGGTCACAGTTTCGAATCCCTCCAACTTTTCCTCACCTATGGTGAAGTTGGGAAAGGCAAACCTGCCACTAAGAGATCAGTTACCAGGTGGATTGTCTCTTGTATCCAATTTTGTTATCAGAAGCTGGGCAGAGATCCCCACTCTGGCTTGAGGGCTCATTCTACCAGGGGTACAGCCGCGTCTCTAGCTGCTGCCAGAGACATTCCTATATTAGAGATATGCCAGGCTGCTACTTGGAAAACGGTACACACTTTCACCAAGCATTACTCCCTGGATGTCCAGGCCAGGAGAGATGCTCGGTTTGGCACAGCTGTTCTTCAGAGCCTATTCCCTAAGTAGGTTCTGTCCCTCCTCCATGGAGGTACTGCTGTGTGTTTGTTACTGAAAATAATATAGCAAGATTTCATGCTGTTTGAAGAAAATTACTCACCTTAGTAATGTTGTTTCTTCTAATGGAGTCTTGCTATATTATGACCTCCCCAGCCTGCCCCTCTCAGAACCTCTACTTGGGTGGGGTGCGGCAATTTAGTGTGGCACTATTTTATGCCTTTTAGCATTTCTCCCCCCTTTTGGGGGTTTTGGGGGTGTGTTTTATTATCCTGTTGTTTTATTCTCTTGTTGTTAGAATTGTGTTAGTAGTTCTGGTCCCCTGAATTGAGTCTTGGGTGTTGGGACCAGCAATGATTGTTAATATTTAGGTAGCCATTTGGCTAGTGTAGGTTACAGCTTCCACACAGACCTTAGTGAGTTTTGCTTGTAAAGATCTGACAGTTCAGTTTTGAAATATCACAGACAGAGCTGCTTCTTAGAGCTTGTGCTCAAAGTTCCATTCTGGAATGGTATTAACCATTTCACCTCCGGAGCAGTTCTAGTGGTGGGACAAACTGCTATGGTAATAATATAGCAAGACTCCATTAGAAGAAACAACATTACTAAGGTGAGTAATTTTTTCTTCTAGCCACTAGAGGGCTGTATCTCTGGTAGCAGTGACATTTTCTGTGTCTACTCCACTATTAGCAGGTTAAATGCAGCTGCCACTAGGGGCTCCTATCCTATCTGGCACATCACACACTCTGTTCTCCAGATGTTATCATCATAACTCTGTGTACGTTTGCCTGCTTCCTCTGCCTCCTACGAGACCAGGGCTACATACAGGCTCTTCCTTCTATGAAAATGGGCTACGTCCACCTTGTCCAATCTCTCTCTCTTTCATACTGCTGTTGATTCTAAGCAATGACACTTCACAAAGTGATATGCCGGTTCCCCTATCCCGTACCACTATCGAGCATAATATCCATTACGACCCCAGCTTTATCACAGGAAATTTTAAACTGTTAACCAAGGGTCACTGGTCCTGCCACTGGCTCCTGTTGTCTCCACAGGGGTGGCTTACCAGTGGGGTCTCTGCCTCATATCCCGCCCTAATTACTCCACTTAAGCTCATGGTACTGTGCTCGGAACACAGAAGGCACCTCAGCCCCAGAAGATCCAATAAGCTTTTTCACAAACAGCTTAAAAGAAGCTTGCTCAGAATCATCCTACTTTTACTGCTTATGTCAGGAAATTTTCACCGTAGTCCTGGCCCTGCTCACTCTCAGAATAGCCCACAACAAAAATCTACAGGACTCACCCTTACCACCTTAAACATCTGCAGTCTGCTGCCCAAACTGGACAACCTAAAGATATGGATTACCAAACATAACCCCAATATCCTCTCGAACGTGGAAACGTGGCTATCGCCCAAGGTACCGGACTCTGCCATTGTGCTGCCTGGATACACCCATTTTAGGCAGGACTGTACATCGAAGAAAGGAGGAGGTTGCATACTTTACGTAAAGGACATACTTCAGGGATATACAGTATCCTTCCCCTCCCCAACAGAAGTACCAATCTGCAAATCTTACCCATCAAAATCCTACTGGGCACTCACAACAAGGTGCTTACGATCCTCAAAGTCTACATCCCACCTAAAACAATTCCTGGTGCTAGCGACCTCATGGACTTTATTACCACCCTGCACCTAAATCCAAGATCATTCTTCTCGGGGACTTAGGTAGGTAGGTAGGTAATACATGTCATTTGGACAGAATCCAGTTTACAAGACAGACCTGTGTAGTTTTCTATCTAATACATACAGTAAGGTTTCAACATCAATTGGCCCTCTCCGGCAGCTGCCACGGTGAGAGACGGCCTAGCGACTATCCACTGTTCCCAGATGGTGGCAACCCCAACTAGGGTCAACTACAAAACTGGTACTATTACACTGCTGGACTGGATCCTCTCAAACCAACCAGCCCACATCACCAACACCACTGTCCTCCCTGACTCACTGAATGATCATTCACCCATTACCTGCACCTGGCAAAACAACTTCAGCAAGCCCTCACCCAGAACCATAACTAGCCTCATACTCCTCAAAGGGCACCTACCACAAATCAAGGCATACCTTTAAGGCCTAGACTGGTCTGACCTACATGAAACAAATGACATAGATATCGCACTCGGATGCTGTATCACAAAATTTAATGCTACTTATGATAAACATGCCCTTCTGAAAACAAGAAAATCTAAAGCTCTCTGCAACCCCTGGATAATGCCAGAATGCCTGCTACAACTCAATGCTCTGGACCAACTCTGGGTAAAGGCACGTGCACATGGTACAGATTCCAATATCCAACTATATAAAAAAGCTAGAAACGAGTTCACAAAGGCTATCCACCTAGCACAGTGCTCCTACTATTAGAAAGCTCTCTCCAACTCCTGGAACTACAGCAAATCCTTCTGGGCTAATCTCAGCGATATTACCGGCAAGGATCCCAAAACAGCCCCCTCCATGCTTCTGGTCAATGATGTACCAACAGTGGATCCACTCCAAATAGCAAATGCCCTAAATACTGCCTTCACGGACCTAAGTGGAGTGCTCCCAGCAGATTACTTTGACCCTCAAGTCCAGAAGCACCCAGCCGTCTGCTTTTTTACTTTAAAGAAGTTAGCACTACTGAGGCTAGAAAGTACCTGGAGAAGGTGCTGGGCAAGTCGAGGCACAGTGGAAACACCCTGGACCTTAAGTTCATCACTATGGCACTTGCAGAAGTACTAAGCCCACTGACCACCATCATCAATCTATCCCTCCACCACTCTCAGTTCCCCCAGCTCTGGAAGTTGGCTTCCGTAACACCAGTTCACAAAAGTGGAGACCGGACACTACAGAACAACTACAGATCGATCTCCATACTCCCGCCACTCTCTAAAGCACTTGAACGGATAGTGGTGGATCAGCTTGTGGAATACCTAAACATGCACCAACTCCTGTGCCCAGAACAACATGGGTTCCGAGCGGGACACGGCACTATCACAGCACTATCACAGCCCTGGTGGAGTTCACTTGTTATATCCTCCAAGCCCTGGATCAAGGGCAGTTAGTGGGGGCTATCTTCATCGACCTATCAAAAGCTTTTGATACGGTTCACCACACACTTCTCCTTGAATAACTAGCTGACACCGGTCTCTCTTCTGATATAGTTCTGTGGTTTAAAAGCTATCTCAGCAATCGCTCACAGTGGGTCAAGATTAGGGGCATCATCTTGGATAGCAAATCTGTTTGCTCAGGGGTTCCCCAGAGATCAATACTGGGGCCCCTTATCTTCAGTATCTTCTTAAATAAACTTCCAGGCTCTTGTACCAGTCACATACTACTGTATGCTGATGATGCTGTCATTTTCATCTGCAACCCCAACCCCAAACTACTTCAAAATGACCTCCAACTAGGATTTACTGCTGACGAAACATGGTTTAAGGAGCACAGAGTAATCCTTAGCTACAAGAAAACTAAGACTATGATCTACTCCAGCACCCACAGCAAACACAAGACGTTCCCACTATCCATCCTGAACAAAAGTGGTGATGTGCTGGATCTCGTGCAGTACTTGTAGTACCTGGGTATCACCCTTGACTCCACCCTTTCCTATGCAGAGCATATAGACAACACAGCTGAGGCCATCACTTCCAGAATCGGGATACTCCACCGCCACAAGCACAGCCTTACATATGAAGCACTTAACATGGCCATCACCAGCTCAGTTGTTACCCTCGTTGAATACAGCCTAGTCCTCATCGCTCTGGCCCTTAATAAGGCCTGCCGACTCCTCACAGGTGCTGCAAGGCTTACTCACATTGTGAGCTCTATTCACAGGCAGGGTGGCTCCAGCTAAAGAGCAGAGTTAAGTACCACACCTGTCTACTGGCCAAAATAATTGCACTAAATCTGATGCCACCAGGAGTCCAGAATCTGCTCACACGCCATGTACCAGGCTGACCAGAAGCACCCACAGCCAAATTTTCAGTGAACCTAGATGCCACACTGCACAGGGTCAGCATGCATTCTACTACCATGCACCACTCTGGACCAACGCCCTTCCTTTAGATATCTCTGATGCCACAATCATTGGTGCTTTCAAGCGAAAGCCACAGATGACAATTGTGACTCTGTTGGCCATTTGTGATGATCAGAACAACTCTCCTACATCTGAACCACCAAAAAGCAGTAGCACTTAGTGTTCCACCTAATCCTAGGGGTATCTACTTTTACAGCACTTCATTGTCCCATCCCTCTGTCTACCCCCTCCCCTCCTCATTGGGCACCCCTTCCCCCCCGTCCCCATCGTCATGCCCCCCTGTCAGCTGCTCTCCTAGCTCCACTGTCTCCAACTTTTCTTAAATCTGTTCTTAACCCCTTACGAAGGCATGCACTTCACTATGCCACAGCTGAGTCTGTTCTCCACTCTGTTTCTCCCCCCACAAGCAGGCTTAACTCTCTGACTAAGATACCTTCTCACCAATGCTGAAACAATGTCTAAATGTTATACCTTAAGCTAATAACTATCCCAATCTTGTAATCCACACCAATCTATTGTCTCCCTAGCTTGTAATGTGTTGATCTTATCTGTGTCAATCTTCACCATTCATCACCATTGGGGTACGTGGCGGAGGTCATGACCCAGCAGGAGCCTTTTTTTAGGTAGGTGGATCCCACGACACCATTGGCGCCTACCGAGGCTCACGACAAGTGCTGGTGCTCACAGGTTGGTCAGTTAGGCTCTGTGAACTCCGCCTGCCCGCCAGTTCTTCGTCTGCCACCATAGAAGTCACCTCGTTGGAAGCCAGATCAGATTTGAGGCCTACCGCCTACGCAGTTTGTTCTCCAGCTATTCCAGCTATTTCTCATGCTGCAGTCCATTGGTACCATGTCCTGCCAGTTCTAGTTGCCTTACTCGACGTTGCTGGTAAGATCTTTGCACATATTTTGTTCTTGGCGGTGTCGATTCTGTTTTTGGTGTTTTTTTCTTCATAGGTCATGTCTGTGTTGGCGGGCAAGAAGACTTTGAAGACGGGACAGCCCCCATGCGGCGGTGCCCTTGTGACCGTAAATTTTCCATCACCAACCAGCACCCATCGCTACCTTTATGTGTCTTGCCCACTTACCTATACGCATCTGCGGTGACACCTGTTTCTCCATGGATCGCCAGGTCATTGAACAATGCGCGTGGAAAGTGAGGCAAGCTCCACCGGCTTCGGGGTCGGGTGTGCACTCGTCGGGCCAAGCCACATACTCTTGGCCTTTTCTCCAGGTCCCCTCTTGGTTCTACACGGACCGAGGAGAAGGGAGCCTTGGTAACTAGTAGCCTGGCCATTGCTGAGGCTCCTTCCACGGTGCAGGAGGCCTGTCCCGCTCCTTTCAGGAGGCGGGTGGGAGGCATCGCCACGGTAATTGCCCCTTAGGGGGTGAAGGCTCCCCCGGTGTCAGACCCATGGTTTTCAAGGCCCGGGTTGGCACCGTCCTCAACGCCATCGGTCAGTGCCTTTGCAGGCCTCGGCACCATTTGTGAAGCCGTGGGCCCTGACAGAGCCATCGTTAATGCCAGTTTGTGGGAGCGTCTACGGTGCCATCTTTGTCTGCATCGCGCCGAGGTTGAGCATGCCACCATGTCCTTGGGACTCGGCACTGTAGGGGCACTGTATTCTTCTGTTGGCGCCGTCGTCAGTGCCGCCTCTGCCCTCGGCACCATTCGTGACACCGTCCTCGGTACAGAAAGTGCCGTTGAGGCCATCGGCAGTGCTGTCTCCACCCTTGGCACCGCTCGCGGTGCCATGGGGCCGGATGGCGCTGTTGCTTGTCCTGACTCTGGAACTGTGGTTCAGGCTGGGGACGTTCCCTCTGTGGATTCCACTTGCGGTGCTGTAGGGGGCACTGGCACTGGCTCAGGCAAGGTTTCAGTTCCTGGCATCCACTTTGGCAGGGATGGCACCGAGCCTCGGCCTCTACCTCTTTGGAGGTGGAGTCGGGCTCTGAGTCAGATGAACAGTCTGACTCCTTAGGATTGACTGTTGGGGTGGGCAGCCCTGTAGTATCCTCGACAAGCTGGAGTCAGCCCCCTTCTGAGGTGGGGTTGGTGGCTGCCAAGACTGGGGTCAGGGGTGCTGACCAGCGGGCAGTGGTACAGGCCACCATTGCTCTGCAGCCCAGTCTTGGTGGGTTCACTGACCCCTCAGCACTGGTACCCCCACCTGTGGTGTACCTGGATTGCCCAACTTTGGGGCCAATCAGAGCACCTACAGAAGGGGAAGGGTACTGTGCCCTGGATAGCTTCTTTGGGTGCTGGCCAGGGCTGTCAGTTACCTAGTCTGGCCCTCTCGAGGAGGAGGGCTCTTTTGGACTTCAAGGGGTCGAGGGGCATGGGGTCTGCATGGTGACCTTTTTCTGGGGCCCACCCAGGCTCTGGAAGAAGCCATAGTGCAGATCTCTGCTCTTCCTCTTTAGTCTCTTTGAGGGAGCCCCATTCTTTTGAGGTAGGGGACCGTCCTTCTGGACCTATATGGCCCCGGTCGCCTCACGGGGGGATTCTTCCGGACGCAGCCAAGGCAGTACCAAAATGGTTGTTCAGCTGTTGGCTGTGGAGTCTTCCATACCACCTTTTTCTTCAGCTGCTCTTGGTCCACTCCTTAGTCCAGGCAGAGGTCAGCCGACATCTCTTCTCGGCTCTGTCCCCATCCCTCTGCCACATTCTCCTGCACGCCCAGGCATCCTAGGTCCTAGCAGGCCTCTCTCCTGGGAGCAGTTCAGGGCTGTGGCTGCTCAGTGGTATTGCGCCCCTTCCCCCCCCCAGAGTCTCCAGGTTCCACACCTCCTCTGCAGTCCAGATTGACGCAGTTGGGCACTCCTGATGGGCTTTGCGCCCTTCAACGTGACTGGCCCCCAGATCAAGATTCCTCAGATTTTGACTTCTGGGGTAGGAGGGCTTTCTACTCGGCACGGTTGTTGCTTTCCATTTCTGCACATCAGGCCCACTATGCAGCTTATGACAGGTTCTTGTGGTCCAGGCTAGGTCAACTGCTAGCTTCATTGCCTGACACGGAGCTAACTAGACAAGCCATTGCACTTTCTGTGCATGGCCTGGAGCTAGCAAGGCACTAAGCGAGGGCATCCTATGATGCCAATGAGGTAGCTACCCGGGTCTTAGGGACAATGATCTGCACTAGGCAGACGGCATGGCTGCATCTTACCCTTGGCCCAGCGTAGGGTGATTAACTCCGCTCACCAGAGAACCTATCTCTTCTCCCGTAGAGCAAGACAACGTTTGTCGGGGCAGCTTCCTTCCCCCTCCGGGGGTGGTCCCTGTCTCACTCTCCCCACTCTCGGGCCTATCCAGGCCCTGAAGGTTCTCCCTCTTAGTGTGTCACCCACTGAGAGCTAAGGGACTTTGTCCCTTAGAGTGTAAAAGAAACCCCCCCTTTGGGGGGAGCTCAGCACTCACCCAATGGTGATGAATGGTGAAGACTGACATAGATAAGATATGAAAATTTCATACCTACCATAATTCTGATCTTTCTGTGTATCTTCACCATTCATCACAACCCCACCCTCCATCCCCTTGGGGCCTCAGTTTCTGGGTCCTCCTCCCTCTCTGTGCCCATCCTCGCCCCCCTCCTTTCTTTAGGAGGGGTAGAAGGCACATAGGGGACTATGTTCTGCAGAGTGGTCAGCATGGGGGGGTACTCTCTAGTGCGTTTGCTCCACCCCCGTGGGGTGGGAGTTGGTAGTTGCCCTCCATTCTCTCCTCCTCCTCAACCCATCCATCTTATTTTTCTTCGTCCTTAGGACTATCTTTTATTACAAAAAAAAACCTCCTTTTTCCTTTTTCACCAAAATATTTCCTTGAGAGGGTGTTAATTCTGTGTGCCCTGTCCATCTTTCAGAATAGCCGATTCTGCTCAGATGGAGTTTTTGCCAGCCATTCTGTGCCTTGAATTCTGGCAAGAATCCTCTGGCTACTCCTTGCAGTTCCTATACAATCTGGAGACTGACCAGGGTCTGGGATGTGTTAACCTTCTCCCCTCTCTTCCTACCTTCTAAATTCTTTGTCCCACTCTACCTCCCTCCTCTATTTCCAGAGATTGGGGCCCCTCCCAATCCCTTTGGTTTCCAACTTCCTCTTTCTGTCCTCTCAGTCATTATTTCTCCTTTTAGTTTTATATCTTTTCCTTTTTTCTGTCCCTTGGACTTCCTTGTCCCACCCTCAGCTCCCTTCCTCTTACCTCTCTGGCTACTCAGAACTGGCAGGCAGGCGGAGTTGACAGAGCCTAATGGCCAACCTGCAAGCGCCACACAATGCATCGGCCACGAGGGCGGCGCTGATGGTGCGTCAGCTCCACCTACCTAAAAAAAAAAGGCACCCGCGGGGTCATGACCTCCAGCCATGTACCCCAATGGTGATGAATGGTGAAGATACACAGAAAGATCAGAATTACAGTAGGTACGTAATTTTCATTTTTGTACCAATGCAATTTTGTACTTGCTTGTAATGTAATGCCTTGTATGTAATGCTATGTGCCTGTTCACTTACTTCTTGTAACTGACATGGAATCTACAAATGAGCAACCACTCACAGGTGTTCTCCAAGATATTAAATAAAAAAAATATACTATCTATGTTAAATGCAACTTTAGAAACAAAGTACTTTGTAATGCTCTGATTGCCACTCTCCTCAAAAACACTCTATTTATTCAATGGTATCATTTACTTGGAAAAACTGAGATATAACAAATACTGTATAGTAAGTATGTAACAATATAATATGCTAATCCAGATAGTCACAGCTATGGCTGACACACAATTTGCTTCACAATTTTATGCAGACATAAGAATTTCATCACCATGTAGAATACAAACTCATGTAATCCAAATTTATTTCTGAGTGAGAAACCCCTTTAAAAATGGACATCATTTATGCAAATATATTTCCACCACATGTTGCGTTAATGCACCAGGTAGGGTTCAGCATAACACCATAAAAGTAGAGAAATGTGGCATTAGGGTTTCCAATACTAAATTCCCATCCCTAACCCCAAGCAGCAAAAGGGAAAAACATAAAGGTTTTAGGTCTCCAGAGCCTTGGCAAAGCAGTGGTGGGGTCTTCCTTGGGGTTGTCAACCCCATTGTCCACCCCCTTCCCTGAACAAATAAGGTTAGGTATGATCTCTTTTCTTCACGAGGTACAACAGATTATGTTGGCAGCATGTGGTGAGGCACACTTCTCTAACTTTGAAGAGTGTATAACTATGAGGCACTGGCTTGGAGCTGTACCTTGTGTTTCAGACAGGAGGCTATCAGCTGTGGGGAGGCGTGATCATTAGGGTTGACAACCCCAAGAAACACCCCAACACTGATTCGCCAAGACTCTGGAAACCCAAAATCCTAATGTTTTTCTCCTTATGCTGCCATATTTCCCAACTTTTGTGGCATTTCATTGAACTTTAACTGGTGCACTGACACAGTTTTTTGCAAAGAATTTCCGTTTGACATAATGGATAATATTCTCATTCACACAGATCCCAAAGGGACCTGTGTGAACAGATGCAGACACGCATGGCCCAAGGGAAGACCCTGTCTGCCTATGGAAGAGCAGGGCCCAGTGGGCTCTACATTTCTATAGAGCAACAGATGTCAAGAATTCATGGAGATTCATGGCGATGAATAATGTTTTGTATTGTTCATATCAATATCCAAAAACCCTACTTAGCATGCTGAGAAAAAAATCAAAATTCTTATAACTCTGGAACCATTTAATATTTTTTCACAAAACCTTCAAAAGGCACTACCTCATCACAGACCACTTCTACTCTGAATGTTTTGTGAAAAAGATTACATACCATCTAGGCTGTACATGAGAGCAAATAAAAGTGCATTCATTATAGGAAGTCTTCACTTTTCCAAAAATAGACATTCCAGATCTTGGAAATCCCACACAATGCCAGTACAAGACTTCCAGTGACATCACCAAGGTGAATGGCAGCATAGACTTCAAACTCCCTCTCCCTCTGATAAAATCTGCAGTAATCATCCTAAATACAGCATGGACCCACCCACCAAAAGCTCAAAATTAACAGCAACCAAACTAAAGGATTCAGCAACACCAGAACAAAAATGGAAGAACCTCATCCTAGCTGAAAAACAGCAAGTTATTCAGTGCCACCCCACTTATGCAGAATCAGAGGATAATTCTGATGATGACGGCAGGCCTGAGGACACAGATGAGACCACAGACCTCATTGCAATGAGTAAGCAAACTGCCAGGACAGTCGCAAAAATAGACAAAACTTTCACCTAACTGAAGTCCGATATCAGTAAAGCTGAAAAAAGCACTGAGGCCTTAGGGTAACAGAGCTTGGAACTATGAACAATTGCGATGACAGACTCATCCTCTATTTAATGGCCCAAGAGTGAGAACTTGTACTTAAGTTAGTTCAAGTTCAAATTTATTGCAGGAAAGACTCCGTTGAGCAAGCTCATTCACAAGGAGGTCCTGAGGCACATACACATACAGTTCACAATTACATAGGCAGGAGATATAAAATGTAGAACAACAAAGAAAAAAAATATATATAATACAAGAGGTATACACAATAGAAGTCCTTATGCTATATATGCAGCACATTCCAGCTTTAACCTTGCCCTAAATTATGCAACACATTTCAGCTTAATAAGTAGAAGGCCAGTTGGTACCTAGGAAGTTGACCTGGCGTTGGGGGCCTAGTAGCACCTACATATGTCTTTTGATTTAGAGATAGCTAGTGTTTTGTAGGAGTTAATTGATACGAGGCTGGTTAGACAATTTGGAGGGCCGCAGCAGAAGGCAAAACCTCTGTATCTATGGAGTTCCTGAGGGTGAAGAACATTCAGACAAAAATATTACTGCTTTCCTGCAAACACTCTTAAAAACACCCCTGAACCTACTGGATGATCTTGACTTCAGCATGGACAGGACACACCGAGCCTTGGGCTCTTAGCCCACCAGATGAATCCTGACCAAGCTAACAGTACTCCAACACCTTATGATCAACTTTCTTATTTTTCTCTGCTTTTTTTTCCTTTTTTGTATTGTTAGCTGTTAAACTGTCTCTAAGTAACTTCAGTATTATTTGTTCTGTAATTTATTGTATGCTGTGGAATGTATGTTGTCCTTTGATATTTAAAAATCAAAGCCACATTAATTAAAAAAAAGGGGATGGCAACAAAAAGATCTCTTACAAGTCTGATCATATCTCAGTTGGCAATGGCTACACGGTAATGGTGCAAGACAAATGACGCACCATATGTGGGGAGTCATAAGACAACTCAAAGCCAAAAATCTGAAAGCCCAGGTCATCTTCCCAGCTAGGCTCCATCTTGGGACACCTAACGGCACCAGGATATTTACTGACTTACTGGATGCAGTGCCTTATTTGGAAGAGCTTGGAGTGCAGTTCCTATGCCCTGAGAAAGACAGACTGGAGAGAGACCTCCTCCATTCTGCTTGGGAGTTGACTCGCAGGGGCAAGAACAGCTCATAGGACTTAACAAGACCTTTTCCGCTCCATATGGACATCAGATCCCATTTTGGTACTTATGAGACCACGACCAATGGTAGGGTGGGGAACTGCAGCACCAACGTAGCAGAGGACAACTTGACAGTACAGGCAGTGGACAACCAGATCAACTCCCAGCAGAAGCAGAGGCCTGTTCACAGCACTGAGACAGGCATGGGGCTGAGAAGGCAGTAAGAGACAATTCTTTACAGCAGACTTCCTTAGATCCCAACCTAACTCTACTTCACACTTGCTTTTGAATGATGCGCATTGAACTGACATTACCAAAAGACTGAATTTATGTGAAATGTCATGACTGCATGTACTGGAGGCCCAAGATGTAGGTGAACTAGGCCAGAGGTAATAGCAATCTGCAAATCATCACTTGTGAGTGGGCAGGACTTGCATAACTCACCCATGGCTCTGTCACTGTGAGTTATGGTCCTGCCTCCTCACACCTGAAGATATTGTACAGTAAGTTGCATATTTTGGGTCAGTCTATTGTATATCCCATATTTATGCAACACCTATGAGGATATTTAATGGCATTTATCAGTGTTATTTTTGCTCCCTCCAGATCCAGAATAAAAATATTGCAGTAGTCTCTCACTCTAGGTCCCCCTGAGCAAAAATATACTCAGTGTACATGCTCATTGGTTAGAGTTGGCAGCACGAGCAGCTCAATTAGAATGCAGCTGCTTACTTAAATTGCACCCATTCCCCAGTTTCATATCCTTCATGGCTGTAATAAACAACTTTCACTTTCTCCCTTGGTTGTGTTATAAAAAAAACATTTGCTCATAAATACAAAAATCAGCACTAATAAAACTTTTTCACAACAGTATTCGCTTTCCCTGCCTGCCTAAATAGCCCACTAACATTCTCAGCATTTTACCTCCCTCCCCATCTTGAATATCTCTCCAGGTATCTCTGGCCGCCTCTCGAGCACACTCCACACTGGCAGCAGTAACCTATTTTCCAACCTTCTGTCTAGGTCACACCTCCCACTCAATTGAACTGGCCTCCCACACTCCGCAGCAACTTGAATTCTCCCACTTACTTGGCACGAATATACAATAATGCATGCAACAGCACCATATGCATCAAACCACTTAGTCATCCTGAAATGCTGCTCAGCCATTATCAACTACAATTTAAAACACAGAAAACAAAAAAAGAAATATAGAACTATTCTAAATTAACAAACAGGCAGTGTTGCACAAACTGAATATGCCACAGCCCTATCAGAAATATCCCTGATATTTCTCCCTCGTGCAGTTAGAGCTTAGACATCACTTGTTGCTTCGCCATTCATGATGTCATAAGGTCAAACTGCACTCAGTAAAAACAGCAAGGATATTTCTGATGGCCATGGCACAGTACACACACACACATATATATATATATATATATATATATATATATATAAATAAATATATCCATAGATAAATGTATTATACTGGCACATTAGTGCCGGTATAGTTAGGGTTGAGTGAGGTGTACAACGTTAAACCCCTAAGTTTGCACCTTAATAACTTGGGCAGTGTTCCATGAAATTGCTTCATTCTGGCATGCATTGTCCAACAGGCGGGTTCTGAAGAAGTGGAATGTTTTGTGATAGTAGCCTATGTGGTTTCTGAGATCTGGATGTGCCACATTTATAGAATTTTTTTTGGGGGGGCCTTTATTATATTTTATTTGCAAAAAACTCTGGTAATACATCAGTTAGGGTTCCAGCATCAAAAGTTTGGAAATGTGTTGTTAGGGTTTCCAACTTTGGCACCCCACCACTCACCCACCCTCAATGCACCAAA